>CM042663.1:21251932-23651932 GCA_023638005.1 Forsythia suspensa
ATTCTAGTACAACATAACTTCTGGTGGCACTGCTTATATTTTACATAGTAAACACAAACATATTGTGCACAGAGGAATTAGTCTACAATGGCAACATGCTGAACTGAACGAAGAAAATAAATGAATAGAGTATACCAGAATATTCAGCAATACCTCTTGGCTCCTGACAGGGAAAAAAAAAAAATCATCCGGAGCACTCCCGACTCCCATCACTGAGGCGATTCACGGGGCAGGGATAGGATGGAGTGGGGGGCGTTCATGTAGCAAAAGGATCTAGATATAATGTACCTTAAAAGTGAACTACGAAAAGAAATATTTTCTCTATACATAAAAAGAGAACATGGTTTACATAAAAGCATGTGCTAATTAGCTTGTCTGATGAAGCAGCCATGCCATTATAAATTTGTCAAGGACCAACCATATAAGCCTAGAGCAAAATTTAGGGTAAATAAATATCTACCTGGTTTAAAACTCGGCCAGGCCATCAGTCAAGGCGCATTGGGACCGGAGAAAGAGTAACTGTTGTCTTCATGCAAGAGCCCTTTCTGTAAAACCGGAGCTACCGACTGGATCCATCATCTTTGAAACAAAGGAAATGCTGCAACGCCTTCTTGCATAATCCGAAACATGGATTTGCACTTTGCAGTAAACATATGCACCATTGCAATTTGTTTAGTTTCGCTTAAATGGAATCACTGATGACTGATGACTTTCGATAAGATCGGCTAGAGTAATCTTTCCACAGTTGCCTGTGTCTAGACGATCAAACTGTTGAGAAATTTGCAAGATGTCTTTCTCTGAAACCTTGCCCATCTCCTTCAGCTTGTATATAACATATTCTGACTTGCTGCCATATGGCCACACGAAAGAAAATAATCATATATAAGAATTCATGGATGAATTGATATTAATATAAATTAATTTTACTTTATAAACTGTTTGGCTACAACATGCATTTATAGTCTCAAAATGTAAAGTCACATTTGCAAAGGTATATCCACATTCAGTTACTAAAACTGGTAACCTATGTTGCTCGGGTCCTAGTACAGAGATGGACGAAGTGATGATCTAAGTGCCGTACATGTAAAATGTTATATTTAGGACCCCAAGTATTTTTCCAAGTGTCGACTACAATACATAGACATGCTAGTCACAAAATCAGTAAAGAAATACTCAGGATGCTCTGCATAAATTTGACATCAGGAAAAAAAAACTGGTAAGTAGAGCTTTTTCAAGAAAGAATATATGTAGTAACTGAAAAATGATATGATAGACGAGATATGCTACTTTATTAGTAATTTTAGTTTATCTTAACGATTAGGACTTTAAGGTGTTGAATCCATTTATGACAGGGGACACATAAAAAGTCTTGTGCCGCTTACCATGTCTGACACAATGGGCAATCAAAATTTCTAATACAATTCAATTACTACATCTACATGCAGAAAAATAGGACAAGCAAGGGACAAGAGAAGAAAATACTAATGAAAATGAATAAGCTACTATACTCAAACCACTCAAAGACCAATGGCATTTCGAGCAAGGGTAAGTTTATCAATGTTGACACCAAAAATGGGGGGTAGGTAATATTGTATACGCATTTTCTAGGCTTAAAAATGCTGAAACTTTTTTTTGACTGTGAAAGAAGGTGGTTGGGGGGTTATAATATGAGGACTAGAGAGCATGTGCAGGAATGATGTCCATAGTTGCTTAACAAAAATAAAATACATGTTAAAAATTTACAAAAGAAGCAGTCATTATCTATTGCAGCATCAATTTTTAAAGTTACACCACGTATACATTGAATTGGGTTCCGAAGAAATATAAATTCTATGAAATTGGCAGGTGACCTACAGAAGAATATCTGCATGCCATTGCCTGGGCAGAGGGAGGGGATTGGAGAAGAAAAACCCAAGTTCCCAATATTCTCTCATCTAATTATAGAGTTCTACACCGTTTTACCCCTAAACCAAGTTCCCAACATTCTCTCATCTAATTATAGAGTTCTACACCGTTTTACCCCTAAACCCCCTGCGGCCAAGTGTGACCGCAGGACTATCTCTAATCTCATTTTTCAGGGACTTCAACCACCCAAAACTTACAATGACTAGGTCCTCACTTAAAGGAATTACGTCTAGAAATGAGAAGTAAAAGGAACATATACTGCTTGCAGAATGTTTTCCGAGATGGTTTTTGCTGTACCAATGATATGAGAAATCATCATACTTATACAACATTTATTTATAGCTACTACGCCACAAGAAATATCTGCAAATGATACACATTCTTAAATTTCAGTTGTGGACCTCAACCTGACCTAATTCTTAATTACTAGATAACTAATTGGGCCATAAAGAACACCTTGGTCTCCTGCAATGGTAAGTGCAAGAGGTAATTCAATTCTCATGAAAAAGTAGATTCCAAAAATTAATTCATTAATGGTAGCTTTTTAACTAATTCTACAGATAGAATTCAGAAAATTCAATCGAGTTAATGATGTATTGGGTTTCAGGAGTAATTCTAATTGACTTTATTTCTATGTCGGAATAAATAATAATAAATTTACAAGTCAGACTAAGGAGAATCCTGAACTTCATGATTTCTCGCAAGATCAATCTTAAATGTCTGAAATCCATTCCATAGTTCAGTTTTCAACTCAGCCTTAACTTTTTAATTTTTTGTAGTATCTTGTCTACAAGTAACTTATATAGAAACTTTTGGAGATCGATACGCCCTACATGCTGCTAAACTTCTGCCTGGTAAATTATCCAACTAGATTCTCAAAATTTAAATAATACCAAATACAATTTGGAGTACACACCCAGACTTTTGAGTTTAGCTTATGCCCAACTTAATACAGTAAAATTTTCTGTTGTAAAAAATAATCACTGTCAAAACAGCAAAGGAAGAGTGTTTACCTCACAAACCCATTGTTATCAATGTCGGCAGCAAGAAATTGTGCAACAGTCATGCCCTGGCCAAGCACCCACTTAGCCATTTTCCTATGCCGCTTGTCAACTCTAGCCTCAGCCAAATAAAGGAATGCTCTAGCAACGGCAAGTGTCGACACAAGCAACCAAATTGATGCAAAAATCCGACCAGGCAAAGAGTTAAATGCCCTGTCGCCATATCCAACAGTAGTAACCGACATAACGGACAAATAGAATGAATCCAGCCAATTCAGCCTTTCGACAAAATGCATGACGCCAACCCCAATTCCAATACATAGGATCACAACACCTAATGCCAACGCCACCTTCATCCGAATCCTCATCCTCCCCTTCTTCACATCAACAATATAAGACCTAGGATCATGCCCTCCCCCTCCCTTAATAGTCCTCAAAAGATAATTTTCTTGCAAATCCAGCATATAACTAACCATCCCAGTAAGCAAAATATCGATAAAACCAAACCCCACAAGCACAAACATAATAGAAAACAACTTGGTTGCAGTACTATCAGGGGTTATATCCCCATATCCAATTGTACACATAGTCACAATACAAAAATACAAAGCATCAACCACAGGATGTGTCTCAGTTGCTCTGAAGTTATCCCTATTAAAAGAGTATATAACCACACCAAGAGACAAGTATATGATCAAAAGAACAACACCTTGTGTTACAATTGACAGTTTACCAAACTGGGGTTTCTTGGAACCTTGTGAATGGTCAATTTCATTGATTGCAGCCATTGCAGGTGCAGTCTTGGACCTATGGAGATTGCTCTTGGACATTGTATAATTGGGATTAAACAACCAAGACTGTTTATTTTCTTGATCAAGATTCGATACCTGAGGTTCAATACTAATTCTTTCATTATCAAGATAGGATTTTGAGGGCTTCGGAGAGTTCAAACTTAATGTTAAGGCATCCAGAAGGCTCGAAGGGGAAGAATCATTAAGAGGGGATGATGCAAAAGAGGGGGACCCAAATATGAGCCTTTCTTTCAATTCTTTTGAAGATGGGGTGATAGGCAATGGTGGAATTGTAATTTCATTGTCTTCAGGTAAAGGGCAGAGTGAGAGCGGTGGTAGGGTCGACGGTTGCGGCCTTCTGGGGCTGACATAAGGGAGGAGAGGCTCTTTTTCCATATGGGTTCCAATGGAAAACAGGGAATTGGGGTTGCCTGAATATACCAAGATACGGTGTTTTCCGGCGGTTTTCTGATCCAGAGCGTCAGTTAATGGTTTCTTGGAACAATTAAAAGTGAAGTGAAATCATTTGATCGATGCAAGTAAATAATCGAGGAGACGAAATATTGCAAGAAAGAAGGAGCATCTCTGGGGCGTGTTTGGCTAAGCAGAAAAAGGAGAGAAACGGATACGACGATCCCAAAAACCGGGAAATCAAACGCGACCTTATCAGTTATCCCTGTGGTATGAGATATTCCAGACAAATTATTATGGGATAGTTTATGATGTCACAGTCTTTTCAATATTTCCGTCTCATAAAGATAATTTACGTTCTTGTTTTTTATTAATCTGTTTGAAATTATAATATACTTTCTTCGTCTATAGTATAATTAATTTTTTAATTTTTTAATATACCTAAGTTACCAACAAATAATAACTAACTTATTAGAAAAAATAATTATCATTTCAACTATAAAATTAATTTTTTTTAATACAGTGTAACATTTGTAAAGTAATACGAGATAAATTAATAATTTCATATATATATATATATATATATATATATTTAACTATCACACTCCCAAGCCAATGAATATTATTTATAAAATAATTCAATACATACCTCGAACCATGTCTTCATCAATATTTATTAATCTAACATTAGATTGTTGAATGTCTCTTTAGTTGATCTGTATTTATTAATTAATTAATTAGTAGAAAGTATTAATATGAAATTATAAATACACTCTACAAATTAATAAATTATGTTCGACTTTTAACACTATTAATTTATAGAGAATATACTGTATGTGTGAACAAATAAAAATAAGAGTGAACATATTTTTATGGAATTGAAGAAATATTATGATCCTCTACGTTTGCCATTTTAGTGAAATATTTAAGTCCCAATAGGATGAGCATTGCTTTAAAAAAAAACACATAAATATGATGAGTACTTAGTTTAATTTATTAAAGTTTAAATTTTATAGTTATAAGTGTAAATAAAAATCAAATAAAAGTTTGTAGGTGTGTTTAATTTCCTAATAACAATTTGTTTTACTAGGCGGTATCTAAGAACATGTCCAGCTGTCCCCTTCTAATAAATAATATTGATTTTTTCAATGATTCTCGTCACATACCAATTGTCAACACTCAGACTCTCTCTCTCTCTCTCTCTCTCTCTCTCTCTCTCTCTCTCTCTCTCTCTCTCTCTCTCTCTTCTTTTATTATTCAAAATGTTGTTTTTAGATATGTAAGGTGTCTTTAATTTTATGATTAAGATCAAATTTTTTGTAAAATTTAATAAAAGTTAATCGAATGTGTAGTTGAAAAGTTGTAAAAAGGTATGGATCCACACAATGAGTGGTTAAAATTAATTATTGACTTTAATTTTACTAAAAAGCTAAAGTATGAATGGACGCGCTTCGATTCGATTCGATTCGATATTAAAGAGAATCGAACCAAATCAAGAATTAATGAGTATCTTGTAAATAGAATCATCAGTTCCAATTTTAATTACAGAACTAAACCGGAACCAAACCGTTCGATTCAATGATTAAATTTTTGTAATTCAAACAACTATTTTCATTTTCTTAATGTTTGAAACAACATAATAATCTGACAAATTATAACTTCTAAACTTTAGTCCATTCAAAAGAACAGCATATCGAGTTTTGAACACAAAGTTTCATCTTAATACAAAATAACAAATCTAATCTAAATTTAAAAACATAAAAACAAGTTGTCTAGTCCATTTTAAAATAGCCGTTGAAAAAAATGCAGGGACCAAAACGGTCGCAAAAGTGACCATTGGAGTACCTCAGCTTTTAAAAAGCTGGGGTTGGTCCACGAGCACGGGCTAAGTGATGGGTCGACTCATGGACCGGTCCACGAGCTGATCTAACGGGGCGGCCCCGAATCCATAATGGGCCGAGCTTTTACGGGTCAAGCCACTAGACCCACGGGCAGTTCGGTCCAATTGTCGTCCCTAGGTAGACCTATCAAATTGATTGGTAATTAAGTGTATATTTGTTAGTGCTTATAAGTACTTATAAATTGGTCAAACATTGTTTTTATCTACACATATCGTAAAATTCACAAATTTTATCTATTTTTTATTTACATATTTTGTATGACCTACTGCTTATAATTTAAAAAACATTTATCAAACATATTGTAAATCGATTGTATACTACACTTGTAAAAATCAAACAAAATCATTTATAATTGAATTTATGATATTTTGACTGAATTATTAGAAAGCAAAAAAAAAAAGGATAATTGTGGAAAATGAGACGTGATTTACTTTGAGTAAAATATTAAAAAATAGAAAAATTTCAGTCATACATTTCAAAATCAGTTGTTGCATCATGCTGAATACAAGATCAATTTGGGCCGAATGGATCTGAGAAAAATGGTACTAAAATACAAGAAACATCAAGTCCATAGTCAAAGTAAGAGGAATGGCAGTAGAAGAACCTGCATATACGTATGAGTCAAATTGTGTTAGTTTTTGGAGTCATTTTTTCTTTTCATTATCTATATGGTAGGAGTATAGAAAAGATAAATCATTTTTAAACTTTACAAGCTTTGGCATAAAATTGTGTTTTTTTTTTTTTTTTAATATTATTTCAATTGTTTCAAGATCATTAAATAAATAAAGTAATATAAATCCAAAAACTAAAACCATATATATATATATATATATATATATATATATATATATATATATATCCTTACTATAATATAAGTGTCTATTACTTATTTACTATTCATCTTTCAACTAACACGACGTAGTTTTGATATTTTACTATTTTTAATTTTGTCCAAATCTCACTATTTTTGTAATAGTTGTGTGTTTAATATTTTTCTTTTTTACTATTCACCTTTCATCCAACAGACGTAGTTTTAGTGTTATATTATTCTTATTTTTGTTCAAATCTTACCATTTTTTGTCATAGCCGCTTTTTTTGACTTTTATGGATTTTTTTTATTTTTAAGTCCCAAATCCAAATTTATCTCATTTCTTTTATTAGTCTCTTGGCTTTGGTTTATCAGTAACTTGACAACATTTCATTTTTTTTTTTTCTTATCGAGTTGGTCAACAAGAAACCAAATGTTTATTTTACTATTCACAATTTCGTCTAAATTTTCATTCAATTTTTCACCGATCTTTATTTTATTGTTTTATTTGATGTTATAAACAAATTGTATACATTTCGTTTGTCTCTTTTATTCATTTTTTTCTTTGTCGAGCAGCTTCACACTGTTCAGATACTATTTTTTTTTTCAATGAACTCAACACAAACACATTTTCATTTGGATTTTTTATTTCTTTTTTATGTTTGTTGAGCCGATAACATTTGATTTTTTGGTTTATTTTGTCGAACAACTCAACAACATTTTATATTATATTTTTTGAAACCAAATGTTTATTTTACTATTCACAATTTCATCCAGATTTTCATTCAATTTTTCACCAATCAGTGGGTTATTTTTTTATTTGATGTTATAAAAATATTGTACACATTTCGTTTTTCTCTTTTTTTTTCATTTTTTTCTTTGTCGAGCAGCTTCACACTGCCCAGATATTATTATTTTTTTCAGTCAGCTCGACACAAACATATTTTCATTTGGAATTTTTTTTTCATTTTTATGTTTGTTCAGCCGACAACATTTGATTTTTTTTTCGAGCACCTCGACAACATTTTATATTACATTTAAATTGTCGATTTTTTGTCTACATTTTTTAGTCCAGTAATCGACATCATTTTTATTTATTTATTTTTTTTTTTTGTTTTATTTTTTTGTTTGTTGAGTAACTCAACGTCATTTTGATTTGATCGAGCTGCTTGACATACTTCAATTAAGATAACTCAACAAATGAAAAATAATAAATAAAATATTTGTACACTGTGTTTGTCGAGTAACTCGATATACTCAAAATGGAGTTTGTTGAGTATGTCGGGTTACTCGACGAAGTACATGCTGAATGGCCCAAAAAATTTGTATTCTTGTTGACTTTATTATTTTTAGTTTATATATATATTTTTTTTCCTTTTAGCTGCAATGTTTGACTTGTACTCTTTTTTTGTATATTTTTTTTTTCATTTGGTGAGAAATGGGTTTCTGTCTTAGTTTTTTATTTTTTTATTTTATTTTTTCAAGTTACTACACAACCGTAAAACAGACAAATTTTTTTTATTTGTCGAGTTACGACTACATTTCTTTTATTTTTATTTTTAAAATATTGTCGAGTTAATCTTTGTGGGTTTTTTTTATTTTTTTAGTCCCTTGGCTTTGGTTTGTCAAGTAACTCGACAAACCAAAGCCAATTTTATTTAAAAAAAATTTAGTCCATTTCCTTTGGTTTTTCGAGTAACTCGACAATATTTAAAAAAAAAATTTGTCTAGTTGGTCAACATGAAATCAATTTTTTCTTTTACTATTCACATATTCATCTAGATTTTCATTCAGTTTTTCACCAATCTTTTTTTTATTGTTTTTATTTGATGTTATAAACAAATTGTTCACATTTTTTCTTCTTTTTTTCTTTTTTTTTTCTTTGTTGAGCAGTTTCACACTGCCCAACTACAATTTTTTTTGTCAACTACAATTTTTTTTGTCAAGCATCTCAACACAAACACATTTTCTTTTGCAATTTTTTAATTTTTTATTTTTATCATGCCGATAACATTTGATTTTTTTTTTCCAAGCAACTCGACAATATTTTATATTAAATTTTTATTGTAGATTTGTTGTCTAAATTTTTTAGTCCAGTACTTGACAACAATTTTATTTTGATATTTTGTTTTTTTCATATTATTTGTTTATGAAGTAACTCAACAACATTTTGATTTTGAATTTTTTTTAATGTTGTGTTGCTCGCCAAGCTTTGATTTTGGAATATTTTTTTTCACATGTTATCGAGTTACTAGACAAGATTTGATTTTGAATTATTTTTTTTAATGTTTGTAGAACTACTTGACATACTTTAGTTAAGGTAACTCAACAAATGAAAAAAAATAAAAAAAATTATTTGTATATTGTGTTTGTCGAGTAACTCGATATACTCAAAATAGAGTTTGTCGAGTTAGTATATCGAGTTACTCGACGAATTGCATATAGCCCAACAAGATTATACTTTTGTTGATTTTTTTAATTTTAATTTATATTTTTTTTCCTTTTAGCCGCAATGTTTGACTTGTACTTCTTTTTCTTATATTTTGTTTTCATTTTGTGAGATATGGGTTTCTGTCTTTTTTTTTTTAATATTTTTTTATTTTTTCGAGTTACTAGACAACTGTAAAAAAAATAAAAAAATTATTTCTCAAAAATTATCACCCAACTCTCAGCACGAGTAATCATTTTTTTAAAAAAAGTAATTTTTTCTTCATGTTGTCGAGTTCCTTATCCTTATCATTACTAACATATAAAATTTGCTTTAGGAAATCACTATTCACATATTCGAACAAAATGGCGTCGTTTTTGCAGTTAAATTTTTTTTTTACTTCCTCGTTTTTCAGGAAATATAAATACAATTTATGTTTTATTTCCGTCTATTTTTCGAGTTCTCAGCCCCGCTCTTTTATTTCTTCTCCCAGCAAACCCTATAAAGCTTTGATTGGTGATTTGTGGTTCCATGATCTATGTGAGCTGAAATCAGTCATATTTTGGTGGTATTTCTCTTTTTCCCAATTGAAATAATCTTAGAACGTCTCTTGTTTGTGATTTTTGTTTAACCTAGATGCATTCGAAATCATAAATTCTAACTATTTCTTCCACCTGTTGACTCTGGATTGTGGAAGTTGTTATTTGATTTTTCTCGATTTGATCAATTGTTTATCAGTGGGTTGAGAGCAAGTTCGAAACTAAAATTTAAAGGTATGTAATTATTCACTCATAGAAGATTAATAGATTATTATTATAAGCTGAAATTAGTTTTACATTGTTACATGAATATAACTATTTCAATTTGATGTTTTCATATCATTATTTTGTTTCGTATTGCATCAGTTTTTCAGCATTTAGTTTTGTTAATCTTTTTCCTTTTTTCTAAGTCATTTTGATTTGTTTTATTGGTTTAATATTTTTTTGTATCTTAATTAACGTGTTCTTTTATTTGGATGTGATCTATTTATAAGCTATACTTCAAACTAAATATTTCATTCATTTTTTTTTTTTTTGCTCATTCCATCTATGTGTTAATCATATTCTTATTTATCTTCATAATGTCTGTATTCTCTTTTTTTTTTGGTACATAGAATCATACTAATTTGTACATTTTTTTATGATAAAATAAGATAGAGTTCAGGCGAAAAAAGTTTTGAATCAAATAAAGAAATACAGAACAAGAAAAGGGGACAGATGCATGCTCAGCATACACAGTATAAATCTAACAAGACCGTTAGAAAAACAAGGATTCAGTTACTTGAAGATATTCAGTTAAATCATGTCAATACAACTGATAGCTTACAATTATCTTGTGAGTTATTTTTTGTTTTTTAGATAAGGTTTTTCCCATTATAAACATTTTGTTTTCATTTATTTATTTATTTTGTTCTGATTTTTCATGTTTCTTTTATAGCTGGAGAATTGAATGAACATAGACATGGAGTTTCTTTTATTAGCTTTAACAATTTAGAAGATAACAGGGTAGAAAAATAGATTTATTATCAAGAATATGAAAACCAAAATCACGAATTCCAATATACTCATTGTATTTCAAATATTACTATCAGACATATTCCTACCAAAACTTATGTATTACATACTCCAACAATTTGTAATCATTGCCTTGCAAAAAAATTTGAAAAAGAAAGCAAGGGTTTTTGTTGTTCCGATGGAAAAATAAAATTTCATATCAATTGTTCACCTTCTGTTTTATATGATTTATATACTTTCAGTTCAGATGAGGCATTAGATTTTAAAAATAATGGACGAAATTATAATAACCATTTTGCTTTTACTTCTTTTGGAGTAAGGTGTGATAAAGATCACTTTTAGAGTTCAATGGCAAGTATACCATTACATAAATCCAATTCTACACATTGATAATAATTCATCATATTTACAATTATACTTTTATGATACAGACAATGAAATACAAAATAGATTAAATACATCTATCAATTTCTCATCACCATTATTGTACACATTAATAAATCTATTAAAGATTAATCCATATTCTAGATTTTTCTATTCCCTAAGTGACATTGAAAGTCTTGAAACATGCAGAATTCATATTAGATGTGAGGCTGATCTTGATCAAAGAGTATATAATGCATCTTCTGTGTCTCAAGTGGCTGCAGTTTGGATTGATGAGGACCCATCTGCAGACATAAGATTTCGCAATCTATCAATTTATTGTTACTCTAATAATTCTCATAGAATACATTACTATTATGGATGTTATGATCCCCTAGAATATCCATTATTATTTCTCTTTGATGAGACTGGTTAGTATGAAGGTATCGAAAAATCAAGAAATAATAAATTTGATAGTCACAATATAATAGACAATTTTCTCTCTTCCAACAACATAACTTATGCATATGATCTAATAAAGAAAAAAAAAAGTAAATACTAACCATATTTATTTTCACTTAAATAAAAATCAAATAAAAGTTTTGTAGGTGTGTTTAATTTCCTAATAATAATTTGTTTTACTAGGCGGTATCTAAGAACATGTCCAGCTGTCACAATTTGGGCCGAATGGATCTGAGAAAAATGGTTCTAAAATACAAGAAGGGAAATTTTCACAACCAAACCTTCTTATGTTATTATTTATAAAAAAACTATAACGTGTTTTTTATTCTAAAAATACTGGATTCATCTAATTTTAAATTAATTATTTAATTGATTAAATATTGTAACAGAATCCTTAATTATCTTATTTACTATTTTGATTAAGATTTTATATATAACTAATTAAGATATTCTCTCTTATCAATCTAATCTCTCTCTTGTTTTTCTCTCTTTCATCATTTACAATCCTAATCATTTCAACATCGCTCCAACATTTTAATAAACTGTAACTCGTCTCGGCCAACTGCAAAGCATTTTCTTCATGCAAATCGTGTTCGATGATAACATCCTCATATTTATAACTGAAACAGATTTTTGTAACACCGTTTGCAACAGATTGATAATAGAGAAAACAAAACAGATTTTTGTAACATTGTTTGCAACATATTAATAACAGAGACAACGAAACAGATTTTTATAGCATCGTCTGCAATAGATTAGTAACATAGACAATGCAAACTGATTTTATAACAACGTTTGCAACACGTTAATAACAGAGACAACGAAACAGATTTTTGTAACATCGTCTGCAATAGATTAGTAACATAGACAATGCAAACTGATTTTGTAACAATGTTTGCAACAGATTAGGAACATGGACAATGTAAATTGATTTTGTAACAACTTTTGCAACAGATTAGTAAGCACCTATTCGCCGGCGACTTCCTTCAATATGTACATCCATGTGCGGTTCCTTTGTCCGGCGATTTCCTTCAATATGCGCATCCAAATGACTTTCTGTTTGGAATGAAATACAGGCTTCTTCACATAGTTAGGCGACTCTTTCTTTGCCGCCGACCGAGTCATTCTACGAGTAGGCGTATCCATGTTGGGTATCTTTGTCCAGCAACTAAGATTTCTACAAATTGGGGGTTAAGCTTTCACATAGTGATGGAACTCTAGAGATTAGAGAGATAAGATTATATTGTTGGCGGCAATTTCGACGATATGGATGTGCTAAAAAGGGATAGAGAAGATGAATATGGTATTTTCTCTCTCTCATGGTTTTTTTCTTTCTCTCTCTTCGCGAAATTAATGGGGATGTTTATTGTGTTTCCTTTTGTAAATATTATATTATATATACATATATATAAATAATACCCAGTATTTTTAGAATAAAAACATTAGAAAAGTAAATTTAACAATATATTGTATATATATAGTAATGGATGTAATTTTCTCATACATACAAGAAACATCGAGTCCATAGTCAAAGTAAGCGGAATGGCAGTAGAAGAACCTCTAATTTCACATGTTTTTTTTTTTTTTAATTTGGTCTATATTCAAAACCTACATATACGCATGAGTCAAATTGTGTTAGTTTTTGGAGTCATTCTCTCTTTTCATTATCTATTAGGTAGGAGTATAGAAAAGATAATCATTTTTAAACTTTACAAGCTTTGGCATAAAATGGTGTTTTTTTTAATATTATTTTAATTGTTTCAAGTACATTAAAAAAATAAAATAATATAAATCCAAAGACTAAAATCATAAATATATTATATATATCCTACTTTTACATACTGGTCTAATATAAAATATGTAATAATAATGGAATCTTATCAATCTCTAATTAGAAATACTGGATTATTATTACAACACACAGTAAACTTTGATTATTAATGTAGCCCACAATTATAGTATTGATACCATAACAGATACCTTTCAATTAGTTTCAATTTTCAGAAACTTATCGACGAATATACACGTGAATTCAAAATTCAAACTGATGATAAGAAAATTGGAGCTAAGATTTCATAGACATGTAACATATGTGTTACTTCCAGGAGATTCGCAAATCCGTAAAAGTTCTTGTTCGTTCGAATTTCTTTGAAGAAGATAAAAAAATATGCCGATTTTTAATGAGATGAATTCGACATCAAAATCAATAGAAAAATTTACTTGGTAAGATTGTTAAATTTGTGATTAACACTCCATGATATGTTGAATATGCTGGGTAGGTGATAACATCGTTTTGTTGCTGTACAAGAAATTAGCAAAAATTCCATCGTTATAATTGTCGTTATTAAAGATCGTCAGATATCTGTGGTTTTTTGGATAGTACAATTGAAAACCAATTCAAACAAAAGATTAATAGTATTCAACTCTTAGTTTTGGGAATCAAACATGATTGTAAAATCAAAACCCCATTGAAATCAATAATAGTTATTAGTTGTACCTGAATATGAAATTTCATACTGTTATCATTTGGGATGAGAAGATCAATCAGATAATGCAATAGGAAAATTTTAATATTAATAAATACTTCTAAATATGTACTATTGACACTAAGAACTAAACAAAGTGTGCATTTTGATGAACTTTATAGAAGTTTGGGGATTAACATATATCTGAATCACACATTGTTGACGTATTTTATTATTAGTGCATGAATTAGATTATTGTTTGAATACATTTACATATACATTAACAATTAGAATTGCTTTGTTGTGCATGTATGATCGTGTCGATGAAGATATGTTAATCATAATTTCATTTACAGATATGAGTTGTATCAATGTGTTGGTTTCTTATGAGGGTGAGTGGGACGACACGCAAAGTTACAATGATTATTCAGTTGTTGAATAATTGTCCCGTTGGAATGTAGTTATAATGACTTGGTTGAGATGTATTGAAAGATTTATAGAAGCATCAGTCCCATTATACGATAACCGTACGATATCAAGTATCATCGAACGGGTCTCTCATCAAGATTTGCAGCGATGGTTCTTTGTGTTTCTACATATAGATTAAAATGAATAAATCAGACTTGGCTAAATTCCCATTGTATGTCGATGTCAATAGGGTGACATTTAATGAAGACAATTTGATGTACTTGAGCAATTCAGTTTCAAAACCTAACACATTACCATCCTGTCACAAATTAGATAGACAAACTGCTACTTTTTGTTGTTTTGGAAATTCCGTGGATAATATATTGTCAACAATTAAAGAAATGAGTTCAGTTATGTGTCGGAACGTGGCATATGTCCAGGAAAAAACCGAATAAATTAATTATGACGTCATCTCTAATCCTAGAATTAAAAAGGTTGACAAGAATACACTTTTCTGGACTAAAAAGGTGTTAGCCACAAAGTCTAGCACTAAATGCAATTCATTACACATACAAGCTCCATTAAGTACAAGTTTATCTCAGTACGAACAATATACACACTGGCTGACATTGTAAGAGACATGATGAAAACATACAGGATATCCATTAGTTACGAGAAGGCTTGGAGAACACGTGAACATGTATTGGAGATGATAAGAGATGATCTGGAAAGATCATATGAGATACTAAAGGCATACTTATATATACTTAATCAAGCCAATCCAGGATCATTTACAAAGATTGAAACGGATGACAGTAACAAGTTCTGTTCAGCTTTTTGGCGTTAGGGAGGTCGATTGAAGGATGGAAACATTGTAGACCAATTATCATAGTTGACGGTGCATTCTTAACGAGTAGTTAAGTAGGGATGCTATTCACTTATAGCAATCACAATGCGAATAACAACATTTTCATACTTACATTTGATGTAGGAGATTCAGAAAAATCATTCTTCATGGAAGCCGTTCCTTATAAGGATGAAAGAAGCGTATAAAGAACGAGACATGCTCTTAATTATTCCTAATAGGCATGGAAATATCGAAAACACAATTGAAAAGGTTTACCCAAATGCGATGCATGAGGTATGTTCATATCATTTATTTTAGAACTTGAAGAAGCAGTTCGGTAAAAAGGCTAAGTTCATAAGACAGTCATTCAATGCAACAGCAAGAGTTTATACAAAATCTGACTTTGAGATCTATATGAGTCATCTCGACATTATAGACAAAGATATCAGACAATACCTGGTGAGTAAAGTTGATATTATAATGAATATATACAACTATCTAAATCTATTAGAATCATTAACAATATAAATTTATCTTAATACAAGTAGACGTCGGTTATCATAAGTGGTCGAGGGCATACTTGACCAAGAAACAGGTTGTCTATGATAACATCAAATACTGTAGAGTCAATTAATTCGATAACAAGATCGACCAAGAACTTTCCAATAGTTACTTTGTTTACAGTTCAAAATAAGTTTTTCAAGAATCTAAACGGTGCAAAATCGACTTTCACTAGACTCAAATCAAGATATGAAAGTATGATGAGGGAGAGAACTAGAGAATCAATTGGAATAGAGGTAGACAAACCATTTTAAGTGCTAAACAAGTCCATTTCCATACTACTTTGTGTGTGTGTGTGTGTTGTTTAAACATTATAGTAATGAAATCTCCTAAATTGTGTATTGTAATCAAAACATGTTATACTTTCAAGCGAGAGTACATATAAAGTCAACAAAGAAACAATGACGTATTTGGTGAGGCTGGATGAAAAGACATGCTCGTGTGGACGTTTTCAAATTGACAAAATGCCATGCCCTCATGTAGTAGTAGTAGTAATTGGAAGAAATAATTTGTCGGTTTATGACTATTGCTCACCTTATTTCAACAAAGAATCATATCTTGGTGTATACAACGAGACATTATATCCTCTTGGTAACAAGTCCTAGGGGAGTGTACCGAATCAAGTAGAAAAGATTATTGTTCTGGCTCCTAATTCGAAGAGACGCTTTGAATGACCACATGAGAAGAGAATGCGGTCAGTGTGCGAGGTAAATAAAAGATCGAGGTGTAGGTGTAGCTCAGAATACGGACACAATCGAACGAATTGCAGAAATCCAACGCCATTAAAGGCAATAGTGGGTCAGAAGAGAAAAGCAAGTATTTCTTATGACATCGAGGTAAAACTTTCATGAGGTTATTCAAAATCGTTAATAGAATTAAAAAATATTTAAGTAAACTACCATATTAACTACTAGATTCTATTGTACTATTAAATTAATTTCAATCATTCCACTCCAAATGCGGTCGAGCACTAAGAGCACGTTGCTTCCCTGATGTCATACAATTAAATTAAGCCCATGAGTAATAGTCTGAACTATTTTGGAAAATAAATTATTTCAACATTGTTTTAACTAATTACTGTTAGTGTTATCGCGTACAAATTGGAGTTACCTTTATTGCTATATGTGATAATGTGTATTACAATTTTCAGAATGCACCTAATAGTAAATTCACTAATTTTACAGAATTAAAAATTAAAAAATATATATATATATATATAAAAGATGAAAAAAGAAAACAGAAAAAGAAAAACTCGAAAACGCAGCGTTATTTGAATTTTTTAAGAAATTTGATTTGTCATTTAAACACAATTAAAAAAAACAATTAACTTAGAATTAAAAACATTTACAAACAATTAAAAACATTTACAAACAATTAAAAACATTTAATTATGGAATTCAAAATATTTAAAACCCCACCCCACATTTAAAAACCCTGGAATTAAAATATTTAATTATTTGAAATTAAAACATTTATTTTACAAACATTTAATAAAAATGAATGAGATACATTTATTATACAAACCTGATTTAAAATCCATTAAAAAAACAGCAAATTGGAAATGAAAGGAAAATTTCTTGGACCAGGTGATGGACGCCAATTATTAAAATCACTCGCCTGCGTAAAAAAAAAAAAAAAAACGCCGCGACCAAGAATCGAAACCTTGACCTTTGGGTCCAAAATGGCCGAGCGGTTTGGCCAGAGGTGCCCAAAATGGTGGTTTTTCTTTGCAATTTTTTTTTGATTTTCAAAAAGAAGAAGATGTGTTTTTTATATTTTCAAAAACTAAAAATAATTGAAAAACACCAAAGAGATGATCCTTGATTTGAAATTTCTTGTTAAAGTTTAGGTCCAAACCGAGGGTTTTGAGGCTACTGGTTTTGGTGAGATGTTGTTTTATATTGTTTAAATAATTGAACATTTGAGATGAAATCCATCTAGTTACATCAAAAATTCTAGTTGATTTGCACATATACTAAGAAGCGAATAGGAAATCCATCTAGGATTAGAAGATATAGGACACATACTAAGAGACTTGGTCTTTTTATTATTTGGGACATGACGGTATATTTTTATTATTTTAAGTGAAGGCTGTTAAAAAAAAAAAAAATTCAGGATTTATTTTGTATTTTTGAAGATTAGGTGCCCAAACTGCAATTTTTTCATTATGTTTTATTTTTAACTGCAATTTTTTCATAATGTATTTTTTTTCTATTTTAATTTATTGAAATTAAGGCTAAAATCGTCAAAAGGTGGTGGTGAATTATTGCGTGAATTATTAGAAACATTAAAGTACACTATATTTTAATTGCAATGAAAATCTTCAACTATTGGTCACTTTCGGATTTATGAATTTTGTCCAAAAATTAATTAGGATGGCGTAAATTATTTTTGCTTCTAATATTTTTACATAATTAAAATAAATAACAAGTAAGTAAGTTCGAGAAAATATTTTTCCTTATTTCAAATGAATTTGACAAAAATCTTCATTAAAGACAAGATGTGAAAACTAAATGAAAGAATGGTGAAAAAAATTGAGTCTTTATTATAATTTATTCTAAAATATTCAAACCAATTGAGAACAAAGCAGCAATTGATCCAAATCACTCACCAGATTTTCAGAGAGAACAAAAACAATGCTCGACCACACAGATAATTCATGAAAGACGATAGTATATCCGAGCTTATTTCATATTCACCAGAAAAAAAAAACTGGAAAGTCCAGAATAAAGCAAAGCACAATAAGAGAAATAAAAATTAATAATGTTATTCTTCATTCTGAGACCGTTCATTTACCAATATATTTATTAAATAAATTTAACAAATAATTATGATTTTTAATTTCAACTAATCTAATAGTCTAGATATATTAAAATATTTATTAGAATATATTTGGATGTGAATATAAGGATTTTAAATTAGTTTAAATTAAAGATCGTGATCATTTGTCAATTTCATTGGTAGAAGAAACGGTCATTAGTAGAGATATTACCATTTTATGTGACATGAGGTCCTGACTTACTGTCTATTGAAAAATTGCAATGAGTAATATTTTCAATTGAACGATATTATTTATCATTATTAGTGATGATCACCCCGTCTATGTACCAGTAAGATTCACGGTAGTTGATTGATGTTACAAAAATATATTATCTTTTCAAATCAATCAATTGCAATGGACATAGATCACCGACGATAATAAATAACATTACTCTTTTCAATTAAAAAAATTAAAAAATGTGTTAATGTCATAATTAGCTAAAACATGCCTATTTAATCAACACTAAGATCACAAATTGTATTCATTTATCAATGCTCCAATAGTCCGATTCAATCTCCAAACCCCAATAATTCCAACGAAGAATTCTTCTCCACCACTATCTTCGTGGCCTTCGGCTCTAAGCTGCCTTCTTTGATGCAGTCCATATTATTAAAATTTGGAGTTCTATCTTAAAAGGTCAACATTGTTAAGAGCAGTAGTCCAAATTCTATATGTAGATTATAGTTTCGATATTTAATTGATATTGAATTTATCTCTTAACACGTCTCCACAAGAAGTGACTTGTTGAAATCCGAATACTTATTTGAATTTTAGATGGATCGAATTGCTCGTTTGAATTTAATGAATTATGATATCATATTAAGATTCAAACCATCTTAAATGTCAATCTTATTAAGATTACTCTTATATATTGATTATAATTTCGATATTTAATCAATGTAGAATTCATATCTTTGTTAGAGTTATACTAGTTTTAGAATTATACTAGTAGTTTATTATATATGGTAGAGTTATACTAGTAATATATTAGCATTAATAATAGAGTATTTTACCTTATATAGATTAGAGTTTGCATTAATATAAATATGAGTTGTATCTATTATTTATAATCTCATTTTCTTAATAAGATTGATTAATGTCGTTTTCTTAATAAGATTAGTCATTCTTTCTCCTTCATTGTTCTTCTTTTCTTAGTTTAATTTTTAATGTTAGAATTTGTACTTTTTAGAACGTCTCCAACTCCCACCCTTGAACTATAAGTCTTAACACATCCCTATATTTTTTGTGTCATGGCAACTCAGATTAAGGCCCTTTGAAACAATTTTTGTTAGGATTTCAAGGCCATTAAGTTGGCTTCATCGATTAAATATTATTTTTATTCATATATTTTTTGTGTAATGGCATAGGCATCTAGATTAAGGGCAGTGTCTTGTGGAATTGGACAATTTTTGTTAGGATTTCAAGTTCTTATTTAGTATATTTGTCAGTGCTTATAAACGCTTATAAGCTGATTAAATATTATTTTTATCTATATATTTTGTAGAACTCATAATTTTTATCTACTTTTTATTCTACACATTCCGTAATCTATAAAAAAATTTACTAAATATACTCTCAAACAATTCAAATGTAGATTTATAAGTGAGACTTTTTTATTTGACAACACACTGTATTCACATATCACATGCTTCCAGTCGAACAACTACAAACACTAGAATTATTCCAGATTGTAACAAATCTGCACAACTGTACACTTTAGAATAAAATTTAATTGATAGTTAAATAACACAACAAAAGAAAAGAAAAAGTTATCTATTAGATTAAATTATTCTTATAATTATATTTTTAAGCTTAGCCAAACATATCAAATGAAATTATTCAAAAATATATACTATGATACTTTTTAATGAGAAAGTAACACATCGTGATACTTGTTTATTTTTTATTTAATTTTTTATAATTTATCTTAATCGAAATATGTGCTAAGCTCACTCCCATTCTATTGCCCACGGTGGGCATTGTTATAACGCTTGGAATGACACTTGTCCAACATTCATTGGATGAGTGTAAAGTGGGTCATTACACTCATCCAACAAATGTTGAACAAGTGTGCACGATAAGCGATTATAACAACGCCCACCATGGGTATTAGAACAAAACCAGTGCTAAGCATACTAATTTTTTGTAGTATATCTACATTCACTCTTTTGTACACGTGGACCCCATCTCTATTTTACTTGCTTACATACGACAATTTTGAAAGTGTTCTATATTCTTGTTTAATTTAGCTGAAATTCATTTTTTTAAAATTAAAATTCAATAATATGAAAGTTGAAAGTAACATCAAAATATTCTACAAGTAGGCCCACAATTGATTCAAGTTGACAGAACAAAATAGATATTTTTTCTTTGAAAATGGAATCCTATTTTGTCCTTAAAGTGGAGGTAAGTTCAACATCAAACAGAAGGCATAATAAGACACAGAAAAGCAAATATGTCATTACAATTTGGCAGACTTGATCTATTGCCCCGGTTGGCATTCTTTAACGCCCACTGCTGTAATGCAGTGTAAAATATTCATTCTTGAGTGTAAAACACTTGTCCCGATGGACATTATAAGAATACCCACCGGGGATAATAGATCAATGGCCTACAATTTGGATAGTGTGAGATTAATTTACTGACATTGTTAGGGATGGCAATTTCAGCCTGCTTAACATTTCCCGCCCGGCTAATCGGGTATTCGGTCTGGTGTAATGGTTCGAAATTTTTTTTTTTTTAAATATTTTAATATTGAAAATAATGGTTAAAAAAAAAAAAAAAAAAAAAAAAAAATATAAGGAAGGTAGAAAACGGGCGGTAAGCCGCCCGCCCCCGCCCCCGACCCGACCCCAGGCCGGCCCGCCCCGCCCGATTTCGGGTATGAGGGTTAAAATCGACGGGCGGGGACGGGGCCCACCCCCGAAAATTGCCATCCCTAGACATTGTCAGTATAATGTTTCTTTTTATTAAAAAAAATTGGGCCCACTTCAATCACCCAAAAATTGATTTCATAAAGGAGCTAATTATTAAAAGGTATTGAGTCTTCGTCTTTTCAAGTTTATAATAATTTTGTCTCTATTTAATTTTAGTCGTACATATTATTCTCAACAATTCAATAATTTACCTAGATGGCATATTTTAACAATTTTACTCCTAATTTAATTTAAATAAATTAAAGCAGAAAAGGTAAAATAAAATTAAAAATTCTAATTAAAATTCCTAACATTTTCAAAAGTGCAAATAAATCTTGAACCTTCTTTTCCCACCACCACCTATCCTAAGAGACAGCGCCGCTGCACTAAAACAATCGAGGGGATTTCTCCTTTCTTTATGGATTCAATGGACTGAATTGGTTCAGCAATAAGCATTCATTCTTATTTCAACCAGGGAAGCTTGAGCAATAGTTCTTTGCAGCAATTTCAAGGGTAACCTGCAAATTGTTTTATCACACAGGATGCGCTATTAATTTTCAGATTTCTCAATCATGACAAAGTTCACATGCTCGAGTTCGAGAAAAAGCAAGCAATTTTTTTGGTTAACAAGGAAAAACCCTGCGAGATCAAACTTTCACAAGATTGCTATCATTTAGTATAAGAAGCTGGACGGATCTAGAATATGACAAAGAGGTCAACTGGTTTATAGGGTTGTCCCAAAATTTTTTTCTTTCTAAAATCATAATTACTTAGTTAATTTTTATAAGAATCTAATTTTTTTATAAGTCATCTATATATCTATAAAAACAAAAGAGCCGTCAAAAATTTAATTTCCCGCCTAAATACTTTCCTATTTATAATTTCTATTTTTTTTTGGAGTTTCCATAAATGGATTTTTTTAATAGCATTCATTCTTAATACTGTATTTAATAACCGTCTGATTTTGTATCTACCTTCTAATTAGTTATCACTACAAAATTAATTATCCAATGCGTTTTAATTTAATTATCTATATTTAAAATAATTAATTAATTAATCTTATCTTTGTTTTAGTACAAAAAAATGCACGGATTTTTCAATACTAATTAAGATTTAAGATATCGCATTTTCAATATTATTTTCAAGATTATTATGAAAACAATCAATGCACATTGAAAGAAAAAAAAGTCCAAGTCGATATTTTTAAAGTTTTGTTATTATTGTAAAGATTAATTTTTCAATGCATTTTAATTTAATTATCCATATTTTAAATACTTAAATAATTTAATTTAATTACTTAATAATTAATTAATCTTATCTTCATTTTGGTCAAAATATGCATAAGTTTTTCAATGCTAATTAAAATTTAAGAAATCACATTTAAAGTTTTGTCATAGTTTAAATGTGTTATTCAATTTTCATTAATCCTTACTTTATAACTTATCAATAAAAAAAAAACAACAAAAAGTAACATACATAAGAAAATAGCCAAACATGTTTCGAATAGATTGAATGGTTATATGACTATTAGAAAAGTTGTACTCAACTAAAACACTATTATGACACGATTTAAGAGATCACATTTAAAATATTGCATTTTCAAGATTATTATAGAAGACATCAATGCAAAGTGAAAGAAAAATAAGTCAAAATTCATATTTTCAAAGTTTTGTTATCATTGTAAAAATTAATTTTTCAATACGTTTTAAATTTAATTATCTATATTTTAAATATCTAATTAATTTAATTTAATTAATTAATTATCTTCGTTTTGGTCAACATATGCATAGGTTTAATACTAATTAAAATTTAGTGTTTGGTCAACTTGAAATAAATAATTAATAATTTTATTGAATTAATAATGGGTTGAAAATTATATAAAATACTTAATTTGAATTTTTTACAAAGTAAAAATAAAAATTTCCATTGTCATCTTTCTAATTGACAATTTCTTCAATGAATAATAAATAAATAAAAAATTAGTCAAATGACTTTTGATGTTAGTTATTATTCTTAATTCATTTTAATTTGGAATTTTTAGTTTTTTATTATTTTACAATTTAAAAAAAGTTCAAGAATGAATGTGTGTCATTGGTTTTTGTTGTGGATGGTCTTTTACTTTTATGGGAGGAAGCTTTGTAGAAAAAGAAATTGAATATAAATATTGGGTAAAAATATATAATTTTGTGTAATAAGAAAATAGAATAAATAAAGTTGTATTAGTAGTGTAGTCAATAGATTTCTAGAAAGTTTATTTACGGAGAAGATAGATGAAAGAGAAATTATTTTTTCGAATGTATAAGTAATAGTAATTAAAATTTAAAAAAAATACATGGATTTTTCAGAAGTGTTGTCAAAATTTTATTTTCCCGCTTAAATACTTTTATATTTAGAATTTCTATTTTTTTTTCATTTTCCATAAATGGATTTTTTTAATAATATTAAATGTTCATTCTTAATACTGCGTTTAATAGCCGTCTGATTTTATAGTTTTTCGATTGGAGTCCCTCAATCTACCTTCTAATTTAGTTATCATTACAAAAACTAATTTAGTTTTGTTATCATTACAAAATTAATTATCCAATGCGTTTTAATTTAATTATCTATATTTAAAATATTTAATTAATTAATCTTATTTTTATTTTGATACAAAAAAATGTATGGATTTTTCAATACTAATTAAGATTTAAGATATTGTATTTTCAAAATTATTTTATTATAACTAATTAACTTTCATAGATAACTATAGAAATTATTTTTTGTCATTACACCTCCCGAACATCCCACGGGTGCAACACTAGTAATCTTTAAAAAGTTTACAAAAAGTCATTACACAAAAATATTCAAGATTTAAAACTAACTAAAGAAAGTTGTGCTCGACGATCTTTTACAGCTGTGAATTCTTCTATAATATAATATATATCTATTTTATTAACAAGGTATCTCTCAACAAAAATTGTTATGTAAAAACATATAAAATTCTAAGCACTTTTTCCCCCTTTTTCTACTTATTGAAATTTGAAATAATTTCTCAAAATCAAGTAAACATCGTTATTCATCACTCAATAATAAATCAAAATTCATATAAAATTATAATTTATAGATTATGAAATAAACATAAAAAATGGACAAAAGATAAATAAATC
The DNA here is from genome assembly GCA_023638005.1 of Forsythia suspensa. Taxonomy (NCBI): domain Eukaryota; kingdom Viridiplantae; phylum Streptophyta; class Magnoliopsida; order Lamiales; family Oleaceae; genus Forsythia; species Forsythia suspensa. The sequence goes on from CM042663.1 coordinate 21,276,719, forward strand.
CAATTGATTTTGGCTCTTTTGGAATTTACCATTTAAGAAGTGGGATTTTTTTTGTTTGGGATGGGATGGATTATAATGTGTAAATGATTTAAATTTTAATTCAGCCCACTTAAAAAGTGGGCTATTTTTTTTATTTGAAATGTGATGGATTTTAATGTGTAAATGATTTAAATTTTAATTTAGCCCACTTAAAAAGTGAGCTATTTTTTGTTTGGAATGTAATGGATTTTAATGTGTAAATAATTTAAATTTTTTTAGTCCACTTAAAAAGTTGGCAATTTTTTATTTGGGCCGAACTATTATTTAAAACAACAAAAAAATTACTCATAAAATTATCATTTGGGTCAAAGTGGCACTGGGCTGAAGCATTTGGATCTGCCCCTAATAAGAAGCTTGGGCATAAAAGAAAAGAAAAGAAAGCAACTTGAGTGGATTATTTTTCCTTTTCTATTAGTGCTTTTTTTTTTATACCCAGGTATCATAACTTTGCCAGAGTAAATCCTGGACCCCAAGACCCTCCCCTTGAACCTTGAATTTTCTTTTAGTGCTTTTCTTTTTGATCTCTTTCTTTCATTCATAAATTCATAGATTCACAGATTCACTAGATGCAATATTTAGTAGAACTACTAACATATATGAAAAAAAAAGAAGAAGGTTGAACTCCAATTTTGAGGGTCCCCACTACTGTCCTAGAGCCTTGGTGGATGATGTAAATTACGGGATGTGCCTCAGTGGAGCAGGGTTGAGAACTGCTTTTTAACTGCGCTTACAAGGAGCTAAATTCATACCAAATGTAGGACTCGAACTCCCACACTGCAGTTGCCAGCGATGCTGAGACTACCTCACTCTCGTTCTTTCAACTACTGAGCTATGCCCTGGAGAGCTACTAACATATGACAAAAGCAACATGAGTGTTCACCTAAAGGTTAAAAAACATATAAAACGTAAACTTACTCTGCTATATCAACGGCTTCAATTTTTTTATTTTTTATTTTTTTCAATTATGCTCTAATGTTCTTTAACATCTCCAACTTTGAACTCGCCAGAGGATCCTTGTACAAAGGTGTATTATTTCTCTTTAATCTAATTCATTGAATTCACTCTCAATTTGACGCTTTCTAAAGATTGTCTTTGTACAAGGATAATCCCACTCTTAATCAGGGTTCAAAACCAGGGAAAGAAATCTCTCTCAGTTGTTTCAGTTTGGTGATGCCGCCGCTTGGAGTGGTAAGTGGTGGAATTGGGGAAGACGATCATATTTTCTTTTTATTTATTTATTTTTATTTTTTATTTTTTTGGGACTAGGTGCTATGATTAGAAAGTTTGAAACATGACGTCACATTTTGTTATTATTTTAAGTAAAAAAACTATATAAAAAGATTTAAAATTTATTTGTATTTTTGAAAAGATTAGGGACTCCAACTACAATTTTTCTATTTTATTTTTTTAGTTTTGCTGTTTTAATTTATTTAAGTTAGGAACAAAATTGTAAAAATGGACCATCTACGTGAATTACTGATTAGAAATGATACATATGACTAAAATAAATGAGGATGAAATTGATACAAATCCAAAAGAATAAAGACCCCTTCGATATAATTTATCCTTATTAATAACATTATTCGTAAAAGAATGTAAAAAAACAAAAAGTCGGAAGAGGTCACTGTAAGAATTAATGTCCAAGGTCCAATTAGTTGGGTCGGACTTAATTACTCATTGGGCCAAATTAATTAATAAGATTATTTAATCGGGCCTGATTGTTGATGGGTTCTAGTTGGACTAGAACTAGGGTTAGGGTTAGCCCCGCCTATAAAAACACAGGCGCAACATATTAGAGTTAAGAGAGTTGATCTTCGATTACTTGCTAGCACTTGTAAAAGACAACCAAAATACAATCACTCCCAAAAGGATTCTGCTTTCATCTGTTCTTGATTGTGGAAGTCCAGAACTGTTCTTGCTGTGTGGATCACCATTGGAGGCTGGACATCTGGACAGCTGTGGTATTGAAGATCGCACCTCCAACTAATCAGAGAATCAGATTACACGGTGTTCATCAAGGTAAAATCCTATCACGAATTCTCTCTAAGTACAAGGTTGATCCGGGCTTATAGGAATTGAGCATTTAATTTCGATGTGCACGTATACCTCAATTTCTTAGAGTGGTATCAAAGCCTACCTTGTTACTTGTTAGAGTTCGTTAGAGTGTTTTAATGAATTGAACAATAATCGTTATTGGCATATTAATTTGATTTGAGTTTTGACTGTAAAATAAAATTATGAATTTTTTGAAAAATGAATCTGAAATTGTTTTGGGTTTATTTGGGAACGGAATTAATTGGCTAGAAAATTAAGTTCATGGGCGGCAATGCTTTTGAAGCACCACCGACGGACTACCCGAAATTCGATCACATGGCGGTGCTTTTGAAGCACAACCAACGGACCACCGCCATGAAATCGCTGCCGTTGATTTGCGGCGATGTCGCAAGAATCGCTCAAGCTGCTGCTTATATAGCGTGGCTGGGGAGGCAGTTATCGAACAATGAACAAAAGTCATTGTTCGACCAAACCGGCGGTGGCCTCGGTGTTGTTGGACACCGGCGCGACCACCCCGCCAAATGATCCGCATAAGCGGCGCCGCCTTGCATACAACCCTAAGGGTTTTTGCGTTTTGAAGATTGGGGACGGGGGCTTCCTTGCAATTTTAGAAATTGCATGGAAAGCCCCTTATTTTTAAAGGAATTAAATGGGCCTTCTCGCAATTCTGGAAATTGCAAATGAAAACGCCACCGCTTTAAAAAATTCAGAAAAGGGTTTTTTCGTGCAATTTGTGAAATTGCGTTGATGGACCACTGTTTTAAATTTTAAGGATTGACCGTGTTGTTTTAGAAATTACACATCAAGTCCTTAAACATTAAAATGAAAAATTAAGGTCTTAAATGTAATTTTAATTATTTTTGGAAAATTGTAAGTATTAATTCTTTTAATGTTAGTCAAATATTCAAAATTAATCGTTTTTTTTAAACCATATTTTGAATTTTTGACCAGATTAAATTTTGATTTTATTTTATAAAATTACAATTTTGACCTTATACAAATTTTATCTTCAATTTAGGATATGACTTTAAATTGGGAGATAAAACAATTTTTTGAAAAATCCCCTTTATGAATAAAATTAATTGATTAATTTGATTAATTGATTAGTTTTATTATTGAAAAATTAAGTAATTAATTAGATTAATTATTTAATTCCGTCTAGTCCGTTCCAAAGTGTCTAAAAGGTTTAGACTTATACTGTCAAAGCTGCAAATTTAGAAATTAATATAATTTTAATATTAGATATTAAAATGCATGTTTAGTGGATGATTATGGACTCGACCCATGTGATTGGTTGTATGGTTAATTATTCCTGTTATTTGTTGGTTGGGCCTGCGAGCCTATTATTTAATTAATTGAGTTTACAAGTTATTTATTTATTATGGGTCTGCGTGTCCATTGATCAGGGCCTGTGTGCCAACTAGTATAGGATACAGGTTGCAGCAGAAGATGGAGATGATTGCATTTAGCATTCGATGAAGCGAATGCAACGTCCCTTAAGAATTGACCAACTAATCTTCTTTTTTGCTCAAGAAGATTAGATAGATAAAGTCTATAATCATCCACATTTATTTTTTTATGTATGATTGATTGCATGTTGGATGTTAGTTAATGTACATAAATGTGATGAGACAAACCCCTCTTTATCAAAATATTAAATTCGTATTAAATGATTAATACAACGTGCCTTCCATTGTTATAGTGAAAAATCAGAATCTATTATCGATGTCAGTTTGTTGAGTCGCTCAAGACTGCGCGCTCGTAGATATGTTTATCACTATGAAACATTCGATGTTTCTGAACAATGGATCGAATTTAACTAGAATTTTATTTTTTGTTGAGTCGCTCAAGGAAATAAAATTTTAGGGGCACAATCAAATAAAACACATAAGATGTGTACGACAATAAGTTGTCTACTTGATGATCTAGGAGTCACATGGAGATGTGATTGATAGAGTATCTACCTGGATGTTTTATTAGGGCTTGTTGAGTCGCTCAAGGTTCTAATAAAATAAAAGGGATCCTAGCCCACTGGGAATCTAAATGGTTCTATTGATTAATGTTTGAGGGTCATTAATTCAATTTAAACAGTGGGAGTATAATTAATTTAATATAAGTCCATGTTAAATTAATTTTATGCATTTAATTAATTGTTCTATCTTATTATTTATTGGTTGAATCATGAGTAACCATATAAGTTTGAGAGGCATATTGGATGCCAACAAACATATCGGACCAAATTTTTAGACTGGCACCGCAATTTGAGAATTGTTCTCAAACATGAAAAAGAAAATTGGATATGTCAATAAGCAGTCAATGCCGGAAGCTCCTATTGAGGAGGCTACGCCGGGGAACGTGCAGGCTTACAAAAACACAGTGATAATAGTAACACTGCAACATGTGATGCTTGCAGTATGTCACTTGAGTTAGAAAAGCAGCATGAGGGTATGGATGCCTATACCAAAATATATCATTTCAAGGAGTTGAATAATGTACAGTCATGGACTGACAAGTATGAGACATCCAAAAGGTTATGAAGTGGTATGATGGTAAAAAAATCTTCAGTCAGTGCTCATGTATTGAAGATGATTGATTATATTAAATCAATTACGTTTTACCATGAACCACGAGCTAAGTGTTGACTTAGTTATGCAGTCCCTACCTAACAACTTTTTTCAGTTCATTATGAACTTCAACGTGAATAAGATTCAGTGTACTCCACTCAAACTGCTAAACATGCTAAAAACTGTTAAGCCCAAATGAATGGGTAAACTTTGGCAATTGATACCTCTAAGGGCACTAAGAAGAAATCTAAAGGGACCTTTTAGAAATGATCCAAGAAGGCCGAATCTGTTGGAAAAGCAAGTTAGCAAAGACAATTCAAATCGATGATCCGTGTTTTCAATGTGAAACAAATGGCATTAGAAGTGGAACCACAAGGCATAAAAGAGATAAAACTAAAATACTCATATCCTTGACATTGCATACTCGGTCATATAAATGAAAACACATCACCAAGTTACATAAAGATGAATACTTGGATTCAAATGATTATGAATCATTTAATAAGTGTGAATCATGCCCGTTGGGCAAAATGACCTAGACCCTCTTTTCTGGAAAGGGAGACACAGTTGCAGACATTTTGGGTCTTGTACATACTGATGTATATGGACAAATGTCTAAAGATGCTAAAGGTGGCTTTTCTTACTTCATCATATTTACATATGACCATTCTAGATATGGTTTTATATGCTTGATGGAATTCAAGAGTGAAGCCCTTGAAAAGTTCAAGGAATTCAAGCAAGAAGTAGAAAGGTAAACCGAGAAAAATATTCTAACACTTAGATTTGATCGAGGTGAAGAATATTTGAAGGGTGAGTTTTTAGACTATCTACAAGAGAATGGAATTCTCTCGCAGTGAACTCTGCCTTATACGTCAATACAAAATGGTGTATCTGAAAGACGAAACCGCACCTTATTTGATATGGTACGATAAATGGTGAGTCGCGACTCGCGTAGTTATTCCAAAATCGTTTTGGACATACGCACTTAACACTGCATGTTATACACTAAACCGTGTCCTATCTAAATCGGTCAATAAAACTCTATACGAGTTATGGAAAGGGAAAAATACCTAATCTTTCATACATGAAGGTTTAGGGATGCGACGCTTATGTGAAGCACGTTGAATCAGATAAGCTATGAGCTAAATCTGATAATTGTTTATTTGTGGGGTATCCAAAAGAAAGTGTTGGATATTATTTCTACAATTCCATCGAGATGAAGGTCATCATATCGAGACTTGCTGTATTCTTAGAGAAGACAGTGGGAGCAATGTAGATCTTGAAGAGGTTCAAGAAACCACAAATAAAATTGACCAATTAGATGTTCCAATGGCTGAGCTTGCATCTAATGAAGCACAGATTGAGAAAGTGGGAACCACCAGTTCCCAATGACACACTAGCTCCGTGTAAGTCGAGTAGAGTCATTCATTTTCCTCTGAGATACGATCTCTTGGTTACTAGTAATGTATTACTAATCGAGGAAGATGAACCTATTACTTACGTAGAATCGAAGTCAAGTGTTGACTAACAGAGATGGCAGGAAGCCATGGAATCCGAAATGAACTCCATGTACGAAAACAAGGTTTGGACCTTGCTTGACCGCCTGAAGGGGTAAAACCTATAGGCTGTAAATTGGTTTACATTAAAAGGGTTGACATGGATAGTAATGTTCATATTTACAAGGCAATATTGGTTGCGAAGGGTTTCAAGTAAAGACAATGGATTGACTTTGACGAAACCTTCTCACCGATAGTCTTATCTCGAAAGTTAAGTCGGATTCTGCTTGCGATAGTAGCATACCATAACTATGAGATATGGCAAATGGATGTCAAGATTACATTCTTTAACGGGAATCTTAGCGAAGATGTGTACATGATACAACTTGAAGGCTTTGAATCCACAGAGCCAAACAAGGTATGCAAACTACAGAAATCCATATATGGATTAACGCAAGCCTTTCAGAGCTGGAATCTTCATTTTGATAAGACAATCAAAATGTTTGATTTTATCAAGAATGAAGATGAACTATGTGTATAAAAGGTTAGTGGGAGCAAAGTCGTGTTTCTAATTTTATATGTGGATGACATACTTTAGGAAACGATGTCTCCGATGCCAAAAATCAGTAAAATTGTGGTTATCCAAAATTTCTCCATGAAGAAAATGAGAAAGGCAAAGTACATTCTCGGTATAAAGATCTATAGAGATAGATCTAAGAGAATGCTTGGCCTATCTCAAGATATGTACATAGATAAAATCTTAAGAAGATTTAACATAGAAGAGTCCAAGAGAAGACTCTATCCCATCTGGCATGGGATCAATATCTTAAAAGAGATGTGTCCAAAGACACAAATTGAAAGAGATCGCATGGATAGAATTCCTTATGCATCAGCAATAGGATCTATCATGCATGCAATACTATGTACTCGATCGAATGTTTCATATGCTTTGAGTGTCACAAGCAGGTTCCAAGCGAACCTTGGTGAAAAACATTGGATCGCAATCAAGAGCATCCTTAAGTTCTTAGGAAGAACTAAAGACATGTTCTTGGTATATGGAAGAAATGAAATTAGAGTTCAAGGTTATGCCGATGCCAGCTTTCAGTCTGATAAAGACAATAGTAAATTCCAAATTCGGATATGTATTTACTCAAAATGGTGGTACAGTCAGTTGGAAAATTTCCAAACAAGAAACGACTGCTGATTCAACTATAGAAGCCGAATATATTGCTGCTTCAGAAGTAGCAAAGAAAACGGTCTGGATAAAGAAGTTCATTATTGAACTTGGAATAGTTCCTAGCATTGTTGATCCAATAACTTGTATTGTGATAACAATGGAGCCATCGCACAAGCCGAAGGAACTCGTGTCTCATCAATGATCCGAGATATATATTGAGGCAGTATCATCTCATCAGAGAGATAATCTTAAAAAATTATATAAAGATAGAATGGGTCCTAACATACAATAATGTAGCAGATCCTTTGACAAAGTTGTTGTCCCAGCACAAGCATGATGGTCATGCTAAATTTGATGGTATTAAGATACCTGAGTGATTGGATCTAGTTTGTATGGGACATTTTGTGATATACTCTTTGTTAGACATTGAAGTATATGAACAAATTGATTAATTAAATACATGTCTACATTGTAAATGAGATCTGTTATTTTAAATTTTATTATTTAAGATAATAGAGTCCAGAAGAAAAGTTTATAGTAACTTGTTAATTACAAGGTGTTGTGATTGTGAGATACAAGTTATAAATAACTTATTCTTGAAATATCCTAGTCATAGTAATAATGAGATACGAATATCATTATTACGGATAGACTAACATGTGTTGCATTTCTTTTAAAGAAAGTAGGCGATCTCACGAGCTAAGATGTAGAGGGACATCCGAATGAACACATGAATGCATTGTTATGAGAACATGACATTGGATGATCCGCCTAGAGATTCCACATGGATAACTATCAAGCGTCGGTGGTAAATCTCTAATGCTGTGGTTGTGGATTTGGTCCTTTGACTTGAGAACATCATAGAATCTTATGTGAGGACAACTATACTTTGGCGAGCGTTTGATGGGGCTCGAAGATTTGAGTCACCAGGAAGACGTTGTACTGGTATAGTGAGAATCGTATGAAGGTTGTGAATGTCCAATATGAGGATTCGTCACTCCTGGAAAGTAGGAGATTATAACCTGCATTTTGCCTACTTAAGTTGATATAAATTTCCTCGGTCGGGGTGAAGTTATGAGTTGAAAATGTTTCAATCATAACTAGATTAGATCAACAAAGAGTTGAGGTGAATAATATAATTGGTTGAAATGAGATTGACGCTGATCCATATCTCTTAACCAATTGGGTTATATTGATGAAGGATTATATTTCCACAGTAATCGTGACATTTATTGGTTACGTCATACCACATGACATTTTCCTTCACATGGATTGCCTTGACACATTGCTAGATGTCAATCTTGAGCGGCGACGTGAATTGTTCGATCTAGGTGAATCGATGAGAATATCACTACGTTTGTCATCGTGAATGGCAACTTAATGGGTCACACACAAAAGGCGAGAATTGAGCATCCGGAGTTGGACCTTGTCCAGTGGGAGATTGTAAGAATTAATGTCCAAGGTCCAATTAGTTGGGTCGGACTTAATTACTCATTGGGCCAAATTAATTAATAAGATTATTTAATCGGGCACGATTGTTGATGGGTTCTAGTTGGACTAGAACTAGGGCTAGGTTAGCCCGCCTATAAAAACACACAAAGCAACATATTAGGGTTAAGAGAGTTGATCTTGATTACTTGCTAGCACTTGTAAAGACAACCAAAATACAATCACTCCCAAAAGGATTCGATTTCATCCGTTTCTTGATTGTGGAAGTCCTATTCTTCTTTGTGTGGATCACCATTGGAGGTCGGACATCCGGGACAATTGTGGTATTGAAGATCGCACCTCCAACTAATCGGAGAATCGATTTACGGTGTTCATCAAGGTAAAAATCTTATCACGAATTCTCTCTAAGTACAAGGTTGATCCCGGCTTATAGGAATTGAGCATTTAATTTCATTGTGCATGTATACCTCAATTTCTTACGATCACAAGGGTAAGAAAAAAGGCCTACAAAGAAAAAGTTGTGGAAATTGCATCCACTACTTATTATTATAAAAATAATTCCAACATTATAAACTTAACTAGTTTATTTTAAAAATATTGCATTTATAATATTATGTTAATTAATAAAATAATGAATTAAATTCAAATTAAAATATAATTAGACTTAATCGTTTGTAAACCTGTCTTAAATAATCGCGTTCATTAATTGAAAACTCCCAAATTAATCGAAACTTTCACATTTACAAATTAGAACAAAATCTTGCAAATCTTCTCACAAAATCCCGAAATCTTAGTGCATTCTTCACAATTTTTTTTTGTCTCGGTTGAACAATGGAGACTCCAAATTGCAGAATAACATGGTTGAAGACAGCGTTGCCTGGAGGAGAAACCATACCGGAGTCAAACACTTCTAGTAACCGACGAATAACGTTCTCTACACCCACAATTCTATTTTTGTTATTTTGCGTTGTTCTGTCATGACAATCTTAACTCAATTAGGTAAAGGAAAATCTGTATGATACATTTTTTGTGTGTGTGCATAATATGTATCAATAGATTTTTAGAGTCTATTGTCTATATTAATACGAACTTGTTGAAGTTTAGAGTTGTTTTTACAGTTGTAAAAGTTCTGTTTAGTATCACGGTCTGATACAGATGTTACAAATTATATTGTGTATCACTATCTGATACAAATGTTACAAATTAATTGTGTATCACTGAATATGTTACAAATTATATCATGTTATTTTACATAGCGCATGTTACATGAATTGATATTTTTGTATCACTGATGTTACATATGTTCAAATGATTAAATCATGAGTTTTATTTGTTAAATTTAGTATTGTGTTACATTTCTATAGATGTTATACAGTATCAATAGGTTTTTACAATCCAATGTGTATATTAATACAAACTTGTTGAAGTTTAGAGTTGGTTGTAATAGTTTCTGTTTATTATCACGGTTTGATACAGATGTTACAAATTATATTATGTATCATTGTTTGATACAGATATTACAAATTAATTGTGTATCACTGAATATGTTACTAAATATGTTATGATTATATTATGTTATTTTACACAACACGTGTTCTTATATAACATTTGCAAATGTAACATACGCAAATTTTCCAAATGTACCATATTCATACGCAAACCGCAATGTTTCCAAATGTTAGAAGATCATCAACAAATTTAATGCAACATATACAAACATTCTCAATGTAACATATACATACAAAAATCATGAATCCTATTAATTTTTTGTAATATAATTATTCAAAATCAGAATTTTCTCTGTGAAAAACTGAAACAAAAACAGATTATATGGAGTTGGATTGATAAATTTAGACAATTTTCATCTTATGTTATTATTCTGATCAAAGACGTTCTTCACGGATAGATTTTCTTTACGGAATGATATTCTTCACGGAAAATCATACAGCCTGATGTTTGGTACTTTGTTTTTTCTATTTTGACCAAGAATCAATTAGATACCAAATTTATCTCCAACTCATAACAGAAAAGGTAAATAACATACAATCCCGTTTTTCACGTATTCAGTTACCATATGTTAAATAATATAATAAATTATAATAATTATTTTTAAAAAATAATATTTTTAGAATATTTATAACAAAAATAGCTTTTTGAAATTATTTTTAAAAAGTGACTTATTAATGAAAAAATCCCCAAAAAAGTTGCTCCACAATTACAAAGTCAGAGCCTAAGTCAACCTCAACTGAACATCACTATAGCCCATTTTACACATCCAAACGATAGCCCAATACATTATCAATCCATCTACATTATCCACTTAAAAGCCCAAAATCTGTCAGCCACTTCTACAGCCCAGTTACCAAAAGAAACAAAGAATAGTAAAAAAGGATAGTTTGATCATACACCAAAAATTAAAAATAATTTAAAAAATACTATTTAACTTTTTTATTCTAAAAATACTATTTTTATTTTTGTAACACTTGTTGTTACATTTGTTATGTTTCTTATAAAAAATGTGTGTTACATTTGTAATTTTTGAAATTTAAAATATTAAAAAGTAATTATAGAATTTTAATATAAAATCATGTAACAAAATTATCACTAGTAAAAATGTAAAGGTATGTTCTCTTACCAATGAATTTAACAAATAAATTTGATAAATAATCACGACTCTTAATTGAAGCTAATTTAACCGTCTTAGGGGTGTCCTAATAACTAGTAGATTTCTAAAGATTCATTAATTGATGGATTTTAACAGATTTCAATAGATTTGAAACTATAATTATAACTAGGGATAATTGTATCAAAGGTCCCCAACCTTTCAAAAACGATAGGAATATGCCCATAACTTTAAAAAGAGCACCAGACATCCCAACGTTTGAAGAAATAGGCATCGTAGGTCCTTCTTGACAGATTCCATCCATTTTTCTCGTTAAACCTCAGATTTGGACTACACGCGCTTTCTCTCTCAAAAAAATGCGACTGGAGTTGCAGGGATAATAATCCATTAAAGCCTATTTTTCTATTTTTATATCCCAAATATTTTTGTCAAATCTTTACAATATTTGATCTTTCTTTCACCAGAAGCCATTAAAGAGAGGCAAAGCTGTTGAAATCTACAACAACGACTCATATTTCAACTATTCTACATCAGAAATGCCTTGCAAAAATTACCCATCTTCATCTTCTGTTCAAATATGTGCTTACTGCAATGAAGAATTTTCGTGATCAAGCAAGTTCGAGAATGCATCAGGAAAGTCTCAGTAGAACAAATGGAAAGTAGTTTGGCAAGCGGCTCTAATACAGGCTTCTTGATCACATAGCCCTTTTTTGTATATTAAAAGTTCCTCGGAAGTACATCCATTTTTCAAATGTGTTTTGAAGAGATGGAGAGAATTGGTGTGTAGTGATGAGTGGCATTTATACCGGCGGAATAATTGTTTAGCAAAGACTTGGATTTATGGTTTGTGCATAGACAAGTCGGATAAGCTATCTTTGCTACGTGTTGTAGGTGGTGGTGCCAACAAACCTGGATGAGGATGTTGTGAGCGGAGAAACGAGGCGGGAGAGGTGAAGGAGGCTGGTTGAGATGGCCTTGTGCCAAGATGGCAGCACCATCATCACCGCGACTTGAGCCACTGCCATACCATTTTGGGAAGTAGAAAATGAAACAAAAAACTCAGATAAATAGTAATGCATCCGTTTGGCCTCCAGCATCTTTGAAACCTCTTGTGAGAGACTTTTTATATCTTCAACAATCCCCTCAAATCCTGCTTGCTTCTCATGGGTTTTAAATTCCACATTTCCTCCCACGTTGTTAAAATTACCATCCCCATCCTCCATGTAGTCCCCTCCTTCATCCTCAACCTCTCCTAAGGAGGACTGGGGCATATTGTTTGCATAAAAGAAATCCCATCCCATACCTGGTGGAGTTTGCTGATTTGGGACCTTAATAGGGGTTTTTGGGCCCACCTCATCAACCCTTTTTTCCTCATCATCTTCTGCCTCTTCTTCACCATAACTACCACTCTCATCAATACCAATGACCTTCATTTTCTCTATTTTTGACAACGCCGTTGGCATGATAACGGCCGCTTAAGGGGCGGGGTAGGATAGAAACTCGATAGGGGCGGCGGAGGGAGAGGAAAGCTTTGATCCACCATGCAGAGGCGGCGGGGCTTGCTTTGAGGCAGATGGGTTAGTGTTTAACACCACCGCATGAGGCATCTCGGATGAATGAATACCTAAATAAAGAGACACTGCAAAAGATAATTCTTTCCCTAAATAAAGAGACACTGCAAAAGAGCTATTGCCATCAATGCCAACACAGTCCACATTATTTCTAATTGGATCCTCACAGAACTTCCTAAATGAACTCCACTTTGCGCTGCTCGAACCCAGAATTGACTATGTGCAAAAGAAAAGTCATGTCATCTACTTCAAAACCCCAAATTTGTGTCTGGATTTGGAACTAGATTTTTCATGGCCATTTTTCTTCACTAAACAAGAACCTGAAGCTCTGTTGGAAAACCGAGACCATTTTTCAGTGGCCATTTTTACCCCTGCCATTCTCACTCGCCTTTTTTGGAGAAAGAAAGCGCGTGCATTTGAAATTTGGCTTTTAACAGAGAAAATGGATGGAAACTGTCAATAGGGACCTATGATGCCTATTTCTTTAAACGTTGTGGACGTTTGATGCTATTTTTTTAAAGTTATGGGCATATTCTTAGCGTTTTTTAAAGATTGGGGACCTTTGATGCAATTATCCCTTATAACTACTACAAATTTTAACAATTGTAACTCCAAATTTCAAAATTTCAACTTGCATCTCTCTCACTCACTCACTATCTCTCTCTCTCTCACTTACACTCTTTTGTATCAATTGACTTTATTTTCTCTCTCCCTCTCCTTATGTCAAATTTCTCACCTTTTTTCGATAAAAAAAAATTCACACCTTTTACATAAGATTTTGTTGGAAATTCTTTTGTACCAATTTGTAATTCTTCACGTCATTATTCAATTTTTCTCCAAACACTGCCTTCCAAATTTATTAATTTTTTTATTTTAAATGACGAACTTACGAGTTTCTTTTAATATACGATAATGTTATGAATTTTATTTTCTAATCATAACGTTATAATTTTTCTTTTTTTGAGTGATATAGTTATATGTTATATATTATTTGCTTAAAAATTCATATTTTGTTTGTGCACAACGAGTAGTTAAAAAAAAAAATCTCAAATATATTATACGAATTCAATTAACTTCTATAATTTTGAATCCTATTAAAAGTAATAAACGTCTCATTACTTGTTTGTAATAAAGGAAAATTATATATATCAATATATTATGAATTAGTTCTCTATTTTTTATTTTTTTTTATTTTTTTGACTATTAGTCTAGTTTTTTTAAAAAGGAAATTGTGCCCTTTTATGGAGAGTTGATTTGTCAACATTAATTCTAGCAGCAAGTTTTTTTTTTTTGTTTTGAAAAAAAAGTAGACTTAAAATAGTACGGTGGAATTTTAAATTTTTTTTCAAAAGGTACAGTTGACAAGTTATTTTTAATAATTGAGGAGATAAAAATATAATTTTTAATAAAAAGACCACATATCTATTAAAATCAATGAAATTAACTAGAATCTATTAAAATTTTAAAAGATTTATAATATAGAAATCTATTAAAATTTTATAAAATCTATGAAATTTATAGAAATTTATAAATATTAAGAAATATATTAAAATATGAGTTAAAGATACCTGTACATTTATTAGAACATTTAAATTCTTTTTAGTCGTTATTATTTTTCAAATAAATTGGTAAGTAAAACGGTATCCAAATATAAAATGAACAATACTACTTGTACACTCTATTTTTTTTTTTTTAATTTTCTTTGTGCAGTTTGTGTCTTTGTGTTTTTATCTTTCCTCTTTAGTTAACCAGAACAGAAGATAAAAACGAATTTGGTTGGATCCAAAATCTAGCCAATTAAATCTCAGATTCCCAGATCAAAGCATCCCGCATTAAAATAATTGCCCTAATTCAAACTACTGTAGTATATATGCAGTTATGCACACATAAATTATGCATACATCACTCATAGTTGTATGCCACCAAAGTCACACACTCACACTCTCCACTGTGTGTACAAGTTGAAAGTGCGTCTGCGTAAACTGAAATTCCCCGTGAAAGATCAGCAAAAAATCAAGAAAATTTCAAGAAAATCTTGAATATGGGTTTCACAATGTGTCTAAATTTGCTTCTCTTGCTAGCCATGGTGGCCACTAATATTTTGTCCCTTTACCACCTCTCCTCCACCATCCAGTCCACGCCACCGGCTCCACCGCCAGTACCGGACCACCTTATACACCAGCTGTCCACCATACGCGCCACCATCAACCACCTCACCAGCCTCCAGCCCCCCACCCCACCTACCAATAAAACCCCTCTTCCTCCTCCACCCCTTCTGATCTGCTCCTATATACACATATAGCCCCTATTGCTTCCTCTTGTAAAGACCATCCTCTCCTCCTGCACCAGTATATGAACTACACTCCCTTTGCTTTGTGCCCAAATGACTCTCCCTTAGCTGAGGATCTTATTCTCCGAGGCTGCCACCCCCTTCCTCGCCGCCGCTGCTTTTCGAGAACCATCTCCACCATCCCATCCTCACTTCCCACGAACCCATTTGCCACACTCCCGGAAAACACAGCTTTATTAGGGCATTACAGCTGCAAGACTTTCTCCTGCTTTGCAAGTACGAAATCTGACATGGGTTTTGACCTGAAAGTAGAGAAATCAAGATTCTTGGCATATAAGTCAGATCTGGATCTCCCAATCCAGCAGCTTTTCCAGCTTTCTAAATCAGCAAAAAGTGTCATTAGACTTGCACTTGATATTGGCGGTGGCACCGGCACTTTTGCTGCCCAGATGAAGCTGCAGAATGTGACAGTCATAACCACCACAATGAATTTTGGTGCCCCATATAATGAAGCAGTGGCGCTGAGGGGATTAGTGCCACTCCATGTGCCATTGCAGCAGAGGCTGCCGGTGTTTGATGGGGTAGTGGATCTTGTGAGGTGTGGGCGTGCTGTCAACAGGTGGATACCGCTTACCGCAATGGAGTTCTTGCTCTTTGATGTGGATAGAGTATTGCGGGGTGGGGGTTACTTTTGGTTGGACCATTTTTTCAGTAAAAGGATGGATCTTGACAAGGTTTTTTCACCCTTGATTGGGAAGTTGGGGTACAAGAAAGTGAAGTGGGCTGTGGCAAATAAGACTGATTCGAGTGGGATGAAGAATGGGGAAGTTTATTTGACTGCTCTTTTACAGAAGCCATTGACAAAATGAGACTCTGTTTGAGGTAATTTCCCAAACTTGGCCAAAAAAATGTGAGATTTGGATTAATTTCTTGTAATTGGAGTTCAATTTATTGGCAATGTGATCAGCTGAAAATTTTGAATATTTAGGTGAGATCTGATAGTTGGATCTTGTGTTTGTGGTTCTATCAGCCTAGTAACTATAATTGGCAACTAGAATGAAATAATCTCCTATAATAGAATCTGATCTCTCTTTGGTATAATGGCCTTATGTTAGAAATCTACTGTTGTTTCGAACATGTAGAAGTCATTTGCCCTATGTTACCTTTCATTGAACATATACTATGCTCCCGTAATTAAATAGTTCCAAAGGAATGAAACAATCTCCTATAGTAGAATTAGAATCTGATCTCCCTGTGGTATAATGGCCCAGTGTTAGAAAACTTCTGTTGTTTTGAAATGTAGAACTCATTTGCTATATGTTACCTTTCATCAAACATATCCCGTGCTTCTGTAATTAGATAGTTCCAGTATAACATTATAGGAGTGGAATCCTGCAAGAAGAGCTACATGTGACTTTTTACAAAGATGGACATGTTGGAATCCACAAGTCTTCGTGCTATATTAATATGCATATGGAGGACAAAAGTTCTTTGCAATACCCTTTGCCCGAATGTCGGTCTAAACAATAATCGTGTTCGCTTTAGCACATGTTTGGAGTTGCTTAAGTTATAATTACCAACTGGTCATACATACTTTTTTATCCACACATTTCGTAGGACCCAATACTTACAACTCATTTTTTATTCATACATTCACCAACAACTTATAATTTTAGCACTACTAAATATGCGCTTAATCCATCCACTGTATCATTACTCTCTATCTGCAGTGGCAAAACAAATTTTCTGTGCCAAAGGAATTTGACACGACAAGGAACTTCAGAATATTGATGCTTCTTATTAGGTTTCATTGCTTTGTTGGGAATTGCCTTTGGATTGTGATGATAACAGTGGTCTGTGTAATCATATTTCAAGGAGCTATTGACAGAAGCCATTTTAGCTTTCAATAACTCAATGCAATTTAATAGACTGTGATGTGCATTAATATGATACTTGATGGACTAATGGAAATAGATTAGTACCAAGGCCTTGCCTTTTGACGCCTCTTCGACTGCATATATTACTAGAGAGAAAAAAATGGGTGAAAGGAAGGAAGGAGGGAGGGGGGGGGGGTTCATCCCCTGCCCCATCCTGTTCACTCTATGTCCTTCTATTGTCTCTTTAACAGTGTTAATAGATTTAGGGACGATATTTTCATTTGGTCAAAATGAAAAATTAGAATTTCTAGGATTTAAATTCTCACAAGGTTTGCTTACTGAATTCAGAATCATTTGCTTATTCTACCATTAAAACTAAGTTCTAAAGTGAAAGATACTTCTATTAGATGATTATGATCAATGCCATCTATGATTATTTATACATCATCAAGACATAAGATTTACTCAATGAAATTCAATAAACCAGTGCTAACATTTTATATAATTTACGAGAATACGAGAACTGAGAAGTGGGGTGCCCATCAAGAAAGGAAAACTGTGAGAAGGAATGACACAAACAAGGGTCTGGTTTTGCTCTAACGCATCTGTGTTCACACCACATACACCATTTCTGTTTATAATTTCTGACTTTAACCACATTTCGCTTGATTTGTAGGTAATCTTGCTATACTCTGGCTGATACAGTGACATCTCTCTAAGAGTACTCGTTTTGTTCAATTTTACGAAGTTGAATCCTTTCCCCTACGAAAGCACAAGCAAAATGTATCTAGTGACTTTTCTGGGTCAGATATTCAGCAGGTTCTTGTTTGCAAAAAGTGTTGTAGATTTAAAGAAAGATAGGAGATCACACGAGGAATTGCAGAAGCCAAAATAGAATCACATGCTCTAGGAGGATACCATTTATATTGTCATAATTATTTGTTGCAATCTATAGTCTAGAAAATAAATTTATTGGATAATTGCATTTTCCAGTAGGCTAGGAACTTTTTTATGGGATATGCAAATACAAAGGAAGCAAAAGCCAAATGTATGATTCTACCGTGGAAAGAGAAGTTTCAAGCAACTTCTCAACTGTTTGGAATTTTAAAGTATGAATACTATCTTGTAAAATTACTTGGCCTTTTTTCTAAATTATTTCGGGATTCTAAATAATTGGGTAAAATTAGAGTAATGCAATTTATCACTACATGTGATAATCACCTGTTTATGTAGTGTTAAATGATAAATTCAATAAAATGAGTTTTATATTTTTACATGTTAATTGTTACATAGACTACTGATAATCACCTGTGTTTTGATAAATAGCTCTCAAGTGCTACTTCATAGGAGAGTTACAATGCACAGCCTCTTAGCTCCTCCAATTTTGTAGTCTCGTGGATTTTGGTAAAATGAATTAGCTCATGTTTGGTAGTAATAAAATTATTTTTTAAGTACTTATCTATACTAATTCTAAAAGTCCTTTAAAGGGAGAAATATTTTTGGACGATATTGTCCCCCAAATAACTTATAATTTCTAAAATCATCTTTTATTTAATATAATTTATTTTGACTTTAATTTAAACTATTTAATACTATATAAATATTGTATTTTGTTCATTAAAAGTGATTTGTCTCTTTAAATTTCATTATATATTGTAATTAATGAAAATAAATAAAAATATACTAATAAATTTTTTATATATTGAAATTATTATCTTTAATTGTAAATAATCAAAAAGTCGGTCTTATTACGCTTGCGAAAATTTAAGCAAATTTCTTTATCAACATAACAAAATAATATGAATTTGGCTTTGCATTTCGACTTTCTTATTATTGATTCATACTTTCTTCCCCTGTTCCAAATATGGGATAAATATTTATGGACGATATTCTTGCTCAAATAACTTATAATTTCTAAAATCATCTTTCAATTAATATAATTTATTTTGGCTTTAATTTAAACTATTTAATACTATATAAATATTGCATTTTGATCATTGAAAGTGATTTGTCTCTTTAAATTCCATTATATATATATTGTAATTAACAAAATAAATAAAAATATACTAATAAAATTTTTAATATATTGAAATTATTATCTTTAATTGTAATAATCAAATAGTCAATCTTATTATGCACGAAAATTTAAGCAAACTCCTTCATCAACATAAAAAAAAAGATGAATTTGGCTTTGCATTTCGATTTTCTTATTATTGATTCATACTTTCTTCCTTTGTTATTCGTCTTTGTTTTTTATTATGCCAAGAATATTTTTTTCCTCGCAATAACGATTTTTAATCTTTGATAATTAGTTTGATAGTAATGTGGTAATAATGGATGTGTTAATTTTCCATTAATGATTCACTAATTATAAGAATATATATGATGGTAATATTGATTTTAAATTTTGATTTCTATATCTTTTTTTCTTGATTTATAATATTTGTTCGATGTAAAAATGTTAATTATCGTGGTAGTCTTGATAACAAAGGGATTTAAGCTCGAATGATGTTTTATGTTATTTTGTAAGCAATTAAACGTATATTTATTGTGGAGGAACGAGTTAGAACAAGGATAATTAGTCTTACTCTAACTCTTTCAAGCACGTGGCTGAGGAAGACATAACTTGGATAAAGTGAGTCATATTATGTATAAGGTGAAAGTAAATATTGCATAATAAGTGGTTTTATGTAATGAGTTAAAATCATTGTCCAAATATCTGGTTGTTTTGAATTTTCTTGAAATTTAATAATATTTCAAATGGAATTACGTGAAAGAATGCATGAAGAGAACAAACCCCCCCCCCCTCCCCTAATTTATGGGTGCATTAAAACTGAATGGATATTGCATGCAATAGAAAATTCTTCTTTATCTTATGTCAAAGAATTTTGAGATTCTTTTTTTTCTGAGAAATAATTATCTAAAAAGGCTAAATATTTTGTTTTCGTGTATTTTTTATAATAATATAAATACAAAAAATCAATGAAAAATTGTGTTATGCTTATATCTACTATTTTAATGTATTTTAGAATTTGATACTAATTTTCATAAAAGAAAATTACATTTTCTGATATGCCATTAAATATATGCTTTAAAATATAATTAAAAGAGTATCAACAATCTTTCAAACTTAATATTTACGTATGTCATGTATTTTTTAATGAACCACATGTTTTACCAAGAAGTTTAAATATAATTTCTTAGTTGGTCATAATCATTGATGAACTTATGATTGAAATGAGTTTCATTTAAGTGTTATATTCATCGATAATTTTAAAATAAAAAAATCATAATATTATTATAAAATCACGTGCAACGCACATATTCTTAACTAGTGTTATAAGTGTTGGGTGAATGTCTAGATAAAAAGTGGATTGTAAGATGTGGGTTTTAAATGTGTAGATAAAAAGTATATTTGACCAGTTGAAATTATAAGTTAAGCATTATCAAACATGGACTTAGGTTTGGTTTGGTATTGCTGTGTTTTTAACACAATCAGCTTTTACTATGTTGTAGAAAGGAGCAGTTGTAGGAAAAATTAGATAAGTGTTTGGTAAATTCTTGTTTCAAAATTATTGTATGTTTCATAATCAGCATTTAAGCGTTAGGTATACAAAAGTGATTTATTGTTGTGATTGTATGAAATTATTAAAATGGACATTGATTATAATAATGTTTGTTGTATTATTATTATCATGAGTAGTATTGTAATTATTTTTTTTACTTTTATAACAATATGCAATATTATCACATATTTTTTCAGGACAATGAATTGAACGCAATTATTTTAAAATAAAAATATAAACATATATTAAATCTCAAAATGTATAAAAAATACAAAATAAAAGCATAATCATTGTTGTTTTATTATTCCGCAAGTGTACGGATTGCACAAGTAATAAAGTGAATTTTAGAATCCAAGTATCATATCTACAAAAATTGCGTTTGTCTAATTTCAAATTAACTTAGTCTTAACTGAAACTATAGAATTTAATGCATTTTTCTTAGGATGCAATTATTAAACTACTCACTAGCTAATCAATGCAAAATTTAAGTTAATTAAAATTAATGCAAAATTGAGATGAATGCGAATATGATATAAATATAGTAAGAAAAGCATACTAAGATCATGAATCTATTTATACAAATCTCATTTAATTCGAACTGTTGAATTTGATAACACAATTTAATTATGAAGAACAATATTCCTAATTTGTTTAATAATCTCTCTAGAATAGAATTAAACTCATCCATATATGTAACTAGACTATATCTCTACGATGGATGTAAACATCCAAGAATGCATTAAAATTTGAGAATACTTAAACATTACGTAAATCATAGCAGTATATATCAAACTCTATAACAATTGATGTTATGTTTAACTTATTTTCAATCTCTCGACGGTAAAACAATCCACAAAAATCATACAATCATTGCACATATAATTGTAGATGAAAAGAAATCAATATCAATTGTTTAAAATTAAAAATGTGTTTGAATATCAAAAATTAGGTTCAACGAATCAAAGAATTATGGTACAAGTTTCATCGCAATCTTAGTACAAAATAATTTAGCCTAACATACTAAGATGAAGAAAGTTAAAAGAAGAGATAAAATCTATCACCTGGATAAGAAGAAATCCCAATATGTAATCATTGTTTTTCGTTCGATTTTGTCCGAGTGAGTTTTTAATCATTTGCCTCTTGTTTCTTCTCTTCAAAATCTCCCAAAATTGTCAACTCTAATTTAGAGTTAATTTCTCCTATTTATATCCATTTCCAAGTGTCCCAAAACATCCCAAAAGTAAAAAAATCGTTGTTCCAAAAAGTTTCCTAGTTAGTGTAAAACTCAAAAAGGACAAAAAAAATACGATAACAGAAATTTGCATCGGGCGATCTCTTAGTACAAACTAGGCGATTTGCCTAGGCAAAATATTTAAGTTTGCTTTTAGATTTAATGGTCAAGTGATCGGCCAGTATAGATCCAGGCGATCACCTAGGCAAATTTTTTCATACTGCGTATTTTAATCCTCAAAGTTTAGATTGGTCACTTTAGTCCTCAAATCTTCCAATAGCCTCCAAAACGGTCCTCCAAGTTCCAATTGAGTGCAATTGAATTTTCATACTTTCTAGACATTCATTAAATCGTTGCTCTTTTCGTCCTTTCTTCTATAATTGATTATAAACGGGTCCAAAACTGAAAACAAAAGAAAGTATACTAAATTAAGTAAAAATCAACAAACTAACGGAACAAAAGCTTAGTTTTAATGTCTGAATAAGTGTAGAAAACACACTTATAAGTTATATTGTACAAAAATTAATTAAATTTAAATTTAAATTATTCGTAGAGATTTATTATAATTAGAATACTAATAAAGAATACTAATAAATCTAGGACATAAAAAGAATTATTTTAATTAATTAAGGACAAGATTATTATTTTGATATTAGATAGGTGAAAAAGTCATAAACATAATATGAGAAGCTATCCTTTTCGTCTTTTCAAAATCTGCCATCAGATGATACAAATTCTTTTATAATCACTTTTTCTAATTTTATTTAACGCTTAAAACAACTTCTGATTGTTTAACAATCAGAAGTTGGGTTCTAAAATCAATCACAAACGGACTCTTAAACAACATTGGACAATATTAAGGAAAAAAAGTTAAAATTTTGTCTATTTTATTGTCAGTATGGTTTGATACTAGGTATCAAATGTGTACTTATAGTGTTATCAAGTTGCTGCACCATGCTTGTAATAAACAAATCCGACAAAACAACCACCCTATATAACATGGACGAAGTAACCTTCAATTTGCTCATAAAGAAGAAACATGAAAACAAATCCGTGTAGATTATTAGCCCATGTATTGTGCAACAAGCATGCACTATTCTCCATTTTTACATCATTTTTGGAAACAACTGTTGGTAAAATTGATGCATTATTTATATTCTAATAATTTAATTACGTGCATGCAAAACGAGTAAAATGACGACTTACAGAAATATCGAGAAATGAAAAATTAGATTCGATCTAGGTAAGTGTTTGACTCTTTCTGCTTAAGACGAAATTCTCGGCACACGTCTTCCAAGATATAACGACTATTTCTTGTAATAATAGCACTCTAAATTACGGGAACAACGAACCATACATCATTTTGTTAACTCTTTTAAATAAAAATTGGACTCGAATTTTATGCAGTAATTATTTCTAGTCTAAAATGATTTGTACAAAAGTGCATGGACATTTTGTTTAAAGTAAAGTTATTAAATTTGCAATCATAAAGAGTCTATTTATAATATCGATATAGTTGTGTCTTCATAAAAATGCATGTCCAAAAGACACGTCTTGTTGGAAAACATGTGTCTAAAAAGACATGTCTCTAAGATGAAAAGTGTGGCTATTTAGAATTGACATGTCCAAAAGGATACGACTTTTGAGCTAAACAGATTCTCGAATATTCTACAATATTCTAATCTACGATTCACTTTAAGCCTTAACTTCTCATTCACCTGAAATTGGTTCGAGCAACTAAATATACTACGTTAATCTACTCACGTAGTAGAACACATTTGGTCTTACAACTTCTGTACTCGACCAACGGGTCCTGCTTAAATAATTAGTTAAATTTGGTCAAAACCAACATTACTAAAAAAAACTTCTAGCAATTCCTAACATGAATGGAAATTAATGCAAATGACTATGCAAATACTAAAGAGATAGTACAAGCGGAAAGCTACTGCATCATCAGGATAGGTGGCTTGTAGCTTTGAACCTTCCTTAGTAGAATACTATTAGATTTACTTGGCTAATCAATGAATACGATGTCTTGAACTGTTTAGTCGTTGGTGTAAATCAAGACAATAGTACCCACACAATAACCTCTCTAACAACTTTGGTTTTCACGTTTGTATTCATTTTGACTTTGAACAACTCTTGAGTTTCATAAGTGCTATAGATGATTCAAGAATTGAAACATTCTCATAGAAGCGGTCCCACTTTACACTTACATAGGTGATATCCTATTAAAAGTTTTCTAACTCCACTTGGTTTTTTCAAGATATAGTAATTATTAAAAGTTAAACTTAACCTTACAATTCTGCAGAAAACACTTTTTTATCATAGGAAGGTGTAGGAGTTTATCTAATAAGTGTTTCATTGAATCCTTATAACTTAGTTGTCCCCATTGAACTAAGATCTTGGAATCTCCATTCAACAAGGTGAGTTACCATTACAATGATTCTTATGTAGAACTCATTTCCTTCGATAGGCAGTATACTTGATTTCTTGGTAAACTTTTAGTAAGCGGATCCGTAATATTCTCCTTTGACTTTACATAATTGATGGAGTTAACACTATTTGAGATCAACTACTTAATGGTATTATGTCTTCGACAAATGTGTCGAGTCTTACCTTTATATATACTAATTTGTGCTCTTTCGATAGCCAACTAACTATCACAATGCATACAAATTGCAAGCACTAGCTTAGACTAACACGAAATGTCCTTTAAGAAATTACAAAGCTATCCTGCTTCCTCTTTAGCTTTATCTAAAATAATGAACTCAAATTCCATCGTGAATCGAGCTATACATGTTGCTTTGAGGACTTCCAGGAAATTTTGAATATATTATACTTCCTTCTAGTTTCATTTAAAGCTTAAAAAATCAGATTCTATCGTGATCTTCCAATACTCAAATTATTTATAAGATTTCCAAGAAATAATTGTACTCTAAATAGTAAAACATATTTACTAATAGATTTTGAATCCTTGTATTAGATATCCAATTTACAAGATCGTACGCTTTTCAAATTTAACAAGGTATCATCACAGTGGAATTCAACATTTTAATGTTGTTCAAATATTCCAAAAAGAAAACAACACTATCTCTCACAAATCTTGGGATAACATTGAACTTAAGTTGAAGATATAATGCAAACAACAATCACACCCCTACAATTCTAGGTAGAATTTAGCAACGTAAATTCGTCAACTCTTTTAAAATTTGATTAAATCGTTGATTATGTCTATCTATCGGATAATACAATCCATTTCATTTTATTCCACCTCAAACTATTAGTCACCATATAAAATGACCAAGAAAGACAATGTCTCATGAAATCTCATTATCACTACAAACGTGACAAGTAGCGCTTGTATTGATAAATAGTTCTCCTAGGTTGACCACCATATTGGTTTTGAACACCACCACTAAGAGCGTTAGATCCGACATCCAGTTAGATAATTTGTCTTCCTCAATTGGAGAATCTTTACGCTAGAATCTCGTTACATTTAGTGTCATGAGACACAACAACAATTTATGTTGCAATCTTTTTAAGTTCATTCCGATAAATTTTTTGGGTTTCTTTCCATGAATATTGACAAGGAGTACATCGGAAGTAAAATGTGATGCCATTGTTAATCAATTTTGTATCAAATAACATGCACAAATTTTCAAAATAAAATAATACATGTCATACATAAACAGAACATGTAAACAGAATTCAGTACTCAATATAATTTTAATTTCTGCACTAGTTTTAATGATAACACATTATTACATAATTTCAAAATTATAATCAATTTCAAAAACAAGATTACTCATTTAATACTCGAATACCAAATCTAAACAAAATTTTAACACCGATTCATGCAGTAAAATAGATTATAAAATGCACAACAAATTTTGTCTTAAATCATTGGTAAAATTGATGCATTATTTATATTCGACAATTTAATCACGTGCATGCAAAAGAGTAAAATATATCGAGAAATGAAGAATTAGATTCGGTCAATGCACAATTTTGACTATTTCTCCTTAATAAGAAATTGTTCCACACAAGTGCTTACGCTTTTTCGGTACACATCTCCCAATATACAATGACCACTTCTCGTAAGTAGCACTCTAAATTACAAGAACAACGAACTGTACAATATTTTTTTCTATCTTTTAAATGAAAATTGAACTTGGACTGACTGAAATGATTTTGTGCAAAAAGTGAATGATCATTTTGTTTAAAGTGAAGTTATTAAATTTACAATCATAATGGATTGTCGCAAATTTTTTTCGCAAGTGTACGGATCGCACAAGTAATATAATGGATTTGAGTCCGAATGTCGTGCCCACAGGAATTTGCTAGCTCAACACAATTAAATAAACCTTAACCTAAACGATTAAACTTCGGATGTTTGTGTGCCTAGTATTAAGTAGAAAGAACTATCTAATGATAATGTAAACAATTAAAGGATGAAAGTTTTATGCCAAATTACTTTTACTAAATGAAAGAAAAGTATTAGGGCCCCCAATTCAGTTGTAGTAATTGATTCCTTTATCCGAATTATTGAATTTGACAACATACTCCAGTTATGACGATCAATACCTATAAATTGTTCAATAGTCTCTCTCAAATAGAATCAAACCTATTTTTTATGCATGACTCAACTATATCTTTATGACGAATACGAACACATAAAAATTGCATTAAATTGTCATGGCTAATTAAAGATCACGTAAAGCATATCGCTATATCTCTATCCCCTATTGGATTTTACGATAATAAAAATTATGTCTAACTTATTTTCAATCTCTCGACGGTAAAACAAACCCCAAAAATCATACAATCATTAGGAATATAATTTTAGATGAAAAGAAATCAAAATCAATTGTTTAAAACTATATTAATGCATATTGCCAAAAATCAAGTTTCCAAATTGAAGAATCAAATCACAAGTTTCATCATAATCATAGTACAAAACGAATCTAGTCTTACATAATAAGAAGAAGAAAATCAAAAGAAGAAATAAAATTCATCACCCGAATAAGCATAAATTCTGATATGTGATCCTTATTCTTTGTTTGATCTTGTCCAGATGAGTTTCAATCATTTACCTCTTGTTTCTCCTATAAAAATTTCCCAAACTTACCAACTTTGATTTAGAGTTAATCTTTCATATTTATAGTCATCTCCAAGTGTCCCAAAAGATCCCAAAAAGTCATAAAAATCGTAGCTCATAAGGTTTCCTAATTGGAGTAGAATTCAAAAAGGAAAAAATCCCACTGGTGTAGGTTCGCAAATCCGAGAGATTGCCCCGGGCCAAATGAAAAGTTTTTGCTCGCAAAATAAGAGGCTGGACGATCGCCTAGCTTGGAACTTGGGCGATCGCTCAGCCCAATTTTTTCATTATGTGTATTTTAATCCTACAACTTTAGATTTTGGTCACTTTAGTCTTCAAATCTTCCAATAGCCTCTAATGTGGACCATCTATGCGAATTAATGGAAGGGCATGGACGATATCTGCTAATAAAATTAAATAAGGACGATATTGTTATAAAACTGAAAGAATGGAGACTTTGAATGTAATTTATCCATTTAAATTCATACAATTGTTATGTTCATCAATATTCACTAAAAAATTAGAGCGAGGGCAATACTAAACTATTTGTCTAGTTATTATTAAGATTTGATGTTTCATTTTAAAAAGTCAATTTATGTTAATACGAGTAGTCTAAAGCCCTTATATGTACGATATGTGATTTAACCCTTAACATGTTTCCACAAAATGATAGCTCATTTGAGCACATTAATCTTAGAATCTAAATGCTCGTTTAAGCTTAATGGTTCTATCTTAAAATGTCAATCTTGTTAAAAGTGGTAGCCCAAACCCTTATATGTTGGTTATAATTTTAATATTTAATCGATGTGAGAACAATTACAAGTAGGGGTGGACAAAAGTATCCACCCGAACCAAATTGAATCGAGCCATTTAGTTTGGTTCTTCTTAAGTTGAAATCAGATAATGAGTATTAAAACTGAGAACTGATCATTTATGGTTCGATTATCGGTTCTAAACTCAACCAAATAACCAAACTAGCCTTATTGTTTTTTAATTTTTCGAAAAGTCGGTTCATAAAATAAAAATTTTATTTTCTATGTTTATTATTTTTATTGAGATTGAACATTGTATTCAAAACTTGATATATTGTTGTTTTATGAATAGATTAAGTTTTGAGAATTATGGTTTTTTTAGATTATTTTGTTGTTTAGAAATATGGCAGATTTGAAAATTTTAATTATTGAACCGAGCTGAACGGTTTGGTTGTTCGGTTCCGATTCGGTTCCATAATTCAAGTTGGAACCGATTATTTTATTTACAAGATACACAGTAGTTCTCGATTCGGTTATCTTTGAAATCGAACCGAATCGAACCGTGCCCACTCCTAGTTACAAGTGAGTAGGTGTAAAACATACGCTTTGTTTGTACATATTTTATTTAAAAATCTAAACAAAAAATAAAATAAATTAAAAAGTATAATCTTGAACCATCTAAATCAATTTTGTTATTTGTAAAATAATTTTTTGATATTTTTATATAAAAGTTTAATATTGACAAGTAATCACTATTGTGTAAAAAGTAGGGGTGTGAACACGGTTCGATTTGGATGATCTTTGACTTATTTTCAAACAAAACCATTTAAAACGGTTTGGAAAATTTCCAAACCAAACAAAACTATTTTTACGGTTCGATCGGTTTTAAACCAAGATTTATTTATCGACATAATAATAATACATTCAAAATAAGTTAAAATATAAATAAATTGGTCTAAAATTCTCAATACATGCTTAAACAAGAACTTATGAGGAGAAAATTATTAATCTCAATTGAAATTAGTAAATATTTGGGCCCAATAATAAACTTATAGGTTGTATATCAGAGATCCAATAGTTTGTCAAAAACTAAAGGGAAAATTCAGGACTAATCACTGTTACTTTTACAAACTTAGCTTTTTTATTTTAAAAATACTGTTTTTATATTATTATATTAATAAATAAAATAATAGTTTAAAATAAAAAATATATAATTTATACACAGCCGTTTTATAATTGTCCTTGGAATTCGCACAGAAAAGAAAAACTACCCCTAAATCAGACAAACTTTTATTATTATCAAACACACCAAAAGCCTATATTTTTTATATTTAAATGTTCTTGATTGAATTATTACCCGGAAATACAGATAATGTTATTATGTAATATTGACTGTTAAAGATATTACAACTTGTTATTGGTTAATTGCATGTAATACGTACTATTGATACATTGTTTTGTAACAATGATGTTAATATGATGTTTTGATTGAGCACTCTATTTTTGATATTTAAATGTTCTTGATTGAATTGTTACACGAGAATACACATTATGTTACACAATTTGTTATTATGTAACACATGTTACACAATTGGTTATTATGTAACACCGACTTCTGAAGATGTTACAACTTGTTATTGGTTAATTGATTTTTAATATGATGTTTGTAACATTGATGTTTAATATGATATTTTGATTCTTAATGAAGAATATGTTACCCCAGTTGATATTTTATATCACTAATTGAGCACATGGTTGGGATTGTTTAAATTATAATTTCAGCTGGTCAAATTAGTCAAACATACTTTTTATCCACACATTTCGTAAGACCCACAATTTACAACCCACTTTTTATTCACACAATCAACAACAACTTATAATTTCAGTACTTAAAAAATAATTTCAGTACTACCAAACATACGCTGATACATATGATAATTGAGTATATCATGAGTTTTTTTTATGTAAAAACTAGTATTATGTTTTTCATCTCAATTTGTAACACAAATCGTTACAAATGTTAAAATTGAAGAGATTATGAGTTTTTTTTTGTGATTATTAAATTTATTTCTGATACAAATGATATATACTTGACAGTTATAACAATAAAAGATTCTGTAATATATATATTCAAATTAATTCCGATTTTTAAGAATTCGATTACTATAACAATAAAAGATTCTGTAATATAATATAAGTATTTCCATCAAATCCGATTTTAATGATTTAGTTACTAAATTTAAGATAATATAATAAATTAAAATATGTTGTAAAATTATAGATAATGATGAATGACTATTTAGTTGTATCTAGATGTCTATGTAATTATCTACTTACTCCAGAAGAGTGCATTCTAATCAGGTTGTAACTCCCTTTGAAACCCTATAAATAAGGGTCATTATTATAGTAAATGGAAACACTTGAGTTTTGAATCCCTCTATTCTATTCTCTTGTTCTCTTTACTTTTCTAGTTTCATAACACGTTATCAGCACGATGTTCTAAATAATTAAGTAAACTAACGTGATTTTTCTTTGTGCCAGAAAATATTAGTGGAAAATTGGTTGGAATCCAATCTCACATTTTTCGGACGATCAATTGGTGGAAGGTGCCAATTACGAGGTTTAATTTATGTACATCTCTTTATTTCTCTCTTTTAACCTATGCAGATTTCATATTATGATGAGAAGTTAATTAATGAGGTGGTAAAATTATGATCACATAATTAAAGTCCAGAAAAACATAATTATTTGTCTTTTACTAATTATTCTTTTAAAAGAATCTTTTTCCTTTTAATTGAATATTTTAACCATGCATAAGTGTTGTTCAATGCACGCATCGACACTATAGTAAACAATTTACATGTGATTGCAACAGCCTATTATTTTAAATGTACATGCGCTATATTTTCATGTTTACTAATGTATTATCAATTCTTAAACAAGTTTAATTGTTAATTGTGTTAGTTTTCACAAATCTGGTAATATACCAGAAGAATATTACATTGTTGCTTTTCTCGAATATAATATAACCTCACATATAAATATTTTAGAAGAATATTTTATTGTTGATTCAGAATAAGCAGAGATTTATATTACATTAATATTCCAGTAGAATTTTAATTGCTCCCGAAGAGCATAATTTTATAATATATAATATTCTATAAGAATATTGTAATATTGCTCCTGTAGAGCAAATCTTTACTTCAGAATAATGATTTGTTGTTGCCCTTCAAGAAGCACAACGTTATAATATTCTGACAAAATATGAGCTGCTCCAGAAGAGCATAACGTTACAATTTAAATATTCCAGAAGAATGCTAATTTTATGACGTTATAATTTTTATAAAAACATGATGTTATAATTTTGATATTTCAGAAAAATATTGAAGCGATGAGTCGAAATAATATTTTATTGTGTTTTAGAAGAAGTACATGTTTCGAAGAATATCATATCACATAATTAAATTGTGATATAAATAAGTAATTAATCAACTAATGCTTGTCCCCGAAGGAAAGCATATAAATTATATTATGTTAAATTGATTAATGCAAATTATATAATAATTGATCGATTGCTTTAGTGAAAACTTTTACTTAATCGATAAATTATTTTGTATTGTGTCATTGCTCTTGAATAACAACAACCTTATATTCAATCAATATTTTTAGAGAATATTGCATTAATGTAATTCCTAAAGAAACACAATATTACATATATTAATATTTTGATATTGTTCCTGAAGAAGCACAAATTTATAGTATATTAATATTTTCTTGAAGAAGTATAATTTAATTAAACGAATATTATCATTCGCTTTTGAAGAAGCATAAATTTGTACATATCAATATTCTAGAAAAAAATCGTGTTGTTGCTCTAGAAGAAGCACAATTTTACAATTTTAGAATATTAATATTGTGTAATATTAGAGTGTTGATACTCTTAAAGAAATACTATATTGAACCAGAAGTTCAATGTCTTAAATTTTTTATTAATTGGCATTACCGGTTAGACCATCCCGGATCAATATGATGTGAAATATTAATGAGAATATCTATTGAAAACCAGAAGATTTTTCAATATAATGAATTCTCATGTGATGTTTGTTCTCATTATATATAAACTAGTAGACCTTCACTAGGTAAAATGGAATTTGAATTCCTGTATTTCTGAAAATTATTTAAGGTGATTTATGGGGCCCCATCACTTTCCATGTTGACCATCTATATATTATTTGTATCTAATAGATACATCTACTAGATGATTGTATGATGTTATTATTCGCAACTTGAAGTTTGAGAGATTACTTGCTCAAATTTTAAATTATAAGCATAATTTTTAGATTATACAACCAAGACGGTGATGTGTCTTGTCAATACTAGTGAGTCTAAATCTCAAACTTTTAAAAATATTAGTTGAGATGATATTAAATGGTTTAGCAATATTGTTTTTCAACGCCTCCAATTAAATTCTAAACTATTACTATTGAGAACAAAGCGCTCCCGCTTTTTGTCTAGGGAATGCTATTTTATATGTTGAAATACTTATACGCATCATGCCAACATCAAAGTTACTCCGCTATAGTTAAACTTATGGTCGAGCCTAATATTATCCATCTAATGATTTTTGATAGTGCAATATATGTACAATTGATCTACCATAGTCTTTGAGATGAGCTTTTGAAAATGTTGAGAATACATGTTTAGTATGGAACATTATAAAATATTTTAAGTCATAACGGGTGATATTTTATAATATGGTATTTCAATGTTATTTTGATAAGGCAGTTTTCTCAACATCGGGGAGAGAAATTGAGTAGTGGAAAGAATACATGAAAATGCGACATATTATATTTTATAGATCATTGCACAAGACAATATGAACCGAGAAGTTCGACAAATAACTCATTTGTAAGTTATACAATTGATGAGATGCATTTACTGACTAAAGAGATTAAATCAAATCTCATATACCAACTTTAAATGCTCCAATTTATATTAGCGTCCTTGAAGGACAATCCATTAACATTATATCAGGTAAATTAATGACACGCTTGAAGCGTGGTGATATTTGATTCCAAAATTCTCAAATTAAAAATAGAGCCAATTATAAAGATGGTCCTATTGAGGAGGTGTATACTCTTAGAGAGTATATAGACGTAACTAATTATAAAATCCCAGAAAAGGTTCAGCTAGCTGAAATAATAAAACGAAAAGATCTCGGTAAGTTATGTCGTTATGAGAAAGTGTCGGATTCAAAATAAATGTTGTTAACAACACTTTTGTATATAAAGAAGCGCTTCATATTATAAAATGTAGCGAGGTTGTTGAAAGAAATCAGTCAAAGAATTAATTGGCTAAATAAAAGGATGCAATCCAAGTATATTGAACTGACTAGAGAAACCTGAAGTTTATGGACCTATAGTCGGAGCACCTAAAGGTGTATATTTATGCGAAAAGGAAATGGAAAAATAAAGTCGTAACATGTAATGCACGATTTTTAAATTTTATAAAGACTTATGTAAAGCAATTATAAGTTGATATCTTGTTAGTCTGTCAATACATGACATATATGCATATAATGAATATTGTTATAACCAACTCATCTGGCATGACTAATAAAACAATGTATATAAATCTCTGGGGGATTTAATATGCCTGAAACATATAGTTCAACTTTTCGAGAACTCAATCGATTAAAGTACAGATCTGAACTAATATTATAATGAGGGGGAGTAAATAAGCATTGTACTCTTTTCCTCGACTGAGATTTTGTCCCATTGGATTTTCCTGGCAAGGTTTTTAATGAGACAATTTGTATGGCGTATTAAAAGAATTATGTATTCTTTTTCCTTTACTATGATTTTTTCCCACATGGTTTTTTCTTAGTAAGGTTTTAATGAGGCATATTCTTTGTGTAAATGATATCCAATTAAAAGTGTTATAATTCTTATAGTTATGGATGTCTATAACCTACAAAATATTTTTGCATCAGACCATCATCTCGACTACTGATCAACCAAAGATATTGTATGAAGATGATATTGCTAGAGGTTATAACATGGAGCACATTTCACCAGAATTGTTTTATACAAGTTTTGAAAAGATGGTGGCATTGAAGACATTGGCGCACAAGATATGGATAGCTCGATATAAGTTTTTCCATTGGTTGAAATTAGTTGGAGTAGCTGTACTCTTTTTCCTTCGCTCAGGTTTTGTCCAACTGGATTTTCCTGACAAGGTTTTAATGAGGCAGCATTTGAGTACTCCAATTTTTGATAAATTTTTTATTTCTATTGCTATTTTTGTCCCATTGGGTTTTTGCTAAACAACGAAACAGTTATTGTGTAATAAGTCATTCAAAGGAGAGTGTTGTAAAATTATAGATAATGATGAATGACTATTTAGTTGTATCTAGATGTCTATGTAATTATCTACTTACTCCAGAAGAGTGTATTCTAATCAGGTTGTAACTCTCTTTGGAACCCTATAAATAAATGTCATTATTATAATAAATGGAAACACTTGAGTTTTGAATCTCTCTATTCTATTCTCTCGTTCTCTCTACTTTTCTAGTTTCATAACAATAGTTTTTTAAAAAATTGTATTTTTAGAATATATGTAACAAGAATGGATTTTTGCAAGGGTTAATAACATATATGCCTACTTTTTATCTGTCGTTTGCAAAACTACTGGATTTATTCATCATAAATTAAAATTTACTAACTAATAAAAAAATTATTTTTACTAGACAATTAGTACCAGCTAAAATTGCTCTCCCTTCCATTTTGGCTAATCTATTACTGTTAGGAATAGATTAGAATCATCCCATATTCATATCTTATTTTGAATTTCAAAAAACACAATCAACAATCTTATCCCAGAAAAGAAAGTATAATTTGTAGGTTTCTGTTTGCTCCTTCGACGGTAGATATGATTATCACATGATGTTATCATTATCAACGAATTTATCGCCGGTAGGAAAGGTAACACTGATATCGCCGGTGGGTTTCTGTGTTCTCATTCGTCTTCTCTGAAGATTTTCTCCGACGATTTATTAACGATATCTAATATCATCAAATTAGATCAATTTCAGTGTAATTATTTTGAATTGTGGAATAAAACTTTCTTTAAAACTTTATCTTTAAATGTAATCTAAAATTGATAACCAAATTAATAATCCAAATCGTGTAAACTAATAATTTTTCCAGAACTGTATTTGTTAGATTCTAATTAATTAGTTGGTCATTATATTTGCGACTACGTATGTTTATCAATTCTGTGAAATTGTAGTAACAACAACTTATATGTATGAAGAATTACCTAAAATTGGGTGAATTATTGTTGAATATGTATTGGGTTAAGATAAAAGTTTAAATTGTATTATCCTAAAACTCTAGAACAAAACTATGTTAGTAGTTTTATTTGTTACTAAATTATACTATGGAATATATATGCAATTTGTTTATATGATTGGAAAACATATGAATCAACTTGTAGCTTATTTGGCAATGATTAACATATCAAAATGTATAATTTATGTTATAGATATGGGATCGATAAGTGTGTTGGTTTACTTGATGGTGTGTGAGATTCTTCTCGATTTTACGATGCTTATTCAATTGTCGGAGTAATCATTCCCGTGGATTGTAGTTATATAAAGTTAGTAGGTATTATAATGAGAGAACCAAAAAAAGAGTCGGTTAGAATTTGCTATTACAATCTGAAGTATCAAATAATGACAAATGGCCCACTCATACAAGTTTGGAGTGATAGTTCTTTACATTTCTATATAGAGATTAAAAAAATGATTCGAACTTGACAAGTTCCCACTGTGTGTAGATATTGAAAATGTGGCTCCCAATAATGAAAATCTTATGTTCTTGGGTAATGAATTGACATGAGTTGATAATATTACATATCATTGGACTATTATAACCCATGGTTTTAGTAATGGTTGTTTAGATATGTTCTTGAATCCTATTTTGCCAACTATAGAATAGATGAGTTCTACCATATGTGAATATGTGAAATATCCTGATCGGACTATTGATGAGATTAAGTGTGACATAATCTTCCATCTTAGTATTGAGGATGTTAATGTGAATGCGTTTTGAAATAAGGATTTATTGGTAACAAGTCTATCACTCTATGCAATTCATTACCGTTTTCAGTTCAAAGTTTACAAATCAGACAAGAATAAGTATGTGTTAAAGTGTGTGGATGACACGTGCAAATGGGGACTTAGAGCTTCTATAATCATAAGGACGACGATGTTCAAAATACGAAATATAAAGAATAGTCACATGTGCTCTTTGTATGCGGCATTGGGAGATCACACAAAAGCTAATTGTTCATTGGTTGCAAGTCGTATTAAATACAAGAAATGTCTCGCAAAGAAGGTTTATACACTAGATAATATTGTTGGGGATATGATGAGTAACTACGGGATATCAAGCACGGAGAGCTCATGAACGTGCATTGGAAATAATAAGAGGTGATCCAGAATTATCATACGGGAGACTACCAAAATATATGCATTTGCTTAAACAAACGAATTCAGGCTCATATACAAGAATAGAGACAGACAACGATAACAAGTTTTTGATTAGCTTTGTGGCATTGGGGGACGTCGTTAGAAGGGTGGAAACATTGCGAACATATTATAGTAATTGATGGAACTTTTTTAACAGCTAATTACAACGGAACCCTATTTACTGCTTGTACACATGATACTAATAACAATATTTTCATACTTGCTTTCGGTATTAGTGATTCAAAAAACAATTATTTGTGGGAGTGGTTCTTGCTAAGGTTGAAAGAAGTATACAGCCAACATGATAGACTTGTTGTCATATTTGATCGGCATGGTAGTATAGAAAATGCAGCAAAGAAAGTGCATCCGAGTGC
Source organism: Forsythia suspensa (assembly GCA_023638005.1). Classification (NCBI taxonomy): domain Eukaryota; kingdom Viridiplantae; phylum Streptophyta; class Magnoliopsida; order Lamiales; family Oleaceae; genus Forsythia; species Forsythia suspensa. The sequence goes on from CM042663.1 coordinate 21,313,417, forward strand.
GATGCATGGAGTGTGTTATTATCACCTGTATCAAAATTTAAAGAAGCAATTTGGTAAAAATGCTAAATTCATAAGAAAACCGTTCAATGTTGCAGTGAGAGCGTACACATTATCAGAATTTAAAATCTAAATGAGAATGTTAGACTTGATTGATGGGCGTATTCGGGGATATCTGGTTAGTATGCATTTTAATTTATTTCCAATATATTATAATACAAAAAATAAACTAACGTGATATAACAATATGAATGCAGGAGGCTGTATGACATCAAACCGGTTCTTCACGATGACATCAAACATTGTAGAATCAGTGAATTCTATTACTAAATTAGCTAAAAACTTTCCAATAGAAGCTTTGTTCGAGTCATTGCGGTGTGTTTTACAAATGTGGTTCTACAAGAATGCAAATGATGCCAAAAACACGTTCACAAGACTTGGATCAAGATGTGAGAGTATGATGAGGGATAGATCGATGAAATCTTTGGGTCTAGATGTATGATAACAATTATGTATTTATTTTTGAATATAAAAACCTGTTACCAGCATCATGTTAACAAAATTTTTGTAAAATTGAATGTATTTTTTGGTGATATTGATTAATTTCAATCTTTATTGAACATTTTACATGTGTTACCATCCAGCGATAGTACATATCAGGTGAACAACGAGGGAACATCTTACTTGGTGAGACTTGACGAAAATGTTTGTTCGTGTAACCGTTTCCATATTGATGAAATACCATGTCCACATGCAATAGCGATCATTGGTAAAAGTAACATGTCAATTTTCGACTCATCGCTCACCTTATTATAGCAAAGAATCGTATTCTTGCGGTGTATAGCAGTACAATTTATCCGCTTGGTATCAAGTCTGATTGGAATGCACCGAAAGTTGTACAAAATACAGTGGTTATATAACCTATTTCAAAGAGAAGCTCTAGAAGGCCACATGAGAAGCGTCTACGTAGTATGTGCGAGGTCAAGATGACATTGAGATGTAGTCGTTGTTTGGAATATGGTCACAATCGAACAAAATGCAAAAATCCAGCACCATTAAGCGCGAATCGAGAATGAAAAAGGGAAGAGAAATCTAGTAATGTTTTGGATGTAAAATTTTTAGATTCTTATTCATTTGCTTATTGCATTGAATTCGTTCTTATTAATACTTATATGAATATGATTGTAGGGTAATGGTTTGAAAATGTTAGCTGTGGACTAGCTGTTTTAGAGAAATTGTTTATTGAAAATAAATTTACATTCTATCAATTTGGTTAGAATTGTCATTAGCTAATTGACAGGTAGCCAAATATTTGTTTTACGTTTGCAATCTATGTTTTCGTTTCTGTAGTGCGTTGGGGGATGTATTGATACATTCAATCTACAATAAATTGGACAATTGTCTATGTGTTTTTTTGTATTATAGCTGATTTCAAATCCAAATACATTCTCCATATTGATGGTTGAATAATTGTCAACCATTGGTAACTTTATAGTGTCATACATTATCTCAAATTATTAGGTACTATTTTTGATTCACATCAATTCTGTTCTGTATTAATATGGGTGTGTATGTTACTTTTGTTAATGAATGTTTATGTTTGTGTTATTGATTTTCTTGGATTGTATCATTGTGCAGTAGTTATGATTGTTCAGTAGGTGCAAGCATAATGCAACATGATCCAATTCTTATTTCGTAAAATAAGCTTTAAACTTGAAACCCAAAATATGGTTATGATTGTTCATTTCAAATATTGATCGCAAGTTGTGTGTTAAACTATTTGCATATCAAAGAATTATTCGATCACGTATTGACGTAACGGTCCGAAAAGGTGAATATTTATAATGAACAAAATACAATTCTTAATTTGAAATTGATTCTTAAAACTAATTATGACATTTATAAAAAAATTTATACATCTCGACAAAAACATTTATACGAATATGGATTGACCAAAACATTTTTCCCTAACATGAAGTAACATGTATCATTCGGTTTGATTGTTAAAGGGACTTGTAATTACATGTATACAATTTGATTCTTGAAAGGACATTCAAAGTAATATTGTGATGCAAGGTTAACACAAAGTTAATATGAATTAACACGTGCACCTTGAAATGAACAAAACAACCCAAAATTTAACATTGTCATCATTTGTGTGGAGATAATTCTATCTACTTCCGAAAACAATACAAAAATGATCCATTGGTGATAATTCAATCTACTTCCAAATTACCATAATATATTTATATATTAATATTTCTTAGACCAAAACAAAACTAGTATCCATGTCGGATCGAGTTTTAAAAATAGCTAAAACGAACATTCCTTCGACAAAATATCAAAATACAATTTAGATATTACTTCAACATACTACGACATCATATTTGAACCATAACAGTTGATCTACTTTGCGGTTGTGAGGGTATATTGCACTTTTCGATTGCGTACTTGTAAAGTTGAAATGACCATGTTGTATCGAACCATGCGAGTATCAAATTTATTTGACATATTATTTATCTTTTTTCGGAATAAGTACTCCGCATACTTGATCACAAAATCCCACAATCACCATCTGCGATATAAAAAAAAAGAATACAAACTAATCATTGAATTAGTAGAAAGACAATTAGAAACATTAGAAGAATTAAAACTTACTCATTTGTTTGCTATGGGATGTCTTTACATAATCTGCATGACAAAGAACCGTTTGGGGTTACATAACTAAGTACCTTGGTTTTCCGAAGAAGATAGGGGATAATGTGGCGTAGTGGGTCTACGGCATCAAGTACAGCTACATTCCTAATTGTTTTGAAAGATGAATTGTACACATCCCGATGCTAGTTTGCTATGTCAAAATGTGCTAATATCTTGTAGGCGCTCTTATCCATGAGTATAGGTATGAAGACATGATCAATATCTCCATAATTATTCCCAAACTATACCTTGTTGCCAGTTAGATACAACATAAGGGACCTCTGATTGTTTATGACTTTGCTGTCCTTCATGAATTGATCATATATAGATCTGATCTTGAAATCAAATAGACAATCTGTACACGTGGCCCTTGATTCATTCAGACTGTTGAACTTCATCCTCATTCTCAGGTAATAAAACACAGCATCGATATGCTGCAATAATTAATCATGTGTTACAACTATTATGGACTAAAATAAAATAAATAATAAAAGCAATAAGATAAGAAAATATTACCCTGTCGTTCAATAGTTCTCCGACCTCTTTCAGTTCATACCACCACATTTTAGAAGATACGTGAACTGGTTCAATATCCACAGGTGATATTTTCATATCATCTTTATGAAATTTTTGAAGCCTAAACATTTATGAATTAGAAATGTCATTACATTATTATAAATTAAATGTGGTGAAATGCAACTGTTACTATCAATCACTTACTTATTACTAAGACGGAGTCCTCTGCTGTACCACTTCTCAAAGATAGAATAGTTCGGTAGACCGGAAGAATCTAAGCAAAATTTGTATTGAAAAGAAATGGTGGTATCAATTGGATGTATAATATCTTTGTGAACGATAACTTCTTACGTATGGGGATTGGAGACATGCAGCGGGTTTGATAATCCTCTTTTGGAGATGTTCAAAATTATAATCAATTTCAAAAACAAGATTACTCATTTAATACTCGAATACCAAATCTAAACAAAATTTTAACACCGATTCATGCAGTAAAATAGATTATAAAATGCACAACAAATTTTGTCTTAAATACTGTTGGTAAAATTGATGCATTATTTATATTTTGACAATTTAATCACGTGCATGCAAAAAGAGTAAAATATATCGAGAAATGAAGAATTAGATTCGGTCAATGCACAATTTTGACTATTTCTCCTTAATAAGAAATTGTTCCACACAAGTGCTTACGCTTTTTTGGTACACATCTCCCAATATACAATGACCACTTCTCGTAAGTAGCACTCTAAATTACAAGAACAACGAACTGTACAATATTTTTTTCTATCTTTTAAATGAAAATTGAACTTGGACCTGATGAAATGATTTTGTGCAAAAAGTGAATGATCATTTTGTTTAAAGTGAAGTTATTAAATTTACAATCATAATGGATTGTCATAAATTTTTTCGCATAAGTGTACGGATCGCACAAGTAATATAATGGATTTGAGTCCGAATGTCGTGCCATTGTGAATTTGCTAGCTCAACACAATTAAATAAACCTTAACCTAAGCGATTAAACTTGGATGTTTGTGTGCCTAGTATTAAGTAGAAAGAACTATCTAATGATAATGTAAACAATTAAAGGATGAAAGTTTTATGCCAAATTACTTTTACTAAATGAAAGAAAAGTATTAGGGCCCCCAATTCAGTTGTAGTAATTGATTCCTTTATCCGAATTATTGAATTTGACAACATACTCCAGTTATGACGATCAATACCTATAAATTGTTCAATAGTCTCTCTCAAATAGAATCAAACCTATTTTTTATGCATGACTCAACTATATCTTTATGACGAATCTGAACACATAAAATTGCATTAAATTGTCATGGCTAATTAAAGATCACGTAAAGCATATCGCTATATCTCTATCCCCTATTGGATTTTACGATAATAAAAATTATGTCTAACTTATTTTCAATCTCTCGACGGTAAAACAAACCCCAAAAATCATACAATCATTAGGAATATAATTTTAGATGAAAAGAAATCAAAATCAATTGTTTAAAACTATATTAATGCATATTGCCAAAAATCAAGTTTCCAAATTGAAGAATCAAATCACAAGTTTCATCATAATCATAGTACAAAAGCGAATCTAGTCTTACATAATAAGAAGAAGAAAATCAAAAGAAGAAATAAAATTCATCACCCGAATAAGCATAAATTCGATATGTGATCCTTATTCTTTGTTTGATCTTGTCCAGATGAGTTTCAATCATTTACCTCTTGTTTCTCCTATAAAAATTTCCCAAACTTACCAACTTTGATTTAGAGTTAATCTTTCATATTTATAGTCATCTCCAAGTGTCCCAAAAGATCCCAAAAGTCATAAAAATCGTAGCTCATAAGGTTTCCTAATTGGAGTAGAATTCAAAAGGAAAAAATCCCATTGGTGTAGGTTCATAAATCAGAGATTGCCCCGGGCCAAATGAAAAGTTTTTGCTCATAAAATAAGAGGTCGGACGAGCGCCTAGCTTGGAACTTGGGCGATCGCTCACCCCAATTTTTTTCATTATGTGTATTTTAATCCTACAACTTTAGATTTTGGTCACTTTAGTCTTCAAATCTTCCAATAGCCTCTAATGTGGACCATCTATGCGAATTAATGGAAGGGCATGGACGATATCTCGCTAATAAAATTAAATAAGGACGATATTGTTATAAAACTGAAAGAATGGAGACTTTGAATGTAATTTATCCATTTAAATTCATACAATTGTTATGTTCATCAATATTCACTAAAAAATTAGAGCGAGGGCAATACTAAACTATTTGTCTAGTTATTATTAAGATTTGATGTTTCATTTTAAAAAGTCAATTTATGTTAATCTGAGTAGTCTAAAGCCCTTATATATACGATATGTGATTTAACCCTTAACATGTTTCCACAAAATGATAGCTCATTTGAGCACATTAATCTTAGAATCTAAATGCTCGTTTAAGCTTAATGGTTCTATCTTAAAATGTCAATCTTGTTAAAAGTGGTAGCCCAAACCCTTATATGTTGGTTATAATTTTAATATTTAATCGATGTGAAAACAATTACAAGTAGGGGTGGACAAAAGTATCCACCCGAACCAAATTGAATCGAGCGATTTAGTTTGGTTCTTCTTAAGTTGAAATCAGATAATGGGTATTAAAACTGAGAACTGACCATTTATGGTTCGATTATCGGTTCTAAACTCAACCAAATAACCAAACTAGCCTTATTGTTTTTTAATTTTTCTGAAAAGTCAGTTCATAAAAATAAAAATTTTATTTTCTATGTTTATTATTTTTTATTGAGATTGAACATTGTATTCAAAACTTGATATATTGTTGTTTTATGAATAGATTAAGTTTTGAGAATTATGGTTTTTTTAGATTATTTTGTTGTTTAGAAATATGGCAGATTTGAAAATTTTAATTATTGAACCGAGCCGAACGGTTTGGTTGTTCGGTTCCGATTCGGTTCCATAATTCAAGTTGGAACCGATTATTTTATTTACAAGATACACAGTAGTTCTCGATTCGGTTATCTTTGAAATCGAACCGAATCGAACCGTGCCCACTCCTAGTTACAAGTGAGTAGGTGTAAAAACATCTGCTTTGTTTGTACATATTTTATTTAAAAAATCTAAAAACAAAAAATAAAATAAATTAAAAAGTATAATCTTGAACCATCTAAATCAATTTTGTTATTTGTAAAATAATTTTTTTGATATTTTTTTATATAAAAGTTTAATATTGACAAGTAATCACTATTGTGTAAAAAGTAGGGGTGAACACGGTTCGATTTGGACAGTCTTTGACTTATTTTCAAACAAAACCATTTAAAACGGTTTGGAAAATTTCCAAACCAAACAAAACTATTTTTTACGGTTCGGTCGGTTTTAAACCAAGATTTATTTATCGACATAATAATAATACATTCAAAATAAGTTAAAATATAAATAAATTGGTCTAAAATTCTCAATACATGCTTAAACAAGAACTTATGAGGAGAAAATTGACAGAAATTAGTAAATATTTGGGCCCAATAATAAACTTATAGGTTGTATATCAGAGATCCAATAGTTTGTCAAAAACTAAAGGGAAAATTCAGGACTAATCACTGTTACTTTTACAAACTTAGCTTTTTATTTTAAAAAATTGTTTTATATTATTATATTAATAAATAAAATAATAGTTTAAAATAAAAATATATAATTATACTGTACCGTTTTATAATTGTCCTTGGAATTCGCACAGAAAAGAAAAACTACCCCTAAATCAGACAAACTTTTATTATTATCAAACACACCAAAAGCCTATATTTTTTATATTTAAATGTTCTTGATTGAATTATTACCCGGAAATACAGATAATGTTATTATGTAATATTGACTGTTAAAGATATTACAACTTGTTATTGGTTAATTGCATGTAATACGTACATTACTATTGATACAATTGTTTTGTAACAATGATATTAATATGATGTTTTGATTGAGCACTCTATTTTTGATATTTAAATGTTCTTGATTGAATTGTTACACGAGAATACACATTATGTTACACAATTTGTTATTATGTAACACATGTTACACAATTGGTTATTATGTAACACCGACTTAGAAGATGTTACAACTTGTTATTGGTTAATTGATTTTTAATATGATGTTTGTAACATTGATGTTTAATATGATATTTTGATTCTTAATGAAGAATATGTTACCCAGATTGATATTTTATATCACTAATTGAGCACATGGTTGGGATTGTTTAAATTATAATTTCAAATTTGGTCAAATTAGTCAAACATACTTTTATCCACACATTTCGTAAGACCCACAATTTACAATCCACTTTTTATTCACACAATCAACAACAACTTATAATTTCAGTACTTAAAAAATAATTTCAATACTACCAAACATACGCTGATACATATGATAATTGAGTATATCATGAGTTTTTTTTATGTAAAAACTAGTATTATGTTTTTCATCTCAATTTGTAACACAAATCGTTACAAATGTTAAAATTGAAGAGATTATGAGTTTTTTTTTGTGATTATTAAATTTATTTCTGATACAAATGATATATACTTGATGATTATAACAATAAAAGATTACGTAATATATATATTCAAATTAATTACGATTTTTAAGAATTCGATTACTATAACAATAAAAGATTACGTAATATAATATAAGTATTTCCATCAAATCCGATTTTAATGATTTAGTTACTAAATTTAAGATAATATAATAAATTAAAATATGTTGTAAAATTATAGATAATGATGAATGACTATTTAGTTGTATCTAGATGTCTATGTAATTATCTACTTACTCGAGGAAAGAGTGCATTCTAATGGGGTTGTAACTCCTTTGAAACCCTATAAATAAGGGTCATTATTATAGTAAATGGAAACACTTGAGTTTTGAATCCTCTATTCTATTCTCTTGTTCTCTTTACTTTTCTAGTTTCATAACACGTTATCAAAGACGATGTTCTAAATAATTAAGTAAACTAACGTGATTTTTCTTTGTGCCAGAAAATATTAGTGGAAAATTGGTTGGAATCCAATCTCACATTTTTCGGACGATCAATTGGTGGAAGGTGCCAATTACGAGGTTTAATTTATGTACATCTCTTTATTTCTCTCTTTTAACCTATGCGATTTCATATTATGATGAGAAGTTAATTAATGAGGTGGTAAAATTATGATCACATAATTAAAGTCCAGAAAAACATAATTATTTGTCTTTTACTAATTATTCTTTTAAAAGAATCTTTTTCCTTTTAATTGAATATTTTAACCATGCATAAGTGTTGTTCAATGCACGCATCGACACTATAGTAAACAATTTACATGTGATTGCAACAGCCTATTATTTTAAATGTACATGCGCTATATTTTCATGTTTACTAATGTATTATCAATTCTTAAACAAGTTTAATTGTTAATTGTGTTAGTTTTCACAAATCGGTAATATACCGGAAGAATATTACATTGTTGCTTTTCTCGAATATAATATAACCTCACATATAAATATTTTAGAAGAATATTTTATTGTTGATTCGAGAATAAGAGATTTATATTACATTAATATTCGGTAGAATTTTAATTGCTCTCGAAGAGCATAATTTTATAATATATAATATTCTATAAGAATATTGTAATATTGCTCTGTAGAGCAAATCTTTACTTGAATAATGATTTGTTGTTGCCCTTCAAGAAGCACAACGTTATAATATTCTCGACAAAATATGAAAGTGCTCCGAGAAGAGCATAACGTTACAATTTAAATATTCCGGAAGAATGCTAATTTTATGGACGTTATAATTTTTATAAAAACATGATGTTATAATTTTGATATTTCAGAAAAATATTGAGCAGTAGTCGAAATAATATTTTATTGTGTTTTAGAAGAAGTACATGTTTCGAAGAATATCATATCACATAATTAAATTGTGATATAAATAAGTAATTAATCAACTAATGCTTGTCCCGAAGGAAAGCATATAAATTATATTATGTTAAATTGATTAATGCAAATTATATAATAATTGATCGATTGCTTTAGTGAAAACTTTTACTTAATCGATAAATTATTTTGTATTAATGTCATTGCTCTTGAATAACAACAACCTTATATTCAATCAATATTTTTAGAGAATATTGCATTAATGTAATTCCTAAAGAAACACAATATTACATATATTAATATTTTGATATTGTTCCTGAAGAAGCACAAATTTATAGTATATTAATATTTTCTTGAAGAAGTATAATTTAATTAAACGAATATTATACGACTGCTTTTGAAGAAGCATAAATTTGTACATATCAATATTCTAGAAAAAAATCGTGTTGTTGCTCTAGAAGAAGCACAATTTTACAATTTTAGAATATTAATATTGTGTAATATTAGAGTGTTGATACTCTTAAAGAAATACTATATTGAACCGAAGTTCAATGTCTTAAATTTTTATTAATTGGCATTACCTGGGTTAGACCATCCGGGATCAATATGATGTGAAATATTAATGAGAATATCTATTGAAAACCAGAAGATTTTTCAATATAATGAATTCTCATGTGATGTTTGTTCTCATTATATATAAACTAGTAGACCTTCACTAGGTAAAATCGGGACTGAATTCCCTGTATTTCTGAAAATTATTTAAGGTGATTTATGGGGCCCCATCACTTTCCATGTTGACCATCTATATATTATTTGTATCTAATAGATACATCTACTAGATGATTGTATGATGTTATTATTCGCAACTTGAAGTTTGAGAGATTACTTGCTCAAATTTTAAATTATAAGCATAATTTTTAGATTATACAACCAAGACGGTGATGTGTCTTGTCAATACTAGTGAGTCTAAATCTCAAACTTTTAAAAATATTAGTTGAGATGATATTAAATGGTTTAGCAATATTGTTTTTCAACGCCTCCAATTAAATTCTAAACTATTACTATTGAGAACAAAGCGCTTCCCAGTTTTTGTCTAGGGAATGCTATTTTATATGTTGAAATACTTATACGCATCATGCCAACATCAAAGTTACTCCCGCTATAGTTCGCTTATGGTCAGAGCCTAATATTATCCATCTAATGATTTTTGATAGTGCAATATATGTACAATTGATCTACCATAGTGCTGAGATGAGCTTTGAAAAATGTTGAGAATACATGTTTAGTATGGAACATTATAAAATATTTTAAGTCATAACGGGTGATATTTTATAATATGGTATTTCGAATGTTATTTTGATAAGACAGTTTTCTCAACATCAGGGGAGAGAAATTGAGTAGCTGGAAAGAATACATGAAAATGCAGCATATTATATTTTATAGATCATTGCACAAGACAATATGAACCAGAAGTTCGACAAATAACTCATTTGTAAGTTATACAATTGACAGATGCATTTACTGACTAAAGAGATTAAATCAAATCTCATATACCAACTTTAAATGCTCCAATTTATATTAGCGTCCTTGAAGGACAATCCATTAACATTATATCGGGTAAATTAATGACACGCTTTGAAGCGTGGTGATATTTGATTCAAAATTCTCAAATTAAAAATAGAGCCAATTATAAAGATGGTCCTATTGAGGAGGTGTATACTCTTAGAGAGTATATAGGCGTAACTAATTATAAAATCGAGAAAAGGTTCATTTGATTTGAAATAATAAAACGAAAAGATCTCGGTAAGTTATGTCGTTATGAGAAAGTGTCTGATTCAAAATAAATGTTGTTAACAACACTTTTGTATATAAAGCGCTTCATATTATAAAATGTAGCGAGGTTGTTGAAAGAAATCGATCAAAGAATTAATTGGCTAAATAAAAGGATGCAATCCAAGTATATTGAATCGACTAGAGAAACACGAAGTTTATGGACCTATAGTCTGAGCACCTAAAGGTGTATATTTATGCGAAAAGGAAATGGAAAAATAAAGTCGTAACATGTAATGCACGATTTTTAAATTTTATAAAGACTTATGTAAAGCAATTATAAGTTGATATCTTGTTAGTCATCAATACATGACATATATGCATATAATGAATATTGTTATAACCAACTCATCCGGCATGACTAATAAAACAATGTATATAAATCTCTGGGGATTTAATATGCGAAACATATAGTTCAACTTTTCGAGAACTCAATCGATTAAAGTCTGATCGAACTAATATTATAATGAGGGGAGTAAATAAGCATTGTACTCTTTTCCTCGTGAGATTTTGTCCCATTGGATTTTCTGGCAAGGTTTTTAATGAGACAATTTGTATGGCGTATTAAAAGAATTATGTATTCTTTTTCCTTTACTATGATTTTTTCCCACATGGTTTTTCTTAGTAAGGTTTTAATGAGGCATATTCTTTGTGTAAATGATATCCAATTAAAAGTGTTATAATTCTTATAGTTATGGATGTCTATAACCTACAAAATATTTTTGCATCAGACCATCATGCTGACTACAGTCAACCAAAGATATTGTATGAAGATGATATTGCTAGAGGTTATAACATGGAGCACATTTCACCAGAATTGTTTTATACAAGTTTTGAAAAGATGGTGGCATTGAAGACATTGGCGCACAAGATATGGATAGCTCGATATAAGTTTTTCCATTGGTTGAAATTAGTTGGAGTAGCTGTACTCTTTTTCCTTCGCTCAGGTTTTGTCCAACTGGATTTTCCTGACAAGGTTTTAATGAGGCAGCATTTGAGTACTCCAATTTTTGATAAATTTTTTATTTCTATTGCTATTTTTGTCCCATTGGGTTTTTGCTAAACAACGAAACAGTTATTGTGTAATAAGTCATTCAAAGGAGAGTGTTGTAAAATTATAGATAATGATGAATGACTATTTAGTTGTATCTAGATGTCTATGTAATTATCTACTTACCCGAAGAGTGTATTCTAATCGGGGTTGTAACTCTCTTTGGAACCCTATAAATAAATGTCATTATTATAATAAATGGAAACACTTGAGTTTTGAATCTCTATTCTATTCTCTCGTTCTCTCTACTTTTCTAGTTTCATAACAATAGTTTTTTAAAAAATTGTATTTTTAGAATATATGTAACAAGAATGGATTTTTTGCAAGGGTTAATAACATATATGCCTACTTTTTATACATCGTTTGCAAAACTCATGGATTTATTCATCATAAATTAAAATTTACTAACTAATAAAAAATTATTTTTACTAGACAATTAGTACCAGCTAAAATTGCTCTCCCTTCCATTTTGGCTAATCTATTACTGTTAGGAATAGATTAGAATCATCCCATATTCATATCTCATTTTGAATTTCAAAAAACACAATCAACAATCTTATCCCAGAAAAGAAAGTATAATTTGTAGGTTTTTGTTTGCTCCTTTGACGGTAGATATGATTATCACATGATGTTATCATTATCAACGAATTTATCGCCGGTAGGAAAGGTAACACTGATATCGCCGGTGGGTTTCTGTGTTCTCATTCGTCTTCTCTGAAGATTTTCTCCGACGATTTATTAACGATATCTAATATCATCAAATTAGATCGAATTTCCAGGTAATTATTTTGAATTGTGGAATAAAACTTTCTTTAAAACTTTATCTTTAAATGTAATCTAAAATTGATAACCAAATTAATAATCCAAATCGTGTAAACTAATAATTTTTCAGTAACTGTATTTGTTAGATTCTAATTAATTAGTTGGTCATTATATTTGCGACTACGTATGTTTATCAATTCTGTGAAATTGTAGTAACAACAACTTATATGTATGAAGAATTACCTAAAATTGGGTGAATTATTGTTGAATATGTATTGGGTTAAGATAAAAGTTTAAATTGTATTATCCTAAAACTCTAGAACAAAACTATGTTAGTAGTTTTATTTGTTACTAAATTATACTATGGAATATATATGCAATTTGTTTATATGATTGGAAAACATATGAATCAACTTGTAGCTTATTTGGCAATGATTAACATATCAAAATGTATAATTTATGTTATAGATATGGGATCGATAAGTGTGTTGGTTTACTTCGATGGTGTGTGAGATTCTTCTCGATTTTACGATGCTTATTCAATTGTCGGAGTAATCATTCCTGTGGATTGTAGTTATATAAAGTTAGTAGGTATTATAATGAGAGAACTAAAAAAGAGTCGGTTAGAATTTGCTATTACAATACAGTATCAAATAATGACAAATGGCCCACTCATACAAGTTTGGAGTGATAGTTCTTTACATTTCTATATAGAGATTAAAAAAAATGATTCGAACTTGACAAGTTCCCACTGTGTGTAGATATTGAAAATGTGGCTCCCAATAATGAAAATCTTATGTTCTTGGGTAATGAATTGACATGAGTTGATAATATTACATATCATTGGACTATTATAACCCATGGTTTTAGTAATGGTTGTTTAGATATGTTCTTGAATCCTATTTTGCCAACTATAGAATAGATGAGTTCTACCATATGTGAATATGTGAAATATCCTGATCGGACTATTGATGAGATTAAGTGTGACATAATCTTCCATCTTAGTATTGAGGATGTTAATGTGAATGCAGTTTTCAGAAATAAGGATTTATTGGTAACAAGTCTATCACTCTATGCAATTCATTACCATTTTCAGTTCAAAGTTTACAAATCAGACAAGAATAAGTATGTGTTAAAGTGTGTGGATGACACGTGCAAATGGGGACTTAGAGCTTCTATAATCATAAGGACGACGATGTTCAAAATACGAAATATAAAGAATAGTCACATGTGCTCTTTGTACGCGGCATTGGGAGATCACACAAAAGCTAATTGTTCATTGGTTGCAAGCTGTATTAAATACAAGAATGTCTCTGCAAAGAAGGTTTATACACTAGATAATATTGTTGGGGATATGATGAGTAACTACGGGATATCAAGCCTGGAGAGCTCATGAACGTGCATTGGAAATAATAAGAGGTGATCCAGAATTATCATACGGGAGACTACCAAAATATATGCATTTGCTTAAACAAACGAATTCAGGCTCATATACAAGAATAGAGACAGACAACGATAACAAGTTTTTGATTAGCTTTGTGGCATTGGGGGACGTCGTTAGAAGGGTGGAAACATTGCGAACATATTATAGTAATTGATGGAACTTTTTTAACAGCTAATTACAACGGAACCCTATTTACTGCTTGTACACATGATACTAATAACAATATTTTCATACTTGCTTTCGGTATTAGTGATTCAAAAAACAATTATTTGTGGGAGTGGTTCTTGCTAAGGTTGAAAGAAGTATACATCCAACATGATAGACTTGTTGTCATATCTGATCGGCATGGTAGTATAGAAAATGCAACAAAGAAAGTGTATTTGAGTGCGATGCATGGAGTGTGTTATTATCACCTGTATCAAAATTTAAAGAAGCAATTTGGTAAAAATACTAAATTCATAAGAAAACCGTTCAATGTTGCAGTGAGAGCGTACATATTATCAGAATTTAAAATCTAAATGAGAATGTTAGACTTGATTGATGGGCGATTCGGGATATCTCGGTTAGTATGCATTTTAATTTATTTCTAATATATTATAATACAAAAAATAAACTAACGTGATATAACAATATGAATGCAGGAGGTCGAGGATACCATAAGTGGTCTAAAGCTTATGAAGACATCAAACCGGTTCTTCACGATGACATCAAACATTGTAGAATCAATGAATTCTATTACTAAATTAGCTAAAAACTTTCCAATAGAAGCTTTGTTCGAGTCATTGCGGTGTGTTTTACAAATGTGGTTCTACAAGAATGCAAATGATGCCAAAAACACGTTCACAAGACTTGGATCAAGATGTGAGAGTATGATGAGGATAGATCGATGAAATCTTTGGGTCTAGATGTATGATAACAATTATGTATTTATTTTGAATATAAAAACATTACAAAGATCATGTTAACAAAATTTTTGTAAAATTGAATGTATTTTTTGGTGATATTGATTAATTTCAATCTTTATTGAACATTTTACATGTGTTACCATCCAGCGATAGTACATATCAGGTGAACAACGAGGGAACATCTTACTTGGTGAGACTTGACGAAAATGTTTGTTCGTGTAACCGTTTCCATATTGATGAAATACCATGTCCACATGCAATAGCAGTCATTGGTAAAAGTAACATGTCAATTTACGACTACTGCTCACCTTATTATAGCAAAGAATCGTATCTTGCGGTGTATAGCAGTACAATTTATCCGCTTGGTATCAAGTCTGATTGGAATGCACCGAAAGTTGTACAAAATACAGTGGTTATATCACCTATTTCAAAGAGAAGCTCTAGAAGGCCACATGAGAAGCGTCTACGTAGTATGTGCGAGGTCAAGATGACATTGAGATGTAGTCGTTGTTTGGAATATGGTCACAATCGAACAAAATGCAAAAATCCAGCACCATTAAAGCGAATCGAGAATGAAAAAGGAAGAGAAATCTAGTAATGTTTTGGATGTAAAATTTTTAGATTCTTATTCATTTGCTTATTGCATTGAATTCGTTTATTATTAATATATTATATGAATATGATTGTAGGGTAATGGTTTGAAAATGTTAATGTGGACTAGCTGTTTTAGAGAAATTGTTTATTGAAAATAAATTTACATTCTATCAATTTGGTTAGAATTGTCATTAGCTAATTGACAGGTAGCCAAATATTTGTTTTACGTTTGCAATCTATGTTTTCGTTTCTGTAGTGCGTTGGGGGATGTATTGATACATTCAATCTACAATAAATTGGACAATTGTCTATGTGTTTTTTTGTATTATAGCTGATTTCAAATCCAAATACATTCTCCATATTGATGGTTGAATAATTGTCAACCATTGGTAACTTTATAGTGTCATACATTATCTCAAATTATTAGGTACTATTTTTGATTCACATCAATTCTGTTCTGTATTAATATGGGTGTGTATGTTACTTTTGTTAATGAATGTTTATGTTTGTGTTATTGATTTTCTTGGATTGTATCATTGTGCGATGGTTATGATTGTTCAGTAGGTGCAAGCATAATGCAACATGATCCAATTCTTATTTCATAAAATAAGCTTTAAACTTGAAACCCAAAATATGGTTATGATTGTTCATTTCAAATATTGATCATAAGTTGTGTGTTAAACTATTTGCATATCAAAGAATTATTCGATCACGTATTGACTTAACGGTGATCCGAAAAGGTGAATATTTATAATGAACAAAATACAATTCTTAATTTGAAATTGATTCTTAAAACTAATTATGACATTTATAAAAAAATTTATACATCTCGACAAAAACATTTATACGAATATGGATTGACCAAAACATTTTTCCCTAACATGAAGTAACATGTATCATTCAGTTTGATTGTTAAAGGGACTTGTAATTACATGTATACAATTTGATTCTTGAAAGGACATTCAAAGTAATATTGTGATGCAAGGTTAACACAAAGTTAATATGAATTAACCCGTGCAACAGAAATGAACAAAAACAACCCAAAAATTTAACATTGTCATCATTTGTGTGGAGATAATTCTATCTACTTCCCGAAAACAATACAAAAAATGATCCATTGAGCTGATAATTCAATCTACTTCCAAATTACCATAATATATTTATATATTAATATTTCTTAGACCAAAACAAAACTAGTATCCATGTCAGATCAGAGTTTTAAAAATAGCTAAAACGAACATTCCTTCGACAAAATATCAAAATACAATTTAGATATTACTTCAACATACTACGACATCATATTTGAACCATAACAGTTGATCTACTTTGCCAGATTTGACAGGGGTATATTGCACTTTTCGATTGCGTACTTGTAAAGTTGAACAGCCATGTTGTATCGAACCATGCGAGTATCAAATTTATTTGACATATTATTTATCTTTTTCTGGAATAAGTACTCCGCATACTTGATCACAAAAATCCCACAATCACCACTGCGATATAAAAAAAAAGAATACAAACTAATCATTGAATTAGTAGAAAGACAATTAGAAACATTAGAAGAATTAAAACTTACTCATTTGTTTGCTATGGGATGTCTTTACATAATCTGCATGACAAAGAACCGTTTGGGGTTACATAACTAAGTACCTTGGTTTTTCGAAGAAGATAGGGGATAATGTGGCGTAGTGGGTCTACGACATCAAGTACAACTACATTCCTAATTGTTTTGAAAGATGAATTGTACATCCCGATGCTAGTTTGCTATGTCAAAATGTGCTAATATCTTGTAGGCGCTCTTATCCATGAGTATAGGTATGAAGACATGATCAATATCTCCATAATTATTCCCAAACTATACCTTGTTTGCGATTAGATACAACATAAGGGACCTACGATTGTTTATGACTTTGTTTGTCCTTCATGAATTGATCATATATAGATCGATCTTGAAATCAAATAGACAATCAGACACGTGGCCCTTGATTCATTCAGATCGTTGAACTTCATCCTCATTCTCGGGTAATAAAACACAAGCATCGATATCTTTGCAATAATTAATCATGTGTTACAACTATTATGGACTAAAATAAAATAAATAATAAAAGCAATAAGATAAGAAAATATTACCACAATAGTTCAATAGTTCTCCGACCTCTTCAGGTTCATACCACCACATTTTAGAAGATACGTGAAGCGGTTCAATATCCACGGTGATATTTTCATATCATCTTTATGAAATTTTTGAAGCCTAAACATTTATGAATTAGAAATGTCATTACATTATTATAAATTAAATGTGGTGAAATGCAACTGTTACTATCAATCACTTACTTATTACTAAGACGGAGTCCTCTGCTGTACCACTTCTCAAAGATAGAATAGTTCGGTAGAGGAAGAATCTAAGCAAAATTTGTATTGAAAAGAAATGGTGGTATCAATTGGATGTATAATATCTTTGTGAACGATAACTTCTTACGTATGGGGATTGGAGACATGCAGCGGGTTTGATAATCCTCTTTGGAGATGTTCAAATGATGAATCGTCATCCACCGTGAACGGTATCGGTGTAATCGCCTGTGAAATAGCAAATTGGGTCATAGTTTCCAGAATAAAGAAGAAGGAATAAAGAATTCATATTCTATGAGTTGTTAATATTTATAAAAAATTGATGGTCCAGCTTTTTAAAGGACAATGTGAACTTTCAATTTGCCTTTCATGGCCGAGCTTCTATTTTTCTGAACGGATTCGTCGATACTCTCCAAGCCATCATCCAATAGGTTATCGGGTGATTGAAACCCATCTCACATACAACAACATCCCTGCATGTTTGAATTTGATTAGTATTCCTTCGTTTATTTCTAGTTCGATGATCAGCATGACATGCATCTTGAACCACTTCTTCTTTTGATCCCATTTGCAAGAAGCTTTTATTGAAAACAAAAAGTTAGAAGTGTTAATCTAAATATGAACCGTAACCAAGAATAAGAGGTCATGCTAACCTTTAATTGAACATTGTTGTCAATCATGTTGATGTCATCATCAGTCAATACAAATCTGTCATTTAGAAGAAGATAAGGAGATTTAGTTTGGGTATCTATTCCTAGATCGAAGCTAGGAATGTTTTCCTCACCAGTTGTGTTGTCACATTGTGAGCTAATGCAAATAACATGAATATGTAACACATATAAATTATGACGTTAGTGTTAATATGTGAATGATGGTAACACCATTCCATGATATGTGAATTCCTTCAATTAACATTAATATGTAACACAATCAACCATGACTACACACATGGTACCATATATACATTGTTTTAGTATTACATGGTTAGATAATGATTATAACACCAACTAGTAACATGTTAGGTTCTGCAAATAACATGATTCCATAACATAGGTACATGATTTCATTACTGTGAATATATGAACGATGGTAACACCATCTCCGTAAAAAGTGAACACATTAAATTAACATTAATTTTTAACACAATTAACAATTAACATTAATATGTGAAAGACCAAAGAAAACAGATTGAAATGTTTTGGCTTCAAATGCAGCTTAATTTCATAAAACATTGGTCACGTAACATAGTATAATCTAAGTGATGCATGATTGGTTCTAAATTGTAGGCAAAATTGCATTGCTCTGTTATTTCATTTAATTCTCTTTTTAGCAAACACGTTTCTTTTTTCATTTTTTTTTTTTGTTTGATTTGCACCTACCTTTTTTCTGTTATTATTGCTAGCACTTTTGTTGTTATTATTGCTAGCACTTTTGTTTGTTGAGCAGTTAACATTACGACTTTGTTAAGTTTGTTAGAGTTCTGGTTAATTTGAGATCGTAATTTCCTTTATAGATCATTGAATAGAATCCATATTTCTATTTTGAGGTTTTGCTCTCCGCTGTGTGGGTTTTGTCCTTAAGTCTTTCTCAATGAAGTTGGATTGAAAAGAGTCTCTATTAATCCTAAACTAAGGCTACTACACCACTCACACAACCAAATTGCATCTTGATAAAAAAGTCACAACTTATTAAATACTATTGTTAAAACATAAATACAAATGTGCTTATGATAGATATTGTTTTATTAAAATAATTTTATTATGATACCAATCTTCTGTTGGATTTGAATTTTTTATTTTGAGTGCGTGTAATATGTTATTATTTACAAAGATACTAATATAATATACTTGATATATTAATATAATAATGTGCTTATGATGCTAAAATATTAAGATACTTTTTATCTGTAATACTGTTATATTAAGATGTTGAAATACTGTTCTTGAAAAGATATTGTTTGTGATATTGTATTGTGAGATACTATTCTTAATAAGATACTATTTTGTAATACTATTTTCTATGATACATTATCAAACAATATACATGAATATGTGACAGTAACATTCGAAATACATAAAAACATTGATGTATGTGAAACAAATGTTGTTTCCAAACATGCTCGATCCATAAGCAAATGTTAACCATACTAGCATGCTTTTAAGGGGTATAAAAACCCTCATATATCTAGGTTATCTTGACAACCCAAAGAAGGCGAGCAGCCATAGACCCATATCTTCTTGTCTCTCACTCGCTAAGCTTTTCACTACGGGGATTTGCAACTAACTTGTTCCCTTTCTCAACATGATCACCTTGACAATTCTCAACCGCATTAACAACAGAACCATTATCGTCATCATCTTCCTCCGATCTACATTTGACTTCTTTAGTGTCAACCTCTTTGATATGACAATCTACCCGAATGTTGTGTGAAGACTTTGGGCTCATTATAAACAATTGTATACTTGGATGTTGGTAATCATTACGTATCTACAAGGATAACAAAAATCAATTTCAATCAGAAATATTATCTTCTCCTACAATTAACAAATGCTCGCTTCGATTGTTATATAAATTAGTTCATATGTTAGACATTTTAAATGATTTAGGACCCAGCAGCATGTGAGGTTAAAGTAGAGAATCCAAGACGAAAAGATAAAAACATAATGAGTAGTTTCTGACGAGTACAATGTAATTACATAAACACGGGAGAATCAGGCTGTATAAACCCAATTTAGGCAACTACTTAGTCCTACTATCTTTTCAAGTAACCATACTGCCTACTAGTTTGTATGTTTTATTTGACGACAACAACAACAACAAGAAATGCATAAAGTTTCAAGTGAACTTTGCAAACATATATATAAAAAAGATACATACATTTGCTTTTGGAACAATTTTAACCTAGAAAATAGCCTTTCCATAATTCTAACATTTTTTCATAGACACTTCACCAAATGGAGATAAGAAGCCTGCAGAGAAAAAGTCGGCCGAGGAGAAGAAATCCGTAATGGCGAAAAAATCCCCGGTAGTTGAGAAAAAACCCAAGGCCAATAAGAGGTTATCCAAAGTCAGTAGTGTAACAACCGGAGATAAGAAGAAGAAGAAGAAGAAGAAGAAAGCCAAGAAGAGCGTGTAGACTTACAAGCTCTACATTTTCAAGGTGTTGAAGCAGGTACAACTCGGCAGCGCTGACATGGGTAATTTCGAGATTAATATGGAATATAGCTAAAGAGTATAACTTAATGACAATTTTGAAAAGTGTTTTGACCTAATTTGAAACAAGTCACCTACGAGTAACTGATATGCAGTTTTCCCAAAACTAAATAAGTCAGTCTAATAAATTTAGCATTGTATTGTAATTTGCTCACTTTGTAAATGTTTAAGTAAGTAGAATTAATTTATTTTTAATTTAAAAATTAAAATAGTTTGGTTTGATTTAAGCAGTTTTTTAAACATTGAAATCTAAACTAAAAACCATTTTGAACGGTTAGATTTGGTTTAAAATCAAAATGTTGACGGATTCACGTGGACCCAAACCAATGGTTTTAAACCAACAAATTTGATTCGATTTACGGTTTTACATTTGTTTTTGTGCAGCCTACTTAACCACTAAATATTAAAAGGTATTTCAATGCCCACCCAACATTTAACTAAGTTTTTCATCCATCACTCGTTAACCATTCGTTTGCAATACCTGACAATACATGGCAAACGATCTTTCGATGCGACATAGTGACGGTGTTAAATCTCTCTCAGTCAACAAATGCGGACTACCCAAACAAGTCTTTTTCAAAGAAATTGAAAACGCTTTCAATTCAAGTTGTGAAAAACTAAAATTATTTTTGATTTCTTTGAAAAATAGTATGTTTGGGTAGTGCACTTTTTTTAATTAAAATAAATTTAACATCGTTACTATGTTTATCATTTGCCACGTAGAATATTATATCAAGTATTACAAACGAATACATAACAAGTGATATTCCTTAGAGCTTGTTTGACAAAGTTTAAAACCCATTTTGCTTTTTTTTTCGGTCGTAATTTTACTTTTATATCATGAAAAGTCAACATTTTCAACTCAAATAAACCGAATTTAGTCAAATAACAAAATTGATTTATAAACTAATTTATAATTGGAGCGAGCCCATTAGTTGAAAATTGATCAGATATCGGTGTCACCCGGTTCAATGACCGACCATTGATTTTACCCGAAAAACAAATACAAAAGTAACAAAACCCCCTTATTTTGCTCATCAAAGTGGCCCGTCGGAGAACCGCTTTACGAATCGTTTATTTCTCTCTCCTCCCCTGCGTGCACTGTGCGCGAGCTAGACCGAGTGATCCGCAATCTCAGAAACTGCCGAGATTTCTCCGTCGAAGATCACTCACTATGGTCAGCTCTCTCTCTTTCTATATATATATGTGTGTGTGTATATGTATTTCTCTCTCCCCCTCTCTATTCACAATCGTCAAGTTACATGTATTGCAGCCTACGATCACTCCGTTTAGTTTATAATTATATACTGGAATTCGTCTAATTTTATTGTTATTTAGGAATCTACTGGTGTTACTATTAGCAACAATAGAATGATATAGTTCGCGATGTGATCTAGGGTTTTTCGGATGTGTTCAATTCTTCGCCAATCTTCTCGGTTTTTACTAGATCTCTGTCTCTGATCTGACATTTACTGATTTCATATACAATTAACATGGTGCCATTTACAGCTTAAGGATTGTTTCTTACCCTTGACTATTGCAATCACATGACAAAATTTGGAAAATTATTTTCTTTTATATATGAAACTCTGGGAACTCCGGACGCTTCTTTCTGATTTTCATTGAAAGTTTGGCAAATTATCGGCTGTGAAAGAATTCCTTTGAAACTTATGGGATTTCATGAAATATGGATAGCATGGGATGAAATTTGACTATAAGGAGTATTTCACAGCTGTCTTGGAAATTAGAATTCTTCATTCTGCATTGCCATCGCTAGGGAATCTGAAAAAATGTATTTTGCTAGTGAAAAGGAAGGCACTTTGTTGCAATTCTTCACATGAATGTTAATGAGTGTACAAATTGCAATCTTTATCATGGAACTTTATGAAAGCCTTCTATTATCTCTTTTATGTTGGATTTCTCAGTGATTAAAATGATATAATGTGCACCCATACTTTTCTCAAACAATATCCGAGGAACTTAAAATCAAAGATGATTTTTCCACCAGTTTGGCATTATTGAGACGGAAAATCTGTTAATTTTCTCGTTCTGGGTAGACCAATCTTTTTTTCTTGGAGTTGTGGTGAGCTTCACATGCAACAGAAAAAAGTACATTCTTGCTTTCAAAAAAAACTGTCTAAAATAAGAATATAAATCTTGCTGTATTTCAGCTCATATTAAGTGACTTCTTGTTGACAGGAGTTCTGCCCGTCCGTTAAGAATATACTTCTTCTAGATTCAGAAGGGAAACGTATTGCCGTTAAGTATTTTTCAGATGACTGGCCAACAAATAATGCAAAGGAAGCTTTTGAGAAGGCTGTTTTAACAAGACTCAGAAGACAAATGCCCGGACAGAAGGTGCAATTTGACTTCTAAATTCATTTGGAATTTTCTATTTGGTTAATCTGTATAGTTATTCTAGTTTCAAGTACCAGTTAATGCTCCCTCTGTCCCATAAAAATAAACTTATTTTTTTTATTCATCCATCTAAAATTATAGTTCTCTTTCTTTGTTAAGAGTATATTTGATTTATTAATTTTTTAATATGCCCTTATTTAATGTGTCTTGTTATACCTTGATATTAATGTAAGGATATATTAGAAAAAACGTAAGTAAAATTTACTTTTCCAACTATATTAATTAATTTTTCTTAACCAATGAAAGCAAGCTTATCTTTATGGGATGGAGGGAGAATCATTTATCATTTAACATATCTGTCAACCCCTTCATCTTTTCATGTGCGTCTATCCTTGCGTTGCAACACCATATACCTCCTCTCTTATATTTTTGGACTCAAAGAATGTCACCACTCGAAGCTGAAAAAATTCTACCATCAAAATAAGCTTTTCTTTCCAAACTTTCTCAGCTCTATAATTATGAAACTATAAGAAAAAATGAAGTTCGTGTATTCAAATCATTTTAAAATATGTATAAGTAGTAGAGAATAGATTTGAGAGTTGAAATAGTGTCTGTGAGGCGTCAAACATGAAGGTGAATTTCTTTATGCCAAGAGATTGTGTGACTAATGACATGAGATGGAGGGATTGTTTGGTTTGGTTAGTCCGGTTCTTTGTGTTTTATGCTGTTTTAAGCTGTGACAGGGGTCTCCACATTGAACAACTCCTTAAGCTTAATGCACCAACCTTTTATTTTTGGTGGACTTCCAAGTGCTGATGTTGGGGAGGCAACTGCCGGTTTTTGAGTTATACTGAAATTGTTAACACTTGCTTTTAACTCGTTTCCCGTAGTTCAAACCTAGAGCTACTGAATTTGCAAGTTAATACGTCATTGGTTTCTGTTTGCTTCAGAGCTTTGTAGAAATATTTGCCTAATTAAAGCTGAGTAATTAAACAAACTGATTATAAATTTATGCTGTACTGTTTTAGGAGGCATGTTTTCTGTTGGTTGAGGGGAGTTGCTTTTGTAATATTTAATGAAAAGGTTTTTGTCCCCTTCCAAATGATAGTTAGGAAGACTATGTCTAATTTTCCAAAGAAAGGATTCTGTGGCTTGGTCATTTCACATAGTTTCAATGACCTCAAAAGCAGAGTACTGGGATAAATTATGTCATCTGCTTTGCATATATCTACATTTGGACCTCCCACCTATACGGGCTGCAATGGGCTGGTGAATGTGTAAAACTTTAACCTTTCCTATTTGGCAATAACTATATTAGAATTGTAAAGGCAGTTTGTATGCTTAATTTTTTTTTCCTGTATCTGGTTCTCCAGTTGTTTCTAGCTAACTTCCTGTCACTTCATCTACAGCGGAGATAGCTATGTTTGAGAACAACATCGTGGTTTACAAGTTTGTTCAAGACCTTCATTTTTATGTTACTGGGGGTGAAGATGAAAATGAGATCATCCTAGCCACTGTTCTTCAGGGATTCTTTGATGCTGTTGGTATCCTTCTTAGGTATTTCACACTTAATTGTTCCTGTGATATTTACTTTTCATAGGCTAGTCTATTGCAAACTCTCTTTATTTCATTTTACTGGCTCTTTACTCCAGGGGCAATGTGGATAAGAAGGAGGCACTTGAAAATCTGGATCTCATTCTTTTGTGCATTGATGAAATTGTCGACGGCGGGTAAGCATTATATTCTTGATCCTTTGCATTCTAATTAGTTTGCCGTTGTTGTGAGTTGCCAATGCTTACTGTGATGAATTACAGAAATGCTTCCTTGTATGCGCTAGCACATGAATGCGTGCTGTCATGGCTAGAGTTAGCTACATGGAAGTACTTGATTAAGCGCATGTTTGACTAAGCTTAATTTTTTTTTTTACTTATGAGCAAACAATTATGTTTTTTAGAAAAAACAATCTTTTTATTAGTCAAAATTGGAAATCAGAAGAATTACTTAATTTTGAAAGTAAACCCTACCTTACTAACTGTCCAAACATATTTGGAAACAAAAATTTCCTTAAAAGTAAGTCAAACTTACTTTTTAAGTTTAACCAAACATGCTCTAAGTTGTAGCAACGTAGTTCACCTGTAGATTTTAGCATTATAGTCGCTGTCCTATCCCCGCGTCATGTGTATTAAAACATAAACCGTTTCAATGTTTCTGATGTTAAGGTGAAGAACTGAAAAAAGAGAGTTTTTAAGAAAATAACACTTTGCATAAAAGAATTAGCTACCATTTGTGACACATTAGCTGCTGCAGATATAATTTTTCTTGTTTTGTGCAGAATTATTCTGGAAACCGATGCAAATAGCATTGCAATTAAAGTTGCAAGTAACAGTGTGGATGTTGGAGCACCTCTATCTGAGCAGGTACTTGTCTTCCGGGTTCTCCATAACCCCTTCGATGAATTTTTTTGAATAAATGACCCAAAAATAAAAAAATTACATTGTGCCGTCTGACTCATGATTTCAATTTTTTTTTTCTTTTTCTTTTTGCAGACAATAAGTCAAGCACTAGCAACTGCACGCGAACATCTCGCCAGATCTCTTCTTAAATGATGATATACTGGTCCAACAGGAGAAAAAATAGGAGACTAGGATAACAGAATAACTTAATGTTCTTTTTTTTTTTTTTAAATTTCCTGGATGCCAAATTGATGAGATTCAGTGCAGCTTGATTTAGCTGCAAATGGTTGTGAAAATCTTCTACATTTTGGAAACCTAGCTGCAACTGCATTTACTGGGTTTGTTTTGAGAAAAACTGAAGTTAATTATTGTGAGAGACAGACAGCACTGAGTCGAAGGCAAGATCAAGAATCTAAATTTCAATTTTCTGTAAAATAGATTTTTCGTTTAAAAATGGATAAATGTCATTTTCACCCTTATTGATGGTAGTTGGTCAATTTGACAAGTTGACGTTTGCTGATTTGGTCGAATAGATGAAAAAGAATGTCATTTATTAGCATTTAGTACACAGACGATTATGTTGATGTTGTTGGTCAAATTGACTCACGTCTGTATATGGTATGTCCAAGTCCACAAGTTTTCATGTTATATTAATTATCGATAGTAGGAG
Source organism: Forsythia suspensa (assembly GCA_023638005.1). NCBI lineage: Eukaryota > Viridiplantae > Streptophyta > Magnoliopsida > Lamiales > Oleaceae > Forsythia > Forsythia suspensa. The sequence continues at coordinate 21,340,156 of CM042663.1, forward strand.
ATTTATTCCATTATAAAAAAAAAGATTTTTCACATTCTTACGTCTTTATCTTCTCAAACTAAAATTTATATATCTCTCTCAATTTTTTTATTTTTCCATGTTTTTCTCCGTATTTGTTAAAATCGAACTCCTTTCAAAAAAAATTTCTCTTTCTCATTTTTCTCAACTCCTCCAATTCTTTAAAATGCTCTATTGTCGGATTCTACCGCAAAAAAAAACCAAAAACAAAAAGCGATATACTAGTGTGTGTATCAGAGGATAGAACTTCTTTATGACGTAACAATTATTCCTGTATCATTACTTATCTTCCTTACTTTCTTTATTGGCAACTATGGAACAAATTTGCCGTGCCAAAGGAATTTCACATTTTGTTCTGTCCTAAATTGAGTTTCCCCAATGTAGTAAATAAGGAACTTTAAAATACTGTTGACTTCAAAATCAGAACAATTTTGTTGTCAATAGATTTCTTGCTGCCTCTTTTTTTATTTGTATGTTAGTTGCTTACTTGAGCACCGTTAGTGAGTAAAGATCGTCGTATCAGCGAGGATTTCGACGACTTTTTACACTCTAATGATTTTGCGCACCTTTTTCTTGAACCAAGTGTGAATATTTATAGATGAATTTATGTTAAATTGGTACTGACCTAATTTAACACATGTCATTCACACGTTAGTTGAGCAATTGTTATCAGTGTAATCTTGTTTCGTTAAAAGCGGAACTATCTAAGTGGCGAGGAGCACCTAGGGTAATTTCAATTATTGTTTCAGATCTCTTCTAATCATATAAGATTTTATGGCGGATATTTACGGATTTATTATGTACTTTCTTATTAGATAAACCCTCGTGACCCACTCCAAATGCCAAAGTTGTCATAAAACAAAAGACTAAAAGCTTAAGGCACAAGGCCTCGTCAACAAACCATCGTCCACCAAACCTACTGAAGCCCGCCACTTATATTTGGTCATGTGGAAGGTTCACCTAACAGCAAGGCTTGGCCAAAGGTTTATATTCACGCAAAGACCTTGCGAGCTACATGGCGATATTGCCATGAGTGAAAAGTTGGGATACGTTAGGCAAGGCACGTAGTGATCAAACGAAGCCTCCACGTGGTAGTAGGGAAACTGCCTATGTGGTGCCTACTTCCTAGGATCAAGATCTGAAATGGTGTGGGGAATGCTAAGTGTCAGACATGCATTAAAGAAACGCATTATTCAAAGGAAAATACGAACCGTCAATCCCTTCAACAATGAAAAGGCTACCATTAATGTGTTGAAAAATGATTCTTCAAATTTAAATGCAACTCTTCAAATTCTATGAAAAAGCTGCGCCATTAATGCAATTAAAAACAAGTTCTACGAAATAGAATTCAACTTTCCGGAATCAACAATATAGTCGAAGCAACAAATTTTTTATATTTCATACAAAAAGAAGTGTTACAATAACTTTTAGAACAAATAAATACGAAAATCGTATCCTAAGCCATGTTAATCGGAGGTTGGTAAGCCCCACCATCAGGAGGCAGGTCTGTCCCATCTTCAGCCTCATCAGGAGCTGGATAGTCCGCTTCGATGGCGGAAAGGTCCAAATTGGGATGAATCTCCCTCATCTCCGACAACACTTGTCGGGCTCCAAAATTAACAAAAAAGGCTTGAAGATTGTCATAGTCCGAGATAAACTCGTACTGATTCCTAAACTCTTCCACCCCAGCCTTCACTGCCTCTTCGGTCTCCGACTTCAGTTTAAGGTTTTCACCTTTCAACTCGTCGATATTCGAACTTAGTTTGAGGTCTTAACCTTTCAAGTCATAGCGCTCGCTTGTAGGCACTCGGCCGTCTCCACTAGTTGGGCGATCTTATCAATCAATACTTCTCGTTGGGCATTGGCCTCCATCTAGGGGTGGGCAAAATCCAACCCAAACCGGTCGAACCGAGTTTTTAAGATGCTTTAACCCAACCCAGTTGGAAGTTTGGGTCAGCTTTTTTAAGATGCTTTGGGTTGGGTTCGGGTTGGATTTTCTGATTTTATCGGGTTGGGTCGAGTTTCAGGATAGGTCGTAGAACCCGAACCGAACCCGACCCAACCCAACCCAACCCAACCCATCTATATATATATATATAAAGACCAATTAACACTTACCGTTACTACATAACAACTCAACTAAAAACCCTAACTCACGCCTCATACACATACAATCACGCATGCACATGTTGAAAAAATGCCCACCACCATGGCCTCTCTACAGCCGGTGAAGACAACCATAGCAGGCCCATTCATGCATGTAGTAGCATATCGCTTGCAGATCTGAGCCCAATCACGCATGCAATAGCAAAAGTCCAATCTTTGTAAAGTCCATGCCCACCGTTGCGTCTCCACCGTCGGTCAAGATACCCATAGCCGGCCAATTAGTCACTAATGCTCACTCCAACTCGTTACTCGTTAGTTTGTCTCTCATTAAGGTAAATTTTCAATATTTCTTGAATAAATTGAATGTTGAAACTCAAAGAGTTAGTTAAAATTGAAAAAATGTCCTTCTGCCAAATGTCCGTCTGACCTCTTTGCTCTCTGACCCATGGAATATATGGAACAATAACACATGTTCAAATTGAATAAAAACCAAGACACGCACAGGAGAAATTCTCAGGATGTGGTTTCATGAAATACTAGTCCAAATCAAAATAAAGAAAGTCATAATTATAGAAAGAATAGAATGCATTTGTCAACTGTGCATGATCTGTATTCAGCCGGTGGTCCCATTTTCAATTGTCATTCCTCATTTTGGAAAAAAAAATTGAGTTGGACCAAAGCCCAAACCGCCAACCCGATCGAATCTTGGTCGGGTCGGTTCGGGTCAGGTTGAAACGCGTGGGTGGGTTGGGTTGGATTGAATTTTTGCCAAATCGATTTTTTCGGGTTGGGCCCAAAACTGACCCAACCCGACCCACTCCCAGCCACCTCCACCAAAGCTTGGGTCGTGATCTCTTGAGCTTGATTGTCTAAGTCCGATCTTTTTGAGAATTTAGCCACATTGGACTCGACGGCATGAAGATATGCCTTAAGCTTATCCCTTTCACCGGTAAAGAGTCTCATCTCTCTCTTCAACTCATTGAGAACCCCATGCAACCAACTGGCCTGCTCTTTGAAATGATCCATGTCCTTAATTATGTTCTCGTCGTTGCGAAGAGCAGCATCCATATTTTTTTTATTCACTCCAAGTCCCGAACACTGGATTCGTCCTCTTCAATTAAAACTAAGGACCGGGTAATGAGATCCTTAGCAGCACTAAGCTTAACTCCGGCAGAAGACTTAATGGAATAGTTGGCCCAACCGTGAGTCCAAAATGAGTCAACGGTTGTGAGAGCTTGTTGAAGGTGTGGAGGGATCATGTCGAAGACCTCGGGATTGATATTAGAAGGCCCACATTCTAAGATTTTTCTAATGTGGACCAACTAATTGTAGTCCGACCCCTCTGAACCCTGTTGCTCATCTTTCTTGTTGATTTCTGTGCTCTCATCACCCTCAGCAGCCAAGTTCTGAAGAGATTTAGAAGAGGCAATATGAGGCCAATTGGCCTTCCTTATAAGCGCTATCTCGTCCAAAACTTCCACATCTTTCTTGTTTCTCGTGGACGGTCTTGAGGATCATCCTACTTCAGAGCAAGCCTTTTTGGCACTTTTCTTTTCGAATCTCTTAGCGCCAACTTCTTGCTTCTGCGCTATAATTTGTAAACCTTGGGCTGTAGCAGTAGGGACCAAAATAGTTTGCCTAGAATCGATAGAGGTGGAAAAGGTGCCCTTATATTTTTCTCCTCATTTGAGGCTTAAACCAGTAATGGTCTTCTTCTGGTCCTGATGGCGGACTTCTCTTTTATCACTGGATGGATCTTCTTGGCAGCCAGACTAGCTAATCCAATCTTAGGCAAAGAGCTCGACCCTAAGGAATACCCACATGAATTTATCTTACGAACATTCATGAAAGAAATAGATGAGTAATGTTAATAGTAGGCAATAAGGATTACCTTGTTTCTTCATCAAGTTATGCTTCACGAAAAGATGGTCCGAGCTGATAACCTCGTAGAAATCTCCCTTAAAAGAATAAATTTGACCAATCACAGCTAAGTCCTTCTTAGTCAGGATAAATGATGGCACCTCCCCTACATGAAAATAAATCCGATAAGAATTTGACATAATACTTATACGCAAGAGAAAACATGCAAGCACTTGACAACACTGCGACATAGACTTAAGCTATGACTCACGCCGATAAGAGAGAGTCCGAGATATTGTGATACATGATCAGAAGAAAAAAAACGCCGCTCTCTAATGGCCCACAATGGCTCCTCCAATGTTTGATGGATGAAGGATGTCCGGTGATGATAGGACTGTGAGTTTCCTTAGGGGTTAAGTAATACCAGTCATTAACCCCTCTCTTGGCTCTCCATCCATTTTCACACATTTGTTCAGCTTAAATAGGGCGTGGAAGACATAGAGAGGCATGGGATAGTCTGGACTAACTTCTTGCCATATGAGACAAGGGCCTACAACTTGGGTCCAAAATTTCGGAGACATTTAGTAAGGGAAAACATTGTAGGACCTAATGATGGCTCTGAAAAAAAGATTGAGGGGCAACTTTATCCTACATGCAAAAGCATCAATCATGATGGCAACATGCCCCTCAGGCGGGCTGCACGGCCTATTAGTATTGTTAGGAAAAATTAGTCTAACCCCCTCGGCACCCTGTAGTGGTCCCTAAGTTTGATGAAGTCAGAAAGGCTCAAATCGAAGTGGTATTGGTTGCAGGCCCAACTTTCTGGATCAGATTTGGGGTCTTCATGTCCTCCTGACAACTCCATAACATGATCTATCCATCACTCTACTAGATCCATCTCTTCGGAGTTCAATCCAAGATTTACCCTATGGGTTCTAGGGCTAACAGATTCTCCGCCACCACCGGACTCAACTACTTCGGAAGGGCCAACTATCCCATTGCTTTCTTCCGCTGTCTCAAGCTTTCTTCTTTTTGCTTCTGCAAGTCAGCAACTTCTTCATCTGTTAGTTTTGCCATCATTATAGGGTTCCCATCTGCTTCGCTGTCAGAATCACTTAAATTAATTACTTCATACAATTGCTTAAGACGTTTCTTTCTAAGCATTTTAAAATAATTGGCATTAAAGGCCATTTTTGAGACAGAACAGATAGTCCTAACAGGCTCAGCCATGACCACTATCTCTCCAGAAGCAAACTCCCCAATATCTTCCAAATCACTACCACAACTGTCACCCATCTCGTGGTGGTGAAAAATTGTGCTTCTACTTTATGATGAAAAGAGTGAATTAAAAATAAAATAAAGCTTAATCAAGAACATGCACGTGATCCAGAGATGTACCTTTAACGATGAGGAAAAGCTTCTACAAATGGTAATCTTCTTGAAAGAAACAAAGTTACCCAACCAACTGGCTGGAAATGGAGGAAAAGAGTGTGACAACTGGAAAAATGCTCTATCTCTCTCACTTTCACATAAAAATTTTTGTTTACTCAGATTTCAAAATGGCGTTAAAAGGCTTTTCGCCGATGCCTCAAGCCTTCTTATAAGAAAGAAAGACTCATCTCCACCGTCCAATGATCATAACCAACAAATCTGAATCATTCGCATGTCTTTCAATCTTAACTGTTAAAGGTGAAAAGGCGGGAAAATACACAATAGTTATGTGGCTTAGATTATCCAGTGTACTGCATGCGTGCGTGTGGCAGCACTGTCAAAAGGCTCATTAATTAGCGTTGCCATCATCATTGCGCTTGCACTTCTCCATGACATAATTGCCAACCGTTTCACAGGCCTGGAAATATGGAACGTCCAACCCATTTACAACTTGCCCGATCACCTAACTGTCACATATGAACAAATTTGAATCTTGTTCCAAAAGTTAATAGGCTCCGGATCCTTTACTAGGCCCCATAGATCGGATCGGTCGAATGTCAGCACTACAAGTATAACCTTCACCAAAGGAAGGTTTGACGCTTCAAGTTATACCTCAATAAGCCCATGGCCTCACATGAATGATAAAGTCCATGGCTTAGGAGATTGAATGTTATACCTCCCAAAAATACACCCCACGTGGCACATGACAGGTAAGCCCCATATGATGACTCAGTCCCAAGTAAAACGTCTGGCGACACTTGGAAGACACCTTTAGTTTTGTTCGGACTACTTTAACGAAGGCAGTCCGAAGACTCTATGGTGACTGATTAATGGGACAGAAGTAAGGCGGCACTGCTAGCCTAACACAAAGGAATAGTGTGAATAAGGATAAGACGACTGTTAGCAAGTCCAAAGCCAGACGCAAAAGATGACGGTGACAATGACAGCTTGATAGGTCGTGAGTCAATCACACATGCAGAAATCTGACTCATGTCAATTGGATTTCAGAGATATATATAGAAAGAGAGAGCAAGAAAAGAAGGTAAGTATTCTTAAACCCGTTTTATAATAGCGTATATTTTGAATTCAATCAGTTCGGCCGAAGCAGGAATTTTAACTTGAGCGTCGGAGTGCATACGGCAACCTCCCGGTCTCCTATGCTATCTGACAATCTTGGTGTTAAGTGTGTAGGATTATCATAGCTGGATAAATGAAGGTATTTCAGTGTTGATTGAAAATCCAGCTAGGATTTGTGGTCAACAAGACTATATATAATCAAAGAAAATAAAGACAAAATAATCTTAGATTTATTTCTTAACATCTATCTCTATATTTGTTTCTAAACATTTTAAGTACTCAAAGTTTAGTGACCTTAGTCCAACATAGCAAAGAGTCTCGACAATGATGGGACATCTCACTTCAAGCTTTGAGCTAATTTGACGTGCAACTAAGTGTATGTTTAGTAAAAAAAATTATATATATGTGGGTTATGAAATAATATATATATATATATATATATATATATATATATATATATATATATATATATATATATATATATAAAAGTGGATAAAAGTTGTGAACTTCATGAAATGTGTGAATAAAAATAAAATTTGACCAGCTTATAAGTACTAACAAACATATTGTAATTAATCGATAATAGAAAGCTTTCCTCTTCGTTCGAGAAGCTCTCAATAACAATTTACTCCAAGAATGTTACAACTTTAGCTATTCTTATTTTGTCAAAATGAAGTGTCTATTTGGTTTTGCTAAAATAAGTTTTTTAACAAATTTTGATAAAGTTGATGAAAACATGTGATTGAAAAATTGATAAAAATTATGAATCACATGGAATGTATAATTAAAATTAATTATTGATTTACTTGAATTTTTTTCAAAATTTTAAGTAAATTTGACTTGAAAGTCAATGTCAAATTGGTTAGCAGACTAATAGCTGTTGTCTATTTTGTTAGTCTTTAAATAGCTAAACAAAAAAAAAAAATCAAACTTATTTTATTAAATTTTCAATATTAACAATAAAAAGGTATCTAACAATTTAAGACGTCAACAAAATTAAGCATATATTTGGGAATGCTGAAATTATTTCTTAAATGTTTATAAATTGTGAGTCTTATGGAATGTATGGATAATAAGTGGATAATAAATTGCGAGTCTTACAAAAATATATGAATAAAAAATATATTTAACTAATTCAATTAACTGAAATTATAATTTAAGTTTGAACAAACATGCAATAAACTTGAGAAGTATTTGCCTAATCTATTCATGAAAGTGGGATTATTATTTGAAATGTTATTTCTTCGTATTGCATTGATTTTGCTTATTGAACAAAAAAAAATTATAATATAAATTCAAATGGAACATGTAAATTGCAAATGAGTAGCACCAAGAAATTACAATATATCTTCGGCCATGTGTAGATTTGCTTGATATTTTACAATCTTTCAACTTGTTGACTTCGAAATATATACTATCCACATGTCAACATATTTTCAATCAATCATCTGTCAGCCTTTGATGTTATGTATACTTGTATAATCGTTAGGTGCATAGATCACAGAGGAAAAAGAGATCAACGATCATTGGTATTTCGACTATCAAGTCAACTGCTAGTATAAAATATATGAGAAAATATGGGTATGGAAGAAACAAGCAGGCATATATTTGAACAGAGTTTAAGAGTAGAGAATCATGTGTACCTTAAAATGAATACAGATATGATATTTATAGGGAGGGGAGTTGTAATTGATTTAGAGAAACAATCAATTAGATATTTCATGGGATTCTTATTCCTTACGGGATAAGACGTAATTGAATGTAAACGCAATCTCCTAGATTTCAATCATAATCTGTGTTGATATATAATATTGCATTCCTAATTATTAAGAAATTGAGATGGAGTTCATTGTAGGAGTCTGTGTTAATCAAATACGATATTTCTCGAATTATCTATTTGGTTGTCCCAAAATATCCGATTGCCTATAAGATTCCGTGGGGGTGAGAGGGTCATTGACGAAAAGTTTATCAAGATGGTGAAGTCCTTCTCGGTCTTCGTTCGGCAAGACAATGGATGGCGATGGCCTGTTATTGTGATTTGGGGCTTGTCCTGCCACATATGTTTGGGACGAGGGCTAGGGTGGCTTTTGATGGAGCCCTCTTGTTGACCTGAAGTCTTTCCAATTTGGGTGGTAGCACAATTATTTTTCAATAATTTTATTAACAGATTATTTAGCTAATTTAGCTAATTAATAAAAATAAATTATTTTCACAAAATATTAGTAAACAGTGTTACCATGTGGGATTGACAAAGATGCCACATTAGCACGACCCAACGAGGGCCACCTTGACATCCAATCATTTCATACGTGGTAGTTGCAATCTCATATTGCACTAAAGGCCCTTGATCGCCCATGTTCTGTCAAACGAACCTCACTCGTTTGTCGACAAGCCTCGTAAGACTCCACAAAGTTCTCTTCAAGTAATTTGATATGTTAGGTGAAGTCTCAGCTACAATTGAAAAGATAATTTGAGGAAAAATTATCCTTGATTGACAAAATAACTCATATGAAGAAACCTATGTGTCAATCCCTAGAATCTAACAGCGCAATTTTAGGGATTGGCAGAGATAAGAAATAAAATTTGGTAAACTACAGTAAATTTGGAATCAACCTTATCGCCATAAAGAATTAGAATCCAATCAGGTGACTAATTAATTGCCATCCATAATCGGCTATAACTTTTCTCATATAAATATCTGTATCCTCTTTATTATAAGGTACACATTATTCTCCACCAAAAAACTATGGTCAAATCTGTTTGTTTGTCTCTCCCCACACTCAAATTTCTCCCATACAATTTCGCATCGACAATTGATTTGACTGTCGGAGTGCCAACGGTCGCCAACCCCTTTCTACGTGATCTTGGTGACTAACGATTATCCAAGTGTACAGGTAACTTATAGATTGGCGGAGGAGTAGTTGGAGATCTGTTGACACATTGATAGTGCAATTTTAGAGGTCAACAAATAGTAAAATATAAAGTTTTAAAATTTGTTTGTCACAAGTAGATATGGCAAATGAGCCAGACGGGCCGGCCCGACCCAAAAGTGGATGGGCCACAAAAAAAACTTGGGTTGAGATAGCCCTGACTCGATTTTACACGGGTCCGTATTTACTGGGCCAACATATCTCGATTTTGGGCCACAGGACTATTGGACCAGTCCAACTTAAAATTTTAATTTATTTTTTTAAAATAATTATTAAAAAAAAATTCATCATCGTCCTCACAAACTTACACACCCTACCCTACCCTACTCACCCTACAAAAACCACCATACTTCGAGAAACTAGGGACATCCCGACTGATCATGAAACTGAAAACTAGGGACATCCTAGATTACAAGGGGTGGGGGTGGGGTGGGAGGAGAAATCCTCCATTTGGGCGACTGCCCGGGCGGGTCAGGGCCTCCCGCCCTAAAAAAAATTTTTTTTTTTTTTTTAAAAAACTAGTAGAGATTTTCACTAAAAATAGACTAAAGGGATTAAATTCTCCCTTATAATTTTTGTTTTGCTTGGTATAAATATTTAAAAATTGTATATATATTTTTTTTATTTTCGCTTTAGATTACACATGGGGGGGGGGGGGGGGGGTAAGGTGGCGGGTGGCAATGGTGGTGGGAATGGATCGGGGACGAATCGATCTTATCTATCGATCCATATCCGCCCCGCAAGAATTGTAGGAGATCCAAATTTACGAATTGATCCGCCATTTCATGGGGCGGATCGGATACGGATTGGGGCAGATCAGATCCCTGATCAGTATAGTGATCCGTTTGTTTTTTTTTCCTTCCAATTGTCATTCAAAAAATTTAATCCATATTGAAAGAAGCTTTATTACTATACTATAGAGTTTAGACAACATTCTAATTATGGTTAACCAAAATATCCATTTACACCAACTCCAAGATTTATTTTTAACACATTTAAATGTCTAGTTATCATTCATACAATTATATTATCATAATGGTATTCAGAAAGCTTGTTGAGTCATTTTTGGTTGAAGATTTTTAAGTATTTTACCTATTGGTGCCATTGAAGATAGTTTGAACTTTACATGTCCATTTTTGTCCAACTCTGTAATTTTTCTCGACTTCTTAAGACATATGGGTAAAGTCAATCGAGAACATTTTCACCTAAATAGAATGCATATACTAAATCCATGTAGGAATAACAACTTAAATTACAGTAGCTTTATTAGAAATAATTTTTCTTCAATTGAAACAAAATGGCCTGGCATCTGGCTAGAACCTTTCTTGCACACTAGGGCTCATAAATTTGAGTTTTCATGCAGATTCAAAAATAAAATACCGTGCCACGTATAATCATTACAAAATACCGTGCTAGCTCATAAATTCAAGTTTTACTACTAGAGTTTAGACAACATTCTAAAATACAAGAATTACTTAATTAAATGTCCAAAAGAAACAAACGACATCAATTACTTAATTAAAAGTTGAATACTCCAAAATTGAACACTCCAAAATTGAACCAAAAAAAAAAAAAAACAAATTGTTTATCATCTTCACAACTTCATAGAATCATGAACCAAAAGTACTCATATTGGAACCAAAGACGCCTTCCTATAATAAGAAATTAAGAAATAAAATGTTGCATTAAATATTTATCAAACTATTATGATTGGCATCTTAATATAACGAAGAATAAACTTACCTCATCATCCCCTTCAGTAAACCTTGTGCAAGGTCCACAATATGTCGAAGGTAATGAATTTCCTATTCAAAAAATGTTTAAATTAGCTATAAAATAAATAATCAAAGCACATATAAAAAAAATTATAAATTCAATATTTTCTTACTGTGAATGTCGGCCCACAACCAATCTTGAGCACACATCAAAGCCTCCAACGTATTGGAATGTAGCCTATTTCGGTGTGGACTCACAAATCAACCACTAGTATTGAAAGCAGACTCAGATGCCATAGTAGAAATCGAAATGGCCAACACATCTCTTGCAACTTTGGACACAACATGATATTTTATTGAATTTATTCTCCACCATGCCAAAATGTCAAATTTATCTGATGGAGGCAATATTGGCTTATTCAAAAAAAGTGTCAATTTCAGTTTTCACATTAGAAGAACTAAATGAAATAGAAACAAAATCATAAAATCCGGCCATTCGACTGTGAAGAAGTAGAAAATTGAGAACCACCCACACTATCAACTTTCTTTGTATCATTATCTTTCACCAACTTTTGACAAATTTGACAAAGCTTGTCAATCTCATCTTAAGCATTTTCTTTAAAAATAAGAGGGTAATAATACTCAACTAGCTTCATCTTGTACCTCGGATCCAACACTGTTGCTAATGCCAAAATCCCATGAATTTCACTCCAATATTTGTTAAACTTTCCAATTATACTATTAGCCATAAGTTGAATCGTCGCATAAGGAGATTCAAGCCACTCTTGCAAATAAAACTTGATTTCACAAACATTAAAAAAAAAAAAAGATTAGCAGTTGGATATTTAGTCTTAGAAAACAATTCAGTCACCTCATAAAAAACTTTTAATCTATCGCATATTTCTTTCACCAAATCCCAATCCTCATAACTAGGCAGACATTTATACCTTGCCTCTCTTTGCTTTAAATGAGAAAAAACATTCCTATATTGTATTGCAGTTCGAAGCATCAAGTATGTTGAATTCCACCTAATGTTACAGTCAAGCCCCAATTTTTTTTTACAACTTATATTCAATTGACGTGCAAATTGTTCAAAATTTTCATATCTCCAATGTCCAATATGCAACACTATCGCGAATTTTCTCAACACTAGACAAAATAACATCCAAACCATCTTTCACAATCAAATTTAGAATGTGTGCACAACATCTTATGTGAAAAAACTCACCACTCAACTAAAGATACTTGCATCAATCTCGTTCAAAACCAAATTAATCATGGCATCATTTGTTGTACAATTATCTACAGTCAAGGTAGATAACTTACAATCGATATTCCAATCCACCAAGCAACCGACCAAAGTTGTGGATAGCACATCCACAGTGTGAGGACAAGGCACATACATAAATTTGCGATTAAAACAAATGAAATATTTACCACGAATATTACTTTGTCAAAGCACAGATGCAAGTGAAAATTCAATAAATTTACATTCGATGTACCTCACAATCCGACTTTGTATAGTCCAAGAATCGTTAATGTAATGAGTTGTGACTGCCATGAATCATTTCTTTTGATTTGATAAGGTCCACATGTCTGTAGTTATAGCAATTCGACTACTGTTTGTCTCCAATGCTCCCGATATTTTTGATCTCACAATCATAGATTTTCAATATATCATTCTTAATGGTATTACGACTATGGACCTTGAACTATGGTTGGAGGTCGTTCAAAAAGCTCCTAAATCCAATATGATCAACTATAGACAATTGATACTCGTGTAAAACGACTGCCTTCCCAAGACTCATCCTACACTTATCTTGATCAAAATGATATGTATTCATCTTAACTCTACCAGAACTTTCCTTTGTGAAATTCAATAAGCCCTGTCTAGAACTAATATTTCTTTGTACCTTGAAGAAAGGACATCTCTTTAGATGGTTATGTAAATGGGTTGTACCTTTACTTGTATCACCAACTAATTTAGTTTTGCAATGATTGCATACCGCCTTCCAAACTTCTCCAATTTGTTGTCTAGTAAAGTCTTTTCATACCTTTGAATATAATTTATTTTTCTTACCACAAAGTTGCACACTCTAATGCTCTTCGTCACTTAAATCAATTGAATTTTGCTCTACATCTTGTGGAGGATTATTAATCCTTGCATTTGCATCGGGCATCTCAGCAGTACTAGCATCTAGTGGTACTTGTCTCGTACTACCAACACTTGGTACCGATGTAGGAATAGGACGTGAGTCCGACATCTGTACATATTAAGAAAAATTAATCCAATAATATAATAAAACTACAATAAAATGAATTATCCACAATCAAACAATGTAAGAATAAAGAATAACATCCATGCTTTGAGTTTGAGAAGGTAACATTACTTGGAGAAGATTGGCTGGGCGTGTTAGAGAGAGATGGAGAAATAGAGAGAATGATGGGAGCTTGTTATCTCTACATACAGCAAAAAAGTTTAGAAATTTATTGATAGAACTAGAATATCACTGTGTACCTTTCTTAATTAACATCTCCAGAATCCTAATTTATATTATTTAAAAAGCTTCTCAAACTAGTATTCAGCCAAACCACAAATTTGAACTTAGCTCACTGTTCAAACTCACTAACAAATTTGTAAGAATTTATGTGTAATCATCCAGCTCAAACCTCCCTGAAATTGTATATATAGATGCCATGTACCCACTACCCAATGAAGTTGTATAATAACATTAACTTATAAGAGTGCATATTCATTTAAATCCTAAAAAAGCCAATACGGTTCCAAATACAATGATAAAAAGCCTAGATCAATCCCATTCCTAATTTCGGAGATCCATACAATTGATTAATGATTATCTATGAAATAGTAATTATAACAAATGCCAAAATTATAACATCTTCACATCTTCTCTATTATACTTTCCCTACTCAGAATTGGGAATCTTCCATCAAAGGCCAAATCCTTTGATATCCAAGGGAAAAGAGACAAACAAAATGAGAACATACTTGATACTTCTTCAAGCAGGCGGTCAGGCGGAGCGGCGAAGCAAGTGGAGCGATGAAGCAGGATCTGGAAATTTCAAATCTTCAATTTGGATTGTAAAGTGAAAATGGGAAGTGGAAGTCGGAACTGGGAAAAGATTTAGAGAATAGCAGAATAACATATTAACATTAGGTTTAGGAAATTTGAAATTGCATTTTCAGTCCCAGTCCCAAATCTTTGATCTTTTTACAATTGAATCTTTTTTTTAATACGGGGTGAGATCCGGACGGATCACTAATATTTGCCCCGATCCGCCTTACCAACCCGACCGTTGATCAGGTATTTTACGCTTCATTCGGATCAGGTATCCATCGGTTCGGAGCGGATTAGATATTTTTGCCATCTCTAAGGTTGGGTGAATGAATGGAGGTGTAGGACAAGAAATTTTATTGGGCCAGCCCGGCTTCAATGCAGTGAGTTAGTTGTACGTGGCCAAATAGGTCTGATTTTTACTTGACCAATTTTTTATTGGCCCAGCCCAAAGTTCGGGTTATCTGGGCTAGCCCTCCGGGCCGACCTATTTTTGTTACCTCTAGCTAGAACTGTTGGCAGCAGAACTTTTGTTAAAAAATTGTTGACTATTTGACTGCATAACTATAAAAATATTTTTGTATGAACTTTATATTTATTTGACTAAACAGTAATTAATTATTACATATTTTATTTTATAAATACTTTTTTTATATTATATAATAACTATTATAATTAATATCGTAATTAAATTATGATAACACATTATATTACTTAAAATTAATTAATTTAAATCAAATATATTATATGTAATTTATATAAAATTATTTAACATGGCAACATATATTTTTCAGTTTATATACATATATTAATTGAGTTGGGTAGAGTGTTTTACTTTTTTTAATGTATTAATAATAATTTTGTTAATTTTTAAATTTTATTAAAAAATATATTTAAGCTTTGTTGACGTTGGAAAATAGTTTGTAGTAATTCCAAGCCAACTTAAAGATAAGTATTGAAGTCGACTATAACCGTAATGAGTAGTAGATAGGTAAGTATATGTAGAAAGACTTGATTGTATAATATTTGTAAGAGTGCTTTTATTAACCCGTTAAATGTCTGATCTCAAGGATATTTATGTCTCATATTTATAGGAAAATATGTAATGATTACCTCTATTTAATGCTAGCTAGGTATTAAATGAGTAAGCTAGGCATTTAATGCTTACAAGACATTATCTTTTTAGAGCATTTAATACGAAGTGACGTATGACATGTGAAAGGACAAGCTATGCTAATGACGTCAGTATGACTCTCAGGGACGAGGTCCGACCTGGGACTCTCAGGGATGAGGTTTGAACTGAATTCATCGAACCTATGGACTCCTCTCCGGGGTTATGGATGAGGTCTGACCTGAAACTGTTAGGTTTGGTGCTAGGTCGGCCTTCTCTTTCTTGGCTAATAAGTAATGCAGCATCTGACGTGGCAGATCGAGATCGGGTACCAACAATTA
Organism: Forsythia suspensa; assembly: GCA_023638005.1. Lineage (NCBI taxonomy): Eukaryota > Viridiplantae > Streptophyta > Magnoliopsida > Lamiales > Oleaceae > Forsythia > Forsythia suspensa. The sequence goes on from CM042663.1 coordinate 21,355,821, forward strand.
CCCCCCAAGACCTGCTTTGAAATTAATCGAATGTAGTTTTAAGTTCGTATTACGACTCAGGCGCGTGCTGATCTGAGTTCTGCCACTTAGTTGCGATATTTCTGACAATCCATCTTGTTGGTTGACACATGGACCAAGCTCAGATGGGGATGTCAGATTTTTGTGTGGCTCGATAACATGCTTTAAAGGAGTGTCATCATTGCTGCATTGATGGTGTTAGCCCTTCGTCTTCCTTTCCTATAAATAAGGGGGTAGGGGCCCATTTAGAACTTTTGTCTTTAACGATTTCTCTGCCTTTGACTGCTGACATCCGTGCTAAGCCCCAGATCAGTTTCAAAGTTTCCCGAGCTTACCAGGAGTTCGTTTTTTTCTTCAATCTTAAGTATAGCTCAGAAATCTTTTCTCTTTTCATTTTATTCTTTTCCTTTCTTTTTAGAATTTACTTTTATCTTCGTGCAAAAAGCAAAAATGAGTTTTGGGATTGGTAGTGCTGCAGAGGACGAGGTGTTGTCTTTGGATAGAGGCCAAGAGGAAAAGGAAGAGGAAGCAGTTAGTTCGGGTAGGATGATAGATGAAGGGGCTGAGGAGGAGGTGCTTAGCCCTATTCCTCTGACATCGGTTCCTCCACCAGTTGTTAGGTTTTCACAAACGGGGGGTAAGTCTTCAGGTCGGAGAGAGTTGGAGATTGAGTCCAGTCGTAAGAGCGCAAGTCTTGGTTTGAGAGAGTTGGAGATTGAGTCCAGTTGTAAGAGCGCTCCGATTTGGAAGTGTAGGTTCTTTCTGTCGGAAGTCAGCCAAAAACAGCTAGGAGATTGGCATAGAGCTTATAGGGTCCCTGATAATATATAGTTCGTCATTCCAGGCGTGATGATCGAGCTGATGATCCGCCCTTGAGTTGTGTGGCCTTAAATCAAGCCATTTTGGCAGCGGGACTTCGCCCGCCTTTCTCCAAAATTATTAAGAAATTCTTAAGAGAATGTGGAATAGCTCCAACTCAATTATGCCCAAACGGGTAGAGGGCGATGGTGGGTTTTCTTATTTTATAGAACCAACTCGGCTATCTCCGTCCATTGGTTAAAGAGTTCAACAACTTGTACTCTTTCAAAGCCTGATGGTAAGAGGTTGGGCTGGTGGTATGCTCGGTGAAGGCCAGGACGGGTGGTAGCGTTATTACCCACACCCCGGACTCAGTGAAGATGTGGAAGAAGTATTGGTTCTTCATCCGAGGTACATGGCAATTCGTTGATAATGACTCCAGGCCGGATATCAATATTCCAGTTCGTTATCACGAACTAAGTAAGCACGTTTGCTCTGTGTTTGGTTCAGTTCATCTTGTTTCTTATTGAACTTCGTTTCATCTTTTTTAGGATACAACTCTTACGACCCCACTGAAAACTCCTCGGAAAGAGCAAGGAGAGCGCCTTCTGGACAAAGACTTAAGATCGTGTACCGTTTTGATAACCGATGCGAACTTAGTCGCAGTCCGGCTTTCTCCCACTAGTTCGAACAATTTCCTAGATCGTAAGTTACTACTTGATCCGAGCTGATTATTTCATCATTTCGTGTTGTTCTAGCTTTGACTTTCGTCTAGTTCAGGTCATTCCACAAAAGAAATGAAGGACATATCTTCTTTTCTAAAGAAATCAACTCAGGCCGGAAGGGCAAAAGGAAGGCCTCGGGTGAAGGACCTAGCCAGACATCCCGTCTCCGACCTACTGAGGTACCAAATCCAGCACCATCTTCTACGCCTAGTCCTGCACGAAGCGTTGAAGAGGTTGCTTCATTCCAAGCTTGTCAAGGCTCGCCCAGGGTCGGGCCTTCGCATCGTGAAGATGTCGATGTTGTACCAGGGTCAACTGCAGAGAAAGACGAAGAGTATCTACACCTTCGAAGTCTTTGCCCAAGCCCATTCGAGATTTCTTCCGTTCAAACTCCTCATCAAGGGATGAGGTGACTGGGTTTCTCCCTACTGCAAAGAAGGCCATGAGATTTATGGTGAAGAGCTGGACTCTAGTCCAATAAAAATACTTAAAGAGTATGGGGCGGTGGAGTCTGCCATTGCGACCTCGGTGAATTTTGCCAGGGCGGTGATTCAGCTGACCTCGGTGGCTGAGAAGATGGGCAAGACTTTTTCTAACTTTCAAATGATGAAGGATGAAGCTCAGAAGGTTTTTACCGAGTTGGAGGAAGAGAAAAAACTCCGGACGACCTCTGAGGACATTCTGATGAGGAGGATGAGGAGGGGGAACGATGCCGAGCTCAAGGCTTTGGCAGGAGAGTTGGAGGCAGTGAAGAAGAGACAGGCTGAGCTGGAGGTCGAGAAGAAGAGTCAGGCTGAGCTCAGGGATACACTAGTAAAGACAGTTGATAGAGACGAAGTCGTTGAGGAGTTTATTCAGAAGCATATGTGGCCGACCAGGAAATGGTCTATTTCCTTACGATGGAAGAACTGATTGAGAGGCGGAGATAAGCGACCGATGGGATGTTCAGTTTCTAAAGGATGAGTTGGTTGAGCTCAAGAAGAATTCAAAGCTCAATCCTCCGTCGCCTGAGGATGAAGTTCAGTCCACTGCTGATGCTTGACTTTTATTTTCTGTAGTTTTTATATTCGCACCGAACTTCCTGTATCAAATGTACTGAACTACTTTTAATGTCAATGCAAATTTCTGTTTTGTTAACCGACTTTCGACTTCAAAAGACTTCCAATCGACTTAACTTCAAAGATTTGACTTTTTCAAAGATTTGACTTTTTGCAGGTCTGACTTCGAAGGTCAGACTTTCGACTTCAAAGGTCTAACTTCGACGGTCAGACTTTTGACTTCAAAGACTTTGGAGATCTGTCTTCGAATGTCTGACTTTGACGATCTATCTTCTGATTCTGACGTTTGCCCTTGGTACGTGGGCGAGCTAAAATTAAGAACACTAAAATTTGCCTTGGGATATATATTGTTTTAGATGTATGAATGTCCCCAAATTTATAGCTCGGCCTTGTTGCGCAAATCTTCAGATCGGTTAAACGGACCGAACTAAAAGTTGAATCGCCTCAAAAATTTTGGAAAGTAGTTCAGTCACTTGGACGAACTGTATTCTTTGAAAATACTATATCCTTGGGATGAAGGGATTTTAGTTTTGGTGTTGGTGATGTAGCACTTATGCCATCCAATGTGGGTCCCAGATTTATGGGACCTATGTGTTAAAAAGATTGTGACCTTGATCATCCCTTGTTAGTTCGGACTATGTCTAGACTTGTGGTTTCTAATGTAAGTCCTCATCTCACAAAACGTCCTTCATTTCATAAATGCGAATTTTTTTACAAGGTAGAAGCCATGGCTTCTCTTAACAAAAGTAACTCATGCCCGTGGGCCTTTGTAGATAAGTTTCATTGGTACTACTTCTTGAGGTGTCCAACATTCTACGGGTGTGCGAGTGATAGACCTTTTATATTCCAGAGCTCGTAAGCTCCGTTTTTAAGGACTGTGACGATCTTGTAAGGTCCTTCCCAGTTCGAAGCAAGTGTCCCTACTTTGCTTTCTTTTGTTTCTAGGAAAACCTTTCTCAGGACTAAATCCTCAGCTTTGAATCCGCTCCTTGACTTTGGTGTTGTAATACCTTGCACTTCTTTGTTTGTAAATTGTATTTTTCAATTCTGTCCCCAGCTTTTTTTTTCTAGTAGGTCGAGTTCGGATCTTATGGCATCGTCATTACGATTTTCATCAAAAGTTCGAACTCTAAATGATGGGAGTTCGAGCTCTACTAGGATGACAACTTCGATTCCAAATGCTAGTGAGAAAGGTGTTTCTCTTATGCTGGACCGACATGTTGTGCGGTAAGACCATAGAACGCTTGGGAGCTCTTCCGCCCAGGCTCATTTTAGTTCATCCAAGCGCGTCTTCAAAGTGTGCTTGATGATTTTGTTAATGGCCTCGACTTTTCTGTTGGCCCGAGGGTGATTTGGAGTGGAGAAGTGTTTCCTAATATTCAGTTCTTCACAGAATGTTCTGAGCTTGAAAATTGTCGAATTGCTTGCCATTGTTCGTAATGATTGAGTAGGGGACTCCAAACCTACATACGATCGATTTTCATATGAAATCAGTGGTTTTTTGGTTTGTTATCTTGGCTAGCGGTTCTGCTTCTACCCATTTAGTGAAGTAGTCTACAACGACTATGGCGTATTTAGTTTCACTTTTCCTATCGGCATGGGTCCGATTAGGTCAATCTCCCACTTTGACAAAGGCCATGGGCTGAGGATTGAGGTCGAGACAAACCCTTGGGAGGGCTCTAATGGTGGAGACAAACCTCTCGCATTTATCGCATTTTCAGCGAATTCGATGGAGTATTTCTTTAGTGATGGAATCACCACTGTGCTACTCTAATTCGATCTTGCCTCAAGATTAAGTTTTCAAAATCCTTTAACAAGCGGTCTTGCATAGTAATTAACATTGTGTGCGGGATGGTAAAGGATAGTGATGTCGCTCCCGACTCTTGTGATCGGTATATATATCACACCTACTTGTGGTTGCCACATATTGTTTCAATTGTCTAGAAGCGTAAGCTATCACCTTTCCATTCGTGAACTTCATTTTCTCGTCCATTGAGATTTTATCCTTCACGAGGAAACCAGCCAATCCCAAGAAACTACGTATTTCTCCAACATTGGTTGATCTTGTCCAACTATTCACCGCTCAACTTTAGTTGGGTCTACTTCAATTTCTTGTCTTTTGATTACATGCCCCGAGTAAAACCAATCTTATCCAACCAAAATTCACATTTCTTGAATTTGGCATAAAGCTTCTCTTTTCTTAGAGTTTCCAAGACAATCGTGAGATGTTTCTCATGTTCTTCATCACTCTTTGAATAAATTAAGATGTCATCAATAAAAACTATGACAAATTGATCCAAGTATTCATGGAATACTCTGTTCATTAGATCCATAAACATCTGCCCAATGGGGAGCGAGAAACCTTTCTTGAATAGGACGTTGTCGATGATTGTGTATCTAGCTATCCGATCCTTAATTTTCTCGCTTTTGTGCTATGGTTGCATAGGAGGCACCTTACCATCCCTTAGAAATTAGATGATCTCGTCCATCTAGCTAGAGTTCGGGTCGACCGTGGTAAGGGTGTGCTCGAGCTGACTAATTACTGCACTACTGATTCTCTCGATCGGGATGTCTTTCATCTCTTCTATCCCTTTCTTTGGTATGAAAATATTCATCGGTTAGAAATACTTCAAGAATGTAACACTAACTTTGAAAAAAAAATATATATATTAATGCGATACATACATTCAAAGTAGATGTACATATTACCACATCCTATTCTATTTCAAAACTAAGATGGCTCTAGATAAGATGGTATGTAATCTTCTATTTCTTCTGGATCCCCTCGGGATACTCCTCGAGGTCTTCATCTGGGCGAGTTGTGCTAGAGCACATAATTTCTCTGGCGTCGCAATTAAATCTACTATTATACTTCTACCAAGTCAAGCTTTGAGTTCTTGGAAATTGTCGACTTCGACAATGTTAAATGATTTGAGCTCTTGTTCTACTATCCGTAAATTTTAAGACGCCATCCTCTTGTCCTTAGTTTGGTAGGACTTGTTGATTTGATTGACAACTAGCTAGTAGAGTCATCCTATTCTATTTCAAAACTAAGATAGTAGTAAGAGTGCATCTTCCATTCATCTTGCAAATCTCAAGCCGAAGTGCTCTATTAGGGGACTTTCCTCAAGAATTCGAGACCGTGGTCCATTATCTAGCTTGTTAGAGGACTAGAATGGAAGTCAAAGTTTCTTTAAAGAGACCGACAGAGTAAAAATGATTCCATGTTGCACAATATCATTTATGACTAAAGCCCGAGGTTGCAGAGCAGTTTCATATAACCTTTGTATCTTCACCTCATCCCTTATGCTATGGTGTCCGTGCTCATCATACAATAAGTATAATAAAATCCTAATAACATGTCCCGCTTGTGCAAAACCATAAGCTTACATCTTGGTGGGGACAACTAAATAATGACTTCATAATCTCATGCATAACTTGATTCAAAATATTCCTATATCCAACAATAGATATAGTAGTTCATTGCATAAGAAAACTCATAAACTTTGAAAAAGATTTTTACCTTAATCGCAGCGGTTGAAAGTCGGTTGCTAGCTTGCTCGATGATGATGGTAAAAAGTTTATACATAATTAAAAACATATAAATTCATACTGAACTTATTAAATCTATAAAAGTCTAAGAAAAGTATAACAGCGCCATTGATACATAAAATCAAGGATTTTAACCAAATAAAAGAAATTTCGTTTGATACCTAAATGGTATCGTCGAGTTGAAAAATTTTGAGGGAAGCACTATTGATTAATGTACTTGATTTGATCCACAATACATTTTCAGTTTGCACTTTCTCTGATAAGAAAATATGTATAAATTTTATACACATTAGAAAATAGTAAATCTGCCTAATGAAAGATAATTCCTTAAATGAGTAAAATTTCATGACAAGAAAATGGATGTACAGACTTCAAACTTCACCCCAAATGTACGGAACCAGCACAGTCCAACATTTTCAATTGGTTTCCTATATTAAAATATGGAAAATTACCAAGATCATATGATATCGTTTTTCTTGTCAAATGGATGTTTTAAGAGTTTGTAATCACACTTTGAATTGACCCTAAGAATCTGTCCCGTCTCTGCCTCTTTTATCCTTGCTGGAAAAAAAATCTATAAAATTACCTTTTAGCATAACATGAAAGGTATGATCTCAAAACATACTTCCAATATCATATTACATCATGTCTTATACATTGTTATATTCAAAACCACAAGAAAACACATGGATAGCTAGTTTTTTGAACAAAACATACGAAAAGGAAGGTTCGATACAAAATAACTTTGTCCTTGACCCATCATCGAGTATGCCAACTAACTTTCATCAACTTCAACGATCATACATCTGAAAATTTAGTATGAATTGTAAGATACCATGCTCGGATTTAACATGTTAATATTAGCACATTCCGCTTGCGGTGCCATTCGGACTTGTCCTAAGGCATAATTAGATATCTAACTTTGTGGACTTGTCCACATCTTTCATATTATGGTTTTCATGCATAGCTTAAGCATAGATATTACCATGAAATTCTACCACTTGAGCATAGAAAGTATCTTACCTTAAAACTTGGAGTAACGATGCTTGAAAAAATATGAAAAAACTCTACGAACCAACTTCCTTATAATTTTTCTTGCACCAAAACCTTATAATTTTTTCTTGTGAGAAATGTTTATCTTCAATTGTCTTGGAAATTGTGAATTTATATCTCAATTCATGCATAATTGCCTAAGCTAAAGACACGTATATATATATCAATAACTTAATCATGAAGAAATTGTATTCAAATCCTTATCTAATTCATATAGTTATATAATGATCAAAATTCATTTTCTTATCAATTTACTTTGTGACTATATCTGATCTAACTTAATCGAAATATATTTTTCTTGAGCTAATTATACGTAATTTAATACGAGCTTCAAAACGAGCCTAATATTGACATATAAATTTTGGTATTTAGACACCCAAAAAATATTTACTAAGAACTCGACAACTCAAAATTTCAAGACGTATTTGGTTGATGATTCACCTACAAAGAGAGTTCAACATTCTTCTTCTTGTTTGGTCTTGAGCTCGTGCTCGAGATCGAACTCGACAGCTAGAGCTTGACCTTTGATCGAAGTCCATGGTTTGAAGTGGAGTTCAAACCGCCGAGAACTCACCGCCCATTTCACAAGTCTTCCAGAAGTGTCTGGTTTTTATAGGACTTGCCTCAGATGGTAGTTTGATAGAACTTCTTCATGGTTGGCCTGTGACCTGCTTGTTCTTCAATATTCTTATTTCAATTTTTTCGCAAGCCAAGCCCTCTATCCGCTCGAGGAGAATCCGCTTTTCTTTGATACTATTTTATTGTTGCGGATTCTGCTTGTTCATGCTAAACTTTTATAACACTCTTACTAGCCCAATGGATTTGCGACGTATTCGAGGACATCTTAATAGAACAACAAATTTTTTTACCACAACCACCTTCCTTCATTCAATGTTGCGTATCTCTCGCTAAATCTGTGTCGGAGATCGAAGTGCTACACTTCACTTATAGGGCACGAGACGCTATATTGGACTGAGTCTTCCTTCCTTATTTAAGGTCTTATAAAAGAAAGATTATCCCGACGTGAATAAGAACGATGAAATAGAATAGATGATACAATTCCAAGATCTAGGATCGAATCGGTATTGATATACCGATATCTCCTAATAAGTGTTGCCATTCTACTAATTAAGAAGAAATCGAACTCGCAGAAAAATCGAAATAGCAAAAGTACGACATTCGGTCAGCTTGGTGAAAGATTTTCTTTGTCTAATTGGGCAATTCAATTCTGCCGGTTCTTAAGCAAGCCTTATTATTATTATTATTATTATTATTAATTATATTAATATTAAGGGTTGCAAGAAATATGGTCTGAGTTTCCTTGCAGACATGACGAGAGCATATGCCAGCTTTTCCATTGGGTTGTACCTGAGTTCGGAATCATGTAGTGCCTAGCTAACATAGTACACCAGGTGTTGGATTCCTTCATCTGACCTGATTAGCACGGAGCTGATGGAGTGCTTTGAGACCGCCATGTATAAGGTTAGGACTTCTTCAATCATTGGTTTTGACAACAACAACGGTTTTGCTAGTTGTTTTTTTAGTTCTTCAAAGGTTAGCTGGCATGCCTCACTCCACTTGAACTCTTTGTCACCTCGTAGAGCATCAAAAAAGAGTTTGCACTTGTCTGTCGATTTTGAAACAAAACGACTGAGTGCTGCTATTAGCCCAGTTAGACTTTGTACCTCTTTAATTTTTGTAGGAGGTCTCATCTCTTGGAGAGCTCTAATTTTCTCCAGATTGGCCTCAATATCCTTTGGTGAACCATGTAGCCTAAGAACTTTTCTGACCCCACACCGAAAGAAAATTTGGTAGGATTGAGCTTCATCTTATACCTTCTTAGTATGGAGAACATCTCAGCAAGGTGTCGAATGTGATATGCTACCTTAGTGCTTTTGACAAGCATATCGTCAACGTATACCTCCATGGTTTTTCAATGAGTTTGGAAAATATTAAGTTGACTAGCCGTTGATAGGTTACTCCGGTATTTTTCAGCCCGAAAGGCATAACTCGATAACAGTATAGACCTCGATCAGTAATGAAATAGGTATTCTCTTGATCACTTTCGTGCATTCTGATTTGGTTGTATTAGGAGTATGCGTCCATAAAGCTCAGCAGTTCGTGCCCAGCCGTGGCATCAACCATTTGGTCTATTCGAAGGAGTGGAAAGCTATCCTTAGGGCATGCTTTGTTTAGGTCGGTGAAGTAAATACATACCCTCCAAGTTCCATTGCTCTTTTTTACCAAGACGGGATTGGTCACCCATTGGGGATAAAGCGATTCCCTGATGAAGCCACACTTGAGTAGCTTGTCGACTTCTTTGGCTAGGGTTTCATACCTCTTTAGATTAAGAGGACGTCGGCGATGTTGCTTTGGTTTGACGTCCAGACTGGTGTTCAACCTATGGCATGAGATTTTGGGATCTATTCCCTCTATGTCTGCGTGTTCCCATGTGAAGACATCAGTGTTGTCTTTGAGGAAGGTCGTGAGTTGAGATTTCATTGACTCATTGAGCTCTCTTCCGATACGGAGGACTTTCTCAGGATGGTTGAAGTCGACCTCAATCAGTTCCAGCTCTTCTACTGGCTCGGCCTTCTCCTCATGATGGTCTGATCTAGGGTCTAGAAGTCATAGGTCTTCCGTCGAGCCCTCATCCAGTTCATCCATGTCCGACCTATAGTTTGGACATTCGGGCTCTGCTGGAGCATGTCTACTCCTACTTGGGAGAGGGTGATGTTGCAGCTCCTGGCTACCAGCTGACTTCCTCGTACTATTCCTACTCTGTGGACAGTGGAGAATTTGATAGCATAGTGGTAAATGGATGCGGTCGCTTTGAGTTCATACAGTATTGGTCATCTTAGGATGGCATTGTGATTAGACAGGAGTTCTACAATTATGAAATCTGCAATGATTCTCCTGTAGCATGGATGTAGTATGAGCTCTACTACGACGGCGATTTGTCCTTTTGGATTTACGTAGTCCCCGTGAACTTTGGAGAGGTTTCGGGAATGGCCTAACATGTTGAGCGTCAATCTCCATTTGCTCAAATGTTCTCAGGTATAGAACATTAACGGAGCTCCTGTCGTCCACCAGTGTTCAATGAATATCAATTCCGAAGACTAGCATAGTAATGATGAGTGCATCCGAATGTGGTTACAATACGTGGGACGTGTCTTCCTCAGAGAAAGAGAACTTCTCTGTATCTGGATTAGTTATGGCGCCCGACAGCACCTGGTAGCTGGTATGAGCTTCCCTAGAGAGCTTGCGGCGTTGCCTCTTTGACCCTTCCAGGTATTGACTTCCTCCAACTATCATGTGAATCTCACCTCGTCCCTGTTGAGGCGGAGGTGGAAGTTCAGTCCGGTCTTGTGTTTGGGGTAGATCACATCTTCTAGCTGGCCTTGCTGAGAATTCTTTCAGTGACCTCGCCTAATAAGGCTTTCTATCTCTCATTTCAAGTCCTGACAATCGTCGGTGTCGTGTCCAGTGGACCGATGATATCTGTAGTACTTTCTTTGGTTTAGCTCGGACGAGTTTGCCTTTATAGGAACGGGTTTTTTGAGGATGTCCTTGCCTTTTAGTTTTCATTAGGACATTCTCAAGCGAGGTGTTCAAGATATGGTATCCCTGGAACCTCTGCAGATTGGGTCTCGACCGACCTGGGTGCTGAAATTCCAGTGCCTTATTGGGACTTTCTTTTCTAATTTGAGGTCTTTCTTTGCTCTTAACATTGTCCCTCCGATCGGATTTGTCATTCTCCTGGTCGGAGGTGGCTTCTTCGGCACTGATGTGCTTCTCAGCTCTAGCCAGAAATTCTTGGTATGTCGCCGGTCCGTCCTCGTGAACAGACCACCAGAACCAGGTTTTGGTTCGTAATCTTGATAAGACTACCATCAGAGCACCGTCGTCGAAAATTTTGTCCACTTCTACTATCCTCTTGCTAAATCTGTCCATGTAGGACCTCAAGGATTCAGTTCGGCCTTGCTTTTTTTGAAGTAGATCGAGTTCTTGCCCCCATGAAGGTGGAGACGAACTGAGCTGAGAGGTCATTCCAACTCTGAATGGAGCGCTGTGGTAATTTTTTGAACCACCTTATTGCTCTGTTTCCAAAGGTTAGAGGAAAGGCTTTGCATATGATTGCGTCATTGGCTCCATTGGAGTTCCATCCAAGAGGTGTATCTGTCGAGATGACCAACGGGATCGTTACCGTCCTCATAGCTAGTCACTTGTGGCATTTTGAGTTTTTATGGCAATAGTTTTGCCAGAATGTCCTCCGAGAATGGAGAGTGTCGATTAGCCGGATACTCTTCGGGGATGTTCTTCTACTTGTTTTCCAGTTCGGCCAGACGCTATTTCATCAATTCTAGCTCATCTGGAGTGTTTTGTACACTTGATGCCGCAGCAGATGGGGTACCTTCCTTTCTCTGCACCTTCTGCCCGCGTGCGATTCGAGAGGATTGACCTAGACGGTCGAAGACACTGGCCGACCGCTGCGTGGCAGCTTTCCTAGGAGGACTGGGGCGTATGCTCTTTCCTCCTTGCTTTCTAATGAACTTTTATCGACAAAATCTAGTCTTCTTTTCATGCGACGATCTTCAGATTTGTCACGAGTCGGTAACTCTGCTTCTGAGTCGGAAATTTGTTTGGTGGTAGCCTGATTCCTCTCAAGCCGTTCAATAGCATGAGTTAGGTATTCAAGCTTCTGTAGAACTGTATCTCTTTCAGGTGCGCGTGTTTGAGCTAAAGTTTCTCCTTGTTGTCTATGACGGAAGACCTGGGGAAGGTCAACATGTTGGTTTCAGTTCTTCCATGGCTACGAATCCTCGAGTCATGACTGCGACTCATGTTGAAGGCTTTTTATAGGTTGAAGTGTTTAGGTATAGTGATTAGGTGAGTTTGTGGAATGTGGAGAGCTTCTCGATGGGCCCCTCCTTCTAGCGCCAAACTGTTAACGTTGAAAATGATTTCTAGTAATTCCAAGCCAACTTAAAGATAAGTATTGAGGTCGACTATGATCGTAATGAATGGCAGATAGGTAAGTATATGTAGGAAGACCTGATTGTATAATATTTGTAAGAATGCTTTTATTAAGCCGTTGAATGTCCGACCTCAAAGAACATTTACGTCTCCTATTTATAAGAAAATATGTAATGATTACCTCCATTTAATGCTAAGCTAGGCATTAAATGGCTAAGTTAGGCATTTAATGCTTACGAGACATTCTCTTTTTAGGGTATTTAATTCGAAGTGACATCTGACATGTGAAAGGACAAGTTATGCTGATGACGTCAGTATGACTCTCAGGAGGGACGAGGTCCGACCTGAGACTCTTAGGGATGAGGTTTGAACTGAATTCATCGCTATGGACTCCTCTCCGGGGTTATGGATGAGGTCCGACCTGAAACTGTTAGATTTGGTGCCAGGTCGGCCTTCTCTTGCTTGGCTGATAAGTAATGCGGGACGTGGCAGATCGAGATCGAGTACCAACAAGCTTCATGTAAATATTCAATAAAACTTTTTAGATAAGCTCAAAATCTGGACTTCTTTAAAATAGTTTTAATTTATTTTTCAGTCAAAAAATTCTTAATGACTTTAATCAAACAATTATAAATTTAATTCAAAGCACTTTTGTTCTTTAAAAAGTAATTTTAAGATTAAAAAAAAAAAATCCTTCCAAACATAGTATTAAACCCGAACTTGATATTTTCATAATCGACTCGTGGCACTGGTTAAATATAAAGTTATTATTATGCAACTAGTAATTATTTAATTAAAAAGAAAAATATCATCTAATCGTATTAATTTTGGCAAAACTTAATTATGAGCCTTATCCGTAATTTTATGGTACAGTGCATTAATGTTGATCCTATCTACCGTTTCTGGTTTGTCCGCCTAATAATGGCTATTGCTTCAATTGTACTCTTACCAAGCTAATAAATAAATAATTGCTTTTGTAATCACAAAAAGAAAGGAAAAAATTAATTATTATGTTAAAAAAGTAATCCCAAGTTGATTTAAAAGTCACGAGTTGTTACTAAAAATTGTTTTTATTTTCACGCACGTTAAAAATTATAAATAAACACGAGACATAATTTCTTAAAATAGAAAAATAAAGAATCATAATCGGTTCTAAGAAATTAAATTTTGTTATTATAAAAGGTATAATAAATAATTTATAAAAATAGAAAGAAAATTATTAGATTCATTTTACATCTTTTTAGTATATGAGCATGTTAAACTCAGAAAAAAGTCATTTGATAAAATTAATAATTTATTTAAAATTGAATTTAAAAAAAATCACAGTATGTATTATTGAAAATAATTTAATTAGTTCAATAAATGAAAAGAATACAGCAACTACCATTGACAGTTGGTTTGAAAGAAAAGAGAGAGACGTCTCGACCGAAAGAAAATACGACGTCACATCGACTCGCCGACTCCAGTTTCCTCTGTCTTTCTTATTCTTCTTGTTCTTCTATTGTTTGTTTGTTTGTTGCTTCAGATCTCTGATTCAGTATTCCACTTTAGGGTTAATTCTTTCTTATAAAATGTTGGTATAAATACCAACATTTTATATAAATACGGGATACGCAAGTGTATATTTACATTTTGGAGGTGCTTATCGATTATAATTTTTGAGATTTACGTTTTAGATCGCTGGTTTATTGGATTTTTCGATTTTCACGAGGGAATGGCGGTGGTTTCTGGACCTGTGACACCGGGACAGGTACGATTTCGATATGTACTATTTTTTTTCGGTGTGTTTATTTGTATGTTTTTTATTTTTCTTGCAATGGAGATGAATGTGATCTTAGCTCTTAGTTTATCGGATCACCGAAATGCAAAATTAGATAAGTAATTTTGGTTTGCAATTTACTGCTTACAAAAAATGCCGTGCCTTTGGAGTTGGAATTTGTTCTGTATATTATGATAATTTGTTAGTATGAATTTGTGACAATAGGTTTACAACTGAGCAGTGATGATTGGACTAGTCTATTGAGTCAATTTTCGTTGAGGAGAAACTGGAATTTAAGTATAATTTTCTGTTTGAAAATGTATGCTGTACTTCAAGATCTATATTGATGACTCAAGAAATTACATTGATTTTTCTTTTTCTGTGGCAATTTTTAATAGAATAGAAATTTCATCAGACTGAAGTTCACTCTGATTGTCAATATTTCTATTTGAACATCTTAAACTTTATAGGTTGGAAAGGATTTTCATTTTAGCCAGAGAGAATATGAAAAGGGTAGTTCAGTTCAGCCTTTGCTTTCAAGTTTAGTTGGAATAAAATGCCTTGTATAATTATTTGTTAAGTCCAGTAGCAATCTCTTTTCTGTGGCATCTTCTACATTTTGTGAAATCTCAAAACTATTCTTGCACTTCGTATAAAGTGAAACCCTTTCTTATGATGCCCCAGGTGTCATTTTTGCTTGGAATCATCCCAGTTTTTATTGCATGGATATACTCTGAGTGTTTGGAGTATAAGAAGTCATCATCCCCATCCAAAGTGTAAGCACGTCTCCTCTTTCTGTCCCTTACCTTCTTTAGTTATGGAATATTTTGATTTGCCGACCTATTCGTTTAGAAGAAGAACAACAATAGTCTTTTCAAGAAGCACTTAATGTTCTATGAAATAACAAGAGAAAAATAATACTCTTTATGAAACATCTTCTCATGCTATGTGGCTTACTTGTTTGGGCAGCAGTCATTCGGATAGTAATCTGGTTGGAATGGAAGATGCCACAATAAAGGAAGATGACCGGGCTGTGTTGTTGGAAGGAGGTCTTACAAAATCAGCCTCTACAAAGTTGTCCACTCCATCGATTAAAACAAACTTAATTAGGTCAATCTGATGTTGAATATTCAATATATATGTGTGGGCTTCCTTCGATCATGTTCATTTTGTCTTTCTTACAGTTATTCTTCTTGATTTTCTAGGTTTCTGACGATGGAGGACTCATTTTTGCTTGAAAATCGACAAATTTTAAGAGCAATGTGAGTTGTTTGATTATGTTGATTGTGGTACTTGAAGGTTCTATTTCATTTTTCCATTAAATGGTATCACAATGTAATGCAGGTCTGAGTTTGGTGGACTTTTGTTCTATTTTTACATATGTGACCGCACAAACTTGTTTCCAGACTCCACCAAGGTGCCCTTCATGTTTCTTACTTATTTTAAAAATCAGATTTTTCCTACTTTGCATGGAGCATGTCCTGTGAAATACATTTCAGCTTTATGCTCTTCATTGACCAATATTTTGCATTACCAATGCATATACGATCAGCATTACGTTGTATTTGCTTTATTGCTATATATGCTAATTAATTTTTGTGTGCTTTTTCCCCTCTGAGCAGAGCTACAATCGCGATCTTTTCCTTTTTCTCTACATTCTTCTTATCATAACTTCAGCAATGACTTCTCTGAAGAAGCATCATGACAAATCAACATTTTCTGGGAAATCCATACTTTATCTTAATCGCCATCAGACTGAGGAGTGGAAAGGATGGATGCAGGCAAGTGTTTTTCTCACAAAAAGTATTAATTGGAACATGTTAATGATTTGTAAATAATTAGGACAAAGTTAAAGCATAGCTTCTTGTTTTATATCCTCCCTTCCCATATTTTGTTTCTCGTGAAGTTAGGAATCTTTCCTGCATTTCTCTACTATTTAGCTTCCTCTCAGCAGCCACTGATTGTCTGTAGTGTACATTTACAATGCACGTCGTGGCTGCTATAACTCTCTCTCTACTCACAAAATTTATGACAACACATTCTTTTTCTTATGTTTCTTATCGGTTCTGTTTTGGACGTACCATTATTTTGCTGCATCGGAGATATGCAATGCAAGTCGTGGCTGCTATACTCTCTCTCTACTCACAAAATTTATGACAACACATGCTTTTTCTTATGTTTCTTATAGGTTCTGTTTTTGATGTACCATTATTTTGCTGCATCGGAAATATACAATGCAATACGAGTTTTCATTGCTGCTTACGTCTGGATGACTGGCTTCGGAAATTTCTCCTATTATTACATTAGAAAAGATTTTAGTGTTGCACGGTTTGCTCAGGTGAAAATTCACATCATTTTCTTATTTTTTCTGTCTGAACCACGAAACTGGGCACTTTGCTTTTCACAGTTTTTAGTTTCTGTGAGAGTTCTAATTAGATTATCTTCTTTATGCAGATGATGTGGAGGCTAAACTTTTTTGTGGCATTTTGTTGTATTGTTCTGAACAATGATTATTCGCTATACTATATCTGCCCAATGCACACGCTCTTCACTCTTATGGTGTATGGGGCCCTTGGTATTGGCCATAACTATAATGAGATAAGATCAGTAATGGTTCTTAAAATTTTGATGTGCTTTCTCGTGGTTATCTTGGTATGGGAAATTCCTGGAGTTTTTGACCTGGTTTGGAGTCCCTTCACTTTTCTGTTAGGTATGTAATCATCAATGACCTTGTTACCATTCTACAGCCAATTGATTTCTATTGTTTTGTTTTTCCTGAAAAATTAATCCTTGCTGAGAGAGTGAGATACAGGGTTAGACTTTCATTGTTTTGGTTTGAAGCCTTAAACGCCTGATTGTTGTTTATCTCAATGACAGGATATACCGATCCTGCAAAACTGGATCTTCCTCGACTGCATGAGTGGCATTTTAGATCCGGGCTTGATCGTTATATATGGATCATTGGAATGATCTACGCCTATTTTCACCCAAATGTACTGTCTTAAAATATTGAACTTTTGCAGTGTTTCTTGTTTGATGAATTTTAAATTCAAGTGATTATTTCGTTGCAGGTTGAAAAGTGGATGGAGAAACTAGAGGAGTGTGATGCAAAGCGGAGACGCACAATCAAAACATCTGTTGTAACAGTGTCCTTGATTGTAAGTCACTTAATTGAATTCAAAATATAGGAGTAATATCTGTTCGTATTTAAGATCATTTATCTGATTCTTTTATGAATTTTGTCATCTGATTACTTGCTAATGATCTGTCTTAGGTTGGCTATTTGTGGTTTGAATTTATATACAAGTTGGACAAGGTTACATACAACAAGTTACATCCGTACACATCATGGATTCCCATAACGTATGTTCCGAAGTTTTGTATTGATTTGTCCTAGCTCTTCATTTTCATTTTATGATGTCATTGCTGTCCTTTTTGGGTGGGAAGAATTTCTATTAGAAAGTCATTGCAGATTCACATGTAGTTATCCTGGAAGTTCTTTTCGAAGATCTCCTTCATTGTTTGCTTCTTTTTTCCCCAGCGTTTATATTTGTTTGCGGAATTCTTGTCAGCGACTTCGGAATTTTTCTTTGACCCTTTTTGCGTAAGTTCTATCTTGTTTCTATTTTAAATCGTTAACTGCATAGCCTTAATTAATTGCACAATTGCATGAAATACTGCTTCCATGTTTGTTTGATTGTACATCACACGTTTGCTACCAGGTGGCTTGGCAAAGTTACTTTGGAAACCTATATTTCCCAGTTTCACATCTGGCTAAGGTGCGTGCACTTTCTTTGTCCTATTTCACGTGTCTGATTTATATTTTAGTTATTAAAATGCTTTCGTCTCCATCCCTTGTATATCATGAATGACATTCATTGCTTTTCAATGCATACTTGCAATTGATCCATGAATACGTATTTAGTTATTTACTTTTGAATATCTATTTTATTCACTTCTTTCTATTTGTGCATGGTGAGAATCTTTTTCTTGGAAGAGGCATGTACCATATTGTAGAAGTGAACTTAATGGAGGCATCATCTATCTTTATTTACACTTGTGCAGGTCAAATATGCCTAACGGACAGCCTAAATGGCTACTCTGTTTGATCCCAGATTTTCCTTTGCTTAACTTCATGCTCACAACTGCCATTTACATCTTGGTGAGTGAACTATAACTTCATCTTTGGATTATAAAATACTTGAAGTTACTGAATATTTTTTTTTCATTTGACATTTTCGTTTGCATTTTGTTTACTGTGCAGGTATCATATCGGCTTTTTGAGCTGACCAACACGTTGAAGTCATCATTCATACCCACAAGAGACGATAAGAAGCTATTTTACAATTTTGTTGCGGGAGCTGCCATCTGTTCATGTTTATATTGCATTGCATTCATTCTCCTTCAAATCCCTCATTAATGGTAAGTTATTTAAGCCATTTACTAATAGATTGCACATGATGCAGCTTATGGACAATCAGCTTATAGCCAAGATCTATGTTGTTGATAATAGGACAACCTCAGGGGTTTATCTTTTGCACGATCAATAATGCGGATGGTATGGGTAAAGTTTATAGATCAAAGAAATCAAAATAAATATACTTTTGACCGTGTGGGGCATTGCACCATAGAGTTTTGCATCTCACTGTTGAAGTTTAGAAACTTTGAAACCATTAATAAATCTCTCCAAGAATGAATTATTAGTACAAGTTCCTATATTTCCTGATTCTTATGATCATCGTCTCTGATAGGAACAAATTAAATTGACCATTAAACTAATTCTAACCTACTTTGAATTACCAGAAACACAACCTAGCTTAACGTAAGATTGATTTCAGAACATTCTGCATATCATAGAGCAACTAAAATCCCTTGACGAAGAATTACAAAAAGGTATGAATTTAATCTAGATTATAGAGACCCTCGTATGGACTAGGCTGATTTGAACTCAAGATAATGTAAAGAGAGGATAACATTCCCCTGAAAATAGTCCCTCTTGTGTTTTCTTTTTCTTGATCATTCCCACTCTTTGTTGGGATTACTATCTGTTTTCATATACTCTTGACTGCACTTTAACAAAAAAATCTGTATGGTTTGTACAGATACTACGAATCAGCAGCTGTGGGTACAAAAGTATTTTGGTGAGCACACATGGACAGCAGGGAAGGTACTGGTTTTGGAATAGTTGGCGAGGCTAGTGTGTCCAACAATTTTATGGAATATCACTTGCCATTTCAGCGATGTAAGTTCAAGAACACAAGTCCAGTTTTTGCCTCTGAAGATAGACAAGGCAAAGTAGTCATAGAAAAGGGAAACATTTCTGTTTGTGGGCTTTCCACGCATGTATTAATTTTCTTCTATTTTCCTTAGTCACACCCTCCCCCATGATCCCCCATGAAGTTAAAATAACAATGAGAAAAATGAAGGGATAAGTAATATAGATGTGTAAATGTGTTCTCTGGGAACATATTTTGGATAATTATTACTGGCACTTTTTATTTGCAGAATGGGTTTTTTGACATGAATGTGATAGTTTATACAAAATATATGGTGATTTGAAAGAAGAAAGTGAATGCAAGTAAAGACATATTTAATACATTGAATTTGATGGCATAGAATTAGATAAAAAAATGTATTAGATAATTGTATTGGATAATCTTGTTAAATTTTAAATTTAATGTATCAAAATACAAAATAACATGTATTTCTCGTTAATTTCACTAATGGCCATTGAACTTTGTACTTAGTGTTACTTCAGTGTTACAGACTCATCATTAAATTTTACTAAATATTTCATTCAAATCAATTTGGAATCTATTATTTTTAATTGAAAATGTACATGCCTGTGTGCTAAGTTGTAATATTTTATTGAAAATCCTAATGGTTTGATGACTTAGTGCACGACTAAGTAATATTTTTAGTTAAAAAATGGATGCTAAGATGAATCTATGAATTTAATAATTTTTTTTTTTTTTTTTTTTCACTGATGAATCTATAACAAATTAAAGTTCAGTGCCAAATGTGAGACCAAACACTCGTGTGGTGAATCTTTTTAATATATTTTGATAAAAAATTAATAAAATATATAGTTGAAATTAACTATAATGTGAAATGGATATTATATCTTATAGAAACTAAATAAAAATTGCTAATTTGATAAATCCTTCAAATGAGAAGCATATGTTGAGGTTCGAGAATGAATTATTATATAAACAAAACCTTACACAAGTTTATCCCAAACTTATGTCCCACACAATGTATGGTATCTGCAGTGTGGGGTTCGAGTCCTGTTATGGATTTGACTTTCTTGTAAGTGTATTTAAAAAACAGTTCTCAACCTTGTTCGACTGAGACACATTATGAAATTTACAATCTCTATCAAGCTCGGTGGAGGCCCAAAGGTCGGGGTTCAAAAGTAATTTTTTTATTCTATTTTTTTTATATGTCCCACACAATGCAAATGCACGACGTGTCATGTGGACCCCAGGGTGCGTAGCAGCCGGATCTCCGACACGTGTCAATCTCCTATCCAGTCCACCTTCGTTTGCTTGCACTATCATGTACTGTATATTAACTTTCCAAAAAGGATTCTAAAAATCGTCCGTGAGAAGAGGATATTAATTTTTCTCTTCTTGAACGTTACCTAGTTTATAAGCAGTCGTTGGTCCTAAGCAACCGTTATTGTTTGTTTCTTCGTCTCGAGGAACACTCAAATTCTCTCTCTCACACACTAACTCACCGTCTATGTGTGTGAATACTCAGTCGTTCAATGGAGGCAAAGCTATCAACGTGTTTTCTCAACGTAGGATGGTATGCCGGAGGGATTAAGTTTAATCAAGTTAATGTACGATTCTACCCCTCGCCTTCCCACCGTTTGCTCCATGCTTCCTGTAAGATGCGTCAGCGTAATTTCAGGTGCTACAATTTCATCTATTTCACTGAATCAGTAATGGTTTTTTTGATTATGTATCATTTCATATTTCGGTCAAGTAAGAATTTTATTAGTTCAGTGATGCTTTATTAACACAGAGTTTCTTTTGTTCTTTGATGTAAATTGAAGTTTAAAGAATTTTTAATCCATGTTTATTGATTTTATTGACATTGTCAAAGAGTTTATTTGCAAGGAATTGAGGCATTGGAACTGGAATTAGAAATACTTCAATTAAAATATGAAAGAGGTTTTTGACCGATTTCAGTTTTAGGGTTCAATTCCATACCTAGAATCTCAAAAATGTAAGTTTAATTGCAATACTGATCCGAAAAATACTACAGCAACAACAAATTAAGAGCATAGTTGGCTTTGCTGCTATGTAGAAGAACCCAGCTCTTTTGGGCTGTATCACTATTGATGTTGCCCAAAAAGAAGCCAATTCTGGCTCCTTTTTACTTTTGAGCTAAGCCAAACGTGCTGTAAGTCTTGTTCTCGATAACTTCATGAATCATTGTTCTCCATGTGGTTCGTTGTTACATTAAAAATTTCTCAAAATGTGCTTCTCACCACTATAAGATATTTCTTCTTTTTGATGTTTTTTCATTTTGTACTCTAGACATATTGATGGTATTAGTAACTGGGCACCGAAATATTTACAGTCCACATAATAAGAGGCAGCAGCCAAAGAAAATCAACCTCGATCATCCAGAAAATGCAAATATTCAGGTAAACGGCAATGAAAGCTCTGATCCAGGCATCATCTCCAAAGATGGCAATTCAGATTCAATTGAGGTGCCCGATCCCAATTCTGATGATAGTATCCCTATTACGAGAGAAGCTGAACATTCAAATGAAGAAGATACAAGGAATTCTTCTGCATCAAATGTAGTTGACTCTGGGGCAGAAGCTAAAACTTCACAAAATGAGATTATGCATTCGGTATGAACCAAAACTTTGTTTCTCCATGAATTTTACAATCTTGTATTAATTATTTAGTTCTTCTCTTTAAATAAGTGAAGATAAAAATATGCATTAATGTCTCCCCTTCAAGCTTAAATTGTTGATCTAATTTTTATAGAAGAAAACATAATTAACTTTCCCAATTGTTGATGGTCAAATCTGAATGTTTCATGAGCTATTGTTATGTTATATGGTGTGCGGACTCAGGTGTGGGTGTTGAACACGGGTATAGATCATAATGAAATAAGTATCAGGCAAACTATTTTTGTCAATTTTTTGTCAAACACGGGAAAGAAAGTGTCTTAACTTAGGATATGGATAACACGTGCAACACGATTGTACTAATAACAGGATGCTTTATATGTATTTATGTAAATTTGACATTATAAAATATTCAAGATAATGTTCGAGAAAGAATGTACATTATAACTAAAATACGATAGGAATGATGGCATATTCTGTTCCTCTGTTAATAAATTTTAGTTGTCAGTTAATGCTAGGTACTCATCTCAGTGAAGAGTCATGCACTTTTTAAAGGTCAAATACTTACCGATTCTGCGTTGTGGCAGTTTCCATATTCTTTTATTTAACAAAGGAATCATTGCATTGACTGTTTTTATCATCAAACACCTTCACGGTCATTTCTAAACATGTCTTCATGATGAGTATCTATAAAAGAAATTATTTGTTATATGAGGGGCTGAGTTTTCGAATCCGACGCGTGTTTGTCTCATGTTTTAGCTCTTTACAAAATGGTATACAGCGAGCTTGAGGTAGATGGTACTTACTTAGAATAATATGGCAGAGAGAACAATAGAAAGCCTTTTTATTTTCATTCTAGATTTGGGTCGATGATTTTTATTAAATCTATCTTAATTGATTCTTGGTCTTTATTTATCTGAACAATAGGAGTAAGAGAATAATTGAGAATATAGTTATATCATTTTTCTTTAAGACAGTCCGCCAATATAGTGGGGAAATCAGAAGGCGTGGAGCAACTTTCAGGCATTCATCTTGAAGATTTGATTGGGATGATAAGAAATGCAGAAAAAAGTAAGTTCTTTTTCTCTCACCAAAACCACCCATTATAGTTTTTAGGTTGTGTTCTATGTTATGTTTTTGGAACTTCACTTAACTTTACATTACTTGCTGATCGTGCTATAGATATTCATCTTCTCAACCATGCTCGCATCCGTGCACGCGACGATCTTGAAAAGATTCTTTGCGATAAAGAGGATTTGCAGGGAGAAATCAATAGTTTGGAGACAAAACTGGCTGAAACTGATGCACGTCTGAGAGTAGCTGCTCAACAAAAGATACATGTAGAACTCCTTGAAGACCAATTAGAAAAGCTACGAAATGAATTGTCTAGCAGGAATAGCAGCGAAGGGCTTGTGTACAATGTGAATGATTCATTTTCTTTTTCCCAAAGTAATGATGTGAATTCTTATAGTGAAGGACTAGATGTATGGAGAACAGAGAATAACTCACTCAAGGACGAGCTACAAGCACTAAAGACAGAGCTTAGTAATCTCAAAGAAACAGATGAACGTGTTCAAATATTGGAGAAAGAACGATTATCTTTGCAATCATCTCTAAAAGAATTGGAGTTTAAACTCTCTGTTTCTCAGGAAGATGTTTCAAAAATTTCTTCACTAAAATCAGAATGCAAAAGTTTGTATGAGAAGGTAGAGCATTTGCAGCAGTTGTTAGAGAATGCAACCAAACAGGCTGATCAAGCTATTTTAGCACTACAGCAAAACCAGGAGCTCCGTAAAAAGGTCGACCGGCTTGAAGAATCCCTTGAAGAGGCTAATGTCTATAAGCTCTCGTCAGAGAAAATGCAAAAATATAATGAACTAATGCAACAAAAAATACAAATTCTCGATGAGCGGCTTCTAAGGTCTGATGAGGAAATAGATTCATATGTTCAACTATACCAAAACTCTATGAAGGAATTTCAAGATACTCTTAATATTTTGAAAGAAGAAAGCAAGAAAAGGGCACGTGATGAAACTGTGGATGATATGCCTTCGGAATTTTGGAGTCGATTATTGCTAATGATTGATGGATGGTTTCTTGAGAAGAAGATTTCAGCGGAAGATGCAATGCTGTTGAGAGAGATGGTTTGGAAGAGAGATGTAAATATTCATGATGCATACATGTCATGTAAGGAAAAGACTGAGCGCGAAACCATTGCCACATTTCTCAGATTAACATCATCGACGTCACGGTAAGTACGTTTATATCGTGTTTAGGACTTCCTACGTACTACATGCTTGTTTCTCACCTGTATTTGTTCTCAATGTTTAGACCAAGATTACATGTCATTCATATTGCAGCTGAGATGGCACCTGTCGCTAAGGTATACTTCGACTAGTATTACAGTGGATCCACTTTTTTCTGCTTTACTTTTATGATCTTCAAACTCCTGTTCCACGGTGTACTATCTCTTTTGTGCGTTGGAGCATCAATTGTTCTGAGTGTGTCGATTATATTCAATAGTGTTATCTAATATTATGTGTGGATTTAATGGATAGACAAGGTCTGTGATAACTTATTATATGGGGATCATCTAAAATATGTTGATATACTTGAGAGGGGTTAAATATCCCACTTGCCACTGAACTTTCTCAAATGTTTTTCAGTTGACATCATTACAAGTTTTCCAAGTTGCCACTAAACTTTCCAAGATATGTCCTAGTTGCCATTGAACTTATCAAAATGCTATCACATCCGTCACTCTCCATCACTTGCCGTTTTAAAAGTTGAAGACTTGATGACTTACCAAAATGTTATTCTATCTGTCATTTCGTCTACCATGTTAGGAAGTCTGTCAACGTTTAAAACGGCAGGTGACAGATGGAATAATATTTTTGTAAGTTTAGTGGTTATTAGAAAACATTTGGAGAAGTTAAATGGAAACTTGAAAAACTTGTAAAGCTCAATGTCAATTGAAAAACATTCGAGAAACTTCAGTGGCAACTGGAATATTTAACCCTATTTCAGAGAGGGGCACGCATAAATAAGGTAATTAACTGGAAAAGTGTAAAGTTGAAAGGGAAAAGGTTTTGGATGATAAGAAACGTTGCTTTCTTTAAAGGTTGTGAAGGGGGGAGTAAATGGGTGGTTAGTCTTTTTCACAATTCATTAGAAACACCTTCAATAATTTTGAGACCTCCATATAAAGAGTTCCACCCAACACAAGAACTTACAAACATGCAAAATTTCCCCCTTCTTTGTTTTCTTTTCTTTTCCGTCTTTCATTTTTTTGTGTGCGAGTGGGCGGCTGGGTGGTGGGGAATCTGATCGTGTGATTATTTGCAACTGGGTCTAGAAGGGATCTAAAAGATTTATTGAATAAGATATGGGATGCATGTATCATGTATCATGTATCATGTATCATGTATCATGTATCATGTATCATGTATCATGTATCAGTATCAGTCTACATACCCATTTAACCAGTGATCTTGTTCACAGATGCATGTATGCTTGAAATAGGGATGTTGCAAGGAAATTTCCTGGTGTACATCACTTTTGGCACATTTATCTGGATATGCATTTTGGTGTTAATTTGAATATCTAAGGGTTTTTCTTGTTTGTATTAAAGGTTGGTGGTTTAGGTGATGTTGTTGCTGGTCTAAGTAAAGCACTGCAGAAGAAAGGACACCTTGTGGAAATTGTGCTGCCAAAATATGACTGCATGCATTATGAGCTTGTTCAAGACTTAAAGGTTCTTGAAAATTGCTCTGCATATTCTGGTGCTGGCATATTATAGTTTTTTTGCAAACTGATGGCATGCAATGCAGGCCTTAGATGTGCCAGTCGAGTCGTACTTTGATGGCCGATTATACAAAAACAAAATCTGGACAGGCACTGTTGAAGGTTAAAAATGTTTTTACTTATGCCTATACTTATTCAGATGCTTCATTTTGATTGTTGTTCCGGTTAAATTTTGTACTTGACCATGAATTTCATTTTGTTTAGGCCTTCCTGTTTATTTTATTGAGCCTCAACATCCGGGTAATTTCTTCTGGAGAGGTCAATTTTATGGAGAGCCCGATGATTTTAAGCGATTCTCATTCTTCAGCAGGGCTGCACTTGAGCTACTTCTACAAGCTGGCAAGAAAGCAGACATTATTCATTGTCATGATTGGCAGACCGCTTTTGTTGTATGGATGTTATAGATTTAATTAATTACCTTTCGCCTTTCTGGAGTTTCTGCTTCAATTTTGATTTGAAACAAAATTGTTGTTTTTTACAGGCACCGCTTTATTGGGATCTATATGTGCCAAAAGGATTGAATTCAGCTAGAATTTGTTTTACATGCCATAATTTTGAGTATCAAGGAACTGCACCAGCTACAGAATTAGCATCATGTGGTCTTGACGTTTATCACCTAAACAGACCAGATAGGATGCAGGATAACTCCGCACAGGATAGGATCAATCCTATTAAGGTAGCAGGAAGAACTGTTTTGATAAGTTAAAATGCCATTATTGTCATACTAAAAGTGACACAGGTTAATTTTGCAAAGCTTTACAATTTCTCTATGCAAAGCTTTACAAGTTCTCTATTGCACAAACCACTAATCTAGGCAAATGCCTCATCCCCGCTCCCCCCAACACTCTGCAGTCTGCCCCCGTAGATAAAGTAGGGAATTAAGCTTTTGTAATTTTCTTCCACTTCATTATTGCCTGTCAAAACTTTTCATGAGTTCCTGTCTTTTATCAGGGTGCAATTGTATTTTCCAATATTGTAACAACAGTTTCACCAACCTATGCACAAGAGGTGCGGAGTGCTGAGGTACGGATAATACCATTGAGTTTGTGAATGCAAAATGCTACATACTTTTCAAGGGTAGCATATATTGTTGCTTCTGTTTTGTTGTGCTCTGGCTTCCCACAACTAGGTCTTTTTGGATTGCACAAATAAATCTGGAAAGACCAGTGGAGTGGGGAATACTTTTCTAGAATGTGGTCCAATACTCCAATACATATATTTGAAATAAACAAACTTTTGTCTACCTTAAGCAGCAACAACTTCTCTATACATAATCTTGTTTTCTCAGGAAACACAATGCAAGTAATGAGTGATAAGGTCGTCACATAGATAGTATTATACGGATCTTTGAGATATGGAAAAGAAGTCCTTTAACAATTTAAAAGGGATAAGTATGAAGCAGGCTTGCACAGTTTACTAAGACAGTATATTAATGTTTACGAAGGGCTTAACTTGTGTATTTCATTTTTGCTATACAGGGAGGACGAGGCCTTCATGCAACACTTAACTCTCATTCTAAGAAGTTTGCCGGAATTCTAAATGGAATTGATACTGAGGCATGGAATCCAGCGACTGACAATTTTCTAAAAGTTCAGTATAATGCAAATGATATTGAGGGCAAAGAAGAAAATAAAGAAGATTTAAGAAGACGTCTTGGGCTTTCTTCTTCTGATGTCAGGCGGCCATTGGTAAGTCTGTTTGGTTTTTATATTGACTAGACTCTACTAATGTAATGGAGGGACAATACATTGGAATTAAATCATGTGGAGGTTCCATTTTTCCACACACTAAGATAATCTGTGCCTATTGCTACAATCTCAATGAAGAGGTAAATTCCTAGAGTTGACAGCCCCAATATTGTGGATTTTGGATTTGAATTCAAACTTGTGTATAAATATTGCCAACTTAGTTCTTCGGTCAGTCGATTTATTCCATCATTCTGAACTAGTGAGATAAACTGAGGTGGGAGATTTGTCTATATAGTTATGTGAAAGTCTGGAATTAGTATATGAATTTCAGAGAAAAACCTAGGTTACCATATGAAATCTTGGTATATTTCCATCTTTACTAACTTCAGGTTTATTGCTGTAAAAGGATATTTACTGCGCATATGTTTGGCATGCTTAAATTATAATTTCAGCTGGTCAAACTGGTCAAACATACACTTTTTATGTACACATTTCATAGGACCCACAACTTACAACCTACTTTTTATCCACACATTTACCAACAACTTATAATATAAGCACTTCAAAAATAATTTCAGCACTACAAAACATACGCGCTACTATGCATTCAATTAAATTAGTTGAGGGGAAAGTAAAACAATTTGTATTGATTGTATTGTATTTTTTCATGGTTGTTACTCAATATATACAAGAAATTATCAATAATCGAGCTAGAAAATAGGAGAAAATAATTCTATAGCTAGAGAATAATCTAATCTTAGAAACAAATCATCCTAATTAATCCGTACAAGTCTGGAATAGGATATTTCTAGATTGTAGCTTGATCTACCTTGATATTCTTGACACTCCCCCTCACGCTGGTTCATAAATATCAACAATTCCCAACTTGCCAAGTATTTCCAGAAATTGAGGTTTAGATAACCCCTTTGTTAGCAAGTCTGCTAATTGCCTTTTAGTGAGCACGGATGGCATGCAAACTAGCCTATTGTCTATCTTTTCTTTGATCAAATGTCGATCAACTTCAAGATGCTTTGATTTGTCATGTTGTACTAAATGAGCTATACTTGTGGAAGCTTTGTTATTTTCACAGAATTATCATTCTCCAATTTTAGTAGCTCACATATCTCATCTTGCCTTGACTGGTGATGAAAATTTTCACTGATTGCGTCCAATGCAGAATTTATTTTTAGGACTCTCTGTACAAACAGACTCTTGTCCTGTAGAGATTCCATTTCCCTCGTATGTGACTTTGACATTATCTTCTGATGTACCAGCAAAAGAAGGCTGGTTAATCAACAATAAATTGGAACCCTGGAATCTCAAAGAGGGACTTTGATACCATGAGGAGAAAGTAAAATAATTTGTACTGATTGTTTTGTATTTTCTGCATGGTTTTTACTGAATATATACAAGAAATTATCTACAATCAGTGCGCTAGAAAGTAGGAGAAAGTAATGCTAGAATAATCTACCTTTAGAAACAAATCATCCTAATTAATCCCTAAAAATCTGGAATTGGATATCTCCTGATCGTAGCTTAATTTGCTTTGATATTTTGTATTTTTGACACAAACCCCCTCCGCACCCCTTCCAGAAATTGTCAAACAGGACTTTAAATTTTTGTTTGGCAGGTTGGTTGCATAACAAGATTGGTGCCTCAAAAGGGCGTGCATCTTATTAGGCATGCAATATACCGGACATTGGAATTGGGAGGGCAGTTCGTTCTTCTTGGTTCCAGTCCGGTGCCACACATTCAGGTAATTTCTGCCTTCTTATCTATATTAGGGCATACATAACCATGTGGCTTTTCTACCATTTGAAACTTGTTAGAGAAAAAGGAAAAAAGGAAAAAGAAGATATCATCTTACCTTCTTCTCTAGAGGGAAATACGAAGAATTTGGTACCTTCTTACATATGGTGACATGTGGTTCATGTTTTAATATTGCTCCCTTCCCAACACCAAGCTACTTTGAATGATCAAGTTTTCTCACTAATAAAATCTTGACACTGGTATTCGTTTTTACTATAGAGAGAATTCGAGGATATTGCAAACCATTTTCAGAGTCATGAACATGCTCGGTTGATATTGAAGTACGACGAGTCTCTTTCTCACTTAATTTATGCAGCCACCGACATGCTTATTATTCCATCTATCTTTGAGCCTTGTGGCCTTACACAGGTATGCTCGTAGAATTTCTTTAGCAGTCACCCATGAACACTGACAACTTACCTGAATTTTACAATCACTATTCTTCTTCAATTCATGTTACATGGATGTAGATGATTGCAATGAGATATGGTTCGATCCCTATAGCTAGAAAAACCGGTGGCCTGAATGATAGGTAGGCTACTAAGTACACAAATTTTAAATAAAGCATCCCATATTTTGCAGATAGGGTAATTCAAATTGAGCTCTTAATTCCTCTTGCAGTGTTTTTGATCTAGATGATGATGCCATACCTATTCAGTACAGAAATGGATTTACATTTTTGACAGCTGATGAACAGGTAATTAGTATGCCTGAGATATTGCATTGTTGTACTGTTTAACTTTCAATTAAACCTATCCTGTCCTTGCGGCCTTCCTTGGGAATAAATCATGCATTCTTCTCCTGCTTCCTAACCATATTGACATTGAGATTTTACGGAAATTTACAGGGATTTAATAGTGCTTTAGAGCGTGCATTTAACCTCTACAAGAACAACATTGATGGTTGGAAACAGCTTGTCCAAAAGGACATGGGTATAGATTTTAGCTGGGATTCATCGGCATCATTGTATGAAGAACTTTATGCGAAGGCTGTTGCCCGAGCAAGGGCTGCAAATCGTGCTTGAGTTTGTGGAGATAGGTATCCTAGGACGTTTCCTGAAGCTGGTTCTTGAAGAAGTTCAAAATATTTGTTTGTAACGACTTGGGAGTTGACTTACCATGAAGGGCTTGATTGTGCAAATTGATTTGAAAAGGAGACTATTTGACTGCGAGATATTTCTACTGCAAGAAGACCAAAAGGCAATTGAACATGATTTTACTATCTAAACTGCATCTTTTCAACTGTTTAATTTTACACGTGATCGCAATCAAATCATTCATTTTCTGGGTAAAACCCTAACCTTTGTTCTAGTTTCAGAGGCATGAATCTCTGTTTGTAGATATACACATTATGTTAGGCAAATGTATTGTATACAAGTTCATATAGTGAAACATACATTTCATTGTAGCTTAAGAATGTATTAGTAGTATATGGAGACGAATAGAAGGACAAAATAAATATTGGAATCTACGGTCTCGGTTTATCTGTTGTTATTGTCTTTGGATTTCCTAGACTTGTTCTCCTCAATTCTAATTCTTATGTAATATTTGAGAATAAAATTTAGTTGTTCATTGTTGAAGAAGACTGGTGTTGGAATAGATGTAAACTGTAAAAAGTCTCTGTATTTCAATAAATTCTTAAATTAGTCTTGGGTTAAATACCTCTTTAGTGATGGCGTGCTGCGTAGCCATCACACCCAGTATTTTCTTAAGCTTGCTTAGTTAATTTCTTCTAAGTAAAAGTTGGCGAAAACAATTTTGCTCCTTTAGACTTTAGAGAGACCCTAGGCTCTCTGCAGTCTTTTCGCCGTGAGTCCAAAGAATTATGGACCTGTTTGTGCGGGCAGGCCTAGACTGCAAATGCGGCCTGTCTTTACAGGCAGACTGGCTCATGGCTCAATCTAATTCCGAGTTGAACTCGTGTCAAGCCGAATCTAAAACGGACCAGCTGCATCGTCCACTTTTACATCTCTACCCGAACTTCATTATCACGTATTTGATACCCAACAAGAATTGAAAAGAAATAGAAGATCCAAGGCTATTCCAAGTCAGTTTGTTACCTAACCTTAAAACACACAACGTTAAAAGATTTTGGACAACCATTCAAAATGAAGCAAATTAAAGCCTCTGAAGCTGAAAATAAGCTTCAATTTTTACCATTTCAGGTACTTCTAACTTTAGCATATCATAAACTGCCATATTTTTTTTTAGCCTCTTCGATATCCAAATTTCAAATTATCACGTCCGCTGGAAATATATGTTTTCTTGCATTGCTTCATGAAAAATCTGCTGTATAATTGTAGTCCCTTGTGGCTACTGCTGGATATATGTCAAGAACAGATGAAGAAATTCAGTTGCAATGGAATGGGAAGAAGAAGAGAAACAATAGAGCCAGCAGAATTTTAAATTGACCGTTTGGAAACGACGCCGTTGGGGAATAAATGAAGACAACGCCATTCAGAAACTTTATTCCTTTTATTTCTTTTAATGAATTCTGAATATACGTTTTTGTAAATGGGTTTGGGAAATGCGATTTTCACCAACAACCTTTAAAAGCTGCAAGATGAGAGAGAAATGGCATGTTTGGCATTTTTGTTCTGAATATTCCGTTCAGCTCAGCTGAATTTCCAGTCCATCATTCTTTTCTTTACCTTCATTCTCAATTATTTTGTTTTTCATCCGTTGATTAGTCCTTTTTAAGTTTGTATTGAGCTTGTTGATTTGAAATGAAAGTGAATTGATTAGCCATATTTGAGTAGAAATTTCCTGAATTAGCAGATTGCAGTTGCTGGTTTGTTTATAATCATCAACCACAACAATATAGAGTAATTTTTTCTGATATTATGATAGAACTAACATATGGAAACACATTTGCAAGGACTAGAAGCACACAAAATTCACAGCTCGTTCCATTAATTCGCCATAATTTTACATCATCATAAAACAACAAGATTATGGTACACTTTTTTTTGTCAAATTCACTTTCCAGGGACAAAGTTTGTAGCATAGGACCAAGCATTGTTGTTAACGGGGTCTGCAAGGTGGTCAGCAAGGTTTTCCAATGGACCCTTTCCGGTTACGATTGCCTGGACGAAGAATCCGAACATGGAGAACATGGCAAGTCTACCGTTCTTGATCTCCTTCACTTTGAGCTCAGCAAAGGCCTCAGGATCATCAGCAAGTCCTAATGGGTCGAAGCTTCCACCGGGGTAAAGTGGGTCGACTACCTCACCTAATGGTCCACCGGCAACACGGTAGCCCTCAACAGCTCCCATCAAGATGACTTGGCAAGCCCAGATGGCCAAAATGCTTTGAGCGTGGACCAAGCTCGGGTTGCCCAAGTAATCGAGTCCACCCTCACTGAAAATTTGAGCACCGGCCTTGAACCACACGGCCTCACCAAACTTGACACCATTACGGGCCAAGAGCTCTGGGAAAACACATCCAAGAGCTCCAAGCATGGCCCATCTGCAGTGAATCACTTCAAGCTCACGGTTCTTGGCGAATGTCTCGGGATCAGCTGAGAGTCCAGCAGTGTCCCAACCATAGTCACCAGGGAATTCACCAGTGAGATAACTCGGAGGCTCACCAGAGAATGGACCCAAGTACTTAACACGGTCAGGGCCATACCATGGGCTGCCAGAAGAAACTGACTTGCTCACAGACTTCCTCATTGACACCCTCCCGTTGCCGGTGATCTTGGGGGCAGATGGTGAGAGCTTCACCGCCTTTCCGGCAAAAGATGGAGAAGAAAGTGCCATTGTAGATGCAGCCATTTTACTCAATATTTCTCTATGTTTGCAAAAGAGTTGCTAGATGTTTGTGGCTTGAGTTGCATGGCTAGTGCATTAAGGCATTTATATGAATTGAGTTGCCAACACAGATCAGGGTCCTTATCTATGGATATCACTAACTCTATTTTCATTGGTGTATGATATTTTTGATAGCATAGCCATTTGGCAACGTCCAGCACCACCAGTTATGTTGGATTTTTTGTGGTATGTAGCAAAAATCTTGCCTGATGTGGACATAGTTTCTTGTAGCCAATCAGTGATAGCCATGTGTACCATTGGATTAGTTCACTATCTTCATGAAAAATAGATATCCAGTATGCAACCTAAATTCAAGTTTAATGTTAGTCCAGAAGTGGGTTAGATGTTCAATTGTTCATCTTTTCAAACTATACAACATTTTTCATCATATCTTGTGAAAATGTAAGTTGTTCGTTGAATCGAACATGAACCAACACTCTTTAACATCCTACTCAATGAACATATGAAACATGTTTCGTGTTCATACCTCAACTTGGATCATCCATTGGACAAATTGATACTAACTGATCAAAGTATTCGTATTCCTTAATTAAGTACCCCATTCTGATTATCAAATGAAGATACTTTTCACCCATTTGAGGTAGAAAATCTCATTGTTAGGATACATTTTATTGTCAAAATCAAGACTGTCAAAGGTATGACAAACCACCTTAATTAGTTTGGAGCCACTTGTAAAATCCCAAGAAACTGATGGAGTACAGATTTCCAAGTGGCAGAGAGGAAACAACTCAAAAATCTTGAGATCCAATCAAAGAAGAGATATAGATATCATGAAGATAAGGAAAACTGCCTTTCCCTTCTATAAATAATCACAACTACCTCTGCACATTGAGCACTTAAACAACTTCTCAAGACAACCATCAATCAGCAGTAAACTTCTCTTAAACGATGGCTGCATCTACAATGGCTCTTTCTTCTCCATCTTTTGCCGGAAAGGCGGTGAAGCTCTCACCATCTGCCCCCGAGATCACCGGCAACGGGAGGGTGTCAATGAGGAAGTCTGTGAGCAAGTCAGTTTCTTCTGGCAGCCCATGGTATGGCCCTGACCGTGTTAAGTACTTGGGTCCATTCTCTGGTGAGCCTCCGAGCTATCTCACTGGTGAATTCCCTGGTGACTATGGTTGGGACACTGCTGGACTCTCAGCTGATCCAGAGACATTCGCCAAGAACCGTGAGCTTGAAGTGATTCACTGCAGATGGGCCATGCTTGGAGCTCTTGGATGTGTTTTCCCAGAGCTCTTGGCCCGTAATGGTGTCAAGTTTGGTGAGGCCGTGTGGTTCAAGGCCGGAGCTCAAATTTTCAGTGAGGGTGGACTCGATTACTTGGGCAACCCGAGCTTGGTCCACGCCCAAAGCATTTTGGCCATCTGGGCTTGCCAAGTCATCTTGATGGGAGCTGTTGAGGGCTACCGTGTTGCCGGTGGACCATTAGGTGAGGTAGTCGACCCACTTTACCCCGGTGGAAGCTTCGACCCATTAGGACTTGCCGATGATCCTGAGGCCTTTGCTGAGCTCAAAGTGAAGGAGATCAAGAATGGTAGACTTGCCATGTTCTCCATGTTCGGATTCTTCGTCCAGGCAATCGTAACCGGAAAGGGTCCATTGGAAAACCTTGCTGACCACCTTGCAGATCCTGTTAACAACAATGCTTGGTCTTATGCAACAAACTTTGTTCCTGGAAAGTGAGCATTGAAAGATTTGTCAATTGTGAGCTCAAATGAAATCAACTTGTCCTATCTTAAGTTCGATTCGAATATCAATGGTGTTTGTGATGTATATTGATTTAATTTAATGAAAAAACTTGTGAATTTTTTGCATCACCATATGAATATTTATGATTATGTTGTTATTCTGACTCTTGAATTCTCGTACTATTCAACATACATTATTTGACATCATGAATGTGGTCGTTATTCAGTTTTCAACTCCGAATTTGTTTCTATAAAGAAACGTTTCCAAAACTCAACAATAATTCAACTCTTCAACAAACAAACAACTTTGCTTAAACGAATCCAACACATAAGAACACGAATCTATGAAAAATCATTGAGAAAAGTCATTGTGTCCAGAATCATACTTGCAATGCCATAAAATGTAAGGGTCCGTTTTATAGCTTTCTTTTCCATGGAAAATGTTATATCCGAGTATTTTAATTCCTACTTTGGCTGTTTGATACAAATATGGAAATAAAAAATGAATTCTAGGGTAGAACCACTTTAAACTTGTTTTTGGCCAATTCTTTGAAAAATATTTTCTTATAGGAGAGAGTGGTTTTTATTTTCTAACTTACATGGAATTTCAATTTTTTTCTACCTTTGCAAATCAAACGAACCTTAATATATTTTGCTTCAAGAAAACAATCTGGAGTTGAAAACAAGCGTGTAACATTTAAAATTCAATATGCATCATCCAAAGATTCATTTCATGGCTATTGGATCAACTTAAATTTTAAAATTCAATATGCATCATCTTACGGAACTATAAGTTCAAAAAGATTGAAAAAGCCCGTCATTCAAACCACATACGAATAATTCCTTAAAAAGTTAAGGATCAAAAATATTTTTTAATCTATTATAAGACATATTATTTCAATATAGAAATAATTTCAGACAATTTCCCAATTTTGTTTGTCAACAAACAATTCGAAGCATATTTCAATCTCATTTTTTTCCTTCAATACTTCATTTGTATCAATGTTGAAGAAAAAGGATACAACTAACTTCTGACGGTCAAATTTCTGTTTCTCCCTCCTATAGTCTTGTTAAACCCTAAAAGCCAATTTACTCCCCCAAACCATCAAATTCAATCGTATGATACCAAATAATGGAGAGACACGCCCAATTTTTCTCCTCACTCAAACAAGTGGAAAAAAGGCTTAAACTGGAAGAACGACCATCACCATCCTCCACTCTTCCGCCGCCGCCACAAAACCAAGAAAACATCATCAACACTGAACAAACAGATTCTCTTGGTTCCCCCATTTACCTTGATTATGAACATGCCACCACCACCAATGCAAGCACTTCATCCATCCAAGAAAGTGAAGTCCCTCGAGAGTTTCTCACAAATTCCCCTGATTTCCCACAAACCCACGATAGCCCACCTCAAGAAAACCATGGTGGAATCCAAGAGCCAGTCCATCAAATTAAAGAAAACAATCTTGATGATGACATTGTGCTATTGATGCAACTCTTAGGGTTATCCCACTGTGAAGAGCCCAACAAAAGGGAAGAATCCTTTAATGTGGGCTGCGATGATGAATTTTACAGAAAGATTCTTGGGATGAAGGGCCCGAAGAATGCGAAGGAAGCTGAGAGGTTAGAGGGGTGGATCAATCATTTCTTGAACGGTGAGAAGAAAGAGCCATTCAGGTTGGCACATTTGCTTTTGGGTAAAGCTATTGTTTTACATTCAGAAAATAATAGTGATGATTTTGGAGGCTTTGAGTTTCCCTCAACTATTGATGAGTTCTTGCAGAATGATCCACCAACAGATTAGGATTATTGTTGTTGCTTTTTTTTTTTTTCCTGTTGTATTATTACTATTCTTACATCTTTATAAGTTATGGGGGGATTCATGGGAATGCTCAATATTACATGTGCAGATTATTTTGCTACGATTTCTTGTTAAAATGTATAATTGACTTTTTTCTTTTTAACATTTTTGCCTTGAGTTGCGACCAATTTGATATAGTGTAGAACAACACCATTTCCTTCTTCAAGACCATAGTTGCTTGTTTTAGACGCGGCCAAAGGGGCATAATCTCAATTCTTTAATTAAATTTACTTGATACTAAACATTAGAGTGTCTTACAATACAATATTCGACTAACTTCACCAAAAAATAAAAAATATATTTGTGGCAATTTATTCATTTCTAGTATCTCCCAAAGTCAAGAATGTGTGTACAACCTCAGCTTTATAGGAAAGATAAGCTTTGATACTTGACCAAGCTGCTAACTTCAAAAAGAAGTGTTTAGAAGGTTAGTTCTCAGGCAGGGAAAGAGCAGGAATGGAAAAGCCTTTCGAATGCCTGTTGTTTCGTGGAGGTATATGATGCTAAATAAGGAATTGAAGCTGGCTCTCGGACCTTTCTTCACTAGTCCACACAAAATGAGGTTCTTCAGGCTTCACACCTGCATTCTCTGATCCCCGGAATAGATCCAAGGAGATAATTGTGTGAAAGATCTAAAGTTGTCAGTCGGTGAAGACAAGCTAATTTTTGGGATTGTCCCGTCAAGCTTGTTCCATTGAGGTCGAAGTGAGAAAGTGAATCAAGTTCAGATGCATCTCGAATCATGCTGCAACCAAAGATCAAGCAGTTGTTTGAGCACATAAGTTTTTTTTTTTCTTCCTGGAATTGCTCCTACCAGCAGGTTGTCATGCAGTGAACGGCCTTATAGGCGTGTAATCTCTTTCTGTAAATCAACCAATCCAACAATCAACTCAGCATACCAATCTCTCATAGCCTCACATTATTCTTAGACTTGCCAGTCTGCCAATGTTTGTCTGTGAGTACAGCCGGAGTTGTTTGTTCTTAGTTCTAGTACTTAAAGTTTGAACAATTGAAGAGGTCGTCAGGAATGTTCTCAGGCTACATATTTTCAGCTAGAGATGAATATGTACGATTTGACAAAAGCCCAAAACCTTTTCGTATTCTTCAAGTGATTCTATTATGAGTTGAGGTTATGACCAGAAGGTACATACAGTTAATTATATTAGATGGAATGGCTCCTTTGAGGTGGTTGTCATTCAGGGTTAGATTCTTCGAGTTATGTAGTGAACCATGTGAGTTGGGAGTGACACTGCCAATAAATTGAAGCCTGTGGACAAATTGATTGATGTGTATGTTCAGACGTACGTTCTGGGATTTATCTGGGAAGTAACTATTCACCAACACAGCTGAAGAATTCCCAGATTTGACGTATCTGGAGGGCTTATTTCAGCAAGCCGGTTTTGGCACAGATCAAAGCCCTGCGTGGCTTTCAATCTATCGAAAGAAGCAGGTATGGAACCTTTTAAATTGTTCACTTGAGCTACAAGAAGTCAAAGATTTACTAAATTACAATTGTCTGGATGGAATTATTCTTGTGAGATTGTAAATGGGGCCATGTTCAAACAATGCTGTGTTACATGAGCTACCTGGGATGCTTCCGTTCTGAATTCTTTTTCTGAAATGTATTGCCTGCATAATTTTCGGGTACCGGAAAAATAGTTTGCATAATGGGGGTTAGCTGTGTGCAGACCGGGATTGAGGCTGATATTTTTCCAGTGAATGAATACGGAGTAGGATGAAGAACCTGGAGGCAGGAGAGGTTCTATTACAACCACATCAGGTAGATTCACCTTTAAAACCAGTTTGTAAGGGGAGGGATTTTATTGTGCTTATAAACCCACAAGGCACAGATTTTGCGTCCTAGCTGCTGCCTGCTCTTGAACCAGAGAAATGGATGTGGCATGTGCTAATGGACGACCCTATAACCAGTTGCAGTGGTGTTTGGCATCATTCCAATCGACAAGCAGTGCTAGATGGATCTTTGCTATTGTGTTTGTGAATGTTTTCAAAGCTTGAACTTTAGCTTTTGAGTTCTGCTGCTCCAATTAGACTGGGAAAACTCCTGCTCGCACAACTGTATAAGCAAATTTACTTCCTTTTGATCTATTGAATTCAAATGGGTTCTTTCCAACAGTCTTTGTGAAAGCTATGAAACGATCAACTCAAAATTTTAAGATCTTCTTTAACAGTGTTTCCTAGTGGTGTTTGGTGTCATTCCAATCAACAAGCAAATCCAGATGGATCTTTGTAATTGTGTTTGAGAATGCTTTCAAAGCCTGAACTTTACCTTTTGAGATCTGCTGCTCTAATTAGACAAACTCCTGCTCGCAGACTTTTTAAGCAAATTTACTTCCTTTGATCTACTGAATTCAACGTGTATTATGCTCAATGCCATTGAATTTATTCCGAGTATTAGATACATCTATTAGTGTGCAAATGTTCATGAATTTATATTTTGGGGGGGGGGGAACTCAACCAACGGCAAACACATCAATTGGGAAGCTCGGGAAATGTTGTGCTTTCCAACTGGAGGAAAGCACTACCTTTACATGGAAATTTGGTGGAAGTTCAGATCGCAAAACTCTTTGTGAGCATGGGTTCTTAAATCTAAATACTGCCAAAGAAAACATCCAGCCCTAGTCCAACCAAAAGCTCATGACTATCACGTAGTGAAGACGCTTCCTACTTCTGGTGGCAAGAGAACAAGCAGAATCACATGTTGCATGGAAGATTGGTGTTGGACAAATATCCTTTTGGTTTGATCGCTGGATAGGTGACAAACCTCTTTACGCCAAATATCTCCATCTAAATCATTCATCCATTGAGGTTCAAAAATTCATTAGGTGAACTGAATGGGAACATAGGAAACTCAGTTCTATTCTGCATGCAGAGATGGTCCGGGATATCTTGAGAATCCCAGCATACTTTTCAGCTTCAGACAACATAGTTTGGACACTTACTAACAATGGAACCTTCACAACAGCTTCTTGTTTGGACATAATCAGTCCTAGAAAAACCAATCCTCTCTCAAATTTATTTGGAACAAAGCCCTCCCACTTAAAATTTCATTCTTCATTTGGAAAATGTGGAACAATTGGCTATTTGTTGATGCTATTGTACAAAGCAGAATGACATTAGCTTAGCCTCTTCTTGCCAATGTTGCAGATGTGTGGAAAGCATATCTTATGTTCTATTAAATGGTGCTATAGCCAAGGAGGTTTGGAGCAATTTCAGCATTGGATATATGCAGACAAAGCACCTAAACCTGGTAGCATACTGATAGAACCTAATTCTCTGATTTTTGTGATTTTTGCAGATTGATGCAGCTACCTCTGGTTTTGAGCTAAAGTTTTAACCCCAGATTATGTATATTCGAGATTTTGTAACAGAGATAAGAAATTGAACTAAATTGTATTGATAAAGATTCCCACAATTTGATTACAATTGTTTTTGATTGAATGAAATAAAGAAAAGCAATTACAAATATATGAGCAATTCAAGAGGCTCAATCTCTCCAATGTTTCCCTTTCTTTTTGATCTTCCAGATGCTGCAATGTGATTTCCCCACCCTCTCTTATGCCACAGCAACAACCTGCACTATGTCTCTAACGGTTTTCACGTGCCTTCAATTGGTATCAATTGGTATTCGTGGGCCCCACATGATATTCTCCACTGCCATCTAAAATTCTCTTCTTGCCCTTATCTGTGTCCCCTGCATGAACGCGTCTTATTGGGAACCTATCATTACTCCGCTCTGCAAGACTCACCTTGTCCTCAAGGTGAAAGGAGGGAAATTGTTGGTTGATCAATTCAAACGGTTCCCAAGTGGCCTCAAGGAGAGGTAGCCCCTTCCACTGAATTAGAACATCCGTGCCTCGTAAATTTTTACTCGTACCTGGGCGACTCCCCAAAACAGCCTCTGGTTCGACCATCAACTCCAACTCTCCACTAATCTGAGGTGGTAACTCCAGCCTACCTTGAACCTGCCCAATCACCTTCCGCAACTGAGAAACATGAAACACTGGGTGAATGTGAGAAGTGGAAGGCAAATTCAGCTGGTATGCCACCCGTCCCACTCTCTTTTCCACCACAAAGGGTCCATAAAATCTGGGGGGATAACTTTTCATTCGGGCGCGCCGCTAAGGATTTACGCCTGTAAGAGAGAATTTTTAAGAATGCCATTTCTCCAACCTCAAAATTCACTTCCCTCCTTTTTGCATTGGCAATATTCTTCATTCTGACCTGGGCTTTGTTCAGCTGGATCTTCAATTCATCCAACATTTGGTCTCTTTCTAGTAATTGTTGCTCCACTATGGCCACTACGGTTGTTCCCTTCTCATACCGTATCAATGGGGGTGGTTCTCTACCATAAACAATTTGAAAAGGAGTAGTTCTTGATGCGGTGTGGAAGAGGTATTGTACCATAGCTCTGCCCAAGATAGCCAACTTGACCATGCCTTCGGTTTAGCTGATGAAAAACACCTTAAATAAGCCTCCAAAGTTCTATTCACTACCTCTGGCTGCCCATCCGACTGAGGGTGATACGCGGTGCTTCGATTTAGTTTGGTGCCTTGCAAGCGGAACAACTCTTCCCACAACTTGCTCATGAAAATTTTATCCCTGTCTGACACTATCGATTTCGGAATTCCATGCAACTGGACCACTTCCTTCACAAATATGGCAGCCACCGTTAGAGCGGTAAATGGGTGCTTCAGTCCAATGAAGTGGGCATACTTACTTAATCTATCCACCACCACCACCAATATAGTGTCCATTCCTTCTGATTTTGGTAATCCCTCCACAAAATCCATAGCTACATCCTCCCACACCTGATCAGGAATCGGTAAAGGCTGCAACAACCCGGCTGGAGATAGAGTTTGATATTTGTTTTGTTGGCAAATCACACATTGACCCACATACTTTTGGATATTCACTTTCATTCCTGCCCAATATACACTAGCTGCTAACCTCTGATATGTTTTTAGAACTCCAGCATGGCCGCCAATGCTCCCATCGTGTAGCAATAAAGACACTAACGCAGACTTTTTGGAAATCACCAGTCGCCCTTTTCGCAGTAGTTTGCCCTGACATATTGTAAAAGCAGAATGGGATAGCGGATTTTCCTCAACTTCCCTTATAATCTTATGCAGCCAATCATCTTTCTTAATCTCATCTTCCAACTGGACTAACGAGATTACAGCTGGTATTGTCATAGCTAGAAGCTCGACTGACTGCTTTACCCGCGAGAGTGCATCCGCTGCCTTGTTTTCTAACCCCGGTCTATACTATATGTCGAAGCGATACCCCATTATTTTCACCAACCATTTTTGGTACTCCGAATTTACTTCCCTTTGCTCCATCAAGAACTTTAAACTTTTTTGATCTGTCCTGACCACAAAGTTCTGCCCCAGTAGGTAGTGTCTCCATTTTTTTATTGCGAAAACAATTGCCATTAACTCCCTTTCATAGACTGACTTTGTGCGGCTTCTTGGGTTAAGGGCGTGGCTGTAATAGGCTATGGGGCGATGATCTTGCATCAACACGGCTCCCAATCCATATCCCGAGGCATCAGTTTCCACTACAAACTGTTTACTGAAATCTGGAAGTGCTAAGACCGGCACTGACGCCATGGCTGTTTTTAATTTTTGGAACGCTTCCTCCGCAACTTCGTCCCAATAAAAATTATCCTTGTGTAATCTTTCAGTAAGGGGCCAGGCGATACTTCCGTAGCCTTGTACAAACCTCCGATAATACCCCGTTAACCAGAGGAATCTCCGTAGTTCGCTCAGACAACGTGGGCTAGGCCAATCATGCATCGCCCTTATTTTGGACTGATCCACTGCTACCCCCTCCTGTGAGATAATGTGTCCCAAATACTCTACCTTTGACTGTCCAAACTGACACTTCTTCTTGTTAGCCACTAATTGATGTTCAGAAAGAATTCCCAGCACGCAATTGAGGTGTTTACGATGTTCCTCTAGGCTGCTGCTATAGACTAATATATCGTCAAAGAAAACCAAGGCAAACCGCCTCAGTTGTGCTCTAAAGACCTCGTTCATCAGTGATTGAAAAGTTGCAGGGGCGTTGGTCAGCCCAAATGGCATGACCATGAACTCATAATGCCCTTCGTGTGTTCGAAATGCGGTCTTAGGTATGTCCCTTTCCTCA
The DNA here is from genome assembly GCA_023638005.1 of Forsythia suspensa. Lineage (NCBI taxonomy): Eukaryota > Viridiplantae > Streptophyta > Magnoliopsida > Lamiales > Oleaceae > Forsythia > Forsythia suspensa. Next base: position 21,398,490 of record CM042663.1, read on the forward strand.
ACTCGAATCTGGTGATAACCCTCCTTCAAATCCAGCTTCGAGAATACTGCAGCCCCATGTAATTCATCTAATAACTCTTCAATTACGGGGATAGGGAATTTATCTGGCACTGTCACACGGTTCAGGGCTCGATAATCAACACAGAAGCGCCAACTTCCATCATTTTTTTTAACTAATAAAACCGAGCTTGAAAAAGGGCTTACACTGGGTCGAATGATACCTGCTGCCATCATTTCACGAACAAGCTTGTCGATCTCATTCTTCTGCACATAAGGATAACGATACGGCCTAACACTTACAGGCGCTATGCCCGGCTGCAGGACAATCGGGTGGTCCTTACTACGGTGGGGAGGTAACCCATATGGCTCCACAAACACATTTTCATAATTTGCCAAAACTCTCTCAATGACCGACTGAACCACCAACTGCATCTCAACAAAATCTGAAGTGATATTTCCCAACTCCAGTAACACCCCTTCCCCATTTTCTCTAAACGTCTTGATCATGGATTTCATGGATACCAGCGTTTTGCTTAAGCTCGGGTCTTCTTGGAGCGTCACTGAAGTTCTTCCTACTTGGAACTTCATGGTTAGTTCCTTCCAATTCACTTGTGTGCCTCCTAAAGTTGCCAGCCACTTCATGCCTAGTATGACATCTGAGCTGCCCAGCTCCAACGGCAAGAAGTCTTCTTTAATTTGGACACTTTGGATTTCTAACGATACTCTCTTGCACACCCCAACCCCTTGCACGACCAATCCCATTCCCATAATAACACCATAACCCGTAGTTGCTGTCCTCAATAATCCTAGTGTCTGAACCAGTTCTGAAGAAATGAAATTATGAGAAGCTCCGCAATCAATCAATACCACCACCTCTTGATTCAAAATCCTTCCCCTTACTTTCATTGTTCGCGGTGGGGTCAGCCCAACTACCAAATTTAGCGATAATTCTACCACCTCCCCCACGTCATTCGTTTCTTCAGCTGCTGCTTCAGCTGCTTCCTCATCTTCATCTAATTCCAACACCTCCCCTTCTTGAATCAACAAGACCTGCAATTCCTTGTTTTGCATCTATGGCCCAAGGTATACTTTTCATCACACCGGAAGCACAACCATTTCTCCCTCTTCATTTGCAGTTCGGCCTCACTTAGCCTTTTGAAAGGTGAATTCGAAGGTTTTCCGGTAGATATAGTTCTGGGTCTGCTTTGATTTTGGAATTTGGGCAGACGGGGAGCGGAAATTACGGTCGTCTAGTGCTGTGGTGAGTAAACTGGAGGTTTGTGTTTGAGTGGGCCTCTTCCAGAAATTGATCCTTTAAGAGCCACATTCTTGTCTTCTATTCTTTGGGCCATTTCCATAATTTGGCCCAAACCAATGGGTTTCATCAAACCGACTTCATCTCGGATCTCTGGTCTCAGCCCATTAATGAAGTTCCCTTCCAGAATGGCCTCTGGCATTTCTTCCAACGGAGACGCCAAGGTTTCAAACCATCGCCGATAATCACGAACTGAACCTTCTTGCCGGAGTGCCAAGAATTTCTCCTCCAGAGACCCGTCTTGTGATGGTCGAAACCTTTCCAACATCCTTACCTTCAATTCCTCCCAACTATGTAATTTTCGGCGCTTCTTTTCCCATTGGAACCACGCCAACGCCTCTCCTTCCAGGCATACCATGGTTGCTTCCATCCTTTCCTCACCTGCTATCTGATTGATAGCAAAATATCTTTCAGCCTTATATATCCATCCGTCTGGGTCCAATCCTTCAAATATGGGCATTTCCAAGCGTCTATTACGATGATCAGGACGCCATCCTCCGTCGGAACCTCCTCCTTCCTCGATTTCGCGGCTCCCTGTTTTAATTCTAGATGAGTTATCTAAAGGGAAGGGTAATTCAGTTTGTTTGGTAACTTCTCCTTCTTTTCCCTCCATAATTCCTACTCGGTCCGTAAGTGTCATTACCATGATCGTGCTCTGATACCAAAATGATAGAACCTAATTCTCTGATTTTTGTGATTTTTGCAGATTGATGCAGCTACTCCTGGTTTTGAGCTAAAGTTTCAACCCCAGATTATGTATATTCGAGATTTTGTAACAGAGATAGGAAATTGAACTAAATTGTATTGATAATGATTCCCACAATTTGATTACAATTGTTTTTGATTGAATGAAATAAAGAAAAGCAATTACAAATATATGAGCAATTCAAGAGGCTCAATCTCTCCAATGTTTCCCTTTCTTTTTGATCTTCGAGATCCGCAATGTGATTTCCCACCCCTCTTATGCCACAAAGAACAACGCACTATGTCTCTAACGGTTTGCACGTGCCTTCAATTGGTATCAATTGGTATTCCTGGGACCCACATGATATTCTCCACTGCCATCTAAAATTCTCTTCTTGCCCTTATCTGTGTCCCCTGCATGAACACGTCTCTTGTAAGTCTTTTGAATTAGGAACCTATCACATACAAGCAATCATCCATCTCATTATATACCGATACTTGTGGATGGAGAGGAACAACTCCAACTATTCTGAAGTTAAAATGAAGGCTTGGAGAGAGATTAGAAGAACTGAACACCTAGTGCAAGCTAGTGGGAATTCTGGACTCTTGCTTCAGATTAAACCAAAGTATACCAAAGCAACTTTTCTTGTATATTGGTAAAAACCAATAGTTGGAGCGGTAAAAGTTAACACAGACGGATGCTTGAAAAGGACCACAAACCTAGCAGCAGGAGGTGGGGTAATTAGAGATCATGAGGGGAAGCTCCTTTTTGGCTTTTATGCACAAATTCTATCATTGCGGCTGGGTTAAGAGCAATTTGTACTGGCTTGAAACTATGTAAAGAACATGGATATGTCAAAACTTGGGCACAGATACTACGGCAGCTATACACATCATTAACAAAAGCTCCACTTGACCTTGGCATATTCAGTATTGGCTGACAGAAATACATCACAGGATGGAGGAATTGGACAACATTTTCTCATATCTGATGGTAGAGAAACACAGCTGCTGATTGGATGGCAAACAGAGGCTATAAAGAACATGTAGACAAATCCTATACCCTCAATGAGCTGAGGAGAGATTATTGGTGTTGGAAACTGGCACGAGAATTAGTCAGAAAATAAAAAATTTCTTTAATTCAATAAAACCAGGATCTTTGCTAGGCGTTCACGTATTTATTAGAATTAAATACTAATGATTTAGTATTATACCTGAATCGATAAACGATATTAAATTTTGATCTGATTCACGAACTTGCTGCTTCTGATTCACAAACTTGCTGCTTTTGATTCATGAACTTGGTGCTCCCAACGTTCAAGTCTTCTATGGTATTCTCCAAGTATAGATTACACCGGCATGTGGGCACCTTTCAATTGAATAAAAAAACTAATTTCTGGACTGGTCTAATTTAGAAAACCAAGAAGATAAAATTCAAGTCAAACAAGACTTAAGAATTTTCCTTTCATCTCTTTTCTTAATCGTTGGAATTGTTCGAATTAATTTACATCACATGCAATGTGATATAAATACGACAAACGTCCTGATTGCAAACAATGACAAGAGTCCTGTTAGTATCAAAGTCCAATTAGCTTAAGATTGATTTAATTACACATGTAATCCCTGAACTTATATCACAATTACAATCAAGTCCAAAACTTTTATAGTAACTGTGATTAAGCCCAAAACTTTATAGAGCTACCACAGGACCTGTTCGGACATATATTTTCCAAGCTCCAATAATTAGATCCTGTCTTGTTGACCCTAGACCCCTCGATCTAATTATTAGTCTTTTGCTTTTTCTACTAAAGGTAAGAGACTGCACTCTCGGAATATATAATATTACAGAAGCTGTAATACTTTCCTCTGACCTACCGTATATATATTTCATCCCTGTTTGAGATTCAATAATTAGGTATAAGCATAAATGACTGTTTTGCCCTTCTAATTATTCTCACTAACTTTAAGTTACATTTTCTTCAACGGTCATGTGAACTAATTCACAGATGTCGAAGTTTAGCCTTTGCTAAATACTGAGCTCAGATTTATAACCGTTCAATAGAAAATACTTAAGTTGTCATGCGACCCATTTTTCAGGGCGACAGTTCCCGACACGAATTTGAGTTCTCTATTTCGCCCATTCTCAAGCTCCCAACTTATCGAGATATTTCATCAACTAAATTGATCCCATTGGTGAATCAAAGAACCATCAAACTAGCGAAAAGATATACACAATCCTATCAAGAGATTTAGATAAATACCCGGTGATCAAGTAGAATTTAATTATTCGCACGGTCATGCTATATAATTAAATTCGACATGTGATCTGTTCAATACACTCCAAGTGTACTAGTGTCACCATTAATCTATTTCTATGATAAGGACAAATCGTAAAACTACAATAAATTGATGAGCATTTATACCAGTCTCTTAATCAACAGACATCCGAAAGACTACTCTTTGCTTAAGAAAACTGACAATATATACCAAAACATCAAAACAAGAAGACAATAAATATAAAATGTTTTATAGTCATATTGTTAGTTAATAACAATATCAGATAATCTAACAAATGAGACCACCATGTTTTTATTTTCCAAAGAATCATCAATTACAAAGCAAAGCAGTAATGCGAAGAATGGAGGAAAAGGCTTTAATGCACGTGTATAATACTGACTAATTACGCATGAACCGACACACATTCCCACGAAGAATATGTACCCATTTGAACCTAGAGCTTCTACCACGTTAAATGAAGAAGCATCGATGGATTAGGCAATCCGTTTATATATCTTACTGTAAATTACAATATATAGGATAACATTTGGCTTGAATTCTATGTCATATCAAAACTTAATACAAAACATACCCATTTTTCGAATTCGAGCGAAGAATGAGCACTAAATTAACAAGATCAAAACACTCACATTTGCACATACACCAATTTGTTTAAAAATTAACCCATGGTCGAATTCTTCTCCAATCACCCAAGCTTTATTCCGGCCAAACTCCCACGAAAAACATTGACACAAATATAACTTGTAGATAATGCTACTCTTAAGCGACCGGGACTTGCTAACCACCCATCCCCGACGACAACAAAAAATAAATAAATGAATCATGTTTGGTTAGCAAGCAATTCATTATGGGTGGGTATTTTAACCAAACCGAACCTCCCGATAAGTTGAATCTCATAACCCAACAAAAATTCAACATATAATATACCACATACCGTGTAGTCGGAGGACGAAGGGAAGTGGTAGAAAGTTTTGACCGTACAAGTTGAAATCGCACTACAAAAGGCCTAACCGATCCCACCATATGCTGCCTTTTTTAACGAATCTGGGAAAAACGCAAACACCTTGGACGGATCTGAGAGGAATTTATTTGGCTGCCTCACATCTGTTGTGAGCAGTACCAAATGTGGAGATGGAAATGGAGATGGAAGAGTCAGTTGGGTTATAATTGTGGAGTGTAAGAAGAAGTTGCGTGTCTCTAGCGTGTGTCAGGTCTGAGAGACTGAGCGACATATGCTGGAGACACGTTGTCGAGTTAGCTTGACAACCATGTTGGTTGTCCAGTAACTCGACAACCAACATGGTTGTCGAGTCCACGCATGTAATCCTTTATTACTAATCCTAATTAAACTTCAATTACTCAGGTGATTGATTGTCTTCAAACATTGCTCAAGAAATTTAAGCTTCAGACAAATAACAACTTACACAACTCGATAACCAACATGGTTGTCGAGCCAGCGCGATGTAATCCTCCATTACTGAAAAATCATTCTACCATTGATGCTAATTAAATTTCAATTTGTCAGATGATTCTCAAACATTGATGAAGAAATTTAAGCTTCAGACAAATAAGAACTTACACATAAATATGTAAAATATTCTAAAACATATGTAAAAATTAATAAGTTCAAACTTAGACTTCTAAAAATAGAAACTTACAAATAAAATAATCTACAAATAATCTATAACGAGTTCTATAAAAAAAATTTACAGTGATTGTCACTGAACAATAATGTACAAATAATTTATACACTTATAGATAACTTGTTTTACGAGTTCGAGCCCTCCTTCTGAATTGTGAACTCCAATCTAAGAACTATGGAAGATATTGAATAATTTGAGAGAAATTTGGCTGTCAGAACTTGCTTGACGAAAACAGTCTGAATTCTAAGCTCCAATGAAACAAGTATGGAAAGACGACGAGTTCGAACAATCCGGCGGCTAAATTCTAAGCTCCAATGGAACAAATATGGAAACAAATATGGAGAATGAAGATAAATTTGGCTGTGGAAATGGTATAAAGTAAAAAGGCAGAAAGTCGGTGAGTGAAGTAGGTGATAAAATTAAATGATAGTTGTAAAACGACGGCGTATTGGACGAAAATTGTAACAAATTTAAGACTCTTATATTATTGTAAGGATATCTCATATGCTCACATTCAATTTATTGTCATCATGTGTTTTATACGTTTTTTAATACATTCATCATCAAGTTCGAAATCGTTGCTCAATACTGATTGTATCAATACATTATCCAATCATGTCAAAAAATCCCCTAGATCGTCAATTTCCCCATGAACATATCAAAAATCAAGAAATGAATTATCTTCTTATAAGTACAATCTTCTTACAAGTACAGTACCTAAAGATGGGAATATTTAAGAGAGAGAGAGTGAGAGAGAGTTTTGTTTGTTTACAAGCTTTTATACTACAGAACACACACATAGAGTTATATATGTATATGTATGTATGTATTCATTTGTATGAAATCTTTTGGAATTAATTGAATTTTATCGGGTTGAATCATTAAATATTTTTTAAATGATGTGAGTCATTACAATTAATTTTGGTTGAATTGAAAAAGTGTCTAATAAAAAATACGTAATTGGTGAATGAGTATGATGAATGAACATATTCATTCAAGATTTAATCTGAACCATCATATCACATAAAAATATGAAATGGTGCGATCTAAGGATTCATATTAATTAGACCAAATAGTGCACCTGTTTATGAAGAGGCATACACCCATTCAAAAAGACACTTTAAATCCTATAAATAGAGACCATCAAATTCAATTTTTTCACACCAAATCAATTCTGAATTAATTGATTTTAAATTCTATATATCTCTCCAAATTCTGCTTAAAATAATTTCAAAAGATCGTTGTTCCTTTTTTTCAAGAAGAATGCAGTCATTCTTTGGTTCGATCGGCAATGTTGGTATAGTGCAATACTAACTTTGGAAAATAATGTTGTATCTTGGGAGACAGACGTTCTTTGATCCTGTTAGCACCTTTGCATGAGACAAGATTTGTCTTAAGGAGATTTGATACGGCATACTTCGCTTCATCACTTTTCTATTTTTATGTTTTTCTCGACGTTCCCGTCAAATTTTGACAATAGGTTTGGTGTGGAAAATGAATGGAGTTGTTTTCATGAAATCCACATATATAAATCTGATCCTGGTTTGTAGGCAAAGTTGGAATTATTTTACCATTAGATCCTTAACACAACCCCAAGTTAGTTCTTTTTCAGAATTATATCTAATTTAATAAGTTGAATATTTATAATTGATTTTTCCACTAACAAGTAGTGCCGTGCATTTAGTTGTCTAACAACGAGCTTTGAAACCAAGTCCACCTGAGACCCTAGGGACTAATTTTAGTGATATTCTATAGGCTCATAGTGGGGTTTTTTTTTTTTTTTTTTTTTTTTTTTTTTTTTGAAAAATGAAACAATGAACATGAAAGCTCCAAGAACCACTGCATTAGGCACAAGACTGGTTGCATGATTCAGTTATGGCTACAATATGTGTTTGTATGTTCGTATACTATTACCATTATATTGTTTTTGGGATGTCGACTGATAAACTTTAGACGGAATTAAAAAAGAAAACGAAGTTAAAAGTCTTGTTCGTTGTCTTTAACAAGCATGTCCTTAATTTGTGTCGGTTATTTCATTTCATGTTACATTTGTTGTTATCTAATTGTTAATGTTCAAGCTTCTTAATATGACAATATGCCTGACAACCAAATGATTTTGCATCAAGAGGAGAAAATAAAATCTAACCTCCAATATACAAAAACTTAAAAATAATCTAAAGGAAATTACAATAATAAGTATCGGGGATAGACATAAAATGTTCAGTACTTCAAGTGAGATATTGCAATATCTTAGACTTTGGCTAACTTCATATATATAAATATGTGATTTCTACACTAGTGATATTAATTGAATTTTTCTATGTGCAAAACAAACCAAAATAAGAAAGAGAAATATTTAAATGTGTGTTCATTGTCTTGTTTAATCCCCTATAGTTGAATGTACCAAATAAATTAAGTACATACCCTTTTGATTCGACCGTTCTTCCTTATTATGCCCATGATGATATGATTGATGGCTCCTATTTTATTGTTTCGAATGTGATGAATATATATTGAACTACAAACTCATCAATGACAATGACCATAATATATACATATCTTTTATTCAATTGTATTAGATGTACAAACAATACAATTGTAAATAGAATACATGAGTACACAACAAAAAAAACAAGCACATTCTAAGTTTTATAAATTGCAAAGTTTACCTAGTAGACGATAACACACATGCTAAAATTTTACAAACTTGTGGAATGCTTCTTTGAATCGGATTTTGCTGATGGCTATCTTTACGTACAACCAATCCATTGAGCTATTCCACAACCTGAAAAATGCAATCCTCCACGAGTTATTGAACATTAAAGTCCCACATACTCCCCAAAAGCCAAAAACAAACCCGATTGCCATACTAATGTAAAATCCATCACTAATAAGCTTGTCCTCCTCTGGATCTTTCATCCCATTAGCATTACCAATAATCTTTGGGTCTTGAGCAATTTCATCTCCTGGACATGTTTTATTAAGTGGAAGGCCACAAAGACCAGGGTTTTCCTCGAATGCAGAAGCACCGAGAGTTTGTAAATGAATGTTTTGTGGAATTGTATGACAGATCTAACAATTCAAGTTGATCCAATTGAGAAACACTAGTAGGAATACCACCAGAAGAGTGGTTTCTTGATAAATCAAGAAAATCTAAAGACCTTAGTTGTCCAATGTTTCCAGGAAGGATTCCAGATAGATTATTTCTTGAAAGGTTCAACCCAACTAGAGTTACAAGACTGGTAATTTCAACAGGAACACCACCAACTAAATTGTTGCTTGAAAGATCAATGAATTTCACCAGTTGAAGAGTATTTACGTACTCGCGGTCATTGTTTTTCCACATTACATTTGCACTCTCATAGCCTTGTTCGACATTAGTAGAAAATGGCTCATATGACATATAATCCCCTTCTTGAATCATAGCAGTGAGATTGTTTAGGCATTTTGGTATAGCTCCAGAAATCTTGTTTAAAGAAAAGTCCAACACTTGTAAGTGTGCAAGGTGACACAAGTTTGAAGGAATACTACCAAAAAACTAGTTGGACCTGAGATTTAGAAAGACCAATTTAGTAAAAGCATCTCCCACCCATGTCGGTATTTTATGAGTCAATTTATTTCGTGAAAGGTCGATGAAAGCCAATGTTGTTGAATTCCTCGACGATGTTGGAATTTCTCCGATCAAACTGTTGTTTTGTAAATGCAATGATAAAAGGTTATTTAGTAAAGAGATATTTCCGAATAAATTATTATGTGCCAGCTTAAGAAATGTTAAATTTGGTAGGTTTGCAAAACTATTGGGAAGTTGTCCTGCTATTTGAGAGGTCAAGATAATCAATTAGTTTCATGGCATAAATTGGTAATTGGCCCAGAAAATTTGTTACTCGACAAATCCAATATCCATGCATTAGGAGGCAAAATTGGTAATGAACCATTAAAATGATTGAAGCTTAAATCTATGATTGGGCCGTAATTAGAAGAGAACTTTGGTGAGAAATCAGGAAAGACACCATGAAAATTGTTAAGTGATAAATTTAAATAAAGTAAGTTTCGACTTATCTCCCAAAACCAATCAAGGCAGGTGTCTAAAATTCCAGCATTAGCAATATGAAGTGAATTTAATCTCGTTTGTGTTCTAGTCCAAGTGGGGAAATGTGGCCCAACTTTGCAACCTGCTAATGCTACATTTTTGAGTTGGAAATGAGGTTTCTATCCTAAACTGAAATTGATTGAGATACCTGGGTTGGAAGACAAGTCGATATTTTGTAATTGGGAAAGATTGAAGAAATGAGATTCAGTGATTACGTCTTCAAAGTGGTTTGAACGAAGTCCCAAAGATTCAAGTTTGAAAAGGCTTCCAATGATTTGGGTAACAGTACCATTAAACATATTATCATTAAGATCTAAGTTTGTCGAGGAGGAAGATGATGCAAGATGAGGCACTATTCCTGTCAGTTGGTTAGAAGACAAATCTAAACATGATAAACTACTCAGATTCCCCAAGGATATTGGAATCTCACCTTTAAGTTGATTTTTAGCGAGAGAAAGATACGAAAGGGACAATAAGTTTCCAATAGCATTAGGAATGGGACCTTGCAATTTGTTGAAACTGAGGTCAATGTAACTAAGGCCAGTGCTGAAGTGAAACAACCAAGGGAATATACAAGAAGATGAGAGGTCGTTCTCCGAGAGATCAAGTTCATAAAGAGAATTAGAAGCATTGAACATGGAAGGTGAGGGAGGAAGTACCGTAGGCAGGCCACGTCCATGCAAGTGTAACACTTTGAGCTGAATAAGTTTATTTATTTTTTGTAACCAATTGGTTGCCATGGTGAGGTTAACATAGCCCAGGTTCAGGTATCTCAACGAATGAAGTCGAGAAAGCCTATCAAGGTTTGTGCTAGTTAGCATATCAGATGTGTCAAGCCCAAGAAATTGCAATTCAGTTTGGTTGCCAAGATGATGGGGAATTTCTTCACTAAAATAAGTATTAGAAAGATCAAGATATTGTAATCTTTCTAGAGAGCCGATGAATTGTTGGATTCTATTATAATTGAAATCATTGAAACTGGGTTCAGATGCTTCAAATGTTGTATTTCAAGCAACCAAGCGCTAATATTACCTCTTAGACGCGCAGACGGACCATTAAGATCCAACTGAATAATTTAATTTGTTAGGTTATCACAAAGGATTAGAGGTGGCAAAATGGACCAGCCTAGATTACCTGGTCTTTGGGCTAGGCTAGCCCAATAAAAAGTTGATCAAATAAAAATTAGGTCAATTTAGTCTGGTACAACTAACCCACCAGGCCAATCGGGCTGAAACCGGGCTGGCCCGATAAATTTTTTTTTCCCAAGTCTCTACCGCCACTTCAAACACCCACTCCCCCCACTTTTCGTGAAAGCGTGGCAGCAAATGGAGAGAAAAATCTTCCCTTCCTCCCGCAGCAAATAGGGGAGATTTCTCCTCCCTTGTTTTCGGTCGTGCCAGACGGAAACAAGGGGGGAGAAATCCCCCCTCAACAAATAGGGGGATTTCTCCTCCCTATTCGCGGTGAAACCAAGGAGAAATCTCCCTGGTTTCGCAAGAAATTCTCGCGAACCAAGGAGATTTCTCCCTGGTTTTGCGACTAGATGGGAGAAATCCCTCCTATCTGGTTGTTGGCGGCGGGGGGAGGGGAGGGAGATAAATCCCCTCTTCTCTGGTCGGGTTCTCAAATGGGGGTGGGGGAGGAAAATACCGATTTTGTTGTTTCATTTTTTTTTAAAATTATAAATAATTATTTTGAAAAAATAAGTTAAAAATTTAAGTGGGTCAGCCCTGTGGCCTAAAATCGGGCTGGGTTGGCCCTGCAAATACCAGTCCATGTAAAATTGGGTCAGGGTTAGCCCAGTCCAATCTTTTATGTGGCCCGTCTAATTTCGGGTTGGGCCAGCCCATCTGACCTATTTGCTAGCTCTACAAAGGATACCTCTCCATTTGCAACATTCTTTTTTGTCTTTGTGGTTTTCCTAAGAAGAGAGTTAATCGTAATCATTAATAAGCTCGTCTTTGGATTTAAGAAGAGGTTCCCTCTCTTTCTCTAAGCACCTGATACCATCTTTAATTTTGATAGAGTGCTCACAAGTAGCTCTCAAGCTCAATAGTAATATGATAGCTAATTAACAAATGGGGATGTTGAAAGAACTTTATCATTGTGAACAATTGTAACTAAGAATTTACTAGTATTCTTTTGTGATTTTTTACCATTTAAGCAGCACTAGTAAGACTAATCCAAAATCAACAATAATTCCTTGGAAAAAGTTTATGACTTTTTGTTAGAAAAAAACAAGAAAGGAAGACTTGACTTAAACCAACCCCCCCTCTCCCTCTCCCTCTCCCTCTCCCTCTCCCTCTTGTCCTCGAATTGGTCTTTATTTCCAGAAACACTCTCCAACAATTTTTATTAATTTAAGAACCCAATTACACGCTTACATTTTGGGTACAAAACAATGACAGTTACTCAACTTATGGCAAAGATTCATGCCAGCCATTTGAACTTTATTTTGCTTCAAAGTTGTCACTGCAATTTGCTTTTAGTTTTGTCACGGCTAAATTTAGTTACATTTTCTAAAGGAATGTGTGACATGGAAGACCTCCATGTTCGCATCACGCCAGATTGTCGTCCACCACGTCACACATATCGTTTGAAAATGCTAATTGAATTTGAACAAGTGATTAAAATGGATTACCATGAAACTTCTTCATAAATTGAGTGGCTAATAGTATTTTTAAGCCTATTGAAGACAATATTCAAATAGCTTAAATTTTTGATCAAGTGATCTGCTATGGTATCAAGGCAGACAAATGTTCTTAGTTCAAGTTTCACCAAGTTTTGATGGGAAAAAAATAGACTGTGCCTACACGAGAAGGGACATGTTGAGGATACTATTGAAATTATATATATGTTGTCCTTTGCAACATCTTGATCTTTTAGATCAAGTGATTTGACATCCTAGTTAAGTCATTCAAATATTTAGGAAATTACCATTCATCGTAACGTCGAGGCACATAATATATTCAAACTTTTTTTATTTCAGTTCTCCAATTTGAAGAAATTTCCTTATTGTAATTTAGACAGTTTTCCTTAACAAACTGCTCTGAGAAATGAACTGCAAATAGATAAGAAAATAAGAGCATGTTTGTAAGAGTTTTTTTTAAACTCTGTTTCTCTCAAATTTACTTTCAAACGAATATTTTATGGGACCCACAATTTTTACCAACTTTTCAATCACACATCTTACAAACTTTTTTCAAAATCTTCTAAAACACTACTTTTAAACTACACCAAACAAAAAACTAAATATGTCGTACTCGTGAAATCAATGAGTTCAAGTCAATACTGATGGCTTGGAAAAAGTGTGGACTTTTTGTACAAGGAAGACTTGACTTCAATATTAAACTTATTGGATTATATACTTGGAATTTCTACATATTTTTTTAACCAAAAGAGTAAATTTCATTCAAACTTATCAAGAATTACAAGCTCATCATCAATGAGGCTAGGGGATTCTCCAATCCGGCTCCAGTTGTGAATGATTACAATGGCGTTATTGGCTGGAGCTTAAGTTACATGATTCGCTTCACGCTCAACAAACTTACAAACTAAGAAGAGAAAGACACGAGATACTCTAATATTTTTGATAAAACAGCACATTTGGCTGAACGAATCGGCTGATTCTATACTGATTGAACTCTGTTGAAGCAATTGGATTCAATTGTGGATATAGCAAGTCCATTAGCGTTAGTGAATACCAACCCTTCCAAGATGGTAATACATTCAGCTGAATAGTGAAGGACTGTACGAATACTGAAATAGTAAATGTATTACTGAATTAAACTAGTAATTTAAAATCCTTTTTTTTTTGTATAGTTGCACATTGGCACAGAAACTAAACTATTCAATAGTGTTGGAAATTGATTTAAGAATTCGAGAAATTGACAACTAAAGTGACTTATTGTTAACTTGGCCAAAATATATAGACTCGACCCAATCTGTTTAGGCAAAATAGTTTGCCACTTCGCCGTTTGGAGAAACGGAGTTCGACCTACCCGGTCAGGTCGCGGACACCTCGTGGGGGCTCGGGGGCAACGCTCCCAAAAGAGAATTCAAATTTCTCTGCATGTGTTGAAGGGTATATTTGACATTTCGAAATCAATATCGAATGAATGAGAAATTACGGAAAAAGACAAAATTGGGTCAATTTTTGACCATGCGATCGCATAGGTATTTTATACTGCGATCGCAACTTGCCTAATTTTTAAGCAGAATGTTTTTTGGTCCTACCATGCGATCGCAGGAGACAAAGCCATGCGATCGCATGGTTTGCCTGGATTAAATTCTGTCTTCAAAAGTGTACTTTGCGATCGCAGCATGTTAAAACCATGCGATCGCATGGGTCTAAGCGCGAACATGCCTGTCATTTGAAGTGTTGCACGATTTGGCTCCACACCTCTTCGTTCCCAACACTTCATCAACGATAAAAAAGACCTCCTGGACATCCTTTAAGATACAGTAAACATATGCAAACACACAAAAATCATATTTCATCTTTTGAACCAAAATTCTTGCATTTGTCGCATGAAATTCTAGTTTTTCCATTTCATATTCATCTTTGGAGTACAAAACCATTTCTGGTTTGTTGTGCTTGTATTTTGAAGTGCTACAAACACAAGTAGAAGTCGTTGTATATTGGAAGTTGATTACCATAAACAGTGAGCACCGTTGTGGGAATTCGACTTAAAGACAAAGTGTTCAACACTTGCCTCGACTTTCATTTCTATTTTCATTCGGGTTTTTCTTGTTTCTGCACTTTGGAGTCACTTTACACAATATACACCCAACAATCTTAAGTCGAATTTGCTGTAATTTTGTGGTAAGTGACATCTCTTGGATTTGGTTTGATCTTCTATTTTACGTAAATAGAAATGAATACAATTGGTAATACTGATACCGATTCGAATGATACTTCGAATGCGGGAACTTCTAAAGAAAGTATTCCTACTGGTGTGATTCATCCGGTTGTGGCTTCGGTTGTGACTCCTCCTACTACTATTCATTCAAACTCTGTTCCACATGGGGAAAAACTGGAGAAGTTTATTGGGGTTGAGTTCAAAAGATGACATCATAAAATGCAATTCTATCCTACGACCCTCAATTTGGCGAAATTTTTGAATGAAGATCCTCCCGCCCTACAAGAAGGAGAAAATAATCGGGCATCTTTGATTGCTTTGGATGCCTAGAAACATTCAGATTTTCTATGTAAGAATTACATTCTGAATGATTTGGACAACACTTTATACAACGTGTATTGTTCCAAGTAATCTGCGAAGGATTTATGGAAATCCTTCGAAAGAAAATACAAGACTAAAGATGCGGGAATAAAGAAGTTCATTGTGGGAAAGTTCTTAGACTACAAGATGGTAGGTTCAAAGATGGTCATCAGTCAAGTGCAAGAGTTGCAGATCATACTTCATGACATTCATACGGAGAATATGTCTCTAAGTAAATCATTTCAAGTAGGTGCAATCATTGAGAAACTTCCACCTATGTGGATAGACTTCAAGAACTATCTCAAGCAATATTGAAGAACTTGTGGTCCGACTAAGGATTGAAGAAGACAACTGAAGTTCGGACAGGCGTGTTGGAAATAGCATACCATAATCAAAGGCAAATGTGGTGGAATCCAACATCAACAAAGGAAAGAAGAGAAAGCATTCCGTTGAACCTACAAAGAAGAATGCAAAGAAGTTCAAGGGCAATTGCTATAATTGTGGAAAGGTGGACATCGCTCCGTCGATTGTATAAACCAAATAAGCAAGCCCAAGCGAACATAGCGAATCGATGTCATATCAAATGGCATATCTGATATAAACTTATCGACGGTTGTTTCAGAATACAACAACGTTGGAAATCCCATGGAATGGTGGGTTGATACGGGTGCAACCCGTCACATATGTGCTGATAAAGATATGTTCACATCCTACATTCCAACCGAGGGAGAAAAACTGTTTATGGAAAACTCCTCAACATCCAAAGTGGAAGGACAAGGCAAAATGATATTGAAGATGACATCGGGAAAGGAACTTAGCCTCAACAATGTTCTTCACGTACTGGATATTCACAAGAACCTTGTGTCAGGTTCTTTGTTAAGCAAGATTGACTTTAAGTTAGTCTTTGTTTCGAATAAGTTTGTACTTACCAAGAATAACATGTATGTAGGCAAATGCTATGTAAAAGATGGACTATTCAAAATAAATGTCCTAACTGTTATACCGAAAAATATGAATAAAACGTTATCTTCCGTTTATATTCTTGAGTCATCTAATCTATGGCACCATATATTAGGACATGCAAACTTTAATTCAATATGCAAGTTAATGAATTTAAGTTTAATCCCGAATATGCATTTTAATAATGGAAAATGCGAAACATGTGTAGAGGCAAAAGCGGCTAAAACACCTTTTCATTCGGTTGAACGAACCACAACACCTTTAGAACTAATTCACACGGATGTGTGTGATTTAAAGTTTGTACAAACAAGAGGTGGTAAAAAGTATTTCATCACGTTCATAGATGATTGTACAAGATACTGTTACGTATACTTGTTGAAAAGCAAAGATGAAGCTTTGGAAGTGTTCAAATACTACAAAATTGAAGTTGAAAATCAACTTGGAAAACGAATAAAAATGATTCGTAGTGATAGATGTGGAGAATACGTTGCACCATTTGAAGAATTCTATGCAGAATTTGGAATCATTCATCAAACTACTGCACCATATTCACCTCAATCAAATGGGATTGCTGAACGTAAGAATCGAACACTAAAGAAAATGATGAATGGAATGCTAATAAGTTCGGGCATACCTCAAAACTTGTGGGGGGAAGTCATACTTTCTGTAAATCATATCCTAAATAAGATACCACACAAGAATAAGGTTGAATCACCTTATGGATTATGGAAAGGTCGAAAACCTTCATACAAATATCTCAAAGTATGGGGTTGCTTAGCAAAAGTACAAATATTCAAACCTAAACAAGTTAGGATTGGACAAAAGACAATTGCTTGTGTCTTTATTGGATATGTAATCAATAGTAGTGCTTATCGATTCTTGGTTCATAAATCCGAAGTACTTGATGTACATGAAGGTACTATTATTGAATCAAGAAATGCGGTCTTCTTTGAAGACAAATTTCTTTGTAAAGAAAAGGAAGTAAGTTCAATTAAACGAACTTATGATAACATACATGGAAATGACGACAATCTTCAAATAAATGAAGAACCAAGACGTAGTAAAAGGCAACAAATTCATAAGACATTCGGTCCAGAATTTGTAACCAATTTACTTGAAAATGATCTAAAGACATTTGATGAAGCAATGTCCACTCCCGAAGCTCATTTTTGGAAATAAGATGTACGTAACGAAATTGAATCCATCATGAGTAACCATACTTGGGAATTGGTTGAACTCTCTCCGGGAAACAAAGCTCTAGGCTGCAAATGGATATTCAAAAAGAAATTGAAATCGGATGGATCAATAGATAAATACAAGGCTAGATTAGTAGCCAAAGGGTATAGACAAAAGGAAGGATTCGATTTCTTTGATACTTATTCACCCGTAACAAGAATCACGTCTATACGTGTCTTGATTGCAATCGCGGCATTGCATAATCTTGAGACATCAAATGGATGTTAAAACAACGTTTCTAAACAGTGAATTAGAAGAAGAAATCTACATAGAACAACCCGAAGGGTTTGTTGCACTGAAAAATGAAAAGAAGGTGTGTAAACTTGTAAAATCCTGGATTAAAACAAGCACCAAAGCAATGGCATGAAAAATTTGATAAAACTATGTTGTCAAATGGCTTCAAAATCAATGAATGTGACAAGTGTCTACATTAAAAACACACCTAACGAATATGTAATCGTATGCCTATACGTTGACGATATGCTAATTATGGGAAATAACTCAAAAGTCATTTCCTCTACTAAGAAAATGTTAACAAAACATTTTGACATGAAGGACATGAGAGTGGCGGATGTAATATTAGGGATTAAAATCTCTAAGACATCCGATGGTTTGTCATTATTTCAATCACATTATATTGAGACTATACTTAAGAAGTTGAAGGCATATGACGACAAACCAGTTAAGTTACCAGTTGACTTAGGGATACACTTAGCCAAGAATACTGGTGAGCCCGTATCTCAATTGGAATATTCACGTGTCATAGGTAGTTTGATGTACATTACCAACTGCACAAGACCGGATATAGCATACATAGTCAACAAGTTGAGTAGATTCACTAGTAATCCATGTGTTGAACATTGGAAGGCATTAAACCGAGTTATTAGATACTTAAGACACACGGTTGAAAATAGATTACACTACTCAAGATATCCCGCAGTGTTAAAAGGATATACTGATGCAAATTGGATATCTGACACTAAGGATTCAAAATCCACAAGTGGTTATGTATTTACCATTGGAGGTGGAGCCGTGTCCTGGAAATCGTCTAAGCAAACATGTATAGCTCGATCCACAATAAAATCTGAATTTATTGCTTTAGACAAAGCTGGAGAAGAAGCAGAATGGCTTCGTAATTTTCTTGAGGAAATTCTATGTTGGAAAAAGCCAGTTTCTGCAATTAACATACATTTATAATCAGTCGGCAATAGCAAGGGTACAAAACAGTATGTATAATGATAAGTCTCGACATATCCGTCGGAGACATAATACCATTAAACAATTAATATCGAATGGTATAATCTCTATTAACTATGTGAAGTCAAAAGAGAACCTGGCTGATCCTTTGACGAAAGGACTTGCAAGAGATCAAGTATACCATCTCTCGAGGAGAATGGGCCTAAAGCCTATTGAATAGAATTACTATAACAGAAACCCAACCTTGTAGATTGGAGATCCCAAAATCTTAGTTCAATGGGACAACTAAGTTATAAAAGATTCGGAATAAAGCACTTATTCCCATTCCTAAAATTTGAAGTGCTATGTCAAATATGTATAAAGATAAGTATACATATATACTTTTAATGATTCAAAACCTTGAAATAGAAAGGTAAGAGATCACCTATGTAAGTGTGAAGTGGGGCCGCTTCTACGAGAATTCGAGGCTTAATTCTCTTAGAGCACTTATGAAACCAATAGTTGTCCAGGGCCAAAATGGACACAACCATGAGAACCGAATTGGTTAGATAAGTTATGGTGTTGGTACAATTGTTTGGGTTTACACGAATGGCTGGATGGTTCAAAAACACCGCATTCACCAACTAGCTTAGTAAATTCGATTGTACTCAACTAAAGAAGGTTCAAAGCCACAATCCACCTATCTTGATGCTATGACTTGTCGCATGTACTCCATTTGTTAGAGTCTACATTTTATTTGCATTTTATTTGCATCGTGTTTTGCGTATCAAAGAATTTTCATTCATGTGGGGGATTGTTGAAAATTGGTTTAAGAATTCGAGAAATTGACAACTAAAGTGACTTCGTGTCAACTTGGCCAAAATATACAGACCTGACCCAATCCGTTTAGGCAAAATAATTTGCTACTTCTCCGCTTCGGAGAAACGGGGTTCGACCTACCTGGTCAGGTCGGGGGGGCAGCGCCTCTCGTTGGGGCTTGGGGGCAACACCCCCAAAAGAGAATTCAAATTTCTCTGCATGTGTTGAAGGGTATATTTGGCATCTCAAAACCAATATCGAATGAATGAGAAATTACAGAAAAGGACAAAATCGGGTCAATTTTTGATCATGCGATCGCATGGGTATTTTATACTGCGATTGCAACTTGTCTAATTTTTAAGCAGAATATTTTTTGGTCCTACCATGCGATCGCATGAGACAAAGCCATGTGATCGCATGGTTAGCCTGGATTAAATTCTGTCTTCAAAAGTGTACCTTGCGATCGCAGCATGTTAAAACTATGCGATTGCATGGATCTAAGCGCGAATAGACATGTCATTTTGAAGTGTTGCACGATTTGGCTCCACACCTGGATGTCCTTTAAGATACAGAAAACATATGTAAACACACAAAAATCATATTTCATCATTTGAACCAAAATTCTTTCATTTGTTGCATTAAATTCTGGTTTTTCCATTTCATATTCATCTTTGGAATACAAAACCATTTCTGGTTCGTTGTGCTTATGCTTTGAAGTGCTACAAACACAAGTAGAAGTCGTTGTATCTTGGGAGTTGATTGCCATAAACCGTAAGCACCGTTGCAGGACAAATTCGACTTAAGGACAAAGTGTTCATAACTTGCCTCGACTTGCATTTCTATTTTCATTCGATTTTTTCTTGTTTCTACACTTTGAAGTCACTTTACACAATATACACCCAACAAATAGTCAATAGTGATTTACCATCTTTTGTCCCGTTACAAATGAATTAATTATGATAGATTAATTAAGAGTTATTTAGTGGAAATTTTTTGGTCATTTAATGTCAAGAATATTTTTTTTATATATATAGTCCAAGGCATATTTATTTAATAACAAAAGGAAAATACTACAAACTTAAGAGGGATCTAGACCTGGCCTCCAAAAACAAATTAATTACCATGTCCTTGGACTAAGAGTACAATGTAAAATAATAAAAACATAAATATATATATCTCATATTCACATTCAACTTATCATCATCATGATTCTTATGTGGTATTTAATACGTTCATCAAGAAGTTCAAAATTGTTGTCGATATTGATTGTATCAACATAGTATTCAATCATGCCGAAAAATCCCCTAAATCGTCAATTTTCCCACGAACATATCAAAAATCAAGAAATGAATAATCTGCAGTACCTAAATATATGTATATTTAATAAATAGTGTACTTATTAGGGAAAAGTGAAATGAATAAAATTAATTAGAAAGAAACAACTCTTTAATGTGGTTCATAAAGGAGAGCAAGTTTGATACGTAAAACATGTTTTGTTGATTTCTTCCTATGGACAATGTTCTCACGCTTGCTTTGGGGCGAGGATAAAACAACCACCGATGTGTCAGCGGGACCGCTGACACATCGCCAGTGAGTTGTTTTATCGCCTCAAAGGCAAGCGTGAGAACATGCCCTCTTCCTATATGGTTAAATCTAGTTTTCAATTGCTAGAAATTGAAAAATAATCAAATACAAAAGCTTCACAATTTGGGACGATATAAGTGAAGACTTCAAGAATTAAGTAATTAACTAAAACTAAAAAACTAAAAAATAATTCATACACTTTATAGAGAAATATTAAGTAAATTTGGAGCAAGCAAGTTTGAAAATGGATCAATAGAAATAAAAAAAACAACCATACAAATGGAGAAGAAAACAAAGTTTTGTATGCTGCTTTGTTGACTCAAAAATAATAAAATTTATAATAACTTAAGTAATTTTTACCAATAGC
Organism: Forsythia suspensa; assembly: GCA_023638005.1. Taxonomy (NCBI): domain Eukaryota; kingdom Viridiplantae; phylum Streptophyta; class Magnoliopsida; order Lamiales; family Oleaceae; genus Forsythia; species Forsythia suspensa. Next base: position 21,419,883 of record CM042663.1, read on the forward strand.
TGGAAAAAAATATAAAAGTAATTAAATTTTTCCGCAATAACTTTCTTTCTTTAATAAACAAAAAATCGTGGCATATTTTCTTCATAATCAATCATAATTTTCTTTTTTTAGTTAATGACAGGTTTAAATTTTCTACATTACTACAATAACTTTATTTCTTTAATCACAAAAAAAAAAATATTTCAAGGAGCAATAAAAATACAAATAAAATAAGGAAATAAGCAGAAAAAACTTAAGAGGCATCTAGACCTGGCCTCCAAAAACAAATTAATTACCATGTCTTTGGACTAAAAGTACAATGTAAAATAATAAATACATAAATATATATCTCATATAGTTCAACTTATCGTCATCACGCGTCTTATACCATATTTAATACGTTCATCATCAAGTTCGAAATTATTGTTCGATAATGATTGTATCAACATAGTATTCAATCATGCCGAAAAATCCCCTAGACGTCAATTTTCCCATGAACAGATCCAAAATCAAGAAATGAATTATCTGCTTATAAGTACATTACCTAAAGATATGTATATTTAATAAATAGTATTACTTATTAAGTGAAATAAATAAAATTTAATTAGAAAGAGTCAAAGAAACGAACTCTTTAATGTGGTTCATAAAGGAGAGCAAGTTTGGTAGGTAAAACATGCTGTGTTAATTTCTTCCTATATATATGTTTAAAGCTAGTTTTCAATTGCTAGAAATTGAAAAATGGTCAAATAAAAAAGCTTCACAATTTGGGACGACATAAGTGAAGACTTCAAGAATTAAGTAATTAACTAAAACTAAAAAACTAAAAAATAATTCATACACTTTATAGCGAACTATTAAGTAATTTTGGAGCAAGCAAGTTTGGAATTGGATCAATAGAAAAAAAAAACATACAAATGGAGAAGAAAACATAGTTTTGTATGCTGCTTGATTGATTAAAAATAATAAAATTTTACAATAACTTAAGAAATTTTTCTCAATAGCTAAAAAAAAAATATAAAATTAATTAAATTTTTCCACAATAACTTTCTTTCTTTAGTAAACAAAAAGCGTGGCAGATTTTCTTATAATCAATCATAATTTTCTTTCTTTAGTTAATGACAGGTTTAAATTTTCTATATTACTACAATAACTTTATTTCTTTAATCACAAATTTTTTTTTCAAGCAGCAATAAAAATACAAATAAAATCAGGAAATAGGCAGAAAAAACTAAAAAAATCAAAACTAAAATATACCAAACCATATAAACATTACAAATGCTAAATAAACAAAAAAAAAAATACAAAAATACCAGTTGTTTGGTCACACTTCGTAGCCGGTTGGTTCATGGTTTGACGCGAACACTCCACACTTGACCGTCAAACTTTGTAGTCACCGTTCGAGGAAGAAAAGTAATGGGGCTGGCCAGCTCTGACTTCGATTGATTGAAGCTTAAATTTGAAGAAATTGAGTCAATTTGGATACAATTGACGAGGACATTGTATATATCTGCAAGGAATTAAGAGAAGTACAATTGACGAGTACATACATTATCATCTCCAAGAGTGCAATCAATGAAAATAAGAAATCTAAAGGAGGACGCCATTCGACACAAAAGAAAGAAAGTAGTACCTCTATTACGAGACAACCAATCGTACAACGAACTAACTTATTCGATCTGTCCTAAAATGGATATACCAATTTTTGACTAATTTCATTATCTTTTGTAGCATATTTAATCCAATAATAGTTGGGCACATTGTATGATGCATATAATAAAGAGATCTTCGTGAATAGTTAATTGGTATTAATTATTGGAGTCCCCTCTACAAAAGTTTCTTATTTATTTTAAACTATTAGTGGGTGTTACGGGCCTATCTAATCAATTCTTTGTATGCAAGCAGAAAGCAAGAGTGTGATTCCGGCACTGCCACTAATATTGAACTCAAATTTCATGTGACAGTGGAAATATTTTTCAATAAACATCCTTCTGTAATTTTTAGAGTATACTTAAAATTATAATCTGCATCCAGCATTATAGCTTTCTATATGTTGGAATCTTTGTGGGGGTATTTTTATTTATCTTTGATCTAGGCATGTACCTCATCATCTTTTCTTGATTCACGTTCATTTGTTCTGTCTTTGGTAGTGTCGATATATAAAGATAGACGTCATGCACGTCATACTTATTGAAGATTGTTATTTTACTTGTTGCAAGTGCCCATATTGTGTGATAATATATAACTGTTCATTACCTAACTCATTTCCTATTTTTCTTGTTTAGGAACATTTTCAGAAACTAAGAATCGAGAGCGCAATAAGTTCATCTGTCCCCACTTCCAAACAGGTGATTTATCAAACACTATAGAAGGTGCCATTTATTTGTCCACACAATTACATTATTGTTGAGGTGAAAGTTATATACTCACACACGATGTTCACCTCTTCTTCACCATATTTAAATTGGTGTGGTTTATTTTTTTCTTTTAAAGAACAATTGAAATTTTCCTTGATATAGGTAGAGGCATGTGAGCAAGAGAATCTTTATTTGATCTTTCGGTGTTCATAGTTGCAACTTGAAAAAGAAGTACTTGGAAATTGGATTGGATTTGGTGTGAAAAATCAAATGAGTTTGTTCTCATCACATCAGATCATGTTTATTTTAATACAATACAATTACACACAACACAAAAACAAGCACATCTTAAGTTTTATACATTGCAACGTTTAATTAATAGATGATAAGACGCAGGCTAAAATTTTACAAATTTGTGAAATGCTTCTTTGAGTCGGATTTTGTTGATGACTATCTTTATGTACAGCCAATCCATTGAGCTATTCCACAACTTGACAAATGCAATCCTCCATGAGTTATTGAACACTGAAGTCCCACATACTCCCCAAAAGCCAAAAACAAACCCGACCGCCATAGTAATGTAAAACCTTCTGGCCAGTGGCGGATCCAGCCCAGGGCATGGGTGGGCTTGAGCCCACCAAGCCCAATTTTTTTTTTTTGGAAGCAATTAAATGAACCTCATGCTCGCCCCAAAAATTGAACAAATTTACACAAAGCCCACCCAAAGCCCAAAGTGGCAAAGTCCAGAAACCAATTTAACATTTAATCCCATTTTCCATTTCCCATTACGTAATGTATTGTCGGCAATTCATCCATGAGTCTCAATCTTCAAAATTGGAAACCCTCGTTTACGTGTTCATGGACTCTCATTCTCCCTCCGTCCTCATAAGTCGAAATCTCAATCATTTTCCATTAACCATTACCCGCATTTCCCGCAATGGAAAAACAAGCCAAAGGTGGAGTAAAATGAAAAAATAAAATCTCAATCCTAATTCCTAATCCTTCTCATTTCGACGTCGTTCATCAATCGTCCCTTAGAAGTTCGTTGTTCTCCTTTGCTGGACACTCGTCCCTCGGGTTTGGTCACTTATAGTGTTTTGTTAATTTTTTCAATTTTGTTAATTTCTTGGAGCGAGACGAGAAGGATTGAAATGTTATTATGTTAATTTATTAAATGTTAAATATTTGCTATTAATTTTTTCAATTATGTTAATTTCTTGGAACAAGAAGGATTGAAAATTTGAAATGTTAATATATTAATTATTAAATTTTAAATGTTATTGATGTTCTTTGTGCCTCACCGATTGTTGTTGTGAATGTCATATAGTTTTTGTTAATATATTTGAAATAAATTGATAATAAATATGTAAAGAGTTAATGATTTAAATGATTGAAATACAAGTTCTTTGTTAACTCTGGGTTCTTTGCAAAAAAATTTAGACTTGGATTCATCCTCTTCCGAACTGCTATTTGTAATTGTTTGGCAGAATCTCTACTATTGTTTGAAGGTACGACTTGGCTAACTTATACTTTTGTAATTGTATTTGTTATTTGTGAATTTGGAGTTTATGATTTAATGTGTGAATTGTAAATTTGAATTTGTATATTGTTTTTTGTGAATCGAATTTTTGAATTTGAATATTGGGAATTTGAATATTTGTCAATTGGGAATTTGAATATTGTTCAATTGGGTATATTGTTTAATTGACTACACATCTTGCTAACAGGTGGATTAAAATGAAAAAAAAGAACATCTTCCATTACTTCAATAAGAAAGATGGCAATCAATCATCAAGTAACCCAAATGTATTAGAGGATGTTCATGCTCCACAAGATATTCCTATTGTTGAACCACAAGATACTCCTAATGTTCTACCATTTGAAAGTAATACTTCATATTATGAAGCGGGATCCCGAAAACGTATCTCAATATCGCAGTATCCAGTTGTGAAACAAGATGAGGTTCGAAGAGCATATGTCGAAATGGGACCATTTCAACCAATCTATGATTATCCTTTTTCTAGATTTGGGACTCAAAATCGGCGATTTCAATCATCTTGGTTCACAAAACATCCATGGCTTGAGTTTTCAATTGAGAAACAAAGTGCATTTTGTTTTCCTTGTTATCTATTTGAAAGTAATACATCACATCATGAAACCTTTACTGTCAAGGGGTTTAATAATTGGAAGAGAGTCAATTGTGACAATTGTCCATTTGAAAAAAACATGAAGGGATGGTAATTCACTACATGGCTTTGCAATGCAAAATGGGAAAACTTGAAAAACCTACCTCAACATATATTGATGAATGATACATCAACAGACTTCAAAAGAAGTCAAGCAGAATCGTTTACTCATTCGGACCTCTATAGAAAGTGTGAAGTGGCTAGCATTGCAAGGATGTGCTTTTAGAGGTCATGATGAATCCGTTGGCTCTACTAACCGGGAAATTATGTTGAATTGATCAAATTGCAAGGAAAGGCGAACAAAGAAATTGATGATGTTGTTCTAGAAAATGCGTCTAAAATGCCAACTATACATCACCATCGATTCGTAAAGATATATAAAAATTATTGTCGATTGTGTGCGACTTAAGATATGCGAAGAAATTGGGGATGCCAAGTTTTGTATTCTTGTCGATGAAGCGATTGATGAATCCCATAAAGAACAAATGGCTATTATTTTGAGATATGTTGATGGTGATGGATTTGTTAGAGAACGATTCTTTGATGTTGTGAGTGTTGCAAACACAAATGCTTTGACTTTGAAAAAAGAGATTTGTAATGTATTAAACCAATACAAGCTCCTACTCAAAGATTTACGAGGTCAAGGATACGATGGTGCTAGCAACATGCGAGGTGAATGGAATGGATTACAAGCTTTATTCCTTAAAGATTGTCCATCTGCTTATTACGTTCATTGTTTTGCTCACCGACTACAGCTAGCTTTAGTAGCAGTGGCTAAAGATGTACATGATGTATGGCTATTTTTTCAATCATTGGGTTCTATTGTCAACTTTGTTAGTGCTTCTGCAAAGCGTCATTCTCAATTAAAATCAATTCGAGAGGATGAAATTGTTGAATTGATAGCAATAGGAGAACTTCAGACTGGTACTGGATCTAATCAAGTTTGTACTTTGCAACGAGCTGGAGCTACTCGTTGGAGTTCACATTTTCTTACGTTACAAGATTGATTCAGATGTTTGGTTCCACTTGTTCGCTTCTTGAGAATCTTATTGACGGGGGATCTAACAATAATATACGAGGGGAGGCTAAAGGTGCGTACAAAGCTATGAAATCATTTGAGTTTGTATTTATCTTGTTATTGATGTATGAAGTTTTGGGAAAAACTGATTTGTTATGTCAAGTATTGCAAATGAAAGATCAAGATATTTTGAATGCAATGAATTTAGTCTCGACTACAAAGATACTTCTTCAAGAAATGCGAGATGATCATTGGGAATGTTTTATTTGGAGTGTGATGGAGTTTTGTGATACTTATAATATTGATGTGCACGATTTAGGTGATCGTTATATGGAAGGTACAAAGGCGATCTTGTCAATGTAAAAATAATATTACGGTGGAGGACTACTATCACTTTCATATATTCAATCTTTGTAATAGATTTTCGGTTGATGGAATTGAATAATAGATTTCTGAAAAAAACAATGGAACTTCTTAAGTTGTGCGAGGCTTTGAATCCTATTGATAGCTTCAAATCATTCTACGAAGATGATATTTGTTCTTTAGTGAGAAATTTTATCCCTGGATTTTACTATGGAAGAGATAAAGCGATTTGAGAAGACAATTGGATCATTACAAGTGTGATGTACTTTGTAACCCGCAATTTCAGAATGTTGATTCTCTACCTCAGTTATGTAGAATGTTGGTTGAAACGAAGAAGTCACGTCATTACTTTTTGATTGATAGATTGATTTGTTTAGTGTTGACTCTTCCAGTTTCTACAGCAACAACAGAACGAGCTTTTTCAGGAATGAAACTTATAAAGACATCGCTTCGCAATAAAATGGAGAATGAATTTCTAGCAAACTCCATGATCATCTATATTGAAAGGGAGATTGCTCTTGGTATTGATACAGAAGTCATTATTGACAAGTTTGATCGTTTGGTCAATCGTAGGGTGCGACTTAAGTAGTGTTTTAAAGTATTTGTATCGTAAGTTTTGGTACTTTTTGTTGTCTTTTATTTTTCATCTTTTGACTTGATGTATTGTATTAAATATTCATATTTAAGTTCTCACAATGCCTCCATTTTGTCTAGTAATATTTTTTATATTTTCGAAGTTCTTTAAAAAAAAATTTTACAAGCCACCCAAACAAATTATTCCTGGATCCGCCCCTGCTTCTGGCTGTTGCATCTCGCTTCTTGTAAGCTCTCGTTATGAAAAGCATTACTTATATCTCGCGCTTGAATAACCACCCTCTTGATAGTGCTATGGACATAACACAATTCTGATTGAAGAGGCTTTTATAACTGGGCTATGCTTGGGATGTGTTTTGATTAATCTGCAGAGAAATCGTAACCCAACTAGACCTGATTGAGAGAACTTACATTTGATTCACTCTAACTGAACTCGACTCAAAGCCATGAGGTAGAATGCCAATTACTTCCAAATCCTAATCTTTATACCAGAGATTACTCGCATCGTCCCAACTAGGATCCAATGTCACCAACAACTCGGAGACACTTACATTCGATCATAATATGAAACTTGTGCGCATCTTACCATGTATCGATTTTATACTAAGGTTGTGTTTGATTGCGAGCAAGGCAAATGGGTGGAAAGAAAACATTTTCCATGGAAAAGATTTGCCAAGAAAATATTTTCCTGGCAATTGGAAATGTAGTGTGTTTGATTGGATTAAAATTCGTCCTAGAAAATGTAGTCTTTTTCTTGCTTTTGGTGTTTGATTGTCTTTATTTTCCATGGAAAATGTAGTATTTTTCAACTTTTGTTATTTGATAGCAACTATTTTCTAAGGAAATTATCACATTTTCCATGACTAAAATATTGGAGAGAAAAATTGAACTTTTACTATTGACAATTGTTAAATTATAATTTACCATTTTTTATGCATATTTCCACCATACATTTTATATAATCTAATACAAATTTTGAAAAAATTCTATTGTACGTTGAATTACCACAAGCATATGGATTTGTTAAAAAGTAACTAAAAGTGAGTTAAATAGTAGCATTCTCATGAGGCCTACGATTTACACTTACGTAAACTAAAATAAAATGTCCTATATTTTGAATAAACACAATGGACTAACTTAGTTAACTACATTAAATTTAATTAATGATTTAGAGCAACTTAAATTTGCTTAAAAATTATTAATTTTGCCAACTTAAAAATTATTAATTTTGCTTAAAATTATTAATTTTAAGCAAAATTAATAATTTGCTTAAAAATTAGAGCAACTTAATGATTTAGAGCATTTTATATAATTTGCTTAAAAATTAATAATTTTGCCAAGACATTATTTTGCCAACTTAAAAATTATTATTTTAAGCAAAATTATTAATTTGCTTAAAATTAGAGCAACTTAATGATTTAGAGCATTTTATATAATTTGCTTAAAAATTAATAAAGGCTTCTTAATTTAAGGAAATTCCTTCTTGCCAATTTTCATTTGCCATGGAAAATTGATTCTACTCATTTGGCAAGAAAATATTTTCATCATTTTCATGGAAAATGGGTCACGTGCATGGAAAATGGAAAAAGTTTGCCATGGAAAATTTTGTGAATCAAACAACCCAAAAGGTGGAAAATGGGTGGAAAATTTGCATTTTCCATGGCAAATTTGGTGTATCAAACACAACCTTATTGATATTCTTGTGTATATAGTTTCAGGCTACATATTTGAATCTGAGTGTTCCTATCTAGGTTGCACTGGAAATCGCAACTTTTTTAAAACTCTTTCGGAATTTCCAAAAATATGTTTTTTTTAATTTATTTTTTATTTTCATAAATTTGGAAACTTAAATTGAGATCACCAATTATTATGGACTTCTTCTTAATTTCGACCTTCAACTAAAAATTTACATCATTTCAGACTTTAATTCTTATACTACCAAAGAATTCACAAGTGCCTTGAGTATGAATAAATGCTAAATATCATTTTTATAATTAACTATTAAATAAATAAAAGTACATTTTAATATTTTATAAAAACATTTCCACTTTCAAAAATAATGTTTCTATATGTCGTGCTGTGTGATGTTTCATTTTCTCTTTTCGTGCAACTTCAATTCTTATATGTGCAGATCTCGTCGAATTTAATTGCACGGAATTTTGGTAATGACCTTACTTTGATTTTTTTTTTCTTTTTTTTTTTTTTCGATTTGATCTGCATTGGTGCATTGAAAATATGAAGTACCGGATGGATGCGAGATGGTTGCTGCTACATCACATGTGGGATTGTGGCCCTCTTTCGTAGAGCAAAGTTGCGTGTCGGTCAAGTAGATTAGGCCTCATGTTCTTTAGTTGATGATAATATTGTATCGAGATATGAATTAGATAGTATTAGACAATATTAAAGAAGAATGTGTACTATATACGTAGTATGTTGTTTCATTTGTATGTTATCTATGTAAAAGATCGTGCGTATGGTGAAATTGTAGGTATTGTTGGTGGTGTTGGAGTATTTTCTATACAAATTGAAAAGATCCGTGGCGCCAATTGTTATTGTTGTTGCTAGGTACTAATTTATCAAGTTTGCTTACTTGGCAGGCGTCACGAACTTAAGTTGCACGAAAACGAAAATAAAAATAGGAATGGAAGTCAAAATTTAGATGACGTGAAAATGTTATTTTTAAAAATAGTATATTGGACACGAAAAACTGTAGTAATATTGTATAAAAGATTATGATTATTTTTATAAATTCATTATTTAATTCTAAAAAATTATGTAATAGTAAATCAAACTCTAAGAAGTTGTTAATATTTTGTAGGGTTGATTAAGCTCAGAGACGTAGCTCGGCTTGTATGAGAAAAAGACACATCAACTGTTTGGACCTGGAGATAAAGGGTCAAGGCTATAATTTTTTTTTTTAAGGCAAAGACTATAAATATTAATTTTATTTTTAAGCACTTCTTCATATTTAAAGAATCTCTCTTATTTAAAGTAAGTTTTTTTTTTCCACACTACAACTATATTCATTTTATTCTCTTCAAAAAATATTTACTGTTTTTACTTCATCTTCTGTTTAATATTTTTTGCAATTTTCATTACTCTAATTCTTTGATTATTTAAAGGATAAATACAATTTGAGTCCCTGACATTTTCACTTAGTCTCAATTTTGTCTTTATTTAATTTTAATAACAATTATCGTCTCCAATCTTTTAGTAAATTCATGCATTTTCGAAGAATTCTGCCCTCTAATTTATATATTAAAAAAAAAGCCCAAAAAAAAAAAAAAAAAAGAAAAGAAAGAAAGAAAGAAAGAAAGAAAATTGCAGTTGTGGTCCTTAACATTTTCAAAAGTACAAATAGATCTTGAACTTTTTTATTTTTAACAATTCTTCACTTAAAACAACTAAATATTTTTTGATGGGCTTGAAACCTTATTTAACTAAAATGGATCGAATCGCATGTTCTAAAAAGGGTTTTTTTTCACAAATAACCACAATAAATAAAACATTTCTTAAAATACTTAGTATTTTTTAAATTATTTTATATTTTGTAGTATATGATGAAATTATAACTCTAAAAAATAATATTTATAGCAAAATTAGTCAAACAAAATATTAATGGTGAAATACAAGAAACTTAATAACATATTGTTTTTTAGAGAAATAAATATTTAAAAGAAGGAATGACACCTAGGTTGGGTCTTTCTCAAAGTTTGACATTCAATCTTTTGACAAGTCTCGTTGGTGAAAGGCCGTCCGTCCAGATTAAAATATGTCTAGAGCATGCCTCATTCGTGAACGTAATGAAGATGCTAATGAGTGGCGCACTAAAAGACATATTTTGGAAGGGAATCGAGAATGCAGTTCATTTGAAAGCTGCCATTCTGATTTTCCTTAGAAGATTGCACGCAAAAACCTTATATCAGACCTGGTGAAGAGGAGCTCGATATTCAGAAAGAAGGTGGTAGTGCGCTTAAACTAGACATCTTGGAAGCAGAGCCATCCTCCGAAGCTGGTCATACTGTATATGATGCCATTTTTCATATTGGGGATGGTATTAGTAAAGGGAGGGCGGGACATTCGCGGAGCCCGTGCCTTCCGTATCACCACAAGACTGGTTGTTCTTGGGCGGATTCCATGCCTAAATGTAGCTGATTGGCGCGCTTACTTTTTCTTCTGTGCCGAAGAAGCCGCTTCCCCCCGTTATCACTTAGGGCAACTCTTCCTTTGAAATGAACTCTTCCACAACTATTGATTTGTGAATTAGTATTCGTTTTCAATACGAGACGATGTCTTGTCCCCCAGCTGATGCAAATTAATATATAAAAAAAGTGGGAATTTTGAACTTGACATTCTTTTCTTTCAAAGAAAGAATAATAAATTAATTATTTAAGCAATACTCTTAGAATTGGTTAAATCACATGATGACCATAATGTTTATATTTTTCTACAATTTTACATACCTTAATTATCACATTTATAGCAATAATTATGTCTAAACTTAAAAGTATAGTTTTTATACCTGACTAGATCACTAACTCGAAAGGTCATTGCTTAGATAATCATATAAAAGAATTCAAATTATAATATTTGACTTATTTTGAATTATTTAACTATATTTTTCTTAATTTTTTGAAGTCGTTAAATACAATGATAATGAATTTACTTTTTATACTTTACATATCAATGATAAGTGTCGATTTACGCTTATTTGTAGTATCAATAATAGACAATTGTACATAGTCTTAAGTGAATTTTTACTTAAGTGTGTGTTAATTTGATTATTTTAGGTTGAAACCCGAGTTCGAATATAATTGGAGAGAAACAAGGCAAAATATGCAAATAAAGACTGAAAATGTATGAAGACTTGAAAATAGGGATCAACTTGCAAATATTCAAAAGATGAAAGACTTGAACTGCAAATAAAAGAGGACTAAATTGAAATGAAAGAAGAAATCAAAGAACGAAAGTGTAGATCATTCAAAAATAGAAGGACTTTAAGTACAATTATCGAAGGGTTGTTAACCGCGGTCCAACCGCGGTTTGCAAACCGCGGATGGACCGCGATTTGCCAATTGGCCGCGGATGGGCCGCGGCCCACAAGATGAATTTTGGAAATTTTCTCAAAAAGAACTAAGGGCGTTTTAGTTCTTTTTGAAGGAAACACAAGTCGGAGAGTAAGAGAACTATATAAAGACCTAACCTAGGTCAAAATAGGAGTGTTGAATCTTAGAGATAGAGAGATTAAAAGAGACAAAGAACGACGGCGAGATTTAAGATTAGAACGTGAAGACAAACATTTCTTAGTGCAAGATACTCAATGTTTTCTCCTTTTTAATTCAAAATTCGGTTATGTATTCAAAACTCATCATCTTGTCTTTCTCTCGAATCATGAGTAGTTAGATTTAAAGTTTGGATGAACGATGTAGCCTAGTTTAATTTTTTATTTTTGAATCTCAAGTTTTGATTTATAAATTGTTCAAGTATTTGATTTTACTTCTTTTCTTAATGCTTTGAATAACTAGTCATTATTTTATTGATTTTGTGGATTGTAATGAACTGAGAAGTAAATTATTAATCTAGACCACGTAATAAAATCCTGGCAATTGGATAAAAGGTAGAGATACGCAATTGATAAAAGGTAATGATCTAATTAAGGACCATACGACTTTATAAGTTGATTATGATTGACTAATTTGAACTCGAGAGAAGTAAATTATGTTAAATTCGTGAATTCGACCGAATACAACATTAGGAATAAATTTTGAGAGGAGAAATTAGAGATGACAACTATAGTGAATTCGTTTGTCCAAACACTTTAACCATCATTCTTTTCTAAATTCTTGTTATTTGCTTATACATACGTTCTTATATTATTTCCTTAAATTCATAGTTCTACTTTAAATATTCAAATCAAATTATTTCAAATTGTTTTCAATAGATTGGGATTACGATTAATATAACTGGTATTTAAATAAGATAGTATTCATGGGAACGATAATCCGGACTCAATAGGTCCACTTTATTACTTGTGTACGATATTGTTCACTTGCAATCACATTATTTTCACAACAATCAACAATGTTCAGATTTGGTACTTTAGTTTTTGAAGCCATATATCAATGCACTAGGCCACTAGCATGGAATTTTTAATTTTTATTAGTATAGAAAATATATTTGAAATTAATTGGCGTGGTTTATTTTTTATTTTTTAACAAATAATTGAAAAATTCTTTGATATACTAGAGGCATGTGAGCAAGAGAATCTTTATTTGATCTCATCAGTGTTTGCTACTTGAAAAACAAGTACTTGGAATGTGGGTTGTGTGAAGAAAATAAAAGGAGTTTGTTCTCATGAAGTCAGACCATGGTTTGTAGGTAGAGTTGGAATTATTTTAATACAATACAATTACACACAATACAAAAACAATCACATTTTAAGTTTTATTAATTGCAAAGTTTAACTAGTAGACGATAACACACGCTAAAATTTTTAAATTTGTGAAATGCTTCTTTGAGTCGGATTTTGGTGATGACTATTTTTATGTACAACCAATCCATTGAGCTATTCCACAACTTGAAAAAGGTAGTTTTCCACGAGGTATGAACACAAAAGTTCCACATACTCCCCAAAAGCAAAAAACAAATCAAATTGCCATACTAATGTAAAATCCATCACTAATAAGCTTGTCCTCTTCCTCATTTGGATCTTTCATCCCATTAGCATTACCAGTAATCTTTGGTTTGGGTCTTGAGAAATTTCGTCTCCAAGACATGTTTTATTAAGTGGAAGGCCACAAAGATCTAGGTTTCCCTCAAATGTAGAAGCACCAAGAGTTTGTAAATGAATGTTTTGTAGAATTTTGCCAGACCAGTTATTGTATGACAAATCTAATACTCCAAGTTGATCCAATTGAGAAACACCGGCATGAATATGTTTCTTAATAAATCAAGAAAATCTAAAGACCTCAGTCGTCCAATATTTGCAGGAAGGATTCCAGATAGGTTATTTCTTGAAAGGTTCAACCCAACTAGAGTTACAAGACTTATAATTTCAGCAGGAATATCACCTACTAAATTGTTGCTTGAAAGATCAATGAGTTTCACCAGTTGAAGAGTATTTATGTACTCGTGCTCATTTCTTTTCCACATTACATTTGCACTCTCATAGTTTCGTGAGAGAGTAGTAGAGAAAAAAATCCACTATCCATATTGACCACTTCTTGAACCATAGCAGTGAGATTGTTTAGGCATTCTGGTATAGCACCAGAAATTTTGTTTAATGAAAAGACCTACACTTGTAAGTGTGCAAGATGACACAAGTTTGAAGGAATTCTACCAAAGAACTCGTTGGATCTGAGACTTAGAAAGACCAATCTAGTAAAAGTACCTCCCACCCATGACGGTATTTTACCAGTGAACTTATTTTGGGAAAGATCGATGAAAGCCAATGATGTACAATTCCTCAACGATGTTAGAATTTCTCCAGCAAAACTATTGTTTTGTAAATGCAATGATGAAAGGTAATTTAGTGAAGGGAACTTTCTAGAGAAATTATTATGTGCCAACTTAAGACATCTAAAATTTGATATGTTTGCAAAACAATCAGAAAGTTGTCCTGACAGCAGGTTATTTGAGAGGTCAAGATAATCTCAACTACAATTAGTTTCATTGCATAAATTGTAATTGACCCAAAAATTTTGTTATTTGACAAATCCAAAAACGTTGCATTAGGAGGCAAAATTGGTAATGAACCACTAAAATGATTAAAGCTCAAATCTATGGTCAGTGAATTATTTGACAACTTTGGTAACATCTTTTGTGAATTAGTTGAGAACTTTGGTGAGAAATCAGGAAGGACACCATGAAAATTATTATGTGGTACATTTAAATAATCCAAAGGTGATAAACTACTCTCATTCCCCAAGAATATTGAAAGCTCACCTTCAAGTTGGTTATCAGACAAATCTAAAAAATATAAACTACTTAGATTCCTCAAGGATATTGGAATCTCACCTTCGAATTGATTTGCAGCGAGGAAAAGAAACGAAAGGACAGTATGTTTCCAATAGAATCAGAAATGTGACCTTGCAATTTGTTTGAATGGAGGTTAAGGTAACGAAGGCCACTGCTAAAGTTAAAAAACCAAGGGAATATAAAAGAAGAGTAGATGTCGTTCCCCGAGAGATTAACTTTATAAAGAGAATTAGAAGCATTGAATGTGGAAGGTGAGGGTGAAAGTACCGTAGGCAGATCACATTCATACATTGATAACAATTTGAGATGATTTAGTTTACTTATTGTTTGTAACCAATTGGTTGCCATGGTGAGGTTAACTTTGCCCAGTTTTAGGTATCTTAATGAATGAAGTCGAGAAAGTCAATCAAGGTTTGTGCTAGTTAGCATACCATCATATGCACTAAGACCAAGAAATTGCAATTCAGAAAGGCTGCCAAGACGATGGGGAATTTCTCCACTAAACCAAGAATAAGAAAGATCAAGATATTATAATTTGCCTAGGGAGCCAATGAATTGTGAGATTATGTTATAATTGAAATCATTGAAACTAAGGTCTAGATACTCCAAATGTTGTAATTCGAGCAATGAGGCGCTAATGTTACCTCTTAGAGGTGCAGACAATTGAAGAAGATCCAATTGAATAATATGATTTGTTAGGTTATCACAAAGGATACCTCTCCATTTGCAACATTCTTTTTTGTCTTTGTTGTTTCCCCAAGAAGAGAGTTGACCATATTCATCAATAAGCTTGTCTTTGAATCTGAGAAGAGCTTCTCTCTCTTTCTCTAAGCATCTGATACCATCTTTTGTTCCGACAGTGTGCTCACAAATAGCTCTCAAGCTTAGTAGAACTACAACAACTAATAAATGGGGATGTCAAAAGAACTTTAACATATTGTGAACAATTGTAAACAAGAATTGGCTGTTATTCTTTCGTGATTTTTCACTATTTAAGCAGCACTACATATAGACTTGTAAAACTAATCCAAAACGATTAACACCTTATTAATTTGAAGAAATTTGCTCTGAATACCTAATTCCATGCTTGCATTTTTTTGGAAATACGTGCTGGAACAATAGAGGAAGACTTTATCACCTTATTAATTTGAAGAAATTTGCTCTGAGAACTTAATTCCATGCTTACATTTTTTTTGGAAACCTAATTCCATGCTTACATTTTTTTTGAAATACGTGTTGGAACAGTAGATGAAGACTTTATCACCTTATTAAGTTGAAGAAATTTTCTCTGAGAACCTAATTCCATGCTTGCATTTTTTTGGAAATACGTGCTGGAACAATAGAGGAACACTTTATCACTTTATTAATTTGAAGAAATTTGCTCTAAGTACCTAATTCCATGCTTACATTTTTTTGGAAATACGTGTTGGAACAGTAGAGGAACTTTATCACCTTATTAATTTGAAGAAATTTTCTCTGAGAACCTAATTCCATGCTTATGAAATAAGTATAAATTTTTTTATTTTTGTTACACTATAAAATTTGAAAAAAAAATAATCGACGTGTCGACGGCGTGTCAGTGTCGATAATTTTTCAAAAATTGCATATAAAAAATTAACCGACGTGTCAACGGCGTCTCGGTATCGATCGATGTCGGTGTCGGTAGTTTTTTCAAAAATCACGTATCGAACACGCATATTCGTATCGGTGCATCATAGGTAAAGTATAAGTCAAGTGACTCAAGTCTTCCTTTTTTTGTTTTTTTCTTCAAGGAGTCATAACCTTTTTACAAGGAATTATTGCTGATTTGAATTAGTCTTACGAGTGATGCTATAAGTGCCGATGCTTAAATGGTGAAAAATCACAAAAGAATATCAGTAAATTCTTAGTTACAATTGCTCACAAAATGATAAAGTTCTTTCAACATCTCCATTTGTTAGTTATTGTACTACTACTACTATGCTTGAGAGCTACTTGTGAGCACTCTGACATAACAAAAGATGGTATCATATGTTCAGAGAAAGAGAGAGAAGCTCTTCTCAGATTGAAAGACGAGCTTATTGACGAATATGGTCAACTCTCTTCTTGAAGAAACCAGAAAGATAAAAGAAGAATGTTGCAAATGGAGTGGTGTCCTTTGTGATAACTTAACAAATCATATTATTCAGTTGGATTTTCATGGTACATCTGTGCCTCTAGAAGGTAACATTAGTGTCTGGTTGCTCGAAATACAACATTTGAAACATCTAGTCGGGTCATATATAGGAATATGTTTAATTATACTCGAGAGAGATGTTAAACAAATTAGGAATATTGATCTTCGAAATTAAATCGTGTTATCAAATTCAATTTTTCAGGTCAGAAGGAATTGGTATAAGCTAAGAAGCACGGACACTCCACCAGCACCGGCGTGTCGGTGTTGGTGTCGGTGTCGGTGTTGGTGTTGGACATGTGTCGGACACCGACACGTAGTGGACACTTTGTCGGATATTTGTTAGGGTTTAGAAAAAATAGATCAATTCTTGTGGTCCGGTCAACATTTTAAATAGACCAATTATTTATTTGTTAATATTAAAATGAGTCAATAATTTTTTGAGTATTTGTATTTTATGAAATAATTATAAAATTTTTTATTTTCTTTACACTATAAAATTTTAAAAAAAATTAATCGACGTGTCGACGGCGCGTCGGTGTCGTATTTTTCAAAAATCGCATGTAAATAATTAATCGACGTGTCGATGACTTGTCGGTGTCGGTAGTTTTTCAAAAATTGCTTATCGAAGTATCTGATACGTGTCGTATGGGACACGGGTATCCTTATCGGTGCATCATAGGTAGGGTATAAGTCAAGTTACTCAAGTCTTCATTTTTTTGTTTTTTTCTTCAAGATGTCATAACCATTTTGTAAGGAATTATTGCTGATTTGAATTAGTCTTACGAGTGATGCTATAAGTATCGATCCTTAAATGGTAAAAAAATCACAAAAGAATATCAGCAAATTCTTAGTTACAATTGTTCACAAAATGATAAAGTTCTTTCAACATCCCCATTTGTTAGTTATTGTACTACTACTAAGCTTGAGAGCTACTTGTGAACACTCTGTTGGAACAAAAGATGGTATCAGATGCTCAGAAAAAGAGAGAGAAGCTCTTCTCAGATTCAAAGACGAGATTATTGATGAATATGGCCAACTCTCTTCTTGGAGAAACCAGAAAGATAAAGAAGAATGTTGTAAATAGAGTGGTGTCCTTTGTGATAACTTAAAAAATCATATTATTCAATTGGATCTTCATGGTACGTCTGTGCCTCTAGAAGGCAACATTAGTGTCTGGTTGCTTGAAATACAACATTTGAAACATCTAGTCAGGTCATATATAGGGATAGGTTTAATTCTACTCGAGAGAGAGATGTTAAACAAATTAGGAATATAGATCGTCGAAATTAAATCGTGTTATCAAATTCAATTGTTCATGTCAAAGGGAATTGGTATAAGCTAAGAAGCACGGACACGCCACCAGCACCGGCGTTTCTGTGTCGATGTCAAACTCAATTCAGACACCGACATATCGGATACTTCGTCGGGTATATGTTTAGGACTTAGAAAAAATAAATCAATCCTTATAGATTCAAAAAATTTGTTATTTGATAAATCCAAAAACGTTGCATTAGGAGGCAAAATTGGTAATGAACCAATAAATGATTAAAGCTCAAATCTATGGTCAGTGAATTATTTGACAACTTTGGTAACATCTTTTGTGAATTACTTGAGAACTTTGGTGTGAAATCAGGAAGGACACTATGAAAATTATTATGTGGTACATTTAAATAATCTAAAGGTGAAAAGCTACTCTCATTCTCCAAGAATATTGAAAGCTCACCTACAAGTTGGTTATCACACAAATCTAAAAAATATAAACTACTTAGATTCCTCAACGATATTGGAATCTCACCTTCAAATTGGTTTACAGCGAGGGAAAGAAACGAAAGGGACAGTAAGTTTCCAATAGAATCAGGAATGTGACCTTGCAATTTGTTTGAACGGAGGTTAAGGTAACGAAGGCCACTGCTAAAGTTAAAAAAACCAAGGGAATATAAAAGAAGATGAGACGTTGTTCCCCGAGAGATTAACTTTATAAAGAGAATTAGAAGCATTGAATGTGGAAGGTGAGGGAGAAAGTACCGTAGGTAGGCCACATTCATACATTGATAACAATTTGAGATGATTTAGTCTAGTTATTGTTTGTAACCAATTGGTTGCCATGGTGAAGTTAACTTTGCCCAGTTTCAGGTATCTTAATGAATGAAGTCGAGAAATCCAATCAAGGTTTGTGCTAGTTAGCATACCATCATATGCACTATGACCAAGAAATTGCAATTTAGAAAGGTTGCCAAGACGATGGGGAATTTCTCCACTAAGCAAAGAATAAGAAAGATCAAGATTTTGTAATTTGCCTAGGGAGCCAATGAATTGTGGGATTATGTTATAATTCGAGCAACGAGGTGCAGACAATTGAAGAAGATCCAAATGAATAACATGATTTGTTAGGTTATCACAAAGGATACCTCTCCATTTGCAACATTCTTTTTTGTCTTTGTTGTTTCCCCAAGAAGAGAGTTGACCATATTCATCAATAAGCTTGTCTTTGAATCTGAGAAGAGCTTCTCTCTCTTTCTCTAAGCATCTGATACCATCTTTTGTACCGATAGTGTGCTCACAAATAGCTCTCAAGCTTAGTAGAACTACAACAACTAATAAATGGGGATGTCGAAAGAACTTTAACATATTGTGAACAATTGTAACTAAGAATTGGCTGATATTCTTTTGTGATTTTTCCATTTAAGTAGCAATACTTATAGACTTGTAAAACTAATCCAAAATGATTATCACCTTATTAATTTGAAGAAATTTGCTCTGAGAACCTAATTACATGCTTGCATTTTTTTGGAAATACGTGCTGGAACAATAGAGGAAGACTTTATCACCTTATTAATTTGAAGAAATTTGCTCTGAGTACCTAATTCCATGCTTACATTTTTTTGGAAATATGTGTTGGAACAGTAGAGGACTTTATCACCTTATTAATTTGAAGAAATTTGCTTTGAGAACCTAATTACATGCTTACATTTTTTTGAAATACGTGTTGGAACAGTAAAGGAAGACTTTATCACTTTATTAATTTGAAGAAATTTGCTCTGAGAACCTAATTCCATGCTTAAATTTTTTTTGAAATACGTGTTGGAACAATAGAGGAAGACTTTATCACCTTATTAATTTGAAGAAAGTTGCTTAGAGAACCTAATTCCATGCTTACATTTTTTGGAAATACGTGTTAGAACAGTAGATGAACTTTATCACCTTATTAATTTGAAGAAATTTGTTCTGAGAACCTAAATCCATGCTTATGAAATAAGTATAAAATTTTTTATTTTCTTTACAGTATAAAATTTGAAAAAAAACTAATCGACGTGTCGACGACGTGTCCGTGTTCGTGTGCTTCTAGAAGGTAACATTAGTGTCTGGTTGCTTGAAATACAACATTTGAAACATCTAGTCAGGTCATATATAGGGATATGTTTAATTCTACTCGAGGGAGATGTTAAACAAATTAGGAATATTGATCTTCGAAATTAAATCGTGTTATCAAATTTAATTGTTCAAGTCAAAGGGAATTGCTATAAGCTAAGAAGTACGAACACGCCACTAGCACCTGCGTGTCCGCGTCCGTGTCCGTGTCGGACTCGGTGTCAGACAGTGACGTATCGGATATTTCGTCGGGTATTTGTTTAAGATTTAAAAAAAATAAATCAATCCTTATGGTCCGATCAACATTTTAAATTGGCTAATTATTTGTTTGTTAATATTAAAATGAATCAATCATTTTTTTGAGTATTTGTATTTTATGAAATACGTATAAAATTTTTATTTTCTTTATATTATAAAGTTTGAAAAAAATTAATCGACGTGTCGACGGCGTGTCGGTGTCGGTAGTTTTTCAAAAATTGCATGTAAAAAATTAATCGACGTGTCGACAGCGCCGTGTCGATGTCGATGTCGATGTCGATGTCGATGTCGATGTCGATGTCGGTAGTTTTTCAAAAATTGTGTGTCGGCGTATCCAATACATTTCATATTGGACACGCATATCTATATCGGTTAATAATAGGTTCCAATCAAATACATTGATTCTGAAATTTTTTTATTCCATCCACTATACACAGATACTTCCATGAAGGAAATATGCCCCTTTTGGGAGTGTATTAGACATTTTTCAAACACTATTAGGTGCATGTCGAAAACATTTTATTTTGTTCGTTTAGGTGAAAATCCGAGTGTAAAGTCAATGATTTAATTGAAAGTGCACTTCTTTTGACCACTAAAATTACACTTATTTTGGCCACTAAAATCAAAGATTTGGGGGACCAAAGTTTGAAGATGTATTAAGTTGAAGGACCTAAGATGCAATTTTTTAGAAGACTTAACTGAAAGTTAATTGAAAATTTGGAGACCAAAGTGTAAAAATGTAAAAAGTTGAAGGACCTAAGATGCAATTTTTTAGAAGACTTAACTGAAAGATAATTGAAAATTTGGAGACCAAAGTGTAAAAATGTAAAAAGTTGAAGGACCTATGATGCAATTTTTGGAAGACTTAACTGAAAGATAATTGAAAATTTGGGGACCAAAGTGTAAAGATGTAAAAAATTGAAGGATCTAAAATGCATTTTTTGAAGGACTTAATTGAAATATAGAACTAAAGTGAATATTATATAAAGTACATAGATTACTATGCAATAAATAAATACCACATCATCATGCCACATCACCATTTTAAATTAGAAATTTAATGGAGTGACCATTAGTGAAAAGATTTTTAACTTCAGTGACCATTTTGTAATTTGAAGATAATTTCAGTGACCGTTGGTGAAATTAACCTGTTTGATTTTGATTAAAATTAGATTTTTTAGGAAAATTGATGAAATGTGTGGTTAAAAAATTATGGGTCCGTAAAATATGTGGTTAAAATTAATTGTTGATTTTGACTTTAGCTTTTAGCAAAATTTTAATTAAAAACAAACGGGGCCTAAAATAAATATAAAAGAAGTTGATTATTTCAAAAGTAATTTTTATTTTATTTTATTTTTAAAATAAAAATTAATTATTTTTCATTTATATGAAAATTTGGATTAGTAAAAAAGTATTAATTATAAAATTTACTTATTTACTTATAAGTAAATTTTGTAAACTTAGCCACACATTCTGTATTCAAAGTTACTTCCCTGGAAGACTTTCAAAATCAGTTAGGGCCTGCTTAGGAGTTTTAGAGTATCGATTATGAAGGATTTTTAAATTAAGCATTTATGAAGGGTCCGATTTTGGGTGATTTTAGTAACGATTTTTAAAACAGTCAAACATATGCTTGGAAATTTATTATCCAACAGTTCTGAAAAATTTTAAAAAAATAAAATACATATATAATCAAATATTAAAAAAGACAGTCATGTGTAAACAATATGAAGTGTCTAAAAATTTAAATGTAAATTTATATTCGACTGTAAAAAATTTTAAAAATAATTCAGTAATACATATAAAAATTATTGTTTGGAGAAAAAATGCAAAATGTACGTTTGGAGACAAGTGGAAGAATGGAATGTGTATTTTAGGTTTATGGTAGAATTATAAATAATTATTTTAGAGATAATAGAATTGAAAGATAATTTGAAGAACGGTAAAAAACCACCGATTTGGAGGGTTGATAAATAAATCCCAAATTACACTACACCGATTTTGGGTCGTTAAAATGCTTGGGAGTTTTTTTTCCACCGGTTTGAGTGATTTTGAATGGTACTGTTTATGAAAGATTAGAAAGATTAGTGTTTATTAGTTTTTTTAAATACTGATTTTTAGTAGTTTAAAATCCTTTATTCCCACAATCTATCCCCTCATCATTTATTACCAAGCATTTTTCCTCGGAATGGCCCGTATAGAGCAAAAGGTTAGGGCATTTTCATATAAAATTTCGTGTCAAATATGAAATTTTTTTAACAAACTCTTACCACCATATAAATTCGTGTCAATAATGCACTTGTTGCATTTGCACGTACATTGTTATGAAAAATATTGGGATTGCAAGTGTACAATATCGCAAACAAGTAATAAAGTGGATCTATTGAGTCCGGATTATCGTTCTCACGAAGACTATCTTATTTAGATACTAGTTAAATTAATTGTAATGCTAATTTATTTAAAACAATTTAAAATAATTTGATTTGAATATTTAAAGTAGAACTATGAATTTAAAGATGTAATATAAAAACGTATGTAAAAGCAAATAACAAGAATTTAGAAAAGAATGATGGTTAAAGAGCTTGGACAAACGAATTCACCTAGTTATTATCTCTAATTCCTCATCTCAATATTTGTTTCTAAAGTTGTATTCGGTCGAATTCTCGAATTTAACATAATTTACCTCTCTCGAGTTCAAATTAGTCCTATCTAAATAAGTCAATTTAGGCAGTCAGAATGGTCTTTAATTAAATGCATTAATTCTCCTAAGAATTCAATTCAGACCGCAGTAATAATAAAAAAGTATCTCTACATTTTATCCAATTGTCGGATTTTACTACGTGGTCTAGATTAATAATTTACTTCTCAATTCATTACAACCCACAAGATCAATAAAATAATGGCCAGTTATTCCAAGCATTAAGAGAATAAGTAAAATTAAATTCTTAAATAATTTATAAGTCAAAACTTGATATTCGAAATTAAAGAATTAAAACTAGACTACATCATTCATCCAAACATTAAATTTAGCTACTCATGATTCGGGAAGAAGAAAGCAATAAAAGATTTGAATACATAACCGGGTTCTGAAGAAAAGATGAAAAGATGTTGATTATCTTGCACCAAGATAACTTGATCTTCACGTTCCAATCTTCTTGATCTTGTTCGTTCTTCGTTTTCTTAGCCGTTCTTTTCTCCATCTTCTCTTGTGTTCTCCAAAGAATTAACCTCCTTTATTTTGACTTAGGGTAGGTCTTTATATAGTGTTTTACTAATTTTACAACTCATGTACATTAAAGACGAAAAAGACCCTGATTGGAATTAAAAATAAGCCAAAAAACGCCCAGACGCGCGAACAGCGCATTGCCGCGCGTTTCCACGGAACAGTGAAAAACATTCCAAATTGAATTCTAATCCCAAATTGCAGCTTTAGTCCTCCAAGATTTGATATGTATTTTACTTGGTCCTTGTTCAAACTTTGTCATTTTTTCTTCTTATTTATAGACCAAGTCCTTCAACTTTAAGTTTTATCTTCTATAGTCCTCTGATTTCTTCTTTCATTTCAATTTAGTCCCCTTTTATTTGTAACTAAAGTCCTTCAACTTTTAGATATTTGCAAGTTGATCCACATATCCAAGTTTTCGTACGCCTTCGGTCCTTTTTCGCCTATTTTGCTTTGTTTTTCTCCAATTCCATCCGATCTCGGGGTTTTGACCTAAAACAATTAAATAGATACATAATTAAGTAGAAAATCACTTAAGAGTACTTACAATTATTCACTTTTGATAGTCCAGATAAGTGTAAAACTACACTTATCATACATTCGTGTCCATTCATTGCACCCTTTAAAAAAGTATTTCAATTCACACATATAAACTAATAATTAACCTTATTTAATGGAATTCCAACAATTTTGCTTGGTAGTGAGAAATTATTTTTTAAGTGTTTATATTATAAGTTGTAGGTGAATGTATAGATAAAAAGTGAGTTGTAAATTTTAGCATATGAAATATGTAGATAAAAAATATATTTGACAAATTTTGAATTTTATTCATGGATAAACCGCTACAAAGCCACTTGCTATCCTTGTCGTCTTCAAACTCTTATTCCCACAATCTACCTTGTCATCCTTTATTAACAATCATTTTCCCTCCGGATGGCCCATATAGGGCAATGGTTATGGCATTTTCATATAAAAATTCATGTCGAATATTAAGTTTTCATAACAAACTTTTGCCACTATAAAATTTGTGTCAATATAAACATGTTGCACTTCAACCGTCGCGTCCATTTATTGCATTCTTTAAAGACTTATTTTAATTTATGCATATAAACCATTAAATAACTCCATTAGATTCCAACAATGTTTTCAACTTTTCTGGTCATGGACGCATATTCATGATATAGAGAACATTAGGTTGGAAAATAAGTAAATTTATGTCATGTTTGGGCATAAATTTGTGTGGGACCCATTTCTTCAAAATGGAAGATAAAAATAGATTCGTGTTCTCCTCCACGTGAACATCGAATTCATATATTTACTTGAAAAAATTGACGATCGAGTGAATGAGAAATTAAAGCTCAAAGTGGAGTTGAAAAATAGTGGAAGGGGAAATAGATTATAACTGTTGTGGTGGGTTAATGTTTATAACTCTTGTAACTTACCTGTTAATGATGTAATTGAAAGGTTACTAGAGAGCCTATATAAACAGGTCCAAATTTCTTCAATCTACACACAAATTTATGTGGTTACATTATTCAAAGATATAATCAATGATTATATAAAACTAAAACTGGGGTTGGATTTTTTTTTTGGCTGGAAAACAGGTTTCTATAAACAGTAATGTTTATTTAAAAGTGGAGCTAATTTTTCTTCTTGTTTCAGAAAATGGCAACTAATCCAATTACTGAAGTTGTGGCTACTGAAAACTAAAATGTGGCTACTGTGCCAAGTCCATATGTGAACCAGACTGTGGCACAAGTGCCAAGTTTTGTTGTGATCCAAACTGTGGTTCTAACTGGTCATGTAACTGTTCTAGTTAATCATAGAGAAAAACCTGAAAAGTTCAATGGGTTGAATTTCAAAAGGTTGCAGCAGAAAATGCTATTTTATCTGACCACCTTGAATCTTGCAAGATTCTTGACTGAAGATGCTCTGAAACTCAAACAGGGTGAGGGAGACATACAAGCTGTCAGCGCTATTGAAACTTGGAAACATTCTGATTTTCTATGTCGGATTATGTCATAAATGTCTTGGCAGATTTACTATACAACGTGTATAGTACAATGAAAACGGCGAAGGAATTATAGGAGTTTCTAGACGGAAAATATAAAATCGATGATGCAGGTGCTAAGAAATTTATTGTCGGCCGCTTCCTGGATTATAAAATGGTGGACTCAAAAACTATAATCAGTCAAGTGCAAGAACTTCAAGTAATCTTGCATAAGATTCATGCCGAGTGGATGGTTTTAAGTGAAACTTTCCAAGTGGCAACAATGATTGAAAAGATGCCTCCGGCTTAAAAAAATTTCAAGAATTACTTGAAGCATAAGCGAAAAGAAATGAACATTGAAGAACTGATTGTTAGACTTCGAATTGAAGAAGACAACAAAGGTTCGGAAAAGAAGGGGCTCAATCCTCCAATGGCCAAAGTAACTGTTGTGGAGCATGGTCAAAGTTCTAAAACGAACAAAAACAAGTTTGAAAAAGGGCCAAAGATGGGACCAAAAGGAGGTGTGTCCAAGAAGAAATTTCTTGGAAAATGCTATAATTGTGACAAAATGGGTCACAAATCGTCAGAGTGCAGGTTGTCGAAGAAGAACAACAAGAAAGAAGCAAATGTGGTTGATGACATTGCAAACGACGTGTCTGAAATGAGCCTTGTTGCTGTTGTTTCTGAAGTTAATCTGGTAGGTTCAAACCTGAGAAAATGGTGGATCAACACTGGTGCTACCCATCATGTTTGCTCAGATAAAGAGATGTTTAGTTCTTTTGAAGCAACTGAGAATGGAGAGAAGCTGTTTATAAGAAATTCAGCTACATCTGAAATCAAAGGCCAAGGCAAAGTAATTTTGAAGATGACATCTGGAAAAGAGCTGACTCTTAACAATGTACTTTTTGTGCCACAAATTCGCAAGAACTTGGTGTCCGGGTCGCTGCTGAACAAGCATGGTTTTCGTATGGTGTTTGAGTCAGATAAAGTCATTTTGTCTAAAAGTGGAATGTTTGTTGGAAAATGTTATGTGTCTGATGGGTTTTTTAAGCTCAATGTAATGACGATTAAGCTGAAAATTAATAAAATGAATAATTCTTCTGCTTACTTGCTTGAGTCTTCCAATTTGTGGCATGATAGACTAAGACATGTTAATTATGATACTTTGCGTAAATTAATTAACTTGAATTCCATACTTTCATTCCATATTGATTCTAAACACAAGTGTGAAACGTGTGTTGAGGTAAAATTGACAAGGTCATCGTTTCAAACTATTGAAAGAATAATTGAACCACTTGATCGTATTCACACTGACGTGTATGATTTAAAATCTGTACAAGCAGGGGTGACAACAAGTACTTCATTACTTTTGTTGATGATAGTACAAAATATTGTTATGTCCATCTACTTAAAAGTAAGGACGAAGTTATAGAAAAATTTGTTACTTATAAGAATAAAGTTGAGAATCAACTCAACAAGAAAATTAAGGTGTTGAGAAGTGACTGAGGTGGTGAATATGAATCATCATTTGCTGAATTATGTGCACAAATCGGAATCACACATGAAACCACATCACCTTATTGACCTCAACAAAATGGTGTTGTAGAACGGAAAAATCGTACCTTAAAAGAAATGATAAATGCAATGCTATTAAGTTCTGGGTTACCTCAGAACATGTGGGGAAAAGCTGTTTTATCAGCTAATTACCTTTTAAATAAGGTGTCCCGAAAGAAAGAAGAGAATTACCTTTTAAATAAAGTGTCCCGAAAGAAAGAAGAGAATACCCCATACGAGTTATAGAAAGGAAGGAAGCCTTCCTATAAATACTTGCGAGTGTGGGGGTGTCTAACCAAAATATTTGTACTTACACCAAAAAAAGTGAAGATAGATCTAAAAACTGTTGATTGTATTTTTATTAGCTATGCACATAACAGTAGTGCTTATCAGTTTCTTGTGCATAAATCTAAAATCTCAGACATACACAAAAATATGATAATGGAATCGAGAAATGCTTCATTTTTTGAACATTTATTTCCATACAGATCCATAAAGGAAGCAAGCTCCTCTAAACGGACACATGAAGCAACGAACTAAGAAGAACAAGAAGAAGAAGAAGAAGACAAGGTTGAACCAAGACGTAGCAAAAAAGCTAGAACTGAAAAATCTTTTGGTCCAGATTTTCCGACTTATATGCTAGAAAGTGAACCTCAAAGCTTTAAAGAAGCTGTGAAATCTTCAGAAGGACCTCAATGGAAAGAGGCAATTAAAAGTGAGATAGATTATATTTTGCAAAACCATACATGGGAGCTAGTAGATCTTCCTCCGAGATACAAACCACTAGACTACAAATGGATTTTCAAGAAGAAATAAAAGCAGATGGAACAATCGAAAAGTATAAGACCAGGCTTGTTATAAAAAGATATAGACAACGAGAAGGCATTGGTTACTTTGATACATATTCTCTAGTAACGAGAATAACATCCATTAGGATGATACTTGCAATTGCAGCTTTGCGAAATCTCGAAGTACATCAAATGGATGTGAAAATTGCCTTTCTAAATAGAAATATAGATGAAGAAATCTATATGGAACAACCTGATGGTTTTTCTGCTCAAGGGCAAGAAAACAAAATTTGTAAATTGGTGAAGTCATTGTATGGCTTGAAACAAGCTCCAAAACAATGGTATGAAAAGTTTGATCATGTCATGATAGAATGTAGATTTAAAATCAACGTGTGCGACAAATGCGTTTATATTAAAGACACTGAAAATGGCTATGTCATTTTATGTCTTTACGTTGATGACATGCTTATTATTGGAAGCAACAATAAGATAATTAAATCTACTAAAGACATGTTAAATTCAAGATTTGACATGAAGGATATGGGCTTAGTGGATGTGATACTTGGAATTAAAATTTCAAGAACATCAGATAAAATTGTCCTAAATCAGTCATACTATGTGGACAAAATTCTTGACAAATTTAACAAAGATGATTCTGGCATGGCTAGAACACCGATAGATACCAGTCAGCATCTATCAAAGAACAGAGACGAGAGTATCTCTCAAGTAGAATACTCTAGAATTATCGAAAGTCTGATGTACTTGATGAGTTGTACAAGACCAGACATAGCCTATACAGTTAGCAAATTGAGTAGATACACGAGTAATCCAGGAGCTAACCACTGGAAATGAATAATAAGAATATTAAGGTATTTGAGATATACTCGTGATTATGGGCTGCACTATACCAGATATCCGGCAGTTATTGAAGGATACAGTGACGCTAACTGGATATCTGATATAAAGACTCAAAGTCTACAAGTGGATTTGTGTTCACACTTGGAGTTGCAGCTATATCATGAAAATCTTCTAAATAGACGGTTATAGCCAGATCCACTATGGAATCTGAGTTATTGCCTTGGACAAGTGTGGTGAAGAGGCTGAGTGGTTACATCACTTTCTAGAGGATATTCCTAGATGTCTAAAGCCTGTGCCAGCAATTTGCATACATTGTGATAGTCAATCTGCAATTGGTAGGGCACAGAGTAGCATGTATAATGGTAAGTCTAGACACATACATCGTAGACATAATACCATGAGACAACTACTCTCAACTGGAGTTATCTCTATTGACTATGTGAAGTCAAAAGATAATATTGTGGATCCACTAACTAAAGGTTTGAATAGAGAGTTAGTTGAAAAGTCGTCAAAAGAAATGGGGCTTAAGCCTTTGGAAGAATAAGTTAATACAATAGAAACTCAACCTAGATGACTAGAGATCCCAATATCTAGGTTCAAAGGGACAACCTAATTGTATATACTTAATCAAATCACTGTTGGGGGGGGAGGGGGTTCTCTCCTGTCCATTCCTATGTGAAACAGTGATACCTGTAGAGGAAAGGATAAGCAATAGGCTTTTAATGATTCTTACACGCAGAGTAGAGCGGGCTACTCTTAATAAGAAATCACATATGTGAGAGAGAAGTGGGGCCGCTTCTAAGAGAATTGTGTGAGGCGCAATTCTTGAAAACTCTAGCAGAACCAGGCATATGTTCACGGCCATAAATGAACATAACAATGAGAACTGAACTATGTCAAGAAGAATTCTGTGTGAGGTATATCATCGTTTACACAAAAAGTAGAACAATTCAAGGACATCGCGTCTACTGGTCAGCAAGTAAAGTAAATATACTTTCACGAGGAAATGTTCAAAGGGGTTACCTACCTATCCTATGCAGGTTTCGAACGTTGAACTTTATCACCAAGTCTTCCGTGTCTCTGTCAATTTCTATTCATGTGGGGGATTGTTAGAAAATAAGTGCATTTATGCCATGTTTGAGCATAAATTTGTGTGGGACCCGTTTCTTCAAAATAGAAGATAAAAGTAGATTCGTGTTCTCCTCAGCGTGAACATCGAATTCATATATTTACTTGAAAAAATTGATGCTTGGGTTAATGAGAAATTAAAGCTCAAAGTGGAGTTGAAAAATAGTGGAAGAGAAAAAACCAAGTGGGTTATCCCACATTGAAAAAATGATGAAAGGTTGACTAGGATATATATGGCCACAATTTACAAAGGTATAATATTGTGTGGCATAAAGGCTCTCTCTTGCGCGCACACGTAGGGGTGGTGCAAATCACGGTTTGGTTTACACTTCAAACCATTGAACTCATGTGCAAGCACGACCTGCGTACACTAATGTCGGACAAAAAATTGGCCACATAATCAAGCCTACGTTTTGTCATTTTTTTTTTCAGACCTTCCAACTTCTCAACTGATTTCATGTGCTGTTAATGGATAGTTAGTGGTGGGTTAATGATTATAACTATTGTAACTTACCTGTTAATGGTGTAATTGAAATGTTACTCGAGAGCCTATATAAACATGTCCGAATTTTCTCAATCTACACACAAAAAAATTCAGCATTTCCCCTCCTTCCTACTGTTCCTTACTATCCAAATTCCTTTTCGGTGGTATTATTCAGGCAGTAGCTCAGTTCGTTGGTATAGCCAGTTCTTCCGTTGTATCTTGGGAAACAATCGTTCATAACCTACGGTAGGGGACAAATCTGTTTTAAGGAAACTGTACTTGTACATGCCTCGGTTTGCATTCTTCTTCAAATTTTTATTCTGCAGTTATATTATTTTGTTTCTTGTTCACTTATATTGTAATATGCAGTTTAACAATTTTCAATTGGTGTATGGAATAACACATTTTTCATTGATTAACCGCTATAAGGCCACATGCTATCATTGTTGTCTTCAAATCCTTATTCCCACAAGCTACCTTGTTATCCTTTATTGCCAAACATTTTTTCTTGAGACGACCCATCTAGAGTAAAAGGTTATGGCATTTTGATATAAAATTTCTTGTTAAATATTGAATTTTCATAGCAAATTCTTAACTCGGTAAGTTTGCCTATGACACATCCACTTCAACAAAAACCCTGGCTACATTTTACCTCGTAACTTTTATAAATTTACCTCAAATTACCATGGAAGCACTAAAAGTTACCTATAATAATCTTTCTTGAATGAAAATGATCACATGCATCTAATAATCCAATTAAAAACTTCTTTTAAAATTAAAAAAATTAAGAGATTTTTTACTTTCTCCATCATTGGCTTGAACTTGGAGAATTTCTGCAGATGACGTGTGGGCATGGAGAAGAGAACTCGTTGATATCATCACTTGGAAATTTGACATCCGCTCTCCCTCGTAGGACATGGGTTGAAAAATGGAAAGTGAGAAGGAAGAAACTCTTTAAAATGGAGGCAATGACATGCTCCATGCCCTCGCAAATAAGACTTTTGAGACATCGATTAGTAGGATTATAATAGGATTAGTACTTCAGTGCATATATTTTGAATCTAATATTTAAAAAAGCTAGAAATTAGAAGTCAGGAAGCAAAGGGTCAGCACTATCTCAGATTGTTCAACTTGATTTGGGTTCAGTGGCGGATCCAGCCTAGGGCATGGGTGGGCTTGAGCCCACCAAGCCCAAATTTTTTTTTTTGGAAGCAATTAAATGAACCTCATGCCTGCCCCAAAAAAATTGAACAAATTTACACAAAGCCCACCCAAAGCCCAAAGTGGCAAAGTCCAGAAACCAATTTAACATTTAATCCCATTACCAGAATGTATTGTCGGCAATTCATCCACAGAGTCTCAATCTTCAAAATTGGAAACCCTCGCTTTTACGTGTTCATGGACTCTCATTCTCCC
Organism: Forsythia suspensa; assembly: GCA_023638005.1. Taxonomy (NCBI): domain Eukaryota; kingdom Viridiplantae; phylum Streptophyta; class Magnoliopsida; order Lamiales; family Oleaceae; genus Forsythia; species Forsythia suspensa. The sequence continues at coordinate 21,451,577 of CM042663.1, forward strand.
TCCGTCCCTCATAAGTCGAAATCTCAATCATTTTCCATTAACCATTACCCCGCATTCTCCGCATAATGGAAAAACAAGCCAAAGGTGGAGTAAAATGAAAAAATAAAATCTCAATCCTAATTCCTAATCCTTCTCATTTCGACGCTGTTCATCAATCGTCCCTTAGAAGTTCGTTGTTCTCCTTTTGCGGACACTCGTCCCTCGGGTTTGGTCACTTATAGTGTTTTTGTTAATTTTTTCAATTTTGTTAATTTCTTGGAGCGAGACGAGAAGGATTGAAATGTTATTATGTTAATTTATTAAATGTTAAATATTTTCTATTAATTTTTTTCAATTATGTTAATTTCTTGGAACAAGAAGGATTGAAAATTTGAAATGTTAATATATTAATTATTAAATTTTAAATGTTATTGATGTTGCTGTGCCTACCTTATTGTTGCTGTGAATGTCATATAGTTTTTGTTAATATATTTGAAATAAATTGATAATAAATATGTAAAGAGTTAATGATTTAAATGATTGAAATACAAGTTCTTTGTTAACTATGGGTTCTTTGCAAAAAAAATTTAGACTTGGATTCACCCTCTTTCCGAGCCTGCTATTTGTAATTGTTTGGCAGAATCTCTACTATTGTTTGAAGGCAGTGGCGGATCCAGCCCAGGGCATGGGTGGGCTTGAGCCCACCAAGCCCAAATTTTTTTTTGGAAGCAATTAAATGAACCTCATGCCTGCCCCAAAAAAATTGAACATATTTACACAAAGCCCACCCAAAGCCCAAAGTGGCAAAGTCCAGAAACCAATTTAACATTTAATCCCATTTTCCATTTCCCATTACCGTAATGTATTGTCGGCAATTCATCCACGAGTCTCAATCTTCAAAATTGAAAACCTCGTTTTTGTGTTCCATGGACTCTCATTCTCCCTCTCGTCCTCATAAGTCGAAATCTCAATCATTTTCCATTAACCATTACCCCGCAATGGAAAAACAAGCCAAAGGTGGAGTAAAATGAAAAAAATAAAATCTCAATCCTAATTCCTAATCCTTCTCATTTCGACGTCGTTCATCAATCGTCCCTTAGAAGTTCGTTGTTCTCCTTTGCCAGACACTCGTCCCTCAGGTTTGGTCACTTATAGTGTTTTTGTTAATTTTTTTCAATTTTGTTAATTTCTTGGAACGAGACGAGAAGGATTGAAATGTTATTATGTTAATTTATTAAATGTTAAATATTTGCTATTAATTTTTTTCAATTATGTTAATTTCTTGGAACAAGAAGGATTGAAAATTTGAAATGTTAATATATTAATTATTAAATTTTAAATGTTATTGATGTTGCTGTGCCTACCTGATTGTTGCTGTGAATGTCATATAGTTTTTGTTAATATATTTGAAATAAATTGATAATAAATATGTAAAGAGTTAATGATTTAAATGATTGAAATACAAGTTCTTTGTTAACTCTGTGTTCTTTGCAAAAAAATTTAGACTTGGATTCACCCTCTCTTCCGAGCTCTGCTATTTGTAATTGTTTCGCGAATCTCTACTATTGTTTGAAGGTACGACTTGGCTAACTTATACTTTTGTAATTGTATTTGTTATTTGTGAATTTGGAGTTTATGATTTAAATGTGAATTGTAAATTTGAATTTGTATATTGTTATTTGTGAATCGAATTTTGAATTTGAATATTGGGAATTTGAATATTTGTCAATTGGGAATTTGAATATTGTTCAATTGGGTATATTGTTTAATTGACTACACATCTTGCTAATGTGTGGATTAAAATGAAAAAAAAAGAACATCTTCCATTACTTCAATAAGAAAGATGGCAAACAATCATCAAGTAACCCAAATGTATTAGAGGATGTTCATGCTCCACAAGATACTCCTATTGTTGAACCACAAGATACTCCTAATGTTCTACCATTTGAAAGTAATACTTCATATTATGAACGGGATCCTGGAAAACGTATCTCAATATCGCAGTATCCAGTTGTGAAACAAGATGAGGTTCGAAGAGCATATGTCGAAATGGAACCATTTCAACCAATCTATGATTATCCTTTTCTAGATTTGGGACTCAAAATCGGCGATTTCAATCATCTTGGTTCACAAAACATCCATGGCTTGAGTTTTCAATTGAGAAACAAAGTGCATTTTGTTTTCCTTGTTATCTATTTGAAAGTAATACATCACATCATGAAACCTTTACTGTCAAGGGGTTTAATAATTGGAAGAGAGTCAATTGTGACAATTGTCCGCTGAAAAAACATGAAGGTGATGGTAATTCACTACATGGCTTTGCAATGCAAAAATGAGAAAACTAGAAAAACCTACCTCAACATATTGACAGAATGATACATCAACAGACTTCAAAAGAAGTCAAACAGAATCGTTTACTCATTCAGACCTCTATAGAAAGTGTGAAGTGGCTAGCATTGCAAGGATGTGCTTTTAGAGGTCATGATGAATCCGTTGGCTCTACTAACCGGGGAAATTATGTTGAATTGATCAAATTGCAAGGAAGGGCGAACAAAGAAATTGATGATGTTGTTCTAGAAAATGCGTCTAAAAATGCCAACTATACATCACCATCGATTCAGAAAGAGATATTAAAAATTATTGCTGATTGTGTGCGACTTAAGATATGCGAAGAAATTGGGGATGCCAAGTTTTGTATTCTTGTCGATGAAGCAGTTGATGAATCCCATAAAGAACAAATGGCTATTATTTTGAGATATGTTGATGGTGATGGATTTGTTAGAGAACGATTCTTTGATGTTGTGAGTGTTGCAAACACAAATGCTTTGACTTTGAAAAAGAGATTTGTAATGTATTAAACCAATACAAGCTCCTACTCAAAGATTTACGAGGTCAAGGATACGATGGTGCTAGCAACATGCGAGGTGAATGGAATGGATTACAAGCTTTATTCCTTAAAGATTGTCCATCTGCTTATTACGTTCATTGTTTTGCTCACCGACTACAGCTAGCTTTAGTAGCAGTGGCTAAAGATGTACATGATGTATGGCTATTTTTTCAATCATTGGGTTCTATTGTCAACTTTGTTAGTGCTTCTGCTAAGCGTCATTCTCAATTAAAATCAATTCGAGAGGATGAAATTGTTGAATTGATAGCAATAGGAGAACTTGACCTGGTCTTGGATCTAATCAAGTTTGTACTTTGCAACAAATGTGGAGCTACTCGTTGGAGTTCACATTTTTCTTACATTACAAGATTGATTCAGATGTTTGGTTCCACTTGTTCGCTTCTTGTGAATCTTATTGACGGGGATCTAACAATAATATACGAGGGAGGCTAAAGGTGCGCACAAAGCTATGAAATCATTTGAGTTTGCATTTATCTTGTTATTGATGTATGAAGTTTTGGGGAAAAAGCGATTTGTTATGTCAAGCATTGCAAATGAAAGATCAAGATATTTTGAATGCAATGAATTTAGTCTCGACTACAAAGATACTTCTTCAAGAAATGTGAGATGATCATTGGGAAGGTTTTATTTGAGTGTGATGGAGTTTTGTGATATTTATAATATTGATGTGCACGATTTAGGTGATCGTTATATGGAAGGTACAAGACGATCTTGTCAACGTAAAAAAATAATATTACAGTGGAGGACTACTATCACTTTCATATATTCAATCTTTGTAATAGATTTTCGAGTTGATGGAATTGAATAATAGATTTCTGAGAAAAAGCAATGGAACTTCTTAAGTTGTGCGAGGCTTTGAATCCTATTGATAGCTTCAAATCATTCTCTCGAAGATGATATTTGTTCTTTAGTGAGAAATTTTATCCCTGGATTTTACTATGGAAGAGATAAACGATTTGAGAAGACAATTGGATCATTACAAGTGTGATGTACTTCAGAACCGCAATTTCAGAATGTTGATTCTCTACCTCAGTTATGTAGAATGTTGGTTGAAACGAAGAAGTCACGTCATTACTTTTTGATTGATAGATTGATTCGTTTAGTGTTGACTCTTCCAGTTTCTACAGCAACAACAGAACGAGCTTTTTCAGGAATGAAACTTATAAAGACATCGCTTTGCAATAAAATGGAGAATGAATTTCTAGCAAACTCCATGATCATCTATATTGAAAGGGAGATTGCTCTTGGTATTGATACAGAAGTCATTATTGACAAGTTTGATCGTTTGGTCAATCGTAGGGTGCGACTTAAGTAGTGTTTTAAAGTATTTGTATCGTAAGTTTTGGTACTTTTTGTTGTCTTTTATTTTTCATCTTTTGACTTGATGTATTGTATTAAATATTCATATTTAAGTTCTCACAATGCCTCCATTTTGTCTAGTAATATTTTTTATATTTTTGAAGTTCTTTATAAAAAATTTTACAAGCCACCCAAACAAATTATTCCTGGATCCGCCCCTGTTTGAAGGTACGAGTTGGCTAACTTATACTTTTGTAATTGTATTTGTTATTTGTGAATTTGGAGTTTATGATTTAATGTGTGAATTGTAAATTTGAATTTGTATATTGTTATTTGTGAATCGAATTTTTGAATTTGAATATTGGGAATTTGAATATTTGTCAATTGGGAATTTGAATATTGTTCAATTGGGTATATTGTTTAATTGACTACACATCTTGCTAACAGGTGGATTAAAATGAAAAAAAAGAACATCTTCCATTACTTCAATAAGAAAGATGGCAATCAATCATCAAGTAACCCAAATGTATTAGAGGATGTTCATGCTCCACAAGATACTCCTATTGTTGAACCACAAGATACTCCTAATGTTCTACCATTTGAAAGTAATACTTCATATTATGAACGGGATCCTGGAAAACGTATCTCAATATCGCAGTATCCAGTTGTGAAACAAGATGAGGTTCGAAGAGCATATGTCGAAATAGGACCATTTCAACCAATCTATGATTATCCTTTTTCTAGATTTGGGACTCAAAATCGGCGATTTCAATCATCTTGGTTCACAAAACATCCATGGCTTGAGTTTTCAATTGAGAAACAAAGTGCATTTTGTTTTCCTTGTTATCTATTTGAAAGTAATACATCACATCATGAAACCTTTACTGTCAAGGGGTTTAATAATTGGAAGAGAGTCAATTGTGACAATTGTCCGCTGAAAAAACATGAAGGGGATGGTAATTCACTACATGGCTTTGCAATGCAAAAATGGGAAAACTTGAAAAACCTACCTCAACATATTGACAGAATGATACATCAACAGACTTCAAAAGAAGTCAAACAGAATCGTTTACTCATTCAGACCTCTATAGAAAGTGTGAAGTGGCTAGCATTGCAAGGATGTGCTTTTAGAGGTCATGATGAATCCGTTGGCTCTACTAACCGGGGAAATTATGTTGAATTGATCAAATTGCAAGGAAGGCTGAACAAAGAAATTGATGATGTTGTTCTAGAAAATGCGTCTAAAAATGCCAACTATACATCACCATCGATTCGTAAAGAGATATTAAAATTATTCTTGATTGTGTGCGACTTAAGATATGCGAAGAAATTGGGGATGCCAAGTTTTGTATTCTTGTCGATGAAGCGATTGATGAATCCCATAAAGAACAAATGGCTATTATTTTGAGATATGTTGATGGTGATGGATTTGTTAGAGAACGATTCTTTGATGTTGTGAGTGTTGCAAACACAAATGCTTTGACTTTGAAAAAAGAGATTTGTAATGTATTAAACCAATACAAGCTCCTACTCAAAGATTTACGAGGTCAAGGATACGATGGTGCTAGCAACATGCGAGGTGAATGGAATGGATTACAAGCTTTATTCCTTAAAGATTGTCCATATGCTTATTACGTTCATTGTTTTGCTCACCGACTACAGCTAGCTTTAGTAGCAGTGGCTAAAGATGTACATGATGTATGGCTATTTTTTCAATCATTGGGTTCTATTGTCAACTTTGTTAGTGTTTCTGCTAAGCGTCATTCTCAATTAAAATCAATTCGAGAGGATGAAATTGTTGAATTGATAGCAATAGGAGAACTTCAGACTGGTACTGGATCTAATCAAGTTTGTACTTTGCAACAAGCTGGAGCTACTTGTTGGAGTTCACATTTTTCTTACATTACAAGATTGATTCGGATGTTTGGTTCCACTTGTTCGCTTCTTGTGAATCTTATTGTGGGGATCTAACAATAATATACGAGGGAGGCTAAAGGTGCGTACAAAGCTATGAAATCATTTGAGTTTGCATTTATCTTGTTATTGATGTATGAAGTTTTGGGAAAAACTGATTTGTTATGTCAAGCATTGCAAATGAAAGATCAAGATATTTTGAATGCAATGAATTTAGTCTCGACTACAAAGATACTTCTTCAAGAAATGCGAGATGATCATTGGGAAGGTTTTATTTGGAGTGTGATGGAGTTTTGTGATACTTATAATATTGATGTGCCTGATTTAGGTGATCGTTATATGGAAGGTACAAGACGATCTTGTCAACAGAAAAATAATATTACAGTGGAGGACTACTATCACTTTCATATATTCAATGCTGTAATAGATTTTCAGTTGATGGAATTGAATAATAGATTTACAGAAAAAACAATGGAACTTCTTAAGTTGTGCGAGGCTTTGAATCCTATTGATAGCTTCAAATCATTCTCTGAAGATGATATTTGTTCTTTAGTTGAGAAATTTTATCCCCGGATTTTACTATGGAAGAGATAAACGATTTGAGAAGACAATTGGATCATTACAAGTGTGATGTACTTCGTAACCCGCAATTTCAGAATGTTGATTCTCTACCTCAGTTATGTAGAATGTTGGTTGAAACGAAGAAGTCACGTCATTACTTTTTGATTGATAGATTGATTCGTTTAGTGTTGACTCTTCCAGTTTCTCACAAACAACAATGTAAGCGAGCTTTTTAGAGAATGAAACTTATAAAGACATCGCTTCGCAATAAAATGGAGAATGAATTTCTAGCAAACTCCATGATCATCTATATTGAAAGGGAGATTGCTCTTGGTATTGATACATAAGTCATTATTGACAAGTTTGATCGTTTGGTCAATCGTAGGGTGCGACTTAAGTAGTGTTTTAAAGTATTTGTATCGTAAGTTTTGGTACTTTTTGTTGTCTTTTATTTTTCATCTTTTGACTTGATGTATTGTATTAAATATTCATATTTAAGTTCTCACAATGCCTCCATTTTGTCTAGTAATATTTTTTTATATTTTGAAGTTCTTTAAAAAAAAATTTTACAAGCCACCCAAACAAATTATTCCTGGATCCGCCCCTGTTTGAAGGTAATGAGTTGGCTAACTTATACTTTTGTAATTGTATTTGTTATTTGTGAATTTGGAGTTTATGATTTAATGTGTGAATTGTAAATTTGAATTTGTATATTGTTATTTGTGAATCGAAATTTTGAATTTGAATATTGGGAATTTGAATATTTGTCAATTGGGAATTTGAATATTGTTCAATTGGGTATATTGTTTAATTGACTACACATCTTGCTAATGGTGGATTAAAATGAAAAAAAGAACATCTTCCATTACTTCAATAAGAAAGATGGCAATCAATCATCAAGTAACCCAAATGTATTAGAGGATGTTCATGCTCCACAAGATACTCCTATTGTTGAACCACAAGATACTCCTAATGTTCTACCATTTGAAAGTAATACTTCATATTATGAACGGATCCACGGAAAACGATCTCAATATCGCGATATCCGGTTGTGAAACAAGATGAGGTTCGAAGAGCATATGTCGAAATAGGACCATTTCAACCAATCTATGATTATCCTTTTTCTAGATTTGGGACTCAAAATCGGCGATTTCAATCATCTTGGTTCACAAAACATCCATGGCTTGAGTTTTCAATTGAGAAACAAAGTGCATTTTGTTTTCCTTGTTATCTATTTGAAAGTAATACATCACATCATGAAACCTTTACTGTCAAGGGGTTTAATAATTGGAAGAGAGTCAATTGTGACAATTGTCCGCTGAAAAAACATGAAGGGGATGGTAATTCACTACATGGCTTTGCAATGCAAAAATGGGAAAACTTGAAAAACCTACCTCAACATATTGACAGAATGATACATCAACAGACTTCAAAAGAAGTCAAACAGAATCGTTTACTCATTCAGACCTCTATAGAAAGTGTGAAGTGGCTAGCATTGCAAGGATGTGCTTTTAGAGGTCATGATGAATCCGTTGGCTCTACTAACCGGGGAAATTATGTTGAATTGATCAAATTGCAAGGAAGGCGCTTAAAAGAAATTGATGATGTTGTTCTAGAAAATGCGTCTAAAAATGCCAACTATACATCACCATCGATTGAGTAAAGAGATATTAAAAATTATCATTGATTGTGTGCGACTTAAGATATGCGAAGAAATTGGGATGCCAAGTTTTGTATTCTTGTCGATGAAGCAGTTGATGAATCCCATAAAGAACAAATGGCTATTATTTTGAGATATGTTGATGGTGATGGATTTGTTAGAGAACGATTCTTTGATGTTGTGAGTGTTGCAAACACAAATGCTTTGACTTTGAAAAAAGAGATTTGTAATGTATTAAACCAATACAAGCTCCTACTCAAAGATTTACGAGGTCAAGGATACGATGGTGCTAGCAACATGCGAGGTGAATGGAATGGATTACAAGCTTTATTCCTTAAAGATTGTCCATCTGCTTATTACGTTCATTGTTTTGCTCACCGACTACTGACTAGCTTTAGTAGCGATGGCTAAAGATGTACATGATGTATGGCTATTTTTCAATCATTGGGTTCTATTGTCAACTTTGTTAGTGTTTTCGCTAAGCGTCATTCTCAATTAAAATCAATTCGAGAGGATGAAATTGTTGAATTGATAGCAATAGGAGAACTTGATTTGATCTTGGATCTAATCAAGTTTGTACTTTGCAACAAGCTGGAGCTACTCGTTGGAGTTCACATTTTTCTTCTGTTACAAGATTGATTCAGATGTTTGGTTCCACTTGTTCGCTTCTTGTGAATCTTATTGACGGGGGATCTAACAATAATATACGAGGGGAGGCTAAAGGTGCGTACAAAGCTATGAAATCATTTGAGTTTGCATTTATCTTGTTATTGATGTATGAAGTTTTGGGAAAAACTGATTTGTTATGTCAAGCATTGCAAATGAAAGATCAAGATATTTTGAATGCAATGAATTTAGTCTCGACTACAAAGATACTTCTTCAAGAAATGCGAGATGATCATTGGGAAGGTTTTATTTGGAGTGTGATGGAGTTTTGTGATACTTATAATATTGATGTGCCTGATTTAGGTGATCGTTATATGGAAGGTACAAGACGATCTTGTCAACAGAAAAATAATATTACACGGTGGAGGACTACTATCACTTTCATATATTCAATCTTTGTAATAGATTTTCGATTGATGGAATTGAATAATAGATTTCTGAGAAAAAACAATGGAACTTCTTAAGTTGTGCGAGGCTTTGAATCCTATTGATAGCTTCAAATCATTCTCACGAAGATGATATTTGTTCTTTAGTTGAGAAATTTTATCCCTCGGATTTTACTATGGAAGAGATAAACGATTTGAGAAGACAATTGGATCATTACAAGTGTGATGTACTTCAGTAACCCGCAATTTCGAATGTTGATTCTCTACCTCGCTTATGTAGAATGTTGGTTGAAACGAAGAAGTCACGTCATTACTTTTGATTGATAGATTGATTCGTTTAGTGTTGACTCTTCCGGTTTCTACAAAACAACAATGAGCGAGCTTTTTCGAGAATGAAACTTATAAAGACATCGCTCGCAATAAAATGGAGAATGAATTTCTAGCAAACTCCATGATCATCTATATTGAAAGGAGATTGCTCTTGGTATTGATCTGAAGTCATTATTGACAAGTTTGATCGTTTGGTCAATCGTGAGGGTGCGACTTAAGTAGTGTTTTAAAGTATTTGTATCGTAAGTTTTGGTACTTTTGTTGTCTTTTATTTTTCATCTTTTGACTTGATGTATTGTATTAAATATTCATATTTAAGTTCTCACAATGCCTCCATTTTGTCTAGTAATATTTTTATATTTTCAACGTTCTTTAAAAAAAAATTTTTACAAGCCACCCAAACAAATTATTCCGGATCCGCCCTGTTTGGGTTGTGTTGAAGTTGTTATACATAGTGAGTGACTATGTTCCTTTGAAGTCAAATATTTTACTCAAATGCCTTATGCTCCGTTCTCTTTACGGTTTTGAAACTGTTTTCAGTTTTGTAAAACACCAAAAACTTGTTTATTATGTTGTTTTTGAAAATTCATTTTTGAAAACAAAGTTAAATTTATAACATAAAACTCAAAACACATTTTTGACGTTTGAGTGTTTTCAAATGACATGGAAAACATTCAAAATAAGGAAAATAAAATTTATTTAATTAATAATTTATATAAACAAAATTATTAAAAAATTAAAATTCTAAAAAATAAAATTCTAAAATAATTAAAATTTTATAAAAATGAAAATACTAAATACTAAAAATTAATTCAAGCCCTTATTGGTTATTTAAATAAAATAGATTAAAATTCTATGTCCACGTCATTAGTTTTTTTTTTTTTTTTTAATTTCCTATTTTGTTAATTTATTATTTGTTTGTATTTATTTTTGTAAATAATAAAAAATTGTAAGATCCACTAACTTTAAAATGGATATATTATTTTATCATATATTATCATAAAATTATTCTATTTTACTGAATAATAAAATTCATTGAATAAAATGATATAAAACAATTTCTCAAAATTCCAAACAGAACCGTGTTTTTCAGTTTTCTATTTTTAGAAATAGTTTTTTCAGAATGACAAATCAAACGCATTTTCAGCAATATTAAAATAGGTTCTCTGAAAATGAATTCAAAATTCAAAACTGAAACGCAAAGAAAACAGACCTAATGATCAATTATGTTAATTTAAAATCAAAATTTCAATGTTTGTTTATATCCTTTTGAAATCCAAACGTTATGGTTTGCTATGAAATGATGGACTCCAACTACTGTGCAAATGACTTAAAAAGACTCTTGAGATAAAATCTCGTGAGATATTACCTATAGGAGTGGACGTCAAATTATTTGATTTGGATTTTGCAAGACCGAACTTAAATTTTAAGAATAGAGAATTTGTATATAGAGCCGTTCGATCCTATGTAAAGTAGTATAATCGAATTATCACAAACAACAAATACTACTACAATGAAAGTTCGACTCTACAAAAATTTAAAAAATAAAAAGATAAAAAAATGCAATAAAGTATCTGTTAACGTAAACTCAAAATCTAAAATTTTTATTACCATACTATATGAATATCCAATCTAATGAAGCATCGAAGTAATGAAGTAAATACTTATGTCTACATTTCTTGGAAAGAACTATAATATCAACGTCAACATGCAATTGTAAAAATCTATACAATCAAGAAATGAGAAATCTACTTAGTTATCTCTTGTGTATATAGTTTCAGGCTATATATTTGAATATGAGTGTTCCTATCTAGGTTGCACTGGAAATCGTAACTTTTTTAAAACTCTTTCGGAATTTCCAAAAATATGTCCCATTTTTATTTTATTTTTCATAAATTTGGAAAACTTAAATTGAGATCACCCATTATTATGGACTTCTTAATTTCGACCTCCAACTAAAAATTTACATAATTTCAGACTTTAATTGTTATACTACCAAAGAATTCACAAGTGCCTTGAGTATGAATAAATGGTAATTATCATTTTTATAATTAACTATTTTGATAAATAAAAGTACATTTTAATATTTTATAAAAACATTTCCACATTCAAAAATAATGTTTCTATATGTTGCGCTGTGTGATGTTTCATTTTCCTTTTCATGCAACCTAAATTTTATATGTGTAGATCTCGGTATTTGATTACGGTGCTTTACTTTGATTTTTTCCCCGATTTGATCCGCATTTTGATCTTGGATGCATTGCAAAGTGCATCAAGTGGATGGATGTGAGATGGTTGCTACTACATCACATGTGGGATTACCAAATTTGCGGGTTGTGGCCACTAAAAATTTATTGTATAAAAGAGCAAAGTTTTGAAGGGTTGCTATGAGAAAAAGGCACATCAATGATATAAAGGGTCAAGGCTATACATTTATTTATTTTAAGGCAAAAGACTATAAGTATTAATCTTTATTTTTAGGCACTTCTTCATTTGATTAGGCCTCAAGTTCTTTAGTAGATGATAATATTGTTTTGAGATATGAATTATTATGAATTAAATAAATTATTAGATGGTACTTTCTAACAATTGTGCCCTCTAACTTTTTATATATATAAAGCAGAAAATTGCAGTTAGTTTGTTATTTCATTCTTTATTATGTTATCTATGTTCAAGATCGTGCATATAAGGGTGAAATACAAGAAACTTAATAACATATTATTTGTGAAATTGTATTAAAAAGTTAGAATTTTGTATATTGTTAATCGGATCACTAACTCGATAGGTCATTGCTTAGAGAATCATATAAAAAAAATTCAAATTATACTATTTGACTTATTTAAATTATTTAACTATACTTTTTCTTAACTATTTTTGAAGTCGTTAATTACAATGATAATGAATTTACATTTTATACTTTACATATCAACAATGTTGATTTGGTATTTGAGTTTTTGAAGTCATATATCAATGAACTAGCATGGAATTTTAATTTTTATTAATGTAGAAAAATATTTAAAATTAATTGGCGTGGTTTTTTTTTTTTTTTTAACAAATAATTGAAATTTTTTTTGATATACATAGAGGTATGTGAGCAAGAAAATCTTTATTTGATCTCATTAGTGTTTGCTACTTGAAAAACAAGTACTTGGCATGTGGATTTTGTGAAGAAAATCGAAGGAGTTTGTTCTCATGAAATCAGACCATGGATTGCAGGCAGAGTTGGAATTATTTTAATACAATACAATTACACACAACACAAAAACATCCACTTCTTAAGTTTTATACATTGCAAAGTTTAACCAGTAGACGATAACATGCGCGCTAAAATTTTACAAATTTGTGAAATGCTTCTTTGAGTCGGATTTTGCTGATGACTATTTTTACATACAACCAATCCATTGAGCTATTCCACAACTTGAAAAATGCAATCCTCCACGAGTTATTGAACACTAAAGTTCCACACACTCCCCAAAAGCCAAAAACAAACCCAACCGCCATACTAATGTAAAATCCATCACTAATAAGCTTGTCTTCCTTTGGATCTTTCATCCCATTAGCATTACCAATAATCTTTGGGTCTTGAGCAATTTCATCTCCTGGACATGTTTTATTAAGTGGAAGGCCACAAAGACTAGGGTTTTCCTTGAATGCAAAAGCACCAAGAGTTCGTAAATATATGTTTTGTGGAATTTTGCCAGACAAGTTATTGTATGACAAATCTAACAATCCAAGTTGATCTAATTGAGAAACACCAGTAGGAATACCACTAGAAAAGTGGTTTCTTGATAAATCAAGAAAATCTAAAGACGGCAATCGTCCAATGCTTGCAGGAATGATTCCAGATAGGTTATTTCTTGAAAGGTTCAACCCAACTAGAGTTACAAGACTGGTAATTTCAGTAGGAACACGACCTACTAAATTGTTGCTTGAAAGATCAATGAATTTCACCAATTGAAGAGTATTTATGTACTCGCGATCATTGCTTTTCCACATTACATTTGCACTCTCATAGCCTTGTTCGAGATATGGCTCATATGACGTATAATCCACTTCTTGAATCATAGCAGTGAGATTGTTTAGGTATTTTGGTATAGCTCCAGAAATCTTGTTTAAGGAAAAGTCCAACAATTGTAAGTGTGCAAGATGACACAAGTTTGAAGGAATACTACCAAAAAACTCGTTGGACTTGAGACTTAGAAAGACCAATTTAGTAAAAGCATCTCCCACCCATGTCGGTATTTTACCAGTCAACTTATTTTGTGAAAGGTCAATGAAAGCCAATGTTGTACAATTCCTCAACGATGTTGGAATTTCTCCGGTGAAACTGTTGTTTTGTAAATGCAATGATGAAAGAGTAAAGGGATATTTCCGGAGAAATTATTATGTGCCAGCTTAAGAAATGTAAAACTTGGTAGGTTTGCAAAATAATCAAGAAGTTATCCTGTTATTTGAGAGGTCAAGATAATTCCAATTGTAATTAGTTTCATTGCATAAATTGGTAATTGGCCCAGAAAATTTGTTACTCGACAAATCCAATATAATTGCATTAGGAGGCAAAATTGGTAATGAACCATTAAAATGATTGAAGCTCAAATCTATGATTGGGCCACAATTAGAAGCGAACTTTGGTGAGAAATCAGGAAAGGCACCATGAAAATTGTTAAGTGATAAATTTAAATAAAATAAGTTTCGACTTAGCTCCCAAAACCAATTAGGGTAGGTGTCTAAAATTCCAGCATTAGCGATATGAAGTGAATGTAATCTCGTTTGTGTTCTAAGCCAAGTGGGAAAATGTGGCCCAACTTTGCAACCCTCTAATATTACATCTGTCACTTGGAAAGGAGGATTCCATCCTAAACTGAAATTGATTGAGATACCTAGGTTGGAAGACAAGTCGAGTAGTTGTAATTGGGAAAGATTGAAGAAATGAGATTCAGAGATTACGTCTGCAAAGTGGTTTGAACGAAGACCCAAAGATTCGAGTTTGAAAAGGCTTCCAATGATTTGGGTAACAGTACCATTAAACATATTATCATTAAGATCTAAGTTTTTCAAGGAGGAGGATAATGCAAGATGAGGCATTGTCCCTGTCAGTTGGTTAGAAGACAAATCTAAAGATGATAAACTACTCAGATTCCCCATGGATATTGGAATCTCACCTTCAAGTTGATTTTTAGCGAGAGAAAGATATGAAAGGGACAATAAGTTTCCAATAGCATCAGGAATGGGACCATGCAATTTGTTGAAATTGAGGTCAATGTAGCTAAGGCCGATCTTTGAAGTTAAACAACCAAGGAATATACATGAAGATGAGAGGTTGTTCCCGAGAGATCAAGTTCATAAAGAGAATTAGAAGCATTGAATGTGGAGGGTGAGGGAGGAAGTACCGTGAGGCGTGCCACATCCGTGCAATTGTAACACTTTGAGTTGAATTAGTTTATTTATTGTTTGTAACCAATTGGTTGCCATGGTGAAGTTAACATAGCCGGGTTTAGATATCTTAATGAATGAAGTCGAGAAAGCCAATCAAGGTTTGTGCTAGTTAGCATAATATCATATGTGCTAAGACCAAGAAATTGCAATTCGTAAAGGTTGCCAAGATGATGGGGAATTTATCCACTAAAATAAGAATCGAAAGATCAAGATATTGTAATCTTTCTAGGAGCCAATGAATTGTCGGATTGTCCTGTAATTGAAATTATTAAACCGAGGTATAGATGTTTCAAATGTTGTATTTCAAGCAACCAGACGCTAATATTACCTCTTAGAGGCGAGACATACCACTAAGATCCAACCAAGAATAATATGATTTGTTAGGTTATCACAAAGGATACCTCTCCATTTGCAACATTCTTTTACGTCTTTGTGGTTTCCCCAAGAAGAGAGTTGACCGTAATCGTCAATAAGCTCGTCTTTGAATTTGAGAAGAGCTTCTCTCTCGTTATCTAAGCACCGATACCATCTTTCGTTCCGATAGAGTGCCCACAAGTAACTATCAAGCTCAATAGTAGTAATACGATAACTAACAAATTGAGATGTTGAAAGAACTTTATCATTGTGAACAATTGTAACTAAGAATTTGTTGATATTCTTTTGTGATTTTTCACCATTTAAGCAGCACTACTTATAGCATCACTTGAAAGACTAATCCAAAATTAGCAATAACTCCTTGGAAAAAGTTTTGACTTTTTGTTGGAAAAAACAAAATAAGAAGACTTGACTTAAACCCCATCCCCCCTTAAGAACCCCAAAATTTTTGAGAACTTAAAGGACCTAAGTAAACATAAGTTTTAGAATCGATTATTTAACTGGGCTAAATAATTAATTAATGAAAGAATGAGTTTTAGTATATCAATATTAGGCTCGTTTGGTAACTCATATTTAATCATGTACTTTAAGCTCGAGAAAAAGTAATTTTGAATAAACTAAACCCAAGTTAGAACCGACCAAAAGATTCTATAGTTAAATGAAATTATAAGAGACTAATTTAGGTTAGCAATTATTTTATGCAGATTAACTTTGATTCTAAATTGGTTTTAAACTCTTTCTCTCTCTATCTCTCTCTCTCTATTAAAATACCAATAACCTAATACTAAACCTAATTAAACTATCTCTCTCTCTCTCTCTATTAAAATACCAATAACCTAATATTAAACCTAATTAAACTAAACTACCTGTGAGTATACGTAAAACTTAACCTATAAAAATCCATCACTGAATGAAAACGTCCAGCAGCTTTCGCGTACTCCTCCATGCATAGAAATTATTTAATTTTCAGCTGCCTTGTGTGCTCTCTTTGCAACTTTTGCATTCGAAACTCGTTCAATTTTCAGTGCAATTCTCATTCATAAGAATTAAGGTGAGGTGCTACGTGATGCTCTACATGGCCTGGTCAAAGTCAAAATTGCCTAGTAGGCAGTCACCTTCTTTTCCGATGAGGTTGGGAAGAGGAGATTAAGAAGAAAAAGCTGTTCTTTTATGCCGAGGAGGTTTGGGAAGAGGAGGTTAAGAGGAAGAGGCTGTTGTTTTATGTCGATGAGAGCGGCCGCAATTGCGTGTGTAGGAAGCCTCCTCTGACACCACGTCATATCCAGCGAATGATGGGACAGCCTGCCAATACGGCCTGTCACATCCTAGCTTCCTAGCATGCGGCTGAAAAAGACCATTTCATTAAAGCTATTGATGTGACGCGATGACCCTTCAGATTGAGCCACTTGTCGCAAGGAGATCAATCAATTAGAATTTGCCTATAAATACTAAGACCATTCCCACAAGAAAAGGAGGGAAAAAAATATAAACTCACACAGAGAAAACACAAATCATCTATACTAATGAACTTTTAAGTGCTTCATAATCACATAGATGAATTATTAGTTAGGGGTCCTCACGGCACCACCTCTACCATAGTGTGTGCCTCCCCCCACAAACATCATATCTACTCGGTTCCAGGCGCATTTGCGTGGCTAACAAAACCGTGTGAAGGTCCAAGTATGTAGGAGAATTATACGTAGGAAGATGAGGCGCGGGGTTCTGTTGGTAGCCATTTTTGGAGGTCAACAAGATTTATATATCAAATTTAATTACTCCAATTTAGTACTTATTCAGGAGAGATCATGAATCGATTCGATTAAACCTTCGAGTTTCGGTTTATTTTGGCGCTTGTTTGAATTATCATTGTCATGGTGTGATAATTCTAAGTTCAATTTGGTAAGATAAATTTATATGTAATTATAATATTTGGACTGATTGTGAAATAACAAGTATCTCATTGAGTATAATTAATTATACTCATCCCTCCTCATTAACAATTTTTCAAGTAATGATTAACATGTTGGATGCGTGGTGGATTGGTTTAAGATCTTAAGATGTTTTAATTAATAAGACAATCATGTCATAGTTTCGATTAGCAGCATTAGACTTTTATTTATCAAAATTATTTAACTTTGAGACTCGATTTTTAAATGTTTACAAATTATTCAATTGTCTGACAATTGGTATTTTTATTAAAGTGACTTTTCCGCAATATTTTATTTCTCTATGAATTTTAGTAACTCTCCGAAACTTTAGAAATTTTGGGGCATTACAACCCCAACACCCCCCTCTCAAAAAAAAAAAAAAAAAAAACCAATGGGTCTTTATTTCCAAAAACACTCTCCAAATTTTTTATGTACTTAAGAACCCAATTACACGTGTTATTATTTTGTGCCAAACAATTCTCAAAACAATGATGATAATTATTTGTATATAATTAGGCTTGCTTAAATATAATGTACAACCTAAGTTAATCACATACTAGTGTATCGAGTCATTGATCTATTCAAAATGGAGAATCGTGGTTTGTTGGGTCGGATTTGGATAACGATCACTTTTGAGGTGTAACCAATCGTAGTTGCTCAAGTGATCGAATTTGAACCGTCTTTATCTTTTTGTTTAAAGGTAGTGGTCTTCTACTAGAGTTTTACTATACTCTATTTGGTTATATATTGATTAGACCATATCTATTCCAGAGGAGGGAAATCATTTTCAAAGAAACCAAAACCCACCCACCCACCCCACATGTAGCTAGCGGAAAGCATTAGTTGTCTTCCATTTTTGAATTGGTCTTTCTTGCCATTTATTTCTTGGAGTCTTCAGTTACCATTAAATGGCGTTTTCTCTTCCAATCTTTTTCTTCATGGATATAGTCATTATTTCTGCGTGAAATTTTTCTTTGGGCGTTTGGTTGAGATTGTGATACACTTAATGTGGGATTAGGGTTTAATCTGAGCATTGGTTAATACGAAAAAGTTCATCTCTTTGTGTCCATTAATTTTTTTTAGCCTTGTTTGATTTCTTTTTTCATTCACCAACGATTTATTATTTGTTTTCACAACAACATGCTTACATTTTGTACAAAACAACGACGGTCACTCAACTTACGGGAAGATTCATGTCGCATTTGAACTTTAGTTTGCTTCAAAGTTGTCATTGAAATTTGTTTTAGTTTTGTTACGACAAAATTTATTTACATTTTTAAAGGAATGTGTGACATGGAAGACCTCCATGTTGGCATCAGCCGCATTGTCGTCCACCACGCCGCACGTGTCGTTTGAAAATGCGAATTGAATTTGAAAAAGTGACTAAAACCGAAACAAAAGGTACACTTCACTAACTAAATTGAAACAAAATAAAGTTCGGTGATTACCATGAAACTTCTTCATAAGTTGAGTGGCTAATAGTATTTGTAAGCATGTTGAAGACATCTCCTATGTTGTTACGAAGAGAGACAAATGTTCTTAATTCAAGTTTCACCAAGTTTTGATGGGGAAAAATAGTCCATGCCTACACGTGAAAGGACGTGTTGAGGATACTATTCAAATAACATATATGTTGTCGTCTCCAACATCTTGATCTTTTAGATCAAGTGATTTGGCATCCTAGTTAAGTCATTCAAATACTTAGATAATTACCATTCATCATAATGTCAAGGCACATAATATCTTCAAACATTTTTTATAGCAGTTCTCTAATTTGAAGAAATTTTCTTATTGTAATTTAGACAGCTTTTCCTTAACAACTTCTTTGAGAAATGAAGCGCAAATAGATGAGAAAATAATAGCATGTTTTAATTAATAAGACAATCGAGTGTCACAGTTTTGATTAGTAGCATTAGACTTTTATTTATCAAAATTATTTAATGTTTTGAGACTCGATTTTTAAATGTTTACAAATTATTCAATTGTCGACAATTGGTATTTTTATTAAAGTGACTTTTACGCAATATTTTATTTCTCTATGAATTTTAGTAACTCTCTCGAAACTTTAGAAATTTTGGGGCATTACAACCCCAACACCCCAAAAAAAGAAAACCAATGGGTCTTTATTTCCGGAAAACACTCTCCAAATTTTTTATGTAATTAAGAACCCAATTACACATGTTGGGTATTTTGTGCCAAACAATTCTCAAAACAATGATGATAATTATTTGTATATAATTAGGCTTGTGCCTTAAATATAATGTACAACCTAAGTTAATCACATACTAGTGTATCAAGTCATTGATCTATTCAAAATGGAGAATCGTGGTTTGTTGGGTCGGATTTGGATAACGATCACTTTTGAGGTGCAACCAATCGTAGTTGCTCAAGTGATCGAATTTGAACCGTCTTTATCTTTTTGTTTAAAGGTAGTGGTCTTCTACTAGAGTTTTACTATACCCTATTTGGTTATATATTGATTAGACCATATCTATTCCAGAGGAGGGAAATCATTTTTAGCAAACCAAAACCCACCCACCCCACATGTTGCTAGCGGAAAGCATTAGTTGTCTTCCATTTTTGAATTGGTCTTTCCTGCCATTTACTGCCATTTATTTCTTGGAGTCTTCAGTCACCATTAAATGGCGTTTTCTCTTCCAATCTTTTTCTTCATGAATATAGTCATTATTTCTTCGTGACATTTTTCTTTGGGAGTTTGGTTGAGATTGTGATACACTTAATGTAGGATTAGGGTTTAATCTGAGCATTGGTTAATACGAAAAAGTTCATCTCTTTGTGTCCATTAATTTTTTTTAGCCTTGTTTGATTTCTTTTTTCATTCACCAACGATTTATTATTTGTTTTTCACAACAACACGCTTACATTTTGGGTACAAAACAACGACGGTCACTCAACTTACGGTAAGATTCATGTCAACCATTTGAACTTTAGTTTGCTTCAAAGTTGTCTTTGAAATTTGCTTTTAGTTTTGTTACGGCTAAATTTATTTACATTTTTAAAGGAATGTGTGACATGGAAGACCTCCATGTTGGCATCGAAGCCGATTGTCGTCCACCACGTCGCACGTGTCGTTTGAAAATGCGAATTGAATTTGAAAAAGTGATTAAACTGAAACAAAAGGTACACTTCGCTAACTAAATTGAAACAAAATAAAGTTCGGTGATTACCATGAAACTTCTTCATAAGTTGAGTGGCTAATAGTATTTTTAAGCATGTTGAAGACATCTCCTATGTTATGAAGAGAGACAAATGTTCTTAATTCAAGTTTCACCAAGTTTTGATGGGGAAAAAATAGTCCATGCCTACACGTGAAAGGACGTGTTGAGGAACTATTCCAATAACATATATGTTGTCTTCTCCAACATCTTGATCTTTTAGATCAAGTGATTTGACATCCTAGTTAAGTCATTCAAATATTTAGAAAATTACCATTTATCATAACGTCAAGGCACATAATATCTTCAAACATTTTTTATAGCAGTTCTCTAATTTGAAGAAATTTTCTTCTTGTAATTTAGACAGTTTTCCTTACCAACTTCTCCAAGAAATGAACTGCAAATAGATGAGAAAATAAGAGCATGTTTGGAAAAGTTTTTTTTTTAAATTCTTTTTTTCTCAAACTCATTTTCAACCACATATTTCATTAGACCCACAACTTTTACCAACTTTTCAACCACAAATCTTACAATGTTTTTTCAAAATCTCTTAAAAAACTACTTTTAAACTACCCCAAACAAAAACTAAATATGTCATACTCGTTAAATCATGGAGTTCCAGTCAATATTGATGGCTTGGAAAAAGTGTGGACTTTTTGTACCAAAAACATTAAAGGAAGACTTCACTTCAATATTATACTTGTTGGATTATACTTGGAATTTCTACATACTTTTTAACGGAAAGTGTAAATTTCATTAAACTTATCAAGAATTACAAGCTCATCATCAATGAGGCTAGGGAATTCCCCAATCCAAGCACCAGGTTGTGAGTGATTACAATGGCGTTATTGGCTAGAGCTTAAGTTACATGATTCGCTTCACGCTGAACAAACTTACAAACTAAGAAGAGAAAGACATGAGATACTATGATATTTTCGATAAAACGGCAATTGGATCAATAGGACAAAAAAACATACAAATGCAGAAGAAAACATAGTTTTGTATGCTGCCTGGTTAACTAAAAAGTAATAAAATTTTACAATAACTTAAGTAATTTTTTCCAATAGTTTAAAAAAAAATACAAAAGTAATTAAACTTTTCTGTAATAACTTTCTTTCTTTAATAAACAAGAAGTCATGGCAGATTTTCTTCGTAATCAATCATAATTTTCTTTCTTTAGTTAATGGCAAGTTTAAATTTTCTATATTACTACAATAACTTTATTTCTTTAATAACAAAAAATATTTCAAGGAGCAATAAAAATACAAATAAAATCAGGAAATAGGTAGAAAAAAACTATAAAAAAAAAATCAAAACTAAAATATACAAAACCATATAAACATTACAAATGCTAAATAAGCAAAAAAAAAAAAAAAAATACAAAAATAACTTGTTTGGTCATACTTCGCGGTCGGTTGGTTCATGGTTTGACTCGAACACTCCGCACTTGCCTGTCGAACTTTGTAGTACCCGTTCAAGGAAGAAAAGTAATGGAGTTGGCCATCTCAGTTAACAGATTTATAGTTGATTTCGACTGATTGAAGCTTGAATTTGAGGAAATTGAGTCAATTTGGATACAATTGACGAGGACATTGTATATGTTTGCAAGGAATTAAGAGAAGTACAATTGACGAGGACATATATTATCATCTCCAAGAGTGCAATCAATGAAAATAAGAAATCTAAAGGAGGACGCCATTCGACACAAAAGAGAGAAAGTATTACCTGTACTAGACAACTAGTCGTACAACGAATTAACTTATTAGTCCCTTCCTAAAATGGATGTACCAATTTTTTCACTAATTTTATTATTAACTTTTGTAGCATATGTAATCCAATAATAGTTTGGCACATTGTATGATGCATATAATAAAGTGATCTTCATGAATAGTTATTGGTGCTAATTATTGGAGTCCCCTCTACAAAAGTTTCTTATTTATTTTAAGGAGAAAGCAAGAGTGTGATTTACACATGGCAAACGGACTGGGCCGCCCGTCAGCCTGGCAGCCCGGTCCGTAAAAAGACCGGCCCGGGCCGGTCGGTCCCGGACCTGGCCGTAAAATAACTCACGGCTCGGCCGTGAAGTCCCGCAAGCGATCAGCCCTGGATGGAATCACTCGGCCCGTGGATCCGCCCGTGGTCCGTGGTCCATTTAATATAAATTGATTAAATTCATTTCATTTTATATTTAAAATGTAAGTATATTTAACAATTAGTATAAAACTATAAATTCATTTCATTTTTATTCATTTTAACTTGTAAATTTTGATATTTAAATTTACAAAAATTGTACACGTACCAACTTGTTTGTGTACAATTTTAACTCGTGACACGCTAATAGTAGTCGGTCCCAAACTCGAAAAAAAGAGGAGGGTTTGAATTTAAAATTTTATGATTTATCTTAACTTATTTCTTATTTTTTTTAAACTTCACAAAAAGAAAAACCATATTTCACGTGGGCCCACAGACCGGCCCGTGGCTCGCGGACCACTGAGACCGGCCCGCGGACCTGCCCGTGGCTCAGCCTATGTGGTCCACGGACCACGGGCCTGTCCGGACCAAGTTTTTTGGGGCTCGGCCCGACTCGCCCATTGCTATGATTCCATACGTAATTTTTAGATTGAACTCAAATTTCGGTGTGACATAGGAAGTATTTTTCAATAAACATCCTTATGTAATTTTTAGAATATTCATAAATTTACAATCCGCATCCAAACATTATAGCTTTCTATATGTTTGAATCTTTGTTGGGGGTATTTTTATTTATCTTTGATCTAGGCATGTACCTCATCATCTTTTCTTGATTCACGTTCATTTGTTCAGTCTTTGATTGTGTGAATATATAAAGATATACGTTATGCACGTCATACTTGTTGAAGATTTTTATTTTACTTATTGCAAGTGCCCATATTGTGTGATAATATAGTTGTTCAGTACCTTACTCATTTCCTATTTTTCTTGTTTAGGAACATTTTCAGAAACTAAGAATCGAGAGCGCAATAAGTTCATTGACCCCACTTCAAACAGGTGATCATTTATCAAACACTATAGAAGGTGCCTTTTTATTTGTCCACCTGATTACATTATTGTTGAGGTGGAAGTTATATACTCATGCACGATGTTCACCTCTTCTTCACCATATTTAAATTGGTGTGGTTATTTTTTTTCTTTTAAAAAACAATTAAAAATTTTCTTGATATACATAGAAGCATGTGAGCAAGAGAATCTTTATTTGATCTCATCAGTGTTCATAGTTGCAACTTGAAAAGGAAGTAATTGGAAATTGGAATAGGTTTAGTGTGGAAAATTAAAGGAGTTTGTTCTCATGAAATCAGATCATGGTTTGTAGGCAGAGTTAGAATTATTTTAATACAATACAATTACACACAACACTAAAACAAGCACATCTTAAATTTTATACATTGCAATTATTAGGTAGTAGACGATAACACACATGCTAAAATTTTACAAATTTGTGAAATGCTTTTGTGAGTCTGATTTTGCTGATGGCTATCTTTACGTACAACCAATCCATTGAGCTATTCCACAACTTGAAAAATGCAATCCTCCACGAGTCATTGAACACTAAAGTCCCACATACTCCCCAAAAGCCCAAAACAAACCCGACTGCCATAGTAATGTAAAATCCATCAGTGATAAGCTTGTCCTCCTCCTCTGGATCTTTCATCCCATTAGCATTACCATTTCTCTTCGGGTCATGAACAATTTCATCTCCTGGACATGCTTTAAGTGGAAGGCCACAAAGATCAGGGTTTCCCTCAAATGCAAAAGCATTGAGAGTTCGTAAATGAATGTTTTGTGGAATTTTGCCAGACAAGTTATTGTGTGACAAATCTAACACTCCAAGTTGATCCAATAGAGAAACACCAGCAGGAATACCACCACAAAAGTGGTTTCTTGATAAGTCAAGAAAATCTAAAGACCTCAGTCGTCCAATTTTTGCAGGAAGGATTCCAGACAGGTTATTTCTTGAAAGGTTCAAACCCACTAGCATTACAAGACTGGTAATTTCAACAGGAACATCACCTACTAAATTGTTGCTTGAAAGATCAATGAGTTTCACCAGTTGAAGAGTATTTAAGTACTCGTACTCAGTTCTTTTCCACATTACATTTGCACTCTCAAAGACTTGAAAGACGCTAGTAAAAAGTGTTCCATATGGCTCATAATCCACTTCTTGAATCATAGCAGTGAGATTGTTTAGGCATTTTGGTATAGCACCTGAAATCTTGTTCAAAGAAAAGTCCAAGACTTGTAAGTGTGCAAGATGACACAAGTTTGAAGGAATACTACCAAAGAACTTGTTGGACCTGAGACTTAGAAAGACCAAACTACTAAAAGTATCTCCCATCCATGTCGGTATTTTACCAGTCAATTTATTTCGTGAAAGATCGATGAAAGCCAAGGATGTACAATTCCTCAATGATGTTAGAATTTCTCCAGTGAAACTGTTGTTTTGTAAATGCAATGATGAAAGGTAATTTAGTGAAGGGAACTTTCCAGAGAAATTATTATGTGCCAGCTTAAGAAATTTCAAATTTGATAGGTTTGCAAAACAATTGAGAAGTTGTCCTGACAACAGGTTATTTGAGAGGTCAAGGTAATACCAACTACAATTAGTTTCATTGCATATATTGGTAATTGGCCCAGAAAATTTGTTACTCGACAAAACTAATACAACTGCTGTGGGTGGCAAAACTGGTAATGAACCACTAAAATGATTAAAGCTCAAATCTATGATCGGGAAATTAGTTGAGAACTTTGACGACAAATCAGGAAGGACACCATGAAAATTATTATGTGATACATTTAAATCATATAAGTTCGAACTTAGCTCCCAAAGCCAATCAGGGAAGGTGTCTAAAATTCTAGCATTAGAGATATCAAGTGTATATAATGTCGTTTGTGTTCTAAGCCAGGTGGGGAAATGTGGCCCAACTTTGCATCCCACTAATAATACATCTGTCAGTTGGAAAGGAGGATTCCATCCTAAATTGAAATCGAACGAGATACCTGGGTTGTAAGACAAGTCCAGGAGTCGTAATTGGGAAAGATTGAAGAAATGAGATTCAGTGATTATGTCTTCAAAGTGGTTTGAACCAAGATTCAAATATTCAAGTTTCGAAAGGCTTCCAATGCTTTGGGTAACAAAGATGCCATTAAACATATTGTAATCAAGAGATAAGTGTGTCAATGATGAAGATAATGCAAGATGAGACACTATCCCTATTAGTTGGTTAGAAGACAAATCTAAATACGATAAACTACTCAGATTCCCCAAGGATATTGGAATCTCACCTTCAAGTTGATTTTCAATGAGAGAAAGATACGAAAGGGACACTAAGTTCCCAATAGCATCAGGAATGGGACCTTGTAATTTGTTTAAACCGAGGTCAATGTAACTAAGGCCACTGCTGAAGTTAACAAACCAAGGGAATATCCAAAAAGAGGAAAACTCATTCCCAAAGAGATCAAGTTGATAAAGAGAATTAGAAGCATTGAACGTGGAAGGCAAGGGAGGAAGTACCGTAGGTAGGTCACATTCAGACAAGTCTAACACTTTGAGCTGGATTAGTTTACTTATTGTTTGTAACCAATTGGTTGCCATGGTGAGGTTAACATGTCTCAGGTTTAGGTATCTTAATGAATAAATTCGAGAAAGCCAATCAAGGTTTGTGCTAGTTAGCGCATTAGAATATGTGCCAAGACCAAGAAATTGCAATTCAGAAAGGTTGCCAAGTTGATGGGGAATTTCTCCACTAAAATAAGAATCGGAAAGATCAAGATATTGTAATCTGCCTAGGGAGCCAATGAATTGTGGGATTCTGCTATAATTGAAATTATTAAAACTGAGGTCTAGATGTTTCAAATGTTGTATTTCAAGCAACCAGACGCTAATGTTACCTCGTAGAGGCGCAGACGCATAATGAAGATCCAACTGAATAATATGATTTGTTAGATTATCACAAAGGACTCCTCTCCATTTGCAACATTCCTTTTTATCTTTCTGGTTTCCCCAAGAAGAGAGTTGGCCATATTCATCGATAAGCTCATCTTTGAATTTGAGAAGAGCTTCTCTCTCTTTTTCTAAACACCTGATGCCATCTTTCGTTCCAATAAAGTGCTCACAAGTAGCTCTCAAGCTCAGTAGTAGTACAATAACTAACAAATGAAAATGTTGAAAGAACTTTATCATTTTGTGAACAATTGTAATTAAAAATTTGTTGTATTCGTTTGTGATTTTTCACCATTTAAGCAGCACTATTTATAGCATCACTTGTAAGATCCAAAATGAGCAATAATTTCTTGGAAAAAGGTTTATGACTTCTTTAGAAAAAAAGAGTGGACTTAACCCCCCACGCATCACTTGTAAGATCCAAAATGAGCAATAATTTCTTGGAAAAGGTGGACTTCTTTAACCCCCCACACCCCCTGGCACGCGTCTTTATTTCGAGAAAAGATTCTCCGTAAATATGATGTACTTGAGAACCCAATTACACGCTTACATTTGGGTGCACGCAAAGATCCATTTCAATTCGTTGAACTTTATTTTGTTTCAAAGTGGTCATCGAAATTTGCTTTTAGTTTATGTTACGATTAAATTTAGTCACGTTTTCAAAAGGAATGTGTGACATGAGACCACACCGGCATCATACCGCATTGTCGTCCACCACGTCACACATATTGTTTGAAAATACTAATTGAATTTGAACAAGTGACTAAAGCGAAGCAAAAGGCAAAGTTCACTAACTAAATTGAAACAAAATAAAGTTCAATGATTAACATGAAACTTCTCCATAATTAGTTGAGTGACTAATAGTTTTTATGCCTATTGAAGACAATATTGAAACAACTTAAACTTTTTGATCAAGTGATTTAAATATGGTACTAGAGAAGACAAATATTCTAAGTTCAAGTTTCTCCAAGTTTTGATGGGAAAAAATAGACCATGCCTACACGTGAAAGATCATGCCTATATATATATATATATGTTGTTGTTTGTAACAGTTTTAATCTTTTAGATCAAATAATTTGACACCCTAGTTAATTCATTCAAATATATATTTAGGAAATTACTATTGATCATAACGTCGAGGCACGGAATATCTTCAAACTTTTTTATTGCAATTCTATAATTTGAAGAAATTTCCCTCTTGTAATTTAGACAGTTTTTCCTTAATAAACTGCTCTGAGAAATGAACAGCAAACAGATGAGAAAATAAATATGTCATACTCGTTCAAATCAATATTGATGGCTTGGAAAAAAGTGTGGACTTTTTGTAACAAAAACAAAAAAGGAAGACTTGACTTCGATCTTACTTAGAAATTGAAATAATTCCTTGTAAAATTTGACAGTTTTCTGTAACGAGTGCTCTTGAAAATTATTAGCCAAAAGATAAGAAAATCAATAATTTCCAGTCCACAATCATGGCTTGGAAAAAAATTTGGACTTAACTGTACCAAAAGCAAAAGTGGAAGACTTGATTTCTCTACAATTTTGCATATTTTTAACGAGAAGTGTAAATTTCATTCAAACTTATCAAGAATTACAAGCTCATCATCAATGAGTCGAGAGTGATTACAATGGCATTCTTGGCTAGAGTGTAAGTTATAGGATTCGCTCCACGCCGAACAAATTTACAAACTAGAAAAGAGAGACATGAGCTACTCCAATATTTTCAATAAAATGGCACATTTAGCTGTACTGATTGAACTCCGTTGAAGCAATTGGATTCAATTGTGGATATAGCAAGGCCATTAGCGTGCGCGAATACCAGCTCAATAGTGAAGGACTGTACAAGTAAATGTATTACTAAATTAAACTAGTAATTAAAATCTTTTTTTTTTTTTTTTTTTGGCCACGAAAACTAAATTCTTCAATAGTCAATACTGAATTACTGATTTACCATCTTTTGTCCCGTTACAAATGAATTAATACGTTCAACTTATCATCATTCAACTTATCATCATCATCCGTCTTATGCAGTATTTAATACGTTCATCACTAAGTTCGAAATCGTTTCTTGATATTGATTGTATCAATATAGTATCCAATCATGCCGAAAAATCTCCTAGATCGTCTATTTCCGCATGAACATATCCAAAATCAAGAAATGAAAATCATCTGTTTACAAGTACAGTACCTTAAGATATGTACATATAATAAATAGTATTACTTATTAAGTAAAATGAATAAAATTAATTAGAAAGAAACGAACTCTTTAATATGGTTGATAAAGGAGGCGGTGTTGATGCAATGAAAGTGAACCCACCACGTGGCTATGTAAATAACCTTCAAAACCCATCACATTTCTACCTTCCTTGTTTCACTACTTAATTATACATTTTATATCAAGATTTGGATTAAATTTTTTCAACTTCGATGCTAAAGATCGTGTCACTTGATTCTAAAAAACAACGAATAACATTATTAGAGCCCGACAAATGGGTGGGTTGAGTAAAATTCAACCCGCCAGCAGTATGCGTGAAGCTGGACTAATTTGGCGGATTTTTATATGGTTAAAATATCTTAGTCAGGTCAAAAATTATCTACCAACTTTGGTCTTAATTTTCTTTTCTTTTTTTTTTTTAAATAAAATTTTATACAATCTAATATATTACATCAAATAGAATCTTAGATAAATTTAGAGTATATATTTTAAGATTTTAAAGAGATTAATTTATAAAATTGGAGCTCTCATGTATTAGTCAATAGATAAAGCGTCAATTTTTTTTTAAAATAATAATTTTTTTTGTTAACCGTAAACTATTTGTAGACACTTTTTAAAAAAGAAATACAAATATTGAAAGTATGATAGTCTTATTGCTTTAAGATATAAGCATATTTGGCTTAAATTAAAAATTTACTTATAAGTAAATTTAAAATAAATAATTTACTTGTCACACCAAATATATTTTGAATTGAAACATAAATTAAACTAAATTTTAATTAAATCTAAACAATTTTATGTTGGATCTTGGGATTTTTGGACTAATGTTTATTGGAGACTTGGGCTTAGATCATTTTAGATTGATATTATTTGGATTATGTATTGGAGCTATTCACAAAATGAGTGATTAGTGTTAAGGAGCAAAAGCAAAGCCAAAAAAAAAATAAAAATAAAAATAAAATAAAATAAAATTTCAAAATCGGGCGGCCCAACTAGCCCGCGGGCTAGATGGGCGAGGTCATATTGGCCTGGCTTTATTTGGATCAGGCCAGCCTAACCCAAAAAGGCGGTTATATGGGCGCGGGCCGATTTTGCCACCTCTAAACATTATAACTTCTTTTCTTTCTTAGTACCTTTCAGAGATAAACGATACAAAATATAATATAATGGTTGATTTCTCGTTGTTATGGTTAGTGATTCTCAACTTGTTGGGTGGTTTAATACAAATTATATGACATTTAAAGCTTCTATCTACCCTCTTGTCCTCTACCTAACCACCATGCAAAAGGCTGGGAAGGCAAGTTGAGTGGTAGCTAAAAAAAATTGTCACACGAGAGAGAGAGAGAGAGAGAGAGAGAGAGAGAGAGAGAGAGAGAGAGTATTTTGTTTGTTTACAAGCTTTTACACTATAGAACACACACACATAGTTATATATGTATATGTATGTATGTATTCATTTGTATGAAATCTGTATAGAAAGAAACGATAATTTGTTTGTGCAGTGGGTACAGAAGTTGTGATGGTTGATGAAGTCCCTTTTTTTCTTGGGGTCACCATGGCCAAGCCATTGTCCTTGTTTGGTCATGGTAAGTTCCTTGATCACATGTAGGCATGGCAATGGGCCGAATCGAGCTGGCTCGGCCCATTCAAAAGCGAGCTCGACTCGTCCCCAAAGCGTGGGCGAGCAGGCCGAAGCCGAGCTACCCACGAGCTCGGCTCGGCCTTAAATATTTTTTAAAAAAGAAAGAAAATATCGGAAATGCTTCGATTGAATTGAGTATATAATAGATTGAGAGATTAAAGTATGAAAAAAATGAGTTTAGAATGAAGTATTTATAGGAAAATAATTGAATTTTTTTTTTTAAAAAAAAAGGTAAAAATATGACCGTTGGCTTGTGCCTTTTAGCTCATGGGCACGAGCCCACGAGCCCAAAACGAGCTCGACTCGTATTTTGCCGAGCCGAACGAGCTCGGCCCTTTATTTTTTGGAGCTCGGCCCTAGCTCGTGCTCGTCCCTAGACGAGCCCGAGCCCTAGCCTGGCCGAGCTTTTACGAGCCAGACCGGCGGTGACGAGCCGACGAGCTTTTTGCCATCCCTAATCACATGTCCAATCACGTAAATTTTGCTTATGTTTATAATTGCGGATCTTCGTTTTGTTTCCATTTGTAAATTCTAAAAATTACAAATATACAAAATAAAAATAAAAAACTATCAACAATCCAACAAGACAAGACCCAACAATCCAATAATAATCCTACAAGACAACAAAATAGGCTGACAAAGTACAATAATCCTCCAACAATTGCATTTAAATGTGAACTATTATAAATAACAATTAACAAATAAATAAATAAATAAAATAGTAACGTAGTGGTATGCGAAGTGCTAAATGTGTGGGGCTTGATTGAATCACTATCATCTAAGAACAAGGTTCATGTAATTTATTCCTCCATTTTCTTCACATTGACTATATTGATTTCTTTTGATATAGTTAAATCTAGTTTTCAATGGCTAGAAATTGAAAATATATAACCAAATAAAAAGCTTCACAATTTTCGGATGGCATAAGTGAAGACTTTAAGAATTAAGTAATTAATTAGAACTAAAAACTAATAATTAATCCATATACTTTATAAACATCAAGTAATTTTGGAGCAAGTCTGAAATTGGATCAATAGAAATAGAAAAAAAAAAACCATACAAATGCAAAAATACATATTTGTATCTTTGTTTGGTTAACTCAAAATAATAAAATTTTATAATAATTTAAGTAATTTTTTCTAATAGCTGAAAAAAAAATACAAAAAAAAAAAATATAAAAGTAATTAAACTTTTTTGCAATAACTTTATTTCTTTAATAAGCAAAAAATCACATGGCAGATTTTCTTTATAATCGATCATAGTTTTCTTTCTTTAGTTAATGATTGGTTTAAATTTTATATACTACTACAATAACTTTCTTGCTTTAATAGACAAAAAAAATATTTCAAGGAGCAATAAAAATACAAATAAAATCATGAAATAGGCAGAAAAGAACTAAAAAAAAAATATCAAAATTAAAATATACAATCCATATAAACATTACAAATGCTAAATAAATAAAAATTACAAAAAAGATGGTTGTTTGGTCGTACTTAGCATTTGGTTGGTTCATGGTTGGACTCGGACTCTCCCTTTTCGCCCATCAAACTTTGTACTCACCATTCGAGGAAAGAAAAGAAATGGAGCTCACGCCGGCTAGGTTAAAGATTTAGGGTTGAATTTGGCTAATTGGAACTTGAATTTGAGGAAATTGAGTCAATTTGGATACTATTGACGAGGACATTGTATATGTCTTAAAGGAACTAATTAGACAAGTACAATTGACCAGGACATACATTATCATCTCCAAGAGTGCAATCAATGAAAATAAGAAATCTAAAGGAGGATGCCATTTGACACAATAGAAGTTTTAAACAAAGAGAGAAAGTAGTACCTTTGTTACGAGACAACTAATCGTACAACGAACTAAATTATTTGTCCGAATCCTAAAATGGATATACCACTTTTTTTACTAAATTCATTAACTTTTATAGCATATATAATCCAATAATAGTTGGGCATGCATATAATAAAGAGATCTTCATGAATAGTTAATTGGTCTTAATTATTGGAGTCTCCTCTACAAAAGTTTCTTATTTTTTTTGAACTATTAGAGGGTGTTATATGCCCATCTACTCAATTCTTTGTATGCAAGGAGAAAGCAAGAGTGTGATTCCTGGCACCGTGGCAGAGCAAGATATTTTAAGTTGGGAGATCCCAAACAGGTGCGGAGTCAGGATATGGCATAGGGGTGTGACGGGGTAACCCCTCTCACGGGGGTTTGCCCTCCGAATTTTTTCTTCTTCTCAAACCACAATTACTTAACCTATTTTTATGAGAATCTAATATTTTTTATAAGTCATAATATTTAAAAAGCTTACAATAAGTCATTGTACAAAAATATTCAAGATCTAAAACTAGTTAAAGAAAGTTGTGCTGCCCGACGATCTTTTACAAATTTGTGAATTCTTCTATAATAGAATCTATATCTATTTTATTAACAAGATCTCTCTCAACAAAAATTGTTATGTAGTCGATGCACAAAAGCGTTTCTACAATAGAATCTATATCTATTTTATCTAAAATTAAGCTAGTCGATGCACAAAATATTTAAGCCCTTTTAATAGTGTTATATACAATTATATTGTAATCCTATACTTAATGAAGCGATGTATAAGTAAGTCATACACAATGAGATAAACATTTTCCTAACTAGTGTTATAATATACAATTATATTGTAATCATATACTTCATTTTATTTATACACTATACTATACACAAGCAGATAAACAAACTCACTCACACCATTGTTTGACGATATCGTATCAAATATGTTAGTTTTTCTTCTAAACATATAATTTGGACTACTAATGTGCAATATCTAAAATAAGACCACAAAAGAAACAAATATTAAACTCTTTTTATTCACGTTAACTTCTACAAAATTATCCTCTAAAATAGGAAGATCCGGTACACAAATGAAATTAAATATCACTCAAGCTCAAAATAAAAAAGAAAAAAATCAATTGAACACGATATGTATTAACAAGCAAGGTGCTTTTATTAATTTTGTATTATCATTTGAGGAATGAGCCAATCATTTGTAATTTTGTATTATTAATTTTATTATGTCAATATGTCCAATTGTCTTACATTAAATTGATATTGGGTCAATGGATCCAATTGTCATCCATTAAATTGATATTAGGTCAAAATTAAATTGTATATTAAAAAATTAAAAATTTAAAAAAAATCCCAAAATGTTGGGGGTCCCAAGGGAGCTCCATGCCTGCCTGGCACTGCCACTGATATTGAACTCCAATTTCATGTGACAGTGGTCGTTTCCTCTCTTTTTAGCACTTTTATAATTTTTAGAATATTCCTAAAACTATGATCTGTACCCAGCATTATAGCTTTCTATATGTTTGAAGCTCTGTGAGAGTATTTTTATTTATCAATTCTTGATTCACATTCATTTGCTTAGTCTTTGGGTTGTGTTGAAGACATACGTTACTCATTTCCTATTTTTCTTGTTTAGGAACATTTTCAGAAACTAAGAATCGAGAGCATAATGAGTTCATCTGACCCCCCCACTTCCAAACAGGTGATTTATCAAACACTATAGAAGGTGCCTTTTATTTGTCCACCCGATTACTTTATTGTTGAGGTGGAAGTTATATACTCACGCACGATGTACACCTCTTCTACACCATATTTAAATTGGCGTGAGTTATTTTTTTCTTTTAAACACAATTGAAATTTTCCTTGATATAGGTAGAGGCATGTGAGCAAGAGAATCTTTATTTAAACTCATCGGTGTTCATAGTTGTAACTTGAAAAAGAAGTACTTGGAAATTGGATTGGGTTTGGTGTGAAAAATCAAAGGAGTTTGTTTTCATGAAATCAGATCATGGTTCGTAGGCAGAGTTGGAATTATTTTAATACAATACAATTACACACAACACAAAAACAAGCACATCTTAAGTTTTATACAATGCAACGTTTAGTTAGTAGATGATAACACGCAGGCTAAAATTTTACAAATTTGTGAAATGCTTCTTTGAGTCGGATTTTGTTCATGGTTATCTTTATGTACAACCAATCCATCGAGCAATTCCAGAACTTGAAAAATGCAATCCTCCACGAGTCATTGAACACTTATAAAGTCCCACACACTACAAGAAAAAGACCCTTTTGCAACGGGCAGAGTACGTTGCTAAAGGGATTTAGCAACGTTCACCTGTACATTGCGGCCTTTGATGTTGTCGAAAAGTCTCTGTCTACGGCAACATGCATTGCCCGTTGCCAAAGAAAATAAGTGCGTTGCCATTAAAGCATTACTTATATCGAACTGCGCCTGAATAACCACCGTCTTGATAGTGCTATGGACATAACACAATTCTGATTGAAGAGGCTTTTATAACTGGGCTATGCTTGGGATGTGTTCTGATTAATCTGCAAAGAAATCGTCGATCCAACTAGACCAGTAGACGACACGGAGAACTTACATTTGACTCTCTCAAAGGCTCCCTCAACTCCGAGTCAAAGCCGTGAGGTAGAACTTCGCCAATTACTTCCAAATCCTCCCCTAACCCTTTATACCTAGCTCCGATTACTCTGGCATCGTGTCCAGTCTGTGGGATCCAATGTCACCAAGTTCAGAGTCGGCGACAATGTGCGCTCTTTTGCCGCCGTATGTTCATAATATTGATATTCTTGTGTATATAGTTTCAAGCTACATATTTGAATATGAGTGTTCCTATCTAGTTTGTGTTATCCATACATCAATTGAAAAGCGTTAAACATCATATTATAATTAAAAGGAACAGTAAACAAATGGAGTAAGGAAACTTCAGAATAAAGAATTGAAAAAGAAAGCAAACCGAGGCCTATACAAATACAGTTTCCTTAAAAGCAGATTCGTCCCCTCATCATGGGTTATGAGCGTCTGCTTTCCCGAGGATACAAGTGTAGGCTGGTTGTACCAATGAACCGACCCTCTTGCCCGAACAATATCACCGAAAAGAAAACTTGGATCAACAAAAGAAAAGAGAGGAAAAAGCTTAATTTTTGATGTGTTGAAATGAGGAAAAATGACTTGTTTATATAGGCACAAGAATGATCTTCCAATTTCAAACCTACCATTAACATGAGAGTTACAAGAGTTACAAAAATGAAAGGTTGAGAAGATGGAAGGTCTCAAAATTGAAGCTTTAATTTTTCATTCATTTTACTTATTTTCCAACAATTTGCACTAGAAATCATAACTTTTTTAAAATCTTTTGGAATTTCCAAAAATATGTCCCAAATTTATTTATTTTTCCATAAATTTGGAAACTTAAATTGAGATCACCCATTATTATGGACTTCTTCTTAATTTCGACCTTCAACTAAAAATTTACATAATTTCAGACTTTAATTCTTATACTACCAAAGAATTCACAATTGCCTTGAGTATGAATAAATGTTAAATATCATTTTTATAATTAATTATTCAATAAATAAAAGTACATTTTAATATTTTATAAAAACATTTCCACTTTCAAAAATAATGTTTCTATATGTGTATTTGTGTGATGTTTCGTTTTCCTTTTCGTGCAACCTAAATTCTTATATGCGAGATCTCGTCGAATTTGATTGCGCGGTACTAATTTTAGTAATGACCTTACTTTGATTTTTTTTTTTTTTCCGATTTGATTTGCGTTGGTGCATTGAAAATATGAAATCTAGGATGGATGCGAGATGGTTCTTTGCTACATAACATGTGGGATTGTGGCCCTCTTCGTAGAGAGCAAAGTTGCGTGTCGGTTGGGTAGATTAGGCTTCAAGTTCTTTAGTCGATTATAATATTGTATTGAGCTATGAATTAAATAGTATTGGGAAATTGGCACAAATGGTCCCTAACGTATGACATTAATGCGTAAATGGTCCCTAACATTTCATTTTTGGCGGAATAGTCCCTAACCTATCCATTTAGGTGCGCAATTAGTCCTTTTTGACGGATTCTGTTAAAAATCCGTTAAAACATTTCCAAAATTGGCACAAATGGTCCCTCTCATATTTTTTTGTCTTTATTAGTGGGGGTAAAATTGTCAATTTACATTTTTCTTTCAATTGGTGCAAATGGTCCCTAACCTTTACTTTTTTTTTTTGTGCAAATAGTCCCTAACCTATAATTATATTTTGATGCACAATTGGTCCTTATTTGATGAAAAAGACAAAAATATCCTTAGTTTTAATTAAAAAAATTTGCAATTGGATTCCAAACCTTTGCAAAAAGTAAAATTGGGCCTGACACTTTAATTTTTATTAAAATTAAAAGAAACTAACTAATTTTTCTTTACAAAGGTTTGGAATCAATTGCAAATTTTTTAATTAAAACTAAGGATATTTTTTGTCTTTTCATTAAATAAGGACCAATTATGCACCAAAATATAATTATAGGTTATGGACTATTTGCGTCAAAAAAAAGGTAAAGGTTAGGGACCATTTGTGCCAATTGAAAGAAAAATATAACTTGACAATTTTACCCCCACTAATAAAGACAAAAAATATGAGAGAGACCATTCGCCTAATTTTGGAAAAGGTTTTTAACAGATTTTTAATGGAATCCGTCAAAAGGACATATGCGCACCTAATTAGATAGGTTAGGGACCATTCCGCCAAAAATGAAAGGTTATAGACCATTTGCGCACTAATGTCATACGTTAGGGGACCATTTGCACCAATTTCCCAATAGTATTAAACGATGATTAAAGAAGGAGGTGTACCATATCGTAATTTGTTATTTCATTATTATGTTATTTATGTACAAGATCGTGCATATGGTGAAATTGTAGGTATATTGTTTGTGGTGTTGGAGTTTCTCTTGTACAAATTGGAAAGATCCGTTAGTTGTTGCTAGGTACCAATTTACCAAATTTGCTTACTTGGCGGCGCCACGAACTTAAGTTGCAACTAAAACGAAAATAAAAATAGGAATGGAAGTCAAAATTTAGGTGACGTGAAAATGTTATTTTTCAAAATAGTATATTGGACACGAAAAACTGTAGTAATATTGTATAAAAGATTATGATTTATTTTTATTATTATTAATTAATTAATTATTTAATTTTAAGAAGTTGTTAATATTTTGTAGGATTAATTAAGCTCAGCGACATAGATCGAGAAAAGACACATCAATTGTTTGGACCTGGAGATAAAGAGTCAAGGCTATAATTTTTTTTTTTTTTTTTTTTTTTTTTTTTTAAGGCAAAGACTATAAATATTAATCTTTATTTTTAAGCACTTCTTCATATTAAAGAATCTCTCTTATTTAAAGTAAGTTTTTTCACACTACAACTATACTCCTTATTTTATTCTCTTCAATAAATATTTACTGTTTTACTTCATCTTCTATTTAATATTTTTTAATCAAACAAAGTGTTAATGACGAAAATATTGAAGCATTATTTAAAAATACATTTAATTAATTGCAAGTTTCATTACTCTAATTCTTTGATTATTTAAAGGATAAATACACTTGAGTCCCTAACATTTTCATTTTGTCTCAATTTTGTCTTAATTTAATTTTAATAATATGTATCATCTCCAATCTTTTAGTAACTTCATGCAGATGGTCCTTTCTAATAATTCTGCCATGTAACTTATATATATTGAAAGCAAATAAAAAAAATAAAAAAATAAAAAAATAAAAAACAAAAAATAGAAAGAAAGAAAGAAAATTGCAGTTGTGGTCCTTAATCTTTTCAAAAGTACAAATAGATCTTGAACTTTTTATTTTTAACAATTCTTCACCTAAAACAACTAAATTTTTTTAGACGGGCTTGAAACCTTATTTAACTAAAATGGATCGAATTGCATGTTCTAAGAAATAATATTTCTAGCAAAATTAGTCAAACAAAATATAGGGTGAAACACAAGAAACTTAATAACATATTGTTTTTAGAGAAATAAATATTTATCAACTGATGCAAATTAATATATAAAAAATGGGAATTTTGAACTTGATATTCTTTTCTTTCAAAGATAGAATAATAAATTAATTATTTAAGCATTTATATCGAATTTGTTAAATCAATTACCATTATGTTTCTTTTTCTACAAATTTGGGGAGTTTTAAATCAATGATGACCATTATGTTTGTCCACCTGGAGTTGTTTTTCCTTTGTGGGAGTTACAATTTTACATACCTTAATTATCACATTTATAGCAATAGTTATGTCTAAACTTAAAAGTATAGTTTTTATACCTGATTGGATCACTAACTCGATAGGTCATTGCTTAGAGAATCATATAAAAAAATTCAAATTATACTATTTGACTAATTTAAATTATTTAACTATATTTTTTTTAATTTTTGAAGTCGTTAATTATAATGATAATGAATTTACTTTTATAGTTTACATATCAACAATGTTCGATTTTGTACTTGAGTTTTTAAAGTAATCTATCAATGCACTAGCATGGAATTTTTAATTTTATTAGTGTAGAAAAATAATTGAAATTAATTGGCGTGGTTTATTTTTTTTCCTTTAACAAATAATTAAAATTTTCTTTGATATCTTGTTGGAAAATCCGGTTTTGGATTATTGAAGAATCCGTTTTTTTTTTGGCATACTTAATTATAATTTATTTATTGAGATGAGACAATTAGGATTCAATGATTATCAAGTAGTTGTTTGAAAATTGAAAACTTTAATGATATATTTATCACAATCTATTTATCGAGTTTTAGTTATACTAAAACTCTTGTTCCTTTCGAGTTAAATAAGTGATTGAATAAATTGCATGTTTAAGTATTCTAATTGAACTAAGTTTCTAAGTAAATAAGATATTAAAATATTATCTTTTATTTATCTACTTAAATGAAAATAAATAACTAGATTTATTTTCATATTCTTGTGATATCTCACCTTATCTTTTATAAAGTCTATTTAAACTTAAAGACTTAGTTTGTCTTATCCATGTATAAGATAAATATTAAGTCATTTAGTTTAGACAAACTTCTTGTACTATAAATAAGGCGGTGGTATTCCAAGAAGCTTACGGACTTTGAAAGCAATGATACTCAAGCATCTAAGAGCAAATCATTTATGAGTTTAAAAGTTCAAAGAAATATTCAAAAGTCCTAGCCCGATCAAAATTCCATTTTGAGAAGCGGATCGAAAACCTGGCGTTGTAGAAATCCATTGTGAGAGAGAACGGCATTTCGTGGCAAGATAAGGGCTGGGTCCTTATTCGATTTGTGGAATCAATCAGGGGGACACTCGCGGAATGGACCAAGATCAAGAGCCCTGAAGTACTTGATTGCATTCCTTGACTAGTTGAAGAAGATATAAAGCAGGAAGTTTTATTATTGTTCTTAACTAAGTTTTACTTTTGTAAATTGTTGATAAAGTTTTAGATTAGGTCTAAAATTGTAATTTCAAAAAGTTGAGACGTGTGTAACTTGTTATAAAATAGTGGATTTATTTACCCGTGGCATGGGGGCCCGTGGATGTTTCCCTTAGGGGTTTACCACGTTATATCTGGTGTTAATTAATGTTTTAATCGCCTTATATAATAATTGTCTCAAACCGCTAAAACATTCAGTAAAATGTTCTGACGTTCAACAAACTTTCATCAACATCAGAACATTAAAGTGAACGTTGTGTTTTTTAAAAAAAAAATATTTACAGACTTTCAGTAACAACCTATTCAACCCCCCCCCCCCTTCTAGGTTGATTGTTATCTAGATTTAAAACTAACAATTGGTATCAAAGCGGGTTTTCTTCTAAAAGTGAGATCCTATGAATCTAGGTATGGACAGTGCTTCGTTTCGACCACCAGTCTTGGATGGAACGAACTATAATTATTGGAAAATCCGTATGACTGTTTACATTCAAGCTCTAGATGAAAAATCATGGTATTCTATCATTAGAGGATATAGTCCTCCCACTATTATTGAAAATGATATTAAAATAGAAAAACCATGTGAACAATGGGTTATTACTGATTTCAATAATGCTAGTTGGAATAGCAAAGCCTTGAATGCTATATTTTGTTTTGTTGATGCTAATCAATTCAAACTAATATCTAATTGTAGGATAGCAAAGGAAGCTTGGGAGATCCTACAAATCGCACATGAAGGAACTTCCAAGGTGAAATCATGTAAACTACAAATGCTCACCACAGAATTTGAAAACCTACGCATGAAGAACAATGGAATATTCAAAGATTTTTATACTCGACTGTGTGACATATCAAATCAAGCACATTCCCTTGGAGAAAAATATTTAGAGTCAAAGTTGGTCAGAAAGGTCCTGCGGTCTTTACCAAATAGGTTTCACTCCAAGGTGACCGCAATTGAAGAAAGCAAGGACATAGACGAGATCAAAATTGAAGAGTTGGTTGGGTCATTAATGACTTATGAACTAAATCTCAATACAAGAAAGAAAGAAAAAGCTACAGGCATAGCATCTCGGGTTGAGGAAGAAAAAGATGAATATGATGAGAATGATTCAGACATTGATATTGCCCTAGTAACCAAACAGTTTGACAAATTCTTGAAACGGGCTCAAAATCTCAAATCAACTAAAAATCAGGGATCATTTAGAAATAAATATCCTAACCAAGATAGACAGAATCAGTCAAAACTTCCAAGGAGAACAAAAAATCGTATCCAGTGCCATACTTGTGAGGATATGGTCACATTGCCTCTGAATGTGCTAACAATAAAAAAAAACTTTTGGTAAAAAGGCCATAAATGTAACTTGGAGCGAGGATGAAGAATCAATCGATGATCAATCAGGAGATGAAGAAGTTTCTAATACTCAAAATATTTCATTTCTGACATGCTCTAATTCGATTACGAATTATCGATCTTTTCATGAAGGTTCACATGAACGTTCTGACATAGAACCAAACGTTGGAGTTGATGACACTAGGGTCAACCTAAAGGCTTTGACTACTGTGTCCACTAAAGAAAAAAGTTTAACTCATTTCGAAATATTGTTGGCTAATAAAAATAAACAATTATGTGATTTGCAGGAAGAATTGAAACAAAGTAAGGAAGCAAACAAACAATTGACCATTGGAGTTGCTCGACTGAACGAGGTGCTGAGCTATGGAAGAACCACCAATATCAGACATGGTTTAGGATATACTCAGCATAAAGAAGATAAGGAAGCAAAGAAAATCACGTTTGTTAAAGGAATAATAGAAACAGGTTTTGATGTTCTAGATAACGTTCTGATGTCCACTAAATCTGTAATCAACGGTCAGATGTTGAAAGAATCGGGAATTACAGAAACTATTGACAAGGTAACCAAAGGTGAATCTAAAGGTAACATACACTCTTCTCCTGCTTGTCCAACATGTGGTAAGATAGACCAAAATCGTGCTAACCTCTCAAATTATTCACCTAAGTACTTAAAGCACAAGAAAACTATTTGTAGAACTAGCACGAACTTGAAAAACCTCTTACTGAATAAAAGAAGTCGAACTAAAATCCGACAAATATGGTTGAAGAAAATAGACTTGAACTGTCATGTTTTGAATAGGGTTACCATTAGGACAAACACATCTCAAAGACCATATGAAATTTGGAAAAGGTAGAAAATCTAACCTTAAGTATTTTCACACATTTGGTATAAGTGTTGTATTCTAAATGATCGTAAACAAATAGGAAATATGGATCAAAAAAAGTGATGAAGGGTATTTTGGGATATTCGAGGAAAAAATAGTCGAGCTTACGGGTCTACAACATACGTACTCAAAACATAATTGAATCGAGTTAATGTTGTAGTGGGCGATACTAATAACTTTCTTTGAGTATTCACAGGAACAAGTAACAAAAACAAAGCGAGAAAAATGCGAGGCGTGAGGCGAATATCGAGCGTTGAAAAAGACAGCAACGCAAGTCGAACATTCCTAGAGGCGTTGCCAAACTAATGCAACTAAGCGCATGGAAGAAACCGAGCAGAATAATACTACGGTGATAGTACACACATTCAAAGATCAGAGCACCCGAAGGCAACCACCTACCTAGATTCAAAAAGCACACCCGACAACTAATGCTATCGAGAATTGGGATAACGGTATGGTGACTCGAAAGAAAGCTTCAAATGAGATAAGTCATGTGTGTTATATTTCTCATGTTGAACCAAAAAATGTGAAAGAGGCTTTAGAAGATGAATCATGGGTGTTAGCCATGCAAGAGGAACTTAACCAATTTGAAAGAAATAAGGTTTGGAATTTAGTCCCTCGACCAAACGATGCATATGTAATAGGAACTAAGTGGGTTTATAAAAACAAATCTGATGAACATGGAACTATACTTAGGAACAAAGCCCGCTTAGTAGCCTAGGGATATAGTCAAATTGAAGAATTAGACTTTGAAGAAACATTTGCTCTGTTGCTAGATTAGAGTTTATAAGACTTTTACTTGCTATTGCTTGCCAAATGAAATTTAAACTATTTCAAATGGATGTCAAAAGTGCGTTTTAAATGGCTATCTTAATGAGGAAGTTTATGTTGAACAACCTAAAGATTTTGTAGATCCCCATTTTCAAACCATGTGTATAAACTTGAAAAAGCTCTTTATGGTTTAAAACAAGCTCCACGAGCTTGGTATAAACGATCTAACTACTTATCTTATTGAAAAGGGGTGCAAGAGAGGGGAGTCGGCAGAACTTTTTTATCAAACACTTAAATGTTGGTATAATTGTTGCTCAAATCTCGTCGATGACATTATTTTTGGCTCAACCTCGGAAAAACAATCTATTGATCTCATAAACTTAATGAAAAGGAATTTGAGATGAGCATGGTAGGAGAACTAACATTTTTCTTGGTGCGGGTTAAGCAAATAGGCAATGATATTTTCATATCTCAATCAAAATATGCAAAAATCTTATCAAAAATTTGGTCTTGATAACTCCAAACCAATGAGAACACCTATGGCCACAAATTTAAAAATCACCAAAGATGAAAATGGTATGAGATGTTGATTCTAGTCTCTATCGCGACATGATTGGAAGCTTATTATATTTGACCGCTAGTCGACCGATATTGCTTTTAGTGTAGGAGTTTGTGCTAGATATCTAGCAAAACCAAAAGAGTCACATGTGGCTCTTTGTAAAAGAATAATTCGATATGTTCATGCCTTTGTTGATTATGGTTTGCTTTACTCAAGTGATACTAACTCTCATTTAGTTGGTTTTAGTGATGCTGACTGGGTAGGTAATATT
Source organism: Forsythia suspensa (assembly GCA_023638005.1). Taxonomy (NCBI): domain Eukaryota; kingdom Viridiplantae; phylum Streptophyta; class Magnoliopsida; order Lamiales; family Oleaceae; genus Forsythia; species Forsythia suspensa. The sequence goes on from CM042663.1 coordinate 21,495,199, forward strand.
GATGATAGGAAAAGTATCACAGGAGGATGCTTCTATATGGGAAACAATCTCATAGCATGGCTTAGTAGAAAACAGAATTCCATCTAACTATCTACAGCTGAAGCAGAATACAACACAGCAGGTAGTTGTTGTACACAATTAATATGGATGAAGCAAATGTTGGATGATTACGGTGTCAAACAAAACTCTATCACTATGTTTTGCGATAATACTAGTGCCATAAGTTTATCAAAAATCTGTTCAACATTCAAGAGCGAAACACATTGATATTAGGCATCATTTCATTAGAGATCTAGTAGAGAGTAAAATCATCACAATCGAACACATCTGATGAAAATCAACTAGTCGACTTATTTACTAAAGCTCGGATACTAATAGATTCGAAAATCTAAGAAAAGCTTTTGGGATATGTATCATTGTCTAAATGTGTTGTCTTTGTTTATATATATATATATATATATATATATATATATATATATATATATATATATATATAAAAAAAAAAAAAAAAGGTTTTTTTATATATTTGCACATACTCATGAGTTAATTATGCAAGAAATCTTGATTTTCCAATGTGTTATTGCTTCTATCATACAATTTGATGATATAATTTGAATCTCGTATATATTCATCTCTTGTTTATGCACTTTATAGATGTCGAAATTGGGTTGATAATTTCACGACAAATTATGTATTCTACCCTACGATTTCTTGACTAAATATGGATTGAAGACCTATGGTCGATATATCATGTATTTCAACACCATAATATTACATCTGTTAAAAAAGTGGTATATTTGAAGGAGGGCTACCTTTCTACGGATGATGAGAAGCCATCCTTGATAACATAAAATAAATCATGAGAAAAGGGTGCACGCCTTGAAAGTGTGAAAGTCACTTCTTATATACTTAAGCGGCTATGGAAACACAAAATAAATGTAAATTCTTAAATTCTTCAAAAAAAAAAAAAAAAAAAGCCGAGTTGAAAAAAAAAAATAATAATATAATATTTCACTTACGCTTGGCAGATCAAATAATTTTTTCATAAAAAAGACAATTAAAAATGATGGCTGGTTTGAAACTCTATTCTATAAAAGGTTATGTGATTTAGAGTTTGGTGCTGATTTGTCTCGATATTATTGATCTTATTTTGATTATTTATTCACACACTACACTCCTCTTCATGATTAATATATGGGATTTTGAACTATATTAACAATTTTCTATGATCAGGGCTGACCAGAAAGATGATTAGGATTTCTTCACAGTTGCTCATGATTTTTGCATTTATATTTAAAATAAAAATTCAAAAAAAAAATTCAAAAAAAAAAAATTTTTTTATTATTATTTTTCCTTATTTATTTATTTATTTTGCATTCAAATTGTTTTAGAATTAGAAGTCTTATTTTCATGTCCTTTTTTAAAAGTGTCCATTCTTGAAAAGAGTCCATTCTTAACAAGAGTCCTTATCTTCATTCATGTAGCAAACAGGTCCTTAAATCTTCATCTTCCTCTTTATTTTTTAAAAACCCTAAACCCCAAAATTTCTCTTGTATAAATTTCTTGATTTCTCTTGATATAACTTGATCTTGCAAGAGTGTTTAGGAAATAATCAATGGCAAGGTCAACAACCACCACTCACCACAGGAGATTCATGCAGCCGCCCTTGCCGCCGCCGGCCGTGGTGCCGCCTCTAATGACCTCAAGCTGTTCCTCCGGCATCCACACCACCACCGGCACCAGTAGTTTCGCCTCCACCATCTGTAGCACCGCCTTTGCTGCCACCACTTGCTCCATCTTCTTCGGCTCCTCAACCACCAGCCGCCGCCAGTGGAGTTCCCTCCACCACCGCCATTCCCATGCAAGTCATGAGTCAGGGGGAGCTTGATGAGGACACGGGTTCTGATAATGGAATTGGGTCTCAATCTGGCAGTGAGTCCGAAGATAGTTCGAAGGAGTCTCCACAGACTGAGCATCTTGAAGAAGAACAACAGAAATCGGGTTTAGATTTTGCAGAGGAAAATGTTGAAGAAGAAGAAGAGTCCATGAATGAGGAAGATGACAACTTAAATGCTGAAGAATTTGTCCCTGTCAGGCTCTCACGCACACGAGAAGGGTAAGCAGAGAAAATTGATGAGCGTTTGAGCGTTCTTCGATATTCCCACTGAACATCGAACTTTGGGCACTCATCCTCCGATGTTCCAACTTGTGACCCATCCTCAATTGTTTGAACAAAGTTTGCTCCGTAAAGGTAACCACGTCTTCACTCCTCTGAATTACAAATTTGGAACTCTTGATGCACAGACTCAATTTCACAAATTTATTTCAAATCGGGATTTTGTGATGGAATTTAATGTCAAAGAGGATGTCCTTAGAGATCTTGATCTTGTTGAATTAATTGAGCATTGGAGGATACAAAATTGTTGGGTTGGACTGGGAGACCTTGTTAAATATTGATCAAAGAATTCTTGGCTAATATTTCTCGACAAATTAAGCAGCCGGGTAATAATTTTAGGTGGTCAGTTTATGTTAGGGGTCGGCTAGTACCTTTTAGTATTCCAATCTTCGTCGTTGGCTTGGATTATCACCCATATCACGAAGGAATGGATGATGAATTTGAAGCAGCCACTGATACTTTGGCCTTAGAACTCACTGAAAATCCTTGGCCTACGGGAAAATGACTACCGCATTGCTTACCCCAAAGTATAAGGTGCTTCACAAAATTGCCTTGCACAACATTGATCCAATTCAGCATAGGTCAGACATTGGGATGGATAAGGTTGAGTTTTTGTACAAACTGGGTACCCTCTACCCGCTGGATATTGCTACAATTATTTTTGACAAAATTGTGTTCGCGGCGACCCGTCAAGCACACTCCAGGATGCTGCCTTTTCCTGGTTTACTTCATGCCTATCTCCAGCATCACAATGTTCCTATACTTCAGGGTGACACCTTCACTGCACAAATTCCAGTCCTTCGTCCTTCAAAGAAAGTGACTAAGAGACCAACGCCTCCTGCAAGACCAATCCTTTCTGAAGATCACACCAGTTCTCTTGAAACTCAGGTGAGAGATTTAACTTCTTTGGTCAATGCACTATCTGATAATTTTGAGCGTCATCACGCATTCATAAGGGCTTTACTTGTGGCCTTGGCCGAGCGATTTGGAACTCCTATACCGAGAAGAATATCAAGATCTTTGCCATGAATCCTCCTCAAAATCCTCGATATTGGTTACGATGGAACTCAACATCCTGACGCTGGCCTTGAGCATTCTCCACATACTGACCTTGATGCTGACATGCCTCCACATCCAGATGCTGCTCCTTTGCCTTCGTCCACCAAGCGCAAGAAGAGAACCCAGACTAGTGGTTCGAAAAAGAGGACCCACAAGAGTGGTTAACACTAAGAGGGAGTATTTCGGAACTTTCTTTAAATTAGTTTCTTTCGTTGCTTTCGTTTTTGCTTTGGCCCCTCTTTATTACAAAAGGGGGGAGTGGTAAATAGGAAATACTTTTGCTTAAATAGGCTTAATTAGGAATTGTTATTGCTTGGTAATTAGGAATTGGTAATTAGGAATTGCGTTAAAATACTTTTGCTTAATTAGAAATTGCTTTTGCTTGGTAATTAGGAATTGCTTTAAATTAAATAGCTTTCATTTAGCTTACATATGTTCTTGAATCTAATTTGCCTGTGTGCTCACCTAAAAACAACTTGATATAAGTTTTGTAATTAAGAAATGCCAAAGGGGGAGATTGTTGGAAAATCCGGTTTTGGATTATTGAAGAATCGATTTTTTTGGCATACTTAATTATAATTTATTTATTGAGATGAGCCAATTAGGATTCAATGATTATCGAGTAGTTGTTTGGAAATTGGAAACTTTAATGCTATATTTATCACAATCTATTTATCAGTTTTAGTTATACTAAAACTCTTGTTCCTTATCAGTTAAATAAGTGATTGAATAAATTGCATGTTTAAGTATTCTAATTGAACTAGATTTCTAAGTAGATAAGATATTAAAATATTATCTTTTTATTTATCTACTTAAATGAAAATAAATAACTAGATTTATTTTCATATTCTTGTGATATCTCACCTTATCTTTTATAAAGTCTATTTAAACTTAAAGACTTATTTTGTCTTATCCATGTATAAGATAAATATTAAGTCATTTAGTTTAGACAAACTTCTTGTACTATAAATAAGACAGGTGGTATTCCAAGAAGCTTACGGACTTTGAAAGCAAAGATACTCAAGCATCTAAGAACAAATCATTTATGAGTTTGAAAGTTCAAAGAAATATTCAAAAGTCCTAGCCCGATCAAAATTCTATTTTTGAGAACGGCTCTGAAAAACTGAGCGTTGTAGAAATCCATTGTGAGAGAGAACGGCATTTACGGCGGCAAGATAAGGTCTAGGTCCTTATTCCGACTTGTGGAATCAATCCGGAGACACTCGTGGAATGGACCAAGATCAAGACCGAAGTACTTGACTGCATTCCTTGACTAGTTGAAGAAGATATAAAACAGGAAAGTTTTATTATTGTTCTTAACTAAGTTTTACTTTTTGTAAATTGCTGATAAAGTTTTAGATTAGGTCTAAAATTGTAATTTCAAAAAGTTGAGACGTGTGTAACCTGTTCTAAAATAGTGGATTTATTTACCCGTGGCATGGGGCCCGTGGATGTTTCTCTTAGGGGTTTACTACGTTATATCTGGTGTTAATTAATGTTTTAATCGCCTTATATAATAACTGTCTCGAAACTGCTAAAACTGAAAACGTTCAGTGAAATGTTCTGACGTTCAACAAACTTTCATCAACATCAGAACATTAAAGTGAACGTTGTGTTTTAAAAAAAAAATATTTACAGACTTTCAGTAACAACCTATTCAACCCCCCTTCTAGGTTGATTGTTATCTAGATTTAAAACTAACATATACGTAGAGGTATATGAACAAGAGTCTTTATTTGATCTCATGAGTGTCTGTTACTTGAAAAACATGTACTTGGAATGTGGGTGGTGTGAAGAAAGTCAACGGAGTTTGTTCCCATGAAATCAAACCATGGTTGGTAGGCAAAGTTGGAATTATTTTAATACAATACAATTACACACAACACAAAAACAACCACATCTTAAGTTTTATATATTGCAAAATTTAAAGACATCTTAAGTTTTATATATTGCAAAATTTAACAAGCAGACGATAACACACACGCTAAAATTTTACAAATTTGTGAAATGCTTTTTTATGTCGGATTTTGATTATGGCTATTTTTATGTACAACCAATCCATTTAGCTATTCCACAACTTGAAAAATGCAACCCTCCACGAGTTATTGAACACTAAAGTTCCACATACTCTCCCAAAAGCCAAAAACAAACCCAACTGCCATACTAATGTAAAATCCATCACTAATAAGCTTGTCCTCCTCCTCATTTGGATCTTTCATCCCATTAGCATTACCAATAATCTTTGGTCTTGAGCAATTTCATCTCCCGGACATGTTATATTAAGTGGAAGGCCACAAAGATCAGGGTTTCCTTCAAATGCAGAAGCACCGAGAGTTTGTAAATGAATGTTTTGTGGAATTTTGCCACACAAGTTATTGTATGACAAATCTAACACTCCAAGTTGATCTGATTGAGAAACACCAGCAGGAATACCACCAGAAAAGTTGTTTCTTGATAAATCAAGAAAATCTAAAGACCTCAGTCGTCCAATGTTTGCAGGAAGGATTCCAGATAGGTTATTTCTTGAAAGGTTCAACCTAAGTAGAGTTACAAGACTTGTAATTTCATCAGGAATATCACCTACTAAATTGTTGCTTGAAAGATCAATGAGTTTCACCCGTTGAAGAGTATTTATGGACTCGTGCTCATTTCTTTTCCACATTACATTTGCACTCTCAAAGTCTCATGCATTATCAGTAATAAAAAGAAATCTATAGTCCACTTCTTGAACCATAGCAATGAGATTGTTTAGGCATTTTGGTATACCACCAGAAATCTTGTTTAATGAAAAGTCCAACACTCGTAAGTGTGCAAGATGACACAAATTCGAAATAATACTACCAAATAACTCATTGGACCTGAAACTTAGTAAGACCAATCTAGAAAAAGTATCTCTTACCCACGTTGGTATTTTACCAATCAACTTATTCCGTGAAAGATCGATGAAAGCCAATGATGTACAATTCCTCAACGATGTTGGAATTTCTCCGGTGAAACTGTTGTTTTGTAAATGCAATGATGAAAAGATATTTAGTGAAGGGATCTTTCCAGAGAAATTATTATGTGCCAGCTTAACAAATCTCAAATTTGGTAAGTTTGCAAAACAATCGGGAAGTTGTCCTGACAGCAAGTTATTTGAGAGGTCAAGATATTCCCAACTGTAATTAGTTTCATTGCATAAATTGGACATTGACCCAGAAAATTTGTTATTTGACAAATCCAATATCGTTAATTTAGGAGGCAAAATTGGTAATGAACCACTAAAATGATTAAAGCTCAAATCTATGATCTTGAAATTAGTTGAGAACTTTGGTGAGAAATCAGGAAAGCCACCATGAAAATTATTATGTGATACATTTAAAATATCTAAAGATGATAAACTACTCAGATTCCCCAAGGATATTGAAACCTCACCTTCAAGTTGGTTATTAGACAAATCTAAAGATGATAAACTACTCAGATTCCCCAAGGATATTGGAATCTCACCTTCAAGTTGGTTATTAGACAAATCTAAAGATGATAAACTACTCAGATTCTCCAAGGATATTGGAATCTCACCTTCAAGTTGGTTATCAGGCAAATCTAAAGATGATAAACTACTCAGATTCTCCAAGGATATTGGAATCTCACCTTCAAGTTGGTTATCAGACAAATTTAAAGATGATAATCTACTCAGATTCCCCAAAGATATTGGAATCTCACCTTCAAGTTGGTTATCAGACAAATCTAAAGATGATAAACTACTCAGATTCTCCAAGGATATTGGAATCTCACCTTCAAGTTGGTTTTTGGACAAATCTAAAGATGATAATCTACTCAGATTCTCCAAGGATATTGGAATCTCACATTCAAGTTGGTTTTTAGACAAATCTAAAGATGATAATCTACTCAGATTCCCCAAGGATATTGGAATCTCACCTTCAAGTTGGTTAGAAGAAAAATCTAAATATGATAAACTACTCAGATTTCCCAAGGATATTGGAATCTCACCTTCAAGTTGATTTGCAAAGAGAGAAAGATACGAAAGGGACAGTAAGTTTCCAAAAGCATTAGGAATGGGACCTTGTAATTTGTTTAATCCAAGTTCAATGTAACCAAAGCTGCTGCTGAAGTTAACAAACCAAGGGAATATACAAGAAGATGAGAGGTCGTTCCCATAGAGATCAAGTTTATAAAGAGAATTTGAAGCATTGAATGTGGAAGGTGAGGGAGGAAGTAACATAGGCAGGTCGCATTCAGACAAGTCTAACACTTTGAGCTGGATTAGTTTACTTATTATTTGTAACCAATTGGTTTCCATGGTGAGGTTAACATGGCTCAGGTTTAGGTATCTTAATGAATGAAGTCGAGAAAGCCAATCAAGGTTTGTGCTAGTTAGCATACCATCATATGCGCTGAGACCAAGAAATTGCAATTCAGAAAGGTTGCCAAGATGATGGGGAATTTCTCCACTAAAACAAGAATTAGAAATATCAAAATATTTTAGTCTTTCTAGAGAGCCAATGAATTGTGGGATTTTGCTATAAATGAAAAATTGTCGCTGAGGTCTAGATGTTTCAAATGTTGTATTTCAAGCAACCAGACGTTAATGTTACCTTCTAGAGGAGCGTACGTACCATGAAGATCCAACTGAATAATATGATTTGTTAAGTTATCACAAAGGACACCACTCCATTTGCAACATTCTTCTTTATCTTTCTAGTTTCTCCAAGAAGAGAGTTGACCATATTCATCAATAAGCTCGTCTTTGAATTTGAGAAGAGCTTCTCTCTCTTTCTCTAAGCATCTGATACCATCTTTTGTTCCGACAGAGTGCTCACAAGTAGCTCTCAAGCTAAGTAGTAGTACAATAACTAACAAATGGGAATGTTGAAAAAACTTTATCATTTTGTGAACAATTGTAACTAAGAATTTGCTGATATTCTTTTGTGATTTTCACCATTTAAGCATCACTACTTATAGCATTGCTTGTAAAACTAATCCAAAATCAGCAATAATTCCTTGGAAAAAGGTTATGACTTCTTGTAAACAAAAAACAAAAAAGGAAGACTTGACTTAAACCCTACCCCCACCCTCCATTTGATCTCTATTTCCAGAAAATATTCTCCAAAAACATGTAGTACAAAACACCGACAGTCACTCAACTTACAACTAGAATTCCATGTCAACCATTTGAACTTTAATTTATTTCAAAATAATCACTAAATTTTGTTTTTAGTTCTGTCAGGGTTAAATTTAGTTATATTTTCTAAAGGAATGTGTGACATGGAAGACCTCCACATTGGCATCACGCCAGTTGTCGTCCACCACGTCACTCATATCGTTTGAAAATATTAATTGAATATGAACAAGTGACTAAACTGAAATAAAAGGTAAACTTTACTGACTAAATTGAAACCAAAAAAATTTAGTGATAAATATGAAACTTCTCCATAAGTTGAGTGACTAATAGTTTTTTTAAACCTATTAAAAACAATACTCAAATAACTTAAACTTTTTGATCAAGTGATCCAATATGGTACTAGAGCAAACAAATATTCTAAGTTCAAGTTTCACCAAGTTTTGATGGGGAAAAATAGATCATGCCTACACGTGAAAAGACGTGTTGAAGATAATATTTAAATAATATATATGTTGCCCTTTGTAACAGCTTAATCTTTTAGATCAAGTCGTTTGACACTCTAGTTAAGAGCTCGTTTGATTTCAATTCTGATTTTGATAAAAAGCTAAAGTCAAAGTCAACAATTAATTTTAACAACACATTTCATGGGACCTATAACTTTTTACAACTTTTCAACCACACATCTCATCAATTTTTATCAATTTTTGTATAAACTCTGATTTTAATCAAAATCAAACACACTCTCAGTCACCAAATATTTAGGAAATTACTATTCATCATAACTTCGAGGCACGTAATATCTTCAATTTTTTTTTAATTATAATTCTCTAGTTTGAAGAAATTCTTTCTTGTAATTTATATAGTTTTTCCTTAAAACTTTTCTGTGAAATGAACTGCAATGAAAAAATAAATATTTCATACTCGTTAAATCAATGAGTTCCAATCAACAATGATGGCTTGGAAAAAGTGTGGACTTTTTGTAACAAAAACAAAAAAGGAAGACTTGACTTCAATCTACTTATTGGTTTTTACTTTTTATTTTTGGAATAGATTCTCCACACACAAAAAAATGTAAGCTTCATTGACTAAATTGAAATAAAATAAAATTATGTGATTACCATGGAACTTTTCTAATAGTTTTTTATAAGTCTATTGAAAACAAGATTCAAACAGCTTAAACTTTTTGATCAAATAATCCAATAAGATACCAAAACAGACAAATATTCTAAGTTCGAATTTATGAGTAGCATGTTAAAAAGTGTAAAGCGTGACTATGAGTGATAACATTTGATTAAGATTAAAAAAAAAAGTCCATCGACTGTCCACACCCAAAGTCTTAAGAATAGCTTTTGATTTATTTACATATTTTATTTTGCAGAACTGGACGGTTGAAGAAATCTACTGTGGAAGCTACACCATACATCAACCCAATGTAATTGAAAATTCTATCATAGTTGGTAACGGGTTTATTACTTTATCAACATTTTCCCGTACTTTTAGCCTCGCAGAGGTAAGAAGCACACCCCAATTTTCCTCTCTTTACTGTATGAAGTTAAAAGGGAATTCGGATTTTCTATGGTTCCTACTTTGTTAGTTCTTTCTAATTGATGATATCATCCTCGATACTAAGATATACACCGTATACCAATTAAATGATTCCAAATTTTGCTAAAAGATAGGCAAATGGTTATCTTGCAGAATTGGTCAAACTCTTATGACACGTTTGACAAAGTGTAATAGACAAGACTAATAGTATTATATAAAGAAAAAAAATTAAAATTTTACTCATTTTACCTTCTACTATATTCCTAACTACGGATATCTCAAACGATCTACGGAGGATGAAAAGCACGTCACCACAATCTACAGTAATGTTTTGCCCGTGTACTTTAAAGCTTACCAAGTGAATAAAGAATCCAATATATTGAATAATTTCAAGAATTTATTAAACTTATTATTATTTGTATTAAATATTATTTATTATAAAGTTTTTTTTTGTAATATTATTAAATTAGTGATGGCTTTGAGTCATTTCGTTGGTTAAAGAAAAAATAGTAATTTATTTTGACAGTTATCTACCACAAAATTTTTTATTATTTTATAAAAAACATAACATTTAGGACTTGCTTGGGAGTTTTTTTTTCCCACTGATTTTGACCGATTTTTAGTGGTAAGCACCGATTTTGAGCTCATTTCTACTTTAAATGCCAGGTTATTGGGATTTGAGTATATTAAGGACTTGTATGCTAATGATAATAACTTTGCTAGTGTGTATGGAGTGTGTGAGAAGATAACTTTTGGAAAATTTTATAGACTAGATGGTTTGTTTCAAAAAAATAAATTGTGTGTGCCTAATAGTTCTATGCGTGAGTTGCTTGTGCGTGAGGCACATTGGGAGGTTTGATGGGACATTTTGGTGTGAGAAAGACCTTAGATGTGTTGCATGAACATTTCTTTTGACTTAAAATGAAACATGATTTGGAGAGATTGTGTGCAAAATGAATCACATGTAAGCAGGCCAAATCTAAAGTCTTATCTTATGGTTTGTATACTCTTCTACTTGTATATAGTTTTTTAGAGCACTGAAACCGTCCAAGAACATAAATTTATTTTTATATTTTCAATGATAGGTAGATATATCAAAATTTCAAAATTTAATTTTTTTTATATATGTGCATATACGTAATTTGATTTTTAGAACCTCCGAATAATAAACTCTCAAGCACGGGTTGGACCGTTTCAAAAGCCGCTACTAAAAACCACCCAAAACTGCTCCCTTCGTAAACGCCCAAAACCAGTACTCTAAAAAATTCTCATAATCGATACTCTAAAACTTCCAAGCATACTCTTAAAGTTAAACCAATATAAGTGTTATTAAGAGTTTTTCCTTAATAAACTGCTATGAGAAATGAACTGTAAACAAGTGAGAAAATAAATAATCAATAAGTTCCCATCAATAGTGATGGCTTGGGAAAAAGTGAGGACTTTTTGTAACAAAAACAAAAAATGAAGACTTGACTTCAATCTACTTATTGGTTTTTACTTTTTATTTTTGGAGAAAAAAATGTAAGCTTCACTAACTAAATTTAAATAAAATAAAGTTAAGTGATTACCATGAAACTTCTCCATAAGTTGAGTATTGAATACAAGATTCAGACAACTTAAACTTTTTATCAAATAATCCAATATGGTACCAAACAAATATTCTAAGTTCAAGTATATTATCAGCGTTTTAAAAAGTATAAAGTGTGACTAAACGTGATAATATTTGATTCAGAATAAAAAAAAAAGTACATCGACCGTGCACACCCAAAGTCTCAAGAATAACATTTGATTTGTTTACATATTTTATTTTTGAGAACTGGACGGCCGATGGACTCTACTGCAAAAGCTACACCATACGTTGATCCAATGTAATTGAAAATTCTATCATGGTTGGCAATGGGTTTATTTACTCTCAACATTTCCCATATTTTTAGCCTCGCAGAGGTAAGAAGCACACCCCATTTTTCCTCTCTTTAGTGTCTGAAGTTAAAAGAGAATTCGGATTTTCTATGGTTCCTATTTTGTTAGTTCTTTCTCATTGACGATATCATTCTCGATATTAAGATATACACCATATACCATTTAAATAATTTCACATTTCACTAAAAGAGAGGCAGATAATTTTCTTGCAGAATTGGTCAAATTCTTATGGCATGTTTGACAAAGTGTATTAAACAAAACTAATAGTATTATATAAGGAAAAAAAATTTAACTTTTACTCATTTTACCTTCTACTAAATTCCCAACTACGGATATCTCAGCGATCTCTAGAGAATGTAAAGCACGTCACCACAATCTGCAGTTTTGCCCATGTAGTGTAAAGCTTACCAAGTGAATAAAGGAGCCAATATATTGAATAATTTCAAGAATTTATTAAACTCATCATAATTTGTATTAAATATTAGTTATTTTAAAGTTTATTTTTAATATTATTAAATTAGTGATGGTCTTCGAGTCATTTCATTGGTTAAAGAAAAAATAGTAACTTAATTTGACAGTTATTTATCATAATATTTTTACATCTAAGTTAGACCAATATAAGTGTTATCCCTTGAGTATGTTTGATACATAATATTTAACAGAATTGAACAATATTAAAAAAATTAAAATTTATCTTTCATATTGGTACCAACCACATGCATTGCATCATAGACTAAACATCCATCATGGCCGAGTTATGAGTTTTTTTTTTCCTTTCCACAATGCCACTTGAATATTCTTGGCATCTATATCAAGAGCATATTTGATATTCAATATTCGATAAGATTAACAAAATTTTAATTTTTGTTCATTTTTTAATATTGTTCAATACTATATAATCCACTCTATCAAACAAACCACATCAGTACCTTATATTTGCAAGAAGGACTCGTTCTAAAGTTTAACCAATTTATGTGTAAAAGTAAATATTCACTTGTATAACAAGATTATTTATCTCAAGTATGAGACAATCACATTATAAATTAACATTCCATTCCAATCATTCTTATTTTATTCACGAAGTAGGAGTGACATTTCTATTGAGAACCATCCGAATTGGATCAAAACCGAATGTTTCAGTTCAAGTTAATTTTTAACTGTTTTGGTTTATTAGAATCAAGAATAGAAATGGGTCCAGATTTTGATTCTGGCTAAAACCTAAATTTAATTCAATTTCAACCATTAAATAATTTATATGAATTTGGATGAATTAATGCATATTCAAAATAACAAATTTTGCCACCCGACATGACAATCTGTTCTCATTGACCGCTTTGTACTGTCTTAGGCTAGCGTGGGGAAAGCAGGCAATAGAAAGCATGAAAGTAAAACCAGAAAAATTAGTTTATCATTTACAATTTTTGTTTTTCGAAAGCATAAAAAGAACATGAGAAGACCAAACAAGAACGAGTCATTCCTAGTCAAGTCCAATTCCATCTCTGCTCATGGAACCAATTGATTCCATGTGTGTAATTCGCACTCAGTTCGTTTGGTCTGATTTGATTCTTATCAAAACCAGACCGTGTTTATGCCTATCACAAAGTAACAATGAGGAAAGATTCAAGCTAATCACTTTGAATTACAATTTCCTCAATCTTAGCTTTGTCCAGCATATAAAGGCTCCTTAGTTAACTAGCCGCGCACCCACAACACCCCCCCTCTCCCCAACACACACACTGCTAGAAAATCATTTATATCATTAAAGAAATAAGATGGTAAATTTTCAGTTCAAAGAATCCTTTTTACAAATATATAGATAAATGTGGGTGGTTAACTAGGAAGATAAATGTTGGCTCATTGCAAGAGACTAAGAGAGGATGCACGAGCAAAATGTTTTTGACTAAATAGTACATAAGGATATCCTATAATTGATAGAAAATGGGCAGGCTTGGAAAATGAAAGTATTTCATACCAAAATTTATTGTTCTCGTCCAGCGTAATTGAGAAGCGTTCTTCCCCGGCCTGCAGATAAAAAAAAAAAATCAAGCGCCACATTAGCAATGGTTATCCGGTTGTGAGCAAATGAAAATAATAAGATCCACATGCCAAATATAAAACAAATTAAATCATTTGGGGGTCTAAAAAGGAAAATTAATTCAAAAACAATGTTATAATGATCCATTAATGCTTCTTGAAAAATTCATCAAACCACATTTAAATCACAGCAGGGATGTGCACGTGCTAGCTGCAATCAACTTGGCAAAAGGGATGCAACAGAGTGGACCATGTTGGATAAAATTCAACATGTGGGGCCAAACATGTATATATTAAAATTTGTGGTGCTATCTTAAGGTTTTAGTCAATAAAGTGATCCACTAAAGACTATTTTGGACTAATGGGTATTAAGTGTCATGAGATTAAAGTGTAGAGACGGATACAATGTTTTAAATTGATGAGGGCCAATTTAACAACATTGAAACTTAATAACCGCCTGCAGCTTATATATACAGTCATGGTCCCCAATTGGCGTGGCTTTTCATAACTCTTTGTATCCCCATCAACAAGAGACACTAAGGAGAAAACCACGGATCAATTGGAAGACCATAACCCGATTCGATCAAAGCAGAATCATGGATTCAGGTACGCTTCCGCTTCAGTATTAATCTTGATAATTACAGCATGATGGTTTTAAGTCATAGATATGTAGTCATCCATATTTATGAATTCGGTAGATTAAATCCAACAAGTGGTATCAGAGCCACCTTCATGTTGTATTATCAGATCAATATTTATATGTATATGGTCATGATTCGTTTTTTTCAAAATTATAAATTCATGGTTTCTCTTTATATTCATCGATCATGGATTTAGAAATTCATAAACAATTCGTATATATATTATGCATATTTACGTGAAATTGTTCCCATATTCCAAGATCTAATTTTGTTAATTGAAATATATGATTACACTTTATTTGTATGTATATATTTCTTTTTAAGAACATGGGTTTTCTCAATCTTCGGTTTTCAATGGTCGGACTTATGGATTTGTGGGTTGTTTATTGGTTGATGATTAAGATATGGATTCAGTTTGTTGTCATAAAAAAAAAAAAAAAACACGCAGCGCCGGAGATGGCTGGCGGCATGATGAGCAACTTGTCGGCTTGCCGACGCTGCGTGAGGAGCACTGCGCAGCACGGGGATGGAGCTGCAGGACGAGACGACAGCTGGCCGTGGTGGTGGGTGGCGGCGGCAGCAGCTAGGGTTTCTAACCCTAGGCTGTTTATGCGTTTTGGGCCAAGGACTTCTTTCGGAAATTAGAAGATTTAAGGGGTGGTTTGCAATTTCTAAATTTTGGTTTATTTAATCTCAAGTCCTCCCGATTATTCCCTCTTTAATTAAACCCTAAAGTTTTAAAATCATTTAAGTTGGCCCTTTAGACTTCGAATTTATAAAATAAGTCCCTACAGCTTTTTTAGTAATCACTTAAGTTGGCCCTCTCAAGTTCGAATTTTATGATTCGGATCCCTAAAGTTTAAGATTTTAATTAATTGGCCACTAAAGTTTTGGTAAAATTGCAATTTAGTCCTTCAAGCTTAAAATCTTTCATAATTGGCCAATCAAGTTTAATTAAATTACAATTTAACCCTCCAACTTAATGATTACTTAATCCTAAAGCTTTGAACTTCAAAAATTCAAATCCTAAGGCTTTAAAGATATGCAAAACAGTCAATTCAGGTTCAAATTTTGGTATGATGGACTCTTTTGAGAAATATAATATTCCAAAGTGAATTAATTGAAGCAACATGTTGCCAAAGTAACCTCTCTTGTGGAAATTAATTAACTTTGAATATTAGAAGGTTTTTGTGTGTGTCTTTGTTCATGCGGATATTGATCGCCCAAAGGAATGTCAATGTTTGTTTGGAATCTCATATGCACCTGTGGTGATAAACGCGTGACGATTATTTGGTTTAACGTGTGATCAATAAATCGGTCCAAAGAAAGGTTTATTGATTGACATGTCTTATTGTCAGTGTTTGATTGCTACATCGAGGTACCACTTACGAGTCAATGTTTCTGTCCAAAGACTAAATATTGATGTTGTGCTAGGTATCTTGTGATGGGCCTTACCAATATATTTGAAATTATCATTTGCATAATAAAGTACTAATGTAAGCTATTTCTATCTCTTTCTCTATGACTCATTCATCCACTTCCACAATATCGCAAATATCAATTCAATCCCCATGCTTAATGGGTCAAACTTCAAGGATTGGAAAGAGAACGTTTTAATTGTTCTTGGCTGCATGGATCTCGACCTTGCTCTCAAGATTGAGAAACCTGATTCTCTTACGGATGTAAGTTCACCTGATGACATGAGGAACTTTGAGAAGTGGGAACGCTCAAATCGCATGAGTCTTATGATCATTAAGCGCGGCATTCCGAAGCCGCCCGAGGCGCGAAGATGTCGAGGAGGTAATTGATGCCAAAGAATTCCTTCTTTGAAATTGAAAAGCGTTTCTGAAAAACGATAAAAGGTGAAACAAGCACGCGCTCGCAAAGCTTGATTTCAATGAAGTATAAAAGCAAGGGAACATAAGAGAGTACATCATGCGGATGTCTCATATCGCTTCAAAACTTAAGGCACTAAAGCTCGACTTGTCGATGACTTGCTCGTGCATTTAGTATTAATATCGCCTCGCACATTTCAATCAATTTAAGGTCAGTTATAACTGTCAAAAGGAGAAATGGACTCTAAATGAGCTCATTTCTTATTGTGTGCAAGAGGAAGAAAGGTTGAAGCAGGACAGAACTGAAATTGCTAATTTGGCAAGTACCTCCAAAGATAAGGGCAAGAAAAGAAAAACAGAATATGAAGCTGCTAAGGGTCCAGAACAAAAGAAACCACATAAAGACAAAGATGGTTGTTTCTTTTGCCAGAAGCTTGGACATTTAAAGAAGGATTGTACCAAATATAACGCTTTGGTGTGCAAAGAAAGGTACATTTCTTAATTTGGTCTGCTCGAGGTTAATTTAGCTTGGTACCTAGAAACACTTGGTGGTTAGATTCTCGTGCTACTACTCACATAAGTGTTTCTATGCAGAGTTACTGATCACCGAAAGCCAAATGATCTTTGAAAGATTCATCTTTGTGGGCGACGGAAAATCGGTGGAAGTTGAAGCAATAGGCACTTTTAGGTTATTGTTAGGAACTGGTTTTTATTTGGATTTGAAAGACACTTTTGTTGTACCTTCGTTTAGATGGAATTTGGTTTCTATTTCCTTATTGGACAAATTTGGATATCATTGTTCTTTTGGAAATTGTCAGTTTAGTCTTTCATTAAATTCAAATATTGTTGGTACTGGTTCATTATGTTCATACGATAACTTATATTTGCTTGATACTATTGCGTCATATAATGAAACCTTGCATGTGGAATCACGTGGTACTAAGCGAAAATTAAATAAAGAAAATTCGGCAAAACTATGGCACAAGCGCTTTAGGTCACATCTCAAAAACAAGAGTTGAACGACTTGTGTCGAGGATGGCATTTTGGATTCCCCTGGATTTTACAAACTTTGATGTTTGTATTGATTGTATCAAGGAAAAACAGACCAAAACAAAAAGGTTAGGTGCCAATAGAACTTCGGACGTCTTAGAATTGATACACACAGATATTTGTGGACCATTCCCTACGGCTTCTTGGAATGGTCAACAATATTTTATATCATTCATGACGATTACTCACGTTATGGGCATCTATATCTTATTCATGAAAATCTGAGTCTTTGGACATGTTCAAGGCTTTCAAAGTGAAGTTGAGAATCAACTCAACAAAAGGATTAAAAGCGTTAGGTCCGATCGTGGTGGTGAGTACTACGGCAGATATGACGATTCGGTGAACAATGTCCGGGACCATTTGCTAAATTCCTAGAGGAATGTGGAATCGTCCCCACGAAGACACTATGCCGGGATCACCTAGCATGAATGGTGTAATGAAAGACGAAACAGGACTCTTAAGGACATGGTAAGGAGTATGATTAGTCATTCTACTTTACCAAAATCACTCTGGGAGAAGCATTAAAGGCTGCGACTTATATTACGAATAGAGTACCAACTAAATCACTTTGCTAAAACACCTTATGAGCTTTGGACGATGAGAAAACCTGTTCTAAAGCATTTCCATATTTGGGGATGTCCGGTGAGGCTAGGGCCTTATAGGCCACATGAAAATAAATTGGACTCCAAAACTATAAGCAGCTATTTTATTGGTTATTACGAGCGATCAAGGGCTACAAATTTTATAATCTCACACTCAAATTTTATAATCTCACACTCAAGTCAATTTTTGAAGCAGGAAGCGCAACATTTTTTGAGGATGTTGAGTTTGGGGAGAAATAAGGTTAGAGACATTGTCTTTGAGGAAGAAAGGCGAGGAAGGATCGATTTCGATTCCTACTATTACTTTTGACAATGTGCGGGGTTTCTATACATCATTGATCAAGAAGTATATCCGGAACCTCAACAAGATAATGTTGAAGAACCTCCCACCATTCGTAAGTACAAACTCAACAACCTCAAGAACCAATACTATTAAGGAGATCCACTCGAGAAAGGAAAAATGCTATTTCGGATGATTTTATAGTATTTCTCCAAGAACATGAGGAAAATAATGGAATGATGGAAGATGATCCAATCAATTTCCATCGAGGCCATGAAGGGTTCTCGATTCTCAAAAGTGGATTGATGCCATGAATGAAGAGTATAAGTCTATTGCAAGACAATAAAGTTTGGGATCTTGTCCCATTATTGTAGAAAGTGCTTGAAGCCCATTGGTTGTAAATGGATTTTTAAAACCAAAAGGGATTGAAAGGTAATGTGGAAAGATATAAGGCTCGTCTTGTAGCTAAAGCTTTTTACAAAAGGAAGGCATTGACTTCAAAGAGACTTTCTCTCCGGTTTCAACGAAAGACTCTTCGGAGACGATCATGGCACTTGTTGCACATTTTGATCTTGAGTTACATCGGATGGATGTTAAAGCAGGCGTTTCTCAATGGAGACATTGATGAGGCGATTTATATGGTGCAACGAGAAAACTTCGTGTCGGGGAGACTCGAAGAATATGGTTTGCAAATTAAAGAAATCTATCTATGGACTCAAGCAAGCTTCCGTCGGTGGTACTACAAATTTCATCAAGTGATTATCTCGTTTGGTTTTGAGATAAATATTGTTGATGATTGTGTATATCACAAGTTCGATGGGAGTAAGCATATTTTCACGGTTTTGTATGTTGACGACATATCGCTTGCCACTAATGATATAGGCATGTTGCGCGAAACCAAGAGTTTTTGTCAAGGAATTTTGAGATGAAAGATCTTGGGGACGCCTCTTTTGTATTAGGGATTCGAGATACAGGATCGCTCTCGGGGTATTCTTGGATTGTCACAAAAGAGCTATATCGATAAAGTTCTTAAAAGGTTTGGCATGCGGGATAGTAAACCAGGGGACACCCCTGTTGCTAAGGGAGACAAATTCAGTCTCAATCAGTGCTCGAAAAATAATCTTGAAGTTAAGAAAATGCAGAAGATTCCCTATGCATCAGCTGTTGGGAGTCTGATGTATGCTCAGGTTTGTACACGTCCGGATATAGCATTCATTGTTGGAATCTTTGGGCGGATATTTAAGTAACCCAGGATGAATCATTGGATAGCGACAAAAAGGGTTATGAGGTACTTGAAGAGAACAAGAGATTGCATGCTTACATACGGCGCAGATCGGATCGATTAGAGATCGTAGGGTATTCCGATTCGATTTTGCGGGATGCTAAAGGCAAGAGAAAATCCACTTCAGTGCATATATACGCTAGCCGGAGGAGCTATTTCTGGAGGAGTGCTAGAGACACTCGTAGCTTCTTCCACTATGGCAGCAGAATTTGTAGCATGTTATGAGGCATCTAATCATGGGATATGGCTGCGAAATTTTGTCACTGGGCTGCGCATTCTGAATGGCAT
This sequence comes from Forsythia suspensa, assembly GCA_023638005.1. Classification (NCBI taxonomy): domain Eukaryota; kingdom Viridiplantae; phylum Streptophyta; class Magnoliopsida; order Lamiales; family Oleaceae; genus Forsythia; species Forsythia suspensa. The sequence goes on from CM042663.1 coordinate 21,515,033, forward strand.
TGAAAGACCATTAAAGTTATATTGTGACAATAACTCTGCAGTGCTATATTCTAATAACAACAGGAGTTCAACTAAGTCAAAACACATTGACATTAAGTTCCTGGTTGTGAAAGAAAGGGTACAGAATGGACAGATTTCCATAGAGCATATTGGGACAAACTCCATGATTGCGGATCCGCTTACTAAGGGATTACCACCCAAGGTTTTTCATGAGCACACTGCTCGTATGGGTGTTGTATTTCTTGAGGATATCATGTTTTAGTGGGAGTTTGTATTTTGGTTGCTTTATGTTTGTTTTTGGACACATTTGTGTATTTGGATAATTTTCATACGAAATAAAGTATTGATTCATTCCATTCTGTTACATTATGTTTGGTATTGATCTCACTTAAGAAATAAAGTCGGACCAATTGAAAATAGACATGTTTGGATCACATAACATGTAATTTTCATACTACACTCTCATGATTGATCTATGTCATTTGGTTGTATTAGTGTATGTGACCATTGATGGATTTAGTTACGATTAATGTAACGAAAGTCGCTTTGATCCTACATTGATATGATTGATGGACGAGATTGTTTGGAAATACCCTTAATGATGATAGCAAAATTTTGAGCTCATAAGGTTGTGCACATTTATAAGGATACATGTATGGCCCGGTGGGAGATTGTTGGATAAAATTCAACATGTGGGGCCAAACATGTATATATTAAAAATGTGGTGCTATCTTAAGGTTTTAGTCAATAAAGTGATCCACTAAAGACTATTTTGGACTAATGGGTATTAAGTGTCATGAGATTAAAGTGTAGAGACGGATACAATGTTTTAAATTGATGAGGGCCAATTTAACAACATTGAAACTTAATCGCCGCTGCTGCGATTATATATCAAAGTCATGGTCCCCAATTGAGCGTGGCTTTTCATAACTCTTTGTATCCCCATCAACAAGAGACACTAAGGAGAAAACCACGGATCAATTGGAAGACCATAACCCGATTCGATCAAGCGTAATCATGGATTCAGTGCGCTTCCGCTTGATATTAATCTTGATAATTACTGAGATGATGGTTTTAAGTCATAGATATGTAGTCATCCATATTTATGAATTCGGTAGATTAAATCCAACAGACCAATCAAAAAACAACAAACTAACCAGCGTTCCCAATAAATTTGGGGGCAGCTATATTTATCTTTTTCCACCACTTGGTTTGGTACATTGCCAGATCTACTGGAATGTCCAGAACAATAAAATCCTTAGCAACCACAACAAGCCAAGTTAGTTTTAGTATACCCTTTCCTATTCTAGCATGTTCTCCAGAGATTGTGTCACTCTTATCACAATGATCCAATCAAACAAGGATATATAACATCACAATTCACATTTTCTCAAGAGAGTTTTACATTATCTTGGTATGTTCTTGATGTGAAAAGGATCACAAAATCCCCAACAGAAGTACCAAGCTGTAACTGTATATATGCAAGTCTGTAGAAACATTTTGTAAGACTGAATTCAATAGGTTTATTTATTTGATACTAGTTCCATTTCATTTACCATTCAAAAGAAGGAAAACAACAAATAGAAATACATAAAAGCGGTCATAACGTTATCTAAAGTGACAAGAGAACTAGCATGTTATGAAAACTAACCAAGTGGGTGCCCCGCAAGAGTTCCACCGCCAAAACTAAATAAAGCAACGGCCTTTTCAGGTTTCGTTTTCATTAGCATACACCACTTTTAAAGGCATCATGAGCCATGGGAAAAGTTCCTTAACATGATACGTAACTTCACTCCGATCGAATAGGAGTCTTCGGATCAACAAACGCCCAGATTCAATCCAAAATGCTCTGCATATTGAATGAATCGACATTCACTTAAAATTGTGATTTTGATATTTGTGTAAGTTATATATTATATTTATCCATGAACATGCGATAAATTCTCCATAAACCTCAATTCGAAGAGCACTTTTGCCCTTTTCAAAGGTCTCGGGACCCGAACCAACTAAAACACGGGTGTGGTTAATCGAAAAGCCACCGTCGATAGCTCCCCATCTTCTTTGAAGGATAAGTGCCGGCTTCACAATAACCCCTCCGTATTTTCTGTCATAATTGAAGTCACCGGATCGCCAAGAGAAGTGTAACATAGAAATCAATATACTTGGGAAAAAACAAAAACAATAAATATCATAATTCAAGAAACATAACAATTTACTTGTGAATGCATGTCTTACATTCACGAGGAGAAGGACGAGCCCAACACAAGAAAACCATCTTTTCCCCAATATATACTGAGGCTCTAACAAATATGAACAAAACTATAAATAACCAAGAGCTACTTTAACTATAATGAATAAAAAGTGTACAAAACTACAAAAATTTAATGTCAAAAGTGGTTTTTTTATATCGTGGATATTAGGTAGAGAAGGCATCACTTGGGAGACTCAAAGCATAGCGAGATGGGTGCTACTCACTTTCCTTTTACTATGGGTCGTCCACTTCCAACTCAATGTGGGATAACTATGGGGTATCACAATTACCCACCGATAAGCGTATTGACGCTTATCCGTAGTATCAAAACTGGACAATTGTATGTAATCTTGAATGAATATTTACTTAATTGTGTGTTAATTTGATTGTTTTAGGTTGCAACCCGAGTTCCAATGGATTTGAGAGAAACAAAGAAAAATTGGCAAAGAAGGACTAAAGCGTGCACGAAGATGAAGAAGTGGGGACCAGCTCGTAAACATGTAAAAGATAAAGGACTTGAGTGGCAAATAAAAGGAGACCCAATTGAAATGAAAGAAGAAATTCAAGGACTAAATTGCAAACAACTGAAAGTGGAAGGACCAAAAATGACAATAAGCGGTTGCGGTGAACATAGATTCACTCTTGGTCTTGAGCCATTGGGCCATGGTTTATATCATGACCGACCGCGACTGCGTTAAGGAAACCGATTTTCCTAACTTAAACTAAGGGCGTTTTGGTCCTTTTGAATTAAATATAATTTGGAAAGAGAGTAATTATATTAACACTACAATTTCTGTTATTTATACCCCATTTTAATTGTAATACATATCTCCCAACTTTTGACAATTTGACACTTATGTCCCCAACTTTTATTCGTCGCATTTTTATTATTACTTTCAATTAATTTTTACATATTGTCTTTGATGATAATTTTTGTCTAAATATTCTGGTAATATGTATTGAAATGAGGGGTATATATTTTTTTATTTGTTATTTATTTTGCTTATTAAAAATACGAGATGCAAAAAAATCTTTTACGTTATCCTAATTAACGTTTTAGAAATGAACTATCATTAAAGATAAAGATAAGATGTGAAAATTAATAGGTTGATAATAAGAATGTGATAAAAAAAGTTGAGAATTTAAATGCAAAGTTGAGTAATAGCTGGAGACCTTCACTGTAATTAAAATGTGGTGTGGTTAACAAACACTGTGGTAGGAATATAATTACCCTTGGAAAGATTTGAAACTATATAAAGACCTAATCTAGGTCAAAAGGAGGAGGTTAATTCTTTGGAGAACACAATAGAAGACGGAAAAAGAGCGGCGAAGAAAAGCGAAGAACGATCAAGATCAAGAAGATTGGAGCGTGAAGATCAAGATATCTTGGTGCAAGATAATCAACATCTTTTCATCTTTTCTTCAGAACTCGGTTATGTATTCAAATCTTCTACTGTTTTCTTCTTCCTGGATCATGAGTAGCTAAATTCATAATTTAGATGAAAAATGTAGCCTAGTTTTAATTCTTTAATTTCGAATTTCAAGTTTTGACTTATAAATTGTTTAAGTATTTGATTTTACTTCTTCTCTTAATGCTTGGAATAACTGGCCATTATTTTATTGATCTTGTAGATTGTAATGAATTGAGAAGCAAATTATTAATCTAGACTGCGTAGTAAAATCTGGCAATTGGATAAAAGGTAGAGATACATTTTTATTATTGTTGCGGTCTGAATTGAATTCTTAGGAGAATTAATGCATCTAATTAAGGATCATTCTGACTGCCTAAGTTGACTTAATTAGATAGGACTAATTTGAACTCGAGAGAGGTAAATTATGTTAAATTCGTAAATTCGACCGAATACAACTTTAGGAACAAATCTTGAGATGAGGAATTAGAGATAACAACTAGGTGAATTCGTTTGTCCAAACGCTTTAACCATCATTCTTCTCTAAATTGTTGATTTTCGCCTTCTTATTGCATTGTTTTTCTTATTTTGAAAAATCTAAAGTTCTAGTTTAAAATCTCTCAAAGCAGTTTATTTTATAGTGCATTCTACAGATTAATCACTAAAGATTAATTGAACTAATATATAAATTAGATAGTCTTCGTGGGAACGATAATCCGGATTCAATAGGTCTACTTTATTACTTTTGTGCGATATTGTACACTTGCAATCACAATATTTTCACAACAAGTTTTTGGCGCTGTTACCGGAGACTATTCTTATTTATTATCAGTTTAAATTAATTTTTATAGTTAATTTGATTTTTCTCTTGTTATATTTTCTTACATATACTACTAAAAATAGTGTTTGTTGCATGCTCAGGTACTCGGGGCGGCAATCTTGAGACTTTCGATCACGAGATTGAACATACTTTCGCATTTAAGACGCAAAGAACACAACCAAAACAGAAAGATCAAACAACAAAATCGGATGGCGGATGTAAGAAGAGAACTTGAATAAGAGGTCGCAAGAGCAGCAGCTTTAGAAGCAAACCGAATGGCATTTCAAAGAAATTCAGCTACATGAAGAAGAAGACGAAGATGACGATGGAAACATGCCAATGGCTCAGTTCCTAACTCTGGCGTTGCTCACGATCATTCAAGTATAGTTTATCCGACTTTTGGTCAGAACGATTTCCAACTAAGAGCCGATATGATTAATCTTTTTCGACAACAACCTGCAGTTCTATGGAAAGGCGACTGAAAACCCTAATACTCATCTCTCCGATTCCTACGAATGTTCCATAATTTTCGGTTTCAAGGAGTAAATGAAGATGCCATTAGACTCGGTTATTTTCCTACACTTTGAGGATGGGGCTCTGGAATGGTTAGACTCGAGTAACCACATGCTAGTATCACAACAGGATGACTTGGCTAGAAAATTCGCAACAAATACTTTTCACCACTAAAGTAGCCAAAATGAAGCTAGAAATATCTACTTTTCAAAGAATGGATAGAGAAAGGTATCATGAGGCTTGTGACTGATTCAAGGAGCTGCTCTGAAAATATCCAAACCATGGTATTAAAAAGGGGACACAGGCTCAATATTTTTACTTCGGGCTATCTCCTCAGTCTAAATCGACAATAGATTCATCTTCAAACGGGTCCATTGCTAATAAAAATATCAACGAAGCATGGGATCTATTTGAGCTAATTACAAACACACATACCATGTTTTCATCTGATCATGCCACTCCAAGAAAAGTAGCAGGTATACATGACATTGACGGTCTATCAACTACGAATGCACAACTTGCAGCCATGATAAAACAGGTGGAGCTCCTGGTCGAACACAATCTCAAGGAGTGAATGCAATCCAAGCAACCATGATGTGTGAAAAAATGGGGCTAATCACTCCACATCGGATTGTATGTTATTGGCCTCCCCAGATGAACAGGTCAATTTTGTGCAGAATAATACACGTCAGCAGTATAACCCTTACTCACAAACACACAATCCGGGTTGGAAGTAGCACCCAAATTTTAGATGGTCGGATAATCAAAACAATGGTAATCCCAACAATGCTCAGCAAGAGAGAAGACCAAGCTTGGGAGAGATGTTCCAACAATATATGCAAAAGACTGATAAACTAATGGAGAGGCAGGACACAAATTATCAGAATCAACGGGCTTCTATTAAAAAATTAGAAACTCAGATTGGCTAGTTGGCCTTACAACTATCAGATAGAACTCTAGGGACCCTTCCTAACAATATTGTTACAAATTCAAAAGAGCAAGTACAAGCAATCACTACGAGGAGTGGAGTACAATTGCCAGAAATTCATGTGAAACGACCTGCGAAGAAGGACGAACAGTTAGTAGTTGAGGATGAGGTTGTTGGGAAACAGCTAGCGCAATCACAAGAAGGAGATCCAAAGGAATCTGCTGAATCATCCAAAGCTAAGGCACCAATTCTTGTCAAAGCTTATGTGCCACTGATTCCTTTTCCTCAAAGGTTGCAGAAGTACAAGCTCGACAAACAATTTGCAAAATTTCTTGAAGTTTTCAGAAAACTTCATATCAACATTCCATTCGTTGATGCCTTAGCACAGATGCCCAGCTATGCAAAATTCATGAAAGACATTCTTTCAAACATACGGAAGCTGGAAGAACAAGAAACAGTTTGCCTAACGGAGGAGTGTAGTGCAATTCTTCAGAAAAATCTTCCACCTAAGTTAAAAGATCCAGGGAGTTTCACTATCCCTTGCACTATCGGTTCAAATTATTTTGATCATGCTTTGTGTCATTTAGGTGTAAGTATTAATCTTATGCCTTTATCTGTGTACAGAAAACTAGGACTGGGAGAAGCAAGACCAACCACTATCTCATTACAACTGGCGGATCGATCTATCAAGCATCCCCAGGGTATCATTGAGGATGTCTTGGTAAAGGTCGATAAGTTCATACTTCCAGTAGATTTCATAATTCTTGATATGGAGGAAGACAGTGATATCCCCATTATTCTTGGAAGACCATTTTTAGCTACAGAGAGAGCTCTGATTGATGTGTGTGAAGGAAAAATGATTCTTCGAGTGGACAATGAGCAAGTTATATTCAATGTTTTTAAGGTCATGAAGTATCCAGCTTCTTCATATTCTTGTTTTCAAGTAGATGTGGTGGATAAATTAGTTGCAGATACATTTGGGACAGAATATCCATCAGATGAACTCGCAATTTGTATGATGTGTTCTGAATCAACTAAATCCGAACATCCATCTATACATGCACGAGCCATGCAACTCAAGGCCTCTCCACCAATTCCTTACAAGAGAACAAGATTTGTTGAACCACTTAGTGAGAGCCCACAGAGACCATTACCATCAATAGAGAGGCTCTCGCTCTAAAGCTAAAGCCCTTGCCATCTTACCTTCGGTGATGCATACCTAGGTAACTCTACTACTCTTCCGTAATCATTGCTAATGACATGGCGTAATTGGAGGAAGAAAATTTGCTCGAATATTGAAGGAACACAAAAATGACCCATTGGATGGACCATTGCTGATATTCGAGGCATCATTCCCTTTTTGTGTATGCATAAAATCCTTATGGAGGAAAATTTCAAGGCATCAATGGAGAGCCAGCGAAGATTGAATCCTACCTTGAAAGAAGTAGTCAGAGCTGAGGTCATGAAATTATTAGATGCAGAAATAATTTACCCAATCTCAGACAGTTCTTGGGTAAGTCCAGTCTACGTAGTGCCTAAAAAGAGAGGAATCACCCTTTAGAAGAATGACAACAATGAGCTTATTCCGACACGACTGGTCACAGGTTGGAGAGTATGTATTGACTACCGAAAGCTGAATAATGCTACAAGGAAAGATCACTTTGATCTTTCCTTTACCTTTTATTGATCAGATACTGGAAAGGCTTGTCGGCCACTCTCATTATTGTTTCTTGGATGGCTATTCAGGATACAATCAGATCTCCATAGCTATAGAAGACCAAGAGAAAACCACTTTCACATGTCTTTACAGGACCTTTGCATTTAGAAGAATACCCTTTGGGTTGTGTAACGCCCCCGCCACTTTTTAGCGTTGCATGATAGCTATATTCTCTGACATGATGGAACAATACATTGAGGTATTTATGGATGATTTTTTAGTTTTTTGAGATTATTTTGATATATACTTGACAAATTTATCTAAAGTGTTGAAACGATGTGAAGAAACTAATCTTGTACTCAATTGGGAGAAATGCCACTTTATGGTGAAAGAATGAATAGTTTTGGAGCACCGGATTTCAGCTCAAGGAATAGAAGTCGACAAAGCAAAAATTCAAGTGATTGAGAAATTGCAGCCATCGAATTCAGTAAGGGGTATTAGAAGTTTTCTTGGTCATGCAGGATTTTACAGGAGGTTCATACGTGATTTTTCAAAAATCACAAAGCCTCTTAGCAACCTTTTAGAGAAAGATGTGCCGTTCAACTTTTCTGATGAGTGTTTCACTGCTTTTAACACTTTGAAGGAAAAATTGATAACTGCACCAATTATTGTTGCACCGGATTGGAGTCTACCATTTGAACTTATGTGTGATGCTAGTGACTATGTAGTGGGTGCAGTACTTGGACAACGCAGAGACAAAAATTTACATGTCATATACTATGCAAGCAGGACATTAACAGATGCACAGATCAACTATGCAACAACTGAAAAAGAGATGCTCGCTATAGTTTTTGCCTTTGACAAATTCCGTTCCTATCTCATTGGGTCAAAGGTAATTGTCTACACTGACCATGCAGCTCTTAAGTATTTGTTTGGGAAGAAGGATGCCAAGCCCAGATTGATTCGGTGGATTTTGTTGTTACAAGAATCTGACATTGAAATATGTGATATAAAGGGGACAAAATCAGGTGGCAGACCATTTATCTAGACTGGAGCAGGGAGAAGCAACTGATAGTATTGACATAAATGAAGTGTTTCTAGATGAACAAGTCTTGCAGATTGGGAATGCACCATGGTATGCTGACTTAGTCAATTATTTGGTCAAACAAATTATCCCACCAGGATTCTCTTATCAGCACAAGAAAAAGCTCTTCCATGAAGTTAAATTTTACTTTTGGGAGGAGCCTTATCTATACAGGAGAGGTTCAGATTAGATTATCAGGCGATGTGTTCCAGAAGAAGAAATGAAACCGATACTTGCGCGGGTCCACTTCTCTGCTTATGGTGGTCATTTTGGTCTTACCAAAACAGCTGCTAAGGTTTTACAGTGTGGTTTCTACTGGCCCACATTATTCAAGGATGTGCACATTTTGTAGATCCTGTGATCGATGCCAACGAACAGGTAACATCTCAGCTCGTCACGAAATGTCGTTAAACAACATCCTTGAAGTAGAATTATTTGATGTTTGGGGCATAGACTTCATGGGACCGTTTCACCGTCCCTACTCCAACAAGTACATTATTGTAGCGGTTGATTATGTGTCCAAGTGGGTAGAAGCAAAGGCATTACCAACCAATGATGCAACCGTAGTAGTTGGGTTCATCAAGAAATATATATTCAACAGATATGGAGCTCCCAGAGCTATTATCAGCGATGGTGGTACTCACTTTTGCAATGGATTATTTAAGTCAGTTCTCAACAAATATGGTGTGCAGCATCGGGTAGCCACAGCTTACCACCCCCAAACTAGTGGGCAAGTGGAGACATCTAACAGACAGTTAAAACGGATCCTTGAGCTCACTGTAAATTCTACCAGAAAAGATTGGTCTAAGAAGCTTGATGATGCATTATGGGCGTACCGTACAGCTTTTAAAAAACCAATTGGAATGTCTCCTTATCGTTTGGTGTTTGGAAAAGCTTGCCATCTACCAGTCGAATTCGAGCACAAGGCATATTGGGCACTCAAGCAATTAAACATGGATTTGGAAAAGGACGGCGAAACTAGACTTCTGCAATTGAACGAGTTGAATGAATTTAGAATGGATGTCTATGAAAACTCAGTGATCTATAAGGAAAAGACTAATAACCGGTATGATAAACACATTCGCAGCCGTGGTATTCCAGTTGGGGATCAAGTTCGTTGTACAATTCATGACTCAAACTGCTCCCTGGAAAATTAAGATTAAAGTGGTCAGGACCATTCACAATCGCCAAGGTTTTTCCGTATGGCACAGTTGAATTGATTCATTCAACCAAAGGAAATTTCAAAGTTAAAGGCCAGAGAGTGAATTACTATGTGGAGGATTTCCCAACGGCAAAATCCACCATTAACATTGTAGTACCAGAGTGAATGCCGCCAAAAGTCAAGTTCTAGACTCTAAATCGAGCACTTAATGGGAGGCAACCCATTCTCTATCCCTTATCTATTTATTGTTTTGCATGTAGAATTTTAGGACTGTTTTGGAAAATCGAGCACTTTTCTAGATTTTTTTTTTGTAATTTGCTACACTTTATTTATTTTTTTTTCTTCGTGCCAACCGTCGTCATCCTTATAGTATTAGTAGTAGTAGAAAAAAAACAAAGATACGGTTTGACGCGGTCAGACCCCGATTTGCAAACCGCGGACCGACCGCGCATGACCAAACCGCGCGGTTTCTACTGGCTTGTCAGGCGGTTTCATGCGCCAGACATCATGGACGCTGTGGGGATTTTTTTTTTTTTTAATTTTTTTCTTCTTTCTTTTCTTTTCTCCTTTCTCCCCATTTTAACTCTTCAACTCACTTCTTTTCCTCCCATTCTTTCAAAGATAAGTCCACTTTGTTAAGTTCTTCCACAAAGGGCAAGACTCATAGCACTTTCGGGTTTAATCACCATATCATCATCTCTCCCATTTTGATTCAACAAGAGGTACATTCACGTTCACCATGCCTCCTAGATCAAGGGCAACTACCTCAAGGAAAGGAAAGGAAATTGCGGAAGAATCTAATGTCCATAAAAGAGCCCGTCCTGCGGCCCATTCCTATGAGCCTTATGTCAGCGAAGAAATAGAGCAACGAGCACCCATTTTTTCCACATGGTCGGCCATTGCAGAAAGGGAGGTCGATTTGGAAAGTTTAAACCATATTACACTTTCCGCCATTATGCATGACAACGAATGGACTCGACTTTGCTCTAAGCCACATAGTGTGTATATGGAGGTGGTGCGGGAATTCATGGTGAATTTCAACCTGGCAATCACTGATGAGTAGGACGAACATGCATACGCAATGTATGTTCGAGGGGTTTGGGTTCCTTTTAGCCCCGATGTCATAGGACACTTTTACGGTGTCCCAGAAGGCTCCAAAGCACCTGCGATCACTAATTGGAATGCTGTCGCCCGTGTTATCTATCCTATCGAGAATCCTAAACCTTGGCCATAGAGTAATGTTGTCCGCAATGGGGACATAAGAGACGAGTTTCGTCTCCTCCACTCTTTCATGGCGTCCAACATCTCCTCCACGACTTACTTGACGAAAATTTATCCGACCTGGATGACGATACTCTATCGATTGGCAACTGGTCATACCTTAAATTTCAGGGAGCACATTTTCAACACTGTCATGGACCTTGCTTCCAACCCAAAGGGCCGGTCCAAACTCATCTTCCCAGGTCTAATCTCCACTTTTTGCAAACGAGCTCATGTTCTCATGTACTCGTCTGAAAAGGACAAAACAAAGACCTCTATTCTCCACTTTCGGTCTGTGAGACACTCGGTTAGACAAGTCCACTGCCATGCTAATGAGCACCGATTAGCCGCCAAATTGGAAGGAGGGAGGATGAAAACTCTCGTGCCAATGAGGATGAGCCATTGAGTCGATGATACACCGATATTGCCACAAAGGATTCGGACGCCGAGGTGGGTGAATTTTGGACCGATTTTAGACTCGTCCGCACCACTTTGCAAAGCCATACAGGTGATCTTCAACGCCTAAGAGATGGACAAGACGAATCACTGTGCTACATTGCGATCAATGGACGAGTACCAACGAAGTGACCATCACGAGCTACTTGCCATGTTTGAACGCCTCAATCAGCACCACTTTCCACCTCTCGCCTTCTGATGCTTCCTGATCAGTTGCCACTCCGCAGCAGACTCAAAGTGACTACATCGGGTTATCTCTTTCCTTTTTATTTATTGTGCTCTCTTTTATCACATTGAGGACAATGTGTAAAAAAAATTATTATTGTTTGCTTTACTTGTGTGCCTGTATGTTGGATAGCTTTGCCGGCTAATGATGATATATAATTGAAACTGTTATCGATTCAAAGATTATAACTAGATGATGCTACATATGTCTCTTATATGCTATACTAATAATTCGTGTGAGATATGATTAAGTGTAAGCAAAATAGTCATGAACATCACTAACTTTGGTTGGTATATTGAATAGAATACAATGAAAGAATAGTGAACCTAAGTTGTGAAAACCAAAACCACCAATTGACAACTCAATTACCCGACCAGTTGAAATGATAGTTTGGAGTGGTTAAACCAATGCAGAAGGTATTTAGATAGGTGTTGATTTCGTGCTTGAGTAATAATTGTGTGGAATGTATTTGGCTCCCATGTGGAATCTAGGTGTTGACCGGATGCTAGAAATCTAATCCCCGCTTATTTATCTTGCTTCTTTTCTCAAAAAAAAATGAAAGGAAATGCACTTGCATTAACTTGTACATCTCTTCGTAGCCTAGTTGACTCGGGTGATAAAGCCCATTGGGGTTCTCAAAACTCGGTGTCTTAAAGTCTATCGGATCCGGGAGCCATCGGCCTAAAGCTCGCTACAATGGTCATCTAGAAAGCTTAAGGGAGTGAGGCCTTGCACATAAGATATTTTAGAGAGAGAGAGAGAGAGAGAGAGAAGCAAAAGTAAGATTGAGCCTTTGTGCGCATAACTTGGGGATTTAGATGACTAGTGGATTTGACTAACCTAGTGGAAGCTTGATGGCCAAAGCATTCAATAAAGAGAGAATCATCACAGATCTAGATAGCAAGCGCCTTGGGTAGACCTAACCAAATTTTGAGTGGTAAAAGAATAAGTGTTTTGAAGACAACTATAGAGTTAACACCTGTGGTGAGAGATTGAACATCAATAGGGGAGTGTATATTCTTACGAGAGAGAAAGGAAATATTTGACCACTGGGAAAATGTAATATTACCAACCTAAAAATTTATGTTGATTAGATTGACTATGCGCATACACATATATCAGTCGAGCATCGGATAAGTAAAAATCTATTTTTGTAGCATGATTTAGAAATAATTTTTATTGATTGACTTGTTTCAAAACCTGAAGAAAACACTGCAAGCTATCTACTATAGTAAATTTTAATATTATTTGTCTGATTGTTTAAGTAAATAGTCATGTTCGAGGACGAACAAATGTTCAAGTTTGGAGGTATTTGATAGGTGTCAATTTACGCTTATCTGTAGTGTCAAAACTGGACAATTGTATGTAATCTTGAATGAATATTTACTTAATTGTGTGTTAATTTGATTGTTTTAGGTTGAAACCCGAGTTCCAATGGATTTGGAGAGAAACAAAGAAAAATTGGCAAAGAAGGACTAAACGTGCACGAAGATGGAGAAGTGGGAACCAACTCGTAAATATGTAAAAGATGAAGGACTTGAATGGCGAATAAAAGGGACCCAATTGAAATGAAAGAAGAAATTCAAGGACTAAATTGCAAACAACTAAAAGTGGAAGGACCAAACAGCAATAAACGATTGCGGTGAACTCACGATTCAACATGGTTTGAACTCACGGTGGGTCATAGATTTGTATACCGCTGCCCAATCTGCGACCACGTTAAGGGAAATTCAGTTTTTCCTAACTTAAACTAAGGACGTTTTGGTCCTTTTTGAATTAAATACAATTTCAAACGATTTGGAACTATATAAAGACATAATCTAGGTAAAAAAGAGGAGGTTAATTCTTTGGAGAACACAATAGAAGATGGAGAAAAGAACGCTAAGAAAACGAAGAACGACCAAGATCAAAAAGATTGGAACGTGAAGATCAAGATATCTTGGTGCAAGATAATCAACATCTTTTCATATTTTTCTTCAGAACCCTGTTATGTATTCAAATCTTCTACTGTTTTCTTCTTCCCAATCATGAGTAGCTAAATTCATAGTTTGGATGAACAATGTAGCCTAGTTTTAATTCTTTAATTTCGAATCTCAAGTTTTGACTTATAAATTATTTAAGTATTTGATTTTACTTCTTCTCTTAATGCTTGGAATAACTGACCATTATTTTATTGATCTTGTGGATTGTAATGAACTGAGAAGCAAATTATTAATCTAGACCACGTAGTAAAATTTGACAATTGGATAAAAGGTAGAGATACACTTTTATTATTGTTGCGGTCTGAATTGAATTCTTAAGAGAATTAATGCATCTAATTAAGGATCATTCGATCGCCTAAGTTGACCTAATTAGATAGGACTAATTTGAACTCGAGAGAGGTAAATTAGGTTAAATTCGTGAATTCAACCGAATACAACTTTAGGAACAAATCTTCAGATGATGAATTAGAGATGACAACTAGGTGAATTCGTTTGTCCAAACGCTTTAACCATCATTCTTCTCTAAATTGTTGATTTTCGCTTTCAAATAAGTTATTGCATTGTTTTTCTTATTTTGAAAAATCTAAAGTTCTAGTTAAAAATCTCTCAAAGCAGTTTGTTTTATAGTGCATTCTACAAATTAATTACTAAAGATTAATTGAACTAATATATAAATAAGATAATCTTCGTGGGAATGATACTCCGGACTCAATAGGTTCATTTTATTACTTTTGTGCGATATTGTACACTTGCAATCACAATATTTTCACAACACCCACACTTAGTGCCATGACAATTTCCTCAGAAACCAAACAGAGTTCAGGATCACCCACAGTACCCATCCAGTTGTCTATTCACACCGCTACCAAAGGAATTGCAGATACCAGTTGTGCCAACCAAACCCTTTCTGCGAAGATTCTGTAATGAAATTCCTTGTCAAGATGCTAAAACAGCTATATATCCAAAGGTTCAAGTTTTCATAAACTGAGGCTCAACCACAACAAATATCATCATATAAAATCTGGCCATGGTGTGCGATAAGGCAAAGTGATGGGATATCCAAATACAACAACGATTTTCTGATAACATCATCTATCCTTTAAATGACCTTATGATTTTTATGCAGTACATGTCCTATAACTGAACAGAACATAACAGGGAATGTAACGACTAGGATCCTTCTAGTCGGGATCTTACCCCCAATCTATACTCATCCATATTGTCCGTTTTGGGAGGGCCTGAGCCCTCTTAACCCCTCACGAATTTCTTTCACGTCTCAAAGTGATTCGAACTCAAGACCCCTACATATGAGGTACTTAAGTTGAATACTGGTACCAATTGGGCGATCGCGATTGAGAGTTACCAGTCCTTGGCTTTTCGCCAAATGGGAGATCGACTTTATAGGTCCCTCCGCCAGGAAGAGGTAGGGTCAAATTCGCGGTTGTAGCGGTGGATTATTTCACTAAGTAGTGCGAAGCTGAACCTTTGGTCAAAATCACGAAGGAGACTTTGTGGTCGTATCGGACCACTTCTCGGACGGCGACTGGCGAAACTCCCTTTGCCATGGCATATGGGGCGGAAGTAATGATTCTCGTCGAAATAGGGACACCCTCTCCTAGGCACTTGCACTTCGACGAGGTGACCAATGAGGACTTACGCAGGGTGAACCTGGACTTGCAGGATGAAAGACATGCAGACTCGCATATTCGCCTTGCGGTCTATCAAAGAAAAATGGCCAGATACTATAACTCAAAGGTTAAGGGCAGGAATTTCCACATCAACGACTTCGTCCTGAAAAAAGTGTTCCAGGCTAATAGAGAGGTGGGAGCCAGAACTTTCGAGCCCACTTGGGAAGGACCTTACAAGATCGTCGAAGAAATCCGGCCTGGAACTTACATATTGGAATATTCAGAAGGGAGAGAGATGAGGCACCCTTGGAATATCACTCATCTTGGGCCATATTACCAGTAGTTTTCATTTCTCAATTTTTCAGCATTGCTTCCGACATCACCAGATGCCGTGTTCTTTTAATAAAGTTCATTATTTTCCAAACCAAAGTATTCTCTATTCTACTGTACCAAGTAAAGAGAATTCGGCAGCGAGAGAGTGTGGTTCACGGCCAACTCTATCAACTCGCTGGATAAACATTCACCGCGCATTCAAATAACTAAAGATATATTAACAGTAAGGGAGTATGGTTCGTGGATAGCCCCTTTTAATAAGAACATATTCGGCAAAAAGTTTTACATTTACGAATCAGGAAAACAACACTGATAAGAACAGACATAACCCTTAAGTCCCAGTTGGACCCTTGGGATCAGCATAATCAGAGACCCCGAAGTTAGCCAACAGACCCTTGGCCTTCGACAACTCCGTCAAAGCCTCAATCAATTCATTATCTTTGGCATGGATCATGTTTTAACAAGACCTCAGTTGCGATTCAGCCGTCTTTTAAGCCTGAACACAGGCCCTTTGGATCGTTTTAGCTTTGGTGATGTCGTATATAGCACGTGCTCACGCATCTTCGGAAAAGACGAGTTATTCCAGAAGGTCTTTATTTTCTAAACGCAGCGCGTCGACATCCTCGTCTCTCCTGACCATTGGACGCAGTTCGTCAACCCTCATCGCCAACACCTTGTACAACTCACAGTTAAGCACGTGACTTCGAGATGTATACATTTCAGCCAGTTTTAACAACTCCGTCAATTCTGCGTTCTATGTGGCCTTCCCAAAGTAGAAGTCCAATACTTATGTACTAAAGTCGCTGCAATGGCGACCAGAGCTGGCAATTTTCCCAAAACGGTTGGGTCTAATTCGTCCTGTCGAGACCCAATGTTAATATATTCGGGCTTACCAGAGAATGGGAATAGAGGTTCTGGGATGCTCCTCAATCATGGAGAACGCAATCCTTGACCCCCGAAGAAGGATCCTCCCGGCCTCGTCTAGCTCTCTGAGGATCCTCTGCGTCCTCCATGCCCCTCCCTAGCACAACCGTCTCGCCCTGGCTGCCAACGACTACCTTCTTCGTTCCTGATCATCTAAAATTCTCCGTCCGAGATACAAGTCCCATAGGGAGTAGAACGAAGGGCACCCCGATGGTATTTCTGGTGCCAACGGATAAGATGAGGAGTTGCTCACCATTGCCTCTGGTGCCTGCGGGACGGCAATCTCCTAAACAAACGCCACACATGATACTGAAGGCGGAGGAGAATATCATCCATAACCCCACCACGCCTTATCTTAAGCTTTAGCACGCTGGAAAAATAAAAGCCTGTCATGACTAATAATGGCTGAAGTCCAAATATTACGGTAGGGAAAAAAAGGTAAGAGAAATGAGATGAAGGTCTACAAGCATATATATAAGCACAGGAAAATACGGACGATCGGATGAACGGACACGTGTGGAAGGAGGAGAATGCACCTAAATAAACCCTATGAAGATATACAGGATGCGTGGATTATACGTGCCTCGTAAGGTGCACCGCCATTGTAAAATGATGGCACCACCAATGCATATCCCACATGGAAACGTTAAGCAAAGTACAAGAGTCCCGCCGGGGTCGCGAGGGCATGCTAACTCGGTAGCCTCGCAATAGCGTGAAGGCGAGGGCGGAGGTGAATGCCTTGATCGCAGAAACTCGCGTCCTATTTGTTGCCTCGATCGCCGACAAAGGTTATCCACCAAGAAATTACATGCTATCCATCCGGACATCTCTTCATCTAATAAATTATCTCAACTTCAATTGTGCAACAAACATGGATAATCTGGTACATTCTTATTTTATTCATCACATTCCGAAGTACAAGGCAAAAACGAGCGAGCATGGTTATTATCCTACTATCCCACCACCTCTTTGGTGGCACATATCGGGATCTATGACCTACTAAATCAATATTGGTCTTCGTTACCCTAAGCTTCGTCATTGGCGTAAATCTAATTTCACCATGATAGGGAGTCTCCCAAAATCAATACGAGTTGATTTGGTGACTAATTAGGTCATACTACTCAAAAATGCCGTTGACACCTTTTGAAGGCGGCTCGCCCACCACCATCATCCGAATCGGGATCGTTCACCGGGTCCGCCATCGATGTCCATTGGGAGAGAGCACCGTTCGGGACCTTCGGCTAAGCTACTAGGCCTAACCCTCTCGCACGTTTGGTCCTCTCGAACGTTGATTGGCTAGGCATTTGGTCATCTGAATGTTGATTCTCCAATTGTTAAGGCTTCTAGACACTGGATCTTTATTCGCGCTTTCGTAGCACATTTGATACAAACTTTGGGGTCACACGGACAAGCACTAACAGAGGTACCTGCACTTATTCTACCAGGAGAAGTTATAGCCATAGGGATTAACTCACAAGATTTGCCAGAGTTATGCACGCGTGAGAAACGCAATCGAGGACCCTTGATGTTTTTATAGGAATTGTATGGAGAACTTAACACAGAGCAATGAATGAGACAATTAATGTACAGCCATCAAATAGGTATTAAAGATGCTAACTCTTTATATTCAACAAAGAAGTCTGCGCCATTAATGCCCAAGAGAATGATTCCTCAATTTCAAGAGCAACTTCTCATGCCCAGTAGACATAATCGTTCATGGGGTTACCACCCTTAGGGCATGTAATGAGTTTTCACACGAAGATGATACGGTAGAAAATAAATTCGATTAATGATGCTGGAACATATACAAAAAATGGGGAACAAAATTCAAAGTATAAATGCCCCACCGCCTCTCTAAGGGTCAACACAATACGGGCCTTCGCCCATAACAGGAGGGGTGATTTGATCATCGACTGCATCGTGGCCTTCGTCTGGAATTGCCTCGGGCGTAGGGACCTCGGTAGGAGCATACCGGAGAAAGGAGATATCCCATTCTGGATGAGTTTCTGCGATCCGCTCCACCAGCTGCTCTCCACTTATGGTCATCAAACGGTGGGCGAGGTCCTGGTACTCGGGCGTATCCACAAACGTGTCCTAATACGCCTCCACCGTCCTGGCTTTGGCATCCGTATGCTTAGCCCTGAACCTCTCCACCTCCTCTCTAGCTGCAGCGCGGCCGGCCTATCCTTTTTCTCTGCGGCGGCCTCTGGGCTGGCATTCGCGGTGGCTACAGTAGATCTCGGTGCGAGGTCCAATCCTCGGCCAACTTCGAGCCTCCTCAAGACGCTTCTAAGAGGCCTCGGCAGCCTTCTTCCGATCTCGAGCTTATTTCAAACACTCTTTGGCGACCTTCACTCGATTTTATACTTGCCCTTCATGTCGACCTCCTTTGTCACAACCAAATCCGGCTTGAACCGGAGAGCCCCTGTCGACTCGGTTGTGCCTTCTCAAGACTCATGGCCTTCGTGTCCTCGGGCGACTTCACTGGATTTAGCCTCTTCTTCATTTGCATTGACCATCAAAACTCTCCGTGGTGCCGAATAACTCTTTGGTCATGACCAACCCACGATCAAGTTCATCTCGCCCAATTGCGTACCGTTCGCGCAATGTAGCTTCTTCGGCTGCTTTTTTCCATTTCTGGGTCCAGTACCTATGGACGCTCGCCACCATTATCGCGGGATGGGCAGAAAGTAATTCCATCATAGAAGTTTCCAACTCACCTTGCAGATCGAGAAATGCAGATACAACTTTCTTGACCAATCGAAGAGGCCGAGTTCCCTGTACCCTCAGCCCCTCTATCAGGGTACGGCAAGAACTAGCGATTCTCCTCTGTCCGCCTCGTCTTGTGGACATCCCTCATAAACCCTTCCACAGCACCGTGGGAGCCTTCTTTTTCCAGACGGTCACCTCACCCGTTCTCGGCAATTTATTTTCCCTTGTCCTTTGGGAGAGTAAAGTCAAAAGGAGGATAGGAAGACGAAGACGGGGTGGAGGAGGAGTAGCCTGCCTGGAACCTGGACATCAGAGGCCGGAGGATAGGCTGTCCTTAATGGCGTGGCAACATGGACCTCCTACGACGGACAAGACGTCTCACGCGGGAGAGCCTGGGCCGAGAAGCCCTCTCCCCTGACGAGACGAGCGAGGCGTAGCGAATGAATACTCTCAAACCTGAAAACTGCTAACACAAACACCAAGATACAAGTCATTAAGGCAGCTTTTCATAGCGAAGCCAATACATTACAGCTTACAAGACTCACCCATCAATCCATAGCAAATTAGTAGGTTGTCGTCTTTCAACAAATTCTTCGAGACTCTCGAAGTCTCTATCAAGCGATCACACCTTATTCCACTTCGATTTTAACTCTTCTTGATCCCTCTTTGGAATGGGTGGCTTCCTACAGTCTGCAAAAGTAAACGAAACATTAAGTCAGGAACTACGATAAAAAATCTGCACAAAGATAGCAATATGTACCAAGTTTCCCAAATTGACGGAGAATAGACACGTGGGGAAGAGGATCCTCCGGCATAAACTCCCAATATCCTCTGAAGAATGTAAACCTCTCCTTCCAGTTATGCACTTTGTTGGAACTGTCGGTGGCCATTCCCATTTCTGGCCTGGTCGAGGATATATATTATACCAACCCGTAGACTGGCAGGGCCGATAAATAGACTCAAACTCCCCCAGAGTTAAGTTTTCTCTAGCCTCGGCAATACTCCACAATAGGAACGAGGCCACCATTTGGCCCCAGCCATTCGGTGTTATCTGGTACGGGGCCAGATTCCAATCTCTTAAAACCTCATGGAAGAAACGATGCACGGGTAGGCGAAGACCTTCTTGCGCATCGCAGTTCAGAATCACGACAAATCCCTCAGGTAGATCATCGGTGCGCTCTTCGGAACCAGGAGCCCTGAGTGTCACAGACGTGGGAATATCGTAGGATAACCGTATGTCTTCTAACTCCACTTCAGTGATCCTCGTCGAGCATCCGGGCCGTCGGGGCATCTCTTTTATCAAGCGACCCTCTCATTTTGGGTACCCCGATGTCACGCCGTCCCTTCTCTATGGTCGCTTTAGGCAACCCGGTTGGGCGTGCCCTTCACTCGCTTGTGGATGTGGTGGACGGGCGATGCGATCAGAGGTGCTTGGTTTACTTTCCCCATGTACTCGGTCGATGGAGAAGATAAAGAGGAGGATGAAGACTCACTCCGGATACTAGGGTTTATCTGAGCATCCTACCTGGTTCATGAGTCATCATGTCCAGGCGACATTGCTACCCCTCTCAATTTTAGAAGAAGATACCCCTACTATCACCGAAATGTATGGCGTAGAGAATGGCATCCAGATTAAGAAACCAAGAAAATAAAAGCGAAGGCGGACTACGAAGCAAATCACAACAACACTCGCAGTGCTTACCTCAGAATCGCGATCAAAACAATGCACACGCCTTGAATATCCTTGATTATCGACGGAGTATTCCACAAAACTTAAAAAATAAGCAGAAGCAAGAAGAAATCAAATATGAAAGGGGCACCTAGTTATATAGATTGAAGCACCCCAATCTCCACTGTTCAAACTTGAAACGTGGCATCTAAACCGTCGCTCAGTGGACGCGTGTTCAAAGTAGGGCAACAGGCGGGAAACGGAACCCTAAGCATTTATTGAAACATAGAGACACGCCCTACGCGAGCGCCCATTGTCCCGTCACGCGCCATTAGCATTAAATACACACACCCTCTCGCTCATGATTGTCTGACCAACGAATTGACAACTTTGATTGATAGCTTGAACAAAATCACACCAACCATGGACACGTCACCAAGGGTCTAACCAATTGAAGCCCTCACCCGTCATAAATGTTCAGCTTCGGACTTGGGAGACTATCTTGAGTAAGTAATTCAATAGTGCATTTGCAAAGAAATGAAAAGACCACTCTCGCGGGATTCGCCGCAAAATTTCTTTTCTTCTCTTACTTTAAAAGTCCCACGCTTACTATAAATAATAGGCTTGGACTTGGGGACTATTGTTACCACCCGATTTTGATAAGGTCCCCACGTCAGCGAAAGCCCAATAAAGGCCCAAGTTGGCCCTCGTAAGGCCTTATAGGCCCAGCGAAGGCCCTCCAAATTCATAAAGATCCCACACACCCGGTGAAGGCTTCGGGGGTCCTACAAGGACCTCATAAATTCTCAGAAGGCCTTGTAGGCCCATGGAACATCTTAGCATTCCCGAATCTAAACATTGCGAAGCCCATGAAAAGCCTTGACGCTCATGGCCGACCCATAGAGCCTCGCTGAGCTTCGTATTTATTATAACCAAAGAAAAGACAATATTTTGGGATGACCAGAGAAGTAATTAAAGACATATTATGTTTGATTGGCACACGGATCCTCACAAGGAAAGCAAATCCCAATCTCCTAAAGATTAGGCAACGTGATGAATTCAAATAAGGAAAGTAATGTAGGAGATTGTCTTGACAGCCGATCATCCCTATCCTATAAGGAAGAAGGATATGATTAAATATCTAATTGATTGTTTCCTAAATCAATTAGAACTCTTGTGCTATAAATACAACGTCTCCAGTTATTCTAAGGTACGCTTTTTTCATGCAATAATTTCACCAATAAACTCTGTTTAAATCTCGCCTACTTGTCCCACCCACACCCAATTGCTTTCATCTCCTCTCCGGTATATTACTCTATATACCGGCAGTTGACTTAATCGTTGGAGTACCAACGATCGCCGGACCCTTTTTCTCTGGAGATCTTGGTGTCTAATGATTGTCCGAGTGTGCAGGTAACATACAGGTTGGCAGAGGAGTGAGCATAACAAATGTAAGGTCTAGTGCACAGCATAACATACACGAGACTACCCATTGCGAACATATAAGGTATTCTACTCATGTCCTCTATCTCTTTAGGAGTTTCTTTGAGAATGCTCCTTAGATAATCAGATTCTATGTCTGAATGGCAAATTGTCTTTCTTAGAATCTTGCATGGCAAACTGACAAGCATTTTGTCAATATATATAGTTTGAGACAAAACTACCAGCTTGTTCCATTCAATCTCTTAAAATCTGAATCCCTAGAACAAATCTAGCTTTGTCCAAAACCTTCATATCTACGAAACCTGTTGGGCCAACCACGCTTTCGTGAGATAATGACATTCTCACATCATTTCCTATAAGTAAAATATCATCCACATAAAGCACCATGAAAATTATCATTTTGTCCATAACCTCCTTATATGAAGTCGGATCATCTACTTGTTATACGAAGATCACCTGTTTGGATTCTCCTACTAACAAATACCTAGAGGGTATCCTAATGATCCTCTGACTTTGCCTAATGGACAATGGATCTTGAATCGTAACATTTTCATCAATGTTGGTATCATCTTCAGGTGACACCAATACCTCCTCATTACCTTGAACATTTTCTTGATCTATGAGATTAGATGACGAATCATTTCTCCCACTCAGATAACGTTCTCTAGGTATTTGCGATACCATAGGTCGTCTCTCACTAGGTTGTGTTTCAGGAATTAATGTCGTGGAATCTCTCCCACTTATTTATTCCAAAACAACCATACTCTTAGACTAACATTTATTAATATACTTATCCTCTAGAAAGGTCGTGTTTGTACAGACAAAAAACTTTCATATCTAGAGGACTATAAAAATAGTATCCCCTAGTGCCTCTAGGATATCCCACACACAGGCATATTTCTAACCTAGACTTCAACTTTTCTGTCTTCCTTTTCAGACAGAGTTGGATATCCCCAAATTCGGATGTGACGCAAATTTGGTTTGTGCCCATTTCACAATTCCAGAGAAGTCGTGGGAATAGACTTAGATGAAATTAACTTAAGAATATATGCAGCTGTCTCCAGTGCATATCCAAAAAATTGAGACAGGTAGAGTTGAAAAACTCATCATTGACATAACCATATCTAACAATGTCTTGTTTCTTCTTTCTAAAACGTCGTTCCGTTGGGGTCTACCAGGCGCACTTAGTTGAGAAACTATACCATTTTCTATTAAGTAATCCCACGAATTCTCCTGCGAGATATTCGCCACCTCGATGTGATCGAAATATTTTTATACTTTTACCCAAATGTTTCTTGACCTTAGACCGATATGCTTTGAATTTCTCAAAAGCCTCCGACTTTCGAGTCATCAGGTAAATATATCTGAATATAGAGTAATCATCTGTAAAAGTGATAAAATACTCATAGTTCCTCTCCAGGTGTACTCATGGGTCCACATACATCAGAATAAACTAGTTACAATACTTCTTGGCTCTATGTTCTTTTGCTAAAAAAGAATTTCTTAGTCATCTTTCCTTCCAAACAAGAATCACAGAGAGTGGCAATGGTTCGACCTCAATTGAGTTGAGGGTACCATTCCTTGTCAGTCTTTGTATCATGTTAAGGTTGATACATCCAAGTCTAAGAGCCATAGATATATATTACTAGTATGATATGCATTTTATTTATTATGGTTTGTAGAAGTATTATTATTTTCATTTGTAGAATAGTTTAACATATAAAGACACTTACCAAATATCCGGCACAAATAGGAGCTTTATTCATCAAAAATAAAGCACGTTAGCATAAAATAAGAGAATAACATTGTCCTATTAACAAGAAAATGAGAATTATATTCTACTTTATCTGTGGGACATAGTAACAGTCTTTAAAAATTAAACACCTACCACTATTGAAATAAAATAAACTACTCCTATAGCTCTCGCCGAAACTATTGCTCATGTGCCGACTATAATAGTAAATTGGTCTTCACTAAATTTTCTGCTCTCATGAATCATCAAGACCTTGCTCCTTTTTAGCTAGTGCATCGGGATATTCTTTTCCAAGTGTCTTTTCGACCGCATTTGAAACACTTGCTTTCGGCTTTCATTTGCGTTGGTCTTATTGCCTTCCTACTTCTTGTTAGCTCTCTTCATTTGCTTTCTATCTCCGCCTTTCGACTTGGAAACAGGGGAGCTACCAATTGCTGCATAAGCATCGCCACCTTTAGATTTAAGACCATTTTCCATATTTTGTAACTCATTCATCAGCTCAGTCAATGGCATATCCATCTTGTGTAAGTGATAGTCCACAATAAACTGTGAAAACATATCAGGTAAAGAGTTCAATACCATATCAACCTGAGTATCTTGATCAATAGTTGCACCCAGATTCTCTGCCACATTGAAGTGTCCAATCATGGTCAACATATGGTCCTTCACTGGCGTTCCAGGTTTCATGCGGAAGTTCTGTAAAGTACGAATGACTTCGAACCGAGCTCTCTTACTTTGATGTGCAAACGTGTCCTTGAGGCTTTTCATTATGTCATAAGAGGTTTCAAAACTGTCATGCTTCTGCTGTAACACATTCGACATCGATGCCAAAATGTAATAGCGAGCCAACTTGTCTGTAGCCACCCACTTATCATAAGAATATCTCTTATCCTTGCTTGCAGTCTTAGTGGGTTGCTCAGGCCAATCTTTTTCAAGCACAAAATCAATTTTCTCAACGGTGAGAACAATCATTACATTACGTTTCCAATCCATATAATTTTCCCCAGTAAGTTGGTTTTGTTTTAGGATAACAGAAAATGGACTGAGAGACATTTTGCTGAAAATAACAAAATTATTGCATATTAAAATTGAGTAGCAAATTTAACATATGATGCATAAATGCAAATATAGATCTATAAAATTACAATAATGTAACGACTACTTAATCATTATGATCCAACAGGCCTCTCTATAGGAAAGGTCACCGTGTCCACCGATTAAGTTGGGACCTCCCACTAAACAAATCATATCTTGACAATAAATGTCTAGATAAATCCAAGATCGCTTTATTTGGTCACCAAGATCATAAACGAGAGCCTCTATAGGAGGTTCATAGATGATCTCGATTTGAGTGTATAACCTTTGTTTAGATATCCATATACTTCAAAAATAATCCCCCATCTATAGGATGATCTCAAATTATATTCTATCTAGACGATCTTACCAAAAAGAATCCAATCAAACTACCGAATCACATGACCCTCCTATAGGGAATTAGTTGCATTCGACATGAGACTAATGCATTTTGTTGCTTATGGATTGACAAAAGGAGACTGTAGATTTTTATTTAAATAAATACCCTCTCACACTCAATATTTTAAATAATGTATTTTAATTTAAATAATTACCTACTATTCACATTAATCAAATTAATATACCAGTTTAATTATTATGGATTTTTCTTTCAAAAAAATTTAATTTAAATTAAATTAATCGAGGAAAAACCAATATTCCAATTAAATGTATTCTATTCTAAGTTTCACGAGCGATGCCAAAAATAATTCTAAATGGCATGATTTACACAACAATAATATTTTAAACAAATATTTAAAGCATATATTAGCAATAAATTAACAATTATTTGTAGTCCAAAACAAAAATCAAGAATTAAATTAAAAGCTAATTGGTCCAAACCCAATATTTAAATTAAATCTTCAACCCAAACTTTCCAAACAGCAACTATCCATTGAACCAAACAGCCACTATTCAGCAACCAAACAGCCACTATCCAAGCAACCAAACGTGGACAATCCCAGCATCCAAACAATGGTCATCTTCTACCTAAAAGATTTCTTCTTCCCAAAGCAAACAACCATGGAACCACCGAAGTCCACCATGGCTCAAACCACAAGGACCACTGCTGGAGCGCCGGCCACGCTAATCTAAGATCTGCGCTGC
This sequence comes from Forsythia suspensa, assembly GCA_023638005.1. NCBI lineage: Eukaryota > Viridiplantae > Streptophyta > Magnoliopsida > Lamiales > Oleaceae > Forsythia > Forsythia suspensa. Next base: position 21,541,421 of record CM042663.1, read on the forward strand.
ACGCCGCTTGCACGGATCTCGAGATCTCTGCACTTCTCCGGCACGACGTGTGAGCAGATTCGAGATATGCGTTGGCTGCACCAAAGGCGCGATCGGGATCGTGACCGGTGCCCAATCACCACAGATCTAAGTTCGAGCGTACCACGCCGGAAGAAGATCCGCCTGCAAATCGTGTGTGGCGTCGAGCACCTCCATTTGATCTGATTTTGATTTTTTTTTGTTCGTTCTTTCTTCGTTGGTCCGATCATCAATATTCAATCATTACAAAAATTAACTAGTCCCATTTTAGGGCTCACAATTTAAATCTATTTTGCAATTAAAAATTAAATCAAGATGATGGAATCGTAATCCACCGATCTTGTTACAGACTCGAAATAACGAAATATAATGAACAAGTAGGGCCACAAAATAATTAGATCACAGCTTAAAATAATATCAATTATTCAATCAACATATAAACAAATAATCTTAGACATCGCTCGACTAGAACATGTAATTATCAGATCTAGATAATATAACAAACACGTGAACGATCTAGACCAGCTCTGATAGCACTTGTTGGAAAGCGGCACAAGAAGTAGCTTAAAAAAAAAAATTTAATTCAATAAAACCGGGATATTTGCTAGGCGTTCACGTATTTATTATAATTAAATACTAATAATTTAGTATTATATATGAATCGATAAACGATATTAGATCTTGATCTGATTTATGAACTTGATGCTTTTGATTCAAGAACTTGGTGTTCCCAACTTTCAAGTCTTCTATGGTATTCTCCAAGTATAGATTACACCGGCGTTTGGACACCTTTCAATTGAATAAAAAAAACTAGTTTCTGTACTAGTCTGATTTAGAAAGCCAAGAAGATAAAACTCATAAGTCAAACAAGACTTAAGAATTTTCCTTTATTCTCTTTTCTTAATCGTTGGAATTATTCGAATTAATTTACATCACATGCAATGTGATATAAATATGACAAGCGTCTTGATTGCAAACAATGACAAGAGTCCTGTTAGCATCCAAGTCCAATTAGCTTAGGATTGATTTAATTATACATGTAATCCCTGAACTTATATCACAATTACAATCAAGTCCAAAACTTTTATAGTAACTCTGATTAAGCCCAAAACTTTATAGTGCTACCACAGGACCTGTTCGGATATATATTTTCCAAGCTCCAATAATTAGATTATGTCTAGTCGACCCTAGACCCATCGATCTAATTATTAGTCTTTTACTTTTTCCACTAAAGACAAGAGACTGCACTCTCGGAATATATAAGATTACAGAAGTTGTAATACTTTCCTCTGACCTATTGTATATATATTTTATCACTGTCTAATATTCGATAATTAGGTATGAGTATAAATGATCGTTTTGCCCTTCTAATTAATCTCACTAACTTTAAGTTACATTTTCTTTAACAGTCCTGTGAACTAATTCACAGATGTCGAAGTTTAGCCGTCGCTAAACACTAAGCTCAGATTTATAACCGTTCAACAGTAAATACTTAAGTTGTCACTCGACCCATTTTGCAGAAAGATAGTTCCCGACACGAATTCGAGTTCTCTATTTCGCTCATTCTCAAACTCCCAACTCACCGAGATATTTGATCAACTAAATTGATCACACCCATTGGTGAATCAAAGAATTATCAAACTAACAAAAAGATATACACAATTAGGCATGGCAATGAGCTGAGCCTAGCCGAGCTGAACTGACTCGGCCTATAAAAAATGACCTTGGCTTATCTGGGGACGAGGTGAAATGAGGTGAGTGAGCCTCGAGATTCATCGCCTCCAAAGTGGGCACTGCTCATCCCACGAGCTTGTGTTTAACGAGCCGAGCGGTGAGCTACCTGAGCTCGGCTCAACCCTCAATTTTTTTTAAATTGTTTTTAATTTTTTTAAATTTGAAAATATAAAAAAATTAAATATCGAGAATCATTTATGTTAAAAATTAAAGATTGAAAACCCTCATCCTTTTTCTGGACTTAGGACCAGCTATTTTGAAAGTAAGCGGAGTTAAAATTGTACACGAACAAGATGTTACGTTTACAATTTTTTATTAAAATAAGAAAAAAAAAATATCAAATATTAATACAAAATAATACTTACTACGAATCTGACTAATCCATATTCAAATCTTCAAGTTCTTCGGACATTATTCTATCTACTTTGTCTTGGATTTGAAGTTCAGCGTCATCTCAATTCTTTAGACACAGTAAGATTTCTAAAATGTCGGCTTTGTGTCTTGACCTGATACAGATAAAATCCTGCCACTTGTACTAAATGCAACCTCCGATGCTACAATTGAGACCGAAGGTATTAGTAGATCACGTGCTATTTTTGAAAGAATTGGGTAACTATGTTGATGTTGTTTCTACCATCGTAGTATATAAAAAAAAATCTCTCTTCATCATCTAACATACTAAGCACATCATGCGCAAAATACCTAACTAACTCTACAGGTGTATCATTAGAACGTGAAAGTGAAGAACTAGAAGAAGAACCAATTGATTGTTGATATTGACCACTCCTATGTATACTGACGTAACTCCATAAGTCAATATCATCAGTTGATGGCGAAGTATATGTTGGATTAGGGGGTCGTACAACGTTCGTACCGACCTTTTTTGCTCTAAATTAACACACATTACTAGATTTTCGTAAGTTAATATTTCTGAAATTGCTATTATTGTTACTTTCGTACCCTCGAAGTTAAGTCTAGGATCCATAATACATGCTAATGGAAATAATATAGGCAATTTTTCTCAATATTTTCTAAATTTAGCTTTCATGACCTGTATAATACTAGAAAAAAGAGCAAAATTCTTATACATATTAAAATTGTTAGTAATATAATTGAAATGATTTAAAACAAGTGGAGTAGTTGGATAATACACACCAGATCATGCAGTTGTTGCGTCGTAAAAAGTTTTTAAAAATTTTCTAACATGAACACATATTTCTCAGTTATGTAATTCTAAATTATATTCTGAGCCGTGTGAGTGTCGGCCATTATAATATACAGTAATGCAATCTTCGTAGCCTTCACAAGATTCAAACATAAGATATATTGAATTTCATGTATTGGCAACATCAATTGCAAAATTTTTTGATTGCAGCCCATTTTCTATACATAGAGCAGCAAAAACTTGTTTTCTTGATGGTGAGACTGAAATATAATTAATAGCATATCTAATTTTTTTCTAATTGGGGTTATATAAATTTTAATCCATCTTGTACAATTAAATTAAACACATGACATACACAATGAAATAAAACACCATCAAAATCTGGACTACAATATTGCATTAATTTTTCAATTACTATATTATTTGGGCTTGCATTATCAAATGTAAAACTACGAGCCTTAGAATCACATTTAAATTCATGTAACATACATAATAAAACATGATAAATATTATTTTCATTATGAGGATAGTCTATTTGTTTAAATGCTATTAATTTTTATGCATTATTCAATTATTATCAATATAATGTGCAGTTGCAACCATGTATATTTTTTTGTTACAACATGGTCATAAGTCTGATGTAAAAGATACAACACTGTTGTAATAATTATTATTATCATTAATAATAGCTTCTTTCTTTGTATTATATCTAACAATAGTGTCTTTACGAAGTGTATTTTTAGAAATATTAACGTATCTTGGTTAGAGATATTTTTGGATGAATTTTGTCCAATGAGGATTGTCCACCAAGCATAGTGGAAACTCGACATTTGCTATCAATTTCGACAGTCCTTCATAGCGCATGAGTTCTTGTGAATATATCCAGTTATTGAGAATGGGACTACTGGACCCGGCTCCCGGAGATCTAAACTAGAGTTGTGCCTGATTTGTATCCAAACTTTCATGTTTGTATTGACACTTGTTGAAGTGTCTATTTAGATGGGTCGTGCTTATCCCCTTGTGCCAAGCTAATTTCTCTTGACAGTGTTTACACTGTGCTTTGAACTCAGGGACTCCGTCCACTAGTTTACCAGTCGGCACCAACTCAAAATACTCTCAGCACTTAGCCTTTTGTTTGGTGGCTTTTCGTTTAGTGCTAGAGCCGATAGTAGTTTGTGTATCGACATTTTCTTGATAGTCTTCCAAATCAATTGGATCAGTGCTACCACCAAATTGATCAATAATATCGTTTAGAATTGGAATGTCATTAAGACCACTAAAATCATCATCACTTCGATTGTATGCCATTTGGAATGATAGAATATGCCATTTGGAATGATAGAATAAATAAAATAGGAGAAAATGAAGATGTAGTAGAATGTAGAATGTAGAAAATAGAAATGTAGAGAATTAGTAGAGGTAGAAAATTACAACTTAAAATTATAGAGTAATATCTAGATAATAAGATATTAGATACTAATTATAACACTAATATTAAGAGAATGAAATTTGAGAATTGTTAATGGATTGAGTATATAATTGAATGAGAGATAAGAGATTGAAGTGTGATAAATGAGTTTAAAATAGGAGTATTTATAGGAGAATAATGAAATTTTAAAAAAAAATTGTTGTGACCGTTACACGAACCACGAGCCGGCTCATTTTTTGGCCGACCCGAGCAAGCTCGGCCCTTTTTTTTGGCTCGGCCCTAGCTCGTGCTCGTCACTTGACGAGCCCGAGCTGGGCCGAGCCGGCAAGCTTTTTTGCCACCCCTATACACAATCTTATCAAGGGATTTAAATGAAATACTCGGTGATCAAGTGAAATTTAATTATTTGTACGGTCATACTATATAATTAAATTCGACATGTGGTCCGTTCAATACACTCCAAGTGTACTAGTGTCACAATTAATTCATTTCTGCGATAAGGACAAATCGCAAATCAAAATAATTAAATAGTCAACACTACAACCTTCTAGTATAAGGCGTCAACCCTTATACATTAGTTATGAACAATTTTATTGATTATCAAAATATAAGTTATGTCACACTATACTTCTCAACGCAAGCACCTAACTTATATTTTCATAAGTGATCATTGATACTTTATTTACATACTCAATATTAAACAAATGCAATAATAATAAATGAATACAAACAAAAGTTTTATTCAATATAAATTATCATTTCATCACAACAAAATTATTCTATTTGGGCATACAACCCAACAATTGGCATGTTGCTCTTAGATAAACGGGGTCTCCATTGTTAAGCATAAATCCGCAATATTTCATATATAAGAGTTTGGACTACTCTTTTAACAAGATTGACCTTTTAAAATAGAACTCAAGTCTTAATATGCATCAGAGCTCATTAAGCTCAAATGAGGAAAACGATCCGTTTAAAGTGCAAACGAGCAATCATATTCTAAGATTAGTGTTCTAAAAAAAGTCATCATTTTGTGTGACATGGTAGGGATTGTACTACTTCTTTTAACAAAATTGATCATCTTAAGTTCAAGCGTTGATATCCTTAATTAAGAATGCCTAAGATATAGTGTAAAGCCTTATTTTTATTCATTGTAAATTCTATGCACGTACTTGCTTTTTTGTGTGTAAAAGTCACATGTTATCCCTTGCCCTAATCCCCCCTTTGTCATAATAGGAGATGAGGTGGTCACGTCTCCCTCCAAATGTAATAATATTTTCAATCAATACACTAGGGTAGGAGATAATACCAAACCTTCCGCATGAATTTCAAGAGAGCCTGTAAAAAGCCTCTCCTAATCCTAATTGGACTTTTGATTTTTGAAGGGATCCAACGGTTTTTGTTAAAGCTATGAAACGATCAAATCAAAATTTTAAGATCGTTTTTAAAAGTGTTTTATATTAGAAAATTGTCCAAATAAAGAAATTTGAAAGCTTAATGGCTCAAGTGAAAAAGAAATAAAAGTGGGAGGTTTTTTGGAACAAATATTACATGGTTTAAATTGCAATTAAGGAGAATACAATCAATAAGTGGCTTAATTTGCAAAATGGGAAGGAAATGCTTGGCTCACGCTAAGAGAGGCAAAGATTTTAATTCCCTGCTTTATTGCATGTTTGAGAGTGCTGAAATTATTTTTTGTTCTAACAGTATACAGAATTAAATTTTGTGTAATGTTTCTTGGACAATAATTTAGACCAAAACTTAGACAACTATCAAAAAATGTCAAATATGCCCCTTGCAAAGATATAATTGAGAATTTGGATTATCTCTTTGTAAAGGGCGATTTTGACATATTTTTGATAGTGGTCTCAAGTTTTTTAATCAAGTTAATGTCAACGAAAGATTACTAAGTAAATTTTTTAGTCGAAATTAATTGAGGAAGACAGATATCACTCGTATTTTTACACGTTTTAAGCCTCATATTCTTAGTTTGAATAATCGATTATTGTTCCTCAATCCATATTCGGTGTTTAGTCTCGAGATCTCTCGAAATTTTCCCACATTTTGTAGAGGTGATCAGAAATAAATTAATAGACTTGAAAAAGAGATGCAGAAACGAAAAGATGGGGGAAAAAATGACAGCTGTGGGATTTGAACCCACGCCCTTTCGGACCAGAGCCTAAATCTGGCGCCTTAGACCACTCGGCCAAACTGTCTAATTACTAATAGAATTTTATATTTTATTAAATAACTTATAACATTTGTCTCTTATCACCATATTGGCATTTTTTTTTTGGGTCCACACAAAAGCATAGATCTTTTCTTTTTCTCCCATTAGGTGACACTAATAAGGAGCCACGTAGGAAATACGCAAGAATTTTCTTATTATTTATGACCCATATGTTATATTTATACTTTGAGATAGAGTCAAGATTTTTTTAAAGAGAGGGCTATTACTTAAAAAAATAAAAACTGCACTTTAAAATCGGATTGTTACTGAAAAAAAAAATGTACTTCAAAAATTATTTTTTCCCAGAGACTACATTTCGGTTGTTCCCCTATCTCCACCCCGAGTTATACTAAACTTTACCCGAAGTTACATATTGTGTACTACACGTGAATTTAGTGAAATTTTCCATTACTCGAAGAATAATTATTTAAACGAAAGGATCACAAATTTGTCCAATTAATTAATATACGTAAATAATAATAATAATAGAAACCTAGTACTAAATTCCAATTGAAATATACGTTTCACCTAATTGCATTGCACATTTTCCGCTCATTTAAGTCCATTACCATGGATTAAATCATATAATCAAGACATATTTTATATAATACTAAAACAAGCTATATTAAAATAAATAATCATAAAAACCATAATTTCATATTTAATATTCAGTTTTAGTATATGAAGACTTTTCATTTTTGGGTCAAAAATAACCAAAATTACACATGAGAAATAACTTCTTATTACAACAAATATCACATGAATTTCTTTGGTTTGGTCTATAAATTCAAACATTCTTTCACTTTATTTTCAACACTAATCTTTAATATTTCTAGTTTCATCACACAATTTTGCATCCATGGCTAACTCAATTTTGTCCCTTCCAATTCTTGGCTCTTTTCTTCTATTCTTGTTTGCCATTTCAGGTATATTTCTTCATATTTTTGAATGAGTCGAAAAAGCTTAAACTGTTAGAGACGGATGATTAAACTGAATCATTTTGTGTTATATCAGGTGGAAGTCTGAGGCCTGCAAATGGACAAGCACCTGGACAGGTAAGTTAGAGTCTGAATATAAACATCAAAAAGAAAAATCTTGTTAGAATGTAAATTTTCTTGAAATGTTTGTATGAATTTTTGTATAGGGAGTTTGGTGCATTGCTCGGCCGTCGACATCGGATGAGGCACTGATGGATAACATAAATTATGCATGTGATATAGTAAACTGTAGCTTGATCCAACAAGGAGGGACCTGTTTTTATCCTACTATTCTGATAAACCATGCCTCAGTTGTCATGAATCTTTACTACCAGAAAGAGGGAAGACATTTTTGGAACTGTGATTTCAAGAATTCTGGTCTTGCTGTTGTCACTGATCCAAGTAAAGTATTATTTTCACTGTTTCTCCTTCCCCAACCCTTCTGTTTCATATCCCTTCCCCCTTTTTTCTCATCCCCGTCCCCCTTATTAACAGACATAGCTCAATATAATCGATGTGAGATTTATCCCTTTAACACCTCTCTCCTCTCTTTGTTGTCACTTGGGAGCTCCCAAATAGCTTATGCACACGAAATCAGGGGCAGAGCCTGAATTTTTTTCAAGGAGAACTACTACTGACTAAAAAAACTAACTCAAGATCTGGCTAAAAAAAGGGGCAGAGCCTGAATTTTTTTCAAGGAGAACTACTACTAACTAAAAAAAAAAAATTGCGCTTCAAGATTGGGCTAGTACTGGAAAAAAATTTTGCACGGCAACAAAATACACCCATGCTTGAGATCCTAAGTAAGAAGGGGAAGGAGGGGGTGAAGGTGGGAGTGGGGGTGAATTTTTCTGTGAAAATGGGGCTTTTTAAGAAATTGTGTCTTTTAATTTTGTTGTTCAAGTTTTGTATATGGATTCTAATGAACTTAACATTTTGGTTGTTTTGGTTTTTTTTGACGATGCTGCAGGCTATGGTGACTGCAAATATGAATATGCTAATTAGAAGGGTTACAACATTTTCTTGGATATCTTCATTTGTTGCTTTTCTCCACCAGGACATGAAGGCAAACACAGATCATTGAGCATTTTGAATAACTAGTTGTAAAATTCCTATTTATTTTCTTTAATGTGTTGATTCGGTTTAGATTTTCGCGGGTTGTAAATATTATTGTAATAAAATAGTAGTTAAGGTACTTGTTTTATGACTTGTATTTTCTACCCACCACTGTTCTCACACATTTTAGGGGATTTGGAGGGTGAAAATTTGGATGGAAAGAAAATGAATGGAGGGAAAACAGGAAGGAAAACTCATTTCAGGAAGGAATTTGGTTGTTCAAGTGAAGCATCAGTGTTGAAAGTCATGAAAATATCACCATTTTACTGGATTGAACACTGGACACTAGTAAAAAAAAAAAAATGATCCAATTAATGGCAATCTCTTCATAATTTTATCCAAATAACCCCAAAAAGCCTTTTTTTAGTTAAAAAAAGTGGGATTTCTTAGCAGAAAAGCATTTTTGGTCACAAATATTAAATGCAGTCTTCGTAGGTTGAAGACAGATCAAGAAAGTTGTTAAAGAAATTTTGCTACATTTATTGGTCTATACTGAGGACTGTTGCAGCTAAAAGGACATTCTAATGGAAGATAATACAACGAGGCTAAGATTGTAAATATTAACATAAACCATTTTTTTTAATAAAAACTTGAAAACGTGTTTCTTGTTACGTTGTGTATTCCTTATTATTGTTAAGTTGTAATTTTGATTGTCCTAATTTTTCTTATAAATTGAAAGCTGTCATTAGGGTTTTATACATCATTAAACAAAAGAAGGAGGATCCCAGCATTATTTATCAGGAGTTGAACAGAAGAATGCATATTTGAATCCAATAGCCACTGCTAAAGTGAGCTTTTGAACTTGAGGATTGATTCGAAAGAAGTTATATCAACCTGAAAAGCTTTCACGCAAGCGTCATTGTTTCTTCTCTTGATATCAGATATAACCTCAGATAAAGTTAGATAGGAAAAAAATAAGTAGAACAATAAATTATGAGTTATAACAGTGACGGAAAAAGACAGGTACCACACCTTTGATAGCAGTTCAAAGGATCTTCCAACTGCAGATAAAAAGAAAATTAACAAACATAAGCTAGAGTTGTGCCAAAAGCTACTAGTCTCATTCTAGTAGTTAGATTTATTTTTAAGCAACTGCATGAAGTGCTTTTGTTTGTTCCTGCAAAAATAACAAATTTCTTATTAAGAAAGACATGACTCAATGATTAGATTCCGATATTCTCCATACCAAAATCATAGTTCCCCTCCATAAAAGAAACATTTCGCTTTACAGTCACTAATGTTACTCCCAGAGTTCCCTATTCAATTATTTAGGGGGACAATAACAAATAAGTTAAAATTATATGCTTTAAAGTGTTCTTCAGTTATTTGTGCCTGAGCTTTCATTTTTATTCTTTCAATTATATTAGCAAGAGAATAAGCAATCAGACTAAGCAAAATCCACTTAACGTACATAACCATCTAAGGAAATACTTTTTTAGGGAAGAAACTGATAGATGGAGTACCAAGAACAACATAAAAGCCTTCCTTTGAAAGAGCATAAGCAACTGCAGCACCCCAAACCAGATGTAGCCTACAATTAGTAAACCGAAAACAATATACATATCAACACTGGCATATGTAGTACTGAAAATTATTATATAATCACAAAACACGATTTACACCACCACAAGTAAGTTGTAAATATGGAGCATTGACAGTTAATCTACCCCGGTGATTATGCAAACAGGCCTTGTTACAGGTGTTGAGGCCAAAAATACAGTCTTTTGGTGAGCGACCGAGAGTAGCGTTTGGATTTCTGCAATAAAATGGTTTGGGAAAACAACTTCAAATGGGAAAAAACCAACGCAAGTGTCCAGAGAACTGCCATTCTCCAGAATTGCACTGTAAATATAATGTGCAAACACTCCCTTAACTCCTTTACTACTTCCATCTTGTTTCCTCTCTGTAAAATCAATAAAAGCACATAGGAGTCCAGGGGAGGAGCCACCGGGGGTCTAGTGGGTTGGTCCTTGGTATTTCACCGGTTACACCTGAGGGGCGGCCTAAGGAAAAACCATAAACAACCACATAAAGAGAGATATTGTCCATAAAATCGGTGTTGCGCAAGGAAGATAACCATCAAGAAACAACAATTTTGGAAAAATAAATAAATTCTAAGGAGCTGGAAGAGAATGGAGGAACCAATCCAGTGCGAAAACAACATATAAAGCTCGTTTTTACACAAATAAATCTGAAACTACCTTCCAAGTTTGTTGATGACAAGTTGGGTAATCACTGCAACAGAAAGATTGATTGGTGCCGATAGAAACCCGCTAAAACAGGCCTGGGTTATATGATATGCACTTGTGAATTGGACTTTAATTGGCTTACAAGCAAGGTTTTTTCGTAAATAAACCATTTTTAAAATAATTCTAAAAAATCATTCTTGTTTCATTTATTTTAAAAATATTATTTTAATTTATTATATTAAATAATATATAGTTACTGAATATGTAAATTTGTTGTTTGACTTGATTAGTTGCAAGATAAGTTCTTTATCTTTATAATATCTCCACTTTAATCTATATATTTCCTCTTTCATTTCAATTTTGTCATCTTTTTATTTGCAACCTAAATCTTTGAAACTTTTGGACTTTTGCAACTTGATCCCCATATTTATAATTTTATATCAATTTAGTTCTTTATAGTATCACTATTTGATACATACGTTACAAATGATATTGTGTATCAATATTTGATACAAAATGTTACAAATTATTTTGTAACAATCTGTGATACAAAATATCAATTCATGTAACATGTGCTGTGTAAAATAATATAATATAATCTGTAACATATTCAATGATACAAAATATCATTTGTAACATTTATGTCAAATAATGATACACAATATCATTTGTAACATTTGTATCAGATTGCGATACTAAACAGAAACTATTACAACTACAAAGCCCAACTCTAAACTTCAATAAGTTCTTATTAATATACACGTTGGACTCTAAAAATCTATTGATACTGTTTAACATTAGTATGATATAGATATGTAACACAATGTCAAATTTAACAAATAAAACTATTGATTTCATCATTTGTAACATACGCAACATCAGTGATATAGAATATCAATTCATGTAACATGTGATGTGTAAAATAAAAAAATATAATATATAACATATTCAGTGATACAAAATATCATTTGTAACATCTGTATCAAATAGTAGTACTACAAAAGACTAAATTGACATAAAAGTATAAATATGGAGACCAACTTGAAAAAATATAAAAGTTAAAGGATTTGAGTTGCAAATAAAAGAGGATAAAATTGAAATGAAAAAGGAAGTACATGGACTAAAGTAGAGATATTATAAAGATGAAGGACTTATTGTGCAAATAATTAATTTATTATTTTATTAATTAATATAATATTAATTATGTAGTATTTTTAAAACAATTTTGTTAAGTTGTTAGATTTAGAATTATTTTAAGATTTGTTAGTAGTGGGTGTAATATTCCTTATAAGCAAACATCAAGAGGGGGCTTTTATCGAGTTGAATTCAGATTATTGTGATAATTTTACTACTTGATTTTTTATTAAAATTCCACAATCACTTATTAATATTTTAAACTTCAAAAATAACAAATGTAACAAGTGTTTTTAAAAACCATTATTTTTAAAATAAAAAAGTTAGATAGTATTTTTTAAATTATTGTAATTAATGAAAATAAATAAAAAATATATTTTAATTAATGAAAATAAATAAAAATGTAATGCTAATAAGGTTTTTAATATATTTAAATTATTATTTTTAATAGTAAACACTCAAAGAGTCAATCTTATTATGCATGAGAATTTAATCAAATTCTTTGATCAACATAACAAAAATAAGAGGATTTGGGCTTTCTTATTATTGATTCATAGTTTCATCATATGTTGTTCTTATTTTTTTCAATTATGCTGGGGATTGTGTTTTTCTTTTTTTCTTTTGCAGGGACAGTTTTTAATTTTTGATTAGTTTGATAATAATGTTGTAATAGTGGATGTGTTAATTTTCCATGAAGCATTCACTATTTTTGAGAATATGATGGTAATATTTATTTAAATTTTGATATATATATATCTGTTTTCTTAATTTATAATGTTTGTCGAGTTAAAAATGTTAATTGTCGTGGTAATCTTGATAGAAAAAGGATTTAAGCTCGAATGATATTTTATGTCATTTTGTAAGAAATTAAATATATATTTATTGAAAAAGAACAAGTTAGAACAAAGTGGATTGGTGTTGCTCTATCTCTCTTAAGTCCGCAGCTGAGGAGGAGTGTTAACATGTACTACATAACTTAGATAAACTAAGTCGTGTCATCATAAGGTGAAGGTAAATCTCGCATAATAAGTTAATTTTACGTGATGATTTAAAATCATGAATTTTATTAAGGGCTTGTTCAGTAGAGTTTTTCTTGGGAAAGAATGGATTTTTTTGGTTACTTTTTGACTTTTTAAATTTGTTTGTAGTGTAAAAAGGGTTGAAAAGTCAAAAAATGTAGGCAAAAAAAATAAATTTTTTGGAAAAAAAACTCTACCGAACATGACCTAAGAATGAACTATGGTAAAGAATGCATAAAACAAAAAAAAAAAAATCTTAGTTTATAGGTGTATTAAAACTGAATGCTTTGATCAGTGTTTTAGTAATAATATTGTAGGAGAAAATTTTTCTTTATTGTATGTCAAATAATTTTGGAATTTTTTTTTTTTTTGATGAAATTGCTTAAAAATGCTAAAATTTTTTGTTTCCATGTGTTTTTTATAATGATATGAAGAAAATCAATGAAAAATTGTGTTATACGTATTATTTTATATTTTAAAATTTGATACTAAATTTCATTACAGAAATTTGTCTTTCCTTGAAATGTCATTAGATATATGCTTCAAAATATAATTAAAAGAGTATCAACACTATATTAACATGTTACGTCATTAATCCTTCAAATTTAACATTCACGTAAGCCATGTACTTTTTAATGAACCATCTGTTATACTAAGAAACTTAAATGTTGTTCCTTAGTTGGTCATATTTATGAATGAACTTATAATTAATTTTTTTTATAAGTATTATATTAATCGATGATTATAAAAAAATTTCATAATATTATTACAAACACGTATCTTTAACTAGTATGAAAATATTTGTTAAATAAGGTGGTAAAAAGTGATATGGCAAGTTGAAAGACATGCAAAATAGAATAGCATCAGTCGTCACTAAAGTTAAAGTCTTCGGTGTGGCTCCATAGGGTCTATTTCAATAACGCACGAGATATGCAAAGAATGAATAGAAGAGGCAGAGCACAAAAGCTAAAGGCTAGTCCAACCTAAGAAGGTTGAATCCATGTTGAGAGTATCAAAAGATAGGACAGGACGAGCAGAAGGCTAAACACACGTCGTATAGGAGATTAGAAGGTGAATCTAAGTCCTTGATGACCAAAATGACTAGCCAGACGAGTATCGAACTGTTGGGTTTATGTCTTAGAGATGGGCTGATCAAGTGGTCCAATGGTTGGGCTCGTATGTGGGCTGGTTCGGAGATGAAAAGGGAAGACCTAATCTTTAATTAGAGTACCTTAATCTAGTGCATAAACGTGACATGTCCTATACTGTTGGATCTATTGGTGGATTTTATGTAAAGTGACTGAAAACAAGAAAAAGAAAATAGAATAACGAAAAAGTCGAGGCTATTGTAGAACACTTTGTCCATAAGTCGATTTTGCCCTGCAACGATGCCTACGGTTTATGACAATCAACTCCCAAGATACAATGACTTCTACTTGTGTTTGTAGCACTTCAAAACAAAAGCACAACGAACCAGAAACGGTCTTGTACTCCAATATAAATATGAAAACAATGAAAAACCAGAATTAAAGCAACAAATGCAAGAATTTTGGTTCAAAGAATGAATATATGAGTTGGTTGTATTTGCATATCAATTCTGTACTTTAAAGGACGTCCAAATGGTCCTTTTTATAGAAGATGACGAGTTGGAAACGAAGTGGTGTGGAGCCAAATCGTGCAACATTTCAAAAGGACATGCCTGTTCGCGCTTAGACCCATGCGATCGCATGGGTTTAACATGCTGCGATCGCAAGGTACACTTTTGAAGACAGAATTTAATCCAGGTTAACTATGCGATCGCATGACTTTTTCTCCTACGATCACATGGTAGGACAAAAAAATATTCTGCTTACAAAATTCAGCAAGTTGCGATCGCAGGATAACATACCCATGCGATCGCATGGTCAAAAATTGACCCGATTTTGTTATTTTCTATAATCTCTCATTCATTCGATATTGGTTTCGAGATGCCAAATATATCATTCTACACATACAGAGAAATTTGAATTCTCTTTTCGGGGATGTTGCCCCCGAGCCCCCACGAGGGGCGCTGCTCTCTCGACCCCTGCGACCTGACTGGGCAAGTCGATCCCTACGACTAGAGGTGGGCGTGGGTCGGTTCAGGTCGGTTTGGCGAAAGCCAAACCGAAACCACAAAAAATTTGAAAAAAGGGGCCCGAACCGACTCGGGTCGGTTCGGGTTTTCGGTTTGGGCCAATTTGAAGAACAAAAATACAAATTTTTTTTTTTAATAAACCGACCCGAACGGGCCCAAAAATCGACCCGAACCGACTCGGGTCGGGTCGGGTCGTCGATTTCACGGGTTTTTTGCCTAGCCCTACCCACGACTTAACCGGACAGGTCGATCTCCGTTTCGACGCCCCAAAGCAGCGAAGTGGCAAACTAGTTTGTCTAAACGGATTGGATCGGGTCTGAATATTTTGGCCGAAGTTGACACGAAGTCACTTTATTTGTTTTTCAACACTTAAACAATTTTTCGAATTCTTAAACCAATTTCCAACAGGATTAAGGGTTGGATGACTGTTTCATTTTAATAGTTGTATCTCTCCCATTTTGGTCAGCGCACGGTCATCTCTTTTTCTTCCACAATTTCTCAGATCCTCTCATTTTCATCTTCGTCTCTTTTTCTCTTTTTATTTTGCAAATTTGAGTGATTTTTTTGTTATAATGCATCACATTTGGAATGATTGCATGTACTCGTACACACAAACGTAGGTATTAGAGGATGGATGTCTGTCTGATTCAATACTTTCAAAAAAATTCGATTAGATTTGTGTATGAAAGGGAGGTGACTGCCAATTACTAGCAGTAATTTCACAAAATGTTGTTTGTTCTGAAAAAAGAAAGCTTGATTTGTCATCGTGATCCCGTTAACCATTTGCAGTGGACGGTATCATCAATGGCCATTATGCAGTGGAGCAGGGCTGGCCCTGAGATTTGGAGGACTTTAGGCGAAAATTTAAATAGGGCACTTAATATGTTGATACGTTTTTAAATTATAAATTTTTGAGAAACAATTAAAAAATGATTGAAATTTGTGTTAAGATGTGAAGTCTAATATGTTGTGCTACGCAGAGCTGAGCGCAGATCGACCTTTTTTTATATATGACTAATCTCTTGTAAATAAAAATCATCATTATTTATAGGATTATATAAATCTTTGTGTTCTTTATTCTTTGCCATTTTATTTATTGTTCCAATCCTAACAATTTGAAAAATCGTTTTGATTCAAGATAAAAATTTCCAAAATGAGGTTTAAAGAGAAAATTGCACGGTCTACAATTTAAAAAATAGATTAAGATAGATAATATATGTTAGATTTGAATTTATTTTCTATTTACACTTATTTCACATTTAAGTAGGTTGGTATTTACTTTAAAAAAAAAAATAAACAAACAAAATTGGGCCGTGCATGGTGGGGCCCCAAGAAGCCTCGACCGCCAGTAGGCCGGGTCGGCAAAGCAGTGAAGGATTGGCTTAACTCGTAACATATTATTCTCGTAAGATGGTGCTACCATGCTTCAATGGTGCTCGCAGTCAAATTACCGCTTCACATTTCATGGACGAAATGGTTTACCAACTGTAACAAGGCTTGCACGACACCACATTGTTAAATGCCTACATGCTTGCATAGCCATTGTCCAAGCAAGCTTAAATGCAGGAACCGTTTTTGTTACGCTATTCACAAATTTTGATTTTCTCCTAATGGTTCAACTACAAATCCCAGGTGATCCTCAACTAGCACTACATACTCATCCACTTTCCATTACATAGTGTCAATACAGAATCCAAAATCATACGATAGACATACCCCTTCTTCGAGTAATAGATGAATCGCTACTACTCTATATTGATGACCATCATGATACATCATGTGTTCATATTCCCAGATTCCCGAGAATGAGCTTGTTAAAAAAATTTCCTAAGACTATTGGATGAACAATTATCGAAAATGGAGAGAACATTGACACTCGGTGTGTCCACAATTTGAAATATGGCAACGCGAGATTTGTATATTTCGACTCTTCAAATTTTGATAGAGATACTGCAAAAGTTTACACATTACATCCAGGCGCCTAAAACAAAGTTGAGATTGAATTCTTTCGAAATGTTGCCTATAAGACAACGCTAAAAAAATTGAACAAAATTGAGAAAAAATGGATTTCTCGATAGTGTTGCATGCTTATGCTCTAAAACAAATTTAAATTTAACTTTGTTAGGTAATGAAATTAGATTCTTTAAAAGTGCTACAATTTCGAAACACTCACACATCGATGGTCAAAATTGTGGACTTTCCCACTTACAAAAGTGATATATTACACCACGTATTTGACATCATGATAAGCTCGAAATACCCAGCAACTCCAATTACAATTAGGCTACAAGTATATCGACTTAGACCAATTAAGCTAGATTACCTTCACGGCATGTGCAAATTTTACAAAATATCGTATTCATGTACACAACTTAAATATAACAAAAATTCGTGGTAATTCTCAACCTACAATATCTGAGGAAGTTTCAGGTAATGATATCACAATGTTCACCTACAAATACAACTCTCGACCAAAGAAAACTGTTGCAAGTTTCAAGCGCAATGTCTTCATTTTGTCATTGCAAAGGTCTTTGGGAATGGGCATGTAGGCGGACAAGCATTATGCATACTTAATCGCATATACACCACAACTGCCACTAGAAACAAAACACAAATAGAAATAGATTAAGCTCCAAAATGCAAACAGAAATAGATTAAGCTTCGAAAGAGAGAGTTCTTGGATGACGACGTCTATCAACTTAATAAGTTGGTGAGAGCTTATGAATCTTTGGCTTGCAGTACAACCTCTCAGGGAAATTCTTTCGTATGCAAACAATTGTCTTTTGTCAAAATCAGTCTGCATCTACCAGTCTCATTTCCCAATTTTCACTCCCCGACTTCATGTTGGTACAAAACATTTGTTGCATGTTCAATAAGGAAAATAGAACACCATTGGATAATATTAAAATAAAAATAAAATCTTATTCATTATACTTAGGAACATGGCTATGAGTGTAATCTAGTAAGATGTAGTATCATATATCATATCTAGAAACAATTTTCCTTTTTAAAATATCTATCTCTAAACATCTTCTTCACAAATAATTCTCAAAACGTCACAACCACATAGTACACAGCAAGTGCCGCTCATTCAATATTTTCTCATCTCTCTCTAAAACTAGTTCTCAAAACCTCCATCATGGCTAGTCAAAAGATCCTCACTCACAGTGCCTCGGTCATAAAAATTTGTACATTTTGTTGAAAAGAAAATCAAGATACCCACACCTTTAAAAATGATACTAATTTTCATTCTAGACAATCGAGCATCTAATCAATCACATAGTGACATACATGTAATTAGTGTGAAAAATATGACTAGTTTAACTTGTGTACAATAATTAGTTAGTTTGCATTTAAACATTTTTAATTTGTGGTCAATAATTATTTAGTTTGTATATAAACATATCTTTCCAGAGAAAACATCAAAAAACCTATTAGGAATCAATTCATTTATTTCTCAGTTTCTCATTTAATATAATACAACAATATTCTCCCACAAAATTCAGTGGGATCCGTCCCTAATTATACTGTCAAATCGTGTTTAATATTGCATATCAAACATACACTTAAGAGGAAAATTCACCCACCACATTACGCTTTCGTGTTTAAGCTGAAGTGTCTTTGGCAGCAAGGTGAAATTCCCGGAACAGGTTACTGGAAGTATCCCAAAGATCCTTAGAGAGTCTTGAGTCATAAGAAAGCGCAGATGAATTTAGAGTTCTACCATTTCCTCCAAAGAAGTAGACTCCTGATATTTCCTAAAATGAACAATGGATTGAAGAAAATATGACCCACTCATTAAAGGACATATTTTTGAACAGTTCATAAGCTCTAGCAATGTTTACTTCATTATAATTGGTAATACTAGACAACACTGCACGTTACAACAAATAAGATTTTTAACTTATTTTTCTTCGTTTATCCTATCTAGCAGTATACCTAATATGTCATTCCAGTAGGCATAAATTCTGTCAGCCTCGTTATTAACACAAACAACAATAAGAGACCTGACAAAATTGTAGGAAGTCCAATCAAACGACAAGAAGAACAAAAATATGCATAAGAATCATCTAGAAACTGAAAATGAAATTTAGTAAAACTAACAAAGCACAGATAAGCAACATGTTATTAGGATACGCTATACTTACTGGGGGAGCAAGGGCAGCATCAAGAATTGAGCATACTGCATTTTCAGGAGATTGAAGAAGACCCAATATTTTCAAGACTATATATGACATCTGTGAAATGCCTGAAGGAATTTCACGCATAATATTGGTTTTCACGGCTCCAGGATCCACAGCACTTCAGCATCAGAAAGGGGCACACAAAAAAAATAGAAAAAAGAAAAAATCAATTAGGCAAATAAAATAGTACACAACCACAGTTTCTTGGGTGCCATTAATAAAGAAGGATCTGAAGTTCCCAAAAACATAATATGACGTTGAAGTAGGGTAGTGTTAGTTTACAGAGAAAACAACCCAAAACATGAAGAAAGATGGATGTTATCAACAATGACCTGTTTGTTTTTCTTCTTCCTTTTTGGGGTGAATCCAGAATTACGTGTAAAACAAATCATTGCTTAAATGAGAGTTATACTGGTTAATGTAAATAATTTAAAGGCTAAAATAGTTTTTTCAAGAAACAGAAATGACAAAATGCTAGCGATCTCTATAAACAATTAACCATTATCTGTTGATGGTCATTGATCCATGAGTAAACATAATTTACTTCTTCAGTTCAACAAGCACTCGATGCTTATCGACTTTGACCATAGATAATCATCTTGCATAATCAATTTAAAAACACGTTCAAAACAGGCTAAAGGAATGTTAGAAGGGGTGAGGAAACCAAGAGAAGTGTTAGCCTTGGACACCATATAAGAATATTGCTCAATGAACATTTTGATTTGTCTCTTCTAGTTGTTTAACAAAGGAATGCCTCACAACAATCACACAAGTCAGCCTTCAGATATTACATGAATATGAACAGATTTGGAGTAAAGTAGTAAAACACTCACACTACAGAGAGTTTATGAGATTTCTCCATTTGGCCAACTTGTCGATGCAGCTCATATGAAAACAGCAGAAGGCATACTGTCACACAATGATGGCATATATTAGTAGCAAACCAGAACAACAATAATGAATTCTATAAGAAAATGCACTTACATTTAGAATACCCATATATATGTGCAAAGGGGTAGAATTTTGATTTTGAAAAACACTTCATAGTTCCTCTGTCCACGTGCATGGACCGTACTGAAGCACAAGAGGAGAATAAGAAAGAAATGAACAGCCTTTTATCAGATACTATTCCAGGAATTCCTTGGATATGATCTGCTTTGAAAAAACTTCTATTAACAATATAATTTAACTGAGCAAGTATTAGTCGAATCCAAATGACATTCAACTGATAAAATATTTCAGAAGAGAGAAAATTACATTTACTGAAACCTTACCAATCCAATGTGTAAAGGATGTGACGTTAACCACACGAGAAGGGACGGGGCTGTTTTCCAGTAAAGGGAGCAGGACTTTGGTAAGACAAAATGCACCAATATAATTAGATGTAATCATCCTGAAAATACATTTTTTGTAATAAGCATCTTGTGATTCTCTAGAACCCACATGTATAATAGAACGAGGGTCTAGTTTTTATTCATATAATTACAATAGGGTAACAGAAAACTAATTCTACAAGCATCTTATACACCCAAAAGAGAATACCAAAGCAAGACGTGACAAAAATTAGGAAATAGGTCAGTATCCAATTGAGTCACTTGAAGTTGCAAACTCAAAAAGAACTTATTTATCGTTTTTGCCATTCTATTCGGGACAACCGGTGTTGTGCTCAAAAGAGAATCTTTAACCAGAAAGAACTTGGTTTAGATATAACCGCCCTCATTCAATAATCATACTATGAACAGTGCTTTTCTAGCTTGAAACCAGGGAAGAAACAAGGTTTACCAACACAGATACATACTACACATCCACGGTCCTAAATTTTCCGAGCTTGTTATTAAGCTTTAAACAGACTGATTTCAGCTATCTAGTTGCTGCCTACTTCAACAAATAACAATTTTCTTATTGTAAATTTGTATGTGTTGTAGTGTTTGAATAAGTAGCATAGTCAAACCATCATACTGCAGTGTACTAAATCATAATTATTGTAATGGGTATAAGTTTTGGAAGTAATTACTGATCGTAGCCTTCAGAAGTGAGTCTACGGGATGTTGCCAGGATCCCAGCATTATTTATGAGGAGTTGAACAGAAGAATGCATATTTGAATCCAATAGCCACTGCTGAAGTGAGCTTTTGAACTTGAGGATTGACTCGAAGGAAGTTATATCAACCTGAAAAGCTTTCACGCAAGCGTCATTGTTTCTTCTCTTGATATCAGATATAACCTGAGATAAAGTTAGATAGGAAAAAAATAAGCAGAACAATAAATTATGAGTTATAACAGTGACGGAAAAAGACAGGTACCACACCTTTGATAGCAGTTCAGAGGATCTTCCAGCTGCAGATAAAAAGAAAATTAACAAACATAAGCTAGAGTTGTACCAAAAGCTACTAGTCTCATTCTAGTAGTTAGATTTTTAAGCAACTGCATGAAGTGCTTTTGTTTGTTCCTGCAAAAATAACAAATTTCTTATTAAGAAAGACATGACTCAATAATTAGATTCCGATATTCTCCATACCAAAATCATAGTTCCCCTCCATAAAAGAAACATTTCGCCTTACAGTCACTAATGTTACTCCCAGAGTTCCCTATTCAATTATTTAGGGGAACCATAACAAATAAGTTAAAATTATATGCTTTAAAGTGTTCTTCAGTTATTCGTGCCCGAGCTTTCATTTTTATTCTTTCAATTATATTAGCAAGAGAATATGCAATCACACTAAGCAAAATCCACTTAACCTACATAACCATCAATATCCATCTAAGGAAATACTTTTTTAGGGAAGAAACTGATAGATGGAGTACCAAGAACAACATAAAAGCCTTCCTTTGAAAGAGCATAAGCAGCTGCAGCACCCAAACCAGATGTAGCCTACAATTAGTAAACCCAAAACAATATACATATCAACACTGGCATATATAGTACCGAAAATTATTATATAATCGCAAAACACGATTTACACCACAAGTAAGTTGTAAATATGGAGCATTGACAGTTAATCTACCCCGGTGATAATGCAAACAGGCCTTGTTACAGGTGCTGAGGCAAAAATACAGTCTTTTGGTGAGCGACGAGAGTAGCGTTTGGATTTCTGCAATAAAATGTTTTGGGAAAACAACTTCAAATGGGAAAAAACCAACGCAAGTGTCCAGAGGACTGCCATTCTCCAGAATTGCACTGTAAATATAATGTGCAAACACTCCCTTAACTCCTTTACTACTTCCATCTTGTTTCCTCTCTGTAAAATCAATAAAAGCACAGAGGAGTCCAAGGGAGGAGCCACTGGGGGTCTAGTGGGTTGGTCCTTGGTATTTCACCGGTTACACTTGAGGGGCAGCCTAAGAGAAAAACCATAAACAACCACATAAAGAGAGATATTGTCCATAAAATCGGTGTTGCGCAAGGAAGATAACCATCAAGAAACAACAATTTTGGAAAAATAAATAAATTCTAAGGAGCTGGAAGAGAATGGAGGAACCAATCCAATGCGAAAACAACATATAAAGCTCGTTTTTACACAAATAAATCTTAAACTACCTTCCAAGTTTGGTGATGATAAATTGGGTAATCACTGCAATAGAAAGATTGGTTGGTGCCGATAGAAACCCACTAAAACAGGCCTGTTATATGATATGTAGAGGTGGCAAATGGGCTGCCCAGCCCAGTCCAGCCCAAAATGGATGGGCCAAACTTGAAATTGGGCCGAATTGGCCCAGCCTAATTTGTAGATGGGCCAATAAATTGTTGGGCCAGCCCAACCCGATTTTGGACCACCGGGCCAGCCCAGCCAATTTTTTTTTTTTCTTTTTACAGCTTTTTTTTTTCCAATTTGGAGTCGGTCAAATTCATTGACAAAAGTAATTAATTCTTAGAGACATTTGGAGGATATTCTTACGTAAAAGTTAATTCAAATCAAATAAATTGAAGAAAGAGTTGGAATAAGAAGAAAAACATTTATAAAAACATAAAGGAGTTATTGTCAATTCTAATTACTTGTATCAGTTTCTTATATTAACAAAATATATAAAATATTAATTCAAAATATAATAATATATTCATTCGATTGAGTTAAAACATTAGAACTAAAATGATAAAATGTTAACATCTCGAATATTGATAACATGCGGAGTAAACCAAACGTGGAAAAAAAAAAGCCATATATTAAATTTATATGATTAAGTCAATAACTATATTCCCTAGAACGACGAATGAAAAGAAAAGAATACCAAGTCCTCATCTACAATAATTTCAAAGAAAATACTGAACTAACTAGCAATTTTTTGGGGAGTATCAGGCTCTTTATTTCCCACCTTCAGTACCTTGCCAGACCTATTCTTCAATGATAGACAATTTTTAGATAATTAATGAACATAAAAAATACAGATTTGGATAAATAACACTAATAATGATATGCTAATAAAATTGAAACAATAATAACAGGTTCAAAAATAACTCCCAGATGAATGAAACAAAAATACCTCTCTGAGCATCATTGAGAGATCGTCAACTGCAGGCGGTACAATTGATGCAATATAATTCTTGGAGGCGAACACATAGCATGGCATTTGTCAACTGCAAGCGGTACCATTGATGCAATATAATTCTAAGATGCAATATGTTTTACTGTACTTGGAACTAAGAAGTTATTCTGGAGATATACCAGATGAAGATGCATTGCAAGATTCAAAATTTGCCTCAACTAGGCTCTTGATCGCAAATTACTCGAATGCAGCAACAGATAACAACACTTCTCCAATATCAAATACAAGTTCCAACAAGAAATTTACCTAAGCTTGACTATCAGATTTCTGCTTAACAACTTCCTTCTCTTCTCTTGTCCCTTTTTTGCCTTGTACCAAATCAAACGTCAGAAAATCGAGGTGGAGATAGACGCTACCAGGTTGATCGACACTGATGAGAGACCCGAGTAGGTTAGGCTGCAGAAATTGAGAGGAGCCCAGCAAACTTTTACCCTTCTACCAATGCCACATTCTACTTCCATATCAACATGCTGATCATACAAGTTACTATTGCATGTAAGCAGTGCCTTTCTTTGTTGAAAACAATTAAGTTATGCTAAATTGATTAAAGCATACATATCTCAGGAGACAGAATAGCACGACGAGTGAAATTATACTAAATTTCGAACATCAAAAGAGTACTTCTGAAAAATCAGAGACATCTAAATTCCAATCTATCTTAATAGTAAAAACAATTGAAATAAAATATTCGGAACTAGCGAATTTAATTTCGCTCACCAGGATCATCACATCTTGCGGCAGAAACAAGTTAACTGACATTCCATACGTACTCAAACCAAACAACAACAAATGGAAATAACACATTCTACCCGATGGAGGAAAATAAAGGGGTGTACCATGCACTATAGTAACGTGAACTCTCCCGATCCATCAATAGAAGCACGTATGATGCAAAATTCTGTAAATGTCACCATCACAAAGTCCTTTTACGTCAACCTAACCCAAATTACTATCAGAAAGAAACTGCTATAAAACTTAATAAAGTCCTAAACCTCGAGCATCATTTTGAACTTCAAATATCAAATCATTTTTTTTCCAAAGAACCAAAAAATGTTGCTATAAAAATAAGGGTTTCATGTAATTGATATCACATCATGGCATTAGCTAAGAAGGTAATTGGCTCCGAATAGACAAAGTAGACACTTACATCTCACTGGAATAAATAGATCAACATCCTGAAATTCAAGAACTGGAATTTTCCGAAAAGGTAACCATGAAGCTGCCGGCTCGTAAACTATAATGGCTCTCCGAGGCTGGAACGGTACTGGGATCCAGTGATGGTCTAACCAAAATGACAAATTGCAATGTCTACCTAGAATTAATCGAAAATTCAAGCACTTAACGCATCAAATTCTCACTTTGCTTCAGAAAGTTATACAACTCACCAATTCTACCCAAAAAAAAAAAAAAGAAAGAAAAAGATATACAAAAATTACCTATTGTTTTTCGCACTTCGCAGTCAATTTGTTGGACTCAAACTTCGCACTCGCTCGTCAGGGAAGAAAATAAATGGAGGTGGCAAGATGGGTTAATGGATTTTGGGGATGATTTCGGCGGATTGGAACTTGAATTGAATAAATGGAGTGAAATTGATAACAATTGAATTTATGGGAAGTTGAACTTAGAGTTATCTTGCTTTGTATATCACGGGATCTGGGCTTGGAGTGAGGGGGGAAAAATGTAGCGGGCTAGCAAAAAAAACAGGGCCAGCCCAGAATGAAGCCAATTGGCCCAGCGGGCCAATTGGTCCGGGCCAAAAAAGCCCAATTTTTTATGGGCTAGATTTTCCAAGACTTTTGCAACTTGATCCCCATATTTATACTTTTATATCAATTTAGTCCTTTATAGTATCACTATTTGATACATATGTTACAAATGATATTATGTAACAATATTTGATACAAAATGTTACAAATTATTTTGTAACAATCTGTGATACAAATTGAGATGTAAAATATTAGTAATACAAAATAACATTTGTAACATCTGTATCAAATAATGATACTATAAAAGATTAAATTGACATAAAAGTATAAATATGGAGACCAACTTGTAAAAATATAAAAGTTAAAAGACTTGAGTTGCAAATAAAAGAGGATAAAATTGCAATGAAGGAGGAAGTACATGGACTAAAGTAGAGATATTATAAAGATGAAGGACTTATTGTGCAAATAATTAATTCATTATTTTATTAATTAATATAATATTAATTATGTAGTATTTTTAAAACAAATTTATTAAGTTGTTAGATTTGGAATTATTTTAAGATTTGTTAGTAGTGGGTGTAATATTTCTTATAAGCAAACATCAAGAGTGGGCTTCTATCGAGTTGAATTCAGACTATTGTGATAATTTTACTACTTGATTTTTTATTAAAATTCCACAATCACTTATTAATATTTTAAACTTCAAAAATAACAAATGTAACAAGTGTTTTTAAAAACCATTATTTTTAAAATAAAAAAGTTAGATAGTATTTTTTAAATTATTGTAATTAGTGAAAATAAATAAAAAAATATATTGTAATTAATGAAAATAAATAAAAATGTAATGCTAATAAGGTTTTTAATATATTTAAATTATTATTTTTAATAGTTAACACTCAAAGAGTCAATCTTATTATGCATGAGAATTTAATCAAATTCTTTGATCAACATAACAAAAAAAAGAGGATTTCGACTTTCTTATTATTGATTCATAGTTTCATCATCTCTTGTTCTTATTTTTTTCAATTATGCTGGGGATTGTATTTTTCTTTTTTTCTTTTGCAGGGACGGTTTTTAATTTTTGATTAGTTTGATAATAATGTTGTAATAGTGGATGTGTTAATTGTCCATGAAGCATTCACTATTTTTGAGAATATGATGGTAATATTTATTTAAATTTTGATATATATATCTCTTTTCTTAATTTATAATGTTTGTCGAGTTAAAAATGTTAATTATCGTGATAGTCTTGATAGCAAAAGGATTTAAGCTCGAATGATATTTTACGTCATTCATTTTGTAAGAAATTAAATATATATTTATTGAATAAGAACAAGTTAGAACAATTGGTGTTGCTCTATCTCTCTTAAGTTTGCATGTATTACATAACATGGATAAACTGAGTCGTGACTCGTGCCATCATAAGGTGAAGGTAAATCTCGCATAATAAGTTAATTTTACGTGATGATTTAAAATCATGAATTTTATTAAGGACTTGTTCGGTAGAGTTTTTCTTGGGAAAGAATGGAGTTTTTTTGTTACTTTTTGACTTTTCAAATTTGTTTGTAGTGTAAAAAGGGTTGAAAAGTCAAAAATTGTAGGCAAAAAAATAGATTTTTTTGGAAAAAAACTCTATCGAACATGACCTAGGAATGAACTGTGGTAAAGAATGCATAAAACGAAGGGAAAAAAAAAACCTTAGTCTGAGTGTCCTCAACTCAGATTTTGAAAGATTTCTTGATATTTATGAATTTTAATAGAATTCTACAGAATTTATAAGATTTCAAAATAATTCTATATTATATATTTCAATATATTCTTATAGATTTCTATGAATTTTTATGGATTTGTTGTCTTTTATTAAAAATAATAAATTTACATTGTTTTTATACCAAATAGTTTAAGTAACTGTCATACATAAACAAATATTTTAAGTATAATTTTGAAAAGAGAAAAATTCTTGAAATATAAACGTGTAAAAACTTTTTATCAGTTTTGAATTAAAAAAATTGATTAAAAAGCAAGGCTTCTTGAAAAAAAAATCGAAATAAAGTTTAATTTTCACTTTCTTTCTACTTGTCTTTTATTATAAATTTTTCTCTTTCATATCCAATACTAGATTATGGATATTTAGGATTCACTCTCTTTCAAAATCTGTTGTTTAACCATCTTGTATAAAAAGTTATTTTATGGTTTAAAAAAATAATTTACAGGTGTCGTAATATACGAGTAAATCTTTCTAAATTCAAAAAAAAAATCTTTCGTGTACTGATTTTACAGTCCAGTATCTAGTTATCTATATGGTATCTAATTATCTTTCGTGTACTGATTGCACTTTATGATATTATACTAATTATCTAATTAATATTTGCCAATAGATTATTTGTAATTTTCAACCCCAGTTGTTTGGTTCAATGAATGACCCGAGTATCAAGAATGAAATGTTTGACAGATGTAAAAAAATTATTAAAATAATAAATCAAAAATTCAATAAATATATATATACTAATATAAATTTAAAATCAAGAACAAGGTTTACTACAAAAATTTGTGGTACAAATTGGGGAGAAAGGCGAGAGAGAGAGATGCGTATGAGAAGAGTTGGATTGAAATTTTGAGTGGTAGGATAGAATTTTTAAAAAATTTGGTATTCATATTTATAGGCTCGAAATCCATGCAAATCTGTTTAAATCTTCTAATTAATGAAATTTTAGAAATCCACTAATTATTGCGTAAATTAAGCTTAAAATAGCTAGTCTATATTTGACTAGCCACACGGCAAATCATCACAAGACCACACCTCACAAAGTGACATATATAATAATAATAATAATAATAATAATAATAATAATAATAATAAAAATAAAAATAAATAAATAAATAATTATTACATATGTTGTTCTTTGATTTTAGTTACTTGAAAGGCGATATTTTTACTTCTCATTGACAATGGCCCATGAAAAGTAGATGGGCTTATGATGATAGATATGATTATACTTTGGTGGAAGGTAGTGGCACCTCTTGGGATGCCTTCTTCAATAGTTCGCTCATCTCATCGTCTCGCTTGCCTTGTTGATCTCATATGCTTGCCTTTTACAGATAGATAGCAATAGTCCAACTGTCGTTGGGTTAACCAGACAGGCAATCCACAAAATGATAGTCACCGGTGGTGACTGGGAAGATGTAACGTCTCTCATTAACTCCTAATAATGAGAGAGATAAAGGGACACAAGTCATTAAAGACCATTAAATGCCGTAAATGCAGGTCACCCCTGTAAATAGAGGCCAACCCCAAGGTAAAAAACACAACTCACATACTCAATATTGTTATTCTGCACATCTGGTTTTAATCACATACTGATTATTACACCGAAGTGGACATGGGAGAAGAAGCTCCGCCACCTTTCGCAGGTCTCCGCCACTGTTGCCGCCGCGCTCAAAGGATGAGAAAACTAAATTTCTAATGAATCTATTTAAATCTGAGTTGTGAATACTTAAATTTCAATCGAATCTATTAAAATCTGAGTTGAGTACGCCAAAATTTACACCGATTTTTAAAATTCATTTAAATCTAAGTTGAGAAAATCTAAATTTATTCGTGTCCTAAGACCAAAACCATTCTGTTTCCACAGCAAAACAATGGGTAAATTTAACAAATACTCACTGAACTTTCTATTAATTAATACTTACTCACTATACTTTGAAGTGTCACTAATAACTTACTCAATTTTAGATTTTGTCCACCATTCATCACCCGTTAAATAACCGTTTGAAAATGATGACGAAAAATGCATACGTGTCTAACGATAAACACGTGGCACCAATCAGATGTTGGCATTTATCCAACTCACCATTACAGACAAAAAGCGCATGCCAAGTCAGTAAAATGTGAAAGTGAAATACGATTTCTGATTTCTAGTATCCATAAATTGGTCAAGAACTCCTCGATTTTCCCCAAATTGATATCCCATAAACCCTAACTTCTGTAAATTTTCGTTCAATCGTTGATAATCCGACTGTAGTTGCTGCAAATGGTGATGGAAAATGATGCTCCTACTCAAATAAATGAATAGACAATGTGTATGTGTGGCCGGATTGCTGCAATAAGGACAGCTTGGACGGAGAACAACCCGGGAAGGATGTTCTTAGGGTGCAGCTATTACGGACGTCCAGATGCTTGTGACTACTTCAAATGGGTGGATCATTTTGTCCACCCACGTTATAAAAGCGTGATCAATGGGTTGTTGCAGAATGCTAACCGGGAAGCTATTTTGGAGAAGAAGTGGCAGCGAATTGTATTATATCATCGGATTGTGTTGGCAATGGTTGTGTTGGTGGTTTTGGTTCACTACGTATTGTGATGAGGTGGGAATTGAAGTTGTGGGTTAGCTTGTTGATCGTTTTGGTTTTTTTGGTTCAGTAGTATGTGTATTTGGACTGTGATGTATTGCAATTTTGTTTGTGCAAAAGGTCTAGCAAGTCGTATTTATGGTAGGATGTATCAATGGTAGTTTCTTCATCTTATTTTGGATTGTATTCAGTACTGGTAGGATGTATCAGTGATAGTCTCTTCATCTTGTGTTAGATTGTTTTCAGTACTGGTAGGATGCATAAGTGGAATTGCAATGTAATGTGTTTTGATTTTGGAATGAAAATGGGGCAGTTACAATTGTGTCATCCGTGTTCAATTTTCATTGTTGTGCATAAGTTTAATAAAGTTGTTACAGAAATGTGGCATTCATGTTCAGACATGAACTTAAAATTTGATACCTATAAACATCATAGATAATGAATATTTCATTGATTTAAACATTAAAGCTCATACATTGATTTAAATATTAAAGCTCATTTCATTGATTTAAACATGTAACATTACAAAAATGAGATCAAAAAGATCTATTACCCAACTGTTCCATCCAAAAAATTAGCATTCCTATTTGTGAACATATAACCCCTTACAATTCACAAAAACATGAACTCAAAATATCAACATGTCACTAAAGTTCCTAATTTAACTTCTAATTGCGTAGAAAATACGCCCTTCAATCTGGCTTCCTATTCTGCGGAGCATGAAAATGAACAGAGTTTCTCACAATGCTTCTATTTTTTACCCTTTGAGCTTTCATCCTCGATTGTTCTTCATATCCCATGAACTGCAAATCATCCACCATATTGTCAAAAGAGAAGTTTGTCTGCAAATCATTTCCATGCACAGCTGCATCTGGTCTACTGTTGTGTTGTTCAATGATGCCTGGAGTAGGCATAAATTGGAACTTTGATTGCTGTGGCTCGTGAGACTGATTTGAAGCTGATTTCTTAGATCTTATTGGTTGAAGTTTAGCCTACGACGATAGACAAATACGTTAAGTACTCATGAGTGTTGTTATTATCAACAAATAATCAATTATGCATAGGTATAATATTACCCTGGACTGTGATGTTTTGGTTACAGTTTAGCTCCCTCCCACAATCATGTATGAATTGATCCATTTCATAGGCAAAAAATTCTTGAACAATCATATGGGCCATATCATAATAGAGTAAACTACATAACAATTGAATGGACACCCTAAGTACATATCAAGAAATGAAATCAAAACCAGCTACTCACTCTTATAACAGAGAAGAAAAGGAGACAGTCTGGTGGTGGTGGTGGTGGTGGTGGTACATATATACATTGTAGATGTGGTTTAACTCACTTTAGATTATTTTGCAATCTACTTATGCTTTTCAGGAGACCTTTTTCAGACTGTTTAATCACAGCTTATTTCAACCGATATGTGACTAATAATTGTGGAAACTTTTCCCCAATTTTGTAAAGTAGAACAACTTGAAACTTGAATAAGCACAAATAATAGAATTCACATTCTTTTATATATATATATATATTCCCACTGAAAAATCATATTCCTAATATTAAAGTGACAGAAAAATTAAAATAAAAGGTGGACATTGTTGATTCCATAGGGAATAGAGAACTACCTCATTTGATGCATTACTTCTGTCATGATAGCGCTTATTATGACCGGATAGACTACATAAACTACACGTCGTTGTAACTGTCCCAACTTTATTCATCTTGCTCATCCCACCTTTTTACTTAACCACGACCTCTTCGGCTTGGAGTCTCCTCTTTTTTTGTCTTCTATCTCTTCAGCCACATTCCAACCAGGTGGGCTGATAAGTTTCCTATCTACCGGGGCCCATAGCTTCTTCCCATTTAAAGGCATCACAAGATGTTTGTAGCAACTCAAATATGTGGTCACCTTGTAACATTCACAATGTAGCAATTCTCCTTGCCCTCCACGTAGTCAATCTAACAACATTTATTTTAAATCCTGCAAAACTCTTAGCCTAATTGCACTAGGTTTTCATTCGGGATCTACCCTAAATGTTTCCAAATATCTCTTGACAACATACTTTGCTATACAATGCCTATTTGTGTCGTCTGTAATGCAATTTTGGTTTAGATTGTATAACTTTATTTGGATGCAATTCAACTTCTTATTCTCATACGCCCATATCCTCCAATTGCACTTCAGTTTACACACTACTTGTGCTCTTTTATCATCATTCATTTTCAACCTCAAATTGCACCCCGTTGCTACTCAATAGTTCTGTATAGCTTTTCTAAATTGAGGTACATTTGTAAATGTCTTACCCATTTCAAATTGAGGATCCCACAACTCCTTTTCTTCATTAAATATAGGGTATCTTACTGGATTCTTTTCATCAAATGAGTAATCAGTGTTCAATTCTTCGCCGTTGGATCATATGAATGATCCGAGTCAGTGTCTTCACCAATTGCATCTGCGTGTTGCTCTTCCACAAATGGGGTCGGAATTCAAACCTACTGCGATGCGGTCTGGATCATTACAGTCATACAAAAAATCATCGTCGTTCATATCATCTTCGGAGTCCGTAAAATTTTCACCTGGCTCTTCCACATCATATTTCCTCGTCCTCTACAATGTGATTTTATAGGGTTTTGGGTATCCTTTCACATTTAACAAATTAAAATAGAAATGTAAAGCTATAATCGAATAATTTGTTAAATGAGAAGATGATCAATCAATTAAAAAACTCGTACCTTCTTGTGGTCCTTGTTCGCGTGTATCCAACACAGCTTCCTCCACTACCATGTGGTCCACTTCCAGTAAGTGGGTCTCCTTTGTCCACCAACAACGATCGAGACCGCAACTTTCTTTCAATTTGCTGGTTTGCTGATTTGGAAATTTGGAAATTTTCCATTGTCGTTTAGGGATTGAGATCAATTTAGGGATTTAGAAGTCGTGAAATCACGTTTACCATTTTCATGAGGTGGCGCTTGGAATTTACTGACATGGCACGCGCTTTTGTTTGCAATAGTGAGTTTGATAAATGCCAATATTTGATTGGTGCCACATGTTTGCCGTTAGACATGTATGCGTTTTCCGTCATCATCTTCAAATGGTTATTTAACGGATGATGGATGGTGGACAAAATCCAAAGTTGAGTAAGTTATCACCGACCGTAGGGAGGTTTACTCCGCTACAAGGAAAAAAAGTACTTATTTGTCTGTCACTACGTCTTCATCCTTTCAAACCAAAACTCATCTCTCACTCTCTCTCTCTTTCTCTCAATTACTCCATTTCTCTATATTTTTCTCCATATTCATCAAAATCAAACTTCCTCAAACAAAACTCTCTCTCTCTCTCTCTCTCTCTCATTCTTCTCAACTCATCAATCCATTAAAATCCTCTACGGTTGGATTCCACTGTAAAGAAAAGCAGTATACTAGTTAGTGACACTTCAAAGTATTAACAAATAGAAAGTTTAGTGAGTATTTTTCACGATCGTAGAGAATTTTCTCCGCTACGAAAAGAAAAAAGTACTTAAACATCCGTGTGTCACTACGTCTTCAATTTTTTCCCTCACAAAATCATCTCCTCCAAAATTTGCCGACTGCTTCGATCCATCTCACTCAACCGATCATCTCTAAAATCTACTCACCTCCTCAATCGATCGTCTCCAAAATCTGTTCACCATATCCACCGATCATCTCCATATACCGATTATCTTTCAAATATGTTCACTGCCTCAATCCATGATCAGAGCTTAGGTCGGATGAAGTGTTATCAAAATCGACCGGTAGGGAGATTTTTTCACCCCCACACATCCAAAAACAAATACATACACGTCTGTCTTCACTCCCAATTTTCCAATTTTTTTTCCAATTTTCTCATTTTTCTCCATTCCAATTCCCTTCTTCTCCAATATTCTTCTCCAAATCTTCACCATTCTTTTCAAACTTGTTCTTCCTGTTAATCTTTATTTACTTTATAGCGGTTGATTTCCAATACTAGTACTAGTTAAATTTTCATCACCGACCTAAGTTTTCACTGCTAGTCGTCACCCAAAAAAAGAGAGTTATATTTCCTGTGTTCCTCTGTTTTTCTCCTAAAACCTTTTTTCTTTTGCAAAATCTGGAGTTAAATGTTTGAATAATCACTGAACTTTGAGTATGGTCTTCATTTGCTCACTGAACTTCAAAATATTTCTAAACACTCACTGTACTTTGAATCGTGACACGCCGTTACTCACTCCTCACGATACATTAACGACCATTGGACGGATCTGCACACATGGCAAACGGAAATCCTACATGTCAAACGCGGCTGCCAAAAACTTGACAAATGGAACCCATGTCAGAATCGCACTTTTAAAGTGCGATTTCTATTATGCAAAGGAAAAAAAAATTGAAATCCAGAACCATTTTCTTCAGCCGAATTAGAATTCTCAATTCCCAAATCACGCCCTAAATTGAAAACCCCAAATCAAAATTGCCCAACCCTAACTCCATCTCTCACACGACAAACATCTCTACCCCACCTCCAATGGACCACCACTTGTGCGATTGTTCAACGATAATGAAGATAAGGTTATGTTACTGTGGTGAACTACCAATTTTGAAGACATCGTGGACGGAGATTAACCCGGGTAGGCGATTTTGTAGATGTAGATTGTACGGAAATGTTGGTTCGTGAGATTTTTTTGATTGGGCTGATCCTGCTCCTCATGAAAGATATAAGTTCATAATCAACGGACTTTTGAGGAAGAAAAATGAGGTCGGCAAGGAGAAAGTGAAAATGGGCAGAAATGCAAGAATTTATAAGATTGCTTTGTGGCTGCTTGTGCTTTTCGTCGTACTTCATTCTGTGCTTTGACAATTGCAGAGGCAGAATAAGATCATAATTCTGTAGGAATTGCTTGTAGAATTTGTTAGATTCTAGTATGTATTGTGGCAGTTGTAATGTTACTCTTTTCATATATGAAAGAGTGTTGTGTTTATCCTTTTTTGTAGTTTTGAAAATGTGTATGAATTCAGCTGAAGTTGTAGATTGAATCACCTTGTTGGCTGTCATCTGAACGTGTAGTTGGAATGATGAACTTGTTGGTTTTATCCTTTGTTGGTTTTTATCCTGCATTAATTAGCTTTTGTGGAGGCTTGGCATCAATTTACTGCACAAGGGTGGGAATAAAAATTCCAATTTTGTAACCACAACCTGTTTAACTTTGAAGATAGACGTCAATCAATTTGATTTGCAACGTTATCTAATATTGGTTTGATATATTGATTTTTTGGGACTTCTTATTCAGCTGAATATCAGCTGATATCCAGCTCAATACTTGAAGATATCAGCTGATATTTGAAAGTATGAGCTGAATATTCAGTTGATACTTGAAGGTATGAGCTGAATATTTAGCTGATATTTGAACAGACCCAGCTTCTCGGCCGATTTCACTTAAATATTCCATACATATATTTGATATATAGTTACAAAAGTCTGGTTCTTACATCTCCATACATATATGTGATTGATAATTACACAAAAGGTTGGTACCAGTGAAGCAACATCCACAGAATTGCTACAAAATACACAAAATCTACATTCTCTGAATTGCTTAAGACCAACATCCCTATACTTAACAACTTCATCTTGCTCTTGGTGGTACAAAGCGGGATGATCTTGTGTTAATCTGGCTTCTAGCATGCGCTCTTGCAGCTCTTGTTGTCGTTGCCTCCTCCGCATTCAATCTTTCAAGGTCCTCAACCATAGGGCTCATTTCAATTTCCTCCACAACCGCTTTTTCTTTATCGTGTCCTCTTACGACAAGCAATGAAGAAGCTGAGGGTCCTTCTCTTTGTCCCTGTAAGTCAACTCCGGGTGTGGGCATAAAATGGTAAACTGAATTTGTATCTTGGTGCTGACTTGATCACCTTTCAATGTCCCTTTTTGAAACGAGTTTCTCCTATACCAATTAACTAACATTAGTAGACATCATAACAACAATGTATTCAACCCATAAATAATTGATGACAGTAGACATGTTAACCTTTTTCCTTGAATCCAAAGGTGATTCCATGTCATTCTCCATGGGGTCTAGCTGAGCATCGAACCAATCCTGTCCAATAAGTAAGCATAAATGGAGGTTATTTTATTAACTAAACTGTATACATAAAACAAAGTAAACTGTGAACATAAAATACTTACATTGCCCGGTACACCGGGCCTCAAATGATATCTCTTGTTATGCTCTTGCAAATCACACTCCCAGCATGTCATGACTACTTGACATTTCCTTTTCATTTTGGACTTTGACTAAGAGAGTTGAATGACATCTTCTTCTGCTTGCCTCCTCCTCTTTGTCTGCTGCCTTCCCTTTTTTGCCACACTCCATGTCGGGGCTTTAAGGTTAAAATCGATCATTGGCCAGAGTGTTTTCTCGTTAATTGGTTTCAAAACCTAATTGTAGCAATTCAGGTAAGCTTCAACTGTGTAACAATTATTGACATAGTCTTCCGGCTCATTTCTCATGTCCCGTATAACCGCTACAGCGTAGCAACAAGGGATCCCAGTTAGATTCCATTTTCAGCAAGCACACGTGCGCGCCTCCAAATCTACCACAAACACACCAGATGGGCTGTTGACTTGGTATTGGGGTCCTCCCGACCAATCAAGTGAACAACCATCGGCTAATGAACTATTTTTTGCCAACTTTTTCTTAATCTTTGGACACAAGCGTCCACTAAACCGTCTCATCTTATCCTTTCTGGACTGAATCCTTTTCATGAAGGTAAGTTGTATAGATGTGAGCATAGTGAGAATCATCTTCTCTCTATCATCTAGCAACGTCTTGTTGAAGACCTCACATCCATTGTTAAGCAAAATATCACTCTTAACATTAATCGAGAAGTGTGACTTACTCCATCCCGTTGGATTTCTTTCCATTAACCAAGTGTAGGTATCCTCGTTAACAATTTTAATTTTTTGCATCCACATTCTAAAATCAGCAACTGTAGTTGTCTTCACAGCACCCCACATATAATCCTTGAGTATTTTGCCTTTAAATCCCCGATTGAACAAATTTGTGTACATGTGGCGGACACAAAATCTAAGTTCCACTGACGGAAACAACTCATCTAACACGTTCTGCAAACCCTTCTGCCTATCAGCCATAAAGGTCCAATCCCCATTGTTAATAATCCCTACATCTTCACCTAAATGGGTGATAAACCACCTCCACGAAGATGTATTTTCCTTCTCCACAACTGCATATGCCACTGGATAGATGCAATCGTTGGAGTCAATTGCTACTGCTGTAAGTATCTGACCACCATATTTATCCCTCAAATGACATCCATCAAGCCCAATCAACTTCCTACAACCTCTCACAAAACCTTCTTTGCAAGCAGCAAAGTATATGTATATACTATGGAATATCTGATCATGTACACCTATAATAACACTAGACCCCGAGTTCGTCCTCAATACCTCTGCAACGTATGACCTCAACAACCCAATTTGCTCCTCAATTGTTCATTCTAACAACTTCCTAGCGTGTCTCCTAGTTTTTCAAGCAATATTCCTACTAATAACTGTTTTCAAATCTCTATTAACCGCGGCTATGATACTCTTTGTTTTCCAATCCAGATTAACTCGAAATGTTTCGATGTACCTATTAGCCAAGTATAGATAAGTGCAATGTCTATTACTTTGGTCTCTACTACAAGTGTGCTCGGGAGTATATGATTTCACTTGCACCGTTGTAGTATTCATGACCTTCGACGTCCAAATCTTCCACTTACATCCCAGTTTACAAACGGCTTGTGCTCTAGATTCATCATTTGCCTTAAATTTGACATTATACCTATTCACAGCCCCGTAACTACGTACTGCCTCTTTAAACTCCGTAGTAGACCTAAACTTCTATCCAACTACAAATTTTGGATTCTGCATATCAGATTTAGCTACAAACTCTGAAAACCTATACTCACTTTCATCTTCAGAATCATATGGACTTAGCAGTTCTTCGGATGAAGGGTACTCTAAATCATCTATTTCATCCTCAATTCTTTCCGTGACATTCTGATTATACAACATATCATCTTCATCAGCACATTCATTTTCAGAAATATTGAAGTCCGGATCCTCCTCCACATCTGTCAACACAAACCACATCAAACAATCAAATTTTACGCTCCAAGACAATACATAAAATTTTTATAACGTCTCAACAAATTGAGAAAAATTCACAAAAAATTGGTGGTGGTCTCTGCAAAACCGAGACTGCTGCGTACATTTGAGAGTAACACGCAAAAATAAAACAAACTAACCAAAAAAGTAGGTATTTTACCTCCGTGTGGTCCCTCTATACCCGACATTTTTGATTTTTTGCACAAGTGGTGGTCCAGTGAGGTGGGGTAGAGATGTTTGTCGCGTGACCGAGTGAGCTGGAGTTAGGTTTGGGCAAATCTTTTTTGGAAATTTCAAATTAGGATTTCACAGATGTGATTTGGGGATTTCAATTTTTGGGAAAAATATGATTTGGGAATCAGGATTTCAATTGTGTGAAGAACATTTAGGGCAGAGAAGGGTTTAGGTCGTGATTTAGGAATTGGGAATTCTAATTCGGCTGAAGAAAATGGTTTGGGCGTGTTATTTTCTGGATTTCAATTTTTTTTCTTTTGCATAACAGAAATCGCACTTTAAAAGTGCGATTCTGACGTGGGTTCTATTTGTCAAGTTTTTGCAGCCGCGTTTGACATGTAGGATTTTCGTTTACCACGTGTGCAGATCTGTCCAATGGTCGTTAATGTATCATGAGGAGTGAGTAACGATGAGTAACGATTCAAAGTACAGTGAGTGTTCAGAAACATTTTGAAAAGTTCAGTGAGACATTTTGAAGTTTAGTGAGCAAATGAAGACGATACTCAAAAATTCAGTGATTATTCAAACATATAACTCCAAAATCTGTGTGTTAGAAAATAAAAAATCCAGATTGTGTAAATCATCATCCCTCATTTTGATTTGTGAAAAATCCAAAATCCCAAATTAAACCCAGATATAGGGGGTCTTTATTTAAATGGCCTAGTCAAACAAGTGTCTTATTTAAATAGCCCACATTTAATGTGTTTTGTGTGAAAGGCCTAAACAATAAATAAAGTGGAAAAATGAAATATCAAATGACTAAAATATCCTTGTACTTGAAAATACACTATAACGACTTCAATATCGTTTTCCTTCAACTATAACGACTACAATATCGTTATAGTTATATTTACTATAATAACGACTTTAATATCGTTTTCTTTCAACTATAACGACTTCAATATCGTTATTTTGGATCAATCATTTTTCATCATTATTTAACATAACGATATTGATATCGTTATAGTTATATTTACTATATAACGACTTCAAAACGACATTAATATCGTTATAGTTATATTTACTATAATAACGACTTCAATATCGTTTTCCTTCAACTATAACGACTACAATATCGTAATATAGTTATATTTACTATAATAACGACTTTAATATCGTTATATTTACTTTCACTTCAATATCGTTTTCTTTCAACGACTACAATATCGTATATTTTTTGAATCAATCATCGTTCATCGTTATTTAACATAACGATATAAATATCGATATAAATTCGTTATGTTACAAAACAACGACATTAATATCGTTATAGTTACATTTACTATAGTAACGACTTTAATATCGTTTTCTGTTAACTATAACGACTACAATGTCGTTATTTGGGTTCGACATCCGTTTCGCAATCCGGTAGAATCGAATCATCATTATCTGGTACAAACATTACTTTTAACCAAGAACCGAACAATATTTTCTAATGAAGTGCCCGTTTAGACTACCATACAAGATTCTAGTGTTGTCAACAACGTTTGAAGTAATTCGGTAGGAATAAAGTAACTTCATTTGTGTTTTATTCATTGTTCGTATGGTCTTTTGTGACCAGATACAATTTTTCAGACCTCTCGCGTGTGTTCTAAGCATGCCGTCTTACGTGGATGATCGATCTGGCATATTTGAACGAAACGATATAGATATCGTTATCTTACAACTGAAACGACTTTAATATCGTTATAGCTACGTTTACTATAGTAACGACTTGAATATCGTTTTCTATCAACTATAACGACTATAATATCGTTATTTGGGTTCGACATCCATTTCGCAATCCGGTAGAATCGAATCATCATTATCTGGTACAAACATTACTTTTAACCAAGAACCGAACAATATTTTCTAATGAAGTGCTCGTTTAGACTACCATACAAGATTATGGTGTTGTCAACAACGTTTGAAGTAATTCGGTAGGAATAAAGCAACTCCATTTGTGTTTTATTCATTGTTCGTATGGTCTTTTGTGACTAGATACTATTTTTCGGACCTTTCACGTGTGTTCTAAGCATATCCATCGTGACGTGGACGATCGATCCAAGCATATTTAAACATAACGATATAAATATCGTTATGTTACAAACTGAAACGACATTAATATCGTTATAGTTATATTTACTATAGTAACGACTTTAATATCGCTTTCTTTCAACTATAACGACTACAATATCGTTATTTTGGATCAATCATCATTCATCATTATTTAACATAACGATATTGATATCGTTATGTTATAACTAAAACGACATTAATATCGTTATAGTTATATTTACTATAATAACGACTTCAATATCGTTATATATTTTTTCCTTCAACTATAACCATGACTACAATATCGTTATAATTATATTTACTATAATAACGACTTTAATATCGTTTTCTTTTCAACTATAACGACTTCAATATCGTTATTTTGGATCAATCACTGTTCATCATTATTTAACATAACGATATTGATATCGTTATGTTATAACTAAAACGACATTAATATCGTTATAGTTATATTTACTATAATAACGACTTCAATATCGTTTTCCTTCAACTATAACGACTACAATATCGTTATAGTTATATTTACTATAATAACGACTTTAATATCGTTTTCTTTCAACTATAACGACTACAATATCGTTATTTTGGATCAATCACTGTTCATCGTTATTTAACATAACGATATAAATATCGTTATGTTACAACTGAAACGACATTAATATCGTTATAGTTACATTTAGTATAGTAACGACTTTAATATCGTTTTCTTTCTATTATAACGACTACAATATCGTTATTTTGGATCAATCACTATTCAAGTTTATGAAACATAACGATATAAATATCGTTATGTTTACAACCCAAACGATATTAATATCGTTATAGTTATATTTACTATAGTAACGACTTTAATATCGTTTTTTTCAACTATAACGACTACAATGTCGTTATCTATCATTGAGACAATATTATAGTCGTTATAGCTAAATATTGTATGATAACGATATAAATATCGCTTCAATTGAACTATAACGACTCGATTGTCGATCTTTAGGATCTCTAAATATATAAGTTGTATATAGAAAACAATATTAATATCGTTACCTTCCAATGAAAATGATATTATAATCGTTATAGTCGTTTTATATTATATTTTGTAATGTAACGATATAAATATCGTTTGCTTTCAACTACAAATCGAATATAATGTCTTTACTTGGATAAATAATTGTTCAAGTTACGTGTTAAATGAAAAAACAAAATTTAAAAAATAGACTCAGTAATTGTGGGTTCATTAGATTCTTATAAAATGGGTTAATTAGATTTTCATAAAAATTGGTTCAAGAATTGCGGTTTGAGAAAAAAATTTCGGGCGCGCCTCGAACCCCGTCAAAAAGGCTTCCTCCTCCTCTAGCCCATCACATTAGGGACCTCCCCACTTAAAAATGTGGTTTTGCCACTATCTAGGTATGTCGAAGGCATGCCAAATGTCGTGGACATTCAATTTAACATTTTTAGCCATAACAATATCAATCTCGTTGTCTTTTAATTGAAGATTAAATTTTAAATAATATAATTATTTAATAATAAAATAATAATTTTATTTGACATATTTATTACTAAAGTGTTAATTAAAAAAAAAACTCATTAATTTTCTTTTATTGGATCTATTTGCACATTTGTAATGATTAGGAATTCACATGTAATTTCTTCTAATTAAAACTAATGACATATTTATTATAAGGACCAATTTCGCACCAAAACATATAAGTTAGTGATTTATATACCAAAAAATAAACGTTAGGGACCAATTCTACAATAAGGGCAAATGTTGGAGACCGTTTGCACCAAAAATCCATTTTCTTTCAAATATAACGAATATAATTTTGTTATTTTGATTAATAATTGTTCAAGTTACGTGTTAAATGAAAAGATAAAATTTAAAAAAAAAAGTAATTGAAACTTGAAGGACCAAATTGGAGATTAAGAAAACTTGTTAGACTAAAAAAGATAGAATATAAAGTTGAAGGACTACTTAAAAAAAATGGGAACATTACACACGGTCAAACCCATGTAGATTTGAATTTAGAATTAAGGGTATAAGAGTCATTTCATTCTTTTTACAATTTTACCTTTTTGTTTTTTTTCACTTTTTGGTCAAAGTCCTCTTAGACAAAATAGGCATTGAAGGGGGTTATTTGAACTCATTCCCCCCAGATATAGCGCATCTTCTAAAGTTCTAATCTGGAGACAGACTCCGCTCGTCTGTGCTAATGTGCCCAAATCTCATTCTCTGATTTCTTGACCTCTTCGGCTCTTTCCCTAATTTGCAGACCTATTCCGACTTTGACTCTCCAGTCGCACTGCCTCCCGCGCAGCATTAGAGGACAGGTAATTCGTTTTCTTATTTTGTGTTTTGTTGTTTTCTGCAATTTCAGTAAGTATTTACAAATTACAATATGTTAAAATAGTTACGGGAGTTTGCTTGTTTATGTGTTGAATTTCTAGGATTTGTCCTGTTTCGGTGAATTTGAGCATTTGTGGAGTTCTGATGTGTTCTTCAGCATTTGTGGAGTAATTAATTGAATATACCAGAGCGGACCTTCTTAATAATTAAGGTCCTGTTTGGTTAGGATTGTATTCGCTGAATCAAAATCATTTTTAACACACATTGAGCTGTTTGGTTAATACAACAAATCACTATCCACAAAGTTCAAGAACAACTGATCTTTTTATCACTTTTAATAATTAAAGATGAAATAATCAGACAGGGCCAAAGCCCATCCATGAATAAAGTGCCAGGAAAGCCTAATTGTCTTCGTATTTGCATTGCATTTTCATGCAAAACCATGTGTGTGACCAGCCTTAGTTTTATATAAAGTTTGGAACTCTGAAAATATTTTTACATTTTGAGGCTTAACATGATAACGTGGGCAGAGTGGGTGTAGTGACAACCTGAACTATTGGACAAGATCTTTAAAGATGCACTGAACACGTCTATAAATGCTAGAATCATCTAAAAAATTTCCCAAACAGAGAAACATGTAATGAAGCTGAGGTCGCAGATTATAGTTGGACTTAACTAGTTCTGTGCAATACCCAAAAATGGAACAAATCGCATTCAGAGAAACGATTTCCATCAAGCGTACCTAACTTATTGTCACTCTATGATTCCTGTGTTTACTGTTTTGACAGTAAAGCTCTCGACTTTTTCAGGTACGCTACATTGGTGTTTCCAATGAAACATCATATGGAGTAATGGAGTTCGTTCATGCTGCTAAAAACGGGGGACTACCTTGATTGTCAGTATTCAAAACAACTATAGTTTACTAGTGAGGTGCAAGTTTGAAAGTAAGTCATCTTTTCACATTATTAGCGAACACCTTAAACCAAATGTTAATGCTAACTTTGATTGACTTTTGTTATGCTTGGCATTGTTTTCTTTTGTTGAAAGCTTTAGTTCATTTTTCGTTCGTGGAGGGATGGGGATGGGGGAAAGTGGGAAAGTAAACTACCCTCGGGGGGCGAAAGGATAGGAGGGAAGGGTGAATTATTGGGAAGATATAGAAAATCGATTTGTTTGTGGAGGAAATTGTTTCATACTTTAGTGGAGAAATTTTTGGCTCTTCATTCCTTGGAGCAAATGCTTACAATTAAATTTTAGGGATTCTTTCTTCTTTTTTTTAAATCAAGTTTTAGGGATTTGACTGGATTAATAATGGGAATATTTTTGTAAGGGTGAGAAACTCATAGCAAGAAGAAATAGCTGGACCCTTTCCCTAAGCAATACCATGTTCAATTCTTCTTACTAAGCAAGACCCTTTTTCCTTCCTCCAGAAATAGCTGCGTTTAGGCTGGAAGCCTTTATGAGACAGTCCATAGCAATCAAAAGAAGTTCCAATCATAGCTTGCAAAATCATTATTGTCTAATATGTTATATTGTCAGGAAATAATATTGTTGTTTAAAACTCAATATTGTTGTTTAATATTTGTTTTCAATAGATTGGATGATAACAAGTTGATTATTGCTGCACTATTAACTCTTTTAATATTTTACTTTTGGATTCATGTTAAATGGTAATCTTCATATAATTTTATTTGTTAATATAAATATACAATTACTAATCACTATGTTGTTATTCTTTTACAGCCCTACTTTGTGATTGAATTTGAATCTTAACCCTACAGCGGATTCCACCGCAGGTAAGTGGTATATACTAATATATTATATATAAACTATAAAAGAGAGAGAGAGAGA
The DNA here is from genome assembly GCA_023638005.1 of Forsythia suspensa. Taxonomy (NCBI): domain Eukaryota; kingdom Viridiplantae; phylum Streptophyta; class Magnoliopsida; order Lamiales; family Oleaceae; genus Forsythia; species Forsythia suspensa. The sequence goes on from CM042663.1 coordinate 21,585,987, forward strand.
GAGAGGGAGAAGAGATGCAAACTCTGAGGCAGATTACACCATTTGCAAAGGAAGCCCTGCAACAAACCCTACGAGTGACCAAATTCTTCTGCTTTCTTCATGTTACAAACACTTACATTTGCACATTCGCTTGGGTACGCATCAATATCTTGTGCCTCATCGTACTCCCTCGTCGTAGACAAATTATTGAAGTATTGATTCTGTGATTGCAGGGTATAGGTCCCAGCATGATGCCAACAATCAATCTCTATGGAAACTTGCTTTTGGCTGAAAGAATCTCAACCCGTTTGGGGAAAGTTGGCCCGGGTGACGTGGTACTGGTGCGGAGCCCCGAAAACCCGAGACGGATTGTGACCAAAAGAGTGAAGGGCGTGGAAGGTGACAGTGTTGCTTACTTGGTGAACCCCAAGAATAGTGATGAAGAAAAGACTGTTATTGTAATTAACCTCAACTCTTAGCTTTCTTTTCTTATCTTTTTTTCTATGGTTTTTAGAAATGTTCTTGTTTGTTGTATGATGAATCTGAAAGTTTGCTTATTTGGGATACTACTTAAGTTGGTTTAGTGTAGTGGATTGTGTTGATTTTGTATATGATCAATCCAAATGCTTAGTTTTGCTTTTTTTAGATAAAATTTCTGTTTTGGGTTAATAGGGTTTTAGAGATATTGCTTTTGTACAATCATTCTGTTATTATTTTTTACAGTCATCTGTATAGTTCTTTGTCTCTTCCAAGTGCATATATATTTATATTACTAGAGCAAGGTCAAGTACTGGAGCACGTATTAGGCCATTGACGCGTAGTGCACTGTGCTTCAAAGGTTGTGCGTTAATATGTTGTTATCAATTTTCTTATGTATGTGATGTAGAAGTTTTGCTTTTTAGTATTTTTTAACTAAATTTTGGGAATTACGTTTTCAATTTTATTAGGTACCAAAGGGGCATGTTTGGATAGAGGGTGATAATAAATATAATACTAGAGATTCAACGAAATTTGGGCCAGTTCCTTATGCACTTCTACAAGGCAGAGTTTTCTTCGTGGTAAGCAAATATATCATTTAGCTGCAGGATTTCAGACTGCAAATTGGTGTAGAGGCATTATTTGTGTTTTCTGGATTTGTTTATACATTTTGAAAAGAATATAGGGGCTACCTTTGAACTTCAACTTAAAAAGATTGTAAACTGGTTTGTTTGAATTAAACTGATTAAATTACTCAAGTTCAATTCTACTAGAGTTATTTTGATTGAAATTTCATTTAAATTTCAATATTGTGAAGCGTTATTCTTGGTTACTTTTGTCTGTAGTTATGGCCTCCTGAAGATTTCAAATCAATTGGCAAGGATTTTCAGTAATTCGACCCGGTGAGATACATCTGTTCTCGGCCTTCTTTTGCTAATGGCTTTTACTTTCTTTGCAGAATGTGGCATAGTTTTGTTCGTTAAATTATGATGGAAATAAGATTAACAGATACTCGTACTTTCTTTTTGCAATCAACCATTAAAGTTGATATTCTAATGGCACTGATGTGCACATGCACAGATCTAACACCATGTTACCTTCATGTGCTGTTCTTGAAATGTGTTTGGTCTGTCGAACTTCTCCCTTGTTAATAAAGAATAAACTGGGGTTGTGGTGGGGAGCTACAGTTTGGAGGCCCATGGACTTTCTTTTTTGCACCTAATAATATAATACTGGTAAACACAAAAGTAGCCCTGCATTTTGGTGAACTTCCTCACATTCATATAATGATGTAGAATATAAACACATTCGGCAAGTTTAGATACAAGTTAACACTTGGTCAAAAGGAATTTAACAGTAATCCATAAGCTGGTCTCAATTTGGGATTTTTCTCTTTTGTGGAAAGAAGCTGATCTAAGCTGTTATATTTCTAAATTGATATTGATATCAACTTTTTGGATATCTATGATCCCAAGTGTTTTATTGACCCAAAAAGACATGGGAGGCGCCCGGGGGGTGTTGAGGTTTTGATGTGGTTCCTTGATTGAGTTGCACTCACTATATCTACTATCTTTCATTATATCAATTTTCATATATGTAACTCTTGATTTTCATATATGTGAAGTGTTCTAACTTCTTTCTATTTACTTGATGTCCTAGAAAGAATTCTATTTATCAATATGTTTTATATATTTATTATGAAAAAGATATTCTCTCTTTTATATATATGCACTCATTTTGCCGTCATCTCATCCCCAAGCAAATGGTTTTGAAACAGGATGTGCCATGTTTGTGTCTAGATTGCATAACGAATTTAGCATAGTTAGAGCATCTCTAAGAGGCTCTTTAAACCTAAGATGCTCTTTGTATTTTAAAGAGCCAACCCGTAAAATTATGTTCCAAGAGACTTCAAATTAACTTTTTAAAATATCTAGAGCCAAATCCACTCTCTATAATTAAATGCATTCAAATAATTTCAATTTCCAATACTCCATATAATGATTAAATTAAATAGTGTATACAAAATAAAATAGATAAAATGGAGAAAAATCATATAATAATTAGAAAGGAAGTATGTCAAAAGAAAATAAAGGAAAAAATAATAAATATGTATTTGGAGAAGTAAAATAAAGTGTTAAAAATAAAGAGGCTATAGGAGTATTTCAAAAATTATATTCTGTAAATTTATAGATGTTCTATAAAATGCTATAGATGCTCTTTATAAATAGAGTCTCTTGGAGATGTTCTTAACGAAAGCCATGTGTTGTATGAATGCAATGAAACAGTTTCTCAGATTATTTAAGAATTTAGTGAAGGAGTGTCTGGTTAACTTTTCTTTCGGTAATTATATATTTTCTTCCTGTACAACTGTTTGATGGCAATGCAAAGTCAAAACTGAAGACATTGAGAACTCCTACTAATGTTTTATATGTTTGTGATACGGATCTTATTTCATTGAAATTCGATGTCTTATGGTTTTTCAAATGGATTAGTTTGTAAGAATTCACTCAGTGTTGTGTAAATGCAGTTGATGCTGGGAATCAACCAGGTTCAAGGTTTTGTTCTACATGACTTGCATATATCTTCCAGGAATGAGCATGTAACTTTTGATAATTCCTGTGGATGCATAATAGCAGGGAAGGGGAGATAACGACCTCTATCAACCCATCCATCCACCCACCTACCCACCCACTCCGGTCTCTCACACTGACCGTATTAATTGTAAAATATTTTCTTTAATTATGCTTGGCTCCTCACTACATCGTCTTTACAGTGTTTTGCTTCTGAAAAAACACCAGGAAATATTTGTTCCTTGATTGTTTGAAAGGCTGGTTTTCAAGAACTTTTGATCCATCTGTTTCTTAACTACTCTCCACTTGCTTGATGTAATGACAAATTATGGAAATGCTATTATTTTTTCTCTAATTTTGTGGCGTATCTATAAGATTAAAATAGTGAAAATATATTTTTATAGAGAAAACACATAAAATTTGTTTGTCTAGAGCTCTGGTGGCTTGACTTTTGTAATTACTTGGCCTACTAAGAGCATTTCCAATGCATTAAATGGAGTGGAAAAAAAATGTACCGCATCATCAAATAGATAATGTTTATTAAAAATAGGGTAAATTTAGGACTGGTCATTGTTTGGGCAATTATGGGCTCTAAAGTCATATGTTCAAAACTTAATTAAATTAAAGTCATATTTTAGATCTAAAATACTAACATACTCTTAATTGTAAAAAAACGCTAATTGTGATACTGTTTTGTGGTGATACTGTTTTGTCGTGGATTAAAACAATATCATAGATTAAAACTAAGACATTAAAACAGTATCATGAATTAAAACTAAGACATTCAAACAATATCACAGGTTCAAACTTTGTCATAATTAAACAATATCAAAAATCACATAGATTCAAATAGTATCACAGGATAAAAATAGTATCATGGATTAAAACGGTATCAAAATATACTAATTACCTAAACAAAATAGTATCATGGATTAAAACAGTATCATATATTAAAACTAAGACATTTAAACAGTATCACAGGTTCAAACCTTGCCATAATTAAACAGTATCAAAGATTACATAGATTCAAACAGTATCACAGGATAAAAATAATATCATGGATTAAAACTAGGACATTAAAACAGTATCATAAATTAAAACTAATACATTCAAATAGTATCACAGGTTCAAACCTTGCCATAATTAAACAGTATTATGGATTAAAACATGTTTCAAATGATAGTGAAATATTATGACAAAATTTCAATCTATTAAACCTTGCCATTATTAAACAGTATCATTGATTAAAACTAAGACATTAAAACAGTATCATGGATTAAAACTAAGACATTCAAACAGTATCACATGTTCAAACTTTGCCATAATTAAACAGTATCATGTATTAAAACTAAGACATTAAAACAATATCATGGATTAAAAGTAAGATATTAAAATAGTATTATGGATTAAAACTAAGACATTCAAACAGTATCACAGGTTCAAACCTTGCCATAATTAAACAGTATCATGGATTAAAATAGTATCATAGGATTAAAACAGTATCATGGATTAAAACATGTTTTAATCCATGATACTATTTTATTTAAGTAATGTGCATTAGTATACTTTGATACCGTTTAATCCATGATACTGTTTAATCCATGATACTGTTTTTATTTAGATAATGTACATTGGTGAACTTTAATCCATCAACATATGATACTGTTTGTTTAAGATAATGTTTCAACTATGATACTAATATATCAAACTTTATATCTAGCTGGATTCGTAGAATTTTTATTAGGTCTTTGTAAATTTTTATACTTCAGTGCGCTGTAAGTGACACTTATAATCTCTGCAATTTGTTTATTCAATTCATTTCTGAGTATGTTTGGTTAAGCTTAAAAGCAGCTTATTTGTGTGTATTTGATCTGATTTAACCGTCATGACTGTGTTAATTCATTTTTGATTCAATTCATTTCTTCGAGCAACGATTATGATACACCAACTTCGCTTTCGTTATCTCGTGATACTGTTTTAGAGAATTTGTGATCTTGTTTTGAAAAGAAAAATTAAAGATTGTCATTTTAAACTAAAGAAATGACTTCAAGCGGTAAAATCCATCGATGCAGATAGCGATTGGTATTGACCGTCTCGTCGAGACCATTCGAAAACATATTATAATAAAAAATTCGAGCACGTGTCGAATTCTATGTCCATTTATATTGTGATATTTTTTTACGTGATCTTTTTTTTTATATGTCTGATATCAAACAACATACCATGACTAAACATTAGATGGTGGAACATTCAAGCTCCTATTTACAGCAATTAGATGGTGGAGCATTCAAGCTCCTATTTACATAAGATAGTGGAGTATTTAAACTCATATTTATAGCATTCTATGCCCATTTCTGTTGTGATAACTGTTTTGTATAATACAGTATCAAACAACTTTCATGACTAATTAACAACACAAAGAAATAATCTAATGGCCAACTTAATACAATATCAAGTTGCTATTCTATAATACAGTATAAACAACAGATGTTACCTCATTGTTTACATAATTGAAAAATGCTCATTGTTTACATAACTGCTAAAATACTCAACCCAGGTTAATCATATTGGTCAGCCTCTCTTGCAGCACGGATAGATCAATGCTAACCGTTAGATCACTAGCCTGAAAAAATGATCAAATACAAGAATTAAGATTAAAACAAAGAAATTAATAACAATATTCCTACGTTAATTTGTTACCTTAATTTGGATTCTATGAAGTAACTTGTCATTTACTTTTGTAGTTTCACAGCTAACAACATTCAGTCCCCAACTGAAAATTGATCCAAAATCTTCACCAAAAAACTGCCTAAAACCAATCCCAAAACTAGTTTAGCTACACCAAAATCTTTCACAAATCCTTCATTCCTTCCATGAATGCTTAGATATCTTCACAATTTCAACAGCACATGGCCCAGATTTTACTATATAGAATTAAAAAGTGACATTGTGCCATAGAAGCACTCGCCGGAGGTGGAGGAGGTTTGTGGAGTTGGAAGATTGTGCCAATGAAAAATATGGTTAAAAGGGGTGATTTTGGAATTAATATAAAATATTACTGTGAAGTATGACTTAATCACAATTTAAAAAAAAAATTTGACCTAATTTGAAACAAGTCATGTGGAGATGACTTATTGTCAATTTTCCCTTAAAAATACTTTTCTAATGTACAGTATGAAATATTATATAAGATTGACATGGCACTAAAAAAAATAGAAGATGTGAAGTGTATCTAGACGCTGTGTGAGAATGGAAGAGTCAGCAATTTTTTAATTTTTTATTTAATTTTTTAAAATTTTGTTAAGTAGATTAGTTATATTATTTTTAATTTAAAAAAAATAAATGTCACACAATCAATGTTATTGTATTGTAGAATGAATTTATTAAAAAGAATTTTTGGACTTCACCGTCTATTCATTCCACATAATTTAGAAGTCCATCTATTAAATTTCCACGTCAATAACAATCTATTGAGTGCATTAGAAATGCTCTAAAGGCCCAAAAATAGATGCAACAATTGAAAGTTGTTATAAAATGGGGATATCATGGTTTACTATTTGGGTAAATTACAATTCCAGTTTTCATCTTTTCATATTTTTAACAATTTTGTCTATATTTAATTTTAATTGCACGAAACCATTTAGTAATTCACGTAAATTGTCATTTTTGACGATTTTGCTTCTAATTTAAATAAATTAAAACAACAACAAAATGAAAATTAGGGTCTCTTCAATTTAGATTTGAATGAATTTTAAAAAAATTAAATATATTCAAACTACATTATTCTATAACTGTACCACATTTAAATTGCATATAATGTCCATAACATTGATTTATTATTATACTTATGTCCTCAATATTTTTTTATCGCATTCTTGTTATCAATATTTCATTAATTAACAGATCTTGTCTTTGATAACAATTTCTATCAAAAAATTTTATTAAAAAAGAATAAAAAAACTCATTTGTCCATCGTATTCTTAAACTAGTATAATGCTTTTACGGTGGAATCTGACCGTAGAGGATTTTAATAGATTGAGGAGTTGAGAAGAATGTGTGTGTGTGTGTGTGTGTGTGTGTGAGAGAGAGAGAGAGAGAGAGAGAGAGTGTGTGTGTGTGTGTGTGTGTGTGTGTGTGTGTGTGTGTGTGTGTGAATTTTGTTTTAGGGGAGTTTGATTTTGATGAATATGGAGAAATTGAGGAATTGGGAGAAAGATATGAATTTTGGTTTGAGAAGATGAAGACGTAGTGACTAGTGATGGCAATGGGGTGGATCGGCCTGATCCAATTCCGCCCCGCAATAATTGTAGGAGATCCAAATTCGTCCTGTGATCCTCCATTTTTCTGGGCGGATCGGGGCGGATCAGAGCCCTAATCCGTATACTGATCTTTTTTTTTTTTCCCTTTTGGCATTCAAAAAATTTAAAATATATTGAAACAAGCTTTACTACTATACTATAAAGTTTAAACAACATTCTAAAATACATTTGAGATCTTAGACACATTATGGAAAGCTCTCAAACTAACTACCAAAAGTTACACTGAATATTGTAGGCTTTAGGAATTAAGAAATTTGAAATTGCAATTGAAGCCCTTGCCCCAAATTTTTTATCTTGTTATAATTTAATCTTTTTTTTTAAATACAGGGCGGGGCGGATCGAATCGGCCCCGATCCGATCCGCCCCGAGATCCGTGGCAGATCACGGATATCTGCCCCGATCTGCCCCGCCGACCCGCAGATCAGGTATTTTTCGCTCCATTGGATCGAGTATCCATCGGGTTCGGGGTGGATCAGATATTTTTGCCATCTCTAGTAGTGAAGGATAAAGAAGTACTTTTTTTTGTACTTGTAGCGGAATAAACCTCCCTACGGTCGGTGATAAATACAAAATTTTGACCAAATACTTGTTTCTTATTTTAAAGCACACTAATATAATTTTTAGACGAAAATTGTTAGTAAGGACAAGATGTACTAATTAATAAAAGGTTAAAGGTAAGTATTCGATTAAAAAAAGTTAAGAATATAAATATGATAATGAATAAAAATTAAGAACTTTTAATGTAATTAAAATGTTGTGTATTTATTGAAAAATGTAGTGTAAATATAACCACCATTTTAAAAATCTATATAAATTTAAGTGTTCCTAATTCATATTTTAATAGATTCTATTGAAATTTAGGTGTTATCAACTTGGATTTAAATAGATTATTAAAAAATCTAAGTATTTCCAATAACTAGCGAATTTCTAAAAGATTTCATTAATTATAAAATTTAAACAGATTTGCATGGATTTCGAACTCATAAATATAAATACTAAATTATTTAGGAATTTTATTCTCACCTTTCAAAATTTCAATCAAATTCTTCTTTCACGCATCTCTCCCTCTCACATCTTTCCTATATTTGTTTCATAAGTTTTTGTACTAAGCTCTTGTACTTGATTTTCAATTTTATATTAGGATGGAAATTTATTAATTGTTTGATTTCTTATTTTAATATTACTTTTTTTTTTTATATATAATTGTTTTACATTGTCTTTGAAATTTCATTCTTGATGTTCTATGACTATTCATCAAACCAAACAATTGGGTTGAAGAATATAAATAATTTATTGGTAAATATTAATTAGATAATTAATTGAACTGTAAAATCAATATAGCACCTAAAGTTCTTTTTTGAAAAGATTTACTCGTCAACTACGACCCCTGCAAATTATCTTTTTATGTCATAAAAGAACTTTTCATACAAGAGAGTTAAACAACTGATTTTAAAAAAGAAAGAGTTATAAATATCCAACATTTAGTATCGAATATGAAAGAGAAAATTTTATAAAAAAGATAAGTATAAAGAAAATGAAAATTTAGATTTATTTCAATTTTTTTTTTAACAAGTATGTTTCTTTAGTCAATTTTCTTTATTCGAAAGTGAGGAAGAGTTTTTCCTTCTTTATATTTCAAGAATTTTTTCTTTTTCTAAAATTCTATTTAAAATATTTGTTTATATAGGACGGTCACTTAACCTATTTGGAATAAAGACAATATAAAATTACTATTTTTAATAAAAAATCAAATCCATGAAAATTCATACAAAAATATATTGAAATAAATGTTACACCTCTTTGTAATGCATCCAAATGGCATATGACGTGTAATCTTGTTGGCAAGTCAGCTCCAAGTAAAATTGACCACCTAGCGACACCTAGAAAGTACCTTAAGTTCATCCGGACTACTTAACGATAAATGAGGACCGAACTGACGTGACTGATTGATGAGACAACTGTAATGATGCCCTGTTAACTTGTCAGAGACAAATGGTGTAAATGCGATGAAGTGATTGCCTGCAAACACAAATTCAGTCGCATAAAGGAGCGGCGACATAAACTCATTGAAAGACACAAGTCAATCATTCACGTGTAGGAACTAGAAGCCCTCAGCCCATCTAAACTCTCACTATAAATATAGGACACAGCCTAATGGTAAGGGTAAGTTTTTATGATATAAGTTTACTCAATATTTATATATCTTTCTTCTGAGATTTTTAAAAATATATTTACTAAGTTGATTCAGTCCGGCCAAAGTATGGATCCTAACTTTAAGCGTCGGAGCACATATGGTAGCCACTCTGGCTGCCTATGTTAGCTGACAATTTGGTGTAAAGTATGTAGAGAAACGACGCTTGGAGCAAAGGATTACAATTGATCTGAAATCCAGCTAGGATTGAGGGTCACCAATAAATAATAAAGAATTCTATTGAAATCTAATAAATTCTGTATAGTGATGGCAATGAACAGAGCCAGGCTGGCTCGGACCCTTCCACGCCAAGAAGGGTCGAGCTCGGCCCTTATATGGATGAGGCTAGCCTAGGCTCGGATTGTCCCCTAAAAAAAGAGCCCGGATAGACCCGTGGCTTATGGGCCTCATGGGCCGGTCCACGGGCGTGACTCTAATTTTTTTTTTAATGCAGATACACGAATAAGTTACGTGTACAAATTTTGGTAAAACTTAAAAGTAAGAAAAAATAAATAAATTTACACAGATTTTACTTTCATTTTATGTAGTTAGTTATTGGATTCGAAGTTCTGCATCTTCTCAATTGTTCAGACACATTAAATTTTCTAATATGTCTGGTTTAAGTCTGACCTTAAATCATTCAAAACCCTGCCAACTGTACTAAAATCAGACTCCGATACTATAGTTGATTCCGAGGGTGTTAGTAGATCGCGTGCTATAATAGAAACAATTGGGTATTGGTGCTCGTTTTGTCTCTTCTCTAAGTATATCAAAATTATTTCTCTCTTCTTCATCTTACATATTAAGCATGTCGTGACTAAAATATATAACTAACTCTAAATATACGTCTCTACTACTTGTTTCTACATTCGTAACACGAAAAATCGAAGAAGAATAATTGGGTTGTTGAGTTCCCCTAACGGAGCTAAGGAAACTCTAATAATCATTATCATCATTTGATGACGAAGAATGACACATGAAGTCTTCTAACATGCCTACCGATTTTTGTTATAAAACTTGTACGTTTCACACAATATTTTTTCTAGATTACCGTACGTTATTGGATTCTCGTAACTTAACTTATTAGAAATTGCCAACAAAATATGTTTTGTACCTTCTAAATTTACACTAGGAAACGGAAACAACATAAGCAATTCTTTCCAATATTTTCTAAACTTCATCTCTATTGCTAATACAATATTAGAAAAAATTGGAAATATCTTATACTTATTAAAATTATTGGCAATAAAATAAAAATAATTTAAAACTATTGCACTGGTAGGATAATATACGCCAGCACATGCGTTGATGACATCGAAATTTTTTTTTAAAATTTTTCTCACATGGGATGAAATTTCTCAATCATATGTTTGCAAATCATAATCTGGACCATGTGAGTGTCGGACATTATAATAGGCGTTTATATAGTTTTATAACATTCACATGATTAAAGTGTTAAATAAGTAGAGTTCCATCTATTGCCTATGTCTGTACATAAAGATTTTGTTTGAAGGGAATTTTCTACACATAATTCATCAAATACTTGTTTTCGAGAAGGTGAGATAATAATATAATGTATGGCATATCTAATTTTTTTTAATTATAGGCTTATAAATTTTAAACCATATTGAACAATTAAACTAAAAATGTGATATACACAACGAACATGAAATAAAATGCCACAAAATTTGGACTTAATTCGCACATTAATGTTTCTATTACTATATTATTAGGCGAGCATTATCAAATGTGAAACTCTGAATTCTAGATTCACAATTAAATTCTCTAATAATATTTATTAAATAATTAAAATTTTGTATTCCATTATTCAGGTAGTCAATTACTTTAAAAATAATTAATTTTTTATACATAATCCATTGTTTATCTATACAATGTTAAGTGGTAGCAATATATCTTTTATGATTTTTATGGACCATAAGTCCTAAGTAAAAGATATAACACCGGAATATTTACTTAAATCAAGTATTATACTTTCTTTCTTTTTATTATATAAAGCAATAGTGTTAGTACGAAAAGTGTTTCTAGCAAATGGCAAATATTTTGATTGAAGATGTCTTTGTACGATATTGATGAAGTAAGGGCTTTCCACTATGTTAAGTGATAAGAGTATTTTATACACGCACTTAACCTATTTTGATTTAACCTTTAGCTATATATCTCGATTGAAATAAAACATTTATTACACTAATTCAATCAATGTTCGTGTATTTAGGGATGACACATATCATTGGAAACAAAGAGATGGAATGAATCGAGAATCACGGATTGAGGCATGGGAAAGATTGATGAAATTCATCCACGCACTTAATTTATTACCAAGTGAAGATCAAAGCCAACCGAATTCAATCAGAACCAAAACGAAGGCAAACGGACGAGACATAGCAGGGAAAGTCCCCTCTCTGGCCGCTCGAGTGGAACTGTTTCCTCGCTCGAGCGAGGCAAGAGAAGGGAATTTCCCTCTCTGTCGGCTCGAGCGGGCACTGTAGCCTCGCTCGAGCGGACGGCTGCGAAAAGTGAACCTCCGTCGCCCGTAGGCTAATTTTGGTAAGACAATCTGGGATCTATGGAGATCGTTTTGAACCCTAAAGGAAGGAGATAAAAAGGAGAGAGAGGCAAGAGAAAGAGGGCGAAAAATCCAAGAGAAAAAGGAGGACAAAAACACAAGTTTTGGGGAACGAATCTATCGTCCGGCAATTGGTAAGCAAGAACGAAGGCAAGGAAGCACCGGATTTGTGTGACAACTCGTTTGAAGACTTTCAACCGGGTTAAATCCAAACTTTTTCGTCTCTTCTTGTAATCAAATAATCCGGGTGATGAATTCTCCATTTATTTATTATTTTTGTAATCGAATTATGGTAGGCTAAACTTTTTATGCTATGGATAAAGATGTAACCCTTATTATGTTGTCTTAATTCATGAATTCCTTTTCTTAATCCTAATTTATGGTTTATTGATTTATGCCATGGATTGGATGTCCGTTTAAATGATTGATCATCATTTGAACGTGTTTGTGATTTATTTTCGTTTATGAGAGGTTCAAAATAAATTAGCTCATTATGGTTATAAACTCCAAGTCAATAGAAATTAGAAATAATTTCCTATGCTTGGTGTAATCAATTTAGATAATCTTGCCGTTAAATGCGTTTTTATGTATTCGTATTCAAAATAGAAATATTTTGGAATTTATATGAAAATAGGTTTAATTCTTCTCGATAGAGATTATTAGACAACTTAGGATTGTCGATTGTCAAATTAAGAATAAAATGGATTAGGAAGTATGAATTCATGGATTAAAGTAAATATACAGGGTGGAGTCGGATTCCTAGCATAATTTATCTGTCTGTGTTTTTCTCGAAATCAGTAGGCAACTTTCATTTATTAAGCTAAGTTAATCTAGTTTCAATAAAATCAAAACATTCCAAATTCTATTGTGTGTATTCAATTTAAGCAGAATTAATTTACTTTTGGTTAATACAAATCATAATCCTCGTGGGAACGATACTCTTTTACTCATTTTATTACTATTACTTGTCAACGAACCCGTACGCTTGTGGGATTTCACCGTACAAGTTTTTGGCGTCGTTGCCGGGGACTAAGATCTTTTAGCTTAAGTTTTATTAATTTTGGCTTGAAGTTGAATTTTTTTATTTTTATTTTTTATTTTATTTCTATTCCTTTAGTTTTCTCGTGACTACTCTGCCTCACTCATTTTGATCTTTTCAGGCATTTGCTGTTAGTTTATGCAAAACTTGGAAGATTTCGATCTTGCTCCATTTGAACCCGAGATCGAGAGGATTTTCAGACAACGCAGAAGAGAACAAAAGAATAAGCAGAACAAAGAGCACGGTTACAATGCGCGAAGCCCATATTCAACTACCGCAACCGGTGGTGATTGATGAAGATGAAATGCTGGTAAGAGAATTCATGACCCCATCAATCATTCAGAATCAATCCAGCATAGCATACCCGCCATATGGACAGCCAAATTTTCAACTACACCCAGATGTGATAAACCTATTTCAGAACAATTTACAATTCTATGGAAAATCAAATGAGAATCCACATGGCCATGTTTCACGCTTTCTAGAGCTTTGTAGCAACTTCTCCTACCAAGGGGTGAACAATGATGCTATCAGGATAAGACTATTCTCATATATGCTAAGAGATGGGGCAAGAGAGTGGTTGGACTCTAATCCCGCTTCCAGTATTACTTCGTAGAACGATCTCGTTCAAAAATTCACCACCAAATACTTTCTGCCAGCTAAAGTTGCTCAGTTAAAACATGATATAACCATCTTCAGGCAACTAGATTCAGAAAGCTTCCATGAAGCTTGAGAAAGGTTCAAAGATCTACTGCATAAATGCCCAAATCACGACATACAAAAGGGACGCCAGGTCCATTATTTTTATGGCGGGTTAATTCCAGCAAGCAGATCTGCAATGGATTCATCATCAAACGGATCGATTACAACAAAAAATGTCCGGGAAGCTCATGAACTATTTGAACGAATGGCTGAAACTAGTGCCATGTGGCCATCAGAAAGAGAAACACCGAAAAAAACAGCAGATCTTCATAATGTTGATGCCATATCAGCACTATCGGCTCAAATGGACGCTCTGACAAGAAAAATGGATCTCATCACACATTCAGTCAATATGTACATGGTTCTAATCTGATTTGCGAAGGCTGTGGGACGAATCACCAGACTTCGACTTGTCCACTAACCAATTCATTCACATCGAATCTTGAAGAAGTCAACTATACTCAGAATTTCCCACGCCAATAGAACAACCCTTATTCCAACATGTATAATCCGGGATGGAGAAATCATCCAAATTTCTCCTGGGGTAGTAATCAGAATCAGGGAAATCAAAGTCAAGGAAAACCACATAGATTTCAACAACTTGGATTCCAACAGCAACAGGAGAAAAAGCAGTCATTGGAAGATTTAATGTATCAGTACATTAACAAAACTGATAATACTCTACAGCACCAACAGGCTTTCCTTAAAAATCTAGAGACTTAGATTGGGCAGATAGCAGCAGCTCTATCTGAGAGGACTCAGGGCACTCTACCAAGTAACACCGAGACTAATCCAAAGGAACAGGTTAAAGCTATCACCACTAGAAGTGGAGTCCAACTACCCGAAATCCATGTCACAAGACATGAATCATCTAAACAAAAGGTACCTACCACTGACGAGGAACAAGTGGAGCAGTCTGAACAAAAAGCAGAAAAAGCTATGGAACAGAGTTTAGGCACACCACAGGTTAAGGCAACCGTCCCTGTCAAGACCTATATACCACCCATACCATTCCCTCAGAGATTGCAGAAAAGCAAGCTAGACAAATAATTTGCCAAATTTTTGGAGATATTCAAAAAGCTGCATATCAACATCCCATTCGCAGATGCCATAGCCCAAATGCCCAGCTACGCCAAGTTCATGAAGGAAATTTTATCAAATAAAAGAAAGCTAGAAGAGCATAAGACAGTAATGTTGACTGAAGAGTGCAGTGCACTTCTGCAAAATAAGCTACCTCCAAAGCTCAAGGATCTAGGGAGTTTTACTATTCCTTGTACAATAGGCAATAATTGTTTTGAAAAAGTCTTATGTAATTTAGGTACTAGCATTAATCTAATGCCTTTTCACGCTCTCTAAAAACGGGTTTGACGAAAGGCCTTAAAGGCCACAATGATGTCATTACAACTTGCAGACCGATCTATAAAACACCTTCGGAGAATAATCGAAGATATCTTGGTGAAAGTAGATAAACTCATTTTTCCAGCCGACTTTATTATACTTGACATGAAAGAAGACAAATATGTGCCCATTATTCTAGGCCGCCCATTTTTGGCTACTGGTCGAGCATTAATTGATGTGCACAAGGGTCAACTTATTCTGAGGTTAAATGACGAACACGTTGTGATCGATGTTTTCAATGCGATAAAGTTCTCGGACTGATTCCAACAACTGTTTTCAAGTAGATGTAATAGATGAAATTGTGACAGAAACATTCACTCAGGAACACCCTCAGGAGCCACTCGAAGCTTGTCTTGTTCACTCTATTTCTGCACCAACTGAATATGAAGAAATAGAATATTGTGTTCGGTATCTCGAAGCACATCAGCCCTACAAGAGGAAGTCTCACTTTATTGAACTTGGAAAAGGCTCTGCAAAACCACTGCCATCAGTTTTACAGCCTCCAACTCTTGAACTCAAGCAATTACCAACTCATCTGCTGTATGCTTATTTGGGAGAAAAATTTACACTCCCAGTCATTATTGCCAATGCTCTCAATGAAGTAGAAGAAAACAAGCTTCTTCAGGTGCTTCGAGACCACAAAATTGCGATTGACTGGTCTATTTCAGACATCAAAAGAATCAGTCCATCCCTCTGTATGCACAAAATTCTTATGGAAGATGATTACAAGCCATCAGTCGAACATCAGCGTAGGTTGAATCCCAAGATGCAGGAAGTTGTACGTGCAGAAGTCCTAAAATTGTTAGATGCAGGTATTATTTATCCCATTTCAGACAGTGCATGGATCAACCCGGTTCAGGTGGTACCAAAGAAGGGAGGAATCACAGTAGTTTCCAATGAAAATAATGAACTCATTCCTACCAGGACGGTTACAGGTTGGCGGGTCTGTATTGACTATCGCAAATTGAACAATGCTACAAGGAAAGATCACTTTTCTCTCCCATTCATTGATCAAATGTTAGAGAGACTTGCCGGTCATTCTCACTACTGTTTTCTTGATGGTTATTCGGGATATAATCAAATCCCAATAGCCCCCAGAAGATCAAGAAAAGACAATTTTTACTTGCCCATATGGCACATTTGCATACAGGAGGATGCCATTCGGATTATGCAACGCACCTGCTACATTTCAACGTTGCATGACGTCAATCTTCTCAGATATGGTGGAGAACTACATCGAAGTCTTCATGGATGATTTCTCGATTTTCGGGGACTCTTTCGATGAATGCTTAAATCACTTGTCTATGGTTCTTCAGCGATGTGAGGAAACCAATTTAGTTCTCAACTGGGAGAAATGTCACTTCATGGTGCAAGAATGAATAGTTTTAGGACATCAGATCTCAGACCTAGGCATTGAAGTGGACAGGGCAAAAATTCAGGTGATTGAAAAACTCCATCCTCCGACTTTAGTTAAAGGAATCTGAAGTTTCCTAGGGCATGCAGGTTTCTATCGACGTTTCATTAAGGACTTTTCAAAAATTATAAAACCGCTATGTAGTCTGCTTGAGAAGGACATTCTATTCATCTTCACTAACGATTGTTTGAAGGCTTTCAACACTTTGAAGGAAAAACTTATCTCAGCACCAATTTTGGTAGCACCTGATTGGAACTTGCCATTTGAGTTGATGTGTGATGCCAGTGACTATGCAGTTGGGGCAGTGTTGTACCAAAGAAAAGATAAAATTTCACATGTGATTCACTATGCAAGTCGAACTCTCATTGATGCACAGATGAATTACGCTACCACAGAAAAAGAACTTCTCGCTGTGGTGTTTGCCTTTGATAAATTTCGATCCTATCTTATTGGATCAAAGGTAGTTGTCTATACAGATCATGCCGCACTGAAATATCTGCTAACCAAGAAGGATGCAAAACCTCGACTTATTAGGTGGGTGCTTCTACTGCAAGAGTTTGATCTCGAGATTAAGGACAAGAAAGGTTGTGAAAATCTTGTTGCTGACCATCTTTCTCGGATCGAACCATCGGCACACGATCAAACTGATGTAATCAACGAGATATTTCCAGATGAGCAACTATTTCACATTGCATCAGCCCCATGGTATGCGGATTTTGTAAACTTTCTAGCCAGTTCTATTATCCCTCCGGAGTACACAAGTCATCAGAAGAAGAAGTTCTTTAGTGACATTAAATATTACTTCTGGGAGGACCCTATTCTATATAGACGAGGGCTGGATCAAATCATTCGACGCTGTATACCAGAAGAGGAGGTGACTCAGATCCTAGAGTATTGTCACTCATCTGAATATGCTGGGCACTTCAGAGCATCCAAAACTGTTGCCAAAATATTGCAATCTGGTTTCTATTGGCCGACCTTATTTCAGGACGCTTATGACTTTGTTAAAAAGTGTGACCGGTGCCAACAGACAGGAAACATCTCAAGACGAAACGAAATGCCTCTCAATAGCATATTGGAAGTTGAATTATTTGATGTATGGGGCATTGACTTCATGGGACCATTTCTCTCGTCATTTGGAAATCAGTACATTTTGGTAGTAGTTGACTATGTCTCTAAATGAGTGGAAGCAGTGGCCTTACTAACAAACGATACTCGGGTCGTGGTAAAATTCTTGAAAAAGAACATTCTCACGCGTTTCGGAACCCTCCGGGCCATTATTAGTGATGGTGGAAAATATTTCTGCAACCGCCAGTTTGAATCTTTGTTGACCAAATATGGTGTCCGTCATCGCATCTCAAACCCTTATCATCCTCAGACTAGTGGACAGGTAGAGATCTCAAATTGGGAGTTGAAACGAATTCTTGAGCTTACAGTCAATGCTTCCCGCAAGGATTGGTCTAATAAACTGGATGATGCATTGTGGGCATACCGTACGGCATTCAAGACCCCTATTGGCATGTCTCCTTATCGGTTGGTCTTCGGAAAAGCATGCCATCTGCCAGTTAAATTAGAACATAGAGCGTATTGGGCTGTCCGTAATTTAAACTTTGACACGAAGGTGGCCGGTGAAAAATGACTTTTACAACTCAATGAAATGGAAGAATTCCGTCTAGAGGCCTATGAAAGCGCTAAGATTTATAAAGAGAAAACAAAGAAATGGCATGACCAACACATTCAGAAGCGGACATTTGAAGTGGGAGAACAAGTGCTGCTATATAATTCCCGTCTCAAACTCTTTCCAGGGAAGTTGCGTTCAAGGTGGTCGGGACCATTCACAGTGAACAAAGTGTTCCCTTACGGTGCTGTGGAATTGGCCGTGGATGGCACTAAAATGTTTAAAGTAAACGGGCAAAGGTTAAAAGCTTATCGGGATGGTGATCTCTCTAAAGAAAAATCAACTGTCCACCTTACACACTCGGAGTAACCAACTCGACAAAGTCAAGCTACTGACTCTAAACAAGCGCTACTTGGGAGGCAACCCAACTTCTACTCCTTTTTATTTCATTTCTTATTTTCTTGCATCATCGTTTTAAATTCCATTTTATCAATAGGTAGTTTGAATATTTTTTATTTGTGTGCACCTTTACTTTTGGTTACTCATCATCCATTGCATGCCATTAGTTTCTTACATTTTTTTTTTTGTGTAAAAAAAAAACGAAGCTTTGGGGTTCTGTCCGCTCGAGCGGACAGATAAAACCTCATTGGGGCTCTTTGTCCGCTCAAGCGGACAGATTGAACCCCAAAAGGGGTTCTCGTCGTTCGAGCGGATTGAACCCCAAAAGGGGTTCTCTGCCGCCGCCGAGAGCATGATTGAGCCCCAAGAGGGCTCTCTGTCCTTTCGGCGGACAGAGAACCCCTTTGGGGTTCAATCCTTCGAACAGACGAGAGAACCCCCAAGAGGGCTCTCTGTCCGCTCAAGCGAGCGGATAGATACCCCCCCTTTTGTTTTGTTTTCTCCTTTCCTTACTCCTTCCCTTCTCCACCATTTCCCCTTCTCCATTCCACATCAAGCAACAATAATCATTATCGTCTCCTCTCTTCGGCTACACTTCACTTCTAACACCACCAAGCATTCCAGGTAATTTAGCTTCCCTTTCATGATATTTACATTTATGCAATTTCTCTTCTTTTTTCCTTTTCTCTTTTCTCTCTTTGCTTGTTTGAGGAGGTTGGGGTTTTGAATTGTGGTTTGGAGGTTTGAGGCGTTGTCGGGCTATGCTTGATTGAAGCAAAATTTTGGGCTTGGGGACATCTCCATGTTATGTTCTTATTTTAGCTTACTTATTTTAGCTTACACCCACCAGGTGTTTGTTGAAATGACTATCCCAATTTTTTCCCTTTTGCTTGTTTCCTTAGTACATTTGCTCTTCTCCTTTATTCGTTCCCTTGCGTTTTCATATCAATGCCGGTCTTTACACAGCACCACACTCTACACACACACACTGCATCCATCCCCATCACCATGCTCACACCACCTCTCACGCATGGAGCATAGTTTTGGCATGTCATGTCTTGTCTTTCTCCCCTATTGAATTGTTCTTGATTGTAACATCTCTCTCTTCTTGATTGGTAGGTGTGATGCCGAGAGCGAAGAAACCAACACAAGACGCGAGACCAAGCTTGGGTAAAAGAAAGGCTCCATCTAAGCAGACCAAACAACCGGCCACATATGACGATACCAAATTTGAGACAGAGGACGCTTGGTTAGTATACAAGCGCGACACCAGCAGACAAACTATTCTCCCGGAGCGAAGAGTTTTAACATCGGACTTTGCAAATGAATTACTTGGTCACGTTATTGCAAGAAATCAGTGGGAATCCCTTGTAGCCACTCCGCGTGTTGCATATGTCGAAATTGTCAAGGAATTCTACGCCAATATCCATGACAACCTCGACAACCCCTAGCATCCTAAGTACCAGCAAGTCTACATGAGGGGGCAATATATTCCATTCCCCCCCCTTAGAAATTCTCTGCTAGTATAGACTTGACAACGTGGAGACCGACATTTTTCACGTAGCGCACACCGATCCCCACGAAGTAGTCACATCTCTCTGTCAAGGTATTGATCATTGGCCTGATGGGAGTAGCACCTTGGACTATAAAAGTCTTCTGCCTCAAGTACGAACGTTGGACAAAATGGTGAGCGCCAACCTTCTCCATACGACGCATACATCTACTGTCACCATGGAGCGGGCCCGCCTACTTCACTGGCTCCAGACTAAGACCCTCAACATTGAAAACTATATCTTTTACAATATCTGGCATATTCGAAACAACCGGAGATGTTTGGCATTCCCGTCGCTGATTACAGGACTTTGTGAAATGCATGGCATTGACCTCTCTCATGAGATCACCCCGGTGAAGCGTACAATGCAAATTGATCGAATTGGGATACGTAGTTCTGAACTACACCTAGCCCGCGAGGTGGACCACGGCCCACAGGACCCCCTGGCGGTCAGGGCATCTTAGAGGGCGATGCCGGGCCTGTTCTTGACGATCCTATGCCCGAAGACATCCTTCAGCCAGCCACTGAACCGACTCCGGCTTTTATTTCTCATGAGCTCCATGAATGGCAAGCCTCGCATGCCACACTCGAAGCATAGATTCGAGAGATTAGGAAACCCAAGTTCACAAGGCCGAGGCCCGCAGACGAGAGCATGAGGCGCTCTCCGCCCAAATGACGCAGTTCCTCCGCTATTTCAGCCTCTACCCACCGCCACCCCCCCAATGATTGGGACGTTCAGTACACTCTATACCTCAAATCTATTAATTTTCTTTTCTTCTTTTTACTTCTTTCTTTTCTTCTTTGCATTGGAGACAATGTGTGATTTTGTTGTTGGGGGTGGTGCCAGTGACACTCGTTATCTCATCATTAAATGCCTACACCAAAAAAAAAATTGATTGAAACCATCCCTTGTGTAACAACATGAACGTTTTGCCAACTTATGATAATTCATGATTGATCCGAAGCCAATTTGTAAGATGTGTCTGCTCATTGCTACTATTTAAGGATTTTAAATTTTTACCCTTGCGAGGCTCTCAATCTAGAGCACATAGCTATTCTTTTTGTTACTTATTCTTCGACTTGGGTTGTGTGTTACTAAATGAAGGTCTAAGTTAAGACTTTAGGAAATTTTAATCCCAAATGCTCGTTAACAATGTCACTTAACCCACATCTGAAATCAAGTTTGGGGGTAATTGAGCTGAGAATGATGATCGTTTAAAGACACAATAATTCAATCCTTATTGAAAAGCGTTGTAGGTGGTTCTGGTCAGCAAGTTGAAGTTAGGCATTGACTGTTTGCTAGAATTCTAATCCCCTCTTTCAGTTGTAAATGAAAGACACTGCACTAAGTCAAGGCTTATCTGGTAGGAAAAAGTTGCCTGTACTGTGTGTGAAAGCTAACTTTGAGTAATATGGCCCTATGTACGAACAATATGTAGGAGACGATCTACCAAGGAAGAGGGCTACCACAGTATTAGAGCGAAAACTACCTACTTAAAAAAAAAAAACAGTGCTGCATGCCTGGCTTTGTCTTAAACATAGATTAGGGGATTTAGATGCATAGTTAGTTTGACTTGCCTAATGAATTCTTGAGGACCAGAACACTGGACATAGCAGAAGATTATTGCCAATCTAAGCTAAAAAAAATTTCAGTTAGTAAAGTGAGTTTGACCTTAGTGGAAAATCCTCGGGTAGAAAGAATAAATTGTTAACTGTGGTGTGAAATTCACGAGAGGAGAAAGGATAACTGACCTTCGCAGGTGGAGGTGGAAGAGACTTAAACACTCATTTGTTCACATAACCTTGTTTAAGATTAAAGTAATGATTGGAAATAGCTATCCACACACACACGAGTCACACATTGGATAATTTTTTAAAATCTTTTTAAACAGCAATGTCGAGACACATTTCGTAAATTTAATCCGGAGATGTTATCCTGAAGTGAACGGCAAAATTATCTTTGGCTTGCACAAGCTATAATCCTGTGCTTTCAAACCTTAGTATCAATTTTTGTTTTGCTCGGGACTAGCAAAATTTTAAGATTGGGGGTTTGATAAGAGTATTTCATACACGCACTTAACCTCTTTTAATTTAACCTTTAGCTATATATCTCGATTGAAATAAAACATTTATTGCACTAATTCAATCAATGTTTGTGTATTTAGGGATGACGCATATCATTGGAAACAAAGAGATGGAATGAATTGAGAATCACGGATTGAGGCATGGGAAAGACTGATGAAATTCATCCGCGCACTTAATTTATTACCAAGTGAAGATCAAAGCCAACCGAATTCAATCGGAACCAAAACGAAGGCAAACGGATGAGACATAGCAGGGAAAGTCCCCTCTCTGGCCGCTCGAGAGGGAACTGTTTCCTCGCTCGAGCGAGGCAAGAGAAGGGAATTTCCCTCTCATGCGCGCCTCGGCGGCACTGTAGCCTCGCTCGAGTGGACGGCCTGCGGGCAGATCTTCCGTTTGCCCGTAGGCTAATTTTGGTAAGCCAATCTGGGATCTATGGAGATCGCTTTGAACCCTAAAGGAAGGAGATAAAAAGGAAGGGAGAGGCAGGAGAAAGAGGGCGAAAAATCCAAGAGAAAAATGAGGACAAAAACACAAGTTTTGGGGAACGAATCTATCGTCCGGCAATTGGTAAGCAAGAACGAAGGCAAGGAAGCACCGGATTTGTGTGACAACTCATTTGAAGACTTTCAACCGGGTTAAATCCAAACTTTTTCGTCTCTTCTTGTAATCAAATAATCCGGGTGATGAATTCTCCATTTATTTATTATTTTTGTAATCGAATTATGGTAGGCTAAACTTTTTATGCTATAAATGAAGATGTAAACCTTATTATGTTCTCTTAATTCATGAATTCCTTTTCTTAATCCTAATTTATGATTTATTGATTTATGCCATGGATTGGATGTCCGTTTAAATGATTGATCACCATTTGAACGTGTTTGTGATTTATTTTCGTTTCTGAGAGGTTCAAAATAAATTAGCTCATTATGGTTATAAACTCCAAGTCAATAGAAATTAGAAATAATTTCCTATGCTTGGTGTAATCAATTTAGATCATCTTGCCGTTAAATGCGTTTTTATATATTCGTATTCAAAATAAGAATATTTTGGAACTTATATGAAAATAGGTTTAATTCTTCTCGACAGAGATTATTAGACAATTTAGGATTGTCGATTGTCAAATTAAGAATAAAATGGATTAGGAAGTATGAATTCATGGATTAAAGTAAATATACAGGGTGGAGTCGGATTCCTAGCATAATTTATCTGTCTGTGTTTTTCTCGAAATCAGTAGGCAACTTTCATTTATTAAGCTAAGTTAATCTAGTTTCAATAAAATCAAAACATTCCAAATTCTATTGTGTGTATTCAATTTAAGCAGAATTAATTTACTTTTGGTTAATACAAATCATAGTCCTCGTGGGAACGATACTCTTTTACTCATTTTATTACTATTACTTGTCAACGAACTCGTACGCTTGCGGGATTTCACTATACATTAAGGAGAAACTCACCACTTGCCACCAACCGAGTCATGCATTTCCGGCGCATGTTCTCTTGTGAATACACACAGTTGTTAAGATTCAGACTAGAACTGGAAGATCTAACTGGAGATCTGAACTGAAGTTGAGCTTAATTTGTATCAACTCCCGTATTTTTGCATACACTTTGGATAATGTCAGTTTAGATGGCTCGTGCCCTCACCCTTTTGCCATGCAAACTTGTGTTTACAATATTTACACATTGCTTTGACAATTAGTTTTCCGTCTGGTATTGTACCAGTCTGCACTAATTTGAAATGATCCCAACATCCAACCTTTTGTTTTGCGGCTCTTCGTTTAGTACTCGACCCAATTTATGGCACTTTCTTGTGTAATGATCCATGTAGAAAATAAAAATATAAAATGTAGAATTATAGAAAATTACAAATGTAGAAATATAGAAATTGAATAGAAGAAATCACTAAAATAAGCAAATTAAACTGTAAATTGCACAATAAAAGAGTTAATGTTGACATTATAATATTTTTGGATTGAGTAAGTTGAGAGAGTTGTGAATTTATGATGAATTTGGAAGTGGACGAGAGTTTTATAGAAAAAATAAAATGAGCCATTGAAAAAAAAAAAAATTAGGGACCAAAATGGTCACTTCTGTGACCATTGAGGCTGCAACAGTCACAAAATTGACCGTTAGAGTGGCCCGTAATGATCACATTATAACCGTTTGGCACCTCAGCTTTTTAAAAAAGTTAAGATTTGGTCCACGAGCCAGGCTCACGGGATTGGCCCATGAGCTGATCCGTCTTTTTCAAGGACCGACCCAGGTTGGCCCTTGAAATCAAAACAGTTCGATCTTCGACGAGCCCCTGCCTATAATGGGCCAAGCCGTCAGGTCCATGGGCGCTTCAGCCTAATTGCTATCCCTAATTGTGTGAAATTTTAATCAAATTTATGAAATCTATTCAACTCCATAAATATTAAGAAATCTTTTAAAATCTAATTTAAATACACTCTTCTAAAATGAAAAAAAAAAATTGTAGTTGAGGTTCCTAATCTTTTCATATTTTCATAAAAAAATAACTAAATAAATGGCATACAAAATGATGCACAAGAAACAGATTCTTATTACAACAAATGTTGCATGAATTTCTTTGGTAGTATAAATTCAAGCTCTGGGTCACTTTATTTTGAACACTAATCTTGAATTAATCCAGTTCATCACATAATTTAGCAATTAGCATCCATGGCTAACTCATTTCTGTCTCTTACAATTCTTGGCTCCTTTCTTCACTTCTTGTTTGCCATTTCAAGTATATTTCTTCATACTTTTTTATTTTTTTTTAAATCTTGGGTGCCCTCACAATAATTTTTTTTCATGACAGATGATTATCACGTCGAAAAACTTGCGATGGTTGCTTAAAAACTTAAACCATTAAAAAGTGTTATGAGTCGTCTTCTTAATGCGCTCTTAAGATCCTAAGTAGAGGTGTCAAGATGGGCTGGTCGGCCGAACCCGCATTGGCCCACCCGCCTCGACCCAGAACCGCAGGCCGGGCCGTGAATCGAGTCGGCTGTTCACGGGCCGAGGAGGCCAACCCGCGGGCCGTTCACGGGCCGAAGAGGCCAAACCGCGGGCCGCCCGTGAACCGCTTTGATTTTTAAAAAAAAAATGGGCAGACAATTCAAACTTTCATATTTGAAATGATATTTAAAAAAAAAAAAAAAAAAAAAAAACAAATGGCAGAGAGCCGTTTAAAGTGATAGATGTGACATATGTGTGATATTTTAGTCTTTAAATATATAAATAAAAAATAGAAATTGAATTAAAAAATTAACAAATGTGAATTTATCATTGTTATTTATTTTTTATTTAGTAATTTAACACATTTTTTGTTATATATGTAAACATTTTTTTTTTGAATTACAATAAGTAACTAAATTTTTTTAGTAATTTTAAAAAAAATTAATTTTTTATTCATATGCGCCGAACCGGGTTGAACCGCGGCCCACATGGGCTCTACCCGGATGGGCCAACGGGTGGGGTGGGTCGGGCTCGTGTTCAATTTTTGTGGGCTGGATTGACCCGGCCCGCAACCCGTCATGGTCCAGACTTTTTCTAATGCGGGCCGTCACCGGACTTCATCAGAGGCAGGCCGACCCGACCCGCCTGACCCGGATTGACACCTCTAATCCTAAGGGGGTGAAGTTTTTGCCTTATAAGTTAAAATTGATTTCTAGTGCAAAAGAATGTCATTTAAACGAAAAACTTTAAAGGAAAATTGGCGCAAATAGTCCACAACATTTGTCCATAGTGTGGAAATAGCTTCTAATTCTTATTTTTTGCACAAAAGTTTCTAATATATGTGTTTTGGTGATTAATTGGTTCTTATTTGATGAAGAACACAAATACGTCTTTAGTTTTAATTAGAAAAAATTCACATTAGATTGATAACCTTTGCAAAAAAAGTGCAGATAGGTCTAGTATATTTATTAAATAATATTTAATTTAGCATATTAAAATATATCATTATAGTCGTATCAATTAGTTTTTAATAAGAGAAGAATGTCAAATTATTGTGCTTTAAGTATATGTAATGGCTATGTGATGTGAAAAATATGAATAAAAATTAAATTCAACAAATAACAAAATGGCATATATAATTTTATGATATTGAACTAATCTTATTATATTTTTTAGCATAAAAATACTAATAAAAAATAATTTACACATTATTTTTTCTTTATTTTTGAACGATAATAAAACAATAAATTTAAATGTGAATAATACAGTTGGAGCTCTAATATTTGTAGTTAATAAACGAATAGTTCAATTAAATAAAAGTATTTGATCATCAAGTTTGAGAAAAATTTATTTTTCTTTTTATGTTGTAACGATAAAATAATTGATTAAATTTTAAATATTGTAATTATTTAATAATAAAAAATAATAATTTTATTTAACATGTTTGTTAATATTTATGAGATTGAATTTTAGTTATTTTATAATAGTTCATAAAACATACAAAACAATTTAGTATATTATCAATTTGGTCAATAAAGTATTAATTCAAAAGAAACAAAAAAGAACTCATTAGTTTCTTTTAATTTTTTGTAAAAAAACAAAAGTATCGAACCCAATTGCAATTTTTTCTTATTAAAATTAAGAGTATATTGATCTTTTTAATCAAATAAAGACCATTTGTACACAAAAACACATGGGTTATATACTTCTTGTAAAAAAACAAACGTTAAGGATCATTTTCGCAATGAAGACAAAGGTTAGAGAACATTTACACCAAATTCCCAACTTTAAATACTTTATTTCACTTTGATAGGAAGAAAGGTTCTTTAAAAAAAATTGCCATTTCATTTTGTTGCTCAAGTTTTTAATATGGGTTCTAAGAATCCTTGTACTTTTCTTTTATATATATATATATATATATATATAACCCTCTAATTGGCACTTTCACATTTGCCTGCAGGCCATGGTGTCTGCAATATGAAAGTGCCAATTAGGAGGGTTACACTTACACCAATTTCTTGGGTGCTTGCCATTGCTGCTATTTTCCTCCAAGTCATGAAGGCAACCCACATATCTTAATAAGCATCCTGAATAATTTTGGAGCAGAATAAGTTGTTGTGAAGTTCATAATATATATTTTCTTTAACGCGTCGATTTGGTGAAGTTTTAATGGATTATAAATATTGTTGTAATAAAATTGTAGTTAAGGTACTTGTTTTTGTTAATATTGTTTTGGAAAATTTGCAATTTTCATTTTCAACTTTTGTAGTTTGTTATTAATTTACCCTTAACCTTTTTTCAGTAAAACATCTCCAATTTTTCATTTAATTACAAATCACGTTATCATTAACAAATTTTAACATATTTACTCTTCTCTTAAGTAAACAAAAAAAAAACAATAAAATAACAAAAAATAAGAAAAAATTGTCCCACCCCACCCCACTCCACCCCACCCCACCCTACCCTAACCGGAGAATGATGAACAACAAATACAAAAGCAACGCCATAACAATCCTTCATCAATAAAAGATGATTTTGGGTCTCTTCCTTACATCAAACTAAGCGTTCTAGTGAGCCTAAATTTCAATTTTTATGCATGTTTTATCATATTTTGTTAGAAATAACCTGTTTTGGAGGCTATATTTGAAGAAAGAAAATTTAGGAGTTACGTTATAATTAGGTGTGGGTGTGGGTCGGGTTGGGTCGGTTTTGGACCCAACCCGATCCGAATTGAAAAAATCGAAACCACAAAAATTCTGAAAAAATGGGCTCGGAACCGACCCGAACCGATTCAGGTCGATTCGGGTTTTGATTTGGGCCAGATTAAAGAATAAAAACTAATTTTTTTTTTCAAAACCGACCCGAGTCGGTTCGGTTCGGTTCGGGTCGGGTCGGGTCGGGTCGATTTCGTGGGTTTTTTGCCCGATCCTAGTTATAATTGGAGAATTTGGAATGGTTATCTCATTTTGTAGAAGAGTCATTTTCTGAATATTCCCTTACCAGGAAATTGCCACCCGTCGAAGAACCGGTTCGAATTGTAGATTTCAGTTCCAGAGAATCCTCGTTTCACCACTCCGATTCAGACCAAGGCCACAACAAAATGAACCAAGATTGGGGTACGAGTTTGGCCACTAGGGTCACTGGAGCCGTCATCTTTATCCTTATCTTCAACGTCACTCAATGACATCATTTCCAGCCCCAAATCTTTGTCTCGTTTATGCAACCCCGTGCCAGAGCCAAACCGCCAAGTCTTTGCTATTGTCATCTCTTTGCAAGCTTAATCTGTCGCATAATTCGTTTTGGAGTCCGATACCCAAGAGGTTGATTGGTTCAGGGAGGTTGAGTGTAGTTGATTTGTTGAAGAATCAACTCTTTGGATGAAATCTTTCTTGATGGGCTACCATTAATGGTCCTATTGTTTATGTCCATTGACAATGATGACGATGGCGATGGCTGTGGCAGTTGTGGCTATGGTAAGATGAATTGAGTGTGAAGATGAAGAAGTTACTTTGTACTTTTTGAAAAATTATAAGACTTCATTTACAATTTTTGTTATTTTTGTTGTTTTATTGTTTTCTTTTATTGTTGTTTATTTAAGAGAATGACAAATTCGTCAAAATTATTAATGGGGACATGATTTATATTTAAATAAAATATTGAAGATGTCTGGTACTAAAAAAAAATTAATAGCAAATTGCAAAAATTGAGAATAAAAAGTACAAATTTCCCCAAAAATTTTGCACTTACCATGGTCTATATGACATTTTTTTAACAAAAGACAGAGTTAACATTTTACATGTAAGAGCAATCATTTTGTCAATATTTTAAAAAGGACCATTTTTTTCACTACTAAAAAGTGAATATTCCAAAAAAATTAAAACAACCCTAGACTTAATGTTGAAATATTTACTCTCATTATGTTCAGAGGATACAATAATGTTTGGCCAAATTTAGACAGTAAATTATTTTTTTATTGGTGAAAGTTAAAAATAAGTCATTTAGTTTGACACGTGTTGCTTCCCAAAAGTAACTCTCTGTTATGAAGTACTAAAAATAGTTTACAATACAGCACGTGGATTTCAAACAAAGTCTAAACAACTCGAACGGCTCATCAGGCTATTTATATAAGAGATTAACAAAAAAAAAAAATTTGGGAGTGAAAAAGACAAATTTGAAAGCTAGAGAATCTAATAGGCAGTTATAACTAAAATGAAATTTCCATGCCATTTAGGTTCAACTATTGTTGATATATATACACACATACAAGAGCCAAAGCTGTCAGAATCATGGCAACAGCAGTCTTGTGGCTGAACTCTGACTGCTATGTAAAGCTTGCATTCAAGCTACTTCTTGTCTCGTGCGATCGGTGACAGTCCTGCTCGTTTCAGCATCCTTCTCCGTATCCTCACCCCAGTCAAATGTTGTAGAACAAAATATCGACAATGTTCATATGGGACTTGCTCTTGATACCTACATTCATGTAAAACCCTAATCAACTGATAAAACCGAGATATTCACAATGAAGGATGCTTTTTTACCCTTGAGGAGGTTAGGAGGGGGATTGGGGTTAACTTCTAAGTAAACAACAATATATACAAAAATGGCATGTTTGGTACAGAGAAATGGATCCTGGACAATGTTAAGGAAGAAAAAAAAACTAAGTTTCTCACTATATTAAATCGGGTCAATGCAATATATCATCGGAACTGAAATATAGTTTCATGACAGGAAATCTCAATCAATAATTTTCTGGTCTGCAAATTAACTTCTAAATCAATTCAGTTTGAATTTCCTTTGTTCCACAGATTTTGAAACCCTGTATCTTGCAACAAAATGCAATAATTGGAAGAAGTGTGGTTCCATGTCAAAAGTACAAAGATATAAACAACTGTGAAACAATCATTGAAATTGCAGGAAAGCCATAAAACCACCGAGTTCAAGAGCAAACATTAGAAGTTTAGAACCTGGTTCGACATGCTTGTTGCAGAAGTCCAGCTCTGTGGATGTACTGTCACTAAATCGTCTCTGATGAAAGTTATCGTTCTCGATTCTTGTTCTCGATTAGTTACAAGCTGAGGTGGGAGCTCTCTCATCATCCATAGTACGAAGGCTGAGGGCACTGATGAACCTAGAAAAGGTTGTATGTAAACACATTAATTAAAAAGAAAAATTTCCACGACAACCAAGTCAATGTATAACATGTAAGAGAATACACATCACACGTGTGATCAGGCACTTCTCTCTCTAAAGCAGATAAATTTTTTTGACTAGTTACCCTCTCTAAATGGGAAACAACCTAGTTCACAAGACTGCTGTTGCCATGATTCTGACAGCTTTGGCTCTTGTCATTGCTCACAATTCATGTGAAACAATTACCTGTACAATCCATCCAGTGTTCCAGTGCTCACAATCTATCATAATTCTAAAATCAAGACTTCCAGATATCTATGTTTTTCATCTTCATATTTCATCATCAGTAATAAATTAATTGCTCTTCCATTGACTTGTACACCTTACTTGATGGAAGCAGATGCTAGGAGAAAGACATGCACTTTCAGGTGGGATCAACTTGCAATTTGAAGGGCAAGTTCGGTAAATCATATGAACTAGGTTGTTTCATCATACCAACAAATCTATTGTAGAAATTTTACATCAAGAATAGCAAAAGGAAACTGGAATATATCCACAATCCAGACTCTGGAAGATTGATAGCACGGCCTTCACAATTCAATGATTCGGGGGGGCCATTACAAATACTACCTACTCCCTATCTCCACCATTCTTTCTTGGTTCAACATTCACTATCCCATAAAAATGAGTAAAAAATAAAGGTGCGCACAAACAACCTAACTCATACCAAAATTGTTCCTGAACATTGCTGGTAAAATCACAATCACAATGCTAATAGCACACTTGGATATTATTTCTATTTGAAATGGATAGGAAGATAATATTACCATCTAGAATAGCATACTAAATACGTAAAAATAATGAGCCAGTTCACGAGGTCCAGTTAAATCATTGAATGAAGTTAAAGAAAATACCTATAAAATAATACAGAACCAGTAAAAGAGAGGTATAAACACCATCTATCTCTTCTTGATGCCAATGATAAATCAGCTGTAATATTGATAATCTTTTCATTAGAAATTCCTTCCGCTGAAAACAGGAATGGAAGACAGCTTGCTACAGAACCAGCAAGAAACTTACAGGTATATTTGTAGATATAGTAACAAGAGCACTTGATGTGAAACATAAAACAGATACAATGGCCAAACCTGCAACCTATACATAGCAAATTATGTTATAGAAAACCAATTATTGGAACACAGGTACCAATACCTATTGCAGCAGAATATCTGCAACCTATTAACAGCAACGTATGTTAAAGAAAACCAATTATTTTGACCATAAGAAAATGAAGAAATAGCATGGGACTCGTTAAAAAAAAATAACTATTTCCAGACTAACTGAAATTTATTCACGACCATACACTTTGATCTTTGAAGGAAACAAAGAAACTGCAGTGTAACTCTTACAAAAGACTGAAATGATAAAAGTACTAAAAGAGAACACTACTTCCAGACTATTGAAATCATCCTCAGCCATATATGCATACGGCATCAAAACATAAATTACAACAGATTTAACCCATTTGGGACGAACATGAATGGAATTTCACTGACACAAGAAATCTATACGTCATAAAATTTACTCTGATAGGCATGACGTTAATTATTTGTTTCTATTTTCGATAGTTCCACTCACTAAACGTAATAATTTTGAGATTAAGAGAATCACAGTAAAGCATCTTATTTTTCTAGAGCAACATAGTAAAATCTCCTGGAGTACAATTGAATAACCTACCTTCCACATTTCTGATGAGGCGCGCTCAGATCTCACTTTTCTCATTTTCAAGAACAATACAAGCCCTGTACCAAATTTGGTTCATGGAAACAAAAGAGACGCATTAGTTGGAGAGAACTTAAGATAATCGTAGTGGAACTCCATTGTAAGCATTATTAATAAATATATTAATGTTTGTAATTATGATCAAGAAATGAGCAGTGCCTTCCCAAAATTATTTCAACCCAGAGGTCCTCCAATCATACTTTCTTTTCTTAAGGCTCTTTAGGTTCCGATGCAGTTGAACGTCTGGGGTAGAAAAATTTAATTAAAAAGGAAATCATGTCCAGACAAAAGAATCTTTACAGCACTAGCAAAATAAAGCCAGCATAAGTTTTCTCAACTACCATGTTTGAAATTCCAGACCTCAGTCATGCAGCAGTTGCCTCAATTGAGATAGCTATCAACTAGAATTTCACTTGACTCTCCTCTCTTCTCTTTTTGGTTATTGTTATCAGAACTTTATCCTCCATCCTGGTTTCTCTCAAGAATTATAGATAATTATTTAAGAACATATTAGAGCAAATTTTTTATCCTTATCAGAGTGATTACAAGAAATGAAGCAGAAAACAAAATTAAAATTGGACGATAAGAACGGAGATAAAAATGAGGAAGAATAAGTAGTTCAGATAATACTCACTTTGATGGGCTCTATAATCTAGTACCCTTGACGAGTATTGATGCTTTCTTAAGCAAATTCATGAATTTTTTTTCTTACTTCATTGATGACAATTGATTGACAGAAATGTTTGCCAAAATTTTATAAAGAACAATATAAAACGTGCATCGGCAACAAATTGTTGGCATCAGATTCAAAATTTTCTGGAACATAACTTCCAGAGTCTTTTCCCAGGTATTATACATATGTGTCATTTCATTGTAAGTCATATGGTTTTAGTATAGATCACCCACTCATCATTGTCAGATGAATCATATTCATGATAGATGCACACTTAAGATTCATTGTGAATCAGCTTCATCGTAAAATAATGGAAAGTTCCTGCCCATGTGAAACTATACCATGTCAATCCACTTCTCTCGACCAAAACTGTAACACCCCAAAATTTCGTTAATAGCAGTTGATTTGAAATTTAGGACTTAATTGCACAAGATGAAAGTTTGAGAACCCAATTTGATCATGACAAATAGGTTTAGGACCATGATGCAATTTTCTACAAAAGCATATTATTTTGGCAATGCTAAAACCCGGTTTTAGGAAAAATTGGAAAATTATGATTAGTTGATTACCTTGATTGAGAATTGTGATTAATTGATTTCCTTGATTTTTTCTCCTCAATGATTAGCTTATATCATGCACAAAAAATTAAGGCAAAATATGTATATTTAATGCTCTCTTACATATATATGGTAGATAAAATAGTAATTAGATGCTAATGTGTATATAATTGCATACGATTATGTGATTAGCTTAAATCAGCCTTTAATGACGCATATAATTTAAAGTAAGAATATATATTTTCCTAATAATACAAACAGGTAATATACGAAAGTAATTAATGAAATTGAAAATTTTCATGTATGGAAAACCTCAACCTCACCTATAAATACCCGCCTTTTTTTGCAAACAAGAAACACACAACTACACAAATTTCTTCTTCCTCTTAGAATAAGTGAAAAAGAGAGGAATTTCAAGTTCTTTAAGTTTCAAACAAAAGGTAAGTATGTTGTTATGTTGATCTAAGAGTAATTCTTTTTATATATTATTTTTCACGGCTATGTTTATGTTATGTTCCATATTATGCAAGATATATAAAGTATTGTGTAAGATTGATCATAAATGGATTGGAGTTTAGTAGCGCTATGCACAAAAATTTAGTACCATCTATGTTAAGTCCAATCCCTTTGTCTCTCCATGCAAGTATGAAATTCCGTTGAAATACATATATAAGAAAAAAATTACTCACGCATACTTATTAAAATTTTATCTCACATTATGTTTGTTTCTCTTTTTCAGAAAATTAGCGGTTTGAGACTGTCGATACAAAAATGGTTACAGTTGCAGGTTATTTCATGAAAATTTATGAAAAACATCCATTTATCTTTATTTTATTTCATTATGTAAAACCAATCTATTAAATATATGTTATGAATTAGGTTGAATTTTTATTATTTAAAAAAAGAAAATCTCATGTATTCATTTTCGGTCCTTTTATTTAAGTTTACTTTAAGTTTTAATAACACTTGGATCATTAAAGATTCGGGTCGTCACAATTAATGGCTCAATTGGTACCAACATTCCACTTAAATTCCTCTTAAAGGAAGAGGTCAAGAGTTTGAATCGCTAGAGACGCAACAGAAATTCAGTTTGAGTCTAACCTCAAGTAGACAGTATGTAAGCTAACGGTGCACGAAATAGCCCCTAGACGAGAGGGTCGTAGGGGAAAGTCCGTGATTGTTACATAAGCCATGAGACTAATCTAAATGCGCTTTTCTGAAGCTAATTTTCAGAAAATAGGAGTAAAAAGAATAGATGAAAAAATAATTTATACATTAGTACTGGAAAAACACACAAAAAAAAAAAAAAAAACCAATTGGCTAATATCATAAGTGCTCACCATAGCATGCCAAGGCTCCTCCCAGCAAAAGAACTGCAACAGCAAAGAGATCTACATATACCTGCAAGATTGTTGCAAATTGCACCTTCATCAACCCTCAACCACACAGACAGAATAAGAATGTAATACATTTCCATAAGACAATTTCTGGTTAAAAATAAATTTTTGTGCCACTTTAACAAGTTGCCATTTAAAGACATCTATATTTGTCTAAAGTTCAGAAACAACAAACAGACCAAATAAGTACAAAATGAATTGCTTTGAACATCTTACATCATGTGAACATTAGTATCCCATTTCTAAGAGACTAAGACAATTAGCCAATAAATTAACCATGCAAAATTCCACTTGAACAGAAATAATTAACCATTGTTAGGTCAAGTTATGAGAAACCCATCAGTAAGGACATTGCCATGGTTCAATTATTTATAACCCAATAGAAGTCTCCTCTGATTTTAAATTTTAATCAGCTAAAGAGTAAAGTGTATTTCTTGCTATTTCGGTTCCTGAAATTCTAAATACTGAAGGGAGAGGGAGTGAGCATACTGATAACTGAATAACTCAACAAATCATACGACCGGTTTTATATCACGGGCACATGCATAGAAGACAGTATCAAATAGTAACACAAAAGGGGATGCCTGAGAAGAAGAAACTACATAACGAAGATGATATGTCTTACTGCAGATATATTTCCCATAATTGTAGCCAACAAAAATAACTCCATAAAAAAGTTGTACTAAATCGTACATAAATGTCATACTGCAAAAAAAAAAAAAAAGAGTAGTTTCAATTGCAAAGATGCCTGTGTAGCCTGACTTATTATGTTCCAGCACATCCTGTGATAACATGGGCAGGTATATTTTCCCATAACTGTAGCCATTGACAATAGTTCTAATGAAAAGTTGTACTAAACTCTATATATGTGTGAGCTTATAAGATCACAACTAAGATTAGAAGCCACGTAATAGCATTTTTTTAAAACATAGGATAATCAAAAGAAACCAAAGACCCATGTGTACATGCCTGAGCAACGACTTCCGAATCAATTGGATTCTTTCCCATGCCAATCCAGATTAGCACAGCACATGCTATCATTATTGCAAAAACTATGATGGTAACCTGGTAAAAATTCGTTATATATAAACTAAAATATGGATTAGAATACAATATTATAATGTTGCCAAAGAACAAAAAATGAATGCGTACAAAAGTTTTAATGCTTCAATACCAAAATCACGACTTTTTGCCGGCTTCCTGTGCGGATCGCCAAAAAGGAGCAACATCTTCTGCAACCATTGGTATTAGAATCAGCTCTCCTCTTCTCCAGCAGGGCTTCTTGGGGACTATATCCTTCATCCTCATCGTCGTCATTTGACTGATGGCAAAGGTCAACCCTACAAACCATTCCAATTGAAGCTTATCTATTAGTTTCACAAATCAATATTTTTTACAAATTAGCATCAAAATATGTATTGAACATTGATTTAGCTCTTTAAATGTACGAAAACTGAAAGCTGTGATGCTGCATCCATGAAATGACAATTCTACTGTCACGTGATGAGGTAGAAGAGTGTACCCAGCACAACTTGCAATTTTAGAATATATCAAAGACCAATAATATTCTAGGCTTCCAAAGTTGGTTAAGAAAGTAAACTGCGTAATTTCAAACTTTTCCATCATAAATGAATAAGACAAGCATAGAAAACAACTTCTGAAAATCTTAGATTCTTTACAAAATCTAAAATTAGAGCAGAAAATAAAGTCATGATAACATTTTAAATCTGGAAAACTATCCATTTTACTAGATTGTTTTAATAAATGGTCCTAACATAATCTTCATTACATGAACAGTGCCAATATGGGTAAATGAATCACCAAACAATGTACATAAATCATGATTGCAATAAGTGAATGTCCACAAAATCAGTGATTGCCATGCAAAATTGGATATCACAATCATATTATTCAGGATTGCAATAAGTAATTAAATTACTGGTCACTTAACTTTATGTCTTATATACTATATTATATTTTGAACAGTGTCTATATTGCAAACAACACATCACAGTCATATTATTTAAAATACTAATATTCATTTTTTATTTTTGATTCAAACAGAAGTGAAATACAGATGGGAAACGACAGATTTGAC
The DNA here is from genome assembly GCA_023638005.1 of Forsythia suspensa. Taxonomy (NCBI): domain Eukaryota; kingdom Viridiplantae; phylum Streptophyta; class Magnoliopsida; order Lamiales; family Oleaceae; genus Forsythia; species Forsythia suspensa. The sequence continues at coordinate 21,622,912 of CM042663.1, forward strand.
CATCACAGACACTTGAATTATCATCCTGTAAATGTAGATCCATAATGCTGTGTATTAAAATACTGTTGAAAACAAAGCATTCAAATTCTCAATTAACAAAAAGAGAACGACTTACCAGAATGACAAGAGTAAAAGAAATGCTGCAACAAACAGAATTTTGGGGAAAGCTGCAAAATAATATCTTCTGGTTTAAGCAAGCTTTAAATTGTCGTCGAGGACATCTAAAGTTTTATAACCGCTCAAGAAGGTTGAGGATTGGAATTTGCCTACCCATGACAATGAAACCACAGGAGTTTGACCAGCAAAGCCAACCCTTGCAAGCAGCAACAAGACTTAACACAAAATAAAAGAAATACCCTGCCAGTAAGAAGTTATATTTCATCAGCCATCATGTAACCCAAATAAGGACTTCTACCATCTTCTGAGACATATATAATTGAGATCATTGGCAACGAACAGCTTCAAGACAGAAGGCTAAATAAATTAAAATTAAAAACGCATGCATGGGTACTGCTGATGAGATTGTGATCATAATAGGGCCAAAAAATGTGTGCTAAACATTTAAAGTTTATGAAGGAGAGCTGCACAAGCTAGCATTACTCTAATTATTTGTAGCATCTAGATGATCCAGGAAACCATTCTGCCTTGCTTCCATAAACCAATAGCTACAGATTTTTTTGTTTACTACCCCATATTCTTGGGGACTATTAATGTGGCATTCGCCATTCCAAACATTTGATTTTCAAGCCTCATTCTGCACTTACTTTAGAGCCACCACAGCCATAAACTCATAATATGAAATTGAGGGCTTTCAAATTAATAATTAACAAAGGAACAGTATCACTTGTGGTGGTCAGCTTATATGTGTTGTTTGCCATTTAGTGTTAGTATCAAAGGCTGCATCAATGAAAGGCCTTGAGAAAATAATAATTCTAAAACTAGTTAATTCTCACCCAAATTAGAGGATCCAATCATTAGATGAAACACCTGCAATTTAAGACACAATTTTATCAGATTTACATTTTGATAAAACAAAATAAAAAGCCATTGTAAAGCCACATAATTTGACCTTAAATCACAATCACCAATTGCTCAGCATCTAAATATGCTCTCTTGTCTATCTATTAGACTATCACCATCATGAACCATATGCATATTATTAGAAGTTGAAAAAGTGAAAAGTACATGCAGTTCAGACACAAGAAAACATTCGCAACAAAATACATGTCTAACACCCACATTGGAAAAGGAGTCCTGAGTCCAAGACGACTTTTAGATCTAGGCTTTTAGGGTAGTCATAGTTGCGAGTATTTTAACATTCTAGCAAACTTCATCAGAAATGAAAAGGAAATACAGAAACTATAGAGCAAATGAGCATCAATCACAGAAAGATATTTTCAGAGTATTTTCAATTAAAAACCATCATCCCTACATTGCATATCTTGTGAATAAAAGAATGGTTCCTCCGGAATCTAAGAGAATTCATATGCAATTAATTATTTCGGGAGGAATGTTTGGAAGAATCTAACCCATCACCCAAAACTGTCATCGAGCACCTACATGTGTTTTTCTTTTTTCTTTTTGTTTTTTGTAGACACAGAAAAACATCACCGGTTTTTCGTTGCAGTCCATCATATCCGATAACTGAAAGTAACTCACTTAGAGAATTTTGTGCAATTTACAATTGCGGTTGCCAAAAATAATTTACATACTATTGAAAGGACAGGCAAACAAAGGGAAAGGCGTTGTGTAGATAAAACAGCTGCTTACTTTTTGACGCGTCCAGCCAAGATGTGAGTTCCTTGAATGAATCCTCATCAACTGGTACAACACAAAAAAAAAACTGATATTGTTGAATCTCATCAATTGATAAATCCTTATAGGCAGTTATGAAGGCAGCAACATGCAAACATGTCAAAAGATCAAATGCAGAAACAAACTAAAAATACCAGAGAATAACATAGAGCGTGACTCACAAATTGAAATGTCTACAGAGAATTTTTATAGCAGCCTAGGCCTCTTAGATTCTTGAACATCAGAAACAAAGTCATCACATTTCATTCAAATATCATTGCTTAATATTCTTACTCGCATTGCCATCCATCTTGGCCAATTAAACTCCATGAAACCAGAAGTAAAATCCAATTTTCAAAAGAAAAAAATTATTCGAATCGTTTCCACTAACCAAAACTAAATATTGGATGGCTCTCTTCACATAATTTCCAATCCACGAACCCTCCACCAAAAATTAAATATTGCCCAAATAGCCCAACGAGTTTTATCATCAAATTAGCAATGTATCACTCAATCTACATCTCGTAAAGAGTATAATTGAAAGAATTACCTGACAGAAAGCAAGAACTGCAACCACCCCATCAACGCAGGCAAGACCCACATTCACTCCCACCATCGCCTTCGGATAGCAACTCCCATCTCTCAATTCCAACATTTTCCTTTACACTATTCCCAAAAACACTCACTTTGACAAGTTATGTGTTTGATTTTTTATTCAAGAAAGCTGAATTTTGTTGTGTCTGTATATATATATCCTCTTCGTGGAGAACTATGAAAGAAAAATGGTGGTACGGCAAGAATCGAAAAGGAATATCTTTTCTTTCATTAAAATTTCTATGGTATCTTTAGATTTTGGTTCCAGATCTGCTTGTGGATTCCCCTCAACCCCCCCCCCCCGCCCCCCGCCCCCCCTTCTATACCATGTTTGGCTAGTGTCGAGAAGAAGAAGTACTTATTTAAGTTAGTGCTTAACTTATAATTTGGTAAAATTGGTCAAACATATTTTTTTCAAACATATTTTATAGAATCCACAACTTACAACTCACTTTTTATTTAGACATTCATTCACAACTTATAATACTAGTATATCGATTTACAGGTGGTGGGATCTAACCAAAGATTCAGATGAATGAAGAATGAGATGGATTTGAAGAGGAAGAAGAAAGAATGAGATAGATTTGTGGAGATGATTTGATGAGATGAAAATTGATAAATTGAGAAATATGAAAACACACGTATGTAATGATTTTTAGACCAATAGAAGAAAAAAACTATATGTGGTCGTGATAAATACTTCAAAAATAATTTCAGGACTGTACAAAACATGGGCATTTGCTTGTTGATCGAGTTTAAAATAATTTTTTAAAAAATTTTGAAAAAAAAAATGGTAAAATGTATAGTTAAAAAATTTATAAAAGTTATAGATCACATTAAATATGTAGTTGAAAATGAATTTGAAAAATAAAATTAAAAAAAAATCTGGCTAAATAAGTATATCTTTGAAGTGAAAATATATCAAATGTGACTCCAAAAATACTTAAAAGGGATGGAAAAAAATGTCAAACTGATCGAAATAGTTAGTTTGAGTCACCCGTAAATATTTCGTTTTGAATCAAACCAAGCCATTTAATAATGAATGATTTTGATTGCTAAAATATTGTTTGAATTCAAATTAAATTATTTACACAATTAAAATAAATTATACACAACACTAGCCTAGTGAAAAATAATGATCAAACTCACTTTCAAGTATTAACCAACTCATTTTCAATAATTTTAGTATTTGTAACATTTATGTTGAAAAAGTTTCTATTCAAACTTTGTATTGAAATTTTAGATTATTATATTTTTATTTAATATGTTTAAAAACTGTTATTTTTATGTCACTAGAAAACGGTTTAGTATGGTTTGAAATTTTTTTAAAACAATTTAGTCTGGAAATAGGCTAAAATCATCTATATAGAACCGTGTTCACTCCTACTCAAACGTATTTGATAAAATAAATCCCATCTAAATAACTTTTAAGTTTGGTGGAGTTTAAAAATAGTTTTTTAGGATATTTAAAAAAAAAATTGATGAAATGTGTAGTTGAAAAATTTATAAAAGTTACGAGTCTAGTGAATATAAGATTAAAAATAAGTTTGGGAAAAAAAATTTATAAAAAAATTATGCCAAACATGTGATGTGGTGTAAGTTTTTCTTGAAAAAATCTGTTGACTTGGACTTGTTAGTGGAAAAAATCAAAGTGTCGTTAGTTTAATTTGCTTTGTTAATTATATTATTCTCAAGTATTTTCTTGAATTAAGTTGTTCATCAATTTAGATATTAATTGGAGTCAACTCGAGATCAATTTGGCTCAACCAGGGTCTATTTGATAAGCCATTATAAATTGAAATAAAAAGTTCACTTCGAATTTTTAAAATTGTTTTAAGGTGTTTGGTTTAAAAATAATTCAAAATATGACCAAATCGAATCGTATTCGTTCACTCTTACTAATGCAAACCACGGACCGATTAGAAAGGACACATTATATATTCTGGTAAGGCAAATAATAAGATCAAGAGCTAAGAAAATTAAAGACGACATACAAGATCTTATCAAAACTACGCGGGTTGAAACCGATGCCCAAAATGTAACAAGCAAGATATCAACCTTTAAAATGAGTATGACAAAAGAATAGCCAAATTTAATGCATTTGATTCAAACTAACGATCATATTAAAGGTATAAGAGGCTAGTGGAAGATTGAAGAACTAAAATGAGTATAATTCAAAGTTTGGAGATCAAAACGCGGAGGGTTGGGAATTAACCATGGGCGATCGTCCAAGGCAAATATGAGGCGATCGCCCCACCCTATAATCAAGAATCCCATGCTAAAATCTGGCAATTCAAAAATTTTCAAAATTTTGTTTCATTTTTCATTTAGAACTCTATTTTGTTAAGCTTTTAGTTATTTTTTCGAATTAGACTAGATTTTCATTGATTTTTGCCTATATAAACAATTCTCATTATAAACAAAATATAATTGATTATTGAGAAAATATATTAAAGTGAGATTCAATTTTCTTCCTTATTCTTAATTGAACTTGTTGACGTTAGAAAATTGTTTGTACTCATTCCAAGCCATGTTAAGTATATAGGTCGGCTATGACCGTAGTAAGCAATAGATACATAAATAAGTATTGGAAGACCTGTTTGTATAATCTTTGTAAGTGAGCTTTTATTTCAGCAATCTTTGTCCGACATCTAGGATATTTACGTCTCCTATTTATAGAAAAATATGTGATGATTACATATATTTAATGTCAAACTAGGCATTAAATGCTAACAAGACAATCTATTTTTGGGCATTTATTGTGAAGTGATGTTCAGACATTAACGCGGCTTGACAGGCGGTGTGTGACATTTGGGAAAAGCGCCATGGATGACAACAAAGATAGCACTAGTTGATCTGCGCATGACGTCCGATCTAAAATATGCCGGGTAAAAACTGGTATGGTCCGACCTAATATGGTAGGACCTCCAGTGTTGGAAAAAACCCCTCACAGTAGTGGATAGATAGGACCTCCTTCAATAACTTGGTAGGACAATGTCCAAGAAGAATCATTAGTTGCAATAACTCGTTAGGTCGGCTATCAACAGAACTAATTGAACTTATCAAAGATTTTGCAAATTTTTGTGGCGTTCATTCTAATTTGGTTCTTTAATTCAAGAAATCATCGGGTCAAGGTATTGCGGCTTGGTTTTAGCTTTCTTGGGAGTCATTATCAATATTTGTTGTAGATTCCATGATTCAATTTTAGTGGATTCACATCAGTTGTTATTAGAGCGTTGGCTCTAAAATCAAGTTTTATATTTTCTTTTTGTTTCCCTCAAATTCCATCTTGATTTTTTTCTTTGTTGGTCTTTCATCTTGGGTATATATATATATATATATATATATATATATATATATAATATATATATAAAAATCTCTTTCGTTATTCATCATATTTAATAGAGTCTTTATTTTCATGTTTGAATTCATCACGTGTCATTCAAAAAAAAAAAAATCTTGCACCAAAAACATTCAAAAATTGTTGGGCATGATCCATTAAGGCACCAAAGCTAATTCTTTTCTACTTACCTTATGATATTTATTTTGTAAATTTTTGGTGTTGCATCAAAAAGTAGAAATAAAAAATGAAATTCAAGAATGTAAAAAAAAAACATCTATTTAAGATTCTTGTGTTATATTTGGAAGAAACACACAATTCATATTTTCATCTGGTGTTTAAGTCCTCAAATTTTATTCTTCTTGTGATTTTTCTTCTTGAGTCATTCTTTTAGTCTTTATTGTCGTTTTTGTTTTTTGTTCTTAAACGTTGTGAAGACCGAATTCTTGATTGAATTTAGTTAGTTCCTTATAAAACTTGGCTAGAAAAACAAAGAGAGGTAAAATGCAAGAGTGGTGAGATTATTATCGGTAAATAGCCAAATAGAGTGAAACACAAGTGTAAACACGTGAGGTTAATTTTTCTTTCAATACCAAATTTTATATTTTTTTATATACCCAAAATGTTTAATCACAAAGAAACAACACCTAGAGAAGAGAACAATTAATTCTTTTTCTTAAAAGTGACAACAATTTGAGTGGATGAATATGGTGTTTGATGAGATGGGTGATAGAAATAATGCGATGAGAGATAGGATAGATTGGCATAATACAATGATTACAACCTTACTAAGGGAGCAACAACACGTGAACCCTAATGATATGAGATAGGATAAGCGTGATCATAATCCTATTGATAAATTTGAGAATGAGAATATAGTGATTAGTGAGGATGATGATGACTATAATTATGTGGCTGAACTGGGTGGGATGAGGTATATAATAGATAGGCATGAAAGGGCACCAAGAGTAGGAGACTATAGATGCCAAGATGGGATAGATAGAAACATTGAGAATATAAAAATGAAAATACATCCTTCCAAAGTAGAAATAACCTTGAAGCCTATTTAGAATGGGAAATGAAGTTGAAATTAATATTTGATTGCCATAACTATTCGAAAGAGAAGAAGATGAAATTAACAGTAATTGAGTTAACTAACTATGCTATAATGTGGTGGGATCATTGGTGACAAATAGAAGGAAAATCATGAGAGGCATATAGAAACTCGAGGTGATTTAAAGGCTCTCATGAGGGAGAGATTTGTACATAGTCATTACTATATGGACCTCTATAAAAAATTGGAGAGTCTTACTCAAGATTCAAAGAGTGTGGAGGATTATCTTAAGGAGATGAAGGTGGCTATGATTATGGCTAATGTTGAGAAGGATAGAGAGGTCACATTGGCAGATTTTTGAATGGATTAAATATGGATATAGAATGGATTAAATATGTGGAGTTGGAGGACACCAATGTAATTGAATTACTAGGTACGTGAACTAACCCTCCATGAAAATCGAAGTGGAATAATAATGATAGGAGTGATATGGTTGTTTCAAATGGGAAGACCGATCCACCTAAGGGAAAAGAGGATGTAATTAGCAACAATAAACCCAAGTCAGATTCCAACGTTATAAGAATAGGAATATCAAATGTTTTAAATATTTGAGTTCCGGGCACATTGTATCACAATGCCCAAATGGAAGGGCAATGATTTTGTGTAATAATGGAGAAGTGGAGACTGAGGGTGAGTGTGATGTGATGTGATGCATGAGTTGGAAGATGATGGTGTAAAGTACCATGTAGAAGGTGAAGCCTTAGTTGCAAAGCATGCTCTTAATGTACAAATTAAGGTAGATGATTTGGAGCAGCAGAAAAGAAAAAGTAAGATAGAAGTATAAGAAAAAAAACGATTGAGGAAAAAAGAGATTAAAGCTGCAAATAAAGTATAATCATGAGAGAAAAAGATTAGAGAGCCTATAGAGAAAAAAAGAAAGAAAAAGTGAGTTTATTTATAAAAGAAAGTGAGATTAAGAGAGCTCTCATGGAAAATCAACAAATGATTTTGCTACTATACAAGGAATCATACATTGTACTTAGCAAAACTAACCAATCCCTTCCCAATTTGGCTATTTCTTTAATACAGGAATTTGAGGACGTGTTTCCTGAAGAGAAGTCTAGTAGGTTGCCACCTATTAGAGACACTGAACATCAAATTGACTTTGTACCTTGAGCTATTATTTCAAATCGACCAATCTATAGAAATAATCTAGATGAGACAAATGAGCTTCAAAGACAACAAATCGAAAAGAAGAATAAACAATATACAGCTAAAGCCAACAAAGGTTGTAGACTTATCTTTGAGCCTGGTGATTATGTTTGAGTGCATATGAGGAAGGAAAGATTTTTTACCCGTAGACGGTCTAAGCTATATCCTAGGGAAGATGGGACATTTCAAAACTTACAGAGGATAAATGATAATGTTTGTAAGTCGATTCTAATGTTACTAATCTTTATCCCTTTGATGCAGGTGATGATTCGAGGTGGAATTCTTTTAAGGAGGGAGGGATAATACTTTTAATGTTACTAGAAATGACTAGTTTATATCCATTTGAAATCAAGAGCTAAGAAGGTGATGATGTGTCTGCTACTTTTAATATTACTAATCTCTATTTTTAAGGATGGAGGATGATGATCGAATCCTTTTAAGGAGAGAGGGGATGATACGAACCACGGACTGACTAAAAATGACTAGTTATATATTTTGGTGGGGCCAATCAAGAGCTAAGAAAATCAAGGATGGACATACAATGTCTTATCCAAACTACATGGGCTAAAATCGACACCCAAAGTGTAACAAGCAAGACACCAACCTTCAAATGAGTATGACAAAGAAAGAGCCAACTTTAGTACATTTAATTCAAACTAAGGATATATTAAAGACATATTGGAGGCTAGTAGAAGATTGGATGGACCAAATAAGCATAATTCAAAGTTTGGAGATCAAAATGTAGAGAACTAGGAATTAACACTGGGCGATCGCCCACGGCAAATATGGGGCGATTGCCCAACCCTATAATCAAGAATCCCATGCCAAAATCTGGCAATTCGAAATTTTTTGGATTTTGTTTACTTTTTCATTTAAAACTCTATTTTATTAAGTTTTTAGTAATTTTTTTCGAATTAGACTAAGTTTTCATTGATTTTTACCTATATAAACACTTCTCATTGTAAACAAAACATAATTGATTATTGAGAGAATACATTAAAGTGAGATTCATTTTTCTTCTTGTTCTTAATTTAACTAATCGAACTTATCAAAAACTTCGCAAATCTTTGTGATGTTAATTCTAAATTGGTTCTTTTGATTCAAAAATCATCAGATCAAGATCTTACGACTTGATTTTAACTTTTTTGGAATTCATTATCAATCTTTGTTGTAAATTTTGAGATTCAATCTTTAAGGGTTCGCATCACCTACTCATATATATTTGATAAGAAGTTACGTAAAAATAACTTTCAAATTTAGACAAATGTGCTCTAAGTTTCTCATGAGAAATTTTGTTGACATGGATGTGAAACATGTTAGTGGCAAAAAATCAAAGGGTATAGTTAGTTCTTGATACGATAATATACTTTGTTAATTATATTATTCTCATAGTGTTTTAAATTAAGTTGTTCGTCACTTTAAATATTAATTGGAGTCAACTCGATATCAATTTGGTTCAATTAGGGTTTATTTGATAACCCATTGTAAATCTATACTAATTCTAAAAGATCCATAAAAGAAGAAATAATTTTGGACAATTTTATCCTCATATATTACAACTTTGGATTATTTTACCCTCCTACATAAATTTAAAAAAATTTAAAACCCTTTTATCTCCCGGACTATTTTATACATTAAATTTCTCCTACATTAAATTAAAAATCAAAACCCTTTCATCTTCCGGACTATTTTACCATCCTACATTAAATTTAAAAAATAAAAAACCTTTTCATCTCCTACCATTATTAAACAAAATAAGTTATTTGTGACCTTTAGACAATTTATCTTCAGTTTTTTTTTTCAATGCGGAATACAAAGGATAGGCCCTAAAATGGAGAAACAATTTTGGACTATTTTACCATTGCATATTACAACTTTTGGACTATTTTACCCTCCTACATTAAATTAAAAAGAATCCAAAACTCTTTCATCTCCCACCATTATTGAACAAAATAAGTTGTTTGGGACTTTTAGATAATTTATCTTCCGTTTTATTTCAATGCGGAATACAAATATTTGGATAAAATAAGGGGTTGTTTGGACCTTTGGACAACCTATCTTCAGTTTTTGTTAAATGTAGAATACAAAATGCCATATGATGATTATGTAATGGGTAATTATATTACCACAACATTATTTGTTAAGCACACTACATTTTAATTGCAATGAAATTTTCTAACCATCACTTTTGCATTTATGTTTAACCTTTTTTAGCAAATTTTTATCATCAAACTATTAATTTGCACGTCTTATATTTGTCTTTGATGATGATTTTTGTTCAAAAAATTAACTTAGAGGGTGTAAAAATTTTTTGCCTCTAATATTTTTACATAATCAAAATAAATAAGAAATAAGAAAGTTTGACAAAAATATTTTCTTCTCATTTCAATGCACATTAGAAGAATATTTAGACAAAAATCTTAATAGGAGACAGAATGTGAAAACTAAATGAAAGTTAATGATAAAAATACGATGAAAAAAAGTAGAGACATAAATATCTAAATATCAAAAGTTATGGGACCTTTATTGCAATTAATACGTGGTGTGGATAATAAAAAGTGTAGTGTGAATATAATTACCCTTATGTAATTCCTAAATATGTATTTAGGATCATAAAAATGAGACTATTTTACCTTCCTATATTACATCTTTAGACTATTTTACCCTCCCATATTAAATTAAAAAAAATTCAAAAATCTTTCATTTCCATCATTATTGATAGAGATGGCAAAAATATCCGATCCGCCTCGAACCCGATGGATACCCGATCTGAATGGAGCGAAAAATACCTGATCCGTGAATCGGCGGGACAGATCGGGATAGATATCTGTGATCCGCGGCAGATCGGATCGGGGCTGCCCCGATCTGTCCGGCCCCGAATTTAAAAAGAAAAGATTAAAATATTGAATTTATATTTTGTTTTATATGTGATTTGATAATTAAAATATTTTTGAATAAAAATTTATCACCTTTGACATATTGTGGACCTTGCACAAGGTTTAGTGAGGAGGATGATATTGTTTAAACTCTTATAGTATAGTAGTGAAACTTGTTTCAATATATTTTAAATTTTTTGAATGTCAAAAAAAAATATGGATCAGTATACGGATCAGGGTTCTGATCCGCCCCGATCCGTATTCGATCTACCCCGATCCACCCCGAAAACTGGCGGATCACGGGGCGGATTTGAATCTCCTACAATTATTGCGGGGCGAATTTAGATCAGGCCGATCCTCCCCGATCCGCCCCGTTGCCATCACTAATTATTGAACAAAATAATAGGTTGTTTGGATCATTTGGATAACTGATCTTCATTTTTTTTTACTTTAAAATACAAATAGTCATATGACGATTATGTAATTCCTAAATACGTATTTAAAAAAATGAGATTTATGAATTGGAAAGTTAAAAGACCTTTCTCGTCCTACTATTATTAAATTATATAACACAATCTCATTAAAAGTTTACACAAAAAATATTATTTTCAAAGAGCTACTACTCCAATAAAGGTACAATATATATATAGTCAGTCATTACATTCTCTTAAAATACAATTATTATTATTAATATTATTATTCGTAAAATACAGCAATGGAGATCCGTGTTAATACATTATCAATTCCATAAGATTTAATATCAAAATTTCGTCAATCATCAAAGCTCAAATCACCAAACTCTATTCACTGCGTTCAAGTAGTATTGGTATTACTACAATATAAAACTCATCTCTAATTACAATATCAACAACCATCTTGTTTTACTTTGACTGCAATTGTTACATTAACATTTTAACTATTAACAATTAAAAAATAATAATTTTCAAAATACCAAAAATTAACAAAATTATTACAAAATTACGTGCAACACACGTCTTTCTAACTAGTTAAAATAAAAGTGTAGTTTGAATGAAAATTGATTTTGACTAACAAGAAGTGTTACACTCCCTTGAAATGAGAGTACGAAGATCACACTTTATAGAAGTGTTGTCAAGGATCCAAGCGAACTCAAAATAGGCCATCAACTTTGAATTTATCATATATATAACTTAGTAAAGTTAAAAAAACTCGATAATACTTTCATTAATATTTTATAAAATTAAAGTGCAATAATCAATGTATTTAAAGTTCTTCACCCCAATATAAAAGAGCGTATCTAGTGGCAGAAGCCAAACATTTTAAGTTGAGAGATCCTCAGAAGGTTAACTTGTAAAACAAATTGAAACAACAAAATAGTGATAAAATTTTTTATACCTTATTACAAGAGTTGTTTACGAGTTCTCATAATTTATTTTATTTATACACTATACTTTATAAAAATAGATAAACAAACTCACTCGCACCATTGTTTGACTTTGATTTTGCATCAATAGGTGGATTTTCTTCTAAAAATATGATATAGATTAATAGTGTGCAATGTCTAAAATAAGCCCACAAAAGAAACAAATATCAAAATCTTATTATTCACGTTGTCTTCTACAAAATTATTCTAAAAAAATAGTAAGACACAATATACAAATGAAATTAAATATTACTTAAGCTCAAAAGAAAAAAGAAAAAATAAATTGGACACGATATGCATTCACAAACAATAGTGCAATTATTAATTTTTATTTTAAAAAAAACGATTTGTTTTCAATATTCTATTTACCTTAAAGAATTTGTCTGTAAAATGAGCATGAAATTTGTCCCATGCATCAAGGTCTTATACGTCGTCTTGATTTTTCTTGTGGTCTAATAATTGAATATTTATGGTAAAATTTAGGAATTTGATTTAAAAAATTGGGAAAAATTAATATATGGTAATTTGGGAGATGATGATAAATATGATTACACTTTGGTAGATGACCGCCGCTCTCCTTTGGACGCTTTGGAGCCTCATTGTTCTATATATTTACAATAAATAGACAACCTAATGTTGCCAGAATAATCGAGATAGACGATCTATAGAACAACGATTACCCACATCCATTGGGAATATGAAACACCGTGATTGACAAAGAAGAAAGCGTCCCTCATTAATTCCTAATTATGAAGAAGATGAAAAGGCACCCTCCATTAATGACCATTGAAAATTGCGGGTCATTCTATAAGCAGTGATCAACCCTAAAACGAATATACATACTCAATATTGTTATTACGCATATTTGAGTTTTATCACATCTAATTATCATGCCGGAGTGGAAGCGGGGACAAAGCCCCACCATTTGGAGGAGAAGAAGACTTATAATTATCAAGAGAGATTTGTAGATGTTAGAATATCCGTATGAAGTTTTTCTCCATACGTGTGTCACTACATCTTCAATTTCCCCCTTCACAAAATCATCTCTTCCAAATTTTTGGCGATCGCTTCAATCCGCTCCTCCGATTCGATCATCTTCAAAATCTGTCAACCTCTTTAATCAATCATCTCTCTCCACCGATCATCTCCAAAATCTGTTCACCGTCTCAATCCATCACTATAAAAGTAGTTCAAATTTTAGTGATCCATTCTCATAAATCATACGGTCGAATCCCATCGCGAAAAATCGGTATACTAGTCTAACTTATGCTTTATTCAATGTAGAAAACGAGGAGGAGAAATGTGATATTCGGATTTCATACTAGTCTAATTTTTTTTTTTTGTTAAACTGAAAAAAAGAATTAGAAAAAAAAGAAATACAATTTTTTAAAATATTTGTACCAAACAAAACAAAAAAATTATAATATTTGGGTTGTGGTTTAGTGGTTAATGTTGATAGTTTATAAGTTTTAATCCGGGTTCGATTATTCATTAGTTCACTTTTAGTGAATAATATAATTTCTACTATATTTTATAATTTTTCAAAACAAATTTTTTTTAAGGGGGCGGGTCAAGGCGGCGGACTCATGGTAAAATTCACTTCAAACCCTCCCTATTACTCGGGGACGAGATTAGGGTCGACGAGATTTTTTTTTGCCATCCCTAGTTTTGAGAGTCTATTTTAATATTGTTGAAAACGCTTTTGGTTTGTCATTCTAAAAAACTATTTCGAAAATAGAAAATTGAAAAACACGTTCTGTTTGAAATTTTGAGAATTTTTTTTTATCATTTTATTCAATGAATTTGATTATTCAGTAAAATAGAATAATTTTATATTAATATATGATAAAATAATATATACATTTTAAAGTCAGTGAATCTTACAATATTTTTTATTTTACAAAAATAAAATACAAACACATAATAAATTAACAAAATAAAAAATAAAAATTAATGACGTGGATTGAGAATTTTACTCATATTTCATTTAAATTAATTTTTAATTTTTAATTTAAAAACCCAATAAGGGTTTGAATTATTTTTTAGTATTTAGTATTTTTATTTTTATAGAATTTTAAATTTTTTAGAATTTTTACTTTTTCATAATTTTATAATTTAATTTTTTATAATTTTATATTTTTAGAATTCTGTTTGTATAAATTTTTATTTAAATAAAATTTGTTTTAAATTGTTTTAGAATTTTTAATTTTTTATTTTTTAAGAATTTAATAATTCATTTTTAGAATTCTTTTTTTTTTAGAATTTTTTTTTTAGAAATAAATTTTGTTTTAATTTTTTTACTTTTTTAGAATTTTTTCTTAAATATATATTTTAAGATTTTTTGTTTATATAAATTTTTATTTAAATAAATTTTGTTTTCCTTTTTTGAGTGTTTTTCATGTTTCACTCAAAACAATTCAAACGTCAAAAATCTTGTTTTGAATTTTGTGTTATAAATTTAACTTTGTTTTCGTAAATAAATTTTCAAAAACAATATTGTAAACAAGTTTGAAATGTTATGTAAAGTTGAAAACTGAAAACAGCAAAGAAAATATGTTCTAATTTTTTTTCAATTTTATCAGCACATGAATTGAAAGTTAATTTCTCATCTATGAAAATCTCTATAAGGCAAGCTCCGAATAACAAGTATTAGACATGCAATGTTTTATGATATTGCGTGATGGATCGTTAAAGGGAAAAAATGTCACAACATGATTATACTACATTGTTTTTCATCAATTGCATCTTTCATTTAAATGATTATTATTTAAAAATTTCAACCAAACACAAAAATTCAAAATCAAAACATAATTATAAATTACGTGCAAAGCATGTGTTCCTACCTAGTAGAATCAAAAGTCACCTAATTCATTAGATGCCATTTTATAGAAATTAGGCACCAATTTAAATAAAATAGACAAGTTTAATTAAATAGGTTTGCCAATGGCCATCTACCAGAACTATTGATGGTATATCAATATTAATGAGTTTGTGCAAATCACATCTATATTTATATTATATATTGATGTAAGATAGTCAACACAGATTTTTGCTAAGTGACAATTAATAGTGAAGTCAACTATTAATTTCTCATTTTTTTTTAAATTTTAATTAATTCATTTAATGCTTCACTTTTGTAAAAAGAAAAAAAAAAAAAATCATTTCTAATTCTAATATCTAAAATTCAAAAATACATTAATACATTTAATACCAATCACAACACACACACACATTATCTATGCTACATTAATTTTTTTTACTTAATTTCATACTTCGATTTTGTAAAATTACATTAAATAAGTTGATTAATTAACTTCTTCAAAAAACGAAAGGAAAAAAAAGGGCTCTGCATTTTTTTCGTTTTGTAATTCAAAATAAATTAAATAAACTCATTAATTAACTTTAAGGGCTCTGCATATTTTTCATTTTGCAATTCAATATTATCAATGTGATTTTTCATTTTGCAATTAAAAAATTATTCATTCAACCTAATTACGATTCCATTGTACATATTTTTTTTTTTTTTTTTAATTCATTCATTTAATGCTTTGGTTTTGTAAAAAAAAAAATAGGTCCTTTCCAATATATTTAATACCAATCACATCATATATATTTATATTATCTACGCTACATTTAATTTTTTTAAACTTCATTTCATACTTCAATTTTGTAAAATTACATTAAATAAGCTTATTAATTAACTTCCTCAAAAAACGAAAACAAAATAAAGGGCTCTGCATTTTTTTGTTCTGCAATTCAAAATTAAATTAAATAAGCTTATTAATTAACTTTCTGGACTTTGCACATTTTTCATTTTGCAATTCAATCTCAATGTGACTTTTCATTTTGCAATTAAAAAATATTCATTTAAAATAATGGGCTCTGCACTTTCTTCTACAAATAAAATTAATTGATATTCACATTTAATCTGGATCAAGAAGTAATGCAATTATAAAATGACGATTCATTAAATTCGTAACTTTTTTTTTTTTTTTTTGATATATAAACGTGACTTTTCGTTTTGCAATTAACATTAAAATACGAAAATCATGCATTCAACCTAATGGGCTCTACACTTTTTTTATAAACAAGTTTGGGAACCGTGCTTTGGTATAAATATTAGTAACTTTTGCATTAAAAACTAAGACACCATACGTTATTTGTGTATAGGTATGTTTTTGTGCATGCAAGTATTCGCTTGTGTTTCGACTAGAGTATAGATAGAAGTTAAAACTTTTGCCTTTAATTTTTCCTTTTATTTACGTTGGCGGTACCTAATCTAAAGGAATGACGTTGATTTTAATTTGATTGAAGAAATCATTCCAACGAAAACTCAATGGGTAGTGAAAGTTTGGATTGTGCGCATTTGGGAGATATCCAGTTATGGAAACAGCGAAGAGACATATTGTCTTAAGATGGTATTCGTCGATAAAGAGGTATTTTGTCATAAATATATTGTCAATTTTTTTTTTATTATTATTTTGTACTTGGTATCCTGTCTACATAGAAAAAATGTGTAGAACAAAAAAAATGATAAAAAAAATCATATAGTTACCCAGTCGATCCCTTAAAATCAGTAAGAAATTAAAATCTGTTCTTGAATATTTTTTTTATCATGTCTACGTAGAAATACTATGTAGAATAAAAAAAAATGATAAAAAATCATACAGTAATAATGTCGATATCTTATATCTGATTATGTGTCAATTTCATCGCCAAATCGATAAAATAGAAATATCTATCAAGAACTTGAATAATTCTTTTGTAGAATGATTGTTAGTGCTCCTTTTAAAATCAATAACAAGTTAAAATCTATTCTTGAATAACCCTTTTTTTTTGTGTGCAGGTATATTTTTTCAAAATTACTATCACGGAATACAACTCCCGTGCATCGCTTAAGTTAAACACTAGTTTCTAATTATAGCTGAAAAGGCCAAACATCTAGTCACCACGAATCTTTTTAACATCTTAAATTATTATATTAAGGTAATGCAAGATATCTAATTTAGATTTAGTTTCTAATCATAGCTGAATTCCAAAAGGTCAACCCACCCTCGAACTTAAAGCCCATATTATATTAAGGATCACACCCCACCGGATGAAGTACCGCCTCCTCCACGACACACTGCAGTTAGGCGTGAAGTGGCCAGGCGGGCGATACCAGCAAAACGCGCCAATCGCCATCGTAGCCTTTTTAGATGGCTGGAAAGACCCCTCCATTAAATGGTGATGTGACACCAAGGACAAGACAAGATAAGACTACAAAGTCTCGCGGATGGAACCACGTGTCATGAATCGGTGAGGGACAAACCAAGAGCAAGGCCTATAAATACCCAACTCATAACCACAAGAATGGGATGTTGAAATTATTACTCTTACTACATAGATAACAAGTCCTTCATTCTAATTATTCTCAAGTGTCCTAACCGCCTGGGAATCTGTTAGTCCGAGGCCCTCAGGCTGTCACCTTTGTCTTATAGGGTTCTTGACCTTTTTATTCTTCTCCCGTTCGGACTAAGGTATATCTACGTGGTTGAATAAACCACGTGGCAGTCTTGATAGAGAGGAAAATACACGTAGAAGCGAAAGGCGTGGGGATCCCAGTGACGGTATTTCTGTAAATGCCAACTTTTTATTAGGTTATGTATTTGAGGCTCGCTAGCTCTCCGAAGTTTGGGACAACAGACTAATTCTCACGTCCAAAATCATGTTAGATCTAAGTCCATCGGCTAGGGAAAAGATGCAGGGTCGAAAAAATAGAGAAACTAAGTTGATCGCAGATAAAAACGCTCGGAAGATTATTAAATTCTCAAAACGTCAAAACGGGCTTTTCAAGAAAGCAACAGAGCTTTCAACATTGTGCGGTGCAAACCTTGGCATAATTGTTCTTTTCTTCTGGGGGAGTCCTATTCATTTGGTCAACCAAGTGTTGAATCTGTGATATACGGATTTGTTCAAGAAAATCCCAATTCAAATGTGCAGGATTTCATGCCGGATGCCATCCGATTGTGACACCAAGAGACATGGTCGGTTTTGGGCCGAGGCAAGTGAGAAAACTGTTGGGGACCCATTAAAAAAAAAATTATTTGTGATTACTGAATTTGTCAAAAAAAAAAAAAAAGTTGTGCAAAAGTTTGAAACTCAGCAAAGCAAAACAAGTCGTATTACACGAGGACCATGACTATTTTTAAAGTGGTCCAAAATCGAAGAGTCCCATTAAAAAAAAAAAAACATTGAATCTCAATCCACCAGCAGCCCTGCTCATGACTTATCAGACTTTACTTTGGAGACTTAATTTTTGAATTTCGCCTCGAGCCCTGAAAAAATCAGAACCAGCCCTGCCAAGAGACTGTGTCCTAACAACTTAAAGAACAATGTCATGCGATGAGTGAACAACTCGAGAGAGTTGGAACGAAAAGGGATAGGAAATTCATGAGGCTATAAGGACGATGCCGTCTCAAACTTTCGAAGAATTTGTATGTAGCCTAGGTCTGCAACAACTCAAGGGGATGAAGGAGATGATGGAAAGACTCAAGAAAAGTGTGGCTCATTGACTTACTCGCCGACTCGAATTGGAGCATGGAGGGCCTTCAGGAAATGTTAATATATATATTCATTTTCGGATGAATTGAATGTACACGATTGTTTGTATGTGGGTTAAAAATAAATTGATTGTGATAATATGGTAACATATAGAAATTCAGCACATCAAGTAAAATACGAAAATTAATGAGAGAAGCAAATTGTGTATAAAGAAAATATAATCAAGATATTTCTCCCTTGTAGTGGCACTAACACTAACACTAAAAAATAATATTTATCTCATAAATTCAGCAGTTCTTACTAAAATCATAATAGCACTATGATCAACTTTGATCAACGAAACAAAAATTTAATTGTATGCTAGTACACTGTATTTAAACTCGAACGATAGAAATAGATAAAACGATAAAATATAAGTAGAGAGGATTCATATAGTATTTTTAAAACTAGTTCAAATAGTGAATTGTGAATTTTTAGATATCTTCTATTCGGCACACAAGTATGACTTAGAACGTAGTCATCTACTAGAGATCACATCTATCCATATGCAACCCATCCAAAGGGTTATATCTCATTGTCGCTAATTTATCTATCCATGTGCAACCCATCCAAAAGGTTATATCTCATTATCGCTAATTTGCTAAGTCCAAACGAATGACACTGTCACTACTAGTGACGATGCACACAGAGAATTGTGAAGTATGCCTCAAAGGGCCTAATGTTAATTCAAATCATGCAAAGTATAGTTGGGCTTGTCATGTCACAAAAGTAGTAAAGAGTGAAGTTTGGAAATTTTGCACGAACTTGACATGAACTCAATAGAAATTTATCTATAGGACACATGAAAAATCACGCTCTTTTTAGGATAAATATTCACCCTCGCTAATAGTGAGCAATCAGGTGATGTGTATAATTCCATGTTACATACCATCATGTTGCGGCACTAAGAGATCATGTCCTAACAACTTAAAGAACAATGTGATAAAATGAGTCAACAAGACGAAGTTTGGTACAAAAAAAAAAAAAAAAATTTGAAAAGACAAAAACAGGAGAACTTGGAAACCTCTACATCTAAACTTCTAAGACAATTTAACTTGTTTAGCATGTAGAGGTTTAACTTGTGATATGATCACTGTCGCTCCTTGTGATGATGCATCTAGAGAAAGTGTAAAGTGCGTCTCAAAGTGCCTAATGTTAACTCGCATTGTCATGCCACTAAAGTAGTGAGAAGTGAAGTGTTGAAAATCTTGCATGAACTCAGCACGAACTCAATAGATTTTTACATTTTCTTATGTATTAAAAAAAATCACACGATTCAAAATGGATATTTTAATTTTATTAAGCTCCATTTTTTTCTTTAGATAAAATAAATTTTTAGTTTTGAATGAAATAAAAAATTGGAATATAGTCATTTTCATAAAGAAAAACAAAAAATTACCTTGTTTTTAAAAGTGAAAACAATGAAATGGATTATAATTACATGTATATAGAAGCCATTTCTGGAAATTGTCATTCAATAAAAAAGGAAAATCACCTTATTAAAAAAAAAGGTTGAACCCCAACCTTGAGGGCCCCCACCGACCTTGCCCTATGCCCTTGGGATTGGAGGTAAATCGCAGGATGTGCCTCCAGGAGCCAGGGTGGAGAGCTTATGATAAGCCTAGGCTGTTAATCATATGGTAACTCCCGCTTGCGACAAGATACAAATCCAATATTTCAAGATTCGAACCCTGCACCCCGCCACGCTGAGCCTTATCCACCCTCCCCTTTGCCATTGGAGATATGCCCTGGGGGCAGGAAAATCACCTTATTTTCAAAGTGAAAATGTAGAATTGGATTATTACTTTGTTAAGGGGAAAGTCTCGAAGGCGAAACTCTCCCACCTGTGTCAAAGGCCCGTTGACCAAGTGGGTTGTAAATCGAGGGATGTGCATGAGTGGCAGGGACCTGAGGGAGAGAGCCAACAGGCCAACCCCCAGGACAGACTCTCACAATATTTCAGTGAAAATCTGCCCCACACGAGAATCGAATCTGCATTGCAGGAGGATTTCTCCTCACATCACCTCAAACCTTACAAACTCGCCTATGCCCCTGGGGGCGAATTGGATTATTACTAGATATATAGAAACCGGTTATGGAAATTGTCATAAAAAACCATTTTATAGAAATTACTAATTAACATTCAAAATTATTTACCAATTTAAATTAATTAGACAACTCTAATAGAATATGTTCGCCAATTGCCCTCCCTCTACAACAACAGTTGATGGTAAATAAATATTAATGGGTATTGACAATCAAAATTCTTATTAAAGCTAAAAAAGTGAACCAACAAGTCACTATAGATTTTTCTATGTTACATTAAGGTAATCAAAAACATCAAATTTAGATGTATTTTCATAGACGCGGCTTTTTATCAAATGCACCTAAGGGTTATATATTTGAAAATTGTCAAGTCTCTTTCAAATACGAGACAACAGATTAATTGTCGCATCAGTTATCATGTTTGGTGCATGTCTATCGCAGAGGAAGAAGACTCGGGGCAAAAAAAAAGGATAGAAATGAAGCTAATTCCAAATGAAAAACGCTTGGAGGATTTACATTCTCGTAGCTTCAAAACAAGCTTTTCAAGAAAGCAACGGAGCTTTCAACTTTGTGATGCAAACGTTGGCATAGTTGTGTTTTCTCTCGTGGGAAATGCCTACTCATTTGGTCATCCGAGTGTTGAATATGTGATGAACAGGTTTATGTACAAAATCCCAATTCAACTGTGTGCAGGATTCCATGCTGCATGCCATCGAACTCCGACATCAAGAGACCGTGTCCCATTTTGGCTGATTCGTTAAAATTATGAGTTATCTTCTTTAATATCTTGTTTTTACATTAGTCAAATAAAATAAACATTTACATTTTCGGATTATTTTTATTTTTTTAATAACTCAATTTTACATTAATTGAATAAAATAAACTTTACATTTTCGAATGTTAAGCATGTTAATTAATTGTCAGATTTTGAAAATCAATAGAAATTAAGCATATATAGTAAAAATACGAAAAATAAGAAAAGTCCACAGTAAATATAATGAATTCTACTGGTACTAAAAAGAAAAATAATCATTTGCTCCATGAATTCAACAATTTTTTACCAATATCATAATATCAATATGCCAACTTCGATCAAATGAAGCAAATTTAATTGTACAATTCATTGTGTTAAAATTCGAACAATAGAAATAGATAGAACGATAAAATATAAGTAGAGAAGATTCACATATTGCTTTCTCAAAACCAAATCAAACTCTTAGCAATTGCTTCCCATTTGGCCCAACAAGCACTTCAAGCCAAATATGTCCATTTGGTACTCTGATCTGATGAGGCCCACTGATCACTTGCCTAAATCGTGTCTACTGAATTAACACTTATAATCAAAAGTGTTAATATGACCAGATGCTGACAAATGGAGAATTGGACGATTCTGATTGAATTTCTAGAGGCTTCTGAAGATTAAAAGGCTAAAGTGTATAGGGTACGCAATATAGTTTTACATTTTTGGGAATCTGAACTCTCTGACTCTCTCTCTGTATCTACGCTTCATCTTCTTCCTTTCTTTTGTGGGTTTCTTTCTCTGTAAACCTTTGGTTTACAGATTTTCTGAGTGATTAGAAATAAAGAAGGGTTGGTTTATAGTGTTACTCTGTGAACAATAACTTGGGGATTACAATCATGATTTTTTGGTGTATTTCAGATTAGAGAAAAGATATTTTGAGAGGTTCAATCTGTATTCTGTAAAACGCTGATTCTTTGCCGTTGTTTTAAGGCTTGTGCTTAGTGCTTGAGCATTATCCTTTGGTGGATGCTCAACGGGTGATTATGTCATTAATTTGGCTGAACATCCGAGCCCTTTTTAGGGTAAAACAAATCCTTGTGTTTTTACCGTTTTTGTTTACTTTCTTGAGTTGTCTTTGGTGCTGGTTGGGATCAAAAGGACCAACAGTGGTATCAGAGCTGGAATCCCTAATTTTTGGATATAAACCTTTAAGATCTTTCGTAGATCTAAAAGCGTTCTTGGTGAAAATCTAAAAATATCTGATTCTCTTGGTGAAAATCTTAAGCCAGTGCTCCTCTTGGCTTTGGATCCTTTGTATCCTCACATTCTCTTGGTGAAAATCTATCGGAAAGTAAATCTTCTCCTTTCCAAAGGTCTCTTGGTTACTCTTTCTGCTTTCTCTCATTTATTTTGAGAAACTCTGGTAACATCTCTAAACTTTGACTTTCTTTAGATTAAGTAATTTTGTTGAAAGTTCAGAACACAGAAACCTCCATAATATCCTTTATCTAAGATCTCCTACGATGATCTTAAAATCTGAGGATCATTTTGGCTAGGCTTAGTGTTCTGTTGAACCATCAAAGTTACTTTGTTAACATTACATTAATCTAACTGAAACTATTGCATATCTTAGTTGCATAGATAAGAGTCCTTGCACGTTGGATGTTTTTTCATTTGTGAAAACTTTTTATTAAAAAGGTTATATAAGAATATAGTAATATTCTGTTTTTGACAAATCAGTTCTTGTTTTCAAAATATCTGTTTCTTGAAAGCTGTTGTATAAGATGTCTCCAAATAAGTTTAAGGTAGAAGTGTGGTCTGGCAATGGAGACTTCAGTCTCTGGCGCAAGAAAATGAAAGCTGTATTGTTACAGCAAATGTGTGCTAAGGCCATTGATGAGTCTTGGCCTGAGGATCTTGATGATATCAAGAAACAGGAAATGGATGAGATAGCATGGAGTTCCATCTTTCTCTATCTATCAGATAGTGTCCTTAGATAAGTAGGAGATAGCATGGAGTTCCATCTTTCTCTATCTATCAGATAGTGTCCTTAGATAAGTAGGTGATACTACTACTGCTGCTACTCTTTGGACTAAGCTTGAGACTCTTTATATGTCTAGGACCCTTCCAAATAAATACTATCTTTTAAAACAGTATTATGGTTTTAAGTTTGACCAGACTTTGAGTCTAGATGTTAATCTTAACAGATTTAGTAAGATTGTAAAGGACTTAGCCAATTATAGTGAAATCTTGTCTGAAGATAAGAAAGTTGTTGCCCTCTTAAATTCTTTGAGTGAGAAGTATAAAGACATTAAAAATGCCTTAGAGTATGGTAGAGAGAACCTTATTATTGATATTATCTTCAATTGTCTGAGAAATAAAGAATTAGAATTCATTAGTGATAAAAAAGAGCAGGTAATGGGAGAGAGGCTAATGGTTAAGGGTAAAAACCAATTTAGCCATAATACCAATAGTAAGTCTCACCATAACAATAAGAAGGGCCATTCTGAAAAAGGTAAGACAAAGACTAAAAGTCTAGTGCAAAAGGGAAAAAATGCTATTTCTGTGGTAAGACTTGTCATTTTATAAAAAACTGTTATAAAAGAATAGCTGAGTTAAAAGAGAAAAATGAGGTTGAGGGTACAGCTGCAGTTGCTGATGGTCAGGTTTTTGTGTCCTCTCTGTTGTCTAGTTGCCAGGATTGGATTATTGACTCTGGTTGTTCTTTTCATATGTGTCCTGTTAAAAATTGGTTCTCTGAATTCTTTGAAGTAAATGGAGGGCAGGTAACTATAGGAAATGATGTCTGTTGCAAAATAAAAGAAATTGGTAAAATTATTTTAAAACTGGAAAACAACAATCTCTTGATTTTGGAAAAAATCATATATGTGCCTGAAGTTCAAAGAAACTTGATTTCTTTAGGAATATTAGATGACCAAAATTATAACATTGTTTTATCAAATGGAAGAACAAAAGTTTTTAAAGGAAATTTTGAAATACTTAATACCCCAAAAGAAAATGATCTTTATACTTTGAAGGCTAAACCCTTAGTGGGAAATAGCCTTCCAACCATTACCACTAATAATGACAAGTCTGATTTATGGCACAAAAGACTTGGTCATATTAGTGATAAAGGTCTGAAATCTTTAAACAATGAGGAGGTATTTGGCAAGGATAAAATTGAAAAACTATCCTTTTGTGAACAATGTGTAATTGGTAAACAACACAGATTACCATTTAAAACTGGAACATACAAGTCAACTTCAATACTTGAATACTTGCATGCTGATCTTTGGAGACCTGCCCCAATTAATACTTTCACTAGATTCAAGTTCTATTTTTTGATTGTTGATGATTTTTCAAGAAAGGTATGAACTTTTCTTCTAAAATCCAAGTCTGAGACTTTCCAAATCTTTAAAAATTGGAAAACTCTGATAGAAAACCAAACTAATAAGAAAATAAAGGTTTTAAGAACTGATAATGGTTTGGAGTTCCGTAATTTTGAGTTTGACACTTTCTGTAAAGTTTTTGGAATTCTTAGACATAGAACCTCTACCTATCTTTGCTTTCAAAGAAATGGAATTCTTTGAGAGGATGAATAGGACTATCCTAAATAAAGTTAGATGCATGCTTCATAGTTCAGGTCTTCCAAAATTATTTTGGGAGGAGGCTGTAATGACAGCTTCTTATCTCATTAATTTGAGTCTCTCTAGTGCTCTGGATAATAAATCTCCAGAATCTGTCTGGAAATGTCACATACTTGATTACTTATTCCTTAAAATTTTTGGATGTGCTGCATATGCACATCAAGATGGTGGAAAACTTGAACCAAAGGCCTTGAAATGTGTTTTCTTGGGTTATGGGATTGGAACAAAAGGTTATAGATTGTGGGTAAGAGAATTTAGAAGTTTTAAAGTCATAGTCGGTAGAAATGTTGTCTTCAATGAAGCAATAATGCCCTGTCTGAAAATGTCAAATTCTGAAAGTGAAGTTGATAATTCTGTTCAAACAAGTTTCTTAACTCCTCCTCAGATTGAGGTGGAGCTTATTGAAAATGAAAGTCAGATTGATAATCCTGTTGAAACACAAACAGAGAACTTTGTTGATGATCTTCAAGTTGTTGAAGAAAATATTTCTCCTGACTTAACTGATTATCAACTTGCTAGAGATAGGGAAAGAAGGACTAATATCAGACCCCTTCAAGGTTAGCTGAGACTGACTTTGCCTTAATCCTCTCTGCTCAATCTTCAATAGGTAGTGAACCTGCCTCTTTTGAAGAGGCCATGACCTGTAAGGATTCAAAACATTGGCTTTCAGCAATGAAAGATGAAATGCAATCCTTAGAAAGAAATTCAACTTGGATCTTAGTATGTAGGCCTAAGCTTCAAAAGATTGTTGACTGTAAATGGCTTTTCAAGTTAAAAGAGGGAGATTCCAAGGATGGGGTTCTTAGATATAAAGCTAGATTAGTTGCAAAGGGCTTTACACAAAGGGAATGTATTGATTACAATGAGATCTTCTCTCCTGTAGTCAAATACACTTCAATTAGAATTTTGCCTACCTTAGTGGTCCAGTACAGCTGAGAATTAGACCTGTGGATGTAAAAACTGCCTTTTTACATGGGGAGTTAGAAGAAACCATCTATATGTCTCAACCTGAAAGGTTTGAGAAATCTGGTAAGGGTGATCTGGTTTGTCTCCTTAAAAAGTCTTTATATGGTTTAAAACAAGCCCCAAAGCAATGGTATAAAAAGTTTGATTCTTATATTCAAAGTATTGGTTTTAATAAAAATAGTTATGATCCCTGTTTTTATTATCAAGGTAATGGTGGTTTTGATTCTATTTACTTGCTTTTATATGTTGATGATATGCTTCTTGCTGGTTCTGATAGGAAAGAGATTCAAATTGTAAAATAGAAATTGAGTAATAAATTTAAAATGAAGAATCTAGGTCCTGTTAGAAAAATTCTTGGCATGGAAATCAATAGGAATAGAAATTTAAATACTTTGTTTCTGAATCAATGTTCTTATATTTCTAAACTTTTTGAAAGGTTTAGAATGAATGAAGCTAATTGTGTTACCTTACCTTTATCTAATCATTTCAAACTCTCCTATGATCAATCACTTAATTCTGAAGAAGAATTAAAAAGAATGGAAATGATCCCTTATGCCAATCTTGTAGGATCTATCATGTACTTAATGGTTTGTACAAGACACGATATTGCTCATCTTTGTAAGTGTTTTAAGCGGTTATAAGTAATCTGGTGAATGTCATTGGGAAGCTATGAAATGGTTATTTAGATACTTAAAAAGGCGCTAGTTTAGGTTTAGAATTTAAAAAGGAAAGGAGGAATTTCTCTTTGTGGTTTTGTGGACTCTAATTTTCTTTGGAGAGCAGGGATAATGAAAATCCACTTGACTTATGTGTTCACAATAAATGATAGTTGTATAAGTTGGAAATCTCAACTTCGTAAATTGGTAGCCCTTTCCTCAATGAAGCCGAATACATTCTTTATGAGATGCCATCAAAGAAGGTATTTGGTTAAAAGGTTTACTTAGTGAATTAGGATTTATTAATAATCGTGTTGTTCTTTACTCAGACAGTCAAAGTGCAAATCACTTAAGTAAAAATCCCGTCTTTCATGAAAGAACGAAGCACATTGAGGTAAAATTTCATTTCATTAGAGATGTCATTGAGAAAGGGATAATCAAGTTGAATAAGATATCAACTTTGGTTAATCCGGCTGACATGGAAACAAAAGTTTTACCCATCAATAAATTCAAAAATTGTTTAGCTTTGTTGAATATGGACTGTGGCTAAAGTAGTCTCTTTCTTACAAGTACTTAGAGCAAATGAAGCTGTCGATAGCCTCGAGCACTCTTTGGTATAGCCTAATAGACAGCAAGGTGGAGAATGTTAGCAATTGCTGCCCATTTGGCCCAACAAGCACTTCAAGCCCAATATGTCTATTTGGTTCTCTGATGAGATGAAGCCCACTGATCACTTGCCTAAATCGTGTCTACTGAATTAACACTTATAATTAAAAGTGTTAATATGACCAGATGCTGACAAATGGAGAATTGTACGATTCTGATTGAATTTCTAGAGGCTTCTGAAGATTAAAAGGCTGAAGCGTATAGGGTACACAATATAGTTTTACATTTTTGGGAATCTGAACTCTCTGACTCTCTCTCTGTATCTACGCTTCATCTTCTTCCTTTTTTTGTGGGTTTCTTTCTCTGTAAGTCTTTGGTTTACAGATTTTCTGAGTGATTAGAAATAAAGAAAGGTTGGTTTGTAGTGTTACTCTGTGAATAGTAACTTGGGGGTTACAATCATGATTTCTTGGTGTATTTCAGATTAAAGAAAAGAGAGTTATATTTTGAGAGGTTCAATCTGTATTCTGTAAAACGCTGATTCTTTGCCGTTGTTTTAAGGCTTGTGCTTAGTGCTTGAGCGTTATCCTTTGGTGGATGCTCAACGGGTGATTAGGTCATTAATTTGGCTGAACATCCAGGCCCTTTTTAGGGCAAAACAAATCCTTGTGTTTTTACCGTTTTTGTTTACTTTCTTGAGTTATCTTTGGTGGTGGTTGGGATCAAAAGGGACCAACACAGACCTTTTTAAAACTAAATCTGATGCGAGCCATGGACCCGATTCGAATCATGGATGGTTAGCAAGGACTCGATACATATTCCGATAGGAACACTAACGAGATCAAGAGCCAAGAAGATCAAAGAAGACATGCAAAGTCTTGTTCAAGCTATGTGAGCCGAAACCGATTTCAAAAGTGCGACACCAACCTTCAAAATGAGTATGAAAATGAAGTACCAACTTTGGTACATTTGATTCAAGCTAAGGACCATATTGGAGGTATATCAGAGTCTAATGGAAGATTGGAGGACCAAAAAGAGCGTGAGACAAAGATGGAGGACAAAAATGCAGATGTGGCAGAAATCTGCGCAGGAAGTTAGAAGAAATAACCATGCGATCGCATGGTTATGAATGTCTGCGATCGCAATGGTGGCTTTTCAAAGGTAGAATGTAATGGTGACAAACCATGCGATCGCAAGCTTTGAGCCCATGCGATCACAAGGTTTTCTCCGAGGGATTTTGGCAAGTTTTAGTTTCCTTTTTCATTTAAGACTCTTATTTTGACTAGTTTTTAAGTATTTTCGAATTAGGCTAGGATTTCTTTAATATTTACTATATAAACACTTTTTATTGTAAACATCGACATTCTGATTTTTAGAGAGATTAATCAAAAGTGGGGATATCACTTTTCTTCCGAGTTCTTAATCGAACTAACCTAAACTAATCAAAGATTTCGCAACTCTTTGTGGCATTCATAAATCTGGTTCTTTGATTCAAGTAATCATCGAGTCAAGTTCTTGCGACTAGATTTTAGCTTTCTTGGGGTTCAGATCAAACCTTTTGTGGGTTCTGAGATTCAGTTCTTCGCGGGTTCGCATCAGTTGGTATCAGAGCTTTGGCTCTAAAATGAGGTTCTATCATTTTTTTTTGTTTCATCAAATTCATCTTAAATCATATCTTAAATATATATATATAATATATATATATATATATATATATATATATATATATATATATATTTCTTTCCTTAAAGGATTATTTAGGCAAAACCCATTCAAGCACCAACATTAAAAGAAAAAAATTCTCGTTCTCGTCTTGTTTCTTTTTCTTTTTTGTTGTCCTTTGTGTTGGATTAAAAAAAACAAAAATTCAAGAAAAAACAAGAAAAAATCAAGAAACGAGTTCTTTGGAGATTCTTGTGTCATAAATTATCATCTGGTACTTATTTCTTATTCTTGTTTTGCTTTTCATCTTTGTTCTTTCTCGTTGTCCTCCTTAATTCTTGTTCTTGAACGTCGCAGGAGTCGAATTCTTGATTGAGTTTAGATAGTTCTTTAGAGAACTTGATAAGAAAAACAAGAGAGGAAAAGAAGCAAGAGTGGTGAGATTATTATCAGAAAAAAGCCATATAGAGTGAAACACGAGTGCAAACACGTGAGGCAAATATTTTTTTTTCTTTCCTATTTTTTTTATTATTCAGTTTTAACAAAAAAAATGTCTAATCAGGAAGAAACCATACCTGGGGGTGAAAACAACCAGTTCTTTTTGTTAAGGGCCATGTAACAACAATTTGATCGAATGAACATGGTGTTTGACGAGATGAGAGAGAACAATAATGAATTGAGGGTTAAGGAAGAAAGACACGATACATTGTTTACAACCTTACTAAGAGAAAAACAATCTGGGATTGCTCATGATAGGAGACAGGGTAGGCATAATCATAACCCTATAGCTGATTTTGAGAATGAGACTGTAGTAGGGAGTGAGGATGATGAAGCCTATAACTATGGGACTGAGACGGGTAGAATGAGACGTCTGTTGACATTCGAACCTGCACTGTCTACGTGTCAACAGATCTCCAATCAATCCTCTAACAACATGTATGTTACCTGCACACTAGGACAACCATTAGGCACTAAGATCACCAGAAAAAAGAGTTCGACGATTGTTGGTACTCCGACGATCAAGTCAACTGCCGGTATATAGATTAATATACAGGGAACAAAAATAATTGGGTATTGGAGGGACAAGCAGGTAGAGATTTGAGCAGAGTTTATATGTGAAATTAAGGTGTAAAAAAAGCGTACAAAATGCGTACTAAAAGTCGTAATAAAAATCGTACATTGGAATAACCGGAGTCCTTGTATTTATAGCTGCAGAGTTCTAATTATTTTGTGTAAGTAATCAATTAGAACTTTAATCGGATCCTCATTCCTTATAAGATGAAGGGTAATTAGACATGGACACAATCTCCTAAATTTTGGTCATTATCTGATTAGATTTTCAACATTGTGTTGCCTAATTATTGAGAGATTGGTATTCGTTTTTCTTGTGAGAATCCTTATGGCAATCAAACACAATATTTCTTTAATTACTTTTCTAGTTATCCCAAAATATCGTGATGCTGCTAGTTATAATACAAACGAAGTCCGGTGAGGCTCTCTGGGTCGGCCATGAGTGTCGAAGCCCTTCATGGGTCTCGCAATACTCTGATTCAGGAATACTAAGATGTTCGATAGGCCTCCGAAGCCTTCTGAGAATTTACGAGGCCCTTGCTGGGTCCCGAGGCCTTCGCCAAGTCTATGGGACCTTTATGAATCTAGAAGGCCCTCGCTGGACCTATAAGGCATTAGCTAGACCAGAATTAGGCCTAGATCGGACCTTTACTGGGCCTTTGCTGACGTGGAGGCCTTATCGAAATTGGGTGATAACAATAGTCTCCCAAGTCCAAGCCTATTATTTATATCAAGTGTGGGACTTTAAGAAGGAGTATTAAATGAAGACGAATGCCTGAAAATAGAATCTATGGGATCACCTCTCCCTTTATATTTCTCCATAAGAGGTATTTTGAACCCCGCGGAGAGTTCTATAGCCTTCAACTCTTTGGAGAATGGGAGGTCCTCGTCGTCGTCGTCAAGGTCGCACGACCGTTCTGGTATTTCATCTTTGGGCTTCATATCCGTAGCCTTGGAGTCCCTTCTCTTCTCTTGGTGGTCATCGCTGGGCTCGCTATACCGGCTACTCAACGATTAAGGTTGAGCCACAGACAACCCAGTCCCCAACCTGTTGAATACGCTGGCAGAGGCGACCGGCTTTTCCATTTGCAAGGTACGATGTCTCTCCTGGTTACTGGGAGTTCGCCCATTGAGGATTGGCGAATCATCTTGAGACCGACGGCTTTCGATCGAGCTAAACCTCGAAGGGCTTCACGGGACACGGCTACGCTTGGGTCCATGTTGGAGGGATTGGTTTTCCAACAGTTCAAGCGCTGCTTTCATCCGGGCTTTGTCTAGCTTCAGGTCCTGGTTCTCCTGCTCAACTGTCCACTTTTTTTGTTGCCTTCTCCTCTTACGGGTGGTTACATTTCGGAGATCTTGAACGCTTTTCCACCGTAAGTCAGTGTGGTAGGACTCAACTTCTTCTTCCATGGAGTGTTCGGTTGCCATGCTTTTTCTGGTAGAAAATACATTTTTACCATAAGTTTTAGGTTGTGTAACGAATTTCGATTCTCACAGACGGTGCTAATCTGTTGACGTCGAAATCTGTATTGTCTACATGTCAACAGATCTCCAGTCAATTCTCTACCAACCTGTATGTTATTTGCATACTAGGACAACTTTTAGGCACCAAGATCACCGGAGAAAAAGGGTTCGGCGATCATTAGTACTCTGACGATCAAGTTAACTGCCGGTATATAGATTAATATACGGAAAACAAAAACAATTGGGTGTAGGAGGGACAAACAGAGAGAGAGATTTGAGCAGAGTTTAGAGGTGAAATTAAGGTATAAAAAGAGCGTACAAAATGCGTACTAAAAGTCGTAATAAAAATATTACCTTGGAATAACTGGAGTCCTTGTATTTATAGCTGTAGAGTCCTAATTATTCTGTGTAAGTAATCAATTAGAACTCTGATCAGATCCTCGTTCCTTATAAGATGAAGGATTATTGGACATGGACACAATCTTCCAAACTTTGGTCCTTATCTGATTAGATTTTCAATATTGTGTTGCCTAATTATTGAAAGATTGGTATTCGTTTTCTCCGTGAGAATTATTATGGCAATTAAACATAATATTTCTTTAATTACTTTCTGGTTATCCCAAAATATCGAGATGCTGCTAGTTATAATACATACGAAGTCCGACGAGACTATCTGGGTCGGCCATGAGTGTTAAGGCCCTTCATGGGTCTCGTAATACTCTGATTCAAGAATGCTAAGATGTTCAACAAGCATCCGAGGACTTCTGAGAATTTACGAGGCCCTTGTTGGGACCTAAGGCCTTCGCAGGGTCTATGGGACCTTTATGAATATGGAAGGCCTTAGTCAGGCCTGAATTAGCCTAGATGGGACCTTTACTGGGCATTTGCTGATTGTGTTGCCTAATTATTAGAAGATTGGTATTCGATTTCCCCGTGAGAATCATTCTGGCAATCAAACACAATCTTTCTTTAATTACTTTTATGGTTATCCCAAAATATCGTGATACTGCTAGTTATAATACATACGAAGTCCGACGAGACTATCTGGGTCGGCCATGAGTGTCAAGGCCCTTCATGGGTCTCACAATACTCTGATTCAAGAATGCTAAGATGTTCAATAAGCATCCGAGGACTTCTGGGAATTTACGAGGCTCTTGTTGGGCCCTGAGGCCTTCGCCAGGTCTAAGGGATCTTTATGAATCTGGAAGGCCTTAGTCAGGCCTGAATTAGCCTAGATGGGACCTTTATTGGGCATTTGTTAATGTGGAGGTCTTACCAAAATCAGGTGGTAACAACGTCGAGGAGATAAACGTGAAATGCCACCTAGTGGTAGATTATAGAGGCCAAGATGGAGTAGATAGAAACCTTGGAAATATTAAATTGAAAATACTTTCTTTCCAAGGTAAGAATAACTCTGACGTCTATTTAGAGTGCGAAATGCGGATGGAATTAATCTTTGATTGTTATAACTATTGTTTTGTCTGCTCATTATAATATTATTGAATTGTTGTGCCTTGTCGGTCTATTTTGTTGCCTTATCGACTTATTATTAGATTGTTGTGGCCTTGTCGATATATTTTATTGTTTATTTAAATATTATTGAATTTAATGTTAAGGAAAGATTTTATAAAAAGAAAGTTTCATTGGAAGAGAAAAATATTGATGGAAGGAAATTAATGGTTGAATCACAGTTTGATTTTATATAGTGGGAAGGATATATCTCGTGAAATTGATAATGATGTAATTATACAATATTTTCAAAGTATGAAAATGCATAGAGAACAATTGTAGTAATGCATCTAAATATTTTTATTAGTGTTATATTATTTCAAAAAAAAATTGCTACTTAATTTTTGTTCATCCAAAAAAAAAAATCCTAGATACGCCCATAGCAGTGGTGGTGATACCCATAGGTGCTGTGGTTGGTAGTGGCTGGAGATTTAGAAATTGGATCTGTTAGGTATTGGGGATTTAAAGTTTTAGCCCTTTGAAATATATAAAATTTCAAGAATCATTTTATTTCACATCTTTTCTTTATCTAAAACTGCGTCGGATGAAACGTGGTGACAGTAAATTTTATACCTTTTTAATTGAGTTATTTTGCGTGGATAAAAGAAGATATTTGTGTTGTAATGCAATGTACAGAAGAGCAATGGCTATAGTCGTGGGAACCGGAGGATAAATAGTCGAACAAATACGGCACAGCGAGAAGAGTTTATTAGGAGAATTGCGTATGCATCTGATATTGACCACCAGGTAAAGAGACTTTAGAGTTCTTGAATTGTGTTGTTTTAGGTAATTTAATTTGTTTCGATAATGATTACCATGTTCAACATTGCCTTTCTTGCTATGAAAATTTACCATGACAAGCTTTGTCCATTTTACCAGTAGCCAGATTAATTAGTGCAACTCTGTGGCAGTTAATTATGTTTTAATGGTTATTGTGCTTGCATTAACTTTTAAAATGATTGTCCTAAAGAAGAATTAGACTAGTATATATCGTTTTTTCGTGGTGGAATCTGACCTTTAACAAATGAAAAAGAAGATGGATTTGAAAATTTGTTTTGAAGAAATGAGAATTTGAAGAACAAATGAGATACTATAGGAGAAAAATTATTTTTGACAATGAAGGATAAAGAGAAACATATATGCTATTTTGTGTGAGTGGGAGTGAAAACTTCCCTCACGGTCGGTGATAATATAATTGTATTCTATTCTTGATACCTATTGTTACGTACATCCCTTAGGAGTAGTTGTTCCTCCATTATTATACATCATCAAGCTGGAGGTTTATGATAAGATGGTTCCATGATTTGGGGTTGTGATTACAGGAAAAAGTAGTCATCTTGGATTTGCCTGATTTTGCTTGTCGAATCCTCACTGGACACTTGTCCAACTAGTGTTAGGTTGGGGAGGGTTTAAAAGAACACTCCATTGTGGGGAGTAGATCACGACAGTCAATAATCAATACAGTTATATTGGGTAGAAGTATTAATAGGTTGGTGGAATTATTGTAACTCCAAATATTGATTTCCTGCATGAACTTGATAGAATTATATCTTTTCAAATCAATTTTTTATTTTTCTTTTATATGGAATCTGAATGAGATGCTTTTCTTTCAAGGCGTCTGAAAGAGAAGGAGAAAGATAAAGGACAGAGAAAGCCTTGGCTGTCATCAGAGTTTAAGGTGTGTGATTATGTATGAAATCCCATTTGCTTAGGATTGTTTTTCTAATATTTTATTTGTTTTGGTTGTTTAGTTCAACATTGCATGTCCGACCACTGGGTTGTCAGAAGAAGCTCAAGATCGACGACGACTGGAAACTGTATGTTACAAATTTCATTAACTATTGCATTCCTTTTATTTTTTAAGCTTTAAGTAATTTATTCTCTGTTTTATCGGGATTTGTACCTGACCTTCCACGGGTAGTACAAAAGTGGACCGAACCGGGTCAACCATAATCATGGAACTAGAGCTGGCAAATGGGCCGGTAGTCCATGAGCGGTCTCTGCGCGCTTGAAAGCTGATTTGAGAGTTTTGTGTGGTAAATATATCTTACACAATTCAAAGTTATCGTAGCCAACTCGGTCTTAATTTTATTTTATGTTCTTTTTATTTTTTATTTTTTTATACAATCTAATACATTGCATCAAATACAATCTTAGATAAACTTAGACAATATATATTTTAAGATTTTTAAAGAGATTAATTTATAAAATTGAACTTTCATATATTTGTCAATAGATAAATATCAATTTTCTTTCAAAACAATAATATTTTTTTGGTTAATTGTAAACTATATATTGACACATTTTTTTAAAAATATAAGTAGTAAAAGCATGCTAGTCTTATTACTTTGATATATAAGCATGTTTGGTTTAAATTAAAAAATTTACTTATAAGTAATTTAAAATAAATAATTTACTTGTCACACCAAAACATAATTTGGATTGAAACTTGAATTAAACTAAATTTAATTAAATATAAATAATTTTATGTTGGAGCTTGGGATTTTTGGACTAATGTTTCAAAAAAAAAAAAATTTAATTGGAGACTTGAGCTTATACCATTTTAAATTGATATTAATTGAATTATATTGGAGATATTTACAAAATTTGTGAGTGATAGTGTTAAGGGGCAAAAAATTAATAAATAAAAAAAATTTGTGGCCGGCCCGACTAGTCTGGCGGGCTGGCCGGGCTGGCCCAGGCCCAGGCCCAGTTTTGTTTGGGCCAGAGCCAGCCCAACTCAAAATTCGGACTATATGGGCTGACCCACGGGTCGAGCTGATTATGCCACCTCTACATGGAACTAGCAAGGTGGCCTAATAAAGTTGGACCATTACAATCATCAAAATGGGCTCAAAGAGAATGGGCCATTTCAGCGCAATCATGCCTCTTCTTGCCAAGTCTTCTTTTGTTTTGTTTTGTTTTGTTTTTAAAATTAGGCCCCATACGCCATTTTTCTCAAAAAATTGAAAAATACTGTTATTTAAAAAAATATTTGAAAAATACATTGGGTCACTTTTTGTTATAAAAAGTGGCATTGTGTCAATTTTACTATAAAAATGACATTGTGTGTCATTTTTTTATTAAAAAATTGACAATTCCAGTATTCATCAAATTACTTTATTAGTTGAAGTATCATGTACACAATTTATTGTTAAATGATAAGTTTTACATTATATTATAATGTCAGGACATGTACAAAAGGAAAATGCAGGAATGTCAACATTATTTTGAATAGAAAAATCAATATGTATAAATAAGTGATATTGTGTCATTTTTTGTTATAAAAGTGACATTGTTTGTCACTTTTTGTTCTAAAAGTGCAATTTTAGTATTCATCAAATTCTTTTAATAGTTGAAGTATCATGTATACAAAAGCAAAGCGCAGAAATGTCAACACTATTTTGAATAGAAAAATTAATATGTATGAATAAGTGACATTGTGTGACTTTTTGTTATAAAAGTGACATAGTGTGTCACTTTTTGTTATAAAAATGACAATTACAGTATTCATCAAATTCTTTTAATAGTTGAAATATCATGTATACAATTTTAATGTTAAATAATAAGTTTTACATTCCATTAAAATGTCAAACAAAGTGTATGAATGTCAACACTATTTTGAATAGAAAAACCAATATGTATGAATAAGTGATATCATGTCACTTTTTGTTGTAAAAATGACAATTTCAATATTCATCAAATTTCTTTAATGGTTGAAATATCATGTATACAATTTTAGTTTTAAACGATAAGTTTTACATTCCATTAAAATGTCAGGACCTATACAAAAGCAAAGTGCATGAATGTCAACACTATTTTGAATAGAAAGACCAATATGTATGAATAAGTAACATTGTGTCACTTTTTGTTATAAATGTGACAATTTTAGTATTCATCAAACTCATTTAATGGTTGAAGTATCGTGTATACAATTTAGTGTTAAATATTAAGTTTTACATTTCATTATAATGTCAGGACCTATACAAAAGCAAAGCGTAGAAATGTCAACACTATTTTAAATAGAAAAACTAATATGTATGAATAAGTAACATTGTGTCAATTTTTGTTTTAAAAGTGACAATTTCAGTATTCATCAAACTCATTTAATAATTGAAGTATCATGTATACAATTTAGTTTTTAATGATAATTTTTACATGCCATTATAATGTCAAGATCTATACAAAAGCAATATGTCAACACTATTTTCAATAGAAAAACCAATGTGTGAATAAGTGATACTTCCCACATAAAAAATAAAAAAAAAAAAAAAATCATAAATCATAAATCTTGCAACTTTCTTTTCCTTTATGTCTTCTTCTTCAAAGGTGCTGAAATTTGACACGATCTTCGATTGTAGCCATACTTCCCACATCTACTCTATAATTCACAAGAAACATCAAGTTAAATCTATAAATTAAATCAACCATAAAGAAGATTTTGATTCAAATTTTTTTATTTCACTTGTACACATTGTTATGTTCTTTTTGATCAAAAAGTGACAAAGCATGTCACTTTCTTTTCAAAGTCTCGATTCATATTCAAGACAAAAAAATGATACATTACTGTTTGATCATCATCAATAATTCATGTCACTCCATAATTCACAACAAATATCAAGTTAAAAATACAGAAATTAAATTAACCACCGAGAAGATTTTGATTCAAATTAGTTATCTCACTTGTATACATTGTTATGTTAATTTTTAAGCAAAAATTGACATAGCATGTCACTTTCCTTTCTAGAGTTTCAATTCATATTCAAGACAAAAAAAAAATGATACATTAATGTTTTATCATCCTCAATAATTCATAACAAATATCGAATTAAATCTAGAAATTAAATCAATCACAGATAAGATTTTGATTCAAATTTGTTATGTCACTTGTATACATTGTTATGTCACTTTTCTTTCCAAAGCCTCGATTCATATTCAAGAAAAAAAAACGATACATTAATATTTGGTCATCCTCAATAATTCATGTCACTCCATAATTCACAACAAATATGAAGTTAAATCCAAAAATTAAATCAACCACTAAGAAGAATTTAATTCAAATTTATTATGTCACTTGTATACATTGTTATTTCACTTTTTAAGCAAAAAGTGACATATCATGTCAATTTTTGATCAAAAGACAGAGCATGCCAATTTTCTTTCCAAAGCCTCGATTCATATTCAAGACAAAGAACGTTACATTAATGTTTGATCATCTTCAATAATTGATGTCACTTTATAATTCACAACAAATATCAAATTAAATTAACCACAGTGAAGATTTTGATTCAAATTTGTTATGTCATTTGTATACATTGTTATGTCATTTTTTAAGCAAAAAATCATATTCATATTGACATTTTTACAAACACATTGTATGCATCCCTGTAATTGGTAATTGATATTCACAAACATGTTTATAAGACTTTACTCAATACCATTAATTTATAATGAAGTGAATGAAGAAGGATGTGTCTAGATTGTAATTGGAATATGAGATAATTTAACTCAAAACGATTTGTATGCACTTACTAAGCATGTTGTTGAATATATCAAAACAAAAATCAGAAAATTATGTAATTCAAATAGAAACTATGAAGAAGAAATAAAATTTAACATTTTACCTGAGAATTTTAGATTTTGAGTTCTGGTTTTGTGTTAAATTGGAGAAGAAACAAAGAGTAATTGTAACAATAATGTGGAAGAGATCCGTTTTTATTATGAATTTGAATTTATAGAGAATTTTAGCCGAGAGGTTTCGGTTTGATCATGGAATTGGAATTGATTTAGTTTTGAGTATATTACATACGGTTGCAATGTGTAAAATAGTTTTAGGATGGTTTTTCCAAAATCCCTCAATTTTACGGGTATTTGTGTAATTTGCCCCTTTTTTTTCTTTAACAGAATTAATTTAGCATACTTTTTCTGATTTATCTTTTCCTCCTTTTTTAACCTAATTTTATTTTAATTAAGGATATTGTGGAGTATTTTTATAGTTATTATATATATGTTTTAAATCTTGTCCCCAGTAGTTTGGATAATCATGTTTAACTCTTTAGTCCACGGGAAGTAGTCATTTAGGCTTACTTCTGTTTATATGAATGTTAATATGGGAGATTTCTTTTATATTCAGTGATGGAAATAATCAATTTGTGCAAATCACCCGAGTTTTGTTCTATTACTTAAAATAATCAGAATTTTGCTTTGTATATAAAATCCACGCTAGTTAGGATTGTGTAAAGATTTAAGGAAGCACATGAAAATATACAATGAATACTAAAAGTGAAGAAGAGATGGAGATTAATTCTTAAAAGTTAAAACTCTTATGTCATTTTTTCATCAATATGAATGTATACGGTGACATAGAGATCTTGTAATATGATTTCTAGCATTTGAGATTTTTGTTGTGAGCTTAGGATAGTTCATCATATGACTTTTGGACTCCAAACTTCCATTTAAGTTAATCAAATCTTCAAGTAAATTACTTGCTTGACTCTTTAAATAAGATAGATTCTCAAAGCATGTTGGTTAACAACGAATACAATTGTGTCGAGGGGGAGCTAGATTTTCCTTGACTCTATCTAAATATTTCTTGACTACTGGGTATGTGAACTTGTTGATGTTTAGTTATTTCAGTTGTAAAATGGGTAAAGAGTGATGCTGCTATTCATTCCTCATTTTGATTCACTACTTCTATATTAAGTATACGAACTGCCTGAAATATATTATTAGTTAGTAAAATCTGCATTTCTACATGTACAAGGCTTAGAAATGAAAATTGGAGGTTCATGCTCATATGAAAAAGACAGATTGAAAAATTCAGATTTCAATCATCCATATATTCGTTTCATGTTCAGGACACTTGTCATGAGCTACTCAATTTGGCACTAACTCACGAGCTACTCACGAGCTATATTCTTCCTAACTCACGAGCTACTCAATTTCGTTTATTTACAATCTTAGATAAGTAAGTATGTATTGACTATTGGCACTATGTATAATATTTGACACACTAGAAAGCATGCTAAAGATTTATTTATTTTTATTTTTAAAAAAAGAATGCAAGTAATAGATAAGATAATTAAAAGAGAAATTATAATTCTAAGATTTTTACTCTCTGTAGGTAGCTCTCAACTTGCTTTTCACGTTGTTACAAATGAGGTTTCGTTGATCTTAAATAATTCCACCTCCTTTAAATGGACGATGGAGATTGATTTTGTTCTATGATTGACATTCTTTTTCTTGATTATTATTTGTAGATATTCATATTGTTTCTTCTAGTAATGCTATTTCTGCAACCTTCTATTGAGACATTTAGATACAAAATCTTATTTCACGTCTTTTCTTTATTCTAAAATACTCCATCAAGTTTTTCTAATAGAATACTCTAGAATTGACATTCTTCATGTTTCTAGAGTCTTTTGCAAACTTTTTCAAAGTTTTACAAAATATGTAGGTCGGCCGTCTACACTATTAGCTAGTTTTTAATATTTGACTACATTCTTTGTGTCCAGCCTTTGACCCTTTGCATCTCGCACACCTAAATTCTTTCACATGCCTTCGGATCTTCACATGTAGCGTATGTCCATCACATACTCCTAGCGTATTTTTGAGTGCAAGTGTTAGCTGCATTATGATATTCAATTATGTCATGACTAGAGTGGAACATATATCTATCATACTTATAAGTTCAAGTATTTATCAATATCTTGAATATTATACTAAATTTAAACATGTCGTGAGAAAATAGTTAATATAATATAATATTATAGTGTCGATTGTATTTGAAAGCACAATTGTAAACAACAATTATGAGATATCAATATGATAATATTTTATTTTGAAAATGAGTTGTTCAATTTAGTGACCAAACAATTATTATCATAAAAAAATACATTATAACTATAGATTATCTAATCGATAATTTACATAACATTCATATTAATAATAACAAAGTGAATTAGCATATATTAGCCAAATAAAAAGTATTTGGTAAATTCTTAATTTACATTATAGACACATTCAATTTGATGTTAATTAGTTATTATTCAATTTATTTATATCTTAATGTCTATTCTAATTTACAACTTTTATTGTTATATATCTTCGACAATTACATATCAAAGTTAAATAACTAAATATTCAACAATCGATTTTTTTATGAAAATAACCTATACATTAGAATTGGAGATTAACGATGAAATTGAACATTATTTTGAGATTAATGATGAAATTAAATGTCTGTGCAAAATTGGTAGGCAAAACTAGATTATCAACTAATTTAACTTCTACCAAATTCCACTTTTCAAAAACGTCGCCTCTATTCTATTATATCTCACATGTTAGTCTTTTTCCCCAAATGAATAATGTGTTAAACTATTTTGTGTTGACTGTTATTATATTAATGGTCGATTTACTCATAACGTTTTTGTTAAAAAAATATTTTGGAGCATTATTATAATGTTGTACGTGCACTATATTAATATCGAATAATAACAGGATAAACATAAATTTATTATTTACTTGTTGATGTCTATAGTCTACATGCATAGGTAAAGTTTTCGCACTATAAACCAAATAATCAAGTAGGCAAAATTGATTAAAGGGAAAAATTGGTGTGAATAATTAAAATAACATTTTGAGAAATAATAAAATATTGTAAAATTTGCATAATAAGATCATAAAAAAAGATATTTTTAAGAAGATTCTTTTATGTAACCGATTTAGTATGTGGCATAATTTAATGGGTTTATAAGGCAACAATATGATATATTTATAATTATATGTTTTCTATCACCAAAATCATCTATATGACTGACATTCTAAATTGTGTAAGTACTCACCAGCATAAAGTTTAATGAATATACTCATATTACAAAAAAATTTATTGAGCACATTACATAGGTCATATTATGCCACAAATTACTTACAATAAGTTCATAGCATTTACAAAATAGAAATCACATTATTAGAATTAATGGTCATGTGCTGAAAGTTTATTGAAATATTAAAATTAAAAAAAAATCACTCTTTATGTTATCAACGACACAAGAGAGATGACAAGATACTAATACTGATCGCACGTAATTGAAATTGAGACATTCATAGTCACGCAACAGAGATTACATGATACTAATACGGGTTACACGAAATTTTTCAATAGAATATATATATAGTCACACAATAAGGAAATAGAAAAGTCGCATACCACACAATAGAGATTGCAATAATATTAGAGAAAAGAGTGATAGTCATAATTCGAACATCATACGTGAATATGGTTTGTTGAATTAATTAATTACTTTTAATATCTTATTTTTCAAAATATTTATTAATCACCAGATTTTTCCAAACAAAAAACTAAGGTCTAATTACCTCTTGATGAAATACCTAGGACCAAAATTCAGTGGGGGCAACTGTTCCACTAGACTTCAGGTGGCTCCGTCTCTGACTATTTGATCATTATCTTTAATGAAAAATTAAGGGGTAATGAGTTCAAATAACCTCTTTAAACATACTTTTGTTTAAAAGACCTTTGACCAAAAAAATAAAAATAAAAAATTTTATAATTTAAAAAATAATGAAATGACATGTATACCCTCACCTCTACACCCCAAAAGTTAAATGGATTCATGAGTTCTCTAATCCACTATTTTCATTCTTTCCAATCTCTCCTTCTAAGCACCTTCTTCTCCACTTTCTCTTCTCCATCACTTTGCTACCTTATCTCACAAGTATTGCCATTTTTGTTGCTGCCAAACTCGAATTTTATCTTTCCAATCTCTTTTCTCTTACGATGAACCTAACATTTTGTTGTATAAGAACCGAACATTAAGAAGGTAAATCGATGAAATTATTCTTCATTTTTTATTTGGTGCAGCATTTCTTTAATAGATGTTTAATTTATGAAAAAAATTGATACGTATTTTGTAATAAAATTTCATTGATTAGGTTTTAGGGTTTTGATTTTTTGGTCAATGTTTCATACTAATTATGAGTTCAAGGGTTGAATTTGATTTATTTAGTTGAAAGGCTGAAAATTCTAAAAAAATTGTAGGGTAGGAAATTCTGAATATGTTGATTGCATGTTTATTGATGATATGAGAATTCAGGGTTTTAGTCAAATTGTTACATTTGGTGATTTTCAATGTGAATTTGTGTATACATCTTTATATTTTTAAACTCCTACTGAAATATAGTAAACCTTTCAACTCTGTTGTGCAACATTTATTTTCCACATAAATTTTACAGAGAATATATTTCTGCTTTAGAATTCCAAATACAAAAACTTCGAATAATTCGGTAGTTGCATGTGAAATGTGATGACAGTTATAGTACAGAGAAGTTTAGATTTATCAAGATAAAAGAGGTTCTTCAAGCACAAAATAGGTAAGGCTGATATTATAATTGTTTGATATTGTATTATTTTTGGGAGATTTAACGTAACTACACGACTAATTTGTAGATCTGACTGCAGGATATTCACCATTAAGTACATTGAATTTATACAAGCAAACATGGATGTAAATCCAATTCATCCAGAATGTATACCAATGTGGAGGAAGAAATTGGCTGCGGAGCTGTTAGCATGGCACTTTGAACCTTAGATTTTCACTTCGACGGGAGGTATTGAGGCAAAAACTCTTCGTGTATCTGTTGGAATAAGTCAAGATCAAATCAATGGCCGTGTACATGATATGTCTTTCGACTTCACTAAATGCTCAACAAAGTGTAATGAGAGCAGATCGTGTCTTTTCAAAGAGCACAGTGGTTGTAGTTCCAAGAATCTAGTGCTCAAATGCATTTTTTGGAATTTTGATTCGAATTTTGGAATTAAATGCTAATTTGTTAATATTCACATAAACAATGAATATATTTAGTTATTGTTATTGGTTATTCTTTTTTTTTTTTTTTTTCATTTTATGGAAAAATGATTTTACATTGAATTGTGATATTGGAATTGAACAGCAAATTTTACATTAAAAGTTATCCTGTTATGGTGAAATGTGGATGTATTTTTTGTTGGTTTTTTAGTTTCAAGAAGTCGTTACGTGTCCATTAACGACATTGAAGTCATTCCAGTTTAATAATAAGTCGCACATGTATCAATTTGACATAACAAAACATTGAAGTCGTTATGATAAAAAATAAAGACATTGAAATCATTCCATTACATATTACTTGTCCCGCATGTATCTTTGACATCACGACGTTGACGTCGTTAGTAACAAGTACATGTATTGATTTGACATAACGATATTTAAGTCGTTATGATACAAGTAACGACATCGAAGTCGTTCTGGTATATTTTTAGCATGGGCGCTCACCCAGCCAT
The DNA here is from genome assembly GCA_023638005.1 of Forsythia suspensa. Taxonomy (NCBI): domain Eukaryota; kingdom Viridiplantae; phylum Streptophyta; class Magnoliopsida; order Lamiales; family Oleaceae; genus Forsythia; species Forsythia suspensa. The sequence continues at coordinate 21,667,473 of CM042663.1, forward strand.
AATCCGGGCGTTCGTCCAGTTAAAGCAAAAGCAAATCTACTTCTGCTTTCACCAAGTGGGCGAACGCCCACTTATTGGGCCAAATTCACATGAATTATTTCTTTATTTTTTATTTTTAAAATAATTTCTTTCCTTTTTATTTACCAATATTTGAACAATATTACAACACGTATATCAATTTGACATAACAAGATCTAAATCATTATGCTTATACCAAGGAATTATGCTTCAAGTCGACTGGAGTGCGAAACGATAGTCCAACCCACAAAATGACATTGGGTTCGTTCTAGTTCTAAGAAAACGATATTAATGTCGTTACAATAAAAAAATACAGCTATAACTACATTGAAGTCATTTCAGTTAACGAGATTGATATCTTTCTGACTAAAAAACTCGAATCGAACATTCAACGCCACTCGGCATGCCTTCGACATACTTGGGAGGTCCGAAAAAGTTATCAAGTGGGTTGATCCCACTTGGACGACGAAGGAAAGACGAACAGAATACCTTATTCCCATCGAAAAACTTTGAAGGTGGTTGACAACACTAGGAAATTCTAAGGTAGTTGATATGGACAGGTCTCTCGAACTGATTCGTTGGTTCTCACTTGAAAGTAATGCTTATACTAAAGAATGATGCTTCGAGTCGACCGGAGTGCGAAACGATAGTCCAACCCACAAAACAACTTTGGGTTTGTTCTAATTCTAAGAAAACGATATTTATGTCATTTTAATACAAAATACAACTATAACTACATTGTAGTCATTTCAGTTAAAAGTTAATGAGATTGATATCATTTCGGCTAAAAAACCCGATTCGAACGTCCAAGGCCACTCGGCATGCCTCCGATATACCTGGAAGGTCCGAAAAAAGTTTTCAAGTGGATGGATACCACTCGGACGACAAAGGAAAGACGAAAGTAGTTACCTTATTCCCACTAGAGAACTTCTAAGGTAGTCGATACGGGCACGTCCCTCGAACCGATTTGTTGATTCTCACTTGAAAGTAATACTTATACCAAGTAATGATGCTTCGAGTTGATCGGAGTGCGAAACGATAGTAACATAGTCCAACCCACAAAATGACATTGGGTTCGTTCTGGTTCTACGAAAACAATATTTATGTCGTTTCAATACAAAATACAGCTATAACTACATTGAAGTCGTTTCAGTTAAAAGGTAACGAAATTGATAACATTCCGACTATAAAAGCCGAATCGAACGTCCAAGGCCACTCGGCATGCCTCCGACATACTTGGAAGGTCCAAAAAAGGATATCAAGTGAGTAGACCCACTCGGACGACGAATGAAAGACGAACGTAGTTATCTTATTCCCACCGAAGAACTTCGAAGGTGGTTGACATCACTAGGAACTTCTAACGTAGTCGATACGGGCACGTCCCTCGAACCGATTCGTCGATTCTCACTTTAAAGGAACGCTTATACCAAGGAATGATACTTTGAGTTGATCAGAGTGCGAAACGATAGTTCAATCCACAAAACGACATTGGGTTTGTTCTAGTTCTAAGAAAACGATATATATGTCGTTTCAATAAAAAATACTATTTTAACTACATTGAAGTTGTTTCAGTTAAAATGTAACGAGATTGATATCGTTCCGACTAAAAATGTCAAATTGAACGTCTCAAAAAGGTTAGCAAGTGGGTTAATCCCACAGTCCCACTCGTTTGTTTGCAAAAACAAAAAAAAAAAAAAAAAATCTATATGTAAAATAACGACATCTAAGTTGTTTTTAGTTTAGTCGAAACGATGTTAATGTCGTTCTATCTCAAAACATCGAATCTGATCCACGGCCACTATAACAATATCTATGTGGTTCCAAAAAAATAAAACGATAGTTATGTCGTTTGTTTGCAGAAAAAAATAACATGTAAGTGAAATAACGACATCAAAGTCGTTTTAGATTAGTCGTAACGATGTTTATGTCATTCTAGCTCAAAACATCGAATGAGGTCCACAGTCACTATAACAATATCTATGTTGTTCTAGAAAAATAAAACGATATCTATGTCGTTACTGCGTTACATACAAGGATATATTAGTCATTTCATATTAAATCTTTAGGTCTTTTACCCTAATAACATTAAATGAAGGCTCCTTAAATGACAAGATTGTTTGACTGGGCATTTTAAATGAAGGCCCCAAAAATTAGGTGATCCCTTTTCCAAATTAAACAAAGACAAATTTGACAAGAACTCTACTTTTTGTAAAAAAGTTGAAAAATACCTATTTTTTTTAATTTTTCAAAAAATACCTCATTTTCATAGTTTGCTTTAAAAAATACCTCATTTCATTAAAATCAATATTTTATAATTTAATAAAAAAAATACATTATTTTCATTTAAAATCTATATTTTAGTTTTTTATTATCTAAAATTATATTAATTTTTTAAAATTAATATTGTAGTTTTTTATCATTTAAAATTATATTATTTTTATCTAAAAATATCATATTTGTATACTATTTCAAATATAATAATAATAATAATAATAATAATAATAATAATAATAATAATAATAATAATAATAATAATAATAATAATAATAATAATAATAATTATAGTTTACAATTTATTTTCTTTGATAATTGTTTTAAAATACATTATTTTCATTAAAATCAATATTTTAATTTTTTCATTTGAAAAACAATATTCTTACATGAATAATATATGTGTTATTTCATCATTTTCATTGAAATTAACACTTTATAATATACTCATTTTATTATTTTTTAAAAAATATATTATTTTCATGTAAAATTAATATTTCAAATTTTCATTGAAAAATAACATTTTTATATGGGTAACATTAGATGTGGCAAAACCAGCCCGGCCCAACAGGCCAGTCCGTGTAGCTCAGATTTTAGGTTAAAATGCTGGCCCGAATAAAATCGGACTTGACTGACCCGGCCCATCTAGCCCATTGGGCCAATCGGGCTTGGCCCAGGATGGCCCGTAATTTTTTTTTTTTAATTTTTTTATATGAGAATCGTTGAATACTTGGATTCCAAATGAAAATGGAGTAATTGAATTGGCTTTGATAGCAAGTATTAGCGACATGTTGATCCTACTTCTGAAAATGGACTAATTTAATTCATCAAAATTGATCCTAGTTCTAAAAAACCAGTTACTAATTAAATTTTTAACAACATATTACAATCTTCACAAATCATTCTAATTTTCTACGAAAAAAAAGCCAAAACCTCATTCTCTTCCACGCAGCCTCGTGTTCAATTTCAACATAGGAAAGCCCAACCCTGGAGAGACTACAAGGAAATAATGGAGTAGATGAAAATAAATAAGGCAATGAGTGCAGAATGCAAAGAAGATGAAGAGTAAACTCTATTTGAGTCACCCATGGCTAAACCAACCAACCATGATCCATCTGCAAGCATGGCTATTCTGAATCCGGATCCGAACCTGTCACCCTCAATTTGGATCCTTTTTCAGTTCCATTCGTGCTTGTTGTACCTGACCCAGATATAGACCCATCTGTAGACTCGGATATGGACCCGTCAGTAGTTGTCACTGGTGCCGTTGGTGTTGGATCTTTTGAAGATTTTTGACTGCATACACCAAAAATAAGAATTAAAAAAAATACTAAACGCCAAGAAAATAAAAGAGTAAAGAAAAATGATAATTATTTATTTGACCTTCTCATTGAAGGGCAAAATGTTACATTATAATATGCACCGGAGCAAGTGAAAGTGCTGGTAGGATCATCATAAGCGTAGCTATAGGATCTGGGGCAAACAGATTTGAACATCTGGGCATAAACTGATGGCTTGCAGGCGGTGGGTGAGTTAAACGCGCCGCTGCAACAATACTACGGACTCCCAAAAGCTTCACATGCACTCTTACAAGCTTCCCCACCACCTACTCACAGCACACTTGGGCAGACATGGTTCAGATCCTTGCTTAAAAAAAGAAATAAAAATAAAATTAGGGCTGTGTAGGCCGATTGGCTGGACTAGCCCAGCATATTGTTGGCCCGCATAAAATTGGGTTAGGCTGGCCCGAGTCTGTTTCAAGTGTGGTAAATTTCTAATAATTTGGTAGGTCAAATCCAGCCCAACCCATTCGCCAAATTTTATATGTTCTTATATGTTATTTCTTCATCTTCATTGAAATCAATAATTTATAATTTATCTTCTTTTTATAGTTTTTAAGAAATGCATTATTTTCATCTAAAATTCATATTTCAATTTTTTTATTTGAAAACATAATTTTTACACAAGTAACATATGTTACTTCATTATTTTCACTAAAATCAATATTTTATAATTTATCTCTTTTTATAAATTTTTAAAAAATATATTATTTTTATTTAAAATCAATATTTCAAATTTTTAATTTGAAGACAATTTTTTTTACACAAGTAACATATCTGTTACTTCATTATTTTTATTTAAATCAATATTTTATCATTTACCTCATTTATATTTTTAAAATAATACATTATTTTAATTTAAAATCAATATATTAATTTTTCATCTGAAAATAATTTTTTTACACTGTTAACATATGTGTTAATATTACCAATTGTCTTCTACTACTACTACCACTCGCTTTATACCAGCACCAGCACCACCTCCACAATCGAGTTCAAATCAGCTACCATCATCCACAACTATAATCACATCCACCACAAATGTGGTAACACATGTGTTACCATATTTTAAATTAGAATAACACAAGTGTTACCACCACCAACACTGCCATCGCTTCACCGCCACTAATTTAAATTAAGGTAATATATATGTTACTATAATTAAAATTAGAGTAACACTTGTGTTACAACCACCACAATTTTCTCCCACAATTGCGTTAATCTAGCACCACCATTTAATTACCCTACTCTACCACCACAACTAATTTAAATTATGGTAACATAAATGTTATTTTAATTTAAATTAGATTAACACGTGTTACCACCACTAACTATGTTCGACCACCGCCATTAATTTAATTTAAATTATAGTAATATATGTGTTAATTGCAGGGTAACAAATGTGTTACTACCACTGCATGTGGTCCCAACCAACAACTCATCACCACCAACATCAACTGCTTAAACTACCACCATCAAACCCAACCACCACCATAAATTTTTAAAAAATACATTATTTTTATTTTAAATCAATATTTCAATTTTTTTAAATTTGAAAACAATTTTTTTTTACACGAGTAACATATATGTTACCATATGTGTTACTTCATCATTTTTATTTAAATTAATATTTTATCATTTACCTCCTTTATTTTAATTTAAAATAATACATTATTTTAATTTAAAATCAATATATTACTTTTTCATTTGAAAATAATATTTTTACACTGATAATATATGTGTTACTATTGTCAATCGTCTTCTACCACCACGAACACTCGCTTCATACCAGCACCTACACCACCACAATCAGGTTCAAATCCACTACAACTATTCACAACTATAATCTAGAGAGAGAGAGAGAGAGAGAGAGAGAGAGAGAGCTAGAGTTGATGCGTCTTGGTTTTTTGCGTCAATGTGTAAGTTATTATATGTATGTATTTATGTATGTATTGTTGGGAATTGAGACCAATTTCTTTATTGCCTACAAGATTCTTGTTCAAAGAAATATAACAAAACAAAAAAATATAAAAATAGAGAAAAATTTACGGACTGTCAAAATTTTCACTATATGAAAAATTATTACAATCATATAGATTTTACTCACCTAAATCTCCAAGTATCTCAAGAAAAATTATATCATAAACTTTACCGCACCCACCAATTTCTACACTTTGTACAGCCCACAAAGAAAGTAAGAAAAACAACTAGGATACTATGCTTATATTTTTCTCTCAAAAATCCTCAAGCCACAACTACAAAAGAGAATAAACTAATTTTCTTCCAAGTTTAAACTGTCAAGGAGTCCTAGATTTTGAAACTTGTTCAAATTTAGTTGACCTAGATGTCTTCCAAGTTTCGACTACCAAAGTATCCAAGATTAGAAAACTTGTAATTTTAGTCGACCTAGAAAACTTCCAAGTGTCGACTACCAAAATGTCCAAGATTAGAAAACTTGTAATTTTAGTCGACTTAGATATCTTCAAAGTTTTAAAAAAATATCCCAACAATCTCCACTTTGATGAAAATCGAGTCAAAACTCAATCATCTCTTCTGCAGCTCTTTATCTCGATACTTAAAAAAAACCCGATAAATTTTGACAATCTCAATTCTTAAAACAGAGAATTAACATACTCAACTATATAAATATAATCACTTAGAATTAACGAATTCTAAGAATTTTATTGGCTCATGTCGAATAAATTTGCTAAAATATTATAGTGCAACTCCCTTACTTGACTTACTTGGAAGTTCATCAGCTATCGACATCAATTCCACCACACACCTTACATTAATATCAAGTCAATGTCCATGTGCAAATGTGGACCCCCTAGTAGTAAACAACTCTCTATCATGAAAACTAGCGCATGCCACGAGGATGTAAATATTTACTCAAGTGACATCATCGTCTCCATTAAAAAAGACATATTGTCCGTATCTGATGTCGAGCAGTTAGCCGAGCCTGCTCTACTTTTTGGAGAATTTTTTCTCACGTGACCAAGTTGTCCACAATTCTAACAAAATACTTTCCTTTTCATGGAGTTATTCTTCTTCTATTTTTCAACAACAAGTAACGAGTTTTCAAATGAAATATTACTTCCACCACTTAACCTTCCTTCTTCAGAAATTAACTTACTTGTAATTTCTTCAAAACTTACAGTTTCATTTCTATACATCAAAATTAGTTTGATGTGTTCATATGAAGATGGAAGAGACCAGATGAGTCTTAACGCTTTATCCTCATCATCAAGTTTAACTCCAATAGCCTCCAGTTCAGAAACAATTCCATTGAGAACATTCAGGTGGTCTAAAATTTTTGTACCTGCATTCATTCGTAAAAAATAAAAATGTTCTTTCAAGTACAACCGATTTGAAAAACTCTTTGTTTGATACAATTATTCAAGTTTTTCCAAAGTTCCTTTGTAGCATATATTCCGTGAATATTTGTAAGAACTTTTTTGGCTAAACAGAGACGTATCGTACTTGCAGCTTTCAAATCCAAATCTTCCCAAACCTCATCGTTCATACTGAATTTTTCAGTATCTTTGTCAGAAACAAGGGTTGGCTTTCCTTTCTAAGTCTTGTGCAGTCCAGATTGAATCAAAACATCATTGACTTGTACTTGCCACAAGCCAAAATTGATTCATACGTCAAATTTCTCCACGTCATATTTAATAGACATATCCTGTCGTGCGTCAACACTGTAAACGACCTGACGCTCTAATACTATTGTTAGGAATTGAGACTAATTCTTTTTTTGCCCACAAGATTCTTGTTTAGAAAAATATAAAAGATAGAAGAAAGATTTACGGACTGTCAAAATTTTCACTATATGAAAAATTGTTTCAATCATATAGATTTTACTTACCCAAATCTCCAAGTATCTCAAAAGAAATAATATCCTAAGCTTTACCGCACTCACCAATTTCTACTCTTTGTACATCTCACAAAGAAAATAGGAAAAACAACTAGGATGCTAGGCTTACAATTTTTCTCTAAAAAACTTTCAAGCCACAATTACAAAAGAGAATAAACCACATCAATTTATAATTAACGAATGACCTAATTTTCTTCCAAGTTTAAACTGCCAAGGAGTCCAAGATTTTTAAACTTGTTCAATTTTAGTTGACCTAGATGTCTTCCATGTTTCGACTACCAAAGTATCCAAGATTAGGAAACTTATACTTTTAGTCGACCTAGAAGTTTTTCAAGTTTCGACTACCAAAATGTCCAAGATTAGAAAACTTGTAATTTTAGTAGACTTAGATGTCTTCTAAGTTTTAACTAAATATCCCAACATGTATATGTATGTAATGTTATTTTGAATTCTATTTTGAAGGTTTCGAGTGCTATTTCTTTGGATTCTGATTAATATATGATTTTCGTAGATTCTACAAATGTTTGATGATTAAAGTCAAAGAAGTGAACAATTTAATTAATTTTGAATTCGAATTGAAGGATTCGAGTTCTATTTGTCTAGATTTGGATTATGTTTGATTTTATGTAAATTTTATAAATGTTTGATGGAGACGGTGGCCGAAGGCTTGAAATTTCAGATTTTGGGACGAAAGATTTGAGATGGAGATCAATGGTGGCGGTGGTGCAGAAGAGCAATGGCTTGAGGAGGTCGCAGTAGTGGCAAAGTAGTGGTGACTTACGATAGGCGGCGATGGCGAAAGTTGGAATATGGAGGTGGGTAGATGTTGAAGATTATGGTTGAGGAATTTTTAAAGTTAGAAGATCACCACATAGGCGGAAGATGGAGGTGGATGGATGTTGAAGATGTAGGTGGATGGATGAATGAAGATTATGGTTAAGATGGAGCGTGATGGATATGGCGGTGATGGATGTTGAAGTTAAATGGTATTTTTCATTAAATTTTTTTTTAGGGTATATATTAATAAGAATTAAAATGATGTATATTTTGATTTTTTTTAAAAAAAAGGTATATGAGCTAATTAGCTTTTTAAACAAATATATCAGCTAATCCAATGTTAATTTTCAACATCTTTATAGATACTTTGTGTGTGGTAGTACGGTAGTTGTTTGAGGGTTGTTCAATATGGAACCCAAAATTAAAATATAATTACAAATTTGATGGCATCCAAATTTTATTTTTTCTATTTCATATTGTTTTCCAGTAACCCAAGGATTTGAGATTGTGGAGGAAGCATTCTAGGTGACAGCCATACATCTGGGATATTCTTTTTGTACATTTGATATAAGGTAAAACAAATAGTATTTTAGTTGATATATTAAGAGATTTAATTTTTCCATATAATTTATGGTATTCTAAAAGGTAGAAAAATGTGGAGTCTAGACATGAGGAAAAAGACGGCCAACTCTATTTTTGATCGCCAAAAAGTCGGTCTAGGTTCATGCATTTTTTATTTTATTTTATAAGTATGTGTCTATTGATTGTTGGCACTGGTATGTGTAGTAGTTAACACACTAGAAAGCATGCTAAAGAACTTTTTTTTAAAGAATATTGCAACGTATTTTCAAGATTTTTACTCTCGGTAGGTAGCTCTTAACTTGATTTTCACTTTGTTACAAATGAGGTTTTGTTGATCTTAAATAATTTCACCTCCTTTAAATAGACGATGGGGATTGCTTTTGTTCTACGGTTGACATTCTTTTTTTAGATTATTATTTATAGGTATTTATATTGCTTCATCTAGCAATGCTATTTCTAAAACCTTTTATTGGGACATTTAGATACAAAATCCTATTCCATCTCTTTTCTTTATTCTAGAATACTCCATCAAGTTTTCTAATTGAATACTATAGAATTGACATTCTCCATGTTTCTAAAGTCTTTTGTAAACTTTTTCAATGTTTTACAAAATATGTAGGTCGGCCGTCTACACTACTAGCCAGTTTTAATATTTGACTACATTCTTTGTGACCAGCCTTTGGCCCTTTGTGTCTCGCACACCTATATTCTCTCACACATGCCTTCAGCTCTTCACATGTAGCGTATTTCCATCGCATACTCCTAACGTATTTTTGAGTGCAAGTGTTAGCTGCATTATGATATTTAATTATGTCACGATTGGAGTGTAACATATAGCTACCATACTTATAAGTACAAATATTTATCAATATCTCCAATATTATAATAAATTTAAACATGTCGTGACAAAAATAGTTAATATAATATAATATTGTAGAGTCGATTGTATTTGAAAGCGTAATTGTTAACATTGAAATTTTATATATGAGATATTAATACGATAATTTTCTATTTTGAAAATGAGTTGTTTAATTTAGTGACCAAACAATTATTATCATAAAAAAATACATTATAACTATAAATTATCTAATCAAGATAATTTACATAACATTCACATTAATCATAACAAAATGAATTAGCATATATTAAAAAAATTTAGGTAAATTCTTAATTTACATCATAGACACATTCAATTTGATGTTAATTAGTTATTATTCAATTTATTTATATCTTAATGTCTATTCAAATTTACAACTTTTATTATTATATATATTCAACAATTACATATCAAATTTAAATCACTAAATATTCAACGATTGATTTTATTTATTTATTTATGAAAATAACCTATAAATTAGAATTGGAGATTAACGATGAAATTAAATACTATTTTGAGATTAATGATGAAATTAAATATCTATGCAAAATTGGTAGGCAAAACTAAAGTATCAACTAATTTAACTTTTACCAATCTAAATATTTTCTCTAGTTCTTATATCAAAGACAAGTTATTTATCTCTTATATCAAAGCCTATTGTATTACTATCTATATTCTTTTCTTTTACAAATTCCACTTTTCAAAATGTCGTCTCTATTCCATTATATCTCACATGTTAGTCTTTTTCTCCAAATGAATAACGTGTTGAAATATTTTGTGTTAACCGTTATTATAACGACCGATTTACTCATAACGTTTTTGTTAAAAAATATTTTGGAGAATTATATTATTATAACGTTGTATGTGCACTATAATAATATCGAATCATAACGGGATAAATATACATTTATTGTTTACTTGTTGATGTCTATAGTCTATAGGCATATGTAAAGTTTGCGCACTATAAACCAAATAATCGGGCAAAATTGATTAAAGAGAAAAATTGGTGTGAATAATTAAAGTAACATTTTGAGAAATAACAAAATATTGTAAAATTTGCATAACCAGATCATAAAAAAAGATAATTTTAAGAACATTGTGTTATGTAACCGATTTTGTATGTGGCATAATTTAATGGATTTATAAGGCAACAATATGATATATTTATAATTATATTTTCTCTATCACTAAAATTATCTATGTGACTCACAATCTAAATTATGTAAGTACTTACCAGCACGAAGTTTAACGAATATATTCATATTACAAAACAACTCATTGAACACATTACATATATGCCACATTATGCCACAAATTACTTATAATAATAAGTTTATAACATTGATAAATAAAAATCACATCATTAGAATTAATGGTCGCGTGTTGAAAGTTTATTGAAATGTTAAAATTAAAAACAAAATCATAAAAAAATCACTCTTTATATTAGCAACCACGCAACACAGGTGATAAGATATTAATACTGATCACAGGTAATTGAAATTGAGACATTTATAGTCACGCAACAGATGTCACGTGATATCAATATAGGTCACACGAAATTTTACGATGGAACATCATTGTAAGTTATATATAGAGTCACACAATAAAGAAATAGAAAAGTCGCATGTCACACAATAAAAATTACAATAGTATTAGAGAAAAGAGTGATAGTCATAATTCGAACATGACGCGTGAATATGATTTGTTGAATTAATTAATTTTCTTAAATATCTTATTTTTCAAAATATTTATTATAAATCACCAGATTTTTCAAAACAAAAAACTAAGGTCTAATTATCTCTTGATGAAATATCTAGGACCAAACCCCTTACTATTTGATCACCATCTTTAATGAAAAATGAAGTGAACCCTTTTCCAAATTTACACAAATATATAAGTTAACCCACTGTTAATTTTCAACATCTTTATAGATACTTTGTGCGTGACAGTAGACGGTAGTTGTTTGAAGGTTGTTTAATATGAAACCCAAAATTAAAATATAATTTCGAACCTTATGGCACCCAAAGCTGAATTTTGCTATTTCATTTTGTTTTCCCAGTAACCAAAGGATTTTAGCTTGTGGAGGAAGCATTCTAGGTGACAGCCATACATCTTCGATATTCTTTATGTACATTTAATATAAGGTAAAACAATAGTATTTTAGTTAATATATTATGAGATTTAATTTTTCCTTATAATTTACTTTGTTCTAAAAGGTAGAAAAATGAGGAGTCTAGGTGTGAGAAAAAGATTGTCAACTCTATTTTTGACCGCCAAAAGACATGTTTAGGTGCACGCCTTTTTTATTTTTTTCTCCAATTTTTTGTTTTTTTAAGTTTAAATAAACTATTAAATAGAAGAAATCATTATTAATTTTCTTATTAAAATAATTAATAATTATAAATGATCTTAGAACAATTAAAAATAGGGAAACGTTTTATTATGTCTAGGGTTTGCGTAGGTTGGTAAGGTTTGAAGCTTGATCTTGTCACGTCTTGCTCTTTTTAGAACGTTGATAAGTTATATTGTTTATTATGCAAAAATGAATTTTTGTTATTAAAAGAAAACAAGATAGTTTTTATTTTGTTGAATAATATATAAGTGAATATTTCAATGATATTAAGACAACGTAATGAGCCCTTTTAAAAAAAATATTCCTTTAAAGTTATTAATTATCTAATGTAACTTTTTGATAATCACATTACCGAGGGTGGCCATTTGGATTATTCGGAAATCGAAGTCGATTTGCTTTAGGGTGGTTATATTCAAACTACAATTTATTATAAGTGCACTATATTTTAATTGTACTTAAGATCCTCAACTTTTGTTCATTATTACAATTATGTTCTTAACTTTTTGTCATCGAATTCTTATCTTCAACTTTCATTAATTAACACATTTCATCATTGATGATGGTTTCTGTCGAGATACATTGTTTACGTGCTTTGAAATGAGAAAAAATATTTTATCGTATTTTTGTATCTATTTTTTTTTTTAAAAATATAACAGACAAATAAGTCTTTTTACGAATTCTCAACAAATATTTTTTATGGAAACCGTTTTCAAACACAAGATGTACTAATTAATGAAAAGTAGAAAATAAAAATGTGATAAAAAAAGTTGGAGATATGAGTGCTATAATATTAAAATATTAAGGATGTTAAATATAATTAAAATATGATGCAAAAAATAAAAAATGTTGTGTGAATATAATTACCTTTTGCTTTATTAAAAGATCCTTTGCTCTTTTATTGTTTGAAATTTTGGGTTTGCCTCTCTTCTCATTTTATTTGTTTTCACTATAACCAATAAATGTAGAAAACAAGTCTTCTAACATTAACAAATAATATGTATTACATCTTGTCCTCTTGACAAATTCTCCTCTAACTAAATACTAATATTGAATCAACACTATTAACAACCTAATTATAAATATAATACGTGCATCTAACTAGTGGTACTAAAAAATAGGAATTTATTTTGTCTCCGAGGTCATTTTTTATTTTATGAGCAGCAATAAAATAAAAATAAAGAAAAGTGTGGAGTTTAGTGCAGTGACTCTTTCTATTATTATTCCAGTGATTATACAAAGTCTTGTGCTCTTAAATATGATGGAGCTCTTATTCAAGAAGCCGCCTATGGTTGCGCTTTATAATTGGGCTCTGTGCCGTCGGCCCAAATTTATGATGGAGCTTTGTGCTCTTAGTTCAATACCACGTCAGTCCAGCAGAGCTGTACCCAATGCATGCCAACTAGGTCGTGCCCCATGCGCGCAATTGAATCGTATCCCTACTATGTGTTGGGATATTTTTCAAAACTCGCACAAAATCAAAAGATGCACCAATTCTTGAAAGAAAAGAGATAATATAATATAATATTATATTATATTATATTTGGTTATTAAAATTGACAAGATTTCCAAATTTTGAATCTTTTTTAGAATAAACTTGGAACACATCCAGGTCATATGCTAACTATAAATTGACGTGGTTTATTCTCTCTTTACAAGTGACCAAGGGTTTTCGAGAGAAAAATTGTTAGTAAAGCATCCCAGTTGTTTTTCTTGTTCTCTTTGTGGGTTGTACAAAGAAAGTAGAAATTAGTGGATGTGGTAAAGCTTAGGATATTATTTTTCTTGAGATACCTGGAGATTTGGGTAGGTGAAATCTATATGATTGTAACAATTTTTTCATATAGTGAAAGCTTTGACAGTCCGTAAATCTTTCTCCATATTTTATATTTTTCTATTCGTAATATTTCTCTGAACAATGATCTTGTGGGTAATAAAGGAATTGGTCTCAATTCCCACTAAGTCGTGCCCCAGGCGCGCAATTGAATCGTATCCCTAGTATGTCCACTAAGTCGTGATCTTGGCTTGCACCTGAGTCGCGCCTAGTGCACAACCGCTGGTTAGTCCCACTATAAAGTAACCTCGGGCTGGACTATCCACATGCATGCCCATTGAAGAGCCATGAGCTAAGTCCATAGGCGAAGGTACTCCCATAGGCGTGTTGCCTCGGACCCAGGCCCTCCAACATCGTTGATGATAAATATTTTTCTCCTCCTCCGAGAACGCAGCGGCGACAATGGTGAGAGACCTACAAAATAGTGGTCGGGATTCTTTCTCCCGTATTCACTCCGGTTTAATAATCAGTATATGATTAAAACAGATGTGTAGAATAGAAATGCAGAGTGTATGATAGTGGTCCTTTTACTTTAGGGGTTGGCCTCTATTTATAGGGATGACCTGCAGTTATGGTCTTTAATGGTCCTTAATAGCGGGTGTGCTTTCGTCTCCCTCATTACTAAGAGTTAGTGAGGAATGTTTCATCTTCCCAATTGTTGATGGATGTTTCATTTTCTCAATTGTTGTTGCTTCGTCTTCTCAATAACCGGTAGTAACTGTTATTCTATGGGTCGCCTGTTTAGCTAACCTAACGATAGTTAGGTTATTGCAGTCTATTTATTAGATGCGTGCTTATGAGACCAATAAGGCGGGCAAATCGTTGAGGCAGGTGTGCTAGGACGTGCTACCATTGACAGATAACATATAACAGCTGTTATTATTTCTATAATGATCATAAGTTCATCTACTTTCCATAGACTACTTTTCATAGACTGTTGTTAATGGGAAGTAGAAATAATCTACCGCACTTGTTCATTTCTAACTTTTTCATATAGAGGCTCATCGCATTAATTTTAAACATAGACTCATCGCCTTTGTTTTTCTAATGATGGAGGCTCATCGCTTTGATTGTTAAGCATAGGCTCATCGCCTTGATTTTTAAACATAGGCTCATCGACTTGTTTTTTTAATCGAGGCCCTCCTTGTTTGATTTTAACAGAGGCTCATCGCCTTTTTTTTAAACAGAGGCTCATCGCCTTGTTTTGTTTTCGAGACAAGATTCCTCGCTTGGCCTTGTTTTCAAACAGGACTCTTCGCCTAGCCTTATTTTTCAGCAAAACTCCTCGTATAGCCTTTTTTTTTTTTTTTAGCGAGCCGAGCTCACCTAGCCTAATTTTTTAATTTTTTTTAGGCTTGCCTCATTTGGCTTTAGCTTGAGAATATTCGCCTCATTTGACCATTGCACTAAGACTTCTCAATTAGCCTTATCCTTCCTTGGTGAGATCATTATTTTTGTCTTATATGGTTCATGTCGGGTCCGATGTTCGGTGCACCAACTAGTGCACTAGGATTTAGATATCTCATGATTTTTTAATGAGATATGCTTATCCTTCCTTGATACTCTTTTTACTCATTTATCCGCCTTTATATGGTTCATTTGAAAGGACGATTTGAGTTCCATCATCTCGATGTTCGGGCTTTGATTTCGAGTCCTCTTTTGTTAGGTAATGAGTTATTTCCAATATTTCATGATTTTTATAATGAGATATTTTCTTAACACCCAACGCGTCCAAACTCTTATCTCAAATCTTTGGAGAAATAGTGGCTACTCATCCATAGCCTCCCGCCTAAGTGTTGGCGGGAAAGCCCTGCACATAATCACATAAGGGGTAGTTTGCAACCTTATCAAGTTGATAAAAGCCCTGAGATGGTCGACAAGATCAGAGGATCCGTCGTACTTCTCCATCTTTGACTATTTGAAGTCTTGTGGCAAGGGGACTGCCATCACTTCTAGGAAAAAATGATCTTCTTCCAACAACATAGACTGTTGCCTACTAATTTTGTTAGACATAGCCTCAGCTAATTTGTGACCCATCATGTCTTCTAATCACTGTTTCAAGCTTAACATTTGTGTCTCAACCAGCGTAGGCGTGAGCATCCATGATGGTTGCCCCCAATGTGGATTTGGGCCAGATGTCAATGAATGGAAGTGGGGTGCGGAAGGTAAAGCCAAAGAAATTGGAGCCAGCGTTGGAGCTTCCGTTGGCAGTGTTTCCATTGCTGAAAAGCTAGGAGCATGGGGAGGAGCCCCTGGCTGTGAGGGCCCTACCAGTAGAGGGCTAGGACCTTGGGGCGGAGCCCCCGATGGTCACCTTCCTACCGATAAGAGGCTAGGACCTTGCGGTGGCTGATAAACCGCAATGTTCCGATCCTATAGTAGAGCCGTTAAAGCCACCACCTGAGCTTGCAGTGCCACAAGTTGAGCGGCAGAGGCAAATTCTTGTTGTGGGTGATTAGTGGCTGCGTCAGACTCGATTTCTACATCCCTTATGGGGACTGGTGGAGCAGTTACATTCCTAGCTCTTCTAGTTCGAGCCACGACTTCTTGTGTGATTTTCCACAAACGGCGCCAATTGATGATAAATATTTTTCTCCTCCTCCGAGAACAGCAGCGACAATGGTGGAGACCTGCAAAATAGTGGTCGGGCTTCTTTCCCCCGTGTGTTATAATCAGTATATGATTAAAACATATGTGGATAATAGAAATGCATAGTGTATGAGAGTGGTCCTTTTACCTTGGGGTTGACCTCTATTTATAGAGATGACCTACAGTTTTGGCCTTTAATGGTCCTTAATAGCGGGTGTCTCTTCGTCTCCCTCATTACTAGGAGTTGGTGAGAGATGTTTCATCTTTCCAATTGTTGAAAGATGTTTCATCTTTCCAATTGCTGTTGTTTTGTCTTCTCAATAACCGGTGGTAACTGTTATTCTATGAGTCGTCTGTTTGGCTAATCTAACCATAATTAGGTTATTGATCAATCGAGGCGTGCTTATGAAACCAACGAGGCGGACGAACTAGTGAGGTTGGGCGAATTGTTGAGGCAAGTATGCTAGGACGTGCCACTATTGACATATAACATATAATCAGCTTTCATTATTTCTATCATCAATTGTGATTGGTATTCGCACACCTGAAAGAAGATATTTGCATCCTAGGCCCAAAACGTGGCCTTGGATGCATGGGGCTTATGATGATGCTAAAATGGCATGACGTAATCATAGACCCCGAGTCTCATTTCAGATCAACTAGTCTAGTCCTAATGGCATATTATTTGTGAAGAATCCTACCTACCCTGTGCTTAATCAAGTCCTAAGCAAACTACATGCAAAAAAAGGCTAAAGATTAAATTTAGACAACCTTAGGGCTCGACCCGACCCTCGCTAGTCGAACAACCCTAGGGACTTCATCAGTAAAGATTAAATTTGAAACAAGAATTGAGTTTGATTCCTGTATAAATACAAAAATCCAACTCCAAAATATCACAATTTCTTGCATACTAAGAAAAAGTACATGTGTCAAAAATGAGATTTGTCTTAATTAAATAATTATGTAATAAAATCTCGATTAAGCTCTGTGAGATTCTTTTAGATAAGCCAAAATAATTAGTTTTGATTAGAAAAGGAAACTGGATTATAATTAGGTAATGCAGAAGTCATTTATGGAAACCGTAGTTCGATAGGAAAGAAAATTAACTTATTTTTAAAAGTGAAAATATTAAAGTGGATTATAATTAGATATATAGAAGCCTGTTATGGAAATTGTCGTATAAAAAAAGAGTCATTTTATAGAAATTAACATTAAAAATTAGGCACCAATTTAAATGAAATATACAATTCTTATTCAATAGGTTTCCATTGGCCCTCTACTTGAACCATTCATGGTAAATCATTATTAATGGGTTTTTGAAATTCAGATTTCCAATTAAAGCTAAAGAAGTCAAGCATTTAGTTACCTAACATCTTAAATTATATTGGGGTGATCCATGAAATCTGTTTTAGATTTATTTTCATAAATAAATGCACATGAGGGTATATATTCGAGGTTTGAGGTTTAAGGTTTAAGGTTTAAGGTTTGACAGCTCTCCATCAAGTACAAAGAAGCATCAGTTGCCATGTCTAATCCAAGTTCATCAACAAGAAAGAAAACACAGGGTCGAAAAAAAGTTGAAATTAAATTGATTCCAAATGAAAATGCTCGGAGGATTACATTCTCGAAGCGTCGAAATGGACTTTTCAAGAAAGCAACAGAGCTATCAACTCTTTGTGGGGCAAATGTTGGCATTGTGGTGTTTTCGCTTAGGGGAAAGGCTTATTCATTTGGTCATCCAAATGTTGAATCTGTGATGAGTAGATTTATGCATGAAAATCCCAATTCTAATGTGAGTGATTCCATGCTGCAAGTCATGAGATTGCGACAACAAGAGACTATATCCCAACAGCTTAAACAACAATGTGATGAGATGAATGAACAACTCGAGCTTTTGAAAAAGAAACGAAAGGAAATTCACGAGGCTATAGAGACATCTCATTGCCAAACTTCGGAAGGGTTTTTCAGTAGTCTTAGTCTGCAACAGCTTAAGGGGATGAAGGAGAGGATGGAAAAACTCAAGAAAAATGTGACTCATCGACTTAATCTTCAACAAGAGTTGGAGCGTCGAAGGCCTTCGAGAAATGTTGATCTAGCCAATGTTGAGAAGAAGGAAGGCGGTGCTTCACCCATTCCTGCTAATTGGTTGAAGTTATGAGGTGTTGCTTAGTTTCTTGTTTACGTGTTACTTGAATAAAATAAAATTTTCATTTTCAGATGACTTGATTGTACGCGGTTGTACCTACGTGTGTTAAAAATTATTTGACTCTTGAGTATATGAGAGCTAATGGAAATTAAGCATACAAAGTAAAATGATTAAAACAAGAGGAGGGACAAATTCATAAATTGCAACGAAAAATTTATTCATTGTATTGGTACTAACCAATATTAAAAAAGCAGAAAAAGCGATTGCATTTGGGCCGAGTTTCAAACTTTGCGAGGCCCGACAAGTCCTCATAAGGGAGCGAGATGAGACAGGACAAGGCAAGCGATCGTGATGCGTGTTGGCATGAAAGCGAACTTCAAACCTAGACAAAACTTGGGGTGAAGTTTTATGCTAGCTTTTTTGTAAGCAGATGAAGACTACATGTAGAAATACGATTAAGTCATAAGTTTCTAAGAGAGTGTATTCAAGTTGGGGATTTTAAAATTTTTAAAGATTTAAAAGTTTAGGGAGTATTCAATGTAGACTTTTTAAGACTCTCTAAAAATATTGGTGTATTCAATAGAGACTAAAAGTCACGGAGTATTTAATTAAAAAAATTTCCTATAACTCATGTGGTATTCAAATTAAGAATGACTTTTAGGAATTATCTATTTACTAAATTTTTGGATACTTTTTGATTGAAAGTATAAATAGAAAATTTCAAAGAAAATCTCTCATATACTCGAAGATTTGTGGAGACTCAAGAACTCCAAAATAAAGAATTCCTCTTTTCTTTTATTGTATCTCTCTTTGTAAGAATTTGACTTTACTTGTTTTAGATAGACTATTTTCTAATTTATGTGAGATTTGGGGTGTCCTCAACTTCAGATTTTAATAAATTTCTTAATATTTATAAATTCTTATAAATTTCATGGAATTTGATAGAATTTGACAGATTTGATAAGATTTTAATAGATTTCTATATTATAGATTTTAATAGATTCTCATGGATTTCATTGAATTTGTGGTCTTTTTATTAAAAATTATATTTTCATCTCCTCAATTGTGTCACTATAAATTTCAAAAAAACTTTAAAATTTCATCATAACATTTCAAGTCTATTTTTTTTCAAACCAAATTATGTCTTGTGAGAAAATTGCTCTAAAATTAATGTTGACAAGTAAACTCACCATAAAAGCACAAAATTTTTTTTTTAAAAACTAGACTAATAGCCAAAAAAAAAAATGACAACTAATTCATGATATATTGATACATATAATTTATATTTTAAATATTAAAAATGAGTATCGAGACGTTTTAACTTTTAAAGATTTCTAAATTATAGAGGTTCATGGAGTTCGTATTTGTGATTTTTTTTTAACTATAACCATTCATTGCGCATAAACGGATTTTTTTTAAAAGCTAAGAAAATATTATAAAGTCTGACTAAATCACTAACAAAATAGCATTGTGATTAAAAAATAAAATCCATACTATTATCATACATTAAAAGAAACTTCTAACTTTGTCATTTTAAACAAAAAATTCATGAAGTTGGAAATATGGGCAGCGTTTTGAGAAAAATGGAATAAAGACGTGAATAATTACAAATTGGTACAAATGAGTTTCAATAAAATTTTATGTGAAATGTGAAATGTGAAATGTGAAAGGTTTGTGAGATAAAGAAAAAAAAGTCAATTGATATAAAAGAGTTTCAGCAAAATCGTACGTGAAAAGTTAGAGAGAGAGAGAGAGAGAGAGATAGATTGAAAATTTGAGGTTTGAAACAAGAATTGTTAAAAATTTTAGTAGTTATAATTATAGTTCCAAATCTTTTGAAATATGTCAAAATTCATCAATTAATGAAATCTTTAGAAATTCAGTAATTATTGGGGACACATAGAGAATCTATTTAAATCCAAGTTAGGGATACCTAAATTTCAATGAAATCTATTAAAATCTGAATTAGAGACACCTAAATTTATGTGAATTTTTCAAATCTATTCAAATTTGAGTTGAAGATACTTTCCTTAAATTTACTATTTTCCAGTATGTACTTTTATTGATTGCATGACAGATTTTTTTTTTAAAGTCAATTGATTTTTTGTTTAACGAGTTCTCATGATTATAACGGATAATTTTGCGTTTTAATTATGAAAATTGTGCCTTTATGAATCTTTCTAATGCATGATATTCTAGATTTCATTTTATATCAAATTCATTTGTCCTAAAAAAATATCGTTAGATTCATGTTGTTTTTCTATTGGAATCACTTTGTTTCTCGAGTCTGTTTGAACATTTAATTAGAAACCTGCTCCTGCTCCTGCTGTTAATTTCTCCACACTTCCTGTTAATTGATTGATACCTTTATTTATGAATGCATTTGTATTTAGATTGATTTGAAATGGACTGGCTGAGATTGAGGTTGAAATAATTTGATTTTTGAATATTTATATCTGAATCGCAATTAAACTTATCAAATTGCAAGTATTTTTTTATTGAACATTATTAAAATGTTATTATTCTTTTTAGTATTTAAGTTATTTGTTAATCTAATTGAGGTCAATTAATTTTTTTTATATTTTTTAAGATATATTTTTATTGACATGGGAAATATGATTTACTACTTTGGGTTCTTAATTACACGTGCAGTGAATGATTTAGATATACTAGAAATTGTTCAAAATTATACTCCCTCCGTCCCACAAAGATAGACTCATTTCTTTTTTCACACAGATTAAGAAAACATATTTAATGTAATTGAAATTATAAATGTTTCACACACTTTTCCTATTATACCCCCATTTAATATTAGTCATTCATGAATCTAATAAATTTAAATACTTGTTTTGGGTTGATAACAATGTAAATTAAATAAGGGTATATTAGGAAAATGAAAAATTTAATACACCCTCTATAAAGTAAGTGGTCTATAATTTGGGACAGATAAATAAGGAAAACGAGTTTATCTTTGTGGGACGAAGGGAGTATTACATTATGTAGAAATTTAGTTTAATATTTAAAAAAAATTAAAGTTTTTAATAAAAGTCTATAGAATTCTACAAAAGTCTTTAATGAAAATCTACAGAAATTTATGAAAATTTTTATTAATTCTTAACAAATTCGTAAAAGTCCACGAATTTTACAAAATCACACACTTATAAAAGTCTTCAACAGTTTCAATTGAATACGTACACCTCTATAAGAGTGTTTGAAAAGGCTATTGCTAAAAAAAGTAATTTTTGGAGGGCAAAAGTTGTTTTGGTTAAAATAATGAAAATTTGGTTATAATCTAAAAGTGTTTGTTCACTAAAAAATCAGTTTTATTAAGCTGTTTTAGATAAGTTCAAATTTTGACTTTCTTTAAAAAGTTTTGCATTTAGCTTATATAAAAATAGTGTTTGTTTAACGAAAATTTTAAATTGACAAAAAGGTAATTATATTCAAACTATGGTTTTTTTTTTATGCACCACATTTTAATTGCAATGAAGGTCCATAATTTTTTCTC
This sequence comes from Forsythia suspensa, assembly GCA_023638005.1. NCBI lineage: Eukaryota > Viridiplantae > Streptophyta > Magnoliopsida > Lamiales > Oleaceae > Forsythia > Forsythia suspensa. Next base: position 21,689,642 of record CM042663.1, read on the forward strand.
ATTATCGCACTATGTTTCTAACTTCTTTTTTCTATCACAACCTTTAATTAATTAGCACATCTTATCTCTTATGACAATTTTTGTCTAGATATTTGTTATCGTGCCTTGAAATAAGGGATAAATATTTTATTGAATTTTCGTATTTGTATTTTTTTGTTTATTTAAAAATATGAGGGACAAATGAGTTTTTTTATGACTTCTTCACGGATTTTGGAACGAAATTTGTCATAAGAAACAAGATTTTCTACTTAATATAAGGTTGAGAATAATAACAAGACCAAAACAAGGTTGGAATCATAAGTACAATAATGAGCAAAAGTTGAGAATATTCATTATACTTAAAATGTGGTGCCGCAAAGAAAAGTTAGTGTGAATATAGTAGACTTAACAAAATTATCTTTATTAATTTACTAAAATATAAAATATATCCAAATTATTCTATGCATCAATATACTGATGAAATGTCACATTAATTTTTATAATTTAAAGATTCTTTTTGAAATGTTTATAACATATTTTATCTTAATTTGTATTATTATTTATCATTCTAAGTATGAAATGTCATATATACAAGTCATATGTTGACGTGTTAAAATATACTACAGAAAAAATAATATGATATATATTGAAATAATAATGTCACGCTAATTTAATTGAAATTAATTTTAATAGATTTTATGGGATGGAATAAATATTATTTATGGATAAATTATTAAAATATAGTCAAATAAGTATGTAGTAAAGCACTTTTGTAGTTATGTTGCTAAATATCAATTTAATATTTACAGTTTTTTTTTTTTAAATTGACAATCAAATAGTCAATATTTTTTTTATTAATTTTATTTAAAAAAATTATACTAATAAAAATTCTATTGACAAAAATTCTATTCGTAACCGTCGTAGCAAAACGAACTTTAACACTTGTATGAGAAGTCATAATAGTATTTACTTGACACGAATGGTCCAACAATGTGGCAGTGCACTTGAAACAGAACAAAATCATTACAATTGATACAAATTAACCCATGCATCATTTGTTGGTGGGTTGATTTATCTCCTTCTAATTTTTTCACTGTTTAAATACATATACCTTTTTTTTAAAAAAAATTAATAGGTAGGTCAAGATTACAAAAATCCAAGTATAGTTCAATTTTATATTTTGAGAGAATAACTCAGTTTGGAATTGTTTTTAAAGACCAAATTATGATTGTTAAATGATTACAAATCAATATTTATCATCTGGGAACAGATTTTGAAAAACAACAAAATAGTAACTTTTCAAATTATGCTTTTAGCTTCGAATAATTATATTCACGTAATAATTTTTATTTTTTGTACCACGTTTTAATTACATTTAACATTCTTAATCTATAAACTAACACTCATGTTCCCAATTTTTTTTATCACATTTTTATCCTCAACTTTTCATTAATTATCACATCTTGTGTATGATAATGGTTTCCGTCTAAAACATTTGATGATAATTTGTAAAAAGACTTATTTGTCTGTCATATTTTTAAAAAAAATAGATACAAAAAGTACAATAAAATATTTTTCCTCATTTCAAAGTACGTAAACAAAATATCTCGACAGAAATCATCATTAATGATGAAATTTGTTAATTAATGAAGGTTGAAGATAAGAATTCAATGACAAAAAATAAGAACATAATTGCAATAATGAACAAAAGTTGAGGATCTTGAGTACAATTAAAATGTAGTGCGCTTATAACAAATTATAGTGTGAATATAACCATCATTTAGTTTCTCTAGTTATCTATCATTAAAATGTCAATTATAACCTCAATGAATAAATTTGTTAATTCATATCCTAAATTTATTGGTATTTCTAAGATAATAAAGTCTCATCCATTCTTTTTCTTAGCCATTGCTATATCAAATTTATATTCTAATTTTACAAATTTTGAAATTTAATAAATGTTAATTATTTCCTTTTAAAATAATTATTATGAATATATTATCTTAAATAATATTTAATAATGATACATATTGTAGCAAAGATAAATTTTACATATATAATAATAATAATAATAATAATAATAATAATAATAATAATAATAATACATAAGAGAAGAATGGGGCAGGACATCTTGCCCATGTTTGATCTTGGATTGCCCACCTGCTGACACCTCAGCAGGTGGGCAAGATGTCATGCTCTCTTGGGGGCAGGAGATCGGTACTCATACATAAGAAGATCATTATAATCAATCTTTATTTTAATAATTGTATACTGGTACAATAATAAATTATTATTTTTACAATACAGTTAAAGTTAATTATCTTAAAATTTATAACAATACTAAATTAAACCTTAATATGTTATCTTAAAATAAAAAATTGGTATCTATTTCTACATATATAGATAAAAATCAACCTTATTCAAAAATGTGTAAATTATCCTCTTCAAGGATCTTTAGAGTGCCCATTAAATTGTGTTGTTCCCTCCAATTTGAAAATTATTCAATCACTTCATCTTTTTGGAGGTAAAACTTGAGCGAATGGGCCAACAATTTTTTAATAATTAATATTTGAGGAAAAAATAAAAAATTGCAACGAAGGCTGCATATCTAGAGAAAAATCCTAACATAACCTGTCTTTCCAAATATGTTGTACCTGATTGCGTACATGTTTATTTCAAAATATAAACATCTTGTTGCCAACAAATCTCTTGTCACCTTTCCGTTTTCTGTATGTTACTTGTATACTCTGACACCGTTAATGAGCAAAGTAGCCATATCGGGAGAGGGGAGATTTTGGCGACCATTTGCACTCTAATGGTCAAGTCAATTGTCGAAAAAATAATAGAGAACAAAAATATTGAATGTAAGAGAGACAAATAATAAGAGTTTTGTCTATGGTTTAATATCGTGTCCCTTTTTTTAAAACCAAACGTATGTATTTATAGATGAATTTGGATTGAATTAGGACAAACAAAGTACTAACCTAATTTAACATATGTAGCACAATCATTGGTTGAGTAGTTGCCATCGTTTTGATAATGTTTCCATAAAAACAAAATTACCAAATTGGGGGTTATTATCCCATATATCTTTTGATCACATAAGATTTTGCAGTGGATGTCTAAGGATTAATAAATTCATGTGGACCCACGCTTCAATATGCCAAAGTTGTCATAACACAGTAACTTTCGAGAACACAAGTGCACGATTGGCCGCCAAAGGATCCTCGTCTGCCGAACCCACTGGGGGTTGTCACTACTATTTGATCCAGCTAAAGTTTTGCTTGATAGGCGAGGCATGGCCAAAGGGGGGCCATCTTCACGTGACCACTCTGTGAGCTACAAGATGATATTTTCATATGTACGAAGTTGATTAATTAAGTCGTAATTGCTTTGGCAGGGCACATGGGGCTGCCAAGCGAAGCCCTCCATGTGGCAAGAAGACAGCGATTGCCTGCACGGCGCATACTTCCCAAGTGGCGGACACGTGGACTCTCCATGAACCCGAGGTTTAACAATAGTCCTCAAATCCAAAACTATTGTTTTATTAGGTAGAGGACTTAAGGCACTGGGTTCGCAAGGGGCAATGTGGATTTCACCTTCCAAAAAAAAAAAAAATCAATCATGTTAAGTAGTGGGCTTTGGCATGAAGTGTTGTTGCGTTGGTTTTTCTACCACTATGACGAAGCTTTTTCTCGTAGCCTTTTTATGACGAAGTGTTACAACAATCCCTTCAAGTATGGGCTTACTATTCATATTAGGTGGAGGATTTATGCTAAAATTAATAATGTTTCAAATATTAGTGGGGCATGTGACAGCTCCACTGAGGTGATACAGAAACGCGTCAAAAGTATTAAACGGGTTGTCCCTAGTCATTTTTAGTGAGCTAATAGCTGTCGTGAAGACTGTGTGATGATCCATAAATAGTCTATGAAGGCAGGTTTTAGGTTACCCATTCACCCTTTATTTCATTCCCTTCGAGCCACTACAACTTAGTCCCTACACAAATAACTCCAAACGATTGGGTCTAGATGGTCAAAGCATTTCTTCTTTCGAAAATCACCAACCTCCATTGGGACATGCCCTTAAAAGCTTTCGGAACAATTAATCGCCCAAGAAGTCTATCGTCGGAAAGGGATAGTGTTGGAAATGGACCACTTTGGCACAATAATTAGGTGGGACCCAAGCTTCGATTGGTCAAAGTAAATGTTCGATTAAATTTTACGTTTCGAGTAGATGAACGTAGTATATTTAATTGTGCAAAACCATTCCATTATAAATGAGAAATTATGGTTGAAAGTTGGACAACAAATGAGGAATAAAATAGGAAATAGTTGATAGATGTTTATCCCACATTGGTTGGAAACTCAACATTGAACAACTTAATAAACTCCAAGTTTGGAAATGGGTTTGGGCCCCAAGGGGCACCACAAGTCTTTAGAGGAGAGAGGACGTAGGCATGCTTATAATCGAGCAAAGCCCACACGCGTGCGTGCACTGCCGTCGCCGCCGCCCGTCCAACAGGCCGGCTCGGCACGAGCACGTGGCCGAGGCTTAGGCTTGGGCTTAGGCCGGGCCTATGTCAATATTAATTTTTTGGATAAAATTTATTCTGATTATTTCCCTCCTAAAAAAGAAACAGTTTATTTCAAGTGGTTCGATTTTAACAAAGTCGTGTGCATAAATGGTGAGGAAAGTTATTGGGAAAAACTGCTCAACCGTCACCACCTCCCTCATTTATTTAAAGAGTCTTCAGACTTTCATTTATATCATCGATTTTCATTATACAATTTTTCTTCCCGTTATGTTCTTAGCGAAACTTCCATTCTCCTTGTTTATTTCTGTTCTTTAGCATTTGAGAGAGTGCTTTGTTTTACGGGTTCGTTGTTCTTGCAATCAAGTCTTCGCTCGCAAGCATTCGGTCGTTGTATCTTGGGAAACGCTTTACCACATACCGTAAGCACTGTGTGACGGGGTAAAAACGTCTTAAGGACAAGAGCCTAATTTCGCCTATATCATCATTCTTTTCGATTCTATTATGTTTTCTGCTTGCATATTATAACTCTATTAATTAGCATGTCATATTTCTGGCAACCAACAATTATATTCCTGGCTTCCAACAAACTTAAGACGTTTTTATTTAACTCTATTAGTTAGCCAGATTTCATATCAGATATCAGATGGAATCGGTCATATGTTTAGTATTTAATAATGATAATTGTTGGTGTATATAGATTGCAAGACGTTTAACCTTTGACATTTCCCTTTGGCAAATATTAGTCTACACATATGTTGCTTGTCATTACGATCATGCAACAGATTGCATGTCCATTTCCATGCTTTATGGTATAAACAAGTGATTCTTGTTTATTTTGTTTACTGGTTCCGAAAATTTTACATGCTTACTGTCAACCTTTGAAATTTACATGCTTTAAGTCAAGTTTTGAAATTTTATGTGCTCTCTGTCAAGTTCCGAAAATTTCTGTTTTCTAACATTGCAGTTTCTGGTTCAATTTACAAAACTGAAATTTTATAAAATTGAAATCTAACTTGTTGAACTTCTGTTTTGAAAACAGAAATGGCTAACACTATTGAGACTAATGCAATTCTCCCATCGTGGTCGGGTCAAAATGCTCGCTTGACCCATATTCCTCATGGGGAGAAACCTGAAAAATTTAATGGGGTCGATTTTAAGAGGTGGCAGCAGAAAATGCTATTTTATCTAACCACGCTAAACTTGGCAAGGTTTCTTACAGATGATCCTCCTTCTGTTCAACAAAGAGAAAATAATCGAGCTTCGGTTATTGCCTTGGACGCATGGAAACATTCTGATTTTCTCTACAAAAACTATGTACTGAATGGACTGAATGATTCGTTATATGGTGTATATAGCATAATGAAATCTACGAAAGAATTATGGGAATCTTTAGAGAAAAAATATAAAACAGAAGATGCTGGAACTAAAAAGTTTCTTGTCGGTAAATTTCGGACTATAAAATGATTGACTCTAAATCTCTTATTTCCTAAGTTCGAGATTTGCAGGTACTCTTCCATGATTTACATGTTGAAAAATTGACCGTAAGTGAGTCATTCCAAGTTGCAAACTATAATTGAGAAACTCCTACCTTCATGGAGAGATTTCAAAATTACTTCAAACACAAGCGTAAGGTAATGAACTTGGAGGAGTTAATTGTGCGCTTGAGGATCGAAGAAGACACTAAAAAGTTTGAAAGGAAGAATGGGGAACCAAGCATGGAAGCTAAGGCAAACATGGCTGAATTAAGTTCAAAGAACAACATGAAAAGGAAGCACTCAAGTTATGCTCATAAGAAAATGAGAACAACCAAAAGAACAAGAAGTTCAAAGGGGATTGCTACAATTGTGGCAAACTTGGACATCGCTCAATTGACTGTCGCAAGCCTAAAAAGCAAAATGACCGTGCACATGTAGTTGAAACTGAAAATCTGACTGAAGGTGTTCAAGAAATGCACCTATTTGCTATAATATCTGAATGTAATACTGTTGGAAATCCCAGGGAATGGTAGGTGGACACTGGTGTAACTCGCCACATATGTGCTGAAAGGAACATATTTTCTGATTACAAAACTATCAACAGAGAACAACTGTTCATGGGAAATTCCTCAAGCTCAAAGATTGAAGGACAAGGAAATGTGACCTTGAAGATGACGTCTCGACAAGGAACTCATCCTCAACAATGTGTTGCATGTGCCGCTTATTCGAAAAAATCTTGTTTCTAGTTCGCTTCTTAGCAAGAATAGGTTTAAGTTAGTATTTGTATCTAACAAATTTGTACTAACTAAAAATGGAATGTATGTGGGAAAGGAATATATGACTGATGGGATGTTCAAGATGAACGTCCTTATTATTGAACTCAAATTGAACAAGATTAATGAAGCTTCTACTTCTGCGTATATCGTTGAATCTTCTTGTTTATGGCATAACAGATTAGGACACGCAAACATTAAATATGTGCGCAAATTAATGAACTTAAATTTGCTACCTTCTTTAAGTTTCGATCCTAATCACAAATGCAAAACTTGTGTTGAGGCTAAGTTAGCCAAAATACTGTTTCCTTATGTTGAAAAAAATACTTCACCTTTGGAATTAATTCACAGTGATATATGTGACTTGAAAATCGTACAAACTAAAGGTGGGAAAAAGTATATCATTACCTTCATTGACGATTGTACCGATCATCGCTATGTTTATTTATTAAGATGCAAAGATGAAGCTTTGGAAATGTTTAAATATTATAAGAATGAAGTTGAAAATCAACATAGCAAAACAATAAAAATTGTTCGAAGTGATAGAAGTGGAGGATATGGAGCGCCTTTTGAAGAATTTTGTTCTAAACAAGGCATTATTCATCAAACAATGGCTCCTTACTCACCTCAATCTAATGGTATTGAGGAACGAAAAAGAACCGCACGCTTAAAGAAATGATGAATGCTATGTTGATTAGTTCCGGTCTATCCTGCATTTGTGGGAGGAAGCTATGCTCTCGGCAAATCACATTCTCAATAAAACACCACACAAAGTAAAGGATGAAACACCTTACGAGTTATGGAAAGGTCACAAACCTTCATATAAATACCTAAAAGTGTGGGGTGTTTGGCAAAGGTAGAAGTGTCAAAACCTAAACAAATAAAAATAGGACCGAAAACTATAGATTGCATATTTATTGGATATGCTCATAACAGTAGTGCATATCCCTTTCTTGTGCACAAGTCTGAGATTACTGATATGCATGAAAATACGATCATTGAATCAAGAAATGCAAGTTTCTTCGAAGTTGTCTTTCCTCGTAAAGACAAAATTGATGTAAGTTCAACAAAACGAACTTATGATACTGCAAATGATGGTGAAAATGAAGAAGATCCTAGTCACAGTAAAAAAACTAGAAAGTCTACGTCATTTGGTTCAGAATTTCTAACGTACATGATCGAAAAAGAACCTAAGACATTCGGTGAAGTAATATCAACACCAGAGGCTCCTTTTTGGAAAGAAGTTATCAACATTGAAATTGAATCAATAATGTAAAATCACACTTGGGAGTTGGTTGATTTCCCACCTGGAAACAAACCTCTAGGGTGCAAGTAGATTTTCAAAAAAAAAGTTAAAATCGGATGGATCTATTGATAAATACAAGGCTCGTTTGGTAGCAAAAAGGTATAGACAAAAGAAGGTCTTGATTTCTTTGATACTTACTCACTAGTAACAAGGATTACTTCGATAAGAATCCTTATTGCAATTGCTATAATACACAATCTCGAAATTCATGAAATGGATGTTAAAACAGCATTTCTAAACGGTGAGTCAGAAGAAGAAATATACATGGAGTAACCTGAAGGATTTGTTGCTCATGGACAAGAGAAAAAGGTTTGCAGACTCGTTAAGTCCTTATATGGATTAAAATAAGCGCCAAAGCAGTGGCACCAAAAGTTTGACAAAACGATGTTGTCAAATAGATTTAAAATTAACGAGTGTGACAAATATGTGTACAATAAAAGTACACCCACATCATATGACTTAGTATGTCTATATGTGGATGATATGCTATTATCTAGGTAGCAATCATGATATTATCGTGTCTACTAAGAAAATGTTAACAAAATATTTTGAAATGAAGGACATGGGTGTAGCAGATGTAATTCTTGGAATTAAAATTTCTAAAACATCAGATAGCCTTGTTCTCTCACAATCTCATTATATTAAGTGCGTGCTAAAGAGATTTGGAGTCTTTGATGAAACTTCATCAAAACTCCCAGAGACACGAAGTTTACACTTAGCCAAAATTAGAGGTGAACCTATACATCAATTAAGATATTCTCGTATTATTGGAAGTCTGATGTATCTAATGAAGCTGCGACGCGTCGAGATATTGGATTCACAGTTAATAAATTGAGTAGGTTCATATGTAATCCAAACAATGATCACTGTAAGGCATTGAATAGGGTACTTTGATATTTGAAATATGCCTTAAAATTTGGATTACATTATATGAGATATCCATCAGTATTAGAAGGATATTGTGATGCAAATTAGATATCTGATATGAAAGATTTTAAATCCACAAGTGGTTACGTATTTACACTTGGTGGTGCGGCTGTGTCCTGAAAATCCTCAAAGAAAACTTGCATAGCTCGATCAACAATAGAATCGGAGTTTATAGCATTACATAAAGCTGGAGAAGAGGCAGAATGGCTTCATAACTTCCTAGAGGATATTTCGTGTTGGACTAAGCCGTGCACTGCAATTAGCATTCACTACGATAATCAATCGGCTATTGCGAGGGCACAAAATTGCATGTATAATGGTAAGTCTAGACATATACGTCGTAGACACTATACCATAAGACAGTTGATCTCAAATGGTATTATCTCCATTGATTATGTGAAATCAAAGGAGAATCTCGCGGATCCGCTTACAAAAGGCCTACCAAGAGATCAAGTTTATTATCTATCAAAGGGAATGGATTTAAAGCCTAATATGCATGAATCCTAATGATGGTAACCCAACCTTGTTGACTAGAGATCCCAAGATCTTGGTTCAATGAGACAACTAAGTTATTAAGACTCAGTTAAGCACTTATTCATTCCTTTATAAAAGTACATTCTGCAGAATGTAAAAGGTTAAGTTATAACTTGTAGTGATTCATATAACTTGGATAAACCAAGTGGAGTATAGAAGAATACTCTTCATAGGAGATCACCTATATACGTGTGAAGTGGGGCAGCTTCCATGAAAATTTGAGGCTTAAATTCTCTAGAGCACTTATGAATCCCAAGAACTGTTCAGGGCCAAAATGAACACAACTATGAGAACCAAAAAAATGATTAGAAAGTTATTGTGTGGATCTTGTTATCTTGGTTTACATTAACAATTTGGATGTTCAAGACATCAAGTTCATTGACTAGCTAAGTAAACTCGATAGTATTCCACTAAAGGTGTTCAAAGCCAAAAGCTACCTTTCACGATGCAACAAGCCTTTCGCTCGTACTCTCTGAATCCAGTCTGCGTTGCATTTAGAAAAATCGTGATAATTTCTATTCATGTGGGGGATTGTTGAAATGGACCACTTTGGCATAATAATTGGGTGGGACCCAAGCTTCGATTGGTCAAAGTAAATGTTCGATTAAATTCTACGTTTCGAGTAGATGAATGTAGTATATTTAATTGTGCAAAACCATTCCATTATGAATGAGAAATTATGGTTAAAAGTTGGACAATAAATGATGAATAAAATGGAAAATAATTGATAGATGTTTATCCCACATTGGTTGAAAACTCAATATTGAACCACTTAATAAACTCCAAGTTTGGAATTGGGTTTGGGCTCCAAGGGCACCGCAAGTCTTTAGAAGGGAGAGGATGTAGGCATGCTCATAATCGAGCAAAGCCCACATGCGCTGGCTGTCGCCACCGCCGCCGTCCGTCCGTCCGTCCGACGGCATGAGCACGGGCACGGGCCGGGCCGTGGCCGAGGCTTGGGCTTGGGCTTCGTCCGGGCCTATGTCAATATTAATTTTTGGATAAAATTTATTCTCATTATTTTCCTCTTCAAAAGAAACAGTTTATTTCAAGTGGTTCGGTTTAACAAAGTCGTGTGCATAAATGGTGAGTGGGAGAGGTCTTGGGAAAAACCGCTCAACCGTCACCACCTCCCTCATTTATTTAAAAGTCTTCAGACTTTCATTTGTTTCATCGATTTTCATTATACAATTTGTCTTTCCGTTCGTTCTTAGCGTAAACTTCCTTCTCTTTTTTCTTTCTGTTCTTTAGCATTTCGAGAGAGTGCTTTTTTTTTACGGGTTCGTTGTTCTTGTAGTCGAAGTGTTGTTTCGCAAGCGTTCGATCATTGTATCTTGGGAGATGCTTTACCACATACCGTAAGCACCGTGTGATGGGGTAAAACGACAAGGACGTAGAGCCTAGTTCTTGCCTCGATTATCATTCTTTTCAGATTCCATTATGTTTTCTGCTTGCATATTATAACTCTATTAATTAGAATGTCATATTTCTAGCAACCAACAATTATATTCCTAGCTTCCAACAGATGGTACTACATCATTCCCTGGCCTTCGCGAGGCCAGAAGCCTCTAATAAAACCCAGAACAAGGTCTTGTACTAGAAATATAGGTTCTTCTTCGTAAGTGGAGAATGAAATTCTTCCCAAATGACACCCAACCTAACCTTAGGGTACTTTGGCTCTATGGGGCGCCCTGGGTGAACTATCTTTCCTTATTGTTCTGTATATATATATATAGACACACACATACATATACGTTGTTCTTCTTCTAACACACTAACATTCTCTACTTTTCAGAATGTGGGAAAAACCCATCACTTTTGAGATCATAATCGGCCTCTACTTGAAGATTAGAGAATACAACAATCTCATATGTGACCCTCAGTACCTTGTCCAATTTAGCTTAATCGGAAAGTGTGCATTGCCTTATTTTTAACTTTTGATGTTTAACTTGTCTGAATTGTGTTCTGAGACATCTATTTTAGTAACAGCTTTCAACTTCGGCAACAACCATTTTCATTTTTCCCTAATGGACGAGAATGAAAAATATGATGTGCCATTGACCATTCGTTTGGCAACGCCTTCCGCATATATTCCTTATGGAGTTTGCTTGTAGGTTCATCCAATGTTTCTCCACCACCGGCTCTTTCGCCCACTTATGTACTTACCCATCCTCGTTCCACCGAACAAGCTGCTGACCCAAAGGAGAAGAGGGCCATAGTGGACAAGGGACAAAAGAAGAAGAACCCAAGGGCCTCCAACGGAGAGAAGCTGATTGCCTCTTCTATGCGGGTGTCACAAATTGGGTGGTTCGCTGGGGATCCCAAAGATCAAAAGCTGCCGATGAAGAGGTTGTGCTTGAAAAAATTTAAGGTCGGCGACTAAGAGATGATCCACATCGATAGGGATGGAAATAGGACGAATCGCCCCGCCCCCACCACACAAATTTTGGACTACCCCGCGACCTGCTGGAATTCGGAGACAGGACAGGGTCCTTTTGACCTACCAACCGCCCTATATATATATATATATATATATATATATATATATATATATTGTAAACTGAAAAAAATAATTAAAAAAATAAAAATTTTAAAAATATTTGTCGAAAACAAAAACAATACAAGATTGGAGTTGTTGTGTAGTGGTTAAGATTTATAGTTTAACAACTCCAACCCGAGTTCAATTCTTATTCAACCCATCTCTAACGAAAATTGTGATTTGTATTCTATTATATAATTTTTCAAAAACAAAAACAAAAAAATTGAGGGGCGGGGCTACCTTGGACCCGTCCTGGAATCGTCGCGGGATAGAATTTTCTGCACCAGACTCGCCCCCTATTATCCGAATAAGCGAGGCGTGGCGCGGGCGGATTCGGACGTGGTTTTTTTTCCATCACTACACATCGGCTCTAGGGTTGACTAGCTCGACTATACTTTTAGGGAAATACTACCAAAGAGGTTTATGAGGCATGGAATAGGGCTTTTCAAGCCTACAACAATAATTTTTAGCACACCCTAGAGTATTAGCGCCTTGTCACCTAGATAATAGATGATATGGGTAAAATGTAGGGACGACAATGGGGGGCGGGTCCAGGCGTGTCGTCCTCGCAAATTCACTGGATGGGATGACTCCTTTGACCCGCCAACCACCCCTGAGATAATTTTTTTAAACTTTAAAAAATAACAAAAAAATATTTTTTTAAAATATTTGTAGCAAATATATATATACACATACAAGATTGGGGTTGTGGTGTAGTGGTTAAGGTTTATAGTTTAATAATTTCAATTCGAGTTCGATTCTTATTCAGCCTATTTCTAGCAAAAAATATGATTTGTATCTTATTGTATGATTTTTTAAACAAAAATTGAGGGACAGGTTGCGGGCGGGGCTGTTATGGTCCCGTCCCTATTGCCTGAATAAACGGGGAAGGGTGAGTCCGATGCGATGAGTTTTTTTTGCCATCCCTAGTAAAATGGTTATGAAAGAGATTACAATCCATCATCCGAGAACTTGACTGTTCTCACATCAAATGCTGAAGAGAGGAAGATGATGTAGAAGCTTCCCAAGCTGCTTCCGAGACTATCACTACCACCGCCATGGATAGAGTAACTATCGTCACTGACCTAAGGAGTAGGGATTTTATTGGTCGATGTGTGCTAACATTACGAGGCAGCTGCATTTTTGTTTTTATGCTTATATTTTTGGTAGTCGACTCTATAACCTTCTTTTCAATGAATTTGAGTTAATGTTACCATTTTTTCATTTTGCTTCCAATTTCAATTCCCAACGCTTATTAATTTTGTGATTTCGCAATACCATTCTCGCTATACTACTCACAAGCATGTGTGGGTTCATGTATGACCCACTATTATGTGCTCAATTTCATTCTTGTTTTTTTCCGAACAAACATGATTGCGATCTAGACTTTTACTTAGTGAGTTAACAAACATGGGTATGAAGATCAGGGCTTGCCCATGAAGTTTGATACACAAGAAAAGTGGGCTCGACAAGTTGACAAAGGCAACACTGCAAGGCACTTGGCTCCCCTGCCGAGGTGACTTCTAATTTTTACTTTGTGAGTTGACGGAGACCACGACTATCCCACTAAGTTTGTTACACATGGAAGGTGATCTCGGAAAGTTGACATAGGCAACTCTCACAAGGCACTTGGCTTTCCTACGGAGACAACTTTTAATTTTTTCTTAGTGAATTGACGAAGATGTGTACGAAGACCACGACTCATTTACTAAGATTGTTACACAATGAAGTGGGCTCGGGAAGTTAAGGAAGGCAACCTTTGCAAGGCACACTGTTCTTCTGCCGAAGCGACTTCAAATTTTTACTTAGTGAGTTGACGGAGATGGGTATGAAGACCACATCAATTCCATTTCCTTATTAGGAAGACCATTACTCTCCCACCAAGTTTGTTACACAGAAAATTGTCTCGGCAAGTTAATAGAAGTAACTCTCACAAATCGTTTGGCTCCCCTGCCAAGGCAATTTTTACCAAATTTGTTCAATGATCTAGATACTCAAACTTTAAATTTGTATTACTTTCAGAATGAAACAATCATCGAGAACAATCATCTGGACTTTTTAACGTTAAACTCAAACTGGAATTATCATTGTGTTGATGAAGAATGGGGACAACGCCCGAACGGAAAAAGGAAAACAAATATAGATTGATAAGGTCGGGATAATATCGTTGTTCATGTGTGCTACTTCGTCCTTCTACTAATAGTAACGACAAAGATGTGCCACATTCCAGGGACGTTTTAGGAGTTTTCATCGGAAGCCTTCCAATCTATATGTATCGGGCGATGTTCCTTACTTACCAAATGAGAGTCTTTCCATTTGGGGCCTAAGGTGCCAACCCTTGCTTCTTTGCTTGCTAGAAAACCTTCTCGAAAACCCCAATTGCTGGGTTTGAAAGACCTATTTCAAACTTTTGAATTGAGAGCTTCAATTCAAAAAAACCGAGAGCTTCAATTGCGAGTCATCCATTCGTTCATCTAAAAGATACATGCTCGCTCACCAGGCTTCCTTGTTTTGAATCGTATGCATCTAGGAGACGACATACCAATTTCTACATAGATCATCGCTTTAGCCCCGTAGGCCATTGAGAAGTGGATTTCGGCTGTAGATGTCCTAGACATGGTTCGATATGACCTTATGACTTGAGTTAGTTCGTCCATCCATCCACCCTTTACGATCTCCAACTTCCGTTTCAAAAGTGTCTTGGAGTTTACTTCATTCCCCAAGCCTATTGTTGTGCAATTTCAATCCCGCAAGTGTACGGTTCGTTAACAAGTAATATAGTAATGAATGGAGTGTCGATCCCACGAGGACTAGATATCAATTTAATCAATCAATTTATAACTTATGTTTTAACAATGTGAAAAACACAAATTTGAGTTTGGTTTCAATTCTAAACTATTCTAACTATTTTAATTAAATCTAAATTATCAATAATCAATTTTAAATGGTGAAACAATTCGAAGTTTTTACTAACACTAGAATTTATGAATCCACCTACACGTTCTTTAATCAATTATCTGTTTAATCGCTTTAGCTTATAATTACCCTAGATTGAAAATCGGTGATCCTATAATAATCAAAAGCATCTCTCGATTGTCAATTAATTATATATCGATATGTGAACCCGATTATCTCTAATTAAGTTTCAAACATAAAAATATGCATTTAAATCTCAAGAGCACCCAACCGGATTTCATAAAGCATAATAGTAATCTCTATCTATTATTGGACCCTATGTTATTCAAAACCACGTATAAATCTATATTGAATCTCTCGATTTCAATATATATCACAAAATATTCTAATAGTGATCGAGACATTAAAACATTAGAAATCCTGAATAAGGAATAATCAATCAAGAAGTAATTACCTACTAAAACGGAAAACTTCTAATTAATTAAAAACATGAGGTTTCATCGTTCATCCTAGAAATAAGTAAATTAGCCGGACATGATTTCGTTAATTAATACAAGAATTGTATCAATCATGTTCCGATAGAAAAAGAAGAAAACATAAATAAAACCGGTGATCCCGGCTTAAGAGTCTTCAATCTCGTGCCTTGATCTTCGATTCTCTTCTTGTATCTTGTTCCCAAAATTCGTATCCCGCAATATGTCTATTCTATGGCTTTTATACTCTCCTCCTCATCCCCAAAATGTGGCTTAGGCAGTTGAATTAATTTGGACTTGGTAGAGTTGTAATCCAATTAGAAAAATGCCAAGTTGCTGTCTCGAAAAGCCATGTGATTGCATGGTTCAGAATCTTGCGATCACATGGTTCAATCACTTTAGGTTCTGCATTTTATTTTCCTCTTTTGCGATCGCAGACATTACTAACCATGCGATCGCATGGTTAGTTTTGTTGAATTCTTGGTTTATTCCTTTGGTATTTGCATGTCAAGTCCCTCAAGTCTCTTTGTCTGGTCACTTGAATCTATTTTTCTTCTATTTGCTCTCTTTTCGTCAGATTGATACTTGAATTCGATTATTTCCTAAAATAATAAGAAAATAATGTGCCATTAAATTGAAAACAATTAATATAAATCATAATCGTCCTTTTTGTGGGCTTAGATAAGTACGTATTTGTACTTATCACCTATTGAAGACATTGACGGGCCTAGAAGGTCTGTGCTCTCATTTACAGAGAATGGGTTTTTCCCTCATGTCGGGTCGTTCATGCTTGTGGAATATTGGCTACTTGAATGATGGCTCTTGTGATGAGACTGGGATAAAACATCATTGAATCCCTGACTACCATGCTCCGAGCTAGATCGTGAAAGGATCAACTGGCTTTGACTACGGTTGTTCCCGAAAGAGGCATGCTAGTTCTATAAAATTGTCTAGAATGTTTTGCATGGTTGTGTTTTTCACCATCAGCCACCGCATATGAGTGGCCATGTCGATCACGTTCTTTTTCTAATAGGTCACTCTCTAATTAGTTCTCTCGATGGCAGAATTTGTGTTGAGGTCCCGCATTTGTTATCGATTTTTCTTGCTTTTCCTGTCACTGTATTTTTCTCATTGGTGCTCATTGTTTGAGAGTTTTTACTAGTTTTGGGTTTTTGACAGCGTTCTACTCGTGGTTAATATAGTATCTGACGACACCAATATGTTGACCTTAAAATGTGAACGATTTTGTTGTCAATAGATTCCTTGCCACCTATCTATCTACATGTATGTTACTTGCACAATCAAACATCGCTGGTGAGCAAAGATCTCCGATTGGAAAGCATTCTGGAGACTGTTTGCACTTTGGTGATCAAGTCAGTTGTTGGAAAAATAAAATAAAAACAAAAATATTGGGTGTTGGGAGAGACAAATATGCAAAGCTTTGGATAAGGTTTAATATTGAGTCCATTTTCTTTGAACCAAATGTATGTATTAAGATGAATTTATGTTCAATAAGGTTAAATATGTTAGTGACCTAATTTAACACACGTCACATTATTTCCCATATCACTTTGATCACATCAGATTTTGCAGCGAATATTTAGGGATTGATAAAGTTATTTTCTTACCAAATAAATCTCTGTTGACCCATGCTCCAATCTGTCAAAGCCATCATAGAACTGAAAACTCAAGGCACAAGGCTTTGCCAACATATCTTCCTCTGTCAAAGCCACTGGCGGTCGCCACTTCCATTTGATCTTGCGAAATGTTCACCTAAAGGCGAGGCAAGTATACAATATCGCAAACAAGTAATAAAGTGAACTTATTGTGTCCAGATTATCGTTCCCACGAAGATTATCCTACTTAGATACTAGTTCAATCAATCTTAATCCTAATTTATTTAAAACTCGTTAAATTAACTTGATTTGAAAAATCAAACTATAATTATTAATTTTAGAAAACATTTAATAACTTATGTGAATGTAAAAGTCAAGATTTTATCAAGTACAATTATAAAAGGATTTGGATTTACGAGTTCAACATAATTGTCATTTCTAATTTCTCCTCTCAAGATTTATTCCTAATATTGTATTTGGTCGAATTCACGAATTTAACCTAATTTCTTTCTCTCAAGTTCAAATTAGTCTTATCTAATTAAATCAACTTATGAAGTCAGAATAATCTTTAATTAGATGCATTAAATCTCTTAAGAATTCAATTCAAGACCACAACAATACTAAAAGCGTATCTCTAACTTTTATCCAATTGTCGAATTTTACTACGTGGTCTAAATTAATAACTTACCTCTCGTTTTGTTACAATCCACAAATCAATGAAATAATGGCCAATTATTTCAAACATTAAGAAAAGAAGTACAATCAAAACATAATTAATTTATAAGCAAAACTTGAGAGTTGAAATTAAAGAATCTAAACTAGGTTACATCGTTCATCCAAAATAAAGATTTAACTACTCATAATTCGGTAAAAAAACAAGATAAAAAGTTTGGAATACATAACCGGATTTAGAATAAAAGATTTGTCTTTACGCTCCAATCTTCAATCTTTGCCGTCGTTCTTCTTCTCTTTGTCTATATCTTTCTCAACCATTCAACAAACCTCTTTTGACCTATGTTAGTTCTTTATATAGTTTCTATTCTTTTCCGACTTGTTTTTAATTCCAAAAGGACTCAAATGCCCCTCTTTTGTATTTAGGAAATATCATAAAATCAACCACGTGGGTCGCTGTTGCAACCGCGACCAATGGTTTGTCATGGTTCACGTAACCGTAATTTGCACTTTTGGTCCTTCCACTTTCATTATTCTACACTTTAGTCCTCCTGAATTCCTTCTTTCATTTTAATTTAGTCCTCTTTTATTTGCAACTCAAGTCATTCAACTTTTGAATATTTGCAAGTTGGTCCCCATTTCCAAGTCTTCGTGCATTTTCGGTCATTCTTTGCTTATTTTGCTTTGTTTTTTCTTTAATTCCATTCGAACACGGGTTTCAATCTAAAATAATCAAATCAACACATATTTAAGTAAATATTCATTTAAGAGTACATACAATTGTCCACTTTTGATACTCCAAATAAGCGTAAATCGACATTTATCACAGCATGAAAATCAGACAACATTAGATGGATAGAATAAAGTAAATTACAAACCAATGAAGTGATTATACAACTGTACGTTTGTCAGCTTAATTAAAACAAGGTTAGAGGGTGATTAGTTTATGGAATGTAATGCAAAATTTTAAAAAATCAAGTAAAGGTAACTTTTGGATCTCAAGACATGGAGCTGAAAAAAACACTTGGATTCTTCAAAGTAATAATACATCATAAAATAAAGCAATCCAACTCACGTTTGTTTAAAGCTAAAATACGTGGTTGGCAATGATGGTGTAAAACACTTTGTAGACCAACGCAAAGAGATGATAAAAAGTGTGTTAAATGGCATAGGATTTGAGCAATTTCTTGAAACGGTTGGCTTAAAGTGTGACCAATTCATATTTAATTCATGTGATTATGTGGATTAGCTATAATCTCACTTTAAGATTCACTCGATATAGAGTTTTATTAATAATCAACTGTTTTAATTCTCGTAATGACTCTTACAAATTGGTAAAGGTTAAATTTGAAATGAGTAGTCTGTCTGATTATTGTATAAAAATATTAAAATCTATGTCGAGTGTCAGCAATTTTATGTCTTTAATATTCCGCAAATGTACGGATCGCACAAGTAATAAAGTGGATTATGAGTCCAAGTATCGTACCCACATGGATTTAGATAATTCAATGCGAATTATATTAACATTAACCGAATCTAATTAATTTTGAAAAATTGTTGTTTAAAAACTGATTAAACTATAAACTAAGAACAATTAACTAATTATAATTCAAATAAATAGGAGATTAAATTAAAGAAGATTACTTTAAAATTGGAAAAGAAAAGAAAAGCGTACTAGGATCCCAAATCCACTTATATCAATTCCCTTTAATCCAAACCGTTGAATTTGATAACATGATTCAATTATGAAGATCAATATTTTTAATTTGTTTAACAATCTCTCTTGAGTAGAATTAAACATATCCCTATATGTGACCCGATTATATCTCTATAACAGATGCGAATATACAAGAATGCATTAGAATTTGTGAATACTTAAAGATCACGTAAAGTATAGCGGTATATCTCTATCCCCTATCGGACTTTACGATAATTAATACTATGTATAACCCATTTTTCATCTCTCGAAGGTAAAACAAGGCACAAGAATCATACAACAATGGCGCACATAATTGTAAATGGAGAGAAATCAATATCAATTATTCATAATTAAAAACGTGCTTAAATATAAAAAAAAAATAGGTTCGAAGAATTTAAGATTCATGATACAAATCTTATCATGATCCTAGCACTAAAATAAATCTAGCCTCACATACTAAGAAGAAGAAAAGAAAAATAAAAATAAAATATGGAAGTCATCACCCGGATATAAAGAAAACTTGAAAGAGAAGAAATCTTGAACTTAATATTCGTTTTAATCTTGAAATGATTAATCTTGATCTTTGTTTCTTGATTCGTCTATTGTTTTCTCTTTAAATTGACTCTCAAATCGGCTCTAATCCGGCTCCCTTGTTATGAGTTAATAACTCATATTTATAGTTACCTAATAGTCCCCAAAATATCTCAAAAAGATCTTAAAATCGCATCCAAAATGTTTCTTAATTGGAGTCGAACTGAAAAAGAAAACAAAAAGTAAAAGAAAATCCTGCTGGCCAGAAATAGTCTGAACGATCGCCTAGGCCATTCTCGAGTGATCGCCCAGGCAAGCCCTTTTCTTCTCTGTTTGTAACTCATGTTGTTGGGCGCTCGCCTAGCTTGGAACTTTTAGATTCTCACAATTTGGTCCTTCTAGTTTCACAGCCTCCGATTTGATCCTCAAGCTTTGGGTCTTGGTCATTTTAATCCTCAAACTTTTAATAATCTCCTCTTTAGTCCTTCAACTTTCCATAACCTTCAATTTAGTCCTCAAGCTTCAAGTGAATACAATTTGATCCTCATAGATCCGAAATATTTGCCAACTTGTTGCTATTTTCGTCCAATCTTCTCTAATTTCTCATAAACGGGTCCAAAACTGAAATGTGAAGAATAAAACATTAAATTAAGTATAAATTCAATAAAATAACATGATAAAAGCTTAGTTTAACGATCCGAATGAGTGCACAAAATACACTTATCATCGTGAATATGATTCTCATTTTTCAAACCAACCCAACACTTAATAATTGGAAGAAACAACATATAAACAAAAAAGAGAGAAGAAAACAAAGGCTATAAATTCTCAAGATACTGAACTAGTAACGTTGCGTGTCTATTTAGTTTAGCTTAAAAAGTTATTAAAAATTTAAGGTTAAATTTGACAATTAATTTTAACCACATAACACATGAAATTCACAATTTTTATCATTTTTTAGCCACATATTTCATCCACTTTTATCAAAATCTATTAAATTTTTTTATCATAAGTTTTGTCAAACAAGCTCTGTATTTTACAAAGAATTAATTTTTAGTGAAATTTCATGTTAGTCACTAAACTTTATTTTGTTTTAATTTGGTCATTGAATTTAAATTTTATCTCAAGTTGACCACTCCATCCATCTTCATTAGAACATCATCAATGGACTCCGTCTATTAAAGTCTATGTGCTAGATAAAATAGGCGGACTTCCAATTCATGTGACACTAATTCTATTGAATAGACGATGAAATTAAAAATTGGCTTATTTGTACAAATGGTCCCGACTTTTGTACTTATCGTGGGTTGAGGACCTATCGTTTCATTTTGGCGGTTTAGCCCCTATTTCAAAATGTTTTTGACTGTAATGGTCCTTTTCATCAATTTCCATCCAAATGATCGTGAAATTTGATGGAAAATTTTTTTTAAAAGGATTATTTGCACAAATGGTCCATGACTTTTGTAAAGAAAAATTTTAAAAGAAAAGTCCCTAATCTTTTAGAAAGTGTTAAAAAATTCCATAACCTTCTAATCCTAAGACATATGACTCCAAACCTTTTTGACAATTTTACCCCTAACTTAAATAAATTAAAAATAACTCATAAACTTTTTCAAAAATATAAATAAGTCCTAAATATTTTTATTTTTACTGATTTACACTTAAAATAATAAAAAGTGTGTCATCAAATCCCAAAACTTTTAATTTTGTTCACTAAAATGACATTTAAAATGTGTTTGATTAAAATCAGATTTTTTAGTAAAAGTTGTCGAAATGTGTTGTCGAAAAGTTGTGGGACCATAAAATGTGTGGTTAAAATTAATTGTTGACTTTGACTTTAGCTTTTTAGCAAAATCAAAATTGAAAACAAATGGACTCTTAGAGTCTCTACAAACTTTGTCTAGTAGTTCATTAATTAACAAAAAAATTATACCCATGATCAAAATTTCACCAATTTAAAATTTTAATTTATTTTTCATACCAATTAAAAAAAGGTGGTGGTGGACAGGAGATTGTGAAGAACTTTTTTTTTAATTATTATTTAGTAATTGGTAGAGCTGGCAAACGGTCCATATGGACTGGCCCAATCCAAAATTAGACGGGCCACATAAAAGATTGGACTAGGCTAACCCTGACCCAATTTTATATGGGCTGGTATTTGCTGGGCCACATGGCCAATGGGCCAGCCCAACTTACATTTTTAACTTATTTTTTCAAAATAATTACTTATAATTTTGTAAAAACAAAAAAACAAAACAAAATCCACCACCTTCATCCACCACCATCTTTTTTTTAATTTGTACTTTTGAAAAGGTTAGGGTCCTAAAATTATCGGGCCAGCCCGATTGGCTAATTGTATCGGGCTAAATTGACCTAATTTTTATTTTATCAATATTTTATCGATCAAATTTAGCCCAAAGAATCGGGCTATCTATTTTGCCACCTCTAGTAATTGATATGAAAATAAATTAAAATTTTATATTGATAAAATTTTGATCATGGGTATAATTTTTTTTGTTAATTAATGGACCATTGGACAAAATATGTAGAGACTCTAAGAACCCTTTTGTTTTCAATTTTGATTTTACTAAAAAACTAAAGTCAAAGTCAATTTTAACCACACATTTTATGATCTCCACAACTTTTCAACTACACATTTCAACAACTTTTACTAAAAAATCTGATTTTAATCAAACACATTTTAAATGTCATTTTGGTGAATAAAATTTAAAGTTTTGGGACTTCATGACATACTTTTATTATTTTAAGTATAAATCAAAAAAAATAAAAATATTTAGGACTTATTTGTATTTTTGAAAATGTTCATGAGTTATTTTTAATTTATTTAAGTTAGGGTAAAATTGTCAAAAAATTTGGGGTCATATGTGTTAGGATTAGAAGGTTATGGGATTTTTCAATACTTTTCGAAAGATTAGGAACTTTTTCGAAAGTTTTCTTTACAAAAGTCGGGGGACCATTTGTGCAAATAAGCCCATTTTAAATAAAAAAAATGGCCACCATAAATTTCACGATCATTTGGATGGAGATTGATGAAAAGGATCATTGCTGTCAATGCTAAAGTGCCAAAAATAAAACGATAGGTCCTCAACCCGCAGTAAGTACAAAAGTCAGGGACCATTTGTGCAAATAAGCCTTAAAAATTCATCTCCAATGAGATCTCTCTAAAACTAATACTTCCTTTGTCTCACAAAGATGGACTCGTTTATTTATCTGTCTCAAATTATAGGCAACTTATTTTTATAGAGGGTGTATTAAATTTTTCATTTTTCTAATATACCCTTATTTAATTTACATTGTTATCAACTCAAAACAAGCATTTAAATTTATTAGATTCATGAATGACTAATATTAAATGGGGATATAATAGGAAAAGTGTGTAAAAAATTTATAATTTCAATTATATTAAATGAGATTTCTTAATCTGTGTGAAAAAAGAAATGAGTCTATCTTTGCGGGACGGAGGGAGTATTACCAATTATGTGGCATTAATTTTTTTAAAAAAAAATTGGCGGGTCTTCAATTTTTATTTTCCTAGTCCGACTTTTTTTTTTAATAAAATGTTGAGTTGGATTTAAATTTATTGAGTCATTCCGTCTAAAATTAGACGGACTTATTTTTTAAGCCACATGCGTCAATTTAGATGGAGTCCCTGTCAAGATGCGCTGGTAGTTTTTTTATAACTCCATCTATTTGTACTTATCTGATAAGTCTAAAAAACAATAAATGAAATGCATTGGAGATGCTCTTAATTAAATTAACGGAAAAAAAAAACGGCATGATAGGCTAATTATTTTCCAACTAGACTTTCATGTCAATGTTTTCGTTTGTTAAATTAACAGATGTGGATAAAATGATCAAATGATAACAAAAGTTTTAATGGTTACAAAGTTTAAGACTCTGTTTTATTTTGTTTAAAAATCAGTTAAAAAGATTTAATCAAAGAATTTTTAGTAAAATCAAACATACACTAAAACTAAATTCAACGAACAACTTAGAATATGTTTGTGTGTGCTTATAAGTACTTATAAGTTCAATAAATATCATTTTCATCCACACATTTCGTAAGACTCAAAATTTTTATTTACTTTTTATCCACACATTTTGTATGACTTATAGTAATTATAATTTACACAATTTTTACTAAACATGCTCTTCAAACGTGTAGAAGTCTAATGACTACAATGAAATTTCGCTACTAAAGTATAGTGACCATGGCTACTTTTGACCCATTCTAACGGAGGATAAATCGCATTGGATTCTAGTAATGAAAGCAATTTCTACCAAGTAGAGTCGTAGTGCTTAAACATACGAATTAAAAGCAGCAACCACGACATTTGAGGCCTCCACCTTGCTGAATATTCGAGTCGGTTCAAAAGTAATTGAAATTCCCTTCTCTTTTCCCTTTCATTCTTTATGCGTCTCTCTTTCATCTCATATAGCCAAGTAATTTTAATCTCAAACGAATATTTCAAGGCCAGACTAAAAGCAAGAATAATACAAAAGAAAGTATAACTCGATTATTATAAGTAAATTAAAAAATTTCTTCTAAAAACACGTCTATAGATAATCTTGACATGTCGAGCAGTGAAATGATATGAATATTTTCTTTTTCTGATTTAATTAGTTAACAAGTTCTTCACTTTTTTTATTTTATTATTTGCAAAACAATAAATTATTATGCTTAATCGTTTATTATTTCAATTTAGGTATCACATAATTTAAAATAAAATTGTTTGACAATTTATTCTCCAACTATTAGCATTTTCTATGGAGGTTAAAGATTCTCAACACTTTAAATTATGAAAGACAAAAAGACTATTTTAACCCCGTGTTGCACATTTCTCCCAAATCCTTCGTCTTTTCAAATGCTGATATGTTATGGTTAATTCGACCATATACAAGAAAACTACTTGATGGAACGGGAGTTAAGAGGTCAAAATTCTCATAATTGCTCATCCAATCAAATGTCAATTATTCATTAATGGTCCCATACATTACACCAAAAAAATCAATTATTGAGTTAATCCGTTTTATTCACTTGTTGATGCAAAGTGATTACATATCAAAAATAGTTGAATTTCCATGTAGAATTATAACAAGCAAGCAGTCCCCACGTCATACTATTTATCGAACATTGTAGTAGATGTCATAAGTAGGGCACAAAAACTTGTTTTCTGTCTCTTCTCTTGTAGACAAATTATTTTATTTATGTTATTTTATAAAATTCTAAATTTGTAGGCAAGGATGAAAAGAAGTTCAATTTTCATTCTTAGATGCTACATTTAATGTAAAATATTAAGAACCTACATACTATTATTAAGTGCAGTTTAATGAAAAAAAAATTATAATTAAATCTAAATAATTACCAAAATTATTATTGATTTTAAAATCTCAAAGTGAGAAAACTTCCCACGAGTACACGGGATCGCAAATTCATGAATCAATTCGGACCCGCGGGCCCACGTTATTCACGCACTTTAAAACCCACTAACCCATATCCCCAAACTACCCCCGCCTCGTACCTATTATAAGTCCCTCTTTCTTCTTCTCCAACCCCAACTTCCTGTAACCAACCCCCAATCCACAAAATACCCATCAAAATAGAGATTTATATATATAGAGAGAATTATGGAGAAGAAGCCTTCGAATTTTATGTACTTCTTTAAGAGGCTAAACAGGATGGGTAGTGGCGGCGGCAGCTTATGGCCGTGGAAGTTCAAGAGCTCCGCCGGGTTGCGGTGGAAGAGGAAGTTCACGTTGCATCTTTGGTTTATGGATGATTTTCTTTTCAAAATTGTGTCGGTTTTCGAATCCATATTTCTGGTTTCAACTCTATGTTGCTTTTTCGTCTGTTGCGGCTGCCATTTCTGATTAACTATAATCACCCTTTTCATCTGAAGCCATGAATTTACACACACACACACAGTAATGGAAATTATTGTTGTCAATGTTCAATGGTTTTTTTGTTTCTTCCTTGTCATCGAATTTTTGTTGTTCATGTTGAATGATGCAGCAAAAGCTAATTTTAACTTATTACAGTTCTGATGATTATTTTGATTTTTTACTGGGTTGCTTATAAAAACTGTAAATAAAAATTTATAATAAAATTGAGAAGCAAATTCGTAACTAAACCACTACCTCAATTTCAAACTAATAGTGTCACGCAACTTCACCCTTTCATATTCTAAAAATTAAAATATAATTTGTTGAATTTTTAGTACTAAAATGTAAAACACTTAATTTGTATAACTGAAGCGGGTTATGGGATGGGCGGCCAAAAACCGGGGAGCAGAAAAGTATCAAACATAATGATATCTCTTTCTTCTGTCATTGTGAGACATTAAACGGTCGTATGCATAATTTGAGAAAACGGTCACATATATTGATGCAGTTCACAAGTGGGGCTACGAGGACCCTTTATGTTAGGAGCATATTAAGTCACACTTGTAATACCGTTGTAGCATTAGCTTTGGTACAACGGTGAAGTTTTCTCTTGATTTTTGGACCATTTTTTTAATTACTTGGGTGCTCGATTTAGAGAAAGATTTAAAACGATTTTATATATTGAGACATCAACGCCATTTATTGTTTTCACTGACCAAGAAAAATGAATAACGTGTTTTATGAAAATATTGAACATGAGTCGAGCTTAACAGTTAATTTTTGATTAATTGTAGGGTAAATTTCTTTAGGAGTCTTCAACCTGTCACAAGGGTGGTAGTTGTTGGAGGAAAAAGGTTGAATAAAGGAAATTGCGTTCGTGGTTTGAAAAGAATAATAGATGTTGTTAAAGAAACAATTGGGCTCGGGTTTAATTTATAGAATTAATTTTTTGGGCTAAATTTGTTTTAATTCATTAAAGTAATAAGCAGATTGCGCAAAAGTCAGATTTTGAGTCGAAATGCCTAAGGCCATAACATTCCTTTCTGAATATTTATGCCCACAAGTTTAATTTTAAATGTTGAAAGAGTAATGCTACTTTTACATTTCTACTTACACCTATACTTATATCTGCTATGCATGTGGCGATAAGATTTATGGATGAAACATTTGACCAAAACATTATTTTGAATTTTCTTTTCATTATTTTATTCTCATCACATAAAAAGTGTAAATGTGGGTGTAAGTAAGAATGCACAGTAGTCTTTACTCGAGTTGAAATTCGTTCTACATGTGTGTTTCTTCCTCAAGGCGTTGTATGCATTCCTTATCAACACCTCTTCACATTTGTTTGCAACTCTCTGAAAAGCTTGTAGTCCATCAATATCATTCGTCCATGGCTATTTACAAGGTCTTTCTTTCCTCAATTTCTAACACCAAGAAATTCAAAAATACTTTCAAAAAAATCAAATTCTATTTTTTTCCCCATAATATCTATCGTTTGAAGTTCGGTTTAAGAGTCTAGAAGTATTGTTTGCCAATTCTTTTGTGACGACTGTGCTAAGCACTTAAGAATAAAATATGTTCTATCCTCATAGGCAATTTGTCATACCCCAGATTTTTTATGTATTTTTGGGAACTTTTAGGAATTTTCTTAGAATTTTTAGGAGCGTCAAATGATTTGTAGAATTTTAAAATGAATTTATTTGTTGAAAATAATAGAAAATTTGTAATTGCAACTTTATCCTAAGTAAAAAATAACTTTTAGAAAATAAAAATTGCACCTAGGCCTCTGGATCTTCCCTATAAATAAGGGAAGGGTAAATTCATTTTGATAAAAAGTTAAAAGCTAGTTCATCTTTCGTAAAAATGTTTTGTTTATCCTTTTTAATTGTTTTTAAATAAAAAAAATAAAAATAAAATAGTAGAAATGACCTCTAGATAATAGAAAATCACCAACGTCAAGCGACCCTCGTGGAAGGGTGGGTCAACCCTCCAGGCCTTAAGGTTGGGAGTAGACCTCTAGCCAAAGATGGGGTCAACCCCTATCCCTCTTATCATTCTCGGGCCCCTTTTTTGAGGTTTTGATACTCAACGGGCTCTAGTTTAGATACATTAGTCGAGATATGCTATATTTTGAGGTTGACTAATGTAGAAGACCCATAACATTTGAATGAGGTAAATATGAATGATTTCAACTACAGTACAAAATATTGTGATGTTCATTAGTAAATGATTAGTATAGCTTGTTATTACTATGTGATATTGATATGTAACTTAATGATCATTGTGAGTATATGAAATAGTCAGATTGGACTATGGTCACTTTTCACCTACATATTGGTATTCATATGGAAAGCATTAATGATTGTAATGAGCGTAAATCTCATTGTAGTTGTAATGTACCTTTGTGTCAGATACATATATCACTTGAGATGACCTACGGTCATTAAGGGTGGCCAATGATAGAGTGTTTGGAGAGCCAACACATGTATACGAACGGTGTTAGGAGGTTCCTTGATGGTCTTGAGACTGTAGATAGTCACAACAAACACTCTATACATAGGTCATGCCTAATTTATAATATTCCTACTTGTATAGTTTTCTGAGTTGTATTTGAGACTATGACGGACACAAATACTGGTAGATAAGGATGCACTTGTTATTGGTCATATTGAACTTGAGCCCATAAGGTTCACTATAACATGGGATTGAGCCCATGTTTGTTTGACATTCATTATGCATTGTCACATATCATTATATTTCTTGAATATTGTTGTTCAAATATTATATTTTGTACTTTAGATGGCACTACAAGAGGTCGAGATGGTCCATATAAGCATGTTGAACTTACTCGGGATTTGACGGCTATGCATGTCACATGGCACTTTACCCGAATTTATACTTGAGTAGATGAAGAGGAGGAGATTGAGACCTACAAAGATACTAAATATTATGTTTTTACTTTAGTTGAGGTATACGACACGGTGACTAGTTGGTATATGACTATACAGAACTGAAAATTGAATAATTTTACTTTTATTTTATGTAGTTTGTAAAATAGGAAAGACAAAAAAAAAAAAAAAAAAAAAAAAAAAAAAAAAAAAAAAATACACCCACACACACACTAGTTAAATTGATATGTACATAGAATATGATGGTATTGAACTAACACCAGCCTTCACCGCTTTACTCTCCCTTTTGGTCAGCCCCTCGGGACCTAACAAGCATCTTTTGGTTGTATAAGTTACTTTGAGATGAATTGAAGTGGTAGATGTTTCTTTTTAATTCAATAGTTTTTCTCAGTAAGTTAAAAAAAAAAAGGTATAATACTTACAATTATAAGTTCCTACAAATAGAAAAATGTTAATATAATTATGAAAAATTTAGTCACGTACTTTTGGTCGTCTCACAATTGCTTGAAAATATTTGGTACTATGGGAGCAAAATTCTCTTAAGGAAATAACATGAAGTTGCTTGCCTAAGTTTTTGATTGTCTCAAAAAGTGTATTTGATGAAGCCTGATGTTTTGGGCATATTGAAGGTGCGTTTCTTGTTGCTTTATTTTTACATTTTTTATTAGTTGTTTCAATTTAATTAATTAAAGCAATATTGTCCTAATTAGTATTGGGTTTTATGTCCTGTTAGGTTAGATTTTGTTTAATGTTTGGGTAATTATATTCACACTACACTTTTTATTATTCACACCATGTTTTAATTGCAATAAAAGTCCTCCAACATTTGATATTTAGATACTTACGTCTCTAATTATTTTCATCGTATTTTTATCATTAACTTTTATTTAGTTTTCACATATCGTCTCCGATGAAGATTTTTGTCTAAATATTCTGCTAATGTATATTGAAATGAGAGGAAATATTTTGTTAAACTTACGTTTACTTATTGATTTTAATTATGTAAAAATATTAGAGGCAAAAATAAAAATTTACGCCCTCCTAATTACTTTTTTGAACAAAAATTATCATCAAAGACAAATATAAGACATGCAAATTAATAGGTCGATAATAAAAATTTGCTAAAAAAAGTTAGAGTCATAAATGCAAAAATAACCAGTAGTTGAAAACTTTCATTGCAATTAGAATGTAGTGTACTTAACAAATAATGTTGTGGTAATATAATTACCCTTAATGTTTTTCATATTTGAACACTTTAATGTGTTTATTTTTTTTTTTTTTTGTTTCTAAATATCTATTAAAAATCATTGAAGATGTTTCTTCAAATATTTACCCAATCATAGGTGAGTATGCGTTTGTAATCCCGTGTTTGTTCTTGTTTACGCTTCCGCCTACATCAGTTGATATCACATACCAGTTTCCGCAACCGACGAATAGATCAAGGAGGACATGTTAGACGTTGTGCTGCCAAGGTTGAGACCATAAAGCTAAACTAGCACAAATCCGCCAACAACTTAAGGCTTTGGCACTGCGAGATTGGTTGTCCATCAACAACATATGGCAAGAGACCTTAACGAAATTGGGCAAGAGACACAAAGTGGTGGCCGCGGCGTCTGCATTGCGGCTGGGCGAGGCCAATGCAACGGTGGAGTTAGTCGCTTGCTTGGCAGTGTGGGCAGGGTTGCTAGCAGGAAACCTAAGGATGGAGGAGGTTTTGATGGTTGAGAGGCAAATATCGGTTATTGAATATGCGGAGCAATAGCCACAGAGGACATCTTTTCAAATTGTTGTATAGATGTTGAGATGAAGTTCGACACATCTTTTGCTCTCTTTAATCTTGATTGGGAGGCTTATTCAAGTGAAGTTTATGACGGTCCATCTATTTTTGACACGGAAGGCGATCAAGAGGTGGGAAAATATTTAGATTTAGAAGAGTTTCGTATCGATATCACCAAACCGTTGAATGAGGAACTCAATGTTGTCTATATGGCAAGGAATTTTCTCATCTATTTCTTGGTTACTGGGCATGAAGAACATGGATGGCTTGAGTTTGATAAATAATTCTTCCATGGAATAATTTTCTAACTCAAGAATATGGGAGCCTTGAGTTTGATGATAATGAGTTTAAAACTTGTAAGTCAGTTATAAGTTGTTGAAGAGGCAACTCAACCTTGTTGATCCCAAGATCTAAGTTCAAAGGTGCAATCGACTTTTTGTCGACTTGGTAGCACTGGGAAGAATCTATACCTTACCCATTCTTATGATGAGACCGTGCACGAAAGTGACAAGGAAAGCTATGTTTTTAATGATTTCTATGGTGTTAAGAGAAATGCGCAAGAGTACAAGAGTATGCTCGTATTTTGTAGGCTGAATTATCTAAAACACTCATGAAACTAGGTAGTGTTCAAGGCCAAAATGAACACAAACGTGAGATCAAATTCTGGTAAGAGGAAACACTGTGTGTGTTCTATTGTCTTGGTTTATATGAACGAATGACAGTCCAAGGCATCACACGTCCACTGCTTAGTCAAATAAATTCGATATATTCCCACTATGGAAAGTCTCAAATCTATGACTACTTATCTAGATGTAGTGTTTTTCTCGTCTATAAACCCTACAATCCATATTGTGATTCTCTCAAATTTTCATTTATGTGGAAAACTGTTGGAGGAAATAGTTGAATAAAGGAAATTGTTTTCATCGTTTGAGAAGATAAATTAACGTTAGAAAAATGACCAAGCTCCGGTTGAATTGATAGAATTTATTTTCTAGGGTAAGTTTTTTTTAATTTATTTAAGTAATATACTGGACTGCCCAACAGTCATATTTTGAGCTCAAGTTCCTTAGGCCCATAATATTTCTTTCTAAATAAATGTGGCCTGTAAATTTAATTTTAAACATTGAAATTGGCCCGATAGGTGTGTCTTCTTCCTCAAAGCGTTCCTCCTTAACACTTCTTCACCTTTGGCTGCAACTCTTTGAAACGTTGTAGCTCATGGATAAATGGCCATGACTATTTATAAGGCCTTTCTTGCCTCATTTTCTTACATCAAGAAATTTAGAAATACTCCATAGAAAATCAAGTTCCATCTCTTTCCTAAAATTCTATCGTTTAAAATTCAATTTAAGAGTCAAGAAGAATGATGGTGACAAAAACAACTCAAATTTTATGCACAAGGAACAAAATAATTATGAAGGTACTATTTTCTCGGCTTGTAGAACACAAGAAGTTGTTGATGAAGATGTCTCGGTATTGACAACAGTTGTAGTAATCATACGATCGACAACAAAGATTTTACAATTTTGAATGATTCTCTCTAAAGTGAAGTCAAGATTGGTGGTTACAAGTGACTTTAAGTAAAAGGAAAGGACGATATTCTTGTTTAGACAAAGAAAGGTGTCAAACGAATCATTGACATGTTCTATGTTCCGGGTCTTAAACATAACATGTTGAGTGTTGTGCAGCTTCTTCAAAAGGGATATAACGTTATTTTCAAAGATGATATGTGCGAGATCAAAAGAGATATGGTGTTCTTATTGCAAAAATAAAAATATCTTCAAAAAGATGTTTCCTTGAATTTTTCATTTGGCCAAAGCTCTTGTTTCAGCACTTTGGTGAATGATATTTCATGGTTGCGGAATTTTCAATACGGGCATTTGAGTTTTAGCTCATTATCTCATATGTGCCAAATTCATATGGTGAGAGGAATTGCAAACATTAGCCAGTTTGTGAAGCATGCATTCTCGGTAAAACATTATCGTAATCAATTTTCAATTGGCAAATCACGGAGAGCGTTAAATCCACTTGAATTAGTTCACATTGATTTATGTGGACCTATGCGGACACCGTCAATTGAAGGTAATAGTTACTTTCTCACTTTCATTGACCATTACAGTAGAAGACGTGGATTTATATGCTTAAAGAAAAAAAACGGAGTTTTTAACTGCATCAAAACCTTCAAAGCTTTTGTTGAAAATCAGAGTGGCTATACAATAAAAACTTTAAGTTCTGATCGTGGTGGACAATTTATTGCTTTGGAGAGTTTTTTTTAAAGAGAATGTGTTGGGATTTTTGTGATCTCAAATAAACTCGGGGTAGTGATGATTAATAGACCCGTTATATCTTCATAGGCTTTGAGCCCAGGATTGAATGATAATTGTATAGTCCACTCCACAATGTGTCAGTCCAAAATTAATGAAGGACGTGTGCAGGTCACTTGGAGGTTTTAATGTACCTTTGGGTCGTTGTTCAGTGACCCAATGTGTTTGACCTGGTTTAAAGTGGGACGGCTAGGTTTAGGATATAATATTATTGGGCTTTATATATTTAGGGTATAATATATTATGGGTTAATATATTATACTATTACCATAAACATATACATACATATATTATACCATATATATAATATATATTACACACACACACACACACACACACACACACACACACACACACACACACATATATATATTAGTGTTTGGTTTGGCAGAAAGATCACCACCATTTTCATTATACCACATGTGAAATTGGATCAGCAGAAATCTGCTAAAATCAAGAATTCAGCAACCATTGTTAAACCTTATTTTCTTAATGAAAATTGTAGCCCATTCCCTACCTTAATTTCTTTTGGTGAAATTGGTCCTTCTTAGTTTGTCCCTTAACTTGGTGTTACTTTTGTAGAGTTGGAAAGTATTAATCGAGACACATCAATTGTTCTTGCAAAAAACAAAGATCCGGTGAACTATTTTTTCCAACAATTGGTATCAAAGCCTTGGTGGCATTCAGTAGTGCAAGAAAATTAATTTTGAGTTGTCGGATTAACGAAGAAGAAGAAACAAGAATCTGCCTGAATCTGTCCGTCCTTTTTCCGGCCAAAGCAGACGTCATCTTTGTGAACGGAGACCATATTCCGGCTGATGTCAAGGCGGAGCAGGCTGAACGACGCGTGCGGCATCGGAGGAGGCGCGTGGGTGGCGCGTGATTTTCGGCTGTAAATTTCTTTAGGCGGCGCATGCGAGGGTTTTCTGGCGAGTGGCTGACGGTGTTGTGATCCTCATCCTATTTCTGACCTTCTGTGTTGGTCAGTTATAATTTTGGTGGTCCGGACAGCTTGGACAGCAGTTCGATAGTGAACGTATTTGGCGTTTGCAAAACCTTCATAGTTTTTTCCAGCTTGTGTGGTTGCTAGAATTCTTTTAACTTATTTCACATCTCTCCTATTTAACACGGACAGTCAGATTTGGTCGGCTCTGGTAAATTGACTAATCTCTTTTACATTCCAGTACTAGCAAGCCATCGTGTGGGGTGGCCATTAGGTTTGGGGTTACTGTGTGGGATAACCATTGCCTGTTGCTAGGAATTTACGTGCCTATTATTGTGACTTGTGTTAGCTTTTGTTTTGGTGCTGATTATTGCGATATTTTGTTTTTTGTGCATTATTATTTAGAACTGTCACCTGGACTTTACCCGTTTGACAATTCCCTTGATCTGAGATCGCGAATCTTACGAAGCCCTGGGAATCTAAAACAGTGTATATTGAGGCCTTTAGGTTTTCTGCGTGATTATCTTGAGGTGCTTATTGGTGTATATTCTTATTTGTTAAGATGCCTGCACATCGTTTTGACTTGAGTGTCTTTACTGGTAAATGTGATTTTTCTATTTGACAATGTAAAGTGAAAGATATTTTGGTTCAACAAAAGGTTTCAAAAGCTATTGATAATTCTTATGGTCCTAATATTTACCGAGGATCGGAAAAAGATTTTGATGAACTTGCTTACACTTCTATCATATTGCATTTATCGGACTGCTTTTTGCGAAAAGTAGGAAAATTTGATTCTCTGAGAAAAGCTTTGGAATAAATTAGAAGAGCTTTGTTTAATCCAATCTACTCCAAATAAAATTTATCTCCTTGAAAAAAATTTCAGCTTCAAAATTGATCCTCAAGAGATTTGGATGACAATCTTGATATTTTAATAAGCTTGTGCAAGATATTACAAAGCTGTGGTGAAACTGTCCACGAAATTAACAAAGCTATCATTTTGTTAAATGTCATTCCGATTCATACAAGGAAGTCAAGAATGCCATTAAGTATGGGAGGGAGATCCTTACACCTGACATTGTCATAGACTCTTAAAAAAGTAAGGAGAGAGTTGAAGTTTGAGAAAAATGAGAGAAAAAATGGTGAAGTCTATTTTGTGAGAGGTAGACCTCAGTCGGGAGGTGGGAGTGGGAGTGGGAGTGGGAGTGGAGGTGGGTAAAATAGTGGTAGCAATAGAAAGGGTAGAAGTCGTTCTAAGTCACATGGGAGGACAAAATGAAAGAAATGTTACGGGTGTGGAAAAATAGGACATTTCATTAGTAAGTGTTATAAAGAGAAGAACAAATAGAAAGAAGAAGATTAGATAGAGACAAATGTAGTGACCTCTAGTGATGAGTCTGGTGAGATTTACATGCTTTTAAATTCTGAGCCTAGTGAGATTAACCTGTCTATGAACTCCCATATACATGAGTGGATTCTTGACTTCGGTGCATCTTTTCATGTCACTTCTAATAAATTTTGGTTCGATCATTTGCATGAGGCTGATCATGGACATGTAGTTGCATGTAGTGGAGTTGCATATAGAATTACTGGTGTTGGTAATGTAACAGTTAAGTTTGACAGTGGCTTTATGCATACATTAAGAGAAGTCAGATATGTTCCACATATGGGTAGAAATTTGATTTCTATAGGAGAGTTAGAGAGTATAGGTTTCATGGGTAGGCTTGGTGATAGCATGATTAGAATGTGTAAGGGCGCACTTAGAGCTTTTAAAGCTACTAGGAGAAATGGCATATATATTACACATCTTTGAAGTGATAAGTGGTATAAATTCCACTATATCTTCCATTGACACTTATCACACACAAATGTGGCACAATAGGTTAGCTCACGTTAGTGTTAAGGGACTTAAGTTCCTTAACGACAAGGGTGTGTTTGGTAAGGATCGGGTATCTGACATCCTATTTTGTGATCATTGTGTGCTTGGAAAACATCGTAGGATATCGTTTTCATCTAGCACACACAAGACAATTAGAGTGTTAGAATACATTCATACTGATTTGTGGGTCCCGAGAGCAATTCCACTTTTGGTGGTAACAAATATTTTTTGTCTATTGTTGATGATTTCTCCAGACGTGTGTGGGTTTATCTATTGAAAGATAAAAGTGAAACTTTCATTAAATTTAAAAATTGGAAAGTTCAAGTAGAGAATCAGATAGGTAGAAAGACAAAATATTTACGTAATGATAATGGTCTTGAATTCTGCAATGCTGAATTTGAAAATTTGTGTAATGAGTGTGGCATTACTAGACATAAAACTATGCCTTACACTCTCCAACAGAATGGGGTTGCTGAAAGGATAAATCGTACTTTGCTTGATAAAGTTAGATGTATGATGCTGAGTTTTGGTATGCCTAAATCGTTTTGGGGTGAAGCTGTTATGATTGTTTGCTATTTGACTAATATGACTCCTTCTATTGTTTTAAATGGTGATACATCATATGAAAATGGTATGGTAAATGTGCTGATTATTCCATATTTAAGACGTTTGGCTATGCTGCTTTCTTTCATCAGAGTGAGAGAAAAATAGATCCCAAGATTAGGAAATGTGTTTCTTAGGATCCCCATAGGGTGATAAGGGGTATAGGTTGTGGGATAGGAGCCAAAAGGGTGTGAAAATCATCATTAGTCAGGACGTCATTTTTAATGAGTCAGATATACCTTGTTTAGAGAGTGAAAAACAGCAAGAAACCATTAGGGAAGAGTCCCTAGTTGAGATGGAGGAAGTGAGTACCCACATCCCCACCATCCTTAGTGAGGTGGAGAGTGATACGCATCAAAATCAGCAAAACATAGATGCGAGAAGGTAACGAGGATGTGATGGAAGAAAATCTCGATTGACCAAAATCCTTTGGGGTGATTATCAATTGGCCAGAGATAGAGAGAGGGAGACAATGTAGGAAATCCCATAGACTATCCGACTTCACTATAGCATATGTTAGTTATCAAGAACTAGTTGATAAGGAGCCAAATACATATGTGGAGGCTATAAAGAGTGAGAAGTCCGTAGAATGGTTTAGTACCATAAGAAGAGAGATGAGTCCTCTTGTTAGGAATCAAACTTGGGATTTAGTTCCTAAACCAAGGATAAATCCATAGTGGGATGCAAATGGATTTATAAGGTGAAAAAGGGTACTACTAAGAGTGAGCCTGTGAGATACGAGCCTAGACTAGTAGCCAAGGGTCAGTGGTGTAGAATGTTTGATTCAAATGTTTTTTATATTGGTTACAAGAGGAATGTGTTGGATACTTGCTTGTATTACACTCGCACTACACAAGACAAATGATGATTGTGTGTATTTGTTACGTTATGTGGATGACATGTTATTGGATGGACCTAACATGAAAGTGGTAAACAAGATAAGTGTTGAATTAAGTAAAGAATTTGACATGAAATACCTAGGACATTCTAGAAGGTTCCTTGGCATGAATATTGATAGAGATGTGTCAAATCTATGCTTATTTGTGTATCAAACTCCTTCTGTGCTTAAATTTTTGAAGAAATTTGGCATTGTTAATTGCAAATCCACTTCTGTGTCTCTTGGTAACCAATTTATCTTGTTTGAGGAATATGATAAGAAAAATGAGTTTATGAGTAAAAACTCCTACTCAAATGTTTTTGGCTCCGTTATGTACTTGATAGTTTGCACTAGGCCAGTCTTGGCCTTTACTGTCAGTGTTTTAAGCAGGTATATGTTTGATCCCGGTCTCAAATATTGGAAAGCTTTAAAGTTGTTGCTTAGGTATTTGAAGGTTTATAACCTTGCAAATATGGGCACTAAGATGCTCATAATGGTAAAGTTTAGAAGTTGGCTGACACTTCTAAACTTTGGTAAAGCTATGTAAAGTTCCAATTTGTTTGGAATCCTTTTTTAAGCAACTACTAAGCTATTTTTACATTTGGGGTTTGCAGGTATATTTGGATTAAGGTGGAGGTTTGTTGAGATTTTTGTGATCTCAAATAAACTCGGAGCAGTGATGATTAATAGACCCGTTATATCTTCATTGGCTTTGAGCCCAGGATTGAATAATAATTGTATAGTTCACTCCACAATGTGTCAGCCCAAAATTAATGAAGGACGTGTGTGGGTCACTTGGAGATTTTAATGTACCTTTGGGTCGTTGCTCAGTGACCCAATGTGTTTGACCCGGTTTAAAGTGGGACGGCTAGGTTTAGGGTATAATATTATTAGGGTATATATATTTAGGGTGTAATATATTATGGGTTAATATATTATACTATTACCATATATATATATATATATATATTGATATTGATGAATACATCTCGGATAAAGAATTTATTTATAGCATAATATCTATAGAAGATAAATTAGAACAAAATCGAAGAAGAATCGATTACTTAATTTATAGATGAATTTTCAAATCCACAAATTGGTAAAGAATCAGAATCTGAAGAAGAATTTAACCTAGTACATACTTCAGTAGAATAATGTAAACATAATTGGCAAAAAGCAATAGGTACAGATAGTATAGCATACTTTTTATGTAATTGGTACCCAGCTACGAAATTAAGAGCTAAGTGATTAGAATGCTATAAAGAGGGATGTATAAAATGTTTAAAAGATAACAATTTGATTAAGATAGAAAAAATCAAAATAGAAATTTCAAGAGAACAAATAGAAATTTGAGAAGTAAGAATTTTAAGAAGAATAATAGAAAATCTTGAAGACATGCGAAATTATTAATCCAAAGAATAGAAATTCTAGAATTAAATAATAAGGGTAAAGGAGTAATGATAGAAGATCAAGATCAAGCAATCAAATTATATGCGGGTAGTATGCAATTCAGAAAAACTTAAAAGCATTAAAGTAAAATGTCAAATAAGAATAGGAGACTATATTATTAAATGCTTAGGATTAATAGACTCAGGATGCACGATAATTGCATAATAAATAAAAAACTAATTCCAGAAAGATATATTGTTAATCCAAAAAATCCAATAGATGCCCAACAGATGGACGGAGATTTCTATACATACACAGAACTGCTTAGACCTAAGAGTAAGATTAGCTTCGAAACAAATTGTGGATTAAGCACATAATATACTTTGCCTAAAGATTCTACATGGGTTAGACCTTTAAGCCTTAAAGAAACAGACTTTATAATAGGGTTAAGTTTTTTATTAAAAGATAATGGTAGTGTTACAATAACTAAAGATTTTATACATTTCCAGAAACATACTTTGTTTAGTCCAGCTAAAACTACCTTCTACCCATCAGAGTGCTCTGAGAAGCGTGGTGGTAGTAAAGAAACAGAATGCCCTTGTATAAAAGAAAAAGAATGCCAGTTAATAGAAGATGAGGAATTAGAAAATGACAATGAAAATTTTGAAGATCTAGATTATGGCCCCATAGATTTCCTAGATAATGAAAAAATATATTATACTCTAATAACAGAACAAGAAATTGAGAGCTTAATTTCTAAATTAGAAAAGATAGAAATCCTACGAGAATATGTCTTAAAGTACTGGGAAAAAGACAAAGTTACATATGAATTAAAAATTAAGAACCCAGAATATATAATTAGATCAAAAAATATAGAAGCTACGAACTTAGACATAGAAGATTTTAAAATGCATACAGAGGAATTATTAAAATTAGGAGTAATAAGGAAATCAGACAGCCCACATAGATCAGCAGCTTTTATTGTAAGAAAACATTCAGAAATAGTTAGAGGAAAAAGTAGGATGGTATTTAATTACAAAAGACTAAATGATAATACAATAGATGCTTATAAAATATCAGACAAGACTGTTTTAATAAATAAAATTCAAGATTGCAAAATCTTTAGTAAATTTGATTTAAAATCAGGATTTTGGCAAGTTAGAATGCATCCAAACAGCATAAAATGGACAGCCTTTACATGGCCAGAAGGACATTATGAATGGCTGGTAATGCCCTTTGGATTAAAGAATGCACCCAGTGTTTTCCAGAGAAAGATGGATAGTATTTTAATAAGCATAGTAAATTTGTAATTACATATATAGACGATATCCTAGTGTTCAGTAAAAATAGAAGAGAACATAGAGGGCATTTACAGATTGTTTTCTCAGAATTTATAACACATGACCTAATAATTAGTAAAAAAAAATGGTTTTATTTAAAGAATTTATAGATTTTTTAGGATTAAAAATAGGACAAGGAAAAATTAGCCTTCAGCCTCATATAGCACAAAAAGCCCTTGAATTTCCAAATAAGTTAGAAGACCTAAAACAAATACAAAGATTTTTAGGACTAGTAAATTATGCCAGACCTTTTATAAAAGATTTGGGAAAAATAGTCGGACCTTTGTATTCTAAGACATCCCCTACACGGCAATTTTAATCAAGAAGATATAAAATTAGTACAAGAAATTAAAGATAAAATAAAAAGTTTACCAGAACTAGCTATGCCTTTAAATACAGATTTTCTGATAATTGAAACAGACGAAAGTAGTCTAGGACGGGGAGCAGTCTTATTGTGCAAACCAAACAAATATGCGAGATAAAAACACAGAAAGAATTTGTAGGTATAACAGTGGAAACTACAAGGAGAAAGGAAATTTAAGTAGTATTGATGCAGAGTTATTATCAATAAATTATGCTTTAAATAGCTTTGAACTATTTATTGTTTCTAAGAAAGAAATTTTAATAAGAACCGATTGTGTTGCAATTGTCTCTTTCCATAACAAGTCAAAATTAGACTCTAAAAAGAGCAGTAGAAGGAGATGGTTAAATTTCATAGACAGGATAACTAATACAGAAATTAATATAGAATTTGAGCATATTAAAAGAGTAGATAACAAGGCAGCATATATCTTAAGCGGAATGATTGTAACTAAAGATTTCTAACAGTTTTGTTGTGATCTTTTACAGATGTCTAGACCGCCTTTGAGGCCAGAAATCCCTCATGGAAACTCATTCGCTTCAACAGCTTTACTTCAGACTCCTTATAATCAGAACAGACCTAATTACCAAGAACGCATCAGATTTGGTACACAAGAACTAATTTGTTTTCCTACGAGCAATATTTCCTTTAAAGTTTTGCCACACATTTCTCTTTCAAAGAAGAAAAATGCATTTTAGACAATTTATGGATTTCTTATAATAAGAACCCCAAAGATCAAAAGTATTTTCTTGCAACTATGAATGCATTGTCGAACATTTTAATCGTAACAAGAATAAGTTTAAGTTTTATGTAGTCATTAGGGAAAAATCCCAGAGTCTTCTATACATGGTTAGAAGTATTAGAAAGCATTAAAAATTTTAAAGACCCTCTTTACAAAGGTTTTACAAATTATCAAGAAGCTTTAGAAAGCGCTAGACAACACATTGGATTAAAATTTCATGTTTCACCCTCTCTTAGAAATTACCAAGATCCCCCATTAGATATTTCCCAAGCTCATCTCAGAATACATATTCTCAGACCAGCAAAGGAAAAGAAGTATTACAGGATAGCCAAGACCCAGATGATGACATAATTTCAGTTGAAAGACTTTTATCTCAGATCCAAGAATTTCAAAAGACTGAAGTTACTTCAAAGCAAAAAAAGAAATTTGTGCAAAAGAAAAAAGATAATAAAAATTTTGGAATGAAACTTGAAGAAGTTATTAATGAAGCTCTTAACAGAATTTTAGCTAAGAATGAAAATAATAAGGAAAACAAAATTCAGGAAGATCATCAGAAAATAAATCCAGAACCAGAAGATTCACCTCAAAAAAGCAGTAATGAAGACAGAAATGAAGAACGAGAAGGATGTAATAATTCAGACAGTGGGATGTCCTTTTCCCCAACAGCTGAACACAACCTTGATACGTAGATCTCGCCAAGCGAGCTTTTATCTGTGTCGAAAACTGCCAAAAGAACTTTTGAAAAAGAAGAGTTCAGGAGACAGAACTTTTGAAAAATGAAGATGCTGTTAGAAAGCTGCCAAAAGAACTTTTGAAAAAAAAAAGATTTCAGGAGACAGAACTTTTGAAAAAAGTAAGATGGTGCCAGACATCCTTTTGACCAGAAGTTTCTCGGTGAAACGCGTGTCAAAAGAAGGAAGAAAAATTTGCCAGAAGAAAAGACTTAAAGAAAACGCGTAAAGACTTTTCATCCAAAAAAGATTCGTTTAGAATAGTTTGCTCCCAAGAATTCTTCTATATAAGGAAAGACTTTTTAATTTTAAGGCAAGAGTTCTACTCCAGTTCACTACTTGCTCTAAAAATAAGCCTCTTCCTTATTTCAGAAAAATTCTCAATCCAAAATGTACATTAGCATAAGAAGTTTGTGAATATCTTAAGGTACATACCTTCTTGTAATTTGTATTTCAGTTTTTAAGGGAATTCCCGAAAGGGAAATCCTTAGTAGTAGTTTCTTTTAGATGGTTTAATAAATCTCCTAAAAATATTTTGTTTATGTTGTTTATGTTTATGTCGTTATTGTTGTTAATACCATGTTGATATTTTTTATCTGAATGATTATTCATTTCATCCTATGCATATTATAAAAGCATAACTTGATTCTTAGAAGGTATCTTGTTTCTAAATTAATCCTGAGTGACCCAAACGATTAAGGATTTTTTGGCCGGAGGAGCCTTTTGACATCTTTTAATGTTGGAGAAAGGGAAAAAATTAATTTAGGAATTCTTTAAGGTAGTGCCTCGGGTGACCTTAATGAAAGGAATCGGGGTTCAAGTTAATATGTCTTAGAAGGTGATAAAAAAAAAAAATAATAATAATAATAATAATAATAATGGAGATTTGTTAAAGTCATTCAAAGAAATTATGAAAAGGAAAGTATCGAGTAGGATCCAAGTTAAAATTTTGAGAAAAAACAAAAAAATTTCTGAAAAACAAAGTTCATGAACCCTTCATCATCCAGCTCAGCAAGTAAAGAAATTGATTTGTGCCCAGAAATTCTTCAAGAATTTAAGTTCCTGTTAGAAGAAACAAGTAGAGAATTAAAACGAGTAAGAAAAAGCACGGAACAAATTATAAATTATTAGACTTGAAATTTAGAAGATATCCAAAAATAAATACATCTTTGCTCGAAAGAACTATTATATAACAGAAAAGACTTTAGAACAAAATAGTCAGTTTATTGATTTCTATTTAAGAATAAAAGAATTATTAAAACTATAAGGACCAAATTCCACATTCAACTTTAAGATAGACCCTTTAATGCCAGTGGCTGAGTTTATCTTTTAGCACCCCCTCCCCCCCTTTTTGGTATCAAAGCCATAGATAATAAAAGAAACTTAGAATTTTTAAATTTAGAATTAAGTACAAATTATAGAAAAGTCAAAGACTTTAGATAATAATATTTTAGGTTGTAATTTAGAATCAAATCATAAATTACATAGTTTGTTTTCTGAAGAACCTAGTCAAAACTTTATTATAGATTTAATAATAAATCTATCTAGAAATTTAGAATTAGAATATTAAAGAAATTCTAGATATACAGAAACGGTTTTAGACCTTCTCAAAACAAAAAATACAGAACTAAAAAATATTAAAGAAAGCCTAGATTATA
This sequence comes from Forsythia suspensa, assembly GCA_023638005.1. Lineage (NCBI taxonomy): Eukaryota > Viridiplantae > Streptophyta > Magnoliopsida > Lamiales > Oleaceae > Forsythia > Forsythia suspensa. The sequence continues at coordinate 21,733,056 of CM042663.1, forward strand.
TTAAAGACCAAAATTGTGTAATTCTAGAAAAAGTATCCAAAACAGATAAAATACAAAAGGTAGATTTTTCCGAATTAACAAAGATTTTAGATCTTAATAAATTTAGAGAAACAGAAATAAAAAAGATAGTTACTCAAACAGAGGAATTAGTAAGAGAATTAAAAGGTTAATGAACGAGAGTTATATAACAGATAAAAATTATAACGACGCTTTAGAATATTGTAGCTCTTTTCATAAAGAACCAAAAGGAATTACAAATCTAGATTCCCCTAAATCATCAGAATCAATTTTAATTAAGCAGAACAATTTAATAATTGCGTTATTATTATCTTTACACAAGAAAATAGACACTCTAGATAAGACAAAAGCATCAACATCCTCTACAAACATAGAAAGTGATTTAAGACTTATAACAGGAAAATTAGGAGTTTAAATCTACAGGTAACGGGAAAAGAAAAAATAACAAGAAAATTACCCAAAGAATTTAAGTTTATAAGATGAGTTTACAAACTCCTTTCTTAGGAAGATATACAACAGTTAGTGAAGGAACTTCTAGACCTAGTACATCAGGATTAGATAGAACCTTTTTAGATAGAATATTAAGAAGAACTGATCAAAATGATCAAAATATTGGAGAAATTCTTGATCCAGACCAAGATTATATAAGATTCCAGACTCATGGTTTAAGATTATTAAATCCAGAAGTCTTATATAATAGAAGAATTTTCGAATCTAGAACTCAGTTTTTTAGACATAATAGACAAGTTTCAATTTAGTGTATAGGAAATCAGGTAAGAAAATTAAATTTAATATTTGAAGACTCTAAGAAAGAATTAAAAAAGAGAAATTATAGATTTATGCATTTAGGATTAATAGTCATAGGTATTAAAGGATTAACAAGAAAGAATCTAGGATGTAAGACTTTAATCACCATTTATGATGAAAGATTTAATAACATAGATAAAAGCCAAATTGCTAGTATGGAAGTAGACATGAATAGTAATAATGGAATTATATACTGTAATCCAGACTTCTTAGTAACTATTAAAGATTTTTGGAAAAAATAAAAATAGGAATCCAGACCAAAGGATACGAAGATGTAGAAAGTGGAGAAAATCTTTTGATTCACATAGGATTTTTAGGAAGATGTTCCATTAGTGCCTAAACTAAATATAAAATTTACATAGATAAAGTAGTAAATTTAATGAGTAGTAAAGGCATCAATATGGTTAAGCCAAAAGAATTTTCAATGAGAACAACTTGCGAGGATTAGAATGAGGCGTGGATAAGTTTTAGAACAAAAGAAAAACTATTGCCCCAACAGAAGCATTAACTTACAAAGACATCCATGGAAGAACTAGTTTAAGATTTATAAATTATGATCAGATTGAAAAACAATCAGAAGAAAATGAAGAAGATGAACATGTAAGTGAACCCTTTATAGATAATGTTCACATAGAATTAGTAGAAGAAAATAGTGATAAAAACATTTTCCCAAAATATTTAAATATGGAACTAAATCCAAAAGAATTGTTAGAACTTGAAGATCAGATGTACCTTAGTAAACAAATTCAAGAAAATGAATTTTTGTATTATGATTCAGAACAAAATATAAGGATAGGAATCGTAGATGATAACAAATCAGACTATAGTTGTGAAAAGAATTTTATGGACACCCAAGCCTACAAGACTATAGATGATACCCCTTTTGATAAAACTATTAAACATGAATCCTTTATTTACGGAGACGGTTTTCCTCCAAGAGGAGCTTACAACACTTATAATGAACCCCCAGAAGGCTCAAAATATATAGCTAGAGGTAGTGAAAGACATTTAGAAAAGAAAAATAGAATTTCAATCGATATCAAAAGCACAGATTTTGAATTTAACAGCCCATGATCCACATATGTGGACTAATATAATAGACGTTTGGAAAAATACAATCATAGGACATTATATTAGGAACTATCAAGACATGGAACCTCTAGACATGTATAGATATTTAGAAACTTTTTAGGAAAAAGTACTAAGGCAATGTGGGAAGCTTATAAGTTAGAAAGAAAAGAAGAATTTAATCAATTAGTAAGCCTAGGAAGTAACCCATACAATTTTTTTAATAAGATCCAGGTATTAATTACTGGAGCAAACCCCAATTTAGGACATATGAGTATACAAAGAAAAGCTATGAGAGACTTAGAACAACTTAGTTTATATAAGTGGACTAAAGGTAAATATGTAAAGAACTTTTAAATGAATACTACTACTTAACATCTATCTCAGGTAATACCTTTAATCAAGAGCTAGGACAAAAGTTATTTCACAAATTATCAGGACCTTTAGGACTAGAGATTACAGAATCATGGAATAATTTAGTTTCAGTAAAAGAACAACCAGATAAAAATAGAGCATATGACATAGAATTCAGCATGTAATAAGATGCTTAGAAGACAAATGTGTAACTTTACAAATTCAGAAACAGCTTAAAAAGACAGACTATAAATTTTGCAAGGATTTTTTCCCACCACAAACCTATGGAACCTCAAAAACTACTAAAAGAAAGTTTAACAAAGATAAAAAAGGTAAGAAAAAACCAATTAGAAAAAGATATTTTCTTAGAAAATCAAATAAGAAGAAACCATACCTAGATGAAAATAAGTGTGTTAGAAAATTTAAGCCAGATAGAACCTATAAGAACAAACTTAGCTGTTTTGTTTGTAATAGTAACGAACATTTAGCAAGAACATGTCCTAAGAGAATAAATAATTATGATAGAAAAAGTACCCTTATAGAATGTACTAATGAAGACCTTATACATTTAGATGAATACATCTCAGATAAAGAATCTATTTATAGTGTTTGGTTTGGCAGAAAGATCACCACCATATTCATTATACCACACGTGAAATCGGATCAGCAGAAAGGCCAAAACCAAGAATTCAGCAGCCATTGTTAAACCTTATTTTCTTAGTGAAAATTGCAGCCCCTTCTCTACCTTAATTTTCCTTGGTGAAATTGGTCCTTCTTAGTTTGTCCCTTAACTTGGTGTTACCTTTGCGGTGTTGGACAGTATTAATCTGAGCCATGTCAATTGTTCTTGCAAGAAACAAAGATCCAGTAAACTATTTTCCCCAACAGAATGAAATTCAACTTCAGCAAACTGCTTGTTACATTTTCGAAAGAAATGGAGTAAGCGGAGCGAAAAAATAAAACCATTATAGAGCTAGCAAGGAGCATGATGAAAGCCAAAGAAAAGTCTAATGAATTTTGGAATGATGCTGTTACATGTGCTGTCTATCTACTGAACTAAGTTGCAAGTAAAAGTGTTCAAGGAATGACTTCTCAAGAATTTTGTAGTGGGATAAAACCATGTGTTAGCCACTTGAGAGTGTTTGGCAGTATAACTTACTCTGATATTCTAGATAAGAAGAAAGGTAAGCTAGATGATAAATCAGAAAAATTTATCCTAGTGGGATAGAGTGAAAATTCAAAAGCATATCATTTGTACAATCTCATCTTAAAGAAAAGAATCATAAGTAGAGATGTGCACTTTAATGAAGAAGAGTCTTGGAAGTGGAATGTTGTTGATCAAAAAAGAAATCAATTTTTCTAAATATTAAAGACAATGAGGGTGCACAAGTAGCTGAATCAGAAGGTGCTAAACCATTATCCTCAACTTCTAGTTCATCATCAAGTGATGAAGAGTCAATTTTGCCATTACTAAGGAGATCGACCAACCGCATCAACCATCTAAAAGGTATCCCTCAAATGTTACTAAGGAGATCGATCTGACCACATCAACCATCTAAAAGGTATCCCTCAAATGACTATGTCATGGTTACCAGTGATGGAATGAAATTTGCATTACTTGTAGATGCAGAGCTAGTAAGTTTTGAAGAAGCATCCAATGAAGAAAAATAGATGATTGCCATGAATCAAGAAAGGGATTGCAATTAAAAGAAACAAGACATGGGAGTTGAAAGATCTTCCAAAAGACAAGATAGTGCTTTGTGTAAAATGAGTCTACAAAATAAAGCTGGATTCAAATGGTAAAGTAGACAAAAACAAAACAAGACTTGTTGTGAAAGGTTACAAGTAGAAGTTTGGTGTTGATTATGAAGAATTTTTGCTCTTGTAACTCGTTTGGAAATAATTCGTCTACTTTTATCATTGGCATCTCAAAAAAGTTAGAAGGTGCATTTAAATGGACGTGAAAATGGCTTTTTAAATGGTTTCTTAGAAGAAGAGTTCTATGTCGAACAACTCCGGGTTTTGAAAAGAAAGGAGAAGATCACAAGGTATATCGCTTAAAGAAAACATTGTACGGCCTAAAACAAGCTCCAAGAGCTTGATACAATCGAATTGACAATATCTTTTTGAATAATGGATTCAAGAGATGCCCATACGAGCATGCACTCTACACCAAAGAAGATGAAAGTGGTAATTTTCTTATTATTTGCTTGTATGTTGATGATCTTATCTTTACAGGAAATAATGAGAAAATAGAAATGGATTTTAAAAAATTCATGATAGATGAATTTGAGATGACCGACTTGGGACTCTTCATTACTTTTCTCGAATTGAAATAAAACAAATAAATGAAGGAATCATTATTTCTCAACAAAAGTAAACACTTGTTAAAGAAATTTAGAATGAATAGTATTGTCCTTTGCTAGTACTCCTATAGAGGCAAATTTGAAGTTAAGCAAAGATGATGGGAGTGAAAAGTTGATGCTAGTCTTTATCTAAGTTTAGTGGGAACTCTAATGTATTTAACAACAACAAGGCCAGATTTAATGTTTTTGTTAGCATGTTGAGTAGATTTATAACTTTACCAAAGAGAAGTCATTGGGAAGCTAGTAAAAGAATCCTTTATTATGTTGTTGATACTATTGATTATGAGATTCATTACAAGAGATTACAAGAATCAATCTTGATTGGTTACATTGACAATGATTAGAGAGGAAATACAGATAATCACAAAAGCACATCGGAGTATGTTTTCAATATGGTTCAGGGGGAGTTTCTTGGTTTTCAAAGAAACAATTTGTTGTTGCTCTCTCTTCTACATAAGCAGAGTATATTGCTTTGTGTGCAGCTGGTTGTCAAACTCTATGACTGAGGTGGATGTTGAAAGAATTCAAGTGCTCTCAAGAGAAAGAGACAATGATGTATTGTGATAATAATTCAGCAATTGCACTTAGCAAAAATCCAGTTTTTCATGGAAGAAGCAATCACATCAAGATTAAGTATCGCTACATTCGAGACTTGATCAAAGAAAGAGAAGTAGTAGTCAAGCATTGCAAAACACAACATCAAATTGCAGACATTTTCACAAAGGCATTGAAGACTAAAACTTTGGTCAATTTGAAGGAGAAACTTGGAGTTACTCGAGTTTAGATTAAGGGAGGATGTTAGAATATTAGTCTAGACTCAATGAATCTTGACCTACATGAATCTAAAGTTTAATGTGAATTGATCTAGTTCTATTCATGTATCTATGAATTTTAAATAAGTGTTTAAGTTCATAGCTAAGTTCATGTATTAGCAAATAATTATTATGTACCAAATGTAGTATAAAAAGGGGTTGACATGTATTAGCAATTAATTATTATGTACCAAATGTAGTATAAAAAGGGGTTGATCAAGAAGGAAAAGACACAAGTTGAGTTAAAAAATAATAGTGAGTTTCGAAAGCACAATTTTCTTCTCTTAAATTTCTATCCTAAGTTTGGGTTCATTTTCTTGAATTTGTTTGAGACTCATCCAACGCTTCCAACATAAATGATATTTACCAAAAAATATAACACCATATGGACCTATTAAGTATATGATCAATAGTTAAAGATAACTGATAAAATTTGTCTTATCTTGTTTTGGTGGAATTGATATCCGGATAACAATTAAAACAAAAATTGAGAAATTTAAGAAGGATGATGAATTTTTATTTTTTTTTTAATTCGAATACGAATTCATTCAATTTTTTTTTAAAAAAATGAACGTACTTTTTGTAATATAGAACAACAAATCTATTTTTGGACATCTATATTTTAGGATAATCGCACTGCCCGTCGCTACTGGCCACCAATGCTATACCTTTTTTTAGTTTTTTTTATTTACTTTTTTTCGTTTAATTAAGAATAATGGTAGAATTATCTCTTTTTAGGAAAAATGACTTTTTAACAGTGATTTTTTTTATTCTTATACCTAGATGAACCTAACAGGATAATGATAAACATATTATCCGGATAACTATTATCTAGATAATTTTTATCCAATAAATAATTTTATCCACAAACTAAACAAACCCTATAAGTTGGGCAGTTTTGATCAAGTAAGAAACCTAGATGGTCTGTGTATTTTACACCTTGTGCAATAATGTCTTTAAATTTTAAATCGTAATTCATTAGTTATTTAACTTAATATCGTGAACTTCGTAGTCCATTTGTCTGTCTCCACCGTTCCAACTAATGAACATGATGAGTTGATAAATGGAATTGTTTACGTGTTTGTTAATTTCGTCGAGCTCAACATCTAAAAAACCTGGTTTTTTCCTAAACTATAAATTTTGGGTGCAAAAAGGTCACTACACTTTAACAACATAAACCTAGTTAGTCCCTTCGTCTATCTTTGCCATTTCAACAACCAAAAATGATGAAGCAAGGCGTCAATTTCGTTCAACTTAACATCAATATTGACCAAAAAAAAATACTAGAAAAAATTTAAAAAATCTTAAAATAAATAGAGAAAAAAATGGTGCACCCATACCCAACCTTATTGTGAATACCATATGCCACTTTGTGCACTTTATATAAGCCTATTTTTCACCCTCGTAAGTAATTATGTTGAGTTGGACAAAATTGTGAACTTTTACTTTTACTTTTGTTAAGCTAGATGCAGAGTTGAACAAAAAGTATTGGACAAAAAGTAATGTAAGTAATTTCGTATGCCATCATTTATGTTAGTTAAAATGGTAGAAACAGACGAAGGGACTAAATGTGATTTACATCGTTAAGTTGAAGGACTAAACATGTACATTTAAATTTTAAGAACATTATGTGCGCATGATGTACATTTCAAGGACTAAGTTTTTAAGATATTGAATTGGACGAAATTAATAGTCATATAAACAATATCATGTGCTAAATCATCATTTCTATTAGTCCTTGTTTGGTTTACATTCCACAATTTTTATTAACTTTTCAAACACATATAGTCAACTTTTTATTTACTAAATAAACTTTCTCAAACTAGCTGCTAGTTTGAAATGAGAAGGAGATGGAGGAACAACCAAGTGAGTAACGAGGAATATTTTTAAACGTGAAAATTTGTATACGGTAACCCAATTGCAATGGAACGAGAAGAGCGGATTCACTTCAAGGTTCAAGCGGACAAAGAATTGACGATCTTTTTGGACATCGCCGGTAATTATTTCGAATCTTAGTTAAACTTTCCCGGCACCCACGATTTCTTTGGTTCTCAAAATCATGGCCATCTTTTTTTTGCTTCATTTATCAACCTATGCATACGACATTTTACCAAGTCTGGTCAATCAAAACATTTGCGCGTATAAACCAAATCGAACGCAAAACACAGAAGCACGTACTCAAATCATTCACCTTATATTTATTGATGAAGTTACGTAATGGTTTGAATGGGACAGGCGAATCATGAACTAAAAATGTTCGATGAAATGCCTCAGTAAAGCAGTAACAAATTACTGTTGGATTTGGAACACAAAAGGAACTTGTTTTATTATATAACTTACTTACACAATTTGGACACACCACTATTATTTTACAACACCTCACTTTAGTTGATCTCACTCATCACTCATTACCCTTCACCACTAAACTAACATCCTATTTATACTTGGTTACAATATTTCTAGAAACATCTATAATGGAGGTTAACAACAAACTAGGAAATTCTAGTGCTAATAATGAAAACATCCTCATTGTTCTAGATCATTCCTAATTTATATGGCACAAGAGAATGTTCTAGATAAAGCAAAACAAAGAGAAAAATCTAGAACATTCAAATAGGTTGGTGTTAACATTCAATTCTCCCATTTAGCACCAACTATTTGATTTAACTCTTTTCTTCTCATCATTCCCAGTGTCCGAAACTCTTCGAATTTTGAAGCGCTAAGTCCTTTTGTCAACACATCTGCCACTTGTTCTTCAAAGTATTGATATGCTTCAAGTCAATCTCCCTTTACGCACCTTTTCTCACTGACGAAGTGATAGTGGACTTCACGTGCTTAGTTCTTGCGTGACACACTGGGTTCTCCGCTATGCGAATAGCTGATTGGTTATCACAATATAGTTGTGTTGCATAGCTTACCGGTTGATATAGATCTCCCATCAATTGCATTAGCCATGTACTTTCTGAGTTGCCATTCTTGCGCTCTATATTCACCTTTCTTTGTTGACAAGGACATCTTGTTGGTTGTCTCTTCTTTGCACTATGATCTGCGGTGACCTAAGATCGAACACGTATCCGGTTGTCGATCTTCGTGTATCTCGACATCCGAAGATAGTCCGCATCACAATATCCAAAGATCTTGCAATCTTTATTTTTCTTATAAAAGAGTCTATAGTCAATTGTTCTCTTCGTACCTTAGTATCCATCGAACTACTTCAAGGTGTGGCTCCTTTGGCTTTTCCATAAAGCGGCTTGCTATTACATTGCATATGCAATGTCGGGGTTATGTCGGCGTTAAGTAGATTAAACTACCTACTAGTCGTCGATACATGGTTGCATTTTCCAAGTCCTTGCCTTCATCACATAGCTTGGAGTTAATCTCGATCGGGGTAGATATTGGCTTGCGATCGATCATCTCGAACTTATGTAAGAGATCTCGGCATACTTTTGTTGGCACAAGTATATTCCTTCTTTTGTTCTTTCCATCTCGAGCCCCGGAAAATGGTTTAGCTCTCCAAGCTCTTTCATTTGAAATATGGTGACAAGTTCGTCCTCGTTCTTTGGATTTTGTTTTCGTCATCTCAAGTGACGATAAGATCACCCACGTACACTAGTACTATTGCTAGTCTTCCGTGTTGTGCTTTGTGAAGAGACTTGAATCTGCTTGGTGCCAATTGAATATCTGCGCTTCGAACTAAAAATTTCGCTATCTTCACTAGTACCATGCTCGTGGCGCTGCTTTAATCCATAGAGAGCCTTTTTAACTTGCATACATGGCTGAATTTTCTTTATTTTCGAACCCTTTGGGTTGTTCTATGTAAATGTCTTTGTCAAGTTCGTCATGGAGAAACGCATTTTTCACGTCCATTTGCCATAGCTTCCAAGACTTGCTTGCTACTAGTGCTATTAACACTCGTACTGTAGTGATCTTGGCTACTGGACTAAACGTCTTATCATAGTCTAGTCCATATTGTTGTGAGAATCCACGAGCCACTAGTCGAGCCTTATACCTCTCTATTGATCCATTGGGTCGCCTCTTTACCTTGTATACCCATTTGCAGGATATAGGCTTTACTCCGTCAGGTATTGGCATCAAGTCCCAAGTTTTATTTTACTTTAGAGCCACAATCTCTTCTTCCATTGCCTTTCTCCACTCCTTGTGTTGGACTGCCTCTTCAAAGGTCACTGGCACTTTGGTACTTTCATCTTCTTCTACCACTGCATTAGCGTACTTAGGATTTGGCCTTAGTTGTCTAGTTGATTTTCTTAGTTGTGGTTGAGGACTCGTTGGTACCTCAACCTCTTCTTGTTGACTCGGCCTATTCTCTTCTAGTGTTGGTTGATGTACACCAGTTTGCCATGGACTTTGCGTTGTCCTCATAGGCTCTTCTCCATCGCTTGACTCTTGTGAATTTTCAATTTTCTTAGGGCTCTTTTGTACTTCTACGATTTCTTCTTGCAACTTATCTCCAATTTCTTTTGAATCTGGTAGTTCCACCATCTGCGGTGTCCACCAAGAAGATGCTTCGTCAAACACCACATTGCGCGATGTGTAACAACGGTCCTTTGTAGGATCGCAGCACCTCTATCCTTTTCTTTGGCCATCATATCCCACGAATATACATCTAATAGCCTTTTTGTCGAACTTGCTCCTCAAGTGACTAGGCATGAACACGTAACAGACGCAGCCAAAGACATGAAAGTGACTAACTGTGGGCTTAATTTTCCACAGTTTCTCAAATGGTGACACGAACCCTAGCTTCAGATTGCGGAAGCCGCTTATCACATGTCTTCTTTGTCCTCATACACTCTGCCCAAAAACCTTCCGGTACATTCTTTGCGTGTAGCATACTTGACATGTTTCAAACAAGATGTCGATTCTTTCTTTCTGCTACACACCGCTCACGTGGAGTGTTTGGATATGTCAAGCGATAGTGTATCTTATGTTCTTGTAGATATTGGGAGAATTCACGGATGTGTACTCTCCTCCATTATTCGTGACGTAAACACTTAATCTTATCTCCGACTTATCTTTCTACTTTTCTTTAAACTCTTTAAATTTTGTAAGCGTCTCGATTTTTCTTTCAAGAAGAAAACCCAAACGTACCTTCGAGAAGTCGTCGATGAATGTCACCATGTAGCGCATGCACGGAATTGATGGTTGCTTGACGGTCCAAACAAATCGAGTGTATCAACTCCAATGGTTGCTTTGCTCTATAGTTTGACTCGATATGGTAGCTAGTGTGCTTTACCATATTGACAACCAAAGACACACCATGTCGTCTCGATCTCAAGTCGAGGGGACGGCCTCGAGCATTGTCTTCTTCATCATCACCTTCGACATGATAGCTTACGTGTCCTAGTCTCGCATACCATAAATCGTCGTCTCGCTTTTTTTGAGTCTTATCTACGTATCTGATTCTGCGACATTACATAGATGGACTCTAGTCTTCGTCCTTCCATTACTGGTGTACCTGAAATTTTGACATTTTGATACACCTTAACATCTTTCGGTCCAAACAAAACATAATTACCTGAAGATGTCAGTTGTGCCACTGATAGGAGATTTTTCTTCATTCCTAGCATGTGGTAGACGTCTTGTAGATGCACATGACTAGGACTAAAACGGGGCGTGATAATTGTCTTACCAATATGTGTTATTGGCAATCTCGAGTTGTTGGCAGTTACCACCATCCGGCCTCCCTTATACTCTGTTGTGTTTTGCAGCTTCTCCTTGTCGCCTGTCATGTGATTGGAACATCCTGAGTCGACAATCCAATCATTTTCATAATCTATCCGTCTAGGGATGACCGCCATCAGTACCGATTTTTCCTGAAGTCTTGAAGTGCTCACCTCCTCATAAGTTTGTTCAGTTAGTGCGAGCAACGCTTCAACATCCCACTCTTCTTCACTATTATATTTTTCTTGCTCGTTGGAGGTTGCCATATTTCCTTCTGCTGGCTTTTTCCTAAATCGGCAATCTCTTGCGTAATGACCTCGTTTGCCACATACAAAGCAAAAGCCATTAGGTCGCATATATCTCTTAGACAACTTACCTCTCTTGTCGCGATTTTCTTGAGCTCCCCTTGTTTGAGAACCTTCTATACGTTTTTCTTCTTTATTATTTTGTCGAGGGGATTGGCCTTTTCTCTTATAACTAAACAATGCATCATCTTCTTTCTTCAGTGAGACCCCTAACATTTGCTTAGTCAACGCCTCTTGGTCGGCTAGCAAATTTTCTAGATTGACTAGTGAAGGTTGCTACGCCAACCTTGTATTATTGACAATAAAGCCTCTAAATTCAGGTCATCCATGTATGATTATTCTTCTCATCCTAGACTCTGAAATTTTACTCGAAGAATCTAATTCAAAGATTTTGCGACAGAAAGATTTTACCTTGTTGAAATATTGGTTTATCGTCATCTCCCCCTGAGTGATGGAGAGTAGCTCGTTCTCGAAAGTCGTAACCTTAGATCATTTTCTTTGAAAACAGAGCTGCATATGTGTCCCATGCTTCCTTTGGCGTAGACTTGTCCCATATATATTCCAATAATTCCTCATCAATTGTTGTCTTTATCGCAAACATGGCCTCACCGCTTTAATTTTCCATTTCTTAAGAGCCCCGGCGTCCTCCAGCGGTGTCACTTCACTGCCGCCAACTACGTCCCACAAGTCTTGGCCTTGGACATAAGACTCCATGCATGTCTGCCATGTGGTGTAGTTTTGGTTGTTGAGCTTCTTCACTCCGCCTATCACCTGTAGGTCGCCCATCGTGACTTGAATAACCCCCTCATTACCAAGCAAGCTTTATTGAAGCTTCACAATCTTAATTTGTGCACGATCTACACAAGCTCAAAAATAATCTCAACTTGACTGCCTTGCTCTGGAAACACGTGGCCCTCAATCGACTCGCTCTGATACCACTTGTTGGATTTGGAACACAAAAGGAACTTGTTTTATTATATAACTTACTTACACAATTTGGACACACCACTATTATTTTACAACACCTCACTTTAGTTGATCTCACTCATCACTCATTACCCTTCACCACTACACTAACATCCTATTTATACTTGGTTACAATATTTCTAGAAACATCTATAATGGAGGTTAACAACAAACTAGAAAATTCTAGTGCTAATAATGAAAACATCCTCATTGTTCTACATCATTCCTAATTTATATAGCACAAGAGAATGTTCTAGATAAAGCAAAACAAAGAGAAAAATCTAGAACATTCAAATAGGTTGGTGATAAATTTCAATTTCAATATCGTTTATTTAGTTTCCTGGTGGAGAGTTCTACATGGCGTGGCTAATCATCATCGTATCATTAATTGTACTCTGGGTCGCTTCTCTTTGCAAAAAATTTTCATGGATCCTTCTCCGCCACCAAAGCTACATTCTTAAATGATGGTAATGAATCGTGTTTGTGAGTATCTGTGTCAATATGGGTATGGATATATTCAAGTTTATTGTGTCTGTTTGCTGCCAGGAAGGGTTTTTCGAAGGAGAAATGTCTTAATGGTTACTGGTTATGGCTTGGTCTGCTATGGTTTTTCTCACTGACTGTTAAATTTTTGTGCCATGGTGGGTTGTTGGCATCATTTGCATGGTATGATAAAACAGAATCTAAACAGTACAGACTAAGAAATCTCTTGAAAAGAGCTTGTAACCCAAAATAGTTTCGAATAGGATATATCAGATTAGCTAGTCATTTGATCTCTAAAGACAAAGCTGTCGTAATATCCCGAATTCATTTTTTTTTTATAACTAAATTAGCTCTTTCATATGCTATAGCTGATGTTTCATTTGAGCTTTTAGTATACTTATCCATTTTGTTTTCCCTGGCCTTTGTTTGAACGTCTGTATATATGGCAGAGTTACTTACATCTGAAGCTTAAAGTTGTTAAACCTTGGAAGAGTCAATTTATATAGTATCTTTTTGAAGCATATGAGGAAATTGTCTTACAAAATCTGAGGCGAACTTGCACGTGTTTGATTAAAATGATGCAGAGAACCTAATCCTGTAAGGCCATTCGGTTATTATGATCTCTTGTTGTGAAACTGTTAAGGGATTCAAATCCATCGCTTTCGCTCACTGATGGCCTCAGTTCCATCTCTTGCCTATAGTCCAATGAGCTTGCAGACCTCACTGATCCATCCCTCTTGTTTAACCTGATGTATTGCTGCACCACCAGCACCGAAAATGCAGATTCAAATTCTGATGTGACTAGAAGATCTCCAATTGGCCCCAGCTCCGGACAGTCACACCAGTCGGCTAGCCCTGCTGTTAAAGGTGATATAATGCCTGCCCCTTTACCGACTATGTAAAGATCGTGATTGTGTCCATCCATTGATTTTATGGCATTAACAGCTTCTTCTTCATCACTTAACATCAATTCAGTGTATGTTATTGATTTGTCATTGGCGGTTGCAATCTGGAACTTGTTCAGGTAATCCTCGTCTAGCAAGTTCTCTCTCTCACTGTCCATATGCAGAGTCACATGGCTTTTTGCAATGAGTTCTACAGGATCCAGTTCCTCTGCATCACTACTCGGGATAAACCTCGCCACTGTTAGGCTGGTATCTGAATTTTCTGCCATCCTCCAAGCATAAGCCAATGCCTCCCTGTCATCAGGACCCCCAAAATACAACATGGCAATATTGTGCGCGTGATCATTTGACTCCTGAAGTCCTCTGTCAATCAATATACCCACTGAACAAGGTGCGTTTTCTAGTACGCCTTCATTAACACTCCGGATGGCAGGATTAATATCCTCCATTTCACCATCATGTGTTTGTTGCTTGTGAAAGGGGATAATTACAAATGCTGAACGATTGTCCTTCGCAATATTGCAAATATCTTCATCCATGGTGGAGTAAGCACATCGGGCAGTGAGTGCCTGGGTGGTAACACCATCTGATCTTAGTTCATAGTTGTCAAAAGCACTTATAATATGATCTGCTTGTGCTTCTACATGGCTGGGATTTCTGGGGCCCGCTTTGCGCGAGCTATGGACAACCAGACTAGCAGTGGCACGTCCAACGAGCTCGACTAGTTGGAGAGCAAAGACACTGATGGGGGATCTGTTCGTGGCGTTTGAAGCCCTGAGAAGGTTAATAATGGGAGGGACATTGCGTGTATTGTAAATACATGCAAGGATCCGAAGCTCTTCATCTGATTTTGCCTTCTCTATCGTCCTGCGCTTATATGGTACCAAATTCTTAGATGGACGATATGTGATTGTGGCAGGCATGACAACCATCGTCATTATCAGGATTGCAATCACCATTAATGAGTATGTTTGTGTGTTCAGAGCCTGGTCAAAACGAAGATGATTACAGATTGCCATTAGCAATGAAAGCTGATAACTTTCATATTTATCCATACATTTTGGCAAATTTGTCTAAATAGAGTTAGAGAGACAGAAAGTACCACTTGTGTTTGGCCAGCTTCAAGGATGATCATTGCCATGGCGCCCTTGGTGTTAGTCAGCACTCCCACTGCAATTGCCTCCTTGAGTGGAATGCTGGTGAAGATGGAAACAACCAGAGCGCAAATAATCTTGGCAGCACAGGCGAAAATTATAATCAACGCCACCACAATCCAAGAAGTTTGATCAGAGATTATATCAACATTAGTTCTCAGCCCACAAACCATGAAGAACACCGGCATTAAAATTCCCACAACAAAGTCTTCGAGCTTGTTTACCAGTGCAGCTTCAAGAACTTCACAGGGTATCACAAGTCCAAAGACGAAGGCACCGATCATGGGGTGTGTTCCACATGCATCAGTGATGACTCCACAGAAAGCTACTCCGGTGAGTACTGAACATATATAGAACTCACTGTATCCTTGTCCTTCTGGTGTTTTCCTGATGACCCACTTGAGGCAAGGTCGGATATAATACACACAGAGCAGTACAAAAGCAGTTGTACATAACAATGACCAGTGAATGTTTTCAGGTGATCCCGTGATGGCAAACCCGAGCGCCAGAAAACACCATGCACTTACGTCGTTGATTAGAGCTGATGCCATGGCTGTCTTACCAATGTCAGTGTTGATTATTTCTTGCTTTTCAAGAATTTCTGTTAGTACCGAGAAGCTGGTGACAGTAAGGGCAGCCCCCCAGAAGATGAAACCTGCTTTATTGCCTTGGAAGATGAAATATAAGGCCGAACCTATAGAGAAAGGGATTACAGTTCCGGCTACAGCAACGTTAACGGCCTTGGATCCTGTCCTTAGAATTGCTTTGATGTCCATTTTTAATCCCACAAGGAAGGCGTAGTAGACAAGGGCCAGATGTGCCATTGGCTCCAATATTTTGTAAGTGTAACTTGGGAACATTTGCTTTCTGAATCCACTGTTTCTTCCGAATACAGAAGGTCCCAGAATTATACCACTCTACACCAACATGGTTAATTTTTCGTCAATTAGCAATTATATGTATTGTGTTTTTGAATCAAACAATCATAATTTGTGTAAATGTTTAATGTTCGAAAAACACACACACTCAAGATTTCAGCATGATAACACGCACGCATACATAACCAATGAAAACATACTTACGAGAATTTCTGCAACAATAGAAGGTTGGTTGAAGGGTTTTAGGGCAAAGACAAGGAGGCGATTCAACATGATAGCAAGAGTTATCTGAACGAAGAAGAGAGGTATAAAGGGTGTCAATGGATCAGGTCCTTCCCATACTCCATTAATCCTGTAAATTGTCTCGGCATAACATAATATGGTCCGGTTTAGTTTTTCAAGGTCGAGTATTTCTTGTGCCATTTTACCCTTTATCTATGATTTTCATTCGTCAACAGATGCCGCCCACCTCCTTGTCGTTCTCCTGTCAGGGTTGCGACTGCGTACCCTGCCCTTCTTGGGAGTCTACCTAAGGCAATGGGGGAAAGAATCAATGCATGGTGAGAGAATGTTTTTTTACCATAATTTGACCACTGAAAAATGAATGGTGAAAAATTGGGTGGAAAAAAATGGATGGATGAAAAGAGGAAGGAATTTTTTCCATTTTCTATTTTTTTTTTTTTTTTTTTTTATGTATGTACCAGTCAATTTAAAGTTAATACAGGGCTATTTTAAAAAATGTCAAGTCTTTTCTCATTTCATTAAATACAGTTAGGTCAGATCAGGTCAGGTGAGGGCTAGTGTCAATAAATTTGTTGCTGAGTTTCTATGGCTAGATAAAGCATTGCATGCAATTAGATTGAAGTTAATATACACACCTGACAAATTAGATATACATAGGAATAGGAAATCAATATGGACCAATCTGTCACATTAAACATGCTAAATGAACAGAGTGAACCAACTTATTGACAAGGATGGGAGTATTTCTATACTATGGAAAAAAAAAAAATCTATTTTGTCACTATATTATTACGTCTTCATTTCTATCAAACAAAATTTTTTCCACATTTTTTTCAACGTTTTCAAAATAAACTCATCTCAAACAAAATCATCTCTCAATCTTTAACAAATTCTTTTCAACCCTTCAATTTATTAAAATCTTCTCTCAATCAATCATTTCCTTATTTTTTTCAAATAGTTGTTTTAATCAATAGAAAGAACGAACAATAGTATTATTGAGAAAAATTTATCGTGAAAATGGAGATTTTGTACTAGACTTTACGATCGAATGTCATATCCAAAAAAAAATAGGTATTAGTATAATTACATTACCATAAATGCTTAGCCGTTAATTTTATTTCCCCATTTATTAGTCAACAATCAACAATCAAGTCTGCAGTCAGATTATCAATATTGTATCAAGAACAGTGTAATTTCCCTTTAATTCTGTGAAATAAGAACAGGAAAAATTATCATATTTGACTAAAGTTTAACAAAGTAATAAAAGTTATTTTTTAATAATTTTTTTTCCCAAATATTTATTTAAAAGTAACTCTAAAATAAATTTTTTAAAAGTTTACTTTATTATGAAAAATAATTTACTTAAAATTAACTTATTTACTTATAAACACCAGATTTGCAGAACTCTATAACACTGTACTTCAACAACCTTAACTACTACTCTTCACTTCCATCCCCACCCCAGACCATCCAACATCGTTTCCATCGAAATTCCCATCTTCCACCACCAATTTCGCCACCATGCAAGCCATCCAATCCGCCGCCTTCCGTCCCTCATCTCTCGACCACCTCCGCAAACCTCCTTCCACCACCCACTCATTGTTCTCCACTAACAATGCCAAGCCCCCCAAGAAATTTCCCTCCACCATATCCGCCTCCGCCTCTACAGCTTCGGCCCCCAAGCGCGAGACTGATCCCAAGAAACGCGTGGTCATCACGGGTATGGGACTCGTCTCAGTCTTCGGAAACGACGTTGATGCATACTATGAAAAACTGCTTGCTGGAGAGAGCGGAATCACTCTAATTGACCGCTTCGACGCCTCGAAATTCCCCACTCGATTCGGGGGGCAAATTCGCGGATTCAAATCCGAGGGATACATTGATGGGAAGAACGATCGGAGGCAGGATGATTGTCTCAGATACTGCATTGTAGCTGGCAAAAAAGCTCTTGAAAGTGCGGATCTTGGCGCTGGTAGGCTTGACAAGGTATGTGGTTTTTTCTAGCTTAATTTTCTGAATTTTGAGATTTATATGATTTGTATTGTTGGATTTTTGAGTTAGCTTGGTGTTTAATTGGATTCTTGTTCGTGGTTTAATGGTGTATTTTGAGTTATTATTTCCTCATTAGGCCATTATCCATTGTAGATTGCTCATTAGGCCATTAGCCATTATATATATATATATATATATATATATATATATATATATATATATATATATATATGGGGGCAGGTGTGGTGCAGACTGCAGACATTTTAAGTTAGGACTCCTCAAATTAACATGCAAAATATTGAAACATCATAATAGTGATGGCATTTTTTTCATACCTTATTACAAGTGTTGTTTACGAGTTCTCATATTTTGATAACGTTGTTTAATTACTTCATCATCAATCTTGTCAAATATATCTTTCTCAATATACACAATCAAGCTATCATTTAATCATTTATTATCTATGTGTTCGATTACATAATCAATTCTTGACATAATTCATTATAGAAAATATCATCTATACCGTAGCAGTAGCAATTGGAAGAATAGTGTCAGTCACAAATTAATGAATTCACAATATTGATTTACTGAGAAACCAGACCACACTCAATAAAAAAAAGGTATAATTTTATAGTCGATACAAAAACTAAAAATTTAAATTATTTTATTTATACACTATTCACAAACAGAAACAAACCCACTCATAGTCCGGTCTAGTGGTCTAGCGACCACTGTGAAGTGCAGTTGTCCATGATTCGTGGTGGTCCAGTGGAGTCGCTAACCTAGTGCAAGGATTTTTGCGAATAGCAATTGAAGATTTTGTGATAAAATTTAGGGATTGAGTTTAAAAATTTGGGAGAGTGGTGGTTCGGTGGAGTCGCTAACTAGTATACCGCTTTTCTTTGCGGTGGAATCCGACCGTAGAAGATTTTAATTGATTGAGGAGTTGAGAAGAATAAGAGAGAGATATATATTTTTGTTTGAGAGGAGTTTGATTTTGATGAATATGGAGAAAAATATAGAGAAATTGAGGAATTGGGAGAGATATATGGATTTTGATTTGAGAAGATGAAGACGTAGTGAAGTACTTTTTTTGTGCTTGTAGCGTAGTAAACCTCCCTATGGTCGGTGATCATTTGTAATTTTTTATTGTTAATTTTATTAGATCAATAAGTCCAATTGACTTCTATTAAATTAGGCCAATGGGTCCAACTGCCTTCCATTAACTTCATATTGCGTCAAAGTTTTATGCTATTAAATTACATGTTAATAAATTAATAAATAAACAAATAAAAATATATATATACTTGTCCGAAAGTTGGGAGGTCCAGGTCTCCCCCCCGACCCCCCTCAACTCCACCAGTGTATATAGGGGGTGTCTGAATGTTAAGATTTTATTGCTTGATATTTTTTTCAGTTTGCTAGTTCTGAGCATTGGTTGGTCATGTTGAGATGGGTTAATTGCTAAACGCGAAAGGTCGTGAAAGTGTTTAAACAACTTTTAGATGAGGTGGTTCGACATGGCTAATTCTTGTATAATATTGGTTTCCTAAGTACTAAGTGAATCTCTCTTAATTAACAAATTTGAACTCATTGTAAAGACTTGCTCTTTGCTGTTTCTAAAGGTACTCATTCTATGCAAAGTGAAAACTGGGATACACGTAGTCTGGAATTGTAGAAATTACTCTTTGATCTGCTGATATCTTTTGAATTTGCATCCAGTGCTAATTTTGATTATTCATTCTGTATATCAAGAAGTTTTGGTTGCTTCCATCAGTTTAATTGTTAATGTATTGTCTGGAATTGTAGAAATTACTCTTTGATCTGCTGATATCTTTTGAATTTGCATCCAGTGCTAATTTTGATTATTCATTCTGTATATCAAGAAGTTTTGGTTGCTTCCATCAGTTTAATTGTTAATGTATTGTCTGCTTTTTTACACTTCTTCTTCTGAAGATGTAAGCACATCCCTCTGAATTATTTGGTTTTATTATTATTGCAGATTGATAAGGTTCGAGCTGGTGTTCTGGTCGGAACAGGAATGGGTGGTCTTACAGTTTTTTCCGACGGTGTTCAGGCTCTCATAGAAAAAGGTTTCAGGAAAATAACTCCGTTTTTCATACCTTATGCTATAACAAACATGGCATCTGCTTTACTTGCAATTGATCTTGGTTTGATGGGACCAAATTACTCTATTTCAACTGCTTGTGCTACCTCAAATTATTGCTTCTATGCGGCTGCAAATCACATCCGTCGAGGTGAGGCTGATTTGATGGTTGCTGGTGGAACCGAGGCTGCCATTATTCCTATAGGATTGGGAGGTTTTGTTGCATGTAGAGCTTTGTCTCAAAGAAATGATGATCCAAAAACCGCTTCTAGGCCTTGGGACAAAGATCGAGATGGTTTTGTAATGGGTGAAGGTGCTGGAGTCTTGGTAAGTGTGGCTTGTTTGTTAGCAAATTATTTGAGCCGAAGAAAGGGTTGTTTCTTCAAGAAGAGTTACTTATGACTTTAAACTCGAATAAAAGTTAAAGTTCCTAAAAAAAATTACTCAACATTCTTAACAGGTGATGGAAAGTTTGGATCATGCAATGAAACGAGGTGCACCGATAATTGCCGAGTACTTGGGAGGTGCAGTAAATTGTGATGCTTATCATATGACTGATCCCAGAGCTGATGGACTTGGTGTCTCGTCATGTATCCAGAGTGCCCTTGAAGATGCTGGTGTGTCACCTGAGGAGGTATTGCTTTTTCTTAATATTCCTGTAGTACTAAAACCATGCAACATAAACCATATATGCTGACACCCTTTACCAATGCCACTCGTTTGATGTCTTTTTTCCTGAGCATGCCCACCCCTGTTCCCTTTTGCATAATATACTTTTCGTTATGCACTCACCACATTCACATTTGGTTCCTCAAGCTTGAAAGTGACGGAGCACTCCTATGAATCAAAGTTCATGTCCTGAATTAGAGCTTTAAAAGATCTGGTGGAAACCATGAAATATCCCTGGAAGAACTGGAATTTCATTCTAATATTCAGTGTGCTTTTATGTTTCTGATCATAGACTAATTGAATGACTGAGATTATTTAACACAACTGAGGCATCACCTGATAGGAAAATCAAACTTTGTCTTAGACACTTCACATCTGCACTACTGCAGATGAAATCCTTTATTAAATTTTAGTCAGGAGTACATCATTTTAATCCTTTCTAAGGGTCTGACTGTATGTAAATCTGACACAATTAATTAAGGATTCGTGTCCATATTCCTTTTCAGGTTAACTACATTAATGCTCATGCAACCTCCACCATAGTAGGTGACCTAGCTGAGGTAAATGCTATTAAGAAAGTTTTCAAGAACACTTCGGAGATCAAAATGAATGCAACTAAGGTGAGCTGCCCTCTGCCACTTCCTCTCTTTCCCTAACTCAGACACACACAGATTTCTTTTATTGTACTTCTGATTGGAATGTATAGATTGATGTTGAATAGTTGAGTTGAAAATATTATGCAGTGATAATTTCGGTCCATTTTTAGCTTCTCACTTCTATTCTCTCCCAGTCGATGATAGGGCACTGTCTTGGGGCTTCTGGTGGTCTGGAAGCAATTGCAACAGTGAAAGCCATTACAACGGGATGGCTGCATCCTACCATAAATCAATTTGTGAGTTCAAATTCCAGTTTTACGGTTGATATTCTTTTCCTGCACATGCAATTTCAGTGCAAGTACGTATAGCTCTTCAAGGTTTACTGTTTCACTTTTTAATCATTTAGCGATGATTCCGATGTTCAAGATTATTAATGGATTCAAATTATTAATGCAGAATCCCGAGCCTTCTGTGGAGTTTGAGACTGTGGCAAACAAAAAGCAGCAGCATGAAGTCAATGTTGGTAAGATGATTTACTTTTCCAGCCACCATATCTCTTATTCTCTGTGGATATTATCAACACTAAAGCAAAAATGTTGATAATAACTCATATCCTCAATATTTACTTAAAACTTTTTTTGTGTGTATATTATCACATCCAGCTGTTTCAAATTCATTTGGATTTGGTGGGCACAATTCTGTCGTCGCCTTTTCTGCATTCAAGCCCTGATCCTGATCCTGTTCAAAACATGTTTCTTATAGCAAGATCAATCTTGCTCAACGGAGTTCCTAGTGAACCTTCCTTAAACGGCTTCTCCACCGTGCTAGTTTGCTCTACCTGCATTTTGGGACTTGTTATTTATTGTAGTAAATTTGGGTATACCTCTTATCTTGACTCTTTTATTTCCCTTGATCAAATGAAACTTCTTCGGCTTATTTTGGTGAATTTCGATTCTTTTCCCAGTAGTGGATATATACCTTTGTGGATGTTAACAAAACCTAGGACATGTTTATTTTTCATAACTTATTTATTTTCGAAGAGTGCAGTTAAAGCTTTGTATAATTCAGAATTACGGTCCCAAGCACTAAATAGATCTGTCATATATGACAATAACAGTGTAGTAAAGTAATATTTATTTAAATGTTCTAAAATATCTCTTAATCCTAATTATTTATGGATTGATGTTTCTTAATCCTATTAATAATTTTTAGAATCATAGACCATTTAAATTCCATTCATTTTGTGGCATAATAAATATTCATAACATGTTTAATAGGAAAGGTGGGTTGAAGAGCTGGAGAGTATTGAGAAGAAAATAAAGCCAAAATATTGTTTATTGTAGTGTAACAGTTACGTGTACCAAACATCCCCTCGAAGTTTAAGACTTTGTTTTCTAGGCATAAGAAAGCTCTCAAAAGTTACAAAATCTTATTGCTTTGTCAGATCTTGGAAGATCCTTATTGTCAAACAAGAACAAGCCAGTGCCGTACAAACAGAAGACTGATAAAGAACTTGTGAAGATCACATTTGAAAACAGGAACTCTAAACATAGGCATCAGGGTTTTGGAGGAGATGGGCTTCCACAACCTTGTACATTGCCAACACCCTTTCCTTTCCCGCCTTGATATCCTCTTCTTTGAGCTTGAAATCATCCTTAGTGTAGTATTTGCTTGTCACCTTATTGATTGAGCCACCATCGGGTGCAGGCTCAAACTTGATCTCGTATGTGATCTTTTCAAGTCCGTCAGTCAATGCACCGCCTTCAAGCAGTGTGTAATTATACGTGTATGTCTTTTCATCGAGTTCATCAATATGGTATTTAACAGAGCTGAAGTTGCTACCTGCATAGAAAATACATTTTCTTAGCTTTAAATATTGTCTTTTGAGGTTATTGTCTAGGAAGGACCATGTCGGAGAGAGCAAATGAAACAAGCCCTTCTTTTCAAAATTATGTAAACAGGCCTCTTCTTTTTTCAAAATTCCAGTGTACCTTTACCCCTTGTTCTTTCTCACCACTACCCGCTCGCTGTTTTTTCTTACCTGGCTCCCCTGCTACTGCCCACCTCCCCCAACGGCTATCTCACATTCGAATCTTTGAATTTACTTGGGACCACGCATGTAGGGGAAGGGGGCAGTGAAAGTCCGTTTTTTAATAAAGCTAAAATTGACTTCTTAGAGCAAAAGAAGGCATTTGAAATGGAAAACTTTATATGTAAGCTTCTTCTTTTTTTTTTTCTCACTTTGACCGTGAAAAAGGTCTCTTCAGAAAAATTCCCTCGTCTTTTTGTCTAACATGTTAATACCAAGAGTGAGTGTAGATTGCATCTAACCTTCAGCAAAGTTGATCTGCTTAATGCTCCCTGCTCCTCCATTACCTTGGATGATCTGAATGCTTTTAATAGCTTGTGGCATCAGCTTTGGAATTAAGTTGTGGGAATCAACAATGGAGGCCTTAAAGATTCTTGATGGAGGAACTGGGGAAGTGTACTCTTCTGTGAATGTGGTGATAGCCATATCTGTTAAATATTGAGAAGAAAGCAATCACAGATTTTCTTAGTAAGTTGTGTGGAGAGCTTTTGCCTTTTGGTGATAAATGAGAATGGGAAGCAATGATATATATAGGTTAAAGTTTGGATATATTCTTTATTCTTCAAACTGTTTGTTTCAAGCACTGCAGATGGCAATATATTCGCAAAATTGTCTATTTTTCGTGTTTGCCGTCTTTATTTGCGCAGTACAAACAGAAGTTCCTTAAGTATTATAAGATGAATCATAGTTTCCATCGCCAAAGGAAACAATGTTTTTATTATGCTCTTCTGCTTTTGCATTAGGCTTAGCCCTGCTACTATTACCTTTGAACAGCAATGGCATTTTTTCTGTGTCTACCAATAAATAGCATCCATAACCATCTAGGCAATTGGTTGGAGGCTACGGCTCCAACGATAAACTTCTATTTGAGTTGTCAAAAACCCTATATTATATTCATCGGCATTCGAGGTTGTCATGCCGATGTTTAGTTTTCATGTCCTGGAAATTTGCTTCTTGATTACTTAAGTACTAGTGTAAATTGCTCTGTGGTTGGCTTTTCAGTTGGTTTTGTAAAGAAAGCATGTTAAAAGATAGTCATTGTCCATTTAATCTCATCTTTCTTAATAAAATCTACTCTTTCTAACTTGAAGAATGTATACAATTGTTTAACAAAACTCAATTCGGACATCTTCAAGTTTATTCAGACATAGCTCCCTTTAAAGAAAACTATACTTCACAGTGCCAACATATCGACAAATCAGCTATTCCCTCAGTAGTACGTGTTAGTACTGGACGTTCACATGTTCTCAAACCAGACACTTGTTAATCTCCACTAGGGTTTCTAGAGTCCTGCCAAGATTCTTTGTTGAAGAGATTTTTAATAAATATCGTTTTGGCATTGGTTTGAAGCAATAACAGATGGACAAAATGAAGGATCAAAACATGATCAAACTAGGGTAAATCAAATGAAGGCCAGCCTGTTTGTTGGGCAGCCATGCGCGGCCGGCCGCGCATGATTGTATTCTCTGAGAAAGGTTGTAAACTAGTCTATAAAAGGATTGATATAATTTATTGGTGATATGTGAAATAAAATTTTCAAATCTCTCTCTAATTTTTCTTTACCATCTTTCTGTTGTCTTTTCTCAAATTCTTATTCATTTTTATAACTTGCTTTGTACTCCGATATAGTGTAAAATTGAAATACAAAGACTCTCATATAAGTCTTTGTTGTCGTTAGTGTATAAAGTATAAACGTCAATAATTTCTATTGTATCTTAAAGGCTTATTTGGATTCCGTGTGCACTTATTGGTAAGGGACAAATAAAGTCTTAATGAAAGCGTAATTACATGCCTTGGAATCTACTACAAAGTTCGGGTTTTAGTCATTGCAAAAGAGTATTACAAACAACATTCTTGGCTATGGGAAATTGAACTTGAGCACTTTGTTATTTAGTTACCTTGAAGAGTTTTTCTGGGGGAAATGGAAAATGATAGTGCAAGGAACAAGTTCTTGTTTGTGGCATGTTTCTAAATTTCCTCTCTTATTTATTGCATAAAATGATTTGTTGCTGAATATCACAACTACACATCATAGACAAAGTTCAAGATTCTCACTGACACTAAATCCAACTGAAATTAAACCAATTTCAGAGTCAGACAAAACAACATTAATTGATTATTCGGGCGGAAGAAATGTTTGGTACATAGTATTGAATAGTATTGCATAGTACTGTGCATGACACTAGATAAATTTTAATTCATTTCTCTTCCTCAACTCCAATACTGTCCAATTCAATATGCCAAACGTGCTTTTAGTCGCTAACATTAGGAAGTTCAAAAGAACATAGCAGCCAGAGAAGCAATGGCAGCCATTGCAACAGGAACATACAGTGCCATTCCTGAACTCTCCATTCCAGGTGCAGGTGCAGGTGCCTCAACAATTTCTGAGGCAGCCATGGCTCCATTTTCTGCAAAACCCATGATCATAACCAAAACATAAACAGTGAAAAATACAGCCATTTTTCTTCCCTCCATTCCTGTACAAATTCTTTTCAAGAATAATTTTGAACTTAGAAAAAAGTGGGCTTAATTTGAGTGTCTGAAAAGGGATGATACAGAGAAGGGTTTTTATAGGAGATTGGGATGAATAAAATTAATTAAGAATTAAGCTCTTTTCACTCCACTATCCTATGTACCAGGTTGGAATGCAGAATGTAGTGACACTTTATATTCAATGAATATTGCCACACTCTTTTCCAGGTAATTAAGTTCACTTTAATCTTATTTTAAGTTAATTATTTATTGTTTAATGTGATACTTATAATGATGGATTGGATTATTTAACTGTTTATATAGAATATAATCACCCTTGATTAGCACAACCACCATGATGCCACTAACACTGTGGTTGTCTAATTTAAGTGTTATTCAATAATTCGTTGTTTGTTTTGGCAAAGGTTTTAAAAAGCGTAAAGCGAGGCTAAGCGTGGAAGTTAAGTTTCAAGCTTTTTAGGCTTATGCGAGGCTTAGGCGGAGGTAAGGCATGAACGAAGCGTGAAAAAGCGTTTTCTTATTTTTAATATTAATTTAAATATTAAAAAAAATAAAAAAAATATTTTTAACTAAAAAGCGCGCGTCTAAGCGAGCCTAGGCGTGACTAAGCGAGCCTAGGCGGGCCTAGGCGCGCGCTTTTTAGTTAAAATATAGTTTGCCAAAAAAGCGTACGCCTAGGGCCTAGGCGAGGCGTGGAGGTCACGCTTCGCGCCTAGATGCCGCCTAGGCACGCTTTTTAGAACACTGATTTTGACTTATTTGATAAGTTAGATTAAATTAATTATACAATATTAAACAATAAGAATAGACGAAAATTTATTTATTTGATGTTCCCTACCTTACTTGATCGCGGTTGAGCAAGGCATTTCCTCTTCGAAATTGATTTGTAAGGCAACAAGGATGCATTTTGTGATTCTTTTCTCCCCTTGCTCGATCGATTGGGATTGCGTAAAATAGAAAATAAAAAGAAAATATACTTTATTTGACAATGGTCGATAATAAGTTGTGTATTCAACATGAATCGACTATCGAGTATATAGTAAAACAAAATTAAGAAAAAGGTTGTTGATGGTTGTCAATTAAAGATACATATTATTCCACCAGAGTTGAAGGTCCTATTATATAAATTCATTTCATTAGTATTAGACTTATTAGTTTACTGTTAATTTTAGAAAAAGAAAAGAATAATGGAGCAACATTTTCTAATTCACTTAAGGTTAGCTGTAGAACAGATGAATAATGCAAATTTGTTAGTTTCCATGTGTGACCATCATCATGGAAATTTTAATAAATAAACTAAAAAAATAAATTAATTCTCAAAATACTTTCTAATCTTTTTTTTTATTAAAAATACTATTACAATTTTTTACACAATATTTATTTATTTTACAGAGTGTAACACTTGTAACAAATTGTGTTACGTCGTTACCCCACAAGTGTAACAAACTATGTTACGTGTTACATGTTACAAGCCGTTGCTGCCACCATATCTGTACCACCACAGTCGGAGAAAGTGTAACACTTTTAACAAATTGTGTTATGCGCCACTTTGCAAGCGTAACATGTGTAATAAACTTGTTACACGACCGCTACCACCAATAAATATGCACCGCCACAAGCACCAAAGAAAGGTCACCCCCACGATAGGAAAAACATCACCACCGTCACCTCAAAATCACTAGATCTACGTCGCCACCACTAGATCCGATCACATTCCACTACTATCTCCAAGACCCAAAACAAACACAAGCCTAAAACTCCAACCCGACCATTGCCCAAGCATGACGACCGGTTGCATCGCCTTCATAAAAAATTTATTTCAACACCTTCTAGATCTAAAATTTCATACATAGAAAGAGATGGGGGATTATCGAAAAAAAATCCAACAAGAAGATGGCATTGGTGTTCGAGAAAAAAATAGAGAATAATAATGAAAACAATAGAGCATAAGATGGGGTTTTGAATTCCATCATTGTTTTTGCTCTTGATTATGGTGATGGGATGAGGCGGGGTTTCAATTGGAAAAAAGTATCTAGAAGGAAAACTTTCATCTTTGTTTTTCTGTGCTTGATTTCTGCCTAGTGCAAAATATAAGTAGTGATGAGAATGAAGGAATGAGTTTTGATTTTATTTAATTTAAATTAATTAATATATTAAATAATTACGTAATATTATTAAAATAAATACATACAAATTATAATTTCTAAATTATTTTTAAAAGTACACATAATTTCCTCATCATACTAGCCCTACTTTAGTCCTAGGGAATATTACACCCACTACTTACCAATCTTAAAATAATTTCCAATCTAACAACTTAATAAATTTATTTTAAAATACATATAATTAATATTTTATTAATTAATAAAATAATGAATTAATTATTTGCGCGATAAGTCTTTCATGTTTATAATATCTCTACTTTAGTCCATATACTTCCTCTTTCATTTCAATTTCGTCCTCTTTTATTTACAATCTAAGTCCTTCAACTTTTATATTTTTACAAGTTGGTCTCCATATTTATACTTTTACATCAATTTAGTCCTTTATAATATCACTATTTGATACAGATGTTACAAATGATGTTGTGTATCAATGTTTGATACATATGTTACAAATGATATTTTGTATCACTAAATATGCTACTGAATATGTTACATATTATATTATGTTATTTTACACATCACATGTTACATGAATTGGTATTATGTATCACTGATGTTACGTATGTTACAAATGATGAAATCAATAATTTTATTTGTTAAATTTGGCATTGTGTTACATATTTATATCATACTGATGTTACACAATATCATTAGGTTTTTAGAGTCTAATGTGGACATTAATTCGAACTTATTGAAGTTTAGTGTTGGTGTTGCAATTGTAATAGTTTCTATTTAGTATCGCGATCTAATACAGATGTTACAAATGATATTGTGTATCACTATATGATACAGATGTTACATTGTGTATCACTGAATATGTTACAGATTATATTATGTTATTTTACACAACACATGTTACATAAATTGATATTTTGTAACACTGATGTTTTATATCTCAATTTGTAACACAGATTATTACAAAATATCATTTGTAACATATGTATCAAATAGTGATACTATAAAGGACTAAATTGACATAAAAGTATAAATATGAGGATCAAGTTACAAAAATTCAAAAGTTGAAGGACTCGAATTGTAAATAAAAGAGAACGAAATTAAAATAAAGAGGAAGTATAGAGACTAAAGTGGAGATATTATAAAGATGGAAGATTTATCGTGCAAATAATCAAGAACTCAAGACAAATTTACATATTCGATTTACCATATATTATTTAATATAATAAATTAAAATAATATATTTTTTAAAAAACAGTATTTTTAAAATAAATAAAACAAGAATTATTTTTTGGAATTATTTTTAAAAGAGGTTTATTTATTAAAAAAAAAAAAAAAACCCTTAGTCCTATCCATGTCAATTTTCCTTCTTGAACGCGGCCCAAAAAATAAACATTAGAAATGGCCCAATATATCTTTAGGCCCATGATGGTATTATATTCAATGTTCTAAAAAGCGTAAAAGCGTAGTTAGGCGTGGAGGCTGAGTAGAGATAACAAATAGCGGCCCGGTTCAGTAAAAAAGACCGACCCAGGCCGGGTCGGCCCAGGCCCGTCGAGCAGCGAACCCGGTCCCGGACTAGGCCGTAAAATGACACACGGGCCGAGCCTACCCATGGGCCGTTTTGGTCCATAGACTACGGACTTGGCTCATGGTCCGTGGTCCAAATGGGACCAAATTGGTCCCTAGCTTTAAGTTGGGGACCAAAAATTACAATTAACAATTATATTTTCATTTTTTTTTTAACTTTACAAAAAAAAAATTGAATTTCACGTGGGTCCGCAGACTAGCCCGTGGCTCGGCCCATGTGGCCCGCGGACTACGGGCCGGTCCAAACCCATTTTTTTTACACGGAGCTCGGCGTGACAAGGGCCGAGCTAGCCCGGCTCAGCCCATTGCTATTTCTAAAGCTAAGTTTCAAATTTTTCGAGTCTAGACGAAGCCTAGGCGAGATCAAAACAAGCATAAGGCGTTGGCGAAGCGTGAAGCATGGCTAGGCGTGGAGGTCGTGCTTCACGCATAGGCTCTGCCTAGACGAAGCTTAGATGAGATTTTTTAGAACAGTGATTATATCGAATCCATATTGTGTGTTAATTTGATTAATTGAATTTAAATCCAATAGATTTTTTCATTAAATATGAGAGTGCATCAATGTATTGTTTTTAAGTATTTACAATAAAATAATTATAAAAATTATAAAATTACCTAAAATAATCATCAGATTATATTTGAAGGGGAAAAAAACAGATATCATTCATTACATAATAATTATCTATTGGATTAAAAGCGTCTCGAATTAGTTTTCAAATACTAAGAACATCTCTAATGCACTCCATCTATTGCTTTTTAGACGCGCCACATAAATATATATAGACGGGGTTATAAAAAACCCTCTCCAATGCATACTGATGAGGACTCTGTGTAGCTGATTTGGCACATCAAAAATAGACTCCGTCTAAAAGTTCGTCTAAATTTAGACGGACTTCTAGACGGAGTGACTAAGCAAATTTAAATCAATCTCATCATTTTATTAAAAAAAAATCCAAACAAGAAAAATATAAATTGAAGACTTACTAATTTTTAAAAAATTTAATGTCACATAAGCGGTAATATTAATTTTAGACGGAACACATTGGAGACGAATTTATAATTTGACCATCTATTCAATAGACGTAGTGTCACATGGACTAGAAGTCCGTCTATTTTACTTACCACATAAACTACAATAGACGGAGTGCATTGGAGAAGAGCATTTCAATGGGATAAATTTAACAAATACTCATTTGAATTTTGAACTTGTTAATACTTACTTACTGAACTTTAAAGTGTCACTGACAACTCATTGAACTTTTAATTTTGTTTAACATCCATCATTCTTTAATAATCCATTAGAATAAGTTCACGGAAAATGCCTACGTGGATAGCGGATAACATGTAGTACCAATCAATACTGTGTTATTTGTCCAACTTAGCACGGAGGTAAAAACGCGTGTGCCACGCCAAACAAATTCCAAAAGTTGAGTTGGATCATTGTTGGAGAAAATCTTCTATGGATGACCAATCTCCATCACCTTCAACTAACACGTGGACCAGAACTGCAATTTTTCAAAACCCTAGCCAATCTGCAGATTCGCACCAATTTCCACTGAAGAATTTCTAGATAAGGATGAAGAGAATGCAATCAATGCATTTCGTCAAGTTTTACTTGACAAAGACCTGCTTCCAACTCAACGTGATGATTACCATACTATGTTGAGGTAAATTAATCTGCATTTACGAAAGAGAATTTCTTGGCCTTCCAAAAATTTGAAAATCCACCTTTGTCGATTTTAGGGAAAAAAAAAAAAAAAAAAGTTATTGATTTGCATTTGCTATTGCATTATGACGAAAGAGAATTTCTTTGCCTATCTTGTTTGCTATTTCATGTTGTGATGTTAGATCTATAATCACATTACGCTCTCACGAGGGATTAATTATCTAGTCATAACTTAAGATTTTTAATATTGTTTGTTCTCTACGGTTTTGCATTTAAAATTCGACTTGCTTTAGTAGAA
Organism: Forsythia suspensa; assembly: GCA_023638005.1. Lineage (NCBI taxonomy): Eukaryota > Viridiplantae > Streptophyta > Magnoliopsida > Lamiales > Oleaceae > Forsythia > Forsythia suspensa. The sequence continues at coordinate 21,764,714 of CM042663.1, forward strand.
TCTATTTTAACTAATCTCCTTGAGCTTCTTCTAGAGATTGGGACCATAACCTATATGAAATCCCGAATAAAGCATTCATGTTTTCCTTGTGAAACTAAATGAAATTACTCTTAGATTTGTCTCTTAGGTGCAGTTGGTGCTCCTTTTTCTGTCAACGGGTAATTTTGTCTGGTCGCTCTCCATCTCCGACGAAGGCAGCCATCGAAGTTAAGGGCTAGGATTTTGGAAAATTGCAGCTCCGGTCCTCGTGTTAGTTGAAGGTGATGAAAATTGGTCCTCCATAGCGGAATTCCTCCAACAATGATCCAACTCAACTTTTGGAATTTCTTCGACGTGGTACACGCGTTTTTTACCTCCATCTTGAGTTGGACAAATAACATGACTTAATTGGTGTCACGTGTTATCCGTTATCCACATAGGCATTTTTCGTGAACTTATTCTAACGGATTATTGTAAACAAAATTAAAAGTTCAATGAGTTGTCAATAACACTTTAAAGTTCAAATGAGTAAGTATTAACAAGTTCAAAGTTCGGTGAGCATTTGTTAAATTTACCCATCTCCAATGATGGCTTCTATTTTGAATGTCCGGTGATGTGGCGATGAGGTGGAGGGGACAAAACTAATGTGGCATCATTTATTGTAGAAGATTGTTCAATAGGATATCTATTTTTAGACGGCTTGCTAGACACGTTCTACAATAAATGCTGTCACATTGTGTCTAACTCTCTTATATATTTTTTTTTCTCTTTTCTCATTCCACTCTCTCTATCTTCATGTCTTTTCTCTCTCTTACCACATAGACTTTTTAGAAAATGTCTAGCATTGGAGATGCTCTCCAATGCAACAATGTCTAATATGTATATGTGGCAAAAATTATTAACATTATATCAAAAAAATTCTTCAATGCAAAATGTTCATTGTGCAAATGTGGCAAATTATTATTAGCTTTTTACAAAAAAAAAAGAGAGAGAAATATATTGATTGGATAAAGATTATTAAATTAATGGTGGACATTGTCAAGAACAACGTCTAGAATTAGATATTGTGTTAGACACTTTCTAAAATTAATTGTGCCACATAAACACTTTTGACCATTTATCAAAAAAGTACGACACATTATGCTTTGACATTGTTGCATTGGAGATGTTCTAATAACCTTTTGCATTACTAACGGCATTCAAGTTTGGTTCTATTATATCCTTGAGTTCAAAAGGAAATAAATTTAAATTTGATTTAATAAAACATGCTATTATGTATTAATTCTAAGAACATATTTGACATGTTTGACTAGAATAGTAAAAACGGGTGCATAATAAAATTGTTAATTGTATTATAATCTTGAAATTATTTTTAAGTGCTTATAATATAAGTAGTTGGTGAATGTGTAGTTAAAAATGGGTTATAAGTTGTGGATCATATTAAATATGTGGATAAAAAGTACGTTTGACCAGCTGAAATTAGAATTTAAGCTTTACCAAACATATGCTTATTCAATTTAAATACTAATTATATTCCAAATGTAATAAATTTCTTCACCCTCCATTCATTAAAGATATACTTTTTTTTTATTCATATGTTTCAAATTATAGATAACTTTCTTTATTGATAGTATAATTAAATTCTTAATTTTCAAATATACTCTTATTAATGTGCTTTATTATCAATAAATATGAACTACATTATATTAATGTAGGAGTATATTAGAAAAAATATAAGTAAAATTTATTGTTCCAATAAACTTGTTTTTTATGGGACATATCGCTGTTCTAAAAAGATCGCATAGACGTGAAGCGCGATCTTCACGCTTAGTCACGCGCTCACGCCTTACGCCTCATCTAAGTCCGAAAAGTTTGAAACTCGACATCTAAATTTAGGGTTGGGCAAAAATCGACCCAAACCGTCAACCTGCACAACACAACCTAACCCAACCCAACCCAATCGGGTTGGGTCGATTTTTACCCTAAATTGTGTTGGGTTGGATTTTGAAAATCTATTTTTGATCAAGTTGGGTTGGTTGTGGGTTACTTCATAAATCGATCCGACCCAACTCAACCCGACCCGATTATTAAAAAATATTTTAAAAACGTAAAAATTAATTAAAATGGATCAAAGTCTTTCAAATTTCTAATTTTAATATAATTTCAATAAAGGTTCCAAAGTGTATTTGTGCCCAAAAAAATTTGCTCAAGCATGAATTTCGACCCCCAAAAAATTGTCATAGCATGAATTAAGTCCAAGCCCAAACCGACCAACCCAACCTAACCCAAACCGACCCAAGCTTGGTCGGTTTGGGTTGGGTCGGGTTTCAACTCTTGGTCGGGTTGGTTTGGTTTATTTTTTGTCAAATCGAATATGTTAGGTTGAGTTCAGGTTGAGCTCAAAACCGACCTAATCCACGCCTACCCTTATGTACACTTAATCACATTTTACGTTTTTTAGAACATTAGACTTTTTTCCAATACTTCATTACGGTCAAGAAGAAATTAATTACTTGTTTCGGGGAAACAATTTTCCTTCTATATAAAAGGGAAGTTGGAAGAAATTAATAAATTCTTGAAAATATTTTAAAAGAGATAAAATTAAAAAAGTGCTAAATGGAAAAACTCTGCACATATTTGGAGTTGTTTAAATTATAATTTCAATGGGTCAAATTAGTTAAATATATATTTTATCTATACATTTTGGTGAAAGGATAACTTACAACTCATTTTTTCCAACCAACAAATTATAATTTCAACACTTAAAAAAAATACTTTAAGCATAGACAAATATCCTCGCATTTTAACAAGTTATATTTAAAGAGCAGCTCACTGCTCAACACTTCACAGCCTTCCCAACGGCGCATGATGAGTGAACCCAATTTCCGGCTAAGAAAACCACAGTCGTCACAACTGAGAGAGATAGAAGTTCTGATTTATTCTACCCAAGACTTGAAGAACGTGAAGCACATAACCAAGATGAAAACGTACGCCGAGGTTTACGTGGAGAGGGACGTTCACGTGGCAAGGACCCGCATTGACGAGCACGGATGAACCAATCCGACGTGGAACGAGGTGGTGAAGGTGAAGTTCCACGAGGGGCTGCCAGAAAATGACGTCATGGCGGCGTTGAACGTGGATGTATATGCTCACTCTCATGTGAAGTGGGAGAAGCCTGTGGGGAGAGCTAGGGTTTTTCTGTGCGACGTGTTGAAGGGTGGGGACGCGGCGGACCCTCTGGATAATCCGATTCAGTGCTTGACGGTGCAGGTCTGGAGGGACTCCGGGAGGCCACAGGGTTGGCTCAACTTGTGGGTTCCGCCTACCGGGAGGTTATTGATAAGGCGGGAGTCGTTGTCTTATAGTGTAAAAGAGAGAAAGGAGTTGGAGGAGGAGGGCGGTGGACCTGGTTGCGGGGATGAGAAGTAGACTGTGGACGCGTTGCTGTTATTTTGGTGCATGGTTGCCAGTTGTGCTTGCTCATTTGGACTGTATTATTACAAGTTTGTACTTTGTTGTGATAATTCCATACAGTGTTTTAATTTTTAAGAAGAATTTATTTTAAGTTTATTTTACCTGCTGCAAGTACATTTTGAAATATATAATTTTTCAAATTACTAGATTTATAAATAAGCAAGTACAATAAGTTAAAAAAGTTACTTTCAAATAAGTAACTTTTTTTATTTACATAATGTCTGGAAAAGTTTAACTATCAAACATATTTTTTATCTATATATTTATAAGATCCACAACTTATTATTCACACATTCTCATTGTTTATAAGCATTTAAAAACAGAACAAAACAAACACTTAAATGTAAAAAGAATGTAATATATATAAACGTATTTTAAGTGTCTGTTTGGTTTTGATAAAAATCATACTTTTAGTAGATTTTAATATAAGTTGATAAAATGTGTATTTGAAAAATTAGTAAAAATTGTGGATCCCATAAAATGTATGGTTAAAATCAGGAGCGGAGTCAGAATATGGCAATGGGGTAGGCTGGGGAGGGGGAACCCCCTACATGAGGCTGCTCCCAAAAATTTTGTTGAGCCAATTTTAATGAGAATATAATATTTGCAAATGAGTCATAATATATAAAAAGCTTACAAAAAGTCATTGCACAAAAATATTCAAGATCTAAAATTAGCAAAAGAAAGTTAGCCGACGATCTTTTACAATTGAATTCATCTATAATACAATATATATCTATTTTATTAACAAGCTCTCTCTCAACAAAAATTTTCATACGACCGAAAGAAGAAACTTGTCACTCAATGCCTTTCATTTGAAAATTGGCGTCTTCACATGTTTCATGCAAAATAATACTTACTACGAATATGATTAATCCATATTCAAATCTTCGAAAATGCTCTCTCAGTTGTTGCAGTAGAATCAGGTAATGTCAACACAATGTAAATTAATCTAGTTATCATCTTGTAATCCTCTGACCTTCGTGTTTCAACCAACCTGTCGCATAATTTTGAAAGCGTAGCTACTTCATATTGAAGATCACGAACCACATCCGCACAATAATATTTCAATTCAGTCAACAAGGCATTCATCTCTTGTCATTCAAAATTCTCAAGATAAAACTCAACTACAAGCTCATATATATCATTTGCTTTAAATGATTCAAATGAATTTTTAGGATCCAAAGCCACACTAAGTGTAAGGAGTCGAACTAATGTCTCATTAAATCTTATATCCAACTTTGTCAACTGATAATCTATGGCTTCATTGAAAACGTCAAAGTAATAATGATGCTCAACAGTAATTTGATTGCAACCACTACCAATATTGCTTTCTAGGTCGAGTATATCAATGTCATGTCTTGAGCAAAAATCTTTCACTTCCTGAAGCAGTTTCTCTCACACCTGTTGTCTTAATTCTCGAAGAAGAGCTTTTGCAGTGGTGACATAACTCATAGCAGCCAGAATGTCAACATATTCTTTTGAAATGCTTGACAAAGAAAATCAGTGATTCCCATAATTGAGCTCATTAAATGCAAGCCAAATACAAAATCAAAGCTCTTGATGTTTTTGCAAGCACTACGAATTTCGTCCGAGCCTTTAGATTTGAACAGTTGCCAAGAAGATCTTCAAGCATCTTGCAAGTTGCAGTATAGATGAATGTCATACCCTTAACAACTTTGTAATGAGAACCCAATGCGTAGCACCTGATCGCTGCAAGGTTGTCATCTGATTAGCCCCTCATCCAGACTCGCATTCTCCAGTTGCTAATATATTCTCAATTTCTGCTATTTCGACAATTTGCAGCTCAGTATTATGTTTAACAGAAGATTTAACAATATTAATAACATTGCCTAATAGAAAAAGGAAGTCACAAATAGGATCACATTGCTTAGCTGTAGCAATCCATGTTAATTGCAATCGATGAGCAAAACAATGGATATAGTACGCATATGGACAATCATTAAGAAACAATGCCTGAAGTTTATTCCATGGGCCACGCATATTGCTAGCACCATCATATCTTTGACCTATCAATTTATGAACCTGGAGGTTGTACTGAACAAAAACATCAGATATCTCTTTTTTTAGTGTCTCTGAAGAAGTTTCACTAACACCTCTGATGGCAAAGAACCGTTTTATAAGAATACATGCAGTGTTCACAAACCTCAAGATAATGGCCATTTGCTCTCGATGAGATTCATCTTGTGCTTCATCAACAAGAAGAGAAAAATAAGCATCTCCAATTTCCCCACAAATAATCCAACGCACTCTGTTAGCCATAATTCCCAAAATCTCCTTCAGGATAGCCCCACTAAAGTACTTTACATTTTTTAGTGCATTACCCAACACAACGTTTCTAACATCCACATTCATTTCTCCAAATGCATCAATCAATTTGATTACATTTCCACGATTCAATGACTCTTTAGATTCATCGTGACCTCTGAAAGAACACCCCTGTAGTGCTAGGCACCGAACACTTACAATTGACGTCTTTAGCCGCAATCGATTTTTCATAACTTTCTCTTTGCTTGTCCTATAAATGACATTATCAATATATTGAACCAGTCTCATTAAGTCTTGAACATTTTCCACACACCTATTATGATGTGATGAAGTTGAAGAACCAACATGTTGAAGAAATGCACACCCTTTCCTAAACTCTCTTCCAATTATCAAATCCAAGTAGTTACTAATCTTGAAAGAGAAGCCTATTGTCCATTATTGCAAAAAGAAAGCAAGGAAAACAATAAGTCTTATGAGTTGAAGGCGAACACTCCAACCAAGAAAATTGAGTAAAGCAACAATATTGGAAATGACGAGCTTTATCTTTATATTTTCTTGCTTTATATTCTCGGAGTTTAGGTTGATAAGGCCCAACTATTAAATATACCCATCTAATCTTATCCCTTTTATCAAGAGGATAGTCATATATGTTATTCATTTTTTCTAGATCCCGTTCAATATCGGAAGATGAAGTTGGAAGACATTGTTGATTATGAGTTGGAGGAGTATGTTGATGTTGATTTGAATCTTCAGTTGATGTATCTATTCTTGGTTTGAAGAAAAAATTCAATGTCGCTTTTTCCTTTCTTCGTATGAGGTGGTTGTGCTGCCATTATATATTCTAAAAATTCAAGAAATTCCACATAATTAATTAGACAAGTAATTTTTAATTGAAATAAAATCCTACACGAGAAATAAATGCAAAAAAACTATATAAAAAAGATGGTATGTCCTCTTATAAATTAATAGTAAACTCTGTGGGCATGTCCATTTGATGTATATGCAATAAAGCACCTTCAATGAAAATGAAGCGGTGACAATATTTTCTAAAAGCGATGAAATACTAAAAGAAATCTAAACCATCCTGATGTTGCTGTCTAGGAAACAAACAATTTTACAATGATTTTCAATGGCATTTGAAACACATGGATTTTAGTGGACAAGTGGACATGGAACTTGAAATTAAATTTTACAGGATTTAACATGTCTGAAACACCAAATTTAAAAGTATTACCACCATATTTTAGTAAGGCCTCCACGACAGCAAATGCCCTATAATTCCCATAAAGGCCCGAAGGAGACCCAAGTTGAGCCTTGCAAAAGTCCCCTAATCCCAGCGAAGGCCTTTAGTATTCGTAAGAGCATCGCGAAACCCAGTAACATGTTAGCACTCATGAATCAAAATATTGCGAAGCCATAACAAGTCTCTAAAGTATCATGAACGTTGAATACCTCGTATTCTGTGGGCAACATAATATTTGAGAATAACTAAAGAAGTAATTAAAAAAAGATTATGTTTGATCGCCACAATAATTCTCACAAGGAAACCAAATCGCAATCTTCTAAAAATTAAGCAACGTGATCAATTCAAATAATGACTAAAATTTAGGAGATTGTCTTGACAACCGATCATCCCTATCCCATAAGGAAGGATGATCCAGTCAAATATCTAATTGATTGCTTTCCTAAATCAATTACGTGTTTAATGCTATAAATATAACATCTCCGATTATTCTAAGGTACGCACTTTTTACGTATTATTTCTCACATTAAAACTCTACTCAAATCTCTGCCTGCTTGTCATTCCCACACCCAATTGTTATTCCCCTCATATATTATTCCATATACTGGCAGTTGACTTGATCGTCGGAGTACCAACGATCGCCGTCTCCTTTTTCTCCGATGATCTTGGTGGCTAACGATCGTCCTAATGTGCATGTAACATATAGGCTAGCAGATGATTGATTGGACATATGTTGACACATGGATAGTACAGATAGTGCAGATTCCGACGTTAACAGAAAGCATGATACGAACTTGTGCAACAAATTTTTATTCTAGAAACCTCCAGAATATAGGCAGATTTCACTATATCTATTCTTAATTAATTTGTTGAGTTTGTTCTTAATTCAATAATTAAACCATGCATTAGCAAGAATTAAACCATCAATCAAACAAAATTTCAAAGATGGAAAATTTCAGCAACAAAATTAAACCATTCAATTTAAAAAATTGAATAGTTCACTCCAGCAAAAAAATCACTAACAAAAAAATCATCAACAAAAAAAAAAGTCATTAGAACTTGCCTAGAATGCTGATGATTTCAAATAGATTGTTGTTGATGATTTGAAATCATTAGTCAGAGTCTCACAAAACTTGCTGCTTCAAATCCAAAGCCAATAATAGAGATTTGATGATTTCAAATTAGGGGCGATTTGCAAAGACACGAATTCCAAACTAAACAAATTAGGGTTGTTTTGTTATTGTTGGTGATTTGACATTGGAATATTAGTTTAAAAGTTAAAATGGTCATTGGTCAATTTGGTTAATATTAGTTCAAATTAATATTGGTTTTATAGTACTAGGTCTTGGATTTTTTTTTTTTTTTTTTATAACAATCAACATGTGGCTCTAGGGACAAGCTTGGTCGTAGCCTAGTAAGGCCCAGCTTTGAATTCTCATCTGGTTAAAATTAATTGTTGAATTTTATTCGAATTTTTATCAATTGTTTTAGCAAAATCAAACAAGTGCTTGAAACAAAAAAAAAAAAAAAAAAAAACCCTTAAAAATAACTTAATAGCTTGTTTGAGAAAGTTGTTGATAGAAATGTTAACAAATTTTAATTAAAGTTGATAAAATGTGTAGTTGAAAAATTAATAAAAAAATAAGCATCATATAATGTGTAGTTAAAATTGGTGGTGGTTAAGTGGGGTGGGGGTGGGGGTGGGGGGTGGGGGGTTTTCAGAAATAACCAAAATAAATAAAATATTTTTAAAAATCTTGTCACACATTTTTTAATTCTAAAATATATATTTTTTTTTGTAACACTTGTTACATTTGTTATTTTAATTATAATAAATGTGTTATATTTATTATTAACAAACATAATAAATAATAATAAGTGTTTAAAAATAAAAATAGTATTTTTAGAAATAAAAAAAGTTAAATAATATTTTTTAAATTATTTTATATTTTGTAATATATGGTGAAATTATCACTAAAATTAATTGTTAATTTTGAACTTAAATTATTAACAATATTTTAAGCTAAACAAAACAAGCTCTAAATACTAATAGCATTTAGTTATGGGTATTAAAGTCGAAGTCAATTGCCAAAGCCATTATCTTATTAGTTATTTTTCTCAATGACATTTTCTAAAACCAATAATTATACATAAATGGAAATTTGGTGCAAATGGTCCTAATCTTTGTCCTCATTGTAAAAATAGTCTTTAACGTTTATTTTTAACACAAAAGCCTCTAACATATATATTTAACTGCATAATTGGTCCTTATGTGATTAAAAAGACAAATGTACTCTTAATTTTAATTAGAGAAAATTACAATTTGATTCTTAACCTTTGTAAAAAGTACAAATTGGTCCGATACTTTTATTTTTTATAAAAAATTAAAAGAAACTAACAAATTTTATTAAAAATTAATACTTTATTGATCAAATTGATAATATACTAAATTATTTTGTATATTTTACGAACTATTATAAAATAATTTAAATTTAAGCTCATAATTATTAACAAACATGTTAAATAATATTATTTATTTATTATTAAGTAATTATATTATTTAAAATTTAAAATTTTATTTTATCGTTACAACATAAAAAGTAAAATAACTTTGTCACAAATTTGATGCTAAATATTCTTATTTAATTGAGCTATTCGTTTATTAATTACAAATATTAGAGCTCTAATTGTATTGTTCATATTTTAATTTATCATTTATTATCATTCAAATATAAAAACACATAATGTGTAAATTAATTTTTATTAGTTGTTTTATGCTAAAAATATAATAAGACTCGTTCAATATCATAAAATTATATACGCTATTTTGTTATTTATTTAACTTAATTTTTATTCAAGTTTTTCACATCACATAACAATTACATATACTTAAAGTGTAATAATTTTAATTTTTTTCTTATGAAAAATTTAATTGACACAACTATAGTGATATATTTAATATGCCAAATTAAATATTATTTAATAAATATATTTGACATATTTGTACATTTTGTAAATATTAAGAATCTAATTGTAATTTTTTCTAATTAAAACTAAAAGCATATTTATCTTTTCCATCAAATGAAGATCAATTACGTACTAAAATACATAGATTAAAGACTTCTATACCAAAAATCTAACGTCAGGGACCAACAAAAGTTAAGACCATTTGCGCCATTATCCCTACATAAATAAATACAATTGTTACTGTTTTGTTCCAGGTGGGTGTCGTTTCGTGTGGACTATGTGGGCTAAAAGGTCACATGTCATATAGTGATCATATCACCAAGAACAACTCCGACATTTCAACGAACCACAGCATACTTCACCAATTTTGCTTTGAAATCTCCGAAGCTATAACAGGAGGATTCGTCAAAGTGGTTTGCCATCAAGCAAATCTCCTGACTAGAAGAGAGAGAGAAGGGTGAACCATAACTTTCTCTCCTCTAAAGGCGAATCAGTTGGCAGCAAACTTGCTTAACTTAAAAGAATTCATTTCCTCGTTTCTCCCTTTGGCTTAAAGGGGAGCTGACGATGTGCAAATCATACGACTCCGCATTCTCTGCAGCAAAGAAAAGAACAACATAATATTATTTTTGCCACATGGCGATTGGCTAACCACACATGCACAAAACCATTAGAAAGGTGAGATAGAATCGAACAAGAATCCGTTTGTGGCAATGACCTCTCCAATGATCAAGTGACATGTATCCAAAATGTACAAAATGGTTCGAAATACCCATACCATAATCTTCTTTTTAAATAATGTACACAAGATAAAGAAAAATGTATGAAAATCAAACTCCTACCCACATCTCTATTTATTTTGTTTCTCTCGAACTCATTTATATTCTTGTTCTTATTATCCAGCAATTGATTTGACTATCGGAGTGAAAGAGTCATCAGATTACCCCTTGGAACGATTACATTTGTAAGCTAAAAATGTCAAAGTGTGCATGTAATATATAGGCAAATATGGAGGTGACAATGATCTGTTGGTGGCATCATTTGTGAGGAAAAAAAATACTAAAACCACGAGCTAAAGCAAGGAAAATCCCAAAACCTGGAAAACTTCAAAATGAATGAAAATGTGGAAAATATTGATGTTAATCCAAGGATAAAGCACAAAGAACAGCGGGAACAAGTGAACAATCAATGAAAGGTCTGTCATCGAAGATGCAACAGAAAGATGCCCCTGACGCAAACTGGGCCAGATGGCTATCAATATGAGGCGACTTTCTAAAAAAAATACTGCTATCAAGACCCACTAAGAAAATATGCAGAAGTGGCAGCAAAGCCACGATGGACCGCCGCACATGGAATTTGAGAAAAACAGCCATGTCCGGTGGCGAGCCATTCACACTCTCATTTTTCATGTAGCAAGGATATACAATCCTCCTCCCAGGTTGATGAAATAGAAAGTTGGAGATGGAGACATCGTAGCAAAACATTCTGGGTCATACCACTCCTTACAGGATAGGGCGAGGAAAGGAGTCACTCCTAGGAAAATAGGCAATAGCCCACGATCCTGCCACCAAGTCATTGACCCACCTACCGACCTGCAACTTATGGAAGGAATACAACGCTCCCAATGTGAGCGAGAGAGCGGAGACCTTCTAAGTCCTCCAACGCCTTTAGTAGGCTGGGAGGCACTGGAACTGCCCGAAACCAAGTCTTGCAAATATATGATGCGAGGGCATCATACATGAAGATATAGATCTCACTGTTATAGAAGAGGATCAAATAACCCCACAACACATGAAGACCACATTCTCCATAAAATAAAACTTAAATTCATGATTAAAAGTTGCAATTAAATTGGACTGACAGAATAATTTGCCTTGGAAAACTTGCTAAACAATTGCCTATCTTTATAATGATCTCAAAATCAGTAAATTTATAGTGCTTAAAAAGCCAACTGTTTTCTGCCTGCAATTAATGGTCAAGGTTGTGTGGCAATTGATTGGCGAATGATTAGCCTTCCGTGATCACTTCCATGGTATATAATCAGCATTATTCCAACTCTAAGACCATCAGCATAATTTTTAACTTGAGAAAAAAAAAAAAAAACAAGATAATATCGTACCAGTCTTAACCAATAATAACTTAATTCCGATTTCTGGCTGCGAATTATGCAGTAGACGATACACTTTTTCTTTAAATTTTATTTACATGTCTTGTCGCACGAGTTATTGAGATAGTGAATGTTTAGCCGCGCTAGATAAAATTAGAAAGTATAATATATAAGACTGTAACTTCTTTTTCTTCTTAAATATTATCCAATATTTCATACCAAACATGGCAATAGAGTCTTTCAATGGCCAGAGGTTCCATCGTGTGATCATCACACACCTGACTTTCTGCAGAAAAGTATAACAAGAACACTTACATTGATGATAATAATTCGAGTGTTATGGAAGTGAATTCAAATAGACCAAAACTTCGTGACTAAATTGCAGTCGAAGTGAAGGTACAAGTATGGGAGGCAAGGACATATCAGATGCATATGCTGGTAAAACTAATGCTATTCTTATAATAAAAATTTGAATAAGGACAAAGATATTCACACTGTACTAAGTTTGCTCAGTTTTCGATGCTTTCAATTTCTCAAGCTGCTTGCGGAGGTAGGCCTGCTTTAATTTCTCTCGACGAGCAGCAATCTGCTCTTGTCTGCGTATCTTGAGTTGAGAGACGTTTTCCCTTGCTTGATTTACTTCTTCATGAACTTCCCTGTGAAAGGAGACGAAACGGACAAATTTTGTTTCAGAAAAATAAAGCTCAAAACATAGCTAAAAAGGCATCTGCACACACTTTATATTTTTGCTCATCGAAAGCTTAATTTTGCTTGAACTCAAAAGTACTATTTGCGTTAGAATTCACATAATAATCCTGGTTTAAACTAATATTGAAATCGGAATTGAGGGATAATACAGAGATATATGATGTTAAGCAAATGTTTTTTCCAAAGAAAATTGGGCATCAGCAGATAGTGATTCGATCCGTTCTTAATGCTTTTCTTCTTTTACCTTTCATATAATTGAACAGCACAAGGAAGAAAAAGAATACACACCCCCATGGGTACATGCATGTCAACACCTTGACCATTGGGTAAGAAATTAACATAGACATTATGCATACTGTAAATATGATTTATTCTTTTGCCTAGATTGTAGGTCACCCGTACGCGGGGGGAAAATTCCAGGGAATAACATGCAGTGGTACAAACTATAAAGCTTATAGTCTTCAACACAACTTATCAAAGCGACATTACTTCTTATCTGGATTGGCTATATGGGCCTTCTTTTTCCACTCCACTCTCATCGGAGTCATCTCTAATAATCAATCCTAGAAGGAAACTCGTAAAAATAAGTGGAAGAAGGCGTTTGGATTCATTGTCCAATGAGGCATAATATGCACAGGTTATCCCTGGGGAAAAACATCTCCAAATAATATAAATTACATATTCCCTCCGTCCCACAAAGATAGGCTCGTTTTCCTTATTTAGTGCCCGTTTGATAGAGATTATAAACTAGTTTATTTGATCAAAACAGTTTATTTGTCCAATAATGACAAAAAATGACGGCTACCAAGGCAAATCTTTTTGTCAAATAAACTATTTTTAGTCAAATAAACTAATTTATAAACTCAACCAAACGGGCTCTTATCTGTCCCAAATTATAGACCACTTCCTTTATAGAGATTGTATTAAATTTTTCTTTTTCCTAATATACCCTTATCTAATTTACATTGTTATCAACCCATATAACTTTACATATTCCAATTATAATGGAAAATTACATAAATTTATTCACACATTTACTCAAATAAGCAGTCAATAAATTCCACTTTGCCTAGAAACACTCATCCCCCAATAACAAAGTCAACAATTGATTTTACCATTGTTTCAATGTATTGCATTCCAATTGTAACTTAATGAGCATTTAAATTTATTAAATTCATGAATGACTAATATTAAATGGGGGCATAATAGGAAAAGTGTGTGAAAATTTTATAATTTCAATTACATTAAATAAGATTTCTTAATCTGTGTGAAAAAAGAAACGAGCCTATCTTTGTGGAACGGAAGGAGTTCTATACTACTAAGAGTTGAAGAATCTGTCCTGGATGTTAAGTATTTTTAATCAAATGCTATAAATTACAGACTATACGACTAAGAGTTGAAGAATCTGTCCGGGATGTTAAAGTATTCATAATCAAATGCTGTGAATTTGCGACGAGCCTAATTCTTGCTTTGCTTAACCTCAATGAAAGAATGAAGGGGAAAAAAAGAGAATGAAGGGGAAAAAAAGGAAATGAAAAAAAACTCAGCAAATTCATGCAATACACAGCACATAAAATACCGGGGGAAGAGAACTTACATCACAAAACGCTTATGTTCACTCCTGTCTACTGTAGCAGCTGCCTGGCCAAGCCCTGTGGCTTTCATATTAGGCAGAGTATCATCATAGTCACCAGCTTCATCTCGTGCTTCATGTGCATCAGTATCATGCCCTTGAGGCAATTGAGGCTCATCATGATCAATACCCTTCCGGAAAAAATCAACGCAGTATTTCTCACTGTCTTCCTCGTCGGAAAGCTCTCCCCTCACCAGCTTATTGTATAACTCTGCTTTTCTCTCTAAAGCTGCATAACTTGCTGACCCGTCATTGACAGCTTTTAGCTCGAGCTTGTCCCTGAAATAGACCAAATAGCTATTATTCATCTAATTTCAGCGCCAGCCATCCAATTTAAGTATTAACCAACAGAAAGTAAATTATGTGCACTCTTTCTCCTCCTCCTTTTCCTGGATGCGCAAGTAAAACACAACATTTAACCAAAGAATGTTTGTGTGTCATTATTAAACATCAAAACCTCGATTGTCCAGATTTTTAATATCCTTCAGGTGTTGATATGCCACATGTTGATTAGCGCCACTATTTGCTTCAATTCTTTTAACTTTGCCACTCACGAACTTGAAACCCTAGAACCCTAGCATGCAATCTTACATAACCCATATAGCACATAATTCCCTCCATACACACACTCAGTAAATTCCAATCAAACAATTAATATTTATTGCAGTAACATCCGAATTAACATGGATAAAAAGGTAATGTTACGTACTTGGATGCACGGGCATCTACACCGGAGTTCTTATGCGAGAAGGGATCGTGAGCGGAGATCTTCTTCTTGGCGCGGTGGACCTCAAGATGGTGGCCGTACTGATGATCTGTGGAGTGGATGGGCTCCTTGGATTGGCGCTTGGATTCATCTTGTGACTTATAGAGTTGGGCCTTGAGCTCGAGGATGGAGGATGGCCCGACGCCCTCGATGACTCGACGCTTTCTGGGCATAATGGAGGATTCCGTTATCCATCCCAATGACTCCACCACCACCCTCTTTTTTGACGCCTTCGAGTTCGACTGTTCCGCTTCTTTCTCCATTCCCCCTCTCTCTAGGGTTTGTAGCAGATGGAATTGTGGGGCTTCTGTTTGAAATATGAGATTTTTGTGGACTTTCCTGTAAATTAATGATTTTTTTAGCTCGCACTAGAAGGGAGAAGGGAGGCAAATATATGGAAAGGAAATTGGGGCAAATGGTCCCTAATGTATGTTTCTAGTGTGCAAATAGTTTCTAATCTTTCAATTTTTGCAGAGTGGTCCTAAATTTATCCATTTAGGTGCGTAATTGGTTCTTTTGGACAGATTTCGTTAAAAATCACTGTTAGTTTCGCGAGTGGGTTAAAATCTCCTTTTATTTGTCTTTATTATAGGGGGTAAAATCGTCACTCTGCACTTTCTTTCTTTCTTTCATCTTCCAAATAAGACAGCTTCTGATGCCACGAGGAACCGGACCAGAAAGTGAGTTCTTGATCGTGTTAGCGTCGTGCAATTTGTGTATGCGTCTGGAATTTGTCTTGTGAAATTTTTCTGCAGTATCAAGAGTTTCTTCATGGTCCATCTCTTGCACATTTTCGGTGGTATCGAACCGAAGATATAATTCTCGGAGACATCTATATAATCGAAATTGGCCCACGAGTTGAGCTTCTCCGACAACTGACTAGTGAGTTTATTAGTGTAAAGAGACACGTTCACCAGCTTCTTGAACTCATTTTCAAACAGTTGCTGGCCTTTGAATTTGGCTGAAGAAGAAGATGAAAATAGCTTGTTGACTTTCTTCATTAACCCTTTCATTTTATCTTTCACCTAATCCATTTTTTTTTCCTATTTCAAGAAAATACAAACCAAAAATGAATCAAAAAAATCGAAACCCCGAAACGAAAATGAAAATGAATCTGGATGAATATATCAATTTTAAATAAGATATATGGAAAACCAGAATTTTATAGGTATGAAGGAAAAATGAAACTCAAGCTGAATATAAATATCAGATTTCTTATTATATAGGTGAAGTGAAATAAGGTGTGAAGAGAACAAGAAAATAGGAATAAGAAATCTATGGAGGGTTCAGAGCAGGTATGGTGCAATTTGCAAAATTTTATTTTTCCTATTCTTGGTTATTGACTTATTGCAAAATTGACTTATTAAAGACAATTGATTCAAGAATAAAAGAAAGATTTGACTGTCAGCTCCTTTTTACCCCTCAAATAAAGTGACGATTTTACCTCTATAATAAAGACAAATAAAAAGAAATTTTAACTCACTTGCAAAACTAACGGAGATTTTTAACAGATGCTATCCAAAATGACCAATTGTATATATAAATGGATAGGTTTGAGACCATTCTGCCAAAAATAAAAGGTTATAAACCATTTGCGCACTAGATACATACGTTAGGGACCATTTGCGCCAATTTCTATATTTGGAAATACTCACATAAAGACAGGTTTGCTCCTATTTTGTAAAATTAATTTTGTCAAACTTATTTTTAACTACATATTATACGTAAATCACAATTTTTATCAATTTTTTAATTATACATTTCATAACTTTTATCAAAATTTCTTAAAAATTTAATTTTTATCTACACCAAACAAATACTAAGTCAAATATATGTCCTGCTAGAGCGACAATATAGATTTCTAAAGACGGTGCTATGGTGTGGCCAATCTTTGAAAGTGGCTCGTATCAGTTCAATATTCAAATACGAAAACTTTTTTAACCCTCGGTCAAGACAATCTTTTCACCCATATTGAAGGAATATCTATTTAATTCGACAAATTGTGTGAAACATGGGTGCAAGAGAAAAGTACAAAGAGACTCTTTGAACTTTTACCTCATCGCTTTAAAAAAAAAAAAAAAAAAGTGAACAAGAAGTTGGGATTTTGGGCATTTTATTGAGAACCATCTGACCCTATCCAGAACTGAATCGAACCATTTGGTTAGGTTCGATTCTAGTTAAAAAATCAATTGGATTCTGAGTTTAAAAAATGAAATCGATTCTTTGTTCTAATAACAAAATCAAATTTTGATTGAGTTCAGAAAAAGAGGAATTAGAAGTTTATGTTAGCACAATTTTGTTTTACCTTTCCCAACTTGGACACAGTTTTCTACTTTCCCAGCCCAGCCCAGCCCAGCCCATTTTTATTATATTAAATAATAAAATAATGAATTAAAATTAAATAACTATTTCACGTGAATTCACTCAAATTTGTTTTTGAGTCCTTGACTATTTGCACAATAAGTCCTTCATCTTTATAAAATTTTCACTTTAGTCCCTATTTAGTCTTTCATTTCAATTTCCTTTTTTATTTGCAAACCAAGTCCTTCAACTTTAAATTTGTACAAGTTGGTACCCATATTTATACTTTATATAAATTTAGTCCTTTGTATCACTATTTGATATGGATATTGTTATAAATGATATTTTGTATCATTGAATATGTTACATATTATATTATGTTATTTTACACATCACATGTTACATGAATTGGTATTTTATCGACGTTACGTATGTTATAAATGATGAAATCAATAATTTTATTTGTTAAATTTAACATTGTGTTTCATATCTATATCATACTATAACGAACTTATTGAAGTTTAGAGTTGATTTTTGCGAGTTGTAACATTATGTAACAATTGATCGCAACTGCTACAAATGTTACAAATCATAAATGATCAATTGTTTGATACAAATGTTACAAATAATATTTTGTATCTTTGAATATGTTATGATTATATTATGTTATTTTACACAATACATGTTACATGAATTAATATTTTGTATCATCGATATTTTATATTTCAATTTAGAATACGATTGTTACAAAATATCATTTGTAACATTTGTATCAAACATTGATACACAATATCATTTGTAACATATGTATCAAATAGTGATACTATAAAGAACTAAATTGATATAAAAGTATAAATATGGGGACCAACTTTACAAATTTAAAAGTTGAAGGACTTGGGTTGCAAATAAAAAGGATAAATTGAAATGAAAGAGGAAATATAGGGACTAAAGTGAAAAATTTATAAAGATGATGGACTTATTGTGCAATAATAAAGGACTTAAATGCAAATTTAAGTGAATTCACGTTGAAATATAAATATTTTGTGTTATAGATTTTATTTTAATTTATTATTTTATTAATTAATATAATTTTAAGAATGTAGTATTTTAGAATAAATTTGTTTATGAATTAATAAAAAACCACCAGATTTTCCCTCTCAATGACCTTCGCCGACGGCCTTGTAGTAACTCTTTGAACGGCCTGTCCTGGAGGCTATAGGTTGAAGAACTTGTCTGCAATCGGAATCAACTTTCTACCATAAAAAGATCCTACTGTACTGCAGACTGAAAAATGGCTCTCAAACAAAAAATGCAGAGCTCCTGCCTGCTGGAAGGTGTTATAGTGTTGAAACCCTTTTCCGATTCAAGTGTGCATTTACCCACTGGCTCACCTTAATCTCATCCCCTTTGTTCGTCTATTTGCACCTTAACCACTCCATTTTCCAACCCCTCAAGGCACTCCATTCTTGTTCATGACAACCGATCCTGAATCCAACTCAAGCTCTTCGACCCCGTTACCTTTACCTCAATGAAAAACCTCAATCTTGGGTTAAATCAGGCCTGCACTTTCGGCCCAAGAATAGTTTATGTGGGCCCAGTCAATGGTTTACTCTGTATAAGCGAGCGTGCAGATAATTTGATCTGGCTATGGAACCTTTCCACCAACCTGTTCAGTAGAAATAGAGAATTAGAGATTGTCCTAATCTTTCCATAACGTTTGGTTGGGATCTCATTGCTAATGATTACAAGGTAGTAAGGAGTGGTTTTAAATTTAATCGTGGAAATGGAGAAATCAAAAAGTGGGCTGAGGTGTGGTCGGCCAATTTAGAACCTTGGAGGGATTTGCTCATTGGGTTGTCCAGGACGGGTTAAACCTGACAGCAAGACTCTAGTTCCTTCAGTTAACATGAGTACCGAGGTTCTGAAACTGTTTCTAATGCCTATAGTTTTACAAGGGCATGAGGATGGTATTTTTTTGTATGAATTTGAAGGGAATTTTCGCTTTAGCGGCACGAGATCGAGATACTGATGGTAACGGGGCGGATCGGTATCTGCCCTGCAAAAATTGTAAGAGATCCAAATCGTAGATTGATCCGCCATTTTTGAAGGCGCATCGAGCTCGATCCGATATCTTGATTCGTTTTTTTTTTTTTTTGAATAATTTTTTTTTTAAAGCTAAGTCCATCCACCTTTAAATTGTAATTTAAGCCCCAAATCATTCATCTATTTATTATTTAATCCTATTTATTTTTCAAACGGGATGAATCGGATCGGATCACACATGATCCAATCCACCATCTGATCCGCGGATCGATAATTTTTCACTCTATTCAAATCGGGTATTCATCGGTTTTGGAGCGGATCGGATATTTTTGTCATCCCTAGTTCCAGAGCAAGAGAAAATATATTGTTGTAACATTTTATATTTTAAATGTAATTTTATTATTGGAAGATGAAAGGTTGGAAATTTCATGATATGATTATGGTGAATTATGTGGATAGTTATTATGTAAGATTATGAGTCATGAGTTTATGTGGATTGTTATTGTGGAAGATCATGAGTCATTTGTTATAGAAATGAGTTTATGTGATTTAATTTCTTAATAAATCTTATTGTCTTCCTAATATTTATAAATACCATTCTTTTCTCTCTAATTTTACACAGGATACAATATGCAATTTTATATCTTTTTCTCTATAAAGTTAATATATATTTGCCATAAGAAATGTGTTATTATAGTGGAGTTTTGAGTTCAACTTCTAGTGCAAAAAATATTGGATGAAATAACGTTGTTTCACTTGGACGGTTGTATCTTGGAGTGTACAAGTCAAGAAGATAGATGTTGCACCGATGATTGAGAATTTTCAACACTGCATAATGCTTGAATCTTCTTAAAGAGAGGGAGATACCCGCACCTCAACCTAATTGATTACGAGTTTGCCTCTAAATTTAGTTGTAAATTTTTATTTACAATTGTATTTTGTCTAACAATTTTAATGAGAATCAAATGGAGCAAATCGTTGAAAAGCCAAACGAGAATGTTGGAGATCTCAACAAGCCATTTCGCTTCAAATGAACAAACTTTAAAAGATGGAAGGGTAAAGTTCTCTTTTAACTCACTCTTCTCAAGGTAACCTATGTCCTCACCAGAAGAATCTTAAAAAAATAAGTACTGAAAGCATGAGCGATGGTGAATATCTTGAACATTGAGAAAATATCAAAAAGTACGAAAAAGATAAGTATAATTGTCGTTACTATCTTTTAAATTGTATTGCTGATCATTTCTATGAATATGATGATACTATTTTCACTCTGCCAAGAAAATATGGAAAACCTAGTAGAGTAAATATGATAATGAAGAAGCGGGCGCAAAATATATATGCAACAAGTCAATTTTTTGGTTATCAGATAGTAGATGGAAAATTTATGGTAGAGTAAGCACAAGATTTTCAAATGATTGTTGAAATCATATCTGAAGGGATCAAGATTGGTGACAACTTAGTTGTTGTTGGCCTAATTGACAGACTTCCACCATCATGAAGAGAGTTCCGAAAAAATATGCGACACAAGCAAAATGAGATGTCACTAAAAACGTTTATCACACCCATTCGCGTGGAGGAAGAGGCCAGAGGACAAGATGCACTTATTCAAAAAAGTAATGGGCATTCCACCAAGGTAAATTTAATTTCTACAAATGAAAATTTGTCTACTAATCAAAATTCCAAAAATAATGTGTTGAAGCCTATAAAAAAGAACATGAAAAAATCTCACCAACATGACAAGAGAAATTTAAGCCAAGTAAAGTAATTTCCAATCACATCCTTTTCAAAATCAACAAGATAAGACTTGTTTTGTATGTTGTAAAAATAAGCATATTGCTCGAATTTGCAGATACTGAAAACGAGAACCTATGCCTCGGGTTAACGTTATCAAGGAGCCATTTGTGGCTATGATAACCGATATCAATATGATTCAAAGTGTTGAAGGATGGTGGGCAAATTCTGATACAAATAGACATGTTTGCTATGATATAGATTGGTTCAAAGTTTACACTTCTTTTAAAGACTCCAAAACTATCATGCTTGGAGATTCTCACACTACTCAAGTTCTTGGAATGGGTGAGGTTGATATTAAATTCACTACTGGAAGAGTTTTAACATGGAAAGCACGCGTTTTGTACGCCTTCGATGAGAAAGATTTTTATGTTAAGTTATCTTTTGAACAAGGTTGGTTTTAAACAAACTATGGAATATGATTAATATGTGATAACAAAGAAAGGTATTTTTGTAGGCAAAGGTTATGCTTGTGATGGAATGTTTAAACTCAATATTGAGAATGTTAATAATAATGTTCTAATTATGTTTACATGTTCTCTTCGTTGAATTTTTGGCATGCTCGTTTATGTCATATTAATGATAAATATGTGGGAGTCATGAGTAGTTTGGGATTAATTCCTAACATGAAAAAAGATTTTGAAAAATGTAAAATTTGTAGTAAAATGATTATTACAAAAAGACCTCATAAAAGTGTCGAAAGAAATATCGAATTATTGGAGTTAATTCACACAAATTTATGTGAATTTGAAGAAATTTTAACTGGAAATAGATATTTTATTATTTTTATTGATGATTGTTTCGAAATATACTTATGTTTATTTATTGAAAAATAAAAGTGATGCTTTTGATTTTTTTAAAAATATTCCTCCTTGAAGTTGAAAACAAATTCGGTAGAAAGATTAAAAGAATTTGAAGTGATAGTGGTCGAGAATATGAATCTTTTGGATTGAATATTTATGTTCAATCCTTGGGAATAATCCATGAAACTACTCCACCATATTCACCTGTTTCTAAATAGTGTAGCAAAAGAAAAATAGAACTTTAATTGATTTTACAAATGCTATACTATTAGATTCGAATGCCCCTCAAATCTTTAGGGGGAAGTAATTTTGATTACTTGTTATGTGTTAGATAGAGTACCACATAAAAAGACAAAAATTACACATTTTGAGGTGTGGAAGTGGGCATAAGCCAAATTTGGGATATCTAAGGGCATGGGGTTGTTTAGCCTTTGTGAGGTTAACGTATTCTAAAATATCTAAACTGGGAGCAAGAGCTACCACTTGTGATTTTCTTGGATATGCGGTAAATATTACAACCTATAGATTTTTTGACATTGAAAATAATGTAATTTTTGAGTCAGGTGGTGCTATTTTTCATGAAGAAATTTTCTTTTAAATCAAAAAATAGTGGGAGTAAAGAATTTGAACAAATTATTTTGAAACTCTTCTACTCCTATTTTACAAAGTCAAGAAAATTATCAAAATAAACTTATAAGGAGTAAAAGAACTGAGTTTGAGAAACATTTTGGTCTTGAATATATTGTTTATATTGTTCAAGAAAATCTAAATTATTTACAAGAAGTTTTATTATTACTTGATGCTATATTTTAGAAATAGACTATAAATGATGAGATGAAATCACTACTTTCTAATAAAACTTGAATATTAGTTGACTTACCACCAGGTTGTAAAACCATAAGGTGTAAATAGGTCGAAAAAAAAATCGGATGGAAGTATAGACAAGTATAAAGTAAGATTCGTTGCAAAAGGGTTTAAACAAAAAACTAATGTAAACTTTTTGATACTTTTTCTCCGGTTACTAGAGTGATATCCACTAAATTGCTTATTGCAGTTGTTGTAATTCATGATTTTATTATTCATCAAATGGATATGAAAACAACTTTTTTAAATGATGAACTAGATGAAAAAATATATATGGACCAACCTAGAGGTTTTATATAGCCTGGTGAAGATAAGCAAAGTGTAAGTTGTCTAAATCCATTTATAGCTTAAAACAAGCTCCAAAATAGTGGCATGAAAAGTTTGATTCCTACATGATTGAAAACGTGTATAAAATAAATGAGTATGATAAGTGCATATATTATCAATCATGAAAAATTCACATGTCATTATTAGTCTCTATGTGGATGATTTGTTAACTTTTGGCTCTAATATTTTTGTAATCAATGAGACGAAAAATATGCTTAATATCCATTTTGTTATGAAGGATCTTGGAGAGGCTAATTTTATTTTGGACATGTGAATTACTAAAACATGTGATGGAATCTTTCTCGATCAGTCGAATTATATTGAGAAAATTTTGAAAAAAATATAACTATGTTAATTGCAAGCATGTTTCTAATCATTTTGATTCTAGTATTAATCTATTTCATGTTGAAAGTGAAAATGATGTCATAAATTAAAAGGAATATGCCAGCATGATTGGTAGCTTGCGATATGCTACTGGTTGTACGAAATCTGACATTGCATTTGTAGTAGGGGTACTCAACAGGTTTACAAGTAGACTAGGTAGAGAACATTGACATGCTATGGACCGTGTAATGAAATATTTAACTGGTTCAATAAACTATGGCTTATTTTATAAAAAAAAAAAAAAATCCTTTATTAAAGGTTTTTCTGATGCAAATTGAAATACATTGTCAGGTGATTTTTCATCTACCACTTGATATATTTTTAAATTGGGAGGTAGTGTAATTTTTTAGAAATCTAAAAAATAAACTATTATTACTGATTCATAGTGAAGCTGAGCTTATTGCTTTAGCTTCTGAAGAAGCAAATTGGTTAAGAGATTTATTATATGAGATCCCAATGTGGGAAAAATCAATACCTCTTATATTGATTCATTGTTATAGCACTACTGCCATTGGTAGAGTTAACGACTGTTATTATAACAGTAAATCCAGACTTATAAGAAGAAAACACAATACTGTGAAATCTTATTTGAGTAGTGGTATAATGTGAATTATGTTAAATCTTGTGATAATCTTGTAGACCCATTTACTAAGGCCTTGACAAGAAAGAAGGTCTGGAATACATCAAAGGAAATGGGGCTTAAGCCCATATCATCATGAGCCACATATAAGGATACCCAATCTAGAGAGTAGAGATCCTATAACTAGGTTCAATGGGACAAACGAATTATAAGGTGGTCATAAAAAAATGCACAATTTTTTGTCATCGCTAGTGCATTAATCCTGTAATGTTTGGAGGTTGAGTTTTCTAAAAGAAATAAAACTCTTAATAAAGTCTGTATCTCATATAGGTGGGGAACAATAGTTATAGGAGCACTCTTGATAGATTTTACCTATGTGAGTGTGAGAGTGGGCGGCTCTCTATAAGGATTTGGGTATTTTTCAAAAAACACATAAGATTTTACCTTGGAATAAGTAATGCACATTTCAACTGGATGTTGAGTTTATGTGTTTCATGAGCATTACAAATGGAAACTTTTTACTCAAAAGACGTGGAAAAATGATCTTTTAAGACTTCGAAACCGCAGAAACAATGAAAATAGGAACTTACAAAGATAAATGTTCGCTGCTTGGGGCTGACGAATATGTGGAAAGCTTACTCTCAATCAAGGGGTTTAACCATCGGAGAAGAGGCAGAGAATGATGTGGAATGAACGAGAATTGAGTGCAAGTTATGTCATAAAAGAAACCTATCTTAAGTCCAATTTTTTTTGTAGGACAAGTTTTGTCATAATTGTACATGCTTCTACCATTCGGATGGTATATCGAGGGTCTATACGCATTTTCTTTTCATGTCTATCCTTAGATTTTGAGCTTGTAGTTTCTGTTTTATATCATGCTATAGCAATGTTTATACTGTTCAAGCATATGTTATGAATTACAGGAAGTATATTGCTTCCATATGGTTGAGTTTCAGAACAATATTGAATTATTGATGTTTAATTTTTGTTCTTTAGAATTTTTTGCGTGACTACAAATGCTTCTGATTATGCCAGTAGCTTATGTAGCTTGGATGTGGTGCAAAGTTCCATGATTGTGATAATATGTCAGGAGTCTTATGATTGATAATCAACTAGTTACCATGCAGGACTAGGAAACAATTCGGTGCACGTGTGTGCGTACCATAATTTCCACATGTTGGCATTCTTGCATGCTGGCCTAATTTGTTAAGTTGGCATATTTCATGTCAGCGTTGGCAATTATTATTCCGCAAGTGTACGTATCGCACAATAATAAAACAAATTTTAGAGTTCAAGTATCGTACTCACAGAGATTGTGTTAGTCTAATTTTGAATTAACTTAGCCTTAATCAAAACTATAAAATTCAATGAATTTTTGTTTAGGACGCAATTATCAAATTAGTTACTAGCTAATCAATGTAAAATTTAACTTATCTAAAATTAATGCAAAGTTGAGATGAATGCGAATGTGATATAAATTTAATAAAGAAAAGCGTGTTAGGATCCCGAATCCACTTATATCAATCATCTTTAACCAGAACCATTGAATTTGATAACACGATTTAACAATCTCTATCGAGTAGAATTAAACATATCTATAATGTGACTCGACTATATCTCAATGACGGATGCGAACATACAAGAATGTATTAGAATTTGTGAATACTTAAAGATCACGTAAAACATAGCAGTATATCTCTATTATCTATCTGACTCTACGACAATTGATAATATGTTTAACTTATTTTCAATCTCTCGATGGTAAAACAAGTCACAAAAATTATGCAATTATATAGCATATAATTGTAGATGAAAAGAAATCAATATCACTTGTTCAAAATTAAAAACATGCTTGAATATTAAAACAAGGTTCAAAGAAGCAAATGTTCATGATGCCACTTTATCACAATCCTATCATAAAATAATTTAGCCAAACATACTAGAAGGAAGAAAACAAAAAGAAAAGATAAAATCCATCACTCGGATAAGAAGAAATTCCAATAAATAATCATTGTTATTCGTTCAATCTTGCTTGGATGATTATTCAATCTTCGTCTCTTGTTTCTCTTCTTGAAATCTCCCAACCATTCACCATTTTATTTAATCTCTCCTATTTATAGCCTTCTCTAAGTGTCCCAAAAGATTGAAAAAATTGTGGTC
The DNA here is from genome assembly GCA_023638005.1 of Forsythia suspensa. Lineage (NCBI taxonomy): Eukaryota > Viridiplantae > Streptophyta > Magnoliopsida > Lamiales > Oleaceae > Forsythia > Forsythia suspensa. The sequence goes on from CM042663.1 coordinate 21,791,133, forward strand.
CAAAAGGTTTCATAGTTAGAGTAAAGCTCAAAAAGGGAAAAAAATCAAAAGGCAGAAATTTGAATTTGACATGGGTGATCGTCCAAGCCCAAAAATTTTTTTTGGTTTCTGCTTGGAAAAAGTAAGCATTTGCCTAGCTTAAGTTTTTTTTGTTCTTTGCAAGTTAGTCTTCTAACTTCGGATTTTGGCTTATTTAGTCCTCAAATCTTCAATAACCTCAAATGTGGTCCTTCAAGCTTCAATTGAGTGCAATTTGATTCTCGCACTTCCTAAACATCTTCCAATTTGTTGTTCTTTTCATCCATTCTTCTCCACTTGCTTATAAACGGGTCCAAAACTGAAATAGAAAGAAAAATACACTAAATTAAGTAGAAATCTATAAAATAACGAGACAAAAGCTTAATTTTAAAATCCAAATAAGTGCACAAAATGTACTTATTAAACACCCCCAAACTAAACATTTGTTTTTCTTCGAGCAAAAACAAAACTAAAATACAAATCTAAACTAAGCTAAGAGAATTACAAGAAATGGATTCAATGTTAAATTTCTTACCACATGCTTCATGTTCGAATATAAAGCAACACTTTAGAAAGATATTAAACAACACCACAAATAAATTTTTACTTATCCGATGCTAGATATTTAGTGAGCGTGTGATTAGCCAAATATTGAACTTATATTAGACCACGACAAATATTGTGTTGTTAATATATTTATAATCCGAACTCTTTGTATTTATTTTTTCCTTACACCTCTCATACAATATCACATGTCTAATACTTTTCTCTCTATTCCTGAGGTATTTTAACAAATTTTGGTTTATATTGATCAATACAATGCTCCTTTTTTTTAACAAAGTTATAAGAATTAGATACTTGTATCTTTGAAGTAGGGTGGTGAGCGATTTCTCAACTCTCACCTCTACATCTTGTGTGCAAAACTTCTCTTCCGTAAGCTTTCTATGTGACCCATGTAGTGAGCTTTGGGCCGTAACTCCCAAGTCAGACAACCATAAGGTACCAGGTTTTAAGATACCCTAACAGAGTTAATTGTTTGAGTCACACATGCTATAAGAGAAGTGTTGTTCAATATTCTAACTAAAAATGTACTCAACTTCAAATAAATATTACCATCATTTACGACAAGACTTTCAACAATAACTAGACAATTGTTTTTGGGTTTTTCAAAAAGTTTTCAATTTTTTTATATCAATATGGCAGTTATACAAACTCAGATAGTGAGCAAATCAAAAATAGTCAAATAAGTATCTTGATACTTATTACACTTCAAACTAAAACACTACATTGTCTCCAATGTAATAGTAAAAATAAGCAAATAAAAAAGAAAAGAGATTAGGTACTCCCCGAGGATAAATGTGGATAAGACGGCCGGGTCTGATCAGACGGACCAGCTAAAATGGACTGAAGTGGACTCATGGTATGGTGATGGGACTGATGGTCGAGAGACGATGTCATAGATATCATCCATGCGGCTTGCAAAGTAGAGCATCCTACGGTTGACATGGTGAGGACATACAAGTGTAATCAACAATCTATGAAAAATGTGTGCCTAACTTACGTATGCAAATCTTAAAATTATGTATAATGCATTATTTAACCTAACTTAATTGAAAATGATATAAGAATTGGTTGTCTCCTATTAAGTGCTTATTTATAGTCATTAGTTTGACTTTTTGTCTAGTTGCTCAAGTAGAAGAAGAAGGGATTTCGAGATCATCGAATGTGTCACTCTCCAATGTTTTCTTGATTTTTTTTCTCCATGTTCTGTGTCTTGTCCTTCCTCTTCCATTTAACAACTGCAATATGTGCATCATGGGTGTCTTCTTCAATTTCACGTGTTCATCCATGTCCGTTTCTTGCATCTGAACAATCTGCTTACCATTGTCTTTCACATGTACTATTGGCTTCGTCTCCCAACATCTTTTATAAAAGTTTTTTTGAATTTCTTCAAGATCTCAACTTGATATCATATCCAATAATGAGGAGATGGTGGTGTCTTGTTTTTACCTAACATATGAAATACCTCCATTTCATCCTGAATTCTCAATGTCAATACACCTCGTGAAACATCAGTGAGAGCATCTGAAATAGCTAAGAAGGGTCGGCCCAAGATAATAGAAATCTCTACATCCTCAGGCATATCAAGAACAACGATATCAATGAAAAATAATAACTTCTCCAATCTCATCACCACATCTTCCACCATCCCAAACGGCTTTTTAATAGATCCATCAGCCAACTGAATAGTGAACTTTGTAGGTTTAACACCACCAAGTCCTGATCGCCTAAAAATAGAAAGAGACATTAAATTGATACTTGCACTAAGAACGTACAATGTCCTGTCGATCATGAGATTACCGATGGTAATTGGAATTGTGAAGCTGCCTGGATTATTTTTTTTGTCTGCTAGTTGCTTCTCTACTATAACACTTCCTTTCTTTGTAAGTTTTACGTATTCTCTTCTGTTAAAATTTTCTTATTTGCAAGTAATTGTCTCATATACTTGGCGTAGTTGGGCATTTGAGTCAGGGCCTCCACAAACGGTATGTTAATATATAGCTTCTTTAGATGATCAAAAAATTATGCACACTACTGATCGTGCTTTTTCTTTTGTGAATTTTTACCTCTATGAGAAAGGGATGGGTTGTACATATTTTTTTATTAGCTCTAGAGCTTTTGTTTTTCCATGGTCTGCCACATGCTCGTGATTAATCTGCACATCTGGAGTGACTTCTTCGTCCTACTATTCAAAAGCTTGTTTTTTGTTGATTGTCTTTTTTGCATTTATTTCAGGCAGCTGCACCATACTTCTAGTTGTTATTGTATGTACTTGCTCATTGGGGTTGACCTTAGTGTTGCTTGGCAAGGTACTCTGCGGTTTACTTGACATAGCAACTGCCATCTGACTCATCTGCGTCTCTAAATTATTTATTGAATGACTCTGATTTTGGAGAGTGGTCTGTGTCCTCCTTATGAACTGATTATTTGCTTCCATTTACTACTTAGTTTTCTCCACAAACTTACCAAGCATATTTTCCAGTGAGACTATCTTTTCTGGCTGTTGAAACTGAGAACCTTGTGGTCTGTTGTTATTTTTATTATCCCTCCAAGGAAAATTTAGATGATTACACCAACCTGGATTAAATGTGTTAAAGAACGGATTATTATGCTGGCATTGACCACCTTGAACCTACTCGACTTGCTCGGGTTGCTGTGATAGAATAAGACATTCTAATGTGCTATGATTAGCTCCACACTCTTCACAAGTTAATTTCTTCGTCTGCATTGCATTGACTGAATGTGACATGCTCTCCACTTTGTCTACCAATTAGTCTATTTTTGCAGATAATGCAGTGAAAGTGTCTACTTCATGTACCCCTGCAGTTCTCTTGTGTACAGCCCGGTCTGATGCCTACATGGCGGTAGTGGTAGCCATTCTCTCAAACAACTCCAATGCTTCAACAATAGTTTTGGTAGATAATGAACCGTTGGATAAAGAATCTACCATACTTTTAAAAGAAAGAAGTAGGCTTGCATAAAAATACCGAACTTGAAGTTCCTTAGTAATGCCATGATGAATGCACCTCCTTAGCATATTTTTGAATCTGTTCCATGCCTCATCAAAATATTCGATTTCGACTGTTGAAATATAGATATTTCATGCTTCAACTTTGCAATCTTGACCGATGGAAAGAATTTTGTGTAGGATTTTTAGGCTAAGTCATTCCAGTTGGTGATACTGGCAATCAGCTGTGAGTCCAACCACTCAAGAACTTTGTCATGGAGAGTATGTAGAAGCAAACGTAGCTGGATGGTGTCGTCTAAGATCCCTTCATATTTAAAATTTTGGCACATTTCCAAGAATCGAGAAACATGTGTATGTGGATTTTCGTCGGCCCTGCCATAGAACTGAAGCCCATTCTAAAAAAGATGAATAAAATTGGTCTTTAATTAGAAGTTCGACTTTCCAAACGGTGGGTAGACAATGCTAGATTGGCTCTAAATGATATGCGGAGTCATAAAATCACCCACTAACATATTTTTTTTTTATCAATCGCTTTCTTCTGATTTTCTCGTCCTGCCGGAGCAATCTCATTGTTATCAATGGTGTCTTGTTGTTTTTTGTCTGTTTTGTATATTTTTCTAGCTTCTCTTTGCCTACGATGGAAAGTATGTTCGATTTCTAGATCAATTGCTATTAGAGACCCGTGTCTCACGCTTCGCATGCAAATGCCTGAAAAGAAACAATTCAAACACCGAAATAAACTGAAAAACTAAAATAATAAATAAATAAAGTTCGAATTAGTGCTAATTTAACTGGAAAAAAAAACTAAAACACAATCTTCGACAACGGCGCCAAAAACTTATTGACAATTATTATTCCGTAAGTGTATGGATCGTACAAGTAATAAAATAGATTTTAGAGTCCAAGTATCGTATCTACACAGATTGTGTTAGTCTAATTTCGAATTAACTTAGCCTTAACCAAAATTATAGAATTCAATGGATTTTTTTTGGGATGCAATTATCAAATTAGTTACTACCTAATCAATGTAAGACCTAAGTTAACTAAAATTAATGCAAAGTTGAGATGAATGTGTATATGATATAAATTTTTATAAAAAAAAAAAGCGTACTAGGATCTCGAATCTACTTATACCAATCTCTTTTAACCAAAACCGTTGAATTTGATAACACGATTTAATTATGAAGATCAATTTTTCTAATTTGTTTAACAATTTCTCTCGAACAAAATTAAACATATTCCTATATATGACCCGACTATATCTCTATGACGGATGCAAACATACAAGAATGCTTTAGAGTTTGTGAATACTTAAAAATCACATAAAGCATATCGGTATATTTTTATCCTCTATCGGACTCTATGACAATTGATACTATATTTAACTTATTTTCGATCTCTCGATGGTAAAACAAGTCACAAAAATAATATAATCATTGCGCATATAATTGTAGATGAAAAGAAATCAATATCAATTTTTCAAAATTAAAACATGCTTGAATATCAAAAATAAGGTTCAAAGAAGCAAATGTTCATGATACAAGTTTCATTGCAATTCTAGCACAAAATAATCTAGTCTAGCATATTAAGAGGAAGAAAGTTAAAAAAAATTCATCACCCGGATAAGAAGAAATTTCAATATGTAATCCTTGTTCTTTGTTCAATTTTACCTGGATGATTCTTCAATCTTCGTTTCTTGTTTCTCTTCTTGAAATCTCCCAATCATTCACCACTTTAATTAGAGTTAATCTCTCCTATTTATAGCCGTCTCTAAGTGTCCCAAAAGATTGTAAAAATCGTGGCCCAAAAAGTTTCATAGTTGGAGTAAAACTCAAAAAGGGAAAAAAAATCCGCTAGCAAAAATTTGCACTGGGCGATCGCCCATGCCAAAAAAAAAAAAAAAAAAAAAGGTTTCTGCTTGGCAAAGTAAGGATGGGTGTTCGCTCAGCTTAAGTTTTTTTGTTCTTTGCAAGTTAGTCTTCCAACTTTGAATTTTGGTTTATTTAGTCCTCAAATCTTCAATAACCTCCAATATGGTCCTTCAAGCTTCAATTGAGTACAATTTGATCCTCGTACTTCATAAACATCTTCCAATTTGGTACTCTTTTCATCTATTCTACTCAACTTGCTTATAAACGGGTTCAAAACTAAAATATAAAGAAAAATATAATAAATTAAGTAGAAAATCTATAAAATAACGAAATAAAAGCTTAATTTTAAAGTCCGAATAAATGTACAAAATGCACTTATAAGTCAGCAACTACGTGAACAATATAGGTATGTAAGGTAAGATGTTCTAACTTATATCCAAAACTATATCTTTTTCTAGTTCTTCTGTTTTATACAACATGGCTAATGGGTATGCGTTTCAATATTGAAGTGGCAATGTAAGTTGATGCGCATGTTGTTAGATATAAATGAAACTTGAAGAAGGATTATCATTTGGGACATTTTTATGGTGTTAAACTGCAGGTGCCACTACAAGAAAAGTAGCATTTTGCAACATTTAAACAACAACATTCGCTAATTGTTTGTTGCTAAAAAAGGTTTATCGCGACAATCATTAAATGTATATTGTCATTAGTTAACTAAATTGAGATTTGGCAACAATATTTAAATGAACGTTGCCAATACATATTTTTGCAACGTTCATAGTCTGTTGCAAAATTTTTTTATATATTTCGCCATTTAACAACGGACAGTTACCGTTCTAAAAAATATCATAGTTGACAATGTTCACACACGTTGTTAAAACATATATTTTAGGACATTTTATAACGTTCACAATCTGTTGCAAAAACATTATATAATCTAGAGTATTTGACAACGTTTTTCGAATGTTGTTAAAATCTATATTTTTAGCAATAAATACAGGCCGTTGCTATTTAGATCCAACTTTCTGTGTTTTTTAAACAGAATCCATTCATGTAACTCGAGTAAAACACTTAAATAAAAAAAACAAAATCTGAAATGAAGAACCGAGCCCAGCCCTAAATCTAATCTTGCACATAGTCAGATTCCAAAATGCAAAAGAAAAAGAGAAGCAAGAAGAGACATGTTTGACGCTCTGAAAAAGAAAAGCAACAAGAAGCCCTAAATCTAATATCCCACACAGTCACCTCTCTCGCTCGTCTCGTCGGTCGTGTCACTCTGTTTCCAGTCCACTGTTGCCTCGGTCAGACCTGTTTGACGCCATCCCAAATAGAATCAAGTAAGTTCTTATTTATTCAAATTTTTGGAAAATATCATTTTATTTAGGTGGTGTTCTCTTTACGTTTGTATTTTGTATTTTGAGTGTTTGTTTTGAGATTTTTGAAAATGCGTTCTTTTTAGAATTTTCGAACATTGTTTTTGAAAATAGAAAACTCGAAAACGCGTTTTCTTGAAATTTTTAGAGATTTGGACTTATTTGAAATTAAAAATAATTATTTATTAAAAATAATTAAAAACAATTAAAAATAATTATTGTTGAAATTAAAAAGAATTAAAAAGCTTGGAATTATTTGGAATTAAAAACAATTAAAAACATTTCAAACCAATTATTGTTGGAATTAAAAATATTTAAAAACAATTATATTTGGTATTATTTAGAATTAAAAACAATTTAAAACAATTATATTAATTCAAAACAATTCAAAGGAGCCCCGCATGCTGAGGCTCGAACTCCTGACCTCCAAGGAGGAATTAGCACGTTATTTCCATTGTGGCAAGCAGCTGCATTTTATGAAGAAAACGCGGAAAAAGATTATATTATCATTGTTTTGCCCAGCGTAAAAAAAAAAAATGCTGGATATTGGACTCGAAACGCGGACCTCCTCCACAAAACGCACGTTTTCAACCGTTTTGGAAAACAACCTTTTTTGTACACAAAATGCAAAAACGTTGTAAACATCATTTTCCATTTCCTTTGAAAATTTTTGGGTGTTTTGGAAAATGCATTTTCAAAAATAGCAAAGAGTACGTGTTTTAACTATTTTCAAAAACACAAAACAGAAAATGGGTTCAAAACACTAAAGAGAACACACCCTTAGTCTCTTGTAGCTTATATATCTAGATTTTCAGATTTTCACATAGGGGGTTTGGTTTATTATTGTAGTTTAGGGGGTGAATTAAAGTTGCAGAAATTTTACTTTGGGGTATTTTAATTTTTCTTTCTTGTTTCTAATTAATTTGAGGTAAAAGAATTTGAAGAGCAGAAATTTTTTGTATAATCATATTCTTGTTGGAATTCAATTATAAAAGAATCATTCTGTGAGTCCCTAAATAATGATCTTGGTTTTCATGAAATACCTGCTAGAGTTTCAATGTTAATATTTGTGAGACTACTCTATTTTACTGTGATGTAATGTGAAATGATTCAAATTGGTACCAATTTGTTACATATTCGTACATGATTTTGAAAGTGCTACAAATGTGTTTAGATGATTGAGGAGGATGGCCTTTTATATTTCTATATTATGAGACTGGAGATTTAGATTATGTGCCATATCAAGGACACAAACAATAATGTTCTCAGTATGAATTTTTTCTTTCTTCCTTCAGTGAGTTGGGAGTGGATGCATGGGCAAATTTTCATGAGGAGATATTTCATAGAAAAAGTTCATTCAACAATTGAGGGAAGTTTTGGTGAAAGAAAATGAGGAGTGGAAAGAGAAAAGCTCTATTCTTTTATTTGATCAATTTGTTAGAAATCCGAAGACAGTGTCAAAGACAAACAATTGATTGTAGTTGACAATGGAAATCTGTCCACTTACTGGAGTGATTACCTTATCAACATTCGCTCAAGCTTCTTGATTCCCCCCGCCACCCCAACCCAACCCAACCTTAGACGAAAAACAACTGGCAATCAATTCTATTTTATAATTACAATACAAAGTTAATAGTGGAGTGGCTACATGGATCATTTTTCATTGATATGTTCGATCCACGACTACATCTACTGAAAGATCTAACATTATCAAATCTTGTGCAACCACATTAGGCCATTTTCATTTTGGTACCTCTCCCACTCTTGACATGTTGTATTGCGATTACATTGCTCTAGCAAATTCAATTTTCTTCAAGTCTATGCACGACATGTCCATTCGCCTAAATTGTCATTTCCTCAATTCATTCTCAATGAGTGCTTCCTCACTTGTTGGTTTATGTATTCAGTTATTTTTCAATCTATTGTAATGTGGTCAGACATTTATTTTAACATCTTCATTTCTATTTCATTTATCTTGACATCCTCATTTCTATTTATTTATTGATGGTGAATTCTCTATTCTCTGTTTTTTTGGGTCTTTTTTTTTTTCCATAGAGGAAGCTTATTTCTATCTTTGTTTGCAGGTCTTCATTGCTATTTCCCTAATTCTTGGGGATGGGATTTACAATTTGATCAAGATAATAGCAATAACAACTAAGGAGATGTGGAGAAATAGCACCAAGGATCAAAATATTCCAGTCATTGAGGAGGTTGCAGGTTGAAGTTAGTGTTCGAAGTTGTTTTGTTGTGTTTCATTATATTGCAGTGTTGTGTTTTTGGCTCTCTTTACACTGAATGTGCAAACTCATTTACAGACAGTAGATTTAGTGACCTGTTCCCCAACCTCTATGTCTTCCCGTAAGTTTCAATTTTGAATTTTGAGGGAACAAAAAAATTACTTTACGTAGGATTGTCATTTGGTTATCGATATGTGTAGGCATTGTTTCAAATACAATTGAGGTGTGAACATGGCACGTTGTGACATTTAAGGTATTTGTAAAGTATCAATATATTAAATTAAAACTAAATGATTAATGATGCCAAGAAACTTTGCCAAGTTGTATCTATATTGTATCTATATCTATATATAAATTAGTGGTTATATATCAAGCAAATATTAATTACCCTTTAATTGTCATAGAAATGTTGTACTTAAGTATAGGTGACACGTATGTAGATTTAGTGACCTGTTCCCCAACCTCTATGTCTTCCCGTAAGTTTCAATTTTGAATTTTGAGGAACAAAAAAATTACTTTACGTAGGATTGTCATTTGGTTATCGATATGTGTAGGCATTGTTTCAAATACATTCAGGTGTGAACATGGCACGTTGTGACATTTAAGGTATTTGTAAAGTATCAATATATTAAATTAAAACTAAATGATTAATGATGCCAAGTTGTATCTATATTGTATCTATATCTATATCTATATATAAATTAGTGGTTATATATCAAGCAAATATTAATTACCCTTTAATTGTCATAGAAATGTTGTACTGAAGTATAGGTGACACGTATGAGTCAAAGATTCACTTTTCAATATCACGTCCGATATTGAATGCATTGCCACATTTCTCTTTTATTAGATAGTAACTTTTATAAATTAATAATGTTGGGACCTTACACATTTATTAATTAAAAGAGGTATTAATTTGTTAATTTATAAATATTAAATATACATATATTTTAATCAACGAATTTTTAATTGTACTCTACTAATATAATAAATTAACTAAGCATTAATCAACTAAAGATTAAATTAACCAACAAATTAAATTTATTATACCTACCAATTTAATTAAATAAAATTCATTGTTATTGATTAATCAAAAGATTCGTTTCTAAGTGTTTGTTTATTTAATTTTAAATTATAATTTAAACTTGTCGAATTGGTTAAACATATTTTTATCCATAGATTCTATAGGATCACAACTTACTATCCACTTATTAACTACACATTACATAGACCTACAATTATAGGCACTTAAGAAATAAGTTCAACACTACCAAACATACGGTAAGTGTCAAGAGCAAATTCCAAGCAAACCAAAGTTAGAAATATTGGATTACCGTCAAGAATATTATTAGTATATGGAGAAAAATGAACTTGACGTACTTGGGTATATTGATACCAGCTCTCAAGTCCGATAAGGATGATAGCAAAAAATTTCAACATGGTTATGTACTTACTCTATATGGTGGTGCGTTTAGTTGGAAATATTTAAAAAAAGAGATGGTCACTGATTCATAGCTGAAGACAAATATATAGATGTTTTAGAAGCAATCTAGATCAAGAAAATCATTAGATTTGCTTCCCGGCATTCTGCTTTTGTTTGGATAAAACTCAAGGGTTGCCATTCTACTAAGGGCCCGTTTGATAGATATTGGTTTATAAACCAATATTGGTTTATTTGAGTTGAAATTGTTAACTTTTCATATTAAAAATGGGTTGAAAAATAAAAAATGACGGCTGAAAAAAACCAAAATGGATTTTTAAGCCCTATCAAACAAGCTCTAAGTAAGAAGAAATTGAACTCGCAGGAAAATCTAAATAGCAAAGGTACGACAGTGGTTAATCTCTAATACTTGATAGTGGAACTGGTCCTTTGACTAGTGGTCATAATAGAATTTTATTTGGGGATTATCATATTTTGGTAGCATTGAAATGTTGCTCTATTTTGTGTCACTAATATAAGACATCATTCGGAAGTGATGATAAACATATTAAGATTGGAGAACGATCGGTAAATGATTCATCATTCTTGAATAGTAAGAGACTCTAACATGTGTTTCATCCATTTAAGTTGATAGACAAACTCCTTGGCCAATGTGGAGTTATTTGTTGAAAGGAGTTTCAAGTATAATTCATTTAGATCAATATAAGATGGTGACGAATAATATAATTTCTTAAATAGACACTTCTCCATATCTCGTAATCAATTGAGTTATATTGTCGAACAAATTACATTTCCACGGCAACCGTACATATTGGTTTTGTCATACCACATGCAACTCACGTCACATGGATTGCTCTGACACATTGCTAGATGTCAATCAAAGACGCATATGTGAATTAATTAATTTTGTGGAATTAATGATAAATTAAAATAAGGGGTTTAATTTATCCTACCTTAATTATATCAAAATAATAATAATTCATATCGTTTGGCATAGTGATCGATAATCGGCCATAGACAAAAAAAAAAAACGAGAATTGGAAGATTGGAATTGAGAAATTAATTAATTATATTGACAAATATGGAATATTTGTGCAAGTTAATTAATTGAGCTAATTACTTATGGGCCAAAGTTAATTAATAATATTGGATGATAATTTCATCATATACTATAAAATATAAAATAATTTTAAAAATACTATCTAACTTTTTTAATTCTAAAAATACTGTTTTTTTTATTTCTGTAACACTTGTTGTTACATTTGTTATGTTTGTTAACAACAAATGTAACACATTTATTATAATTAAAATAACAAATATAACAACAACTGTTACAATAATAAAAACAGTATTTTTATAATAAAAAAAGTATGACAAGTATTTCAAGAAATATTCTATGGTTATTTGTGAAAAAATCCCATAAGATTAGTTAATTGTTGGGCTCATTTGGACTGGGCTTTTAAATTATTAATTCGTTGAGATTACTTAAAACTTATAAGTTATAAAATTGCTATATCGAGAATAAGGTTGTTATGTAGTCGACATTAGCGATTTTTACAAATGCTAGCCTAGGCCATTGCACCAAACGGCCCAAAATAGGCTTAATATATAATGGGTATCAACCATTGCCCAAAAAAGGTCATATGTGTAGACAAGTCTAACGACGGACTTTTTTACTAGTCATTGCACCAAACCGCCAATTGTACATTTCATCTCATAAAGATTATTGATAAACATGACGAGCCAAGGCCTTCTATACATAACAAATGGTCAATACTATGATAAGTTTTAGTGGTCGATAATCAAATTTATAAGGGCCAATGTAGATGCATTCAATCCCAAACTCACTAAATTGTTACTCACATGTTGTTTATTTCTATTTTTCAAATATAAAATGGCGAGAACTTACTTTGAAAACAAGAGTGCAAGTTGAGTCACTATTATAGATACCTGACTTATTAATACTATGAAAATGCTCAACGTACAAAAAAACTAAACATTTAGGGACTTTATTATTGCAAATAATAAAGAATGTAATTACACCTCTGCTTTAATAAATCTAAAATAATAACAACTATCAAGTAACTTTATATTGGAGAAATTGGTTTCACCTTATCTAGAAAAATATTAAGAGAAGGTATCAAACAACGTTTGCATAATTGTAGTTGTAATTCTGAAAGTAAAGTTTATGTCGTTCTTCCTCCTGCACCCAAACCTCCCCATTGATGAATCTTGGTAGAGACTTAAAGTAAAGTTTATGTTGCCTTTCCATGCTGTTTTTACCATACCAAATAAAAAAAAAAAAGGACACGTGGATTCAGTAATAATAGTGATAATAAAAAAATAGTGATAATAAAAAATTAATTAAGTGTTAGTCAAAATGTTGATAATCCAAAATGAATTCACCATGCATTTAGCACATTATATATTCAAATTTCTAATATTTTTGTGAAAAAATGTTAATAAATATAAGAAATTATGGTAATAAAATAAATAAATTTATTTCATTTCTTTGCCTAATTAAATCAAAGCTGTTTAGTTAAATTAAAGTATATATGTAATTAAATAAATATCCAAGAGATAATTAGATCACGTTGTTTTGTAATTTACTTCATTAAAATCATAAAAGTTGTTAATTAAAAAAGTTTAGTTACCATTCAGTATGTTTAAAAAGATAAAAGATAAAAGCTCCAATTTACTTCATTAAAAGATAAAAGCTATTATTTAAAAAAGTTTACTTACCATAAAGTATGTTTTGGTGTGCATGAAATCAAATTCAGAAACTATAAATACAAATTTCTTATACAAATTTTCTTATTCATCCAACTTGAGAAGCTATGAATACAATTCAATATTCAAATGATCTCATTCCACCACCTTCACAATTCATGGATTCAACCCCCGACTACATAAAATTTTACAATCAATAAGCTACAGGGGCGGAACTAGGAATTTATTTAGGGGGACTTAAACTTTGAGAAAAGTCAATGTACAAAAAAAATTATAAATTTTGAGAAAAGTCAATGTGCAATTCAGGATTTGAAAATGAAGGATAGTTTATTTCGGGACATGGAATTGGAGGAGGTTCCACAGTAGGGTTAAAAGTATATCTTCATTCAATCCACGGAAAGTGTAATTTCACTTGTTTGATTACTCGTCTTATAGAATGAAAACAAGGTTTTTTCCCTCTTTGCAAAAGGCCGACCATCCATTTTTAAATTCAAAAAACTACAAAAACAAGGCAACATTCAATACAAAGATACAATGTACTAAGCCGGCAAGACATCAATAGAATCAAAAGCAACTAGCAACGACAATCTAATAATTAGTAGACAAAACAACATTATAGTCAATAGCAACTAGCAACGACAATCTAATAATTAGCTGACAAGACAACAATATAGTCAATAGCAACTAGCAACAACAACTTAATAATTAGTCGGCAAGACAATAATATAATCATTAGCAAATAGCAAAATAATCTAATAAAAAATTGAGACTTTGAATATAGGGCTTGTTCGGTAGAGTTTTTTTTTTGGGAAAAAAATAGGTTATTTTAGTTATTTTTAATTTTTCAAATTTTTTATAGTGTAAAAAGTTAAAAGTCAAAATTTATAGACAAAAAATAGATTTTTTGAGAAAAACTCTACCAAACATGACCATAATTAACCCCACAAATTATTAATCTGAAAGCTATTCTCGCTTGAATTTTCTCATAATTTATCCATAATGGCATCCAAAAACCCCTTTTAAAAGGACACCTTCACCCCCACTCACCATTGCTTCTCTCTCCACTCATTCATAGAAACTCACGTATAATAATGGTGCCTCCAACCAAACAAACCCACCAACATTCTCACTCAACTCTCCTTTCTCTTACTAAAAAAATGCACTCCATCCTTGTACTTTTTTTTTATCTTTCACAGTAAGGATTTGTTCTTTTTCTTGAATTTAGAATGTGATCCATTAACCAATAATTATGCAGGGAACAAAAATATGATAAAAGAAAAAAAAACTTTCTTCAATTATTAGAATTTGGTTCGAACTTCAAGATTGCACTTGATTGTTCGGTGTTCTCTCTTCGCACTTCGCAGGGTCGGCGACTTGGCGGCGGGCGTGGTGGTGCAATCTGGAAGTTCACTCTTCACTCTTGACTTGACCTTTTCGCGGTTCGTCGCCTTGTCCACTGTTCTTCTCTCGAAAAGTGAAGCGATTTTGCGTCTTGGATATTGGGCTTCAATTTGGGGATGAAATGGGTTATAATGGATTCATGGATTGGATTAAATCTTTCCAATTTGGGCTTGGACAATATGATGAAATGGGTTATTTGATATTTGGGAGCACCGGCTACAATTTATTTGGGCGGGACCCTTGGATCCGCCTATGAATACAATCCAATATACGAATTATCTCATTCAACCACATTCGGAATCCATGGATTGAACTCCAACTATATGAATTTTACAATAAAAAGCTATGAATTTTACAATCAACCCGTATGAATATTTTGACAATCAACCAAACGAGCGGAAGAAAAACTTGACGTGGCCATCGAATTAAGCCTTACGATGAAGAACTGTTGAAGCATTATTTGCTTGCTAAAGTGGAAGGCAATTACATATTTCCAGGAGTTATTAATGACGATATTGATGTCTACCAGTGCCATCCCTCCAAACTCCCATCAGGTAATATATATACATGTTTCTTGTATAGTTCTTGATGACAATTTTTAGTTCTTGATGATAATTTTTAGTTCTTGTTTAGTTCTTGAGGGTAATTTTTAGTTCTTTATGATAATTTTTAGTTCTTGTATAGTTCTTGAGGGTAATTTTTAGTTCTTGATGATAATTTTTAGTTCTTGTATAATTCTTGGTAATCAATATACTGATAACTTGTTTTCCCTTCTCTTTGCAAAATCAAAATTTAAAGCCTTAGTTGACGAGGATTCGGAGTATGCTTATTTCTTCACGTTGAGAGAGCGCAAGTTTGAGAAAGGACAAAGGACAGATTGGTGCACCAAGGATAGCAAAGGGACAAGCTCTATAAGTATTTGATGATATTGATGGATCCCTTCTTGGAAGAAAGAACACACTTGTTTATTTTGAAAAGGCAGCCCAAAAGCGAAAAGGATCGGTCGGAATCAAAACCAATTGGATTATGCATGAATACGTATTAGACGCGAGTCTTGTTCTTCCAAAAACGACAAGGTATTGACGCTTATATATATTTGATAATCATGTATTGTACAAACTTTTTAAAGGGCTAATCGCATTCATCTTTCAATGCGAATACCGACATAATTTTATGCCGAATTCGTAACAAATAAGAAAATAAAGGGAAGAAGAAAATGAAAAGAATGAGGTCTATATGACCGTGGATCGAACACCTGTAGATCTTTACTTGATTAGAATTACTTTCCTAGTGATGTAGGCATATCTTTCTCATAGACTACTTTACATTGAAATATTATTGTTACATTTTACAATTTGTAAAAGATATTACCAGATTGAAATGTTGATGTAGAGTAAAATTTAGAGTACACAACTCTAAACTTACTAATATTGGACCCAAACAAGTAAACAAATTACTTGCAATCCACAATAAAAGACACTACAACACTTTCTAAAGACTACTCACAATTTGAAGAGAAATGAACACTCAATATGAAGCTCACAACTTACACTCAAGACACCACACTCAAATTAACACTACAAATGCTTATTTTGTTGGAGGATGTCTAACCCAAATGCAAGAGGGATATTTATAGTCCTCTTCATGCTATCTACCACATTCTACACACTTCTCTTTTCTACATTCTTCTACAATTTTCTCTTAAAATATCTTCCTTCCACATTTGTTGAGAAGCTTCTAGATAAAAAAAACGGATTGGGCTTTATAATGGGCTGGGGTTGATCTTCAACACTCCCCCCAACAACACCAGTTCTCACTATTTGCACTATGCCGAGTTGACAGCGAAACATTTCGAACTTGCTGGTGCTCAAGCCTTTTGTGAACAAGTCCGCAACTTGATCATCTGTCTTGATTTGCCTCATCTCAATTTCTTCTTGCAGAACATTTTCTCTGATAAAGTGATAGTGCACTTCAACATGCTTAGTTCTTGCATGTAAGATCAAATTCTCTGCCAAACGAATTGCCGACTGATTGTTACAGTACAACGGAACTGCATAATCTACTGGTTGATGTAGATTATTCATCAGCTGTATCAACCATGTACTCTCTTGAACTGCCATTGCTGCTGTTCAATTCACTATGCATTTAACTTGATTTGTGTACAAGATATAAAGCGTGATATGATTGGTGTCAGAAAGAACAATTAGACTATGAAACAATTTGCTGTAACGAATTGCTATATAAATAACTTATTTTCTCTTGATTTTTCTTTTAGCACGTCTATCTTTTTCTATTTTCCAATCGTTGTTAATCTATTTTAGGATTCAATGTGACATGGTGACAGATATCTGGCCGTGCATACTTCTTGGATTCTCGTTGTCACTGCCGTTTCTTTGCGTGGAGATATTCTGTTGCACTTACGGTTGTTGGAAAATAAGTATGGTGAATGAAAATTTAAAACTCACCTTTTGATTTTCTCAACTCTCTACTTTTTCATTTTTGTAACTCTTGTAACTCTCATGTTAATGGTGAGTTTGGTATTGGAAGGTCATTCTTATGCCTATATAAACAAGTCATTTTTTCTCATTTGAACACAACAATTCAAGCATTTTCTCTTCATTACTGTTCCTCTAAGTTTTTTTAGAGGTGATAAAGTTTAGGCGAAGAGGGTCGGTTCATTTGGTACAACTAGTTCTACCATTGTATCGGGAGACAGACGTTCATAACCTACTGTGAGGGGACTAATCTGTTTTAAGAAAAGCTGTACACTGCATGCTGAGACCTCGGTTTGCACTTTCTTCTTTAATTTTAATTTCGCAATTTCCTTAATTTTGTTTCTTGTTCATGTAATATGAAGTTTCTCTTTTTATTTCAAAAGGTGAATAACAATCTTAAAACAGATCCGTGTTAAACTCATATTACATAAAAATGAAAAACAAGTGAAACTAGTTTGGTTAGAGTTTTCTTGATTTGTGTATTCGCAAAATTGGAAGGCTTTGTCAAAAGGACCTAAATTGTCTAAGGAGAGCTTGGAATTTAAGTGGTCCAATTGTGACCCCCCCCCTCTTCACTGGAAGCCTTTTAGTTGCGTGTTATTCAAATCAACAAAACGAAAAGAAATGAGTTAATTTCAATTTTGCAAGTGTAACTAAACCGAAAAAAGAGATTTGTTTATTCTGTTTATTTTAAAAGTAGAATTAAAATTTCAAGAACATCAGAGGGAATTATCCTAAGTCAATCACACTATGTAGACAAAATTCTTGATAAATTTAACAAGGATGATTCTGGCATGGCTAGAACACCGATAAATACCAGTCAGCATCTATCAAAGAACATAAGCGAGAGTATCTCTCAAGTAGAATACTCTAGAATTATTGGAAGTCTAATGTACTTAATGAGTTGTACAAGACCAAACATAGCCTACACAGTTAGCAAACTGAGTAGATACACGAGTAATCCAGGAGCTGACCACTGGAAAGGAATAATAAGAATACTAAGGTATTTAAGATATACTCGTGATTATGAGCTGCACTATACTAGATATCCGGCAATTATTGAAGGATACAGTGACGCTAATTGGATATCTGATATAAAAGACTCAAAGTCTACAAGTGGATTTGTGTTCACACTTGGGAGGTGCGACTATATCATGGAAATCCTCTAAAGCAGACGGTTATAGCTAGATCCACTATGGAATGCGAGTTTATAGCTTTGGACAAGTGTGGTGAAGAAGAGGTGAGTGGTTACATCACTTCTTAGAGGATATTCCTAGATGGTCAAAGCTTTGTGCCGACAATTTGCATACATTGTGATAGTCAATCGCAATTGGTAGGGTGCGTGAGTAACATGTATAATGGTAAGTCTAGACACATACGTCGTGAGACATAATACCATAAGACAACTACTCTCAAGCTGAGTTATCTCTATTGACTATGTGAAGTCAAAGGATAATATTGCGGATCCGCTAACTAAAGGTTTGAATAGAGGTTAGTTGGAAAGCCGTCGAAAGGAATGGGACTTAAGCCTTTGGATGAATAAGTTAATACAATGGAAACCCAAACTAGTTGTTGGAGATCCCAAGATCTAGGTTCAAAGGACAACCTAATTGTAAATACTTAATTAGATCATTGTGGGGTTCTCTCCTACCCATTCCTATGATAAACGATAAGAAGTAGAGAGGAAAGGATAAGCAATAGGCTTTTAATGATTCTTACGAGCGGAGTAGAATGGGCTATTCTTAATTAAGAAATCACCTATGTGAGAGAGAAGTGGGGCCGCTTCTAAGAGAATTGTGTAAGGCTCAATTCTTAAAAACTCATGAGAACCGAGTGCAGAGATGTTCACGGCCATAAATGAACATAACAATGAGAACCGAAATATGTCGAAAAAGAATTACGTGTGAGGTATATCATCGTTACACAAACGCGAAACAGTTCAAGGGCATCGCGCTCTCGATCGCCTAGTAAAGTAAATATACTTTCATAAGGGAAGGTTCAAAGGATAACACTCATCTATCCTATGCAGGATTGAGACGTTGAACTTTATCACCAAGTCTTCCGTGTCTCTGTTAATTTTTTATTCATATGGGGATTGTTGGAAAATAAGTATGGTGAATGAAAAATTTAAAGCTCACCTTTGATTTTTGTAACTCTTGTAACTCTCATGTTAATGGTAAGTTTCAGTATTGGAAGGTCATTCTTATGCCTATATAAACAAGTTATTTTTCCTCATTTGAACACAACAATGCAAGCATTTTCTCTCTTCCTTTCTGTTCCTCTAAGTTTTCTTTTAGAGGTGATAAAGTTCGGGCGAAGAGGTCGATTCATTTGGTACAAACCAGTTCTACCGTTGTATCGGGAGACAGACGTTCATAACCTACTGGTGAGGGGACGAATGCTTTTAAGGAAACTGTGTACACGCATGAGCCTCGGTTTGCACTTTCTTCTTCAATTTTAATTACGCAATTTCCTTAATTTTTGTTTCTTGTTCATATAATATGAAGTTTCTTTTTATTTCAAAAGGTGAATAACACTCGATTTCTTCTTATATGGGGAAGGTCTCAATCTCTGTTACTTAAAATTTTTGATTTTGTCTTTTACTACTCTGGTATTAATGGGAATTCAGGTTATGCGAACAAATCTCGGATGCTTTGTTGCATCAGTTTCATCGTAAGATTGTAGATTTTATTTAAATTAAGCAAATCTGGTAGCAATGAACTGAAATATTCAGATTGAAGATATAGAGTGAACATGATTACTAAAATGTTATTATTTATGGGATTTTCAGAAAAGGTCTTGCACTACCATTTTATGCTTTCTAGTTTCTATGGCCTTGAATTTGTTTTAATTTTGTGCGTTAAGGTTCTCCTGCAATTTTTTTTCCCCTTTAGGACTATTTTTGAAAATTTTGAGCTTGAAGAATAGTTTACATTTTTTAATTTTTATATTTCAAACATATTTTTTAAACTTAGCTACGAGATTAGAGGTGGCAAAATCGGCCGATCATGGCGATAACACTGGATTTTAGGTTGAACTGCCTACGCCCAAATAAAATCAGGCCAATATGGCGCGGGCTAGTTGGGCCAACCTGATTTTGAATTTTTTTTTTTTCTTACTTTTGCTCCTTAACACTAATTACTTATTTTGTTTAGATCCAACATAAAATTGTTTAAATTTAATTAAAATTTAGTTTGATTTAAGTTTCAATCAAAAATATATTTGGTGTGACAAGTAAATTATTTATTTTAAATTTACTTATAGATAAACTTTTTAATTTAAGTCAAACATGCTTATATCTCAAAGCAATAAGATTAGCATACTTTTAATATTTGTATCTTTTTTTAAAGTGTCTAAAAATAGTTTACAATTAACAAAAAAAAATTATTATTTTGAAAAAAAATTGATATTTATCTACTGACTAATACATGAGAGTCCCAATTTTATAAATTAATATTTTTAAAAATCTCAAAATATATAGTCTAAAGTTATCTAAGATTGTATTTGATGTAATTTATTAGATTGTATAAAAAATTTATCTAATAGTTTACATTTTTTTTCTCGAACATACCTTTTAAATTTAGCTACGAGATTGTCGTTTCATATTTGAATATCTTTTAGATTATATGGGATAGGTGATTGAGCTTGTTCGTATTAGCCTTCTTGAACAACATATTCAAAAGCATTATGAAGATAATATGTTGTCTGTAACTGCAAATAAATAGAAATAAAAGAAGAAAACGTTAACAAACCTTAAAAAGTAAATCCTTGCGCTTGGTTTAAAAAATATTGTAATTTCGCTCGTAACTTTTAGACTCAATTTGAGCATGGACTCGGACGAAGAGGTGGGTTAACGATCAGTTAGTGGAATCACTAATTCAGAGATTGAATCAATGAGTTAAATTTTGTCAAATATAAGAGCATTTCCAATTTAACAATGTCTACTATATATATGTGGCAAAAGACCTTGACATTATATCAAAAAACTTCTCCAATGCAACAATGTTTATGGTGCAAATATGGCAAATTATTTTTAGCTTTTTAGAAAAAGAAAGAGAGAGAAATGTATTGATTGGATAGAAATATTAAATTAATTATGGACATTGTTGAGAACAATGTCTAGAATTAGACATTGTGCTAGACACCTTCTAGGATTAATTGTGTCACATAAGTATTTTTTGACCATTTGTCAAAAAAAGTACTAGACATTATGTCTTGACATTGTTGCATTGAAAATGCTCTGATAAAATAAGGATACTAATTGCTATTTACAAATTGATCTTACATTATTTTTCAATCATTACTCCAAACTTCAAGAAGATGAAAGGCTTTCAAGGTGAAGTAAAAAAAAAATCATATTTTTACCGTTCTTTTCTTACATATTTAAATGGCTTGAAAAATAAAATGTTTTCACTTGACTAGATATTCCAACATTAGAATTTGGGTAAATTTAAAATGGCCACCAAATTAATTAAGAGTTACTACTTGTGTACTCAACTTGAAAAGATTTTCAATCGCTCACTTAATTTTCTAAATAGTTTACTATTCATCACTCATTGAGAAAACGTTAAACTGGACTGACATAATTAACCACGTGGCGAATGAAAAATTGATGTGCCATAATTAAATTGTTAAAATCTTCCACATAACAAAACCGTAATAGCCAAACACGTCTTTAGATTGCTTTAAAAATTGTTTCTCCAACTTTGAAAAAACCTCTTTAGATTGGAGAAACGTCTTTTAAAGCAAGTTAAATACGAGTTTGACTATTGCGATTTAGTTACGTGGACAATTTTAACGATTTAATTATGTCACATCAGTTTTTCATTTATCATGTGGCAATTTATGTCTTCTCATCCTAACGTTTTTTCAATGAGTGATAGATAGTAAACTATTTGAAAAGTTGAGTTAGCAAGTAGTAATCCTAAATTAGTTCGGTGACCATTTATTAAATTTACCTTTAGAATTTCATAATATGCAAATGGATGTGCTAGACATTTACACTTTTGTTAATATTTTTTCTCTTCAATATTCTCTTAACTATTTTTTTCTCTTTCTTCTTTTTCTCAGTAACCATAATTAATTATCAATATTTTTTATGAAAAAGAATATTAATATTTTTTCTCTATTCAATGTGACTTTTCTTTCTCATTTCAATGCTCTCCTACTATTTTTCTCTTTCTTCTTTTTACTTCTATGAACCCTAGATAAATGATTAATTATCAACTTTTTATGAAAAAAAAGATTATACTATTTTTCTCATTTTAGTGTATTTTTTTTTCAATATTTCCTTAACCAATTTTTTTTTCTTTCTTCTTTTCATCGTTTTTCTTTTTCTTTTTTTCATTTAAAAATAAGATAAATTTATAATTACATTCTTATATAATAGTTCCTTGTAATTTATTAATAAATTTCACTAGGTTCAAAATTAATCTTTTATTATTGTATTTGTTATTCTTATTTTTTCTATTTATCTTGATGAGTATGAGTGTTTTTTTTTTTTTTTTTGGTAAAATTGTTTTGATATGATTTTAATTATTTGTGTTACTTTGAGTCTATGTATTGAAATACTTTAATGAGTTGTCAGTTGAACCAGATAATAAAATTTCATCATTTTCATTGTTGTTAAATAATCTAGAAGACAACTTTGGACCATTTTATGAGAGTCGAGAACAACAAAGTGAAAATACTAATGAGGATGGCAACAATAGTTACTATTACAAGGAGTGATGTTGGGCAGTTTCATAATATTGATTGGTGATTTTTTTTATAGAACAATATTGAGTTGTTTTAAAAAAAATTGGCACTTGATTATTTATGTATGTAATTGATGTAACTTGTAATTGATATGTTATCTATAGATTATTAAAGGTAATAAATTGAATTATGACTGGATGAAAAATCTATTGTTAGAAATATGTCGTATCCGTATTTCTTTGAATTTATCTACAAATAATTTGAAGTTCACATTTTTACCCAAAAGGAAAAAAAAAAATAAGCTAACAATTTATGTCATTGACTTTTGACGTAGATTACTTGTAGTAAATAAATAGAATATTATAAATTTAAAGTTTTTTTTATGAATTTATTAAAATTAATGCAATTAAATAAATTATTACTATTTTTTTTTGTTGCGACAATTTTTATTTATTTTTCACTATAGAACATTATATTTTTATATTTAAGATGTTTAATTGAAAAAAATAAAAGTCTATGAAAATCCATAATAATCCATAAAATTATATAAAAGTCTTAAAATGAAATCCATAAAAGTCTATTGAAATATGTTAAAATCTATAAAAGTCAATAAAAGTTAATAAAATTCGTTAAAGTCATCCACTTAAAAAATATCAATCAAAGTCTTTAAAAAATCTAGATGGGGGTGTCCTCAACTTAAATTTGAATAGATTTTATTAATTCATGTAAATTTTGGCGTCTCTAACTTAGATTTTAATAGATTCAATTGAAATTTAGATGCCATCAACTCATATTTTAATAAATTATTTTGGTGTCTCTAACTTAGATTTTAATAGATTCAATTGAAATTTAGATTCCATCAACTCATATTTTAATAAATTCAATTGAAATTTAGGTGTGATCAACTCATATTTTAATAGATTCCTTAGAAATTTAGGTGTCCCCCAATTACTAGTAGATTTCTAAATATTTCATTAATTAGAAGATTTAAACAAATTTGTATGGATTTCGAGCTCATAAATATTAATACCAAATTCTTTAGGAATTTTATCATCACTCCTCAAAATTTTAATTCAACTCTTTTCTTATGTATCTCTTCTTCTCGCCTCTCTCCTCAATTTGTGCCACAAGTTTTTGTACTAAACTCTTGTTTTTAGAAATTTATTAGATTTTTATTTTTTATTTTACTATTTTTTTGTACAATTGTCAAACACTGTCTTTGAAATTTTATTCTTGATTTTCTATGACCATTCATTGAATCAAACAATTGGACTGAAAAATATAATTAATTTATTAGTAAATATTAATTAGATAGTTAATCTAATACCATATAGGACAATTAGATATTGGACTGTAAAATGAGTATAATACTAAAAATTCTTTTTTTAACTTGAAAATATTTACTCGTCAACTACGACATGTGTAAATTATTTTTTTAAGTCATAAAATAACTTTTTATATAAGATGGTTAAACAACTGATTTTAGAAGAGAATGAATCCTAAATATCCATCATCTAGCCTCGGATATGAAAGAGAAAATTTTATAAAAAAAAAAAAAAGACAAGTAGAAAGAAAGTGAAAATTAAAAATTTATTTCAATTTTTTTTAATAAGCCTTGCTCTTTAATCATTTTTTTAAATTCAAAACTGAGTAAATTGATAATAGTAATGTGAATCTCCCCAAATAGTGGATCTAATTGCATTTCGAGTTCAGAGACGACGGATGACCTATTTGTTAATTTATTCCCTAGGAGCTTAATGACACAACTATCGAGTTGGTATATCTCCGGTTCTATCGAATCATTCACCTTTTTGATTGAAAAGAGTTTTTTACTTTATATTTCAAGAATTTTTTTCTTCCAAAATTCTACTCAAAATATCTATTTATGTAGGACAGTCATTTGAACTATTTTGAATAAAAATAATGTAAAATTACTATTTTTAATAAAAGACCACAAATCTATGAAAATTCATAAAAACCCATAAGAATATATTGGAATTTATAATATAGAATTGTGTTAAAATCTTATAAATTCTGTAGAATTCTATTCAAATTCATGAAATCCATTCAAATTCAAAAATGTTAACAAATTTTTAAAATCTGAGTTGAGAACCTCCCCTAAATTCACTAGATAAAAGTTGGAAAATTTACATATATACACTAGTATGTATATGAAAACTGAAATATATTGGTGATATAAATTAATTGAGAAATACTATTTAGTCATTAAATTAATTGAAAATTACTATAAATTAAAGTTTAATTTTAAGGAAGTTTCCTTTAGAAGAATAAATGAAATCAATTTTTGTTGCACAATCTAATTCTAAAAAATTCTCTTAATTTTAAATTCAAAAATCAAAATCACTATACTCATCACTAATCACGTAGTATGGGTTTTTAGCTTTCTTTACTCTGACCGTAAATCTACTATACGTATGTCTTCAAATTCTCCAATATTTTTTTTCAATTTCCTCAATTCTCTCATTCCCAATTTTCTTTCTTTTCACCATTTTCTCTAAATATTTTCTTTTCAACCTCAACATTGTTCCTCATATCAACGTTACAAAAGCCATTTATAATAGGACTAAATGTGACTACATTAGCATCAGCCTTGTTCCTATTCATTTCATCAAATATACCCAAAGAATCCTATGTTGCTTACAATACCCACTAATTAAATTAGTGTACGTAATAGGGTTTGCTGTCAAACCTGATTCCAAAACCACACGCTCTTCTTTTTCGTCTCATCAGCTCCGGAAACATGATACACTCTTAAAATCTCCCATTTCATAGAACCCAATAGATCAAAGTATTATTAGTAACAATATCATGCAATACACCAGCTTAATTTGTCATACACTTCACCAACTCAAGACCGCCACTAACCTCACCAGCGACAATTACTCCTTGATTTATATGTATTGATATAATTTCGTCCCTAAAAATTAGTAGTAATTGTTATTTTGATATATTTGGTAATAATTTATTTAATATATATAATTGACTTATCCAGTATAAACGTATGATATATGGTAATTAAAAAAAAAAATTATGCAGTATAATTCAAATTTATTAAAAAAAATGTAGATAAAGGATCTAATTTTCACTATTTAGTGGGATATACTACTTATTATTCACATATTCCATAAGAAGTACTTAAAAATTAAATTTATCAATGCCAAATATCCACTAAGATTCCCAATATTTTCAACAACTACATTGGTAATTTTCACTGCTTGTCCTACTTCTATTTTTTCAAGTAAACGAGATAGAGTAGTTTAAGGAGTTAAAATACCTTCAATGCCACTATATTTTATCAAATGTTTTTAGAATACTAATGTACTTTAAAACGTTATTGGAACGTCATTGAACTTTCAAAATGAATCTCATATGCGATTGAACTTCCAAAAGTGAATTCTATATGTTACTCCATTTTAAAAATGAAATGTAATTGTACTGCATTGAGATTCACTTATGAAAGTTCAATGACATTTCATGAATATTTTAAAGTATAATTACATTACAGAAATGTTTGACAAATTAAAGTAGCATTAAAGATATTTAACTCATAGTTTAAGCATACATTTGTCAGTCCTTAAATATGCAATTTTTCTTACAGCAATTGATTTTTTTGCTATCAGTAAATTTTAGTAATACGTGTTTTTACAATAATATTTAATTCAATGATATTATAATAATACTTTTTAGCGAGCAAGTAATATTCTACTAAAGTAGAATATAAATATAATATACAGTTGTACTTATTTAAGCGCAACAACAAAATATTCTTCTACAATATTTATATGCTTAGGTTGCATTTTTTCCCCTTTAAAAAACAACAAGATAATATTCTTCTAAAATATTAATTTAGTGTTGTGCTTATTCATAAGCATCAACATATTTATCAGACTTAAGACTTGTAGAAAATTAATCTTCGATGCTAACATAATATTCTTCTAGAATATTGATTTGTATAAAATTTTGAATTTTTTTTAGAAATAACAAAATAATATTCTTTTTGAATATTTATGTAGTTGAGTTATGTTTCTTCAAGAACATTAACACAATTTTTTACAAGAATATTACAACATGTGAAGATATGCTCTTCAGGAGCAATAACGTAATATTATTTTGAAATACTGATTCGTAATAAATTGATGTTTCTTCATAAACAATTAAATTTTATAAAATTACGCTCTTCGGAAACATAATATCTTACGAAGATAAATTTAATTTATTTAAATTTGAAGTATACCAAAGTCGACAAGATTTTTTTATCAATAGTAAATTTAAGCGAGTTCGAAGATAATTTTCTTTCAAAAATCGATCCATGTTAGAGCGAGTTGAAGACTTGGGACTTGTCAACAAAATATTTGGGGCCAAATGTGAGACATGATGTCACTGATATTTACCAAAATTATACCAAACACCCACTTTATTAAATAACTACAGAAAATTTTATGATAAAGTGAGCAACCCATAAAAGGTAAATTTCTAAGTGAATTAAGAAAAAAATAGAATAAATCTCTCTAGATTTAAATTTCAAGAAAAATAAGCAACAATAAAGTTATATTTCAAAAAAATGTTATATTTAATTATATTTATATTTTTAGCAAATTATTAAGGTATGGTATGAATTCGACCACATATTTTGCTTTAATTTTTAGAATGTATTATTTTATCCATTTATTAAAATTATTAATTTATTGCATGGACCTGAAGTCCGCATCGAAAAGTTTTATTATGTTTTAAAATTATACTCCCTCCGTCCCACAAAGATAGACCCATTTTTTTATTCACACAGATTAAAAAAACTCATTTAATGTAATTGAAATTATAAAAATTTCACACGATTTTTCCATTATACCCCTATTTAAGTTAAATTGAAATAAAAAAGATAGATATATATACACAGAGAGAGAGAGAGAGAGAGAGAGAGAGAGAGAGAGAGAATTAGAGTTACACGGGAAAAAAAACATAAATGAAGGTTTAGAGAGAGAAAGTTATATAGATAGAGATAGAGAGAATTACATTGGGAAAAAGAAAAAAATAAATGAAAGTTTAGAAAGAGAGATATTTTGGTTGATAACAATGTAAATTAAATAAGGGTATATTAGGAAAAATAAAAATTTAATATATCCTGTATAAAGTAAGTAGTCTATAATTTAGGACAGATAAATAAGAAAAACGGGTCTATCTTTGTGGGACGGAGGGAGTAGATAATAATAAATGACTATTAATTTTATTTAGATATCTATTTATTTTAGAAGACTTAAGAATGTATTTTATTTAGATTACATATCATATTCAAACCTTATAAATATACCTCATTCTTATAACAAATAACAAATAAAAATAGTTGTCTATTTATTTCAGAAGACTTAAGAATGTATTCTATTTAAATTATAACTCACATTACAATTTTATAAATATATGTCATTCTTTTAACAAATAAACGCACAATTGATTATCACGACCGTAGAAATTTTTTGAAAGAAAAAAGTATTTAAAATTATCACTACGTCTTCAATTTCTTTCCCTACAAATTCTCTCTCTTTCAAATTTTGTTTATTACTTCAATCAATTTTCCTTATTCGATCATCTTTCTCAACAGATGATTTTCAAAATCTGCTCACCTTTTCAATTCATCTCCCTCAATTAATCATCACCCTCACCGATCATTTTAAAATCTATTCACCGCCACAATCCATCACAACAAAGCGGTACGCTAGCTTATTGTCTCAGTAAAACAAAAAGTAAAATGTCTCCCAAACAAAAATTGCAGAACGGCTATTTGCCAGAAGATGTTATAGTGGAGATCCTCGCAAGAGTCCCCGTCAAAAACCTTCTCCGATTCAAATGCGTGTGCACCCGCTGGCGCAAATTAATTTCGTCTCCTTGGTTCGTCTCTTTGCACCTCAACCGATCCATTTTTAACCCCACAAGGCACTCCATTCTTGTTCCGTCCAGATACGGAAACCAATCTGTATCACTCGACCCCGTCACCTTTTCTCCAATCCAAACCTTCAATCAAATCCACTCTTTCGTCCGGTGTGTAATGTATGTAGGCTCAATCAATGGTTTGCTCTGTGTACGCAGGGACTCACCTGACTGCATCTCGATATGGAACCCTTCCACCAGGCTGTTCAAGAAACTCCCACTTGGTAGACATTATAGTCCAACTAATATTTCATTTGGGTTTGGTTGGGATCCCATTGCTAATGATTACAAGGTAATAAAGATTGGTTTTCTATCTAATCTTGAAAATGGGCAAATCAAAACGTGGGCTGAGGTGTGGTCGGCCAATTCAGATTCTTGGAGGGAGATTAAAGTTGAACGCAATTTTATCCTTCTCCGGAATGTTCATGATGTATTTGTGAAGGGATTCGCTCATTGGCTGGTCAAAGATGGTCTTAAAAGTAACATCAAACCTCTGGTTGCTTCGTTTGACATGAATACCGAGGTACTGCAGCTGGTTCCTGTGCCGGAACATTTAATTGGAAAGCCGTCTGCTCTCTTTTGTATGAATTGGAAGGAACTTTTGCTTTGGCAGGGTGTGTTTCGCTAGAGCCTACGAAAATATATCAAGTATGGACAATGGAAAGCGATAGTGTTGGAAAAGAACCCTGGAGTAAGAAATTCACCTTTGAACTGGATGTTGACTTCTATTGTTTCTTGTACAATGTAAATGGAAAATTGATACTCAACAGATATGGAGATGTGATCTTATATGATGTCGAAACCAGAGAAACGAAGACAATTGTAACTCAGTGGATGGTTCGGGTTCAGTACCACGTGGAGAGTTTGGTGTCAATCAAAGGGTTTAATCCCCTTGGAAAAGACGCAAAGAAGATGGAGTGAAATGAAACCTAACTTTGGTCTTAAGTAAGCAATTGTTGGGTTTTGTCGTGCAACAAGTTTTGGAATTAATTCAACACGCTTTTAGCATTTTTAATTGATACTGTGGGTCTTAATTATTATGCCATTTTTTCACGTCTCATTATAGCACAGCGACATGTTTACAGTCTTGAATGACATGTTACGAGTTACCCATGGTATTGCTTCCATATTATTGAGTTGCTGTAGAGTCATGATGCTCAAACCGTGTTCTGTAGCATTCTTTATGTGACTACAAGTGTCTTTGATTGGGCCAGCAGTTTATGTAAAAAGACATAGATGTGGTGCAAGCTGCCAAATGTAGTGATAATTAATAAGACGTGACTGATAATGAACTAGTGATCTTACAAATGAAATTATTCGTGTTAGGATAAGAGAAGCGTGCATGTGTGGGGTACATAAATTTCACATATTCGGCTTTCTTGCCTGCAATGAGCCTAACGGATCAGAATTGCTTATTTCAGGTCAGCTGCTACTTGATATATAGGTGATTAGGAAAGATCTTCTATCTCGTATGTAGAGTTGTCATGTTTTTCTAGCTTTAGGGCCCTATACAATGCTGCTAATGGATATGCCATTCAATTTCTTTCAAGTGACATTGTAACTTTATGTGCATTGTTTTTTTCTGATCTAAGTGAAACTTTGAAGCAGAATTATATGTTTAAGGATTTTTTATGGGGTCAAACTGTTGGTGCTTGTTGTAACGAATATAGTTGGTCTTGTAGTTTTGCTTTGTTGTCTTTTTTGTATGTGAATCTCTGTGGAACTTGTAGTTGGTGGACTGTCTTCTTCTTCTTCTTCTAGTTCATGGAATATGTTGTATGTAGACATACTCTGGTAGGCCGAGATTTAGAATTTTTTATTTTTATTTTCTGGGAGTGGAGTATTTATCTTGCACGTGTAGCACAATGTGCATCAAGAAAATGAAGCTTAGTAGGCAGGTGGCAAGTGCAGGAAGGAAAGCAAGAATTGAGTTGTATTTGGAATGGAAGTTGCTTAATTCAAACTTTTCACTTCCTAATTTCAAATTCAAACATGATTTCCCAAAGATAATAGAAAATGTAAGGCTAAATAAGTTTCTCTTTGCTGGGGAGTGGATTATTCGACTCATGTTGAATTTATATGTAAACAGAGGAGGAAAACATACGAGAACAGATCTGTATCTTTTTCATCGAAAGCAACTAGATGAAATAAGGTTATCCAATCCATGGAGAACTAATGAGGAAATTAAAGGGAATGCCTAGTTTTGACTTTTGAAGCTTTTGAAATCTGAAATTGAGAGAATATCAGTAACTGAATGAAGGGCTAGAATTGTGCAAAACGAAGAGAAGAAAAAGCAGTTAGTATGGGGTAATTGAGAGAAGAGGGGCTTTGAAAGTATTGTTCTCTTTTCTCACTGTTCATTGCATAAAATATAGTTTCTGTTTGTAGAGGTGTCGCAAAGGTATTTAACATTTTTGCCCATTGATATGCTGGATCATTATGTTTAATGGTTTCGACATTCAAAACTAGTTTAAGTCCCTATAGGGTATTTTCTTTCATTTATCTTTAGGATACCATGGTGAACTGTCATTTAATGTAGCAATTTTATTTCATTTTCTGCCCTATGGTGCTTCTTCGAGTAACCTGATTCTCTGCATGTATTGTCAAGTGCTCTCTGACAGTATGTCCTGAGAAATATTCGGGTCACAAGTTAAAAATAGATGTTAACATCGTCGTAAAAGAAATTAATATATCACGTTTTACTATTTTTCACCGATAGTTTGAAATTCATTGCAACTTGTACTCTTGTGTATCGTTTTGTATCCTCCTTCCTCTGCTCCCAAAGAAAAGGGAAAATCCACCCTCTTTTTTCCCTTGTAAATTGAAGCTTGCTTAATGATTTGTGTTCAAGCTGCGAACCCTATATCGTGTTTTGGAAAGAACAATTAGACTATGAAAGAAGTGACTGTAATGAATAGTAAATTTTCTTTCCATCCGTGTTTTCTTTGTGAACTATAGTGTCATAGTCAATTCTTAACCTTTCACTTTGGTTAATGAACTGCAGTGTTTAGCGTCCGTTTGGTTTAGCTTAAAAATTGTTAAAAAGTTAAAGTCAAAAATCAATTAATTTTAACTACACATTTCATTATCATTATTCTTTTTGTGTCTTACTATTCTTGTGATTTTGTAAAATTATTTATTGACGGTGCAGTTTTGGACTTATTTATGCGTTTCTTATATGGTGACAAATATCTAGCCATCCATACATTCTTGGATGCATTGAAATGTTTTATTGCACTTTTTAATCATTTTATTGTTTTATTTTCTCATTTTCAATTATTATGGTGTGTAGAATGGAAGGGAGTACGGAGTTGCCCCAATGCTTTCTTGCACAAATGAAATTCAGCCAAGTTACATTATCAAAAATTATTGTATAACCAATAATGTAAATGGAACCATTGTGAAGGCGTAAGTCAACTTATTTCTTTGTAAAGTCTAAAGCGCTCTATATAAAAAACTTTGTATCGTTCTCTTTTAAAAGTTACGATGTCCAATTTTTTCAACGACTAGGTTAGTAATTCCGATTACTTGTTCTACTTTTGTTTTTCTAAAATTAATAATTATGACAAATGAGTCAACTTATTTCTTTGTAAAGTTTAAAGCGGTTTATAAAAAAACTTTGTTGTAATTAAAGTAGGAGACCGTTCCTCCTACCAATGTATTTGACAAATGAATATGATAAATAATCATGGCTATTGATTTAAGATAATTTAACGGTCTAAATGTATTAAATCTTTATTGAGATGTGTTTGGATGTAGGGTACAAGAGTTTTAAAATGTTTTAATAGACTTAGAGCATCTCTAATAGACTCTCTATTTATAAAGAGCATATTTGACATTTTAGAGAGCATCTATAAATTTAGAGAGTAAAATTTTTTAAGTGCTCCAACAATCTTTTTATCTTTAACACTTTATTTTACTTCTTCCAATAAATATTTATTATTTTTTCATATATTTTCTTTTAATATGCCCCTCTCCTAATTATTATATGATTTTATTCTATTTTTTCTATTTTATTTTGTATACACTAATTAATTCAATCATTATTTCATTATTTGGAGTATTGAAAATTGAAATTGTTTGAATGCATTTAATTATAAATAGTGGGTTTGGCTCTCCAAATGTGGAGAGCCAAACTCACTCTCTATTTTGAAAAGTTAATTTAGAGAGTCCGTTGAACTATAATTTTAAAGTTTGGCTCTTTAAAATAAAGAGAATCTTATGTTTAAAGAGTCCATTGGATATGCTCTTAGACCATTAAATTAGCATAATCAATAGTCATGATTATTTGTTAAATTTATTGGTAGGAGGAGCGATCCCTATTAAAGTATATATTAGTTAATGTGTAAAAACAAAAATCTTCCTCATACTTTCTATTTTTTCATCTTTAATACTATTTAGTATTCATTTGATTTTGCGAAAATTATTATTATTATTTTGGTAAATTTTGATAAAAGTTGTGAATTTTTTACTTCAAATTTTTAGCACAAATTTCACTAAATCAAACAAGCCCTTAATACGAATTCAATGAAGTATAACAATATATATGTCGAGAGTTTTAAACTTTCATTTTAGTTTCAATTGATTCTAATCCATTTTTATTTGACTAATATGTCATAAATATTTTACGTAGAACATTTATTCGGTGATTGTTTTTCTATATATGTTGTAAAGTGGGGTTAATTATTTCAAAATAACTGAATTTTGGGCCTCGTCAGGAGAACTTAAATAAACTTTAAAATGTCGTTGAAATATTACTAAACTTTGTCAAAATGTTCTCCATGTTGGCCGAATTCATGGAAGTGACCCAAAGTAATAAAAACAAGAACCGAAAATGAAATGAAATTAACCGAGGCAAGAGTTGAACTCTTTGTCTTAAGTCAAATTGCCCATAAGGTGCTTTCGGTCTTTGGCAAATGGCTCCCAAGATACTAACGGTTTCAGCTTGAGTTTAGTAGCACAACAAAAACTCAATACAATGAACCAAAGATGGCTTTTGTACTCCAACGGATGAATGAAATGGAAAACCGATTTTTATGCAACTTTTATGCAATAAAAATGGTTCAAAGATGAAGAATATGAGTGCTTTATGATTGCAATATGTTTCGTATCAATATATCTTCAGAATGGACGTCCACGACCCTTTTTAACGTTGGAGAGTTGGTTGGAAACGAAAAGGAATGAACCAAACCGTGCAACTCTTCAAAAGGATATGTCATTCACGCGAATCCATGCGATCGCATGGTTTAACCAAGCTGCGATCGCAAGGTACAAAAATGGAGCGAGAATAACGTCGAGAATAACCATGCGATCGCAAGAGGCTTTGCCTCTGCGATCGCATGGAAGGACCAAAATACACTCTGTTAAAAATTAACCAACTTGCGATCGCAGGTTTACATACTGGCGATCGCATGGTCAAACATTTGACCCGATTTTGTCCTTTTCGTAATTTCTCATTCATTCGATATTGGTTTCGAGATGCCAAATATACCCTTTAAACATACAGATAAATCTAAATTTTTGGGGGCGTTGCCCCGAATGATTAGGGCGCCGCCTCGACCCCGCGACCGACCAAGGCGGGTCGAACCCCGCGACCGACCGGGCGGTCGATCTCGTTCGGGCGTTGCCCCGGCGTCAAGCGTCAAGTGGCAAACAAATTTGCCTAAACGGATTGGGTCGGGTCTTGTATATTTGGCTAAGTTGACACGAGTCACTTAGTTAATTCTCGACTTTTTAAACCAATTTCCAACACTCCATCCATCACTTTTTAGTTGTTAGGATTCCGTTGATTGCCTTTGATAGAATACCCTGCGTGGCAGACAAAATTCAACCGTGGCAAACCTCTGCCGTCCAATTTTTCCAACCAATTAGAAAGCGTGTTGCCATGGCACCAATACACACTTGAAAAACACGATTTATATCCAAAAAAAACACAAATTTTTCACAGATAATCCAAAAATTGGCCACATACAATTCACATATGGTAACCCAAATCTGCTTTGAAAACCTAATCCCCTTGCCACCACCAACATATCTGAGTCTTGGGATGGATAACTCTTCAAATTCTTCACACATAATGGATGGACTTGTGTCATTGTGGTCAATTTCCAATTTTGAATACCTCTTGGACGGAGGGTAATACTGGACGTCGGTTTCAAGATTGCAACTTCTATGGGAAGGTAGATGCTTGCAATTTCTTTACATGGACTCATCCTCTTCCGCACCCTAAACACAAGTTAGTAATGAACGAGTTGTTGCGAAATAAAAATGAGATTGACAACAAAAAAAGAAAAATGCTCACGAGCTTCAAAATTTATCAAATTGGTTTCTAGAATTCTAGTTGCTTCTTAGCTACATCATTCTTCGTCTTAAGTTTTGAACTTGTTGGGCAAAGATTTACAAAGAGGTGGACGAAGGATGTACTCTGTATTTAGGATCTATGTTGAAATATTTAGGATCATATGTTTGTTTCATGTGTTAAAATGATTTGCCTTACATATTGGACATTTGTTGTTGTGCAAATGGTACTAAATTGTGTAATGTGTGATTATGTTTTTGGTAATTACTCTTTTACTGCAATTACCACGTACTTTGTCTGACATGACGTATTAGTTAATGTCAATTGTATCTATGTTAAAATTTAACAGTGATACATATGGTTTTAGGTTAACGTTTCTAGTCGAGTAACCAATAGTGTATTATTAGAAAATTGAGTGACTACTACTATAAGAAAATTACTTTAATAACTGAAATTTTAAAAAAAACTTCAATGATCGTTCTTTGAAATAAACCCTGGGTGTGTTTATGTCTAAGTTCAACTTCAACCATTTATTATGTTATATTTCTTTATTTTTTGAGAAATTTTCACAATTAGTCTTTAATCCTTAGCGCCTCCGGCAAATTTTTTCGAACTTGTAAAACTGGACTTTATAATCTCTAAAATCTTGTTCCATTTACATATTTCGTCATTTTAACATAATTCTATAGACGTTAATTTCTTCACTCGAGATACACAAGCTAATTTTTCTAGGGGTTGCAAAACACTACCCAACCCAATCTTTCAAACTTTTTTTTTTTGTTCATTTTCAATTTCGAATTTTGAAAGAAAACCTCACTCTTAGAGCATATCCAATAGATTCTTTATTTATAAAAAGCATATTTTACATTTTAGAGAGCATATACAAATCTAAAGAGTGAAATTTTTAAAGTACTCCAGCAGTCTCTTTACTTTTAACACTTCATTTTACTTCTTCCAATAAATATTTATTATCGTTTCTTATATTTTATTTTGACATGCTTCCTCCTAATTATTATATGATTTTTCTCTATTTTATTTTGTATATACTATTTAAATTAGTCAATATATGAGTATTGAAAATTAAAATTCTTAGAATGCATTTAATTATAGAGAGTGGATTTGGCTCTCACTCTCTATTTTAAAAAATTAATTTGAGTGTGTCTTAGAGCATAGTTTTAATGGTTGACTCTCTAAAATAGAGATCATCTTATGTTCAAAGAGCATTTTAGAGATGTTATGAAGAAAAAAAATTAAATACATACACTGATTTAAGGGGTCAACTTTTAAAAGTTTCACTCAAATCTTGTCCTGGTTGTAAGAGTTAAAAATTATAATTTACTAGTTATAATTTCATCACTTAAAAAATAATTTCAACACTCCTAAATATGTGCTAAGTCAGAGTTAGATGAATAATCATTAAACAAGTTCTTCACATAAAGAACACCCCAAGTCATTTACTTTAGTGTTGACGTCCTTTATCCTATCAAATTGCACCACTTCACAACCCATTTTAGTCGTACAACAAATTATCACCCTCATCATCTACCCTGTTCTCTAAATCAATGAAATCTGAGTCATGAAAACATAAAAATCAATTGCGATCACAGTTAGGGTTAGTGCTTTCAAAATCGGATTGTAACATATAAATTCAGCCATTGTGAATAAGGTTTGGGCTAGGTTTGTGTAAATGTTTACAAGGGGACCAACAAAACCTATAACCATTATAATTAGAGTTTGGATTTTCCCAAAAATCAGCACAAGACAAAAATTACATCAGGTTATCAATTAAGGTTCCCCGAAAATCTATGTCTACAGTTGGGGTTTTGGCAAAAAAAAAAAAAAAAACCGTCCTCAAAAATAGGACGAAGTTAAACAACATCATACGACAAAGTTCAAAAGAAAACAAAATATTACACTTACTTCCATGTGGTCCATCCACATGAGACATTGTTATTTTGTAAAAGGAGTGGCCCTGGATTAAATAGGCTGGTCGGGTAGTTTAGTCGAGGGAAATGGGAAAACGGTTAAAGTTCAAGATTCGTCTGAATTTGATTTAGAAAAAAAAAATGTGATTTCTTGTTTTCTTCAAAAGGTTTCAAAGTAGTGTTTTTTCGACTCAAATCGTGTTTTTCAAGTGGCTGCATTGATGACATGGCAGCACACTTTCTATTGGTTGGGAAACTTAGACAGCAGTGGTGTGCAACGTCTGTATTTCGTCTGCCACGCGGACGGTTCCTGTAGGAAATTAGTTAGAAAGTTGTTGATTTTGACTAATTTTGACCAATTATTTAAACAAACGGTTCCTGTTAGAAAGGTTAAATAGATGTTGATTTTAATTAATTTTGACCAATTATTTGAGCAAAATTTGTTAGTCATGTTCTACTAATGACATAAATTCTACCTAGGAATAGATTAACATAGTATATTTAATTGTTCGAATCAATTTCAGATAAATGAGAAATTAAAGCTCAAAGTGAATTTCTGAAATATAAGAATATTGTTGAAAAATATATTAGAATATTATGGAATATTCTAGAATTGTTTGGTTGAAAAGTCGTGTATGTTTAGACATATCATTTCTAAACAATCACATTCTTTCATCTTATAGTTGGATATGTCTTTTGGACATGTCTTTCTATGTTAATTATAAATAGAATATTATGATTGCAAATAAAATAACTTAACTTTTCAACCAAATGTCTCTACACTTTTTACATAAATCATTTTAGTATATAAATAATTTCTGGATAAAGTTCAAGTCCAATTTCTATTTAAAGAGAGAACAAAATACTGTCTGGTTCGTTGTTCTCGTAATTTGGAGAGCTCATATTATGAGAAGTGGTCATTGAATCTTGAAAAACGTGTGCTGAAAAACCGTAAGCACTTGTACGAGGTAATTTCGTTTTAAAGAGAGAGTCAAACTCTTGCTTTGAACGAATCTAATTCTTCATTTCTCAATATTTATATAAGTCGTCATTTTGCTCTTTTGCATGCACGTGATTAAATTGTCAAAATATAAATAATGCACCAATTTTACCAACAATCTTAAGATAAAAAAATTCTCCTGTCAAATTTGCACGAATTTTTTACATATTGCATGTGTTCAATTCTGTTCTAAATTGGACGTAATTGTTGTGCATATATTTTGCCTTAGAATATTGTGACAAAACATTCTGCTTGATTAAATTTTGAATGACTTTCACATTTAAACATAAATTAAAGATATTGTTTAGATTTGATTTATTTTGAAAAATTAAGTGCATAATTCAATTAAGAAAAAAAAATTAGGATGCACAATGTTTAAATAGCACTTGCACTGATTCATAATCAGAAATCCACATCTCATATTTCTGTATGAAGAAACTGTATCAAAGATTCAAAGTTTATGCTTATATGAATGCTGCTTGTGTTCAAATTCTATGATTAAAATTAATTTTGTGCAATCCATTAAAGAATTTGTTTGCATTATGTTATGTTAGTACAAATTTTAATATCATTCCAAGTATTTTGTGAATATTTTATCTATTCATCAAATAAGTGACTAAGCATGCAATGTATAGGATTTGTTTTTCTCACTTAATTGCATTACACGGTTCGTAAATGTTCAAAGGCTTGTTAAATGGTATACAGTTAAGTGTCCTTGTTTTCATTCGAGTTTCTTATGGTTGGAAAACTTATGAGCAAATTTAGAATTATTTTCCAATATCGATTTCTAAAAAGTTAATTGGCAATGGATGCAAGTGTGTCTACTGTATTTGAAAGTGCATGACTTTATCCCTATGCAGTTACATTCATGTCTATTTCATTTACTTTCGTTGTTCTCTCTATCTATGCTTACGAGGAGAAACTCGAAAAGTTCTTGAGTGGACTTGAAGAGATGGCGACATAAATTGTTGTTTTATCTCACGGCTTCGAATCTAGCGAGATTCTGGCATGAAGATGCCTCAACCAATGAAGACAAATTGTCTAATAGGATGTCGGATATAATTTTCTTGACAATGGTGTTTGAAACCAATATGATAGATAACATAAGAATAGTATATCGACACAAACGTTGCTTGTCATGTTTATGCTGACAAAAAGATGTTTTTATCTTACACTTCGATTAGTGGAAGACAACTCTATATGGAAAACTCTTCTACTTTAGAGATCATTAGACTAGGCAAAGTAGTGCTCAAAATGACCTCGGAAAAATAAATAACCATATTTGATGTTTTATATGTTCCAGAGATTCACCTAAGATATACATGAGCAAAGGGTATTTGATTATTTAAGATAAATATAATTAACGATATGATCAAATTTTAAAAGAGTTGACAAATTTATATTGCTAAATTCTACCCAGAATTGTGGGGGTATGATTGTTGTTTGTATTATATCATCAACTTAAGTTTAGATTTAAACCATGATTTATGGGAAATAGTGTGGTTGTCTTCAAATTAAAGTATTGAAATATTAAAACAACATTAAAATGTTGAATTGCATTGGGATCAATCCCTTGTTTACCTTGAAAATCGTACGATGTTATAAATTGAATATCAAATGCAAGGGATTCAAAATGTACTAGTAGATTTAGAGTGCAATTATTTCCGAGAAGTCTTTAAAGCAACGTGTATAGCTCGATCTACGATATAATATGAGTTTATAACTTTAGATAAAGCTGGAGAAGAAGCAGAATGACTTCGTAATTTTTTAGAGGATATTCCATGTTGGGCTAAGCCTGTGTTTGCAATAAATATATATTGTGATAGTCAGTCAGCTATTCGAAAGATACAAAATAGTATGTATAATGGTAAATCTCGACATAAACGTTGAAGACATAATACCATAAAAGTATTTGATTTCAAATTGTGTAATCTCCATCGATTTTATAAAGTCAAAGGAGAATCTCGCGGATCCGCTTACAAAAGGCTAACCAAGAAATCAAGTATATTGCGTATCGAGTGAAATGGGATTAAAAGCCTACTACGCATGAGTCTTCATAATGGTAACCCAACATTGTTGATTGGAGATCCCAAGATCTTGGTTCAATGGGAAAACTAAATTATGAAGATTCAGTTATCTCCTACCCATTTCTATTGTAAGAAAAAGTGCTCTCTTACAGAGTGTATAAGGTTAAGTTATAACTTTTAATGATTCTTATAACTTGGATAAACCAAGTGGAGTATGACATAATGCTCTTAATAGGAGATTACCTATGTAAGTGTGAAGTGTAGCCACTTCTATGAGAATGTTTCAAGACTTGAATTCTTTGAAGCACTTATGAAACCCCAAGAGTTGTTCAGGGCCAAAATGAACACAACAGTGAGAACCGAAGGTGTTATGGAGGATATTGTGTGGCTATTGTCTTGGTTTACACCAACGGCTGAACAGTTCAAGACGTTCACTGATTAGCTAAGTAAATTCGATAGTATTCTACTAAGGAATGTTCAAAGCTAGAAGCCACATATCCTGATGCAATAGCTTTCCGCATGTACTCTCTTTTAGTGTCTGCATAGTCGTTTGCATTAATTTTTATTTATGTGAGGGATTGTTGGAAATAGGATGTAGTGTTTTGACTAACTTTGACCAATTATTTAAGCAAAACTCATTAGTCACTAAAATTTTGAAAGACTACGTTTTCTTTTTAGGAAGTGACAAAGATTTTTAGAAGTATCTTTTTGTATGTATTATTAAAAAAAGTTAATTCCGATAACCATCACTAAAATTAATTAAAAATTCCAAAATAATAATTGAAGTAATTTTCTTATAATATTAGTTACTCTAAGTTTTAACGATACACTAATAGTTACACGATTGAAACGTTAACTTAAAAATCTATGTTTCACTATTAAATTTTAACGTGATACAAACGACCTTAACTAGTACACCACGTGAGAGAAAAATGCCTCACATTAAAAAATTCGAGAACAAAAAATGATTGCTTATTAAAATCAGACAATATAGAAAAATATGTTTGATAATTTCATATTTAACTGCAATCAATATGACTTGTCTGATGCAGTTTACTAGTTAACGCCGTATGTATCCACTATGTAATTCTACAATGACACGTAAGATGTTTAGGTTAACGTTTTCAGCATAGTAACTTTAGATAACATTTAGAAACTTGAATGATTATTACGGAATTTTTTTTTACTTCGATCACCATTTTGAAAATTTTAAGAAAGTTAACATTAATGAGTTAAATATTTTATTAATTATTGAACTTTTAGTCATGTCTTCGATCATTCACTAAACTTCACATATTGATGCGTGCTCACTCAAGTCTGGAAAGTTATGCTCTGTTAATCACTCTTCACGATTAATCACTCTTCACGATTTCAATTAAAAGTGTACATCTATAGACAGAAGTGTACACGTGGCTAACAAAATGCCCAAGTGGCACACATTTGAGATTAAATTTTGAAAGTTAAAAATTTCTATAATACTTTTAATG
This sequence comes from Forsythia suspensa, assembly GCA_023638005.1. Lineage (NCBI taxonomy): Eukaryota > Viridiplantae > Streptophyta > Magnoliopsida > Lamiales > Oleaceae > Forsythia > Forsythia suspensa. The sequence goes on from CM042663.1 coordinate 21,832,605, forward strand.
AAATCTTTGATTACCATTGAACTTTCAAATGTTGCTACGTGCTCACTAAACTTTAGAAAATTACGATTTGTTAATCACTTCTCACAATTTCATAACTGCCAATATACGGAAGCACACACGTGGGACTGACGAAATGCCCACGTTGCACACATTTGGGTTAAATTTTGCCAAAATTAAAGTTGATCCTCCATGTCATCAAAGTACTTTTGAAAATACGATTTATACACGAGAAACATATATTCTTTCCAAATTAAAATTCCTCAAATTCAATTTCCCCAAATTTGATTCATAATCCTAACCCCTTATCACCTGCGACAAAATGACAGTGTTACCTCAAAAACCAACATAAATGAGGACCACCACTTCGTTTAGAAATCAACAATGTTGCACATGAAAGTAATGCCAAAGTCTATTGGTATTTTTTGTATCGTATTAAGTACCCAAAATATGTATGTATGAAGTTTTTCTTTACGAAACTTAACCTTAAACGTGAAATGTACACTAAATCATCTCTTTCAATTGAAAAGAGAATTACTACCTTACACATATGTAAGGAGTCTTTCTTCCTCTATTCTATAGAGATATAGAAATAAAAAATTTATTTTAGATAATGGAAGGGCTCAAACGAGCCTATAAAAATAAATAAATAAAGAAAAAATAAATTTCATATTGCATGCCGCATGTTAAAACATATATTTCAAGTCGAAAAATATGTATTGTGGCTATATTGGATCTCTTTTAGTAACTAATTGCTTTTTTTTTTTCTACCAGATTTGGAAGATGATCTATACTTTATTGATTTTGAGAATGAATTTGAGGATGATGATGATCTACTGTATGAGCAAAATGTCATAGAAGTCATTGAAACGGAAGTTAAAGATAGAGTACTTGAAGGGACCAAATAGGTTGACAATGAAGTAGACGACTTAAAGTATTTATGTTCTGAATAATTACTAATTTATTGTGCATCTGATGATGAAGTTGATTTTCCAAATAGAGAGGTGATTTTTAATTAGGTTGGTGTTGGGGGTAACACTATCGTTTTATGACATGAGAAAATGTTAGGGTTAGGGAATTGAATTTGGCCGAATAGACTTTGAGATATTTCAATTTGAAGAAAGAATATGTTTCTCATGTATAAATCGTATTTTGAAAAAATAATTTGATGTGCCACATGGGCATAGATCTAAATGTAGCTTGGCGGTGACTTGGTTGGCGTGGGATTAATATCACTGCTCGGTCCGTCTCCGCGCTAGTCTTCTCTCTGCGCTTGACGACCTCCGGTGGTCTTGTGTCTCTCTCGGCCCTTGTTCTAGCCCCAGCTGTTGAAGCTCACGATTTTCCAAAATCGGTTGTGACCTAGCTCCCCTCCCATTTCATCATCGTGTATCCGTGTAAACACAGTAATGAAATTTTTTTAAGTATTACGAGGGTATAGTGAGATTGGAGAACAACTTGTTTGTTGCCAATTCTAATCGTACCCAATGATTTGCCAAATGGGCGTGGGGACTATATGATATCATCCGAAATGGTTTATGAATTTGTGATGAATTTGCATGATATTTGTTGTTTTGTGTGTTGTGGGCTGATTTGTGATGAATTGGGATGATTTGTGATGAATTGGGATGATTTGCCTCAAATGGCATGATGATCCGGTGAAGGTATTATTTTTGTGCCCTATCTTTTTCTTGCCCAATGATTGGCCGTTTGTTGTATGAGGGAGAGGAGATAGGGTATGTGATGATAATGTGGGGACTAGATCGGGGATTGTAAGTCGATAGCAATTTGTGATGATCAATTTTGATGATTTTATGTGATTGTTGGAATTTGGCAAATACACAAGTAGTCCCGTATCTTGGCTTGGCATCCCGGATGGCATGACTAAAAGGTTGTAGCTCCGTCACGTTAATGCAACTTAGGTGTTTGCGAGCCCATGGCGGTGCTAATGAATGTAGGCGAAAAAAATGATCCGAGCCTCTAATGTATATGTTAAATCGTAATCTAATGTATAGCGTATAGAACTTATTGGTATTCTTGTAATATTGGTGTCACCTTGAATAACAGATAGGTAAGGATCGATGTCTTCGTCTAGTGGAAATGTTCTCCAACCACGACTTAGATGTAGATGTGGTGCGTATATGAAGATTCATACCTCGACACTCCGAAAGGAATCCACACCGTCGATATTGGAGATGTCATAGTGTGAAGGTAAGTCATCGTTCAAATGTATGTTTTGGATTGTTCAATTGAATTGACTAGAATTATATTATGCTATTGCGAGGATGGTACAATGTGTGGTGGCTTTAGTTGGGCCGACGAGGTTGAATGTAATATTGGATCGATCGGACAGGACCGTGAACATCTGGCGTTTAGAAGTGGATGAATTGGTGAATTTAATAGACAAGGTAGAGAAGCTAGAAGACAAAGTTCGCTCACTACGGCGTCTTAGTCATAGGCAATACAATTCTTGTGGATGTTTTATTCATTTCATGTATCGCAGTAATTGTATTTTTGTAATGAATATGCTTGTCTAAGTTTGTAATCCAATTAAAATAACTTTTTATTTATTAGTAAAAGCACATTAACGTTTCCTTATATGATAATTACCAACATCGAATTCATATGTACTACTGTATTCAATTAAAATTGTTTGGTCACACCTAACAGGTTTAATGTAATAGCCGAATGATTCATGTCATTAAAAGTTGAAAAATTCATCCGTTCTAACAACACACAACAATTACCCAGTTGTTAACAAAGTAAACATAAATGCATTGTTGAAATACATAAGGTAGCACATGAATCAATAAACTTGCTAGAAATCAAATGTGAAATTCGGATCATCCCTATTCGAACCGCCACCTAATGATGTGAGCGGCGTCCTCTCTCCAGCTTCCTTGAGGGCCATCATAGTACTGGTTCTCGGGGATGTTTGGTACATTGATCTACAAAAATAAATGATATTAGTACAAATTTATTAGTGTCAAATAAATTTCTTGCTAGATTACACTAATGCTGAAGTTACCTAAACAATTCCAACGTCGCGGTATGTATTTATCTCGAAGTAAAAGAACTTGTTTTTTCAAAAACATACCATGTGGCGACATGGATAACCTTCAAACTGCGAAGCTGCGACAATCACGGGACCATAGTCATTGTCGGGTGTAATAGGTAACCTCCGTTGCCTATCAAAATGTTTTCCTTCATATCTAACCACACTGTATGCTTTTCCCACCGATGAAATTTGACCGCTTCGGCATATGTAAACATTACTACGATCAACTTCCGTCTGCGAAACAACAAAAACACCTTCTTCGTGTAGATTTCAACCATCCGCCGCTCCATCATGTAGGATCGACATCAGCGGGGTTTTCATTCAGATCAACATGGTTAGCCACTAGTTTCGTGGCGTTGATGACCTCGATGCCCTATTAAACCTTGTAATGAATGCCATTAAATAAACATGTGGATAGGTCAAAATCAAATGTGAAATGCTCTATAAGTGTTTCGGTAATAAGCGAATTCTTCCAAATCGATACTCGGTTGATCCAGGTGAGATTGCTATTGTGTCCACATTAACAATTCACTGAGCTTTAACATCTAACTAAAATTTAATAAATACAATATGTCTACAACATCATTTCCTTGAGGGCCATCAAAATTCATGATTGATACAAATTTATTAGTGTCAAATAAATTTCTTGCTAGTACTAAATCGACCTTTAGAAGACTTCAAGCGTTTTTCCACATCCCTTAGGCCTCGGCCTTGATTTTCAAATTCAACAGTTCACTCATGTAATTATTAAGACCGACTTATCCACCAGAAGAATGTGTCGGGCCATTAAAGATTGGGTAGATGAAAGGTCCGTGTTTGAAGTTGCATTTGTTTCGCAAATAAGCCCAATTTGGCATTCTTTGTCAACGTCGCGATATGTATTTATTCGAAGTAAAGAACTTGTTTTTTTTCAAAAACATACCATGTGGCGACATGGATAACCTTGATTCAAATTCTATCAAAATGTCCATCTAACCACATTGTATGTTTTCCCACCGATGAAATTTGACCGCTTGAGCATATTAAACATTACTCGATCAAGGGACACTTCGTAGATTTCAACCATCTCGCTGCCATCCATCATAAGGACCGGACATCAAGCGGGGTTTTCATTCGATCAACATGGTTAGCCAACTTGCCTATTAAACCTTGTAATGAATGCCAATGAGTTGTTTACATTCACGCGTACCTCTTAAAAATGCGTGACCACTCTCGGATCGTTGATATTGCTAGACATTCTGCGCTAAATATATGCTTAACATATCACGAGCACCCACCGAAGGCCGGATGTATACATCGATTGTTGAACGTTCATCAAATTCAACCGGTGTCTCTCGAATTTTTAATAATAGTTGTGAAAATTTGTTTTCCATTCCTATCAAATACATGAAACAATAAACACACAAACAAAGGGAAAATACCTTATTCGTGTTATTATCGAATACCACGGCATCGCTAAAACAACTATATGACCGTATAGATTCAAAGATCGCCCATTGATAACAACGAACAAAACTCGTAGTCAAAATCGATCATATACTTTTTGCTCTTCTCGAATGTTTCTTTTGGTTTATCTATCTTAGTTCACCAAATTGTTGAGTTAGTGCTTTCTTTGTACTCGACGGCGGTCAGGTGAGATTGTAACAAATATTATATCCACATTTGCCCGTTTGTTGCTTCACTACTGGTTAATCTTCAGACGCGCAGAATCCCCGATATGTGCAAAACAACTTCCAATAACTTTTCAAGCCTCCCTTGCATAAATTGTAGAAAATGTAAATTTGCCTCGTGTGATTCAAATTCTTGTCCGGTTGTAGGGATAAATATCGTTGGTTGAACTTTGTGATTCCATTCCTATCAAATACAAACAATTTGTATAATACAAAATTATCATCATATACATTTTATTAGTTCACAATGATATTATACAACTACTTCATATTGCAACAACTTTTCAATCAATAAACAATTATCCTTTCAATTTGTATAATCTTTTCACATTGCATCTCATAGCACTAGTTCAAATTTATTAATTCCATTACTTCATCCCCATTGCAACAATTTTTCAATCAATAAACAATTATCATTTCCAATTTGTATAATTTTTTCACATTGCATCTCATAGCACTAGTTCAAAAAATTACGTTGATCTCGCAATTGGGATGACCACGGCAGATAGATAAAATTTCCAAGGTGAGACAAGGTGTTGCCGAGAGCTAGGGCACAATGGTGAGCTTGTGGCAGAGATAACATTCAACGGTGGGGAGGCGCACAGGTTTACCGGGATACACAGATGATGAAATGGGAGGGAGCTAGGTCACAACCGAATTTTGGGAAATCGTGAGCTTCAACAGTGGGGGCTAGAACAAGGCCGAGAGAGACAGCAAGACCACCGGGAGCGATCGCGGCAGAGAAGCGATCATGGAAATGGAGAAGCGATCAGCGATCAAGCCATGCGGAGAAGCAATCAGCAGAGAGAAGAGTCGCAGTGATCGCGGCCGGGAGCAATGATCAGCCATATGAAAGTCATGGGAGGAATGGCCATGACGAGCCGCAGCGGAGATATAGTCGCGATTAATGAGAGGTAGGCAGGGCACACAAGGCCCCGTGAGTGGACGGTGTCTCTCGGCCGGAACTAGGGCATAAGCGATTTGGGGAAATCGGAGGGGGGAGGAGAGAGAGAAATGTCAGTTGGGGAAGTGGGGTGGGGGTGGGGAGGGAAAATTTAATCCCATTTTTTTTGCCCATTTGGCGCCAAAGTCACCGCCAAATGGGCGATGGGACTATAATTTTCCCCGGTGGGGCTGATCGAGTGATCCATCACCACGTATGCGCTTCTTTTCTAGCGGTTAATGAATCGTGAGAGTGATTAATGGAGCAAACTTTCTAAATTTGACAAAACAATATTTGAAAGTTTGGTGAATAATCGAAAATTCGACTAAAAATTAAGTAATTATTGAAACATTTAACTTTAAATATGTGACATGTGGATATTTTCGTCAATCACGTGTGTACTTCTACCCATTAACAATTACGGAGCATAACTTTTTAAAGTTTAATAAATACACAACATCATTTAAAAATTCAGTGAATGATTAAAAACGCTGCTAAAAGTTTAGTCATTATTAAAATATTTGTGTCTAAAATTAATTTAAAAATAAAAGGGACACGTTTTCAGAAAAAGAAAAAATAAATAAAAAGGGCACAAAACAACCTAAACGCAGTGTCTCATTCTCTCCGTCTCTCTACCCACACAGCCGAAACTTGAGAATTAACGAACAGTATATATACAAACCCCTGTACTGAAAGTGAACTGCCGACTGGAAAATGTCTCCCAAGCCGAATCGGAAGAACTCATGCCTACCGGAAGGTGTTACAGTGGAGATCCTCTCAAGACTTCCCGTCAAAGCCCTTCTCCGATTCAAGTGCGTATGTACCCACTGGCGCACCTTAATCTCGTCCCCTTTTATCACATCTTTGCACCTTAACCGCTCCATTTCCAATCCCGCGAGGCACTCCATTTTTGTTCACGACACATACGAATACCCACCCTTGTCCTTCGTCCCCGTCACATTTTCCCCAATCGAAAACTTCGATTCTCTGCTGTATAAGGCCTACTGTTTCGGCCAGGATATAATGTATGCGGGCTCTATCAATGGCTTGCTCTGTATAATTGGGAGAACACCTGATTGCATCTCAATATGGAATCCTTCCACCAGACTCTTCAAGACACTCCCACCTGGTAAATATAGAGGTCCAAGTAATATTTCATGTGGGTTTGGTTGGGATCCCATTGCGAATGATTACAAGGTAGTAAGGATTGGTTCTAAATGTGAGGACGGGAAAACGTGGGCTGAGGTGTGGTCGGCCAATATAGAATCTTGGAGGGAGATTAAAGTTGATCGCAATTTTATCCCTCTCCGCCGTGTTTGTGATGTGACAGTGGAGGGATTTGCTCATTGGATTGTCAAGGATGGGAATAACACTGAAATGAACCCTCTAGTAGCTTCATTTGACATGAGTACTGAGGTACTGCAGCTGGTTCCCGTGCCTGAACTTTTACTTCGGTTGGTTCCAAAGACGGCAATTTTAGTCGGAGAGCGGCGTGCTTTTTGTATGAATTGGAAGGAAACTTTTGCTCTGGCAGGACGTGTTGGGCCAGAGCCAGAGTCCAGGAAAATATATCAAGTATGGACGATGGAAAATAGTGCCAGAAAGGAACCTTGGAGTAAGAAATTCACCTTTGAACTGGATGTCGAGTTTGAACGTTTAATGTGCAGTGTAAATGGAAAATTTGTACTCGTGAGGGGAGGAGAAGTGATCTTATATGACGTTGAAACCCGAGAAACCAAGACAGTTGGAATTCAGAAAGATAGTTGGTTGGTGCTTCAGGCTGACTACTACGTGGAGAGCCTAGTGTCAATCAAAGGGTTTACTCCCCTTGGAGAAGATGCAAAGAAGATGGAGTGAAGAAGACTAAATGAAACCTAACTTTGGTCTTAAGTAAGCGATTTTTGATTTTTGTTGTGCTACAAATTTTGGCATTAATTTTAAATGCTTTTAGCATTTGGGATTGATAATGAACGCTTTATATGTACATATTTTCACGCCCTTAGCTTTTGAGCTTGTAGGTGTTTATATCCCATTATAGCAATGTGGCATGTTAACACTGTTTAAGGACATGTTATGAGTTTCCATAGGACAGTGCTTGCTTATGGTTTAGTTGCAGTAAAATCTTGATTTTTAATCTTTTTTCTTCAACTTTCTTTATGTGACTGCAAGTCCCTTGACTGTGCCAGTAGCTTATGTAAAAATCTTGAATGTGTTAGACAGTGCCATGATACTGTTAATTAATAAGTCATGACTCATTGTGAACGAGCAATCAAATTATTTGGGCTGGGATAAAAAATGTGTGCATGTGTGTGGGTGCCATAATTTTCACATATTCGGCATTCTTGCGTGCAAAATGGGCCTAATGGCTAGGTGCATTAGGTAAGATCTTCCATCTGTGTGCAAAGATGTAATGTTTATACAACATGGCTACTGGCTATGCCATTCCATAACCAGCAGTTGCATTGTAAGTTGATGTGGACATTGTACTTTCTGATTTAAATGAATTCAAAGCAGGATTATCATTTGATGAATGTTTATTGTGTAAAACTGCAGGGATTTTTTTTTCCCCTAGAAAATTGGATTCCCTTGTTAATGGAATATATTTTGTTTAAAGATATTGTGGTCGACCAAGGATTTGGGATTTATAAATTTTTCTGGGGGTGGGGACTTATCATTCACATGTAGGCTGTAGTAGCGCAATGCGCATTTTGAAAATGAGGCTTAGCGGGAGGTGCCAAGTGTAGAAAGAAAAGCGAGAATCAACTTGAATTTGGAATGGAAGTTAGCATAACGAACTTGTTACTTCTTAATTCTAAATTCAACTACAGTTTAATAAAGAATAAAAATTGTTCCCATATTAAAGTAATTTTAGAAAGATAGATATATAATACAATGCATGAGTAACAATCTTAAATGACGAAAGCATTTAATAATTTTCTTTTTCTGTGAAAGTGGACAACTTATTTGACTAATATCGAATGCATCTATAAACAGGAGAGAGAACGTTTTGCTGTTGTTGCGCTCTGAATTGAAAGAAATGCTAGCTTTTTTGCTAGCCTAACGCTTGCATATAGTTGGCGTTTCGAGGTTAAGTCTTGGAAACCATTGCTTATAATGATCTGGCAATAGCTAATTTTGAAAGGTAACACAGACATTTTGTGATGCCTAAAGCTAGGAATCCCGAGGCCTTATAAACTTTTCATATAAGCTCTCCAAAGTAGATGATACAAATACCCTCAAAAGCACACAAACTGAACTCTCAAAAATACCCACAAAACCCGACCTGTTCAGGAATCTCCAAACAGGAGCATAATAGACCAAAACAGTACCCCTGGACATAAAATAACAAAATAAATCTCGCAACCTATACTTTATTTAGTTATATTGCAGTGTGTATTTTTTCATGATAGGTAATAGAAATAGAAAATATAAGATAATTGACTGGAGCGTGATAAACGAGCCTCCACATGGATTTCCTTAATTTGTTTACAGATGTGAAACTGTTTCTTTTTTTGTTTTACTCACTAAATGAAGGACTAGAATTGAGACAAAACGAAGAGGAGATAATGTGACTATTATGTAAGGACAAGTGAAAGTATGTGTACTTTTCCTCATGGTTCAATGAGGAAAGTTGTAGTTTCTGTTTTTATAATAGAGATGTCACAAGGTGTAAAATATTTTGGTGGATTGAATACTGTACCATTTGCTATAATTAACCGTAAAGTACTATTTTGCAAATAGATGACAGTTTTGTTCACAAGTCTATGCACTATACAAGGAGTACTATCAAACCAAAAAATGATTTGGCTTGAAAGGATTTTATTAATGCTGTGATGTTTCATATTTTTATGTAGTTTCTTTCTAACATATGAAAAATGTAATAAATTGGGAGAATTGTATCTGCTTCGAACATAATTCCAAAGTAGGAGATTGCTGGGAAATTGTTGTGCCTTGGTGACTTCTTTTCAGAAGTTAAAAGTTAATAGATTATCTTATATGATTGCTTCAGCCACTGTCTAATTTTCGAAGTATCTTCTATTAGCATATGTTTGGTAGTGCTAAAATTATTTTTTAAGTGCTTATATTATAAGTTGTAGGTGAATGTGTGGTTATAAAGTGAGTTGTAAGTTGTGGGTCCTATGAAATTTGTGGATAAAAAGAATGTTTGACCAACTCAAATTATAATTTAAGCAATGGCAAACATGTGTTATTTTGAAGGATTTATTATGCAATATTTGCTGGTCGGGTGTTGTATATTTAGAATACTGTTGTTGGGTGTTAGTAAAGTGTTGTCAGACAAAAGGCTGCTTCAAGGAAATGTGTAGTAAATGGTGGTTGAAGGGGCACTTTGTATGTGAAGAGATATATAAGTCGCTATACTCTCTAAATGGCTTTAACATGCAAGGATTGGACCAATTCTGTTGCTTCTTCGAGTAACCTGACTCTCTTCAGTTTTCCTTTTCCTTTGCTGATCTTTGATGTTAAATTTGTGTTTAGCAGCTTTCTTTATGTGGCAGAAGTACCTCTGATTGCGCTAGCTAATTATGTAAAAAACTTGGATGTGGTGCAATGTGCAACGATGGTGATAATTAATAGTAATGACTTGCAATGGACTAGGATAAAAATTGCGTGCAATGGGAGTAATGCATCATAATGGCTTATTTCATGTCCGCAGCTACTTGAATGATTTATTAGTGGATTAGATAAGATCTTCTATTTTATATTTGAAGATGTCATATTTTTGTAGTTCTTTTGGTTTATACTACATGGCTAATGGATATGCCAATGAATGTTGTCACGGTGGCATTGTAAGTTGATGTGCGCGTTGTTTTTCTTATTTGAACATAACTTGAATCAAGATTGTCGTGCTGAGGCATTTTTATGGTGTCAACTGCAGGTGCTTGTTATAAAGAATATTTGTGGTGTTCGTTTTTTGCTTTATTTTCCTCTTTGTATGCAAATCTCTATGGAACTCTATGCTACATGTATGCCTTGTTCATCCTTTTTTCTTTTAAGCAAGTTGGAGTTCCTTGATCGTGGAATATATATAAGTTTATCTTTGCTAGGGAAGTGGACAATTTGTTGGACTCAGTGTTGTTTTATTTGTAAACTGGGCTAGAAAAAATACTAGAATAGATGGGACCGAAGCAGCCACTTTAGATTAGAGCTATCCAGACCAATCAGAAACTGAAAAGATATGCCTGGTCTTGAAGCTTTTGAGATCTGAAATTGAGTGTAAATCAGTGCTTTTTGATTAGCTTATCACTCGCATATAGTTGGTGTTTCAAGGTTAGGTCGTGGAAGTTGTAGCCTATGATGCTGTAGCGTGTGATGTCCCAAATTCTATAACTCCACGTATTACTCAAAATCTACCCATCTACATTTATAATTTCATCATAGATTACTATTTAGGCAAGTGAAGTTGAGAAATATTACTTTTGCAGAAGTAAACTAAACAAGTTTAAAAAGAGCAAATTGTTGCCAAAAATCATCTGATCCTTGAAACGACCTCAAAAAAACAAGAAAAATAATTTGAAACTTTATAACACAAGTGCGAATAAAATATCCAAAACTTACTAGAACTTCAATTGATAGAGTAGTCAATTTTTTTTATAAACTCGTAAATTTCCAGGCACAAAAAAGGCCGTAACCAATTTGATAAACCTCGAATTAATGTGATTTCAAGTCATGTGGTTAGATAACCCGTAAGGCTATCAAACTCCACTAGTTTCACAAAGAAATTCCAAGTATCCAAGTCATTATGAATTTTTAAAATACTAGTTTCAAAAGAAATTCAAGTATCCAAGTCATTATGAATTTTTATACTAAAGAGAAAAAAAAAAAAAAAAAAAAAACTCAAGATTGCAAATAGACCAACTAAACACTAATTACATAAAAACATGTATATATCATACAATGAGACTATGAGCCACAATTTGTACTAAAAGTTAATCATGTAATGAAAAGCAATTCTCGAATCAATATTCATCATTCAAAACCAACTAATTCCCGATTATAACATAAAAATTAAACTCTAAGCTACTACAGGGTGGGTAAGCAATACTTAGGCTTCCATTTTAAATCTTGAGAAAATGAGTCATAATCTGCCCACCTGCACAAACGTCTACAGCTAGGGGGATGATGACTAAAATATTCGATTCGCTCCAAACTTGATAGATATTCGATCCGAATAAAGCGAAAAATTTTCGAATCCGCGGATCAGCGGGGCGGATTGAATCATGTGTGCCCCGATCCGATCCTCACTATTTGAAAAATAAAGAAAGAAAAAAGAAAAAAATAATAAAGTAGTAAAATTTATTTCAATGTTTGTTTAATTTTTTGAATAATAATTGAAAAAAAATACATGGATCAATGCGGATCAAAGCAGTGATCGCTCCAACCCGGATCCAATCCGTCCCGAGAAATGACAGATGAATCCGCAAATTTGGATCTTCTAAAATTGATCCGGGACAGATACGGATCAGGCCGATCTGACCGAATCCGCCATGTTGCCATCACTATCCATTGCCATTATTGGTTGAAATTTATAAATAAAGAGGAACGAGAAAAACTCAATGAGGTACTTGCAAATTACCATAATCATATCTTGGCAAGAAATTACACTGCAGAAACTCATACCAAAACTATATTTGAAAATTGTCGAACTATGAAACGACAAATCTATGCAAGCGCTGCAATGACATTGAAAAACTTGAAGGTTCAATCTACCTCTGACTCATAGTTTCTTTGAAAGAGCTATAAAATAATTAGTAATCGAATCATAAATCCTTACAATAATATAAGAGTCTTAAATTTTTTACTGTAGTTTTTTCGTCCAATACGCCACCGTTTTGACAATATAGACAGCTGCAATTTTTTACTTTGTTTAGCATTTTACCCCAAAACTCTTATCTCTCTCATAAAAAAAAGTCCTAAGCACAACTAAACATTGGTTTCTGCTGTTGGTCCTCCATGTTTGTTGCCATTTTTCGTGTTAATTTCTTCTTCCTTGAGAACACAGACCACTGGGTTACTATTGTTTTCAATTTCGAAAAAGGTTCAACACTAAAATTGTTTTTTTTGTTCGATTGTAGAAGATTTAAAATTCTCGTAGATTCGTTCCAACCTTTCAATTTCTTGTTTGTTCTGTTCAATTGAAAATATTTTTGGACTTTTAGGTTTGAAAATGTTCTAATGGGTACAGAAATCACACTGATGCGGCTGTTTCCTCATTTTACAGCTATGTTGGTTCTCAACCTCAATGGTGAAGATCGGCCTACAATGAAGGAAGTGGCTGTGGAATTTGAAGGTTTAATGAAGTTCACTAAACATCCTTGGACTCATCAACCCGAACATGAAGAATCTGTATGACTAATGAATCCCAACGAATCATCAGACCTTTACACTGCTCCAATTACTTCAACAAACCTTTACACTGTCCCGATTAGCCTTTATACCAACACTGGGAAATTGTCTGGACAATACAGTTTGGACAATAGTCAAATGATGTCCATCCATCGATGATGGAAAAGGCCTTTCTTTGGTATTCTACTTATTTTCATATGTTTTTCTTGTTTGTGCTTTTTCTTAACTTGATGTAATTCATGTGGTTGTCTTTGTTATAAATGAAAATAATTCAAGTCTTGAACTTTAGTCCATTTTATGTTCTTCCTAAACTCATTATGCTACTAAATTTGCATAGAGATATATGACAAAGTACATTTGGAATGAGAGGAATCAAAAATTGATGGCACATTGCTCTGGTCCATATGATAACGAGGATATTGCATATTTGCATGAAATGCTACTTGTGATGCTAAATAGAATTCTACTAATGATATTTTTACTCAATCATACTTAGAAGCAAAGAGGAAAAGTGTTGACCTCGACTTTTGTATACTATTATGCATTATGGCTGAAATTGACTTTTGTATAACAGCATAAACATGAATACTATTATGCATTATGGCTGAAATTGACTTACATGTGAGGTTGAGAGGCATATAATTTGTAACTCTTATTAACTTGATTTGTTTGGGGGTTGTGAATGGTTAGCATTTTGTGTTCTTTTGGTATAACAAAAGAATTGGTTTTTAATTATCTTGTTTAATTTTACTCAGCTCTAATAAGCTTTAATCTTAAATCCACAAGTCCCTTTGCCTAATGTGGAACTAGAATTTTTCTTGTGTATTGGTCTAAAAGGACAAGAACTTCTCTGAGTTGCTGATGTGTATGTGTAGAATGCTCTTCAAGTTCTACATGGAGTAGAAAGAGGTGAACCCACAGCTTTGTTTCTTTCTCATCAAAGCTTTCATTCAAGGATCCAAGTGACACTGATATAGCACAAAATGGAAGTCAGTTCACTTTCTTCTTGACTGTTCCTTTACACGCTTTCTGTCAGTTGGTTGGTTTTTATGCTTGTCGAGCATACAAAATAAATTTTTTGGGTGTTCTTGTCGAGTAACTCCACAAATAAGTTTTTTTTTTTTTTTTTTTTGTGTTTATCAAAGCGCATTTTTTTTTTTTGGGTGTTCTTGTTGAGTTACAAGAGTAACTCGACAAGAACATTTTTTTTTTTTTGTGTGTTCCTGTCGATTAAGAACAAATATTTTTTTTTTTTTAATTTTTGGTGCTCTAACAATTTTTTTTTTTTCTTGTCGAATAACTCGACAAGAACGAACAATTTTTTTTTTTTTGTTCTTGTTCTTGTTGAGTAACACAACAATAACAACTTTTTTTATTTTTTGTGTTTTTGTTGAGTTAACCATTTTTTTTTTTGTTTTCTTGTCGAGTAACTCGACAAGAACAATTCTTTGTTTTTTTTTTTTTTTTTGTTGTTCTTGTTGAGCAACTCGACAAGAAAAACTTTTCTTCTTCTTCTTCTTCTTCTTCTTCTTATCGAGTTGCTCAACAAGATGAACCAATTTTTTTCCCCTTCTTTTTATCAATTGTGGTACGAGGAACCAGCTTTTTTTTCTTTTTTATCAATTGTGGTACATGGGCTTTAGCTCCCTCCTTCCCCATGAATTGTGCTATGTGGGCTTTAGCCCATCCCATCCCCCCTTTTTTTTTTCCTTATTTTTTTTTTTTTTTTTACACATTGTCATTCAAATATTTAGTAATCTTTTTTATTTTATCTTATAAGTAAATTATACATATTACAAATTATTTTTGTCCTTAATTTTTTTTACTATTCACATATTCATCTAGATTTTCATTCAATTTGTCACCAATCTTTTTTTTTTTTTTAATTTAATGTTATAAGCAAATTGTACCCAATTCTTTGATATTTTGCTTTTGAATCATTAGTAAAAAAGTTGAACCTGAGTTTGAAGAATGAGAGTTTGGTCCAATTCAAATTCTCGAAGTAGTGCAATTTAATAAAAATATAAAAATAGTCACTTTACACATCATTTTACTAACATCCAAATGTCGTTTACAAATCTTAGTTATTTAATTTTTTTTTATGAATTATGTGTTTATTTAGTTGAAAGAATTTCAACATTTTACTTAATTAAAAAATATGTTTTTATATTTATTATTTACATATTATACATTTAATATTTTTTATTTTATACATATATATTCATGCAATACCTACATGCAACATACGTACCAAAAACTAGTATAAATTCAAATCATGAAGGATATGGAATAACAACCATTTCTCATAGCACCTCACTTTATTTTTGAAATCTGAATTTTTAAAGAATAATTGTTTATTCTCATATGTGCGCGTAAAGGCCCCAAAAATTTCTTGCTTGAAAATTTTATGTTTATGCGTATATGATTGGTGTATGATTTCTTGCTTGAAATTGTATGCTTGTGTGTGTATATGTTCAACATAGATCCAATTTCTCACGTAATTGGATTTCAAAGAAAGAATTTGAATGTTTGAGATTGTTATTATTACTCTATTTTACCCAATAATTGCGGAAATCTCCAATGAATTTGCGGTAACCAGTATGGAATTCAAGCTTATGCACATATTGAAACACGGCAGATTTGATTTTCACTTATTAATAAACAGAATATGCATCAACTTGTTCTTTACTCGATACGCTTATATAACTTCTTAAATTGGATTTTTCAGACAAACAGGAATTAAAGTACAAGTTAGAGCGCTCAAGAACATAGGCAAAGGTTGCTCACTCTAGCAGAAGCAGCTCGAAGCAAGAACACGTGGTGCAACAACAAGTCAATGGCGCTTCTTCCCTGTTGCTACTTCCCAAGCATGTAAAATGTGGCCGACTATTTCCTCCACGCCAACACCATTCTTGACCTGCACATGAATACTTTCATTAACGTCGTTGTGGTATTTTTGAAATTTCCTCTTGTTCTTTTTATTTCCCAATTTCTGATGGCACTGTTAGTATCTTTTTGAAGTCTAAGACAAACCTTGAAAGACACAATTATGTCACTAACACCAGGGTACAAACATCATGGACGTATACCATAAAGAATATGAAAAACAGAAAATTTACGAAACCTGAGCAAAAACTAATGGTCCACCGTCCCTCATGCGAACTGCATCACGTTCCATGACCTGCAGATCAGCTCCAACTGCCGCTGCCAGGTCAGTTTTGTTTATGACCTAAAGTGAAAAGTGCAACTTCCAACTATTAGATCAATTTCATAATTAGCAATTGCAGGTAACGGATTGATTAGCGTACAAATCAACAACTGAAGGTAGAATGTAGCAGATCACATACAAGAAGGTCAGCTTGTGTAATGCCTGGACCTCCTTTTCGAGGAATTTTATCACCACCAGATACATCTATTATATAAATTATATAGTCGGCCAGTTCTCTGCTGAAATTGGCTGCTAGATTGTCTGCATCAGTACGAGTGACAAAATCAGAGCAAGTCCAAAGAATTCCAAGATTCATGGGATGCAAGATGTTAAGAAACATATTAAATCATTCTGGGCTATTTGCATTAAATGACAATCACATAAGATTTAACGAGGTGAAAAGCCGTGCAATACCTCCCCCAGATTCACAAAGAAGTATGTCTGCTTTATACAAATTGGAGAGCTCCTCAAGAGGCCCAAGATTAATGCTGATATCTTCTCTAATAGCAGCATGTGGGCAGCCACCAGTTTCTACAGCACGAATCCTTTCTTCAGGAAGTGCTCCATGCTTTATCAAGAATTCACCGTCCTCTTTAGTGAATATATCATTTGTCACCTAAAATAATATTTAATAGTATCACGATTCAGGTTCTCAACCAAATCTTTCAAGCAATTCAGTCAGAAGCCTATACTTGCCCCAAGTATTGACCGATATTAGTGTAGGGTGGGATTGATAAAAAGGCAGGTAACTTAAGATGAACAGTTTTTTTCTCATCCAACAGAGAGAGATGTTGCAGTAGCTAGAAAAAATATAACATGTTTGGCTGTGCTTAAAAGTAGCTTAAAACCTACTTTTCATTGAGAATAAGTCCCTCTATACTTTCAAAAAGAAGTAGGTTTAAGCTACTTTTAAGAACAGCCAGACACTAATCAGAACCTTTAGCATGGAGGGATGAAATTTGTGAGTCAAAACCTGATACTCACTAGATATAATCTGGAGATCCCTGAAGTCCAAATACTAATCAGAATTAATGATCTCCGAAAAGAAAATTTTCACAAAAGCATGTACATCGTTTCATTAAAAAAAAAAAAAGCAATAGAATATAGAAGTTATACATACAGCTGCAAGAATGTACTTGTCCCTTAGTAATTTACATAAAGCTAGCATCAAAGCTGTTTTCCTGCGGTGCAGAGCAAAACAGCAAAAAACATTGAATTAGATATAATTGGGACAAATGATATGAAATCCAATCTGAATTGCACAGATATAATTGGGACAAAGTGCAATATAACTGAGTGAAACACTGGAGATTTTGCAATCTAACGAAAGTGAGAAAAGTCAAAAAAAAAAAAAAAAAAAAAAAGGCAACCCCAACTTATATTGGTACAAGCATATGAAACACGATGTGTTTGGTTCATCAGAATAGTGAAGGGTAAATATACGGAAAGAGTTAAATAGGTTGGCTATTGAATTAAAGGTAAAGTACCAACTTACGCTTTACTTCTCACGGATTCATTGTATTCTGGTATAGCAAATGAATTGCAAGCTTAAGAAAATACTACCAACATCAAGCAGTTCAACTTCAAGACTAAAATTATCTATATATATATATATATATATATATATATATATATATATATATATATGCAAAAGAATACCAATCTAATGTGGTGTAAATAAACGACATACAGAAAACAGGCGATGAAGTTATTTGGGTCTTTATAATGTTATTCATCATGTTTTTGAATTCTCGATTTTCTATATTGTTATTATGAGGATGAATATTATATGAATGTATATACATAGGTATTTCATTAGAATAAGAAAATGTTGGGCGATGTAGTTATTTACACTTCATTCAATCAACCTAACGACAACAAGCATCTACTATCTAGCTAGATATACATAGATACATGTACCTAATCAAGAAAAGACATAAATGCATGCATATATCCAAACATTCAAGAAGAAGCAAACTAGTTAAACTCAGATTATACTCAAAATCCCAATTTCCAGGGAACAGGAAAACAAAAAACCTCACTCCGTCACTGTGCTGACATACTAATACCCGCACTAATATTCTAACCGTTGAACAACTCATCTAAAAGCTTAATCCATTAAAACTAGACAAGCTTATTAATCTAAATTATGTCTTCATAACATACCCCCAGGTAGGCCAAAATAATTTTCTTGTTATCCATGCACAATTTTTCATAAATAAGGGACAGACGGGACTTCAAACTCTTCTAAAAGCTTAAGCCATTAGAAAAGAACAATCTTATTTATCTAAATTACGTCTTCAACGCTAACAATTATGCAAAAGTGGTAAAGAGCAACTAAGCATAAAAGAGGGAAATTCGAAAATACCCAGTGCCAACAGGGCCACCAATACCAATAGTGAAGGCTCTTTCATTGAAATCTCTGTTGGTAAGTGGAGGTGCTCTTCTGCTAAAGTAGCCTGGGGAGTAAATTGGCTCATGGGAATGTGGTGCCAGTCCATCATGGCTATGGTACACCTTCCCATCTGGGCCGACCCATGACCCTGTTCCCGAATCCCTGTTGCATTTCGAACAACACCATCATTATTAGCAGAAGAAGCACAATATAGCATGAAATGAAGTACCAAATTTAAAATCTCAAAATTGCATACGAGTGTCAGATTTGATCGGGAAATCTGGAGAATCTTACTCATGGGTATGATGGTGATGATCATGGTCGTGGGCATGATGATGGTCATGCTCATGATTCCCTTGTGAAGCCATTAAATCCAAATTTTGCACAATTTATTCGGTGGAAAATATTTGAGTACGAGATATTTTTTGCTCCAGTACAATCCACATATGCAGTACTAAACAAATGACTGATGTATTGTAGAGACGATGCCGAGGTTGTTTTACTGAAATGCCCTGTAGTAAATTTCACGTGTGGCCCCTAATATTTAGAGTCAGTTGCAAATTATTCCCAACATTTTATAGCATTTAACTCCTCGAACTTTTATTTTGATAGTGTTGCTGCTAGTATGGGAGGTGGGGACTTTTTGTTTGTTTTCTTTTTCTTTCTTCTTTTTATATTTATCCATTTTTTGTTATGAGAAAATATTTTTTTCTCATGTTCGATGGGAAATTTGGACGGTTTCATTAAAGTGAATATAAAAAGTAATGAGAAATTTTTGAGGACCTATTTGAGACTAACCCCAAATAGAGAGGAATTTGTATGCAATTTACTTTAATTATATTTGTCCTTAAAAGTACATCGGTCAATTATATAGTGCCATGTCAAAATGAAAATGGCAGTTAAAAGTAAATATACAAATTAGGGTAAACTTGTGATAATGTGGTGACGGGATCTTGAAATTTTGATATCTAGCAATCGAGATTCTAAATCTTTAAAATGTTTGTGTCTGAGGTTCTTTTGTAACAAAAAATATCAGTTTGATTATTAAATAGTTAATTTTTTTATTAAAATGACATTTGTACTCTTATTTTAATGTAATGAAATAGCATTGGGAGTTCCTAACTTTTAATTTTTTTTTGATAATGAAGTCATAAATCTTTAATTTCTAGTATCCGAGATTCCAAACCTTTCAAACATATGCCCCTGAAGTCCTTTTGTGATAAAAAAAACGTTAGGTTTATCCGTATTTAATTTTGAATTAAATAAAAAGAAAATGAAAATGAAGGAAAAAATGAAAATGAAAAAAAAAAAAAAAAATAACAATCTTCCTCAATTTCAAACCAACCACCCCAATCCTAGTAGTAGTGACACTACCTATACGCCACGACACTACCGGCATCACCAACTAAAAAATAATTTAACTAGTATTTGTAACACCTAGAAACCCATGCACCTCTCAATTCCATTCATCTTTGTCGATCACCACCCATCTCCAAACTCCTCAAAACCCATGCCATTTGCAGAAAAAAAAAAACCAATCGCAGCCAAATCGAAACCCAAAATCTCATATCTACTCCTGCTGACATCAAGCTCAGGAACATAAAAATAATCTCCAATGGTGCTTGGTTGCTAAATTTTTGAAGTCTGAAAATAAATGTACTGTTTTTGTGATGACATGATTATTGGTTTGTATTTCCAAATTGTTAAACAAACTACTAGTTTGAATAAGTGGGATGATTATTTCTTTATTATCATTTTTCTTTTCTTTTAACGGTCAAACTAACGTTTTTCGTCACAAAAGGACCTCAAGCATAAACATTTAAATGGTTTGGGTTCTCTAGTGCTAAAATCAAATATTAAGAACATCATTGTCTCAAAATTTAAAAGTTGGGGACTCCCAATGCTATTTACTCTAAATTAAAATAAGGGAACAACTGTTATTTTAATAAAAAAAAATTACCATTTAACAGTCAAACTGACGTTTTCCGTTACAAAATGACCTAAGGTGCAAACGTTTTAAAGGTCTGAGATCTCAGGTGCTAGAAATTAAATGTTCGGAACTTCATCGTCACAAGGTTCAAAGGTTCGGAATCTACAGTGCTATTTACCCAAAAAATTATAAGCTGGTAAGCCAAACATACTGGGCTTTAAAAAATTATTTTCAAGACATAAAGAGTATAATCAATAAGCCCCTTAAGGTAATTAAATTCACACTACATTTTTTATTTCACGTACCACATTTTTATTGCACTTAATACTTTCAATCTTTACTCATTGTAGCACTTGTGTTTCTAACTTTTTTTCATTATATTCTTATCCTTAACTTTTAATTAATTAGCACATCTTGTATTTGATAACGGTTTCTATCAAAATGTCAAATATATTTTTGAACTTTTTGTATTTTTTGTATTTTTTGCTTACTTAAAAATCTGGTGGACAAATAATCTTTTTTTTGCCATTCTAACGAATTTTTTAGACCGAAAAAATCACCAAGGGATAATATGTGCTATTTACTGAAAGGTTGAAGATAAAAATGTGAAAATAAAAGTTGGAAACATAAGTGCGACAATAAATAAAAGTTGAGGACTTTCATTGCTATTATAATGTGGTGCCGTAAACAAAAATTGTGGTGTGAATATAATTACCCTCAAATAGCCATGGCAATGGGTCGAGCCGAACCGACTCGGCCCATAAATCACGAGCTCGGCTCGCCCATGGAGAGGAGCCGAGCTTGGGCTCGTCTCGTCTCCAATCTGTGGGCTCGGTTCGGCCCACGGTTCGTAGGCCGAACGAGTCGGGCCGAGCCGAGCGTTTTTTTAATTTTTTTTTTGTTTAAAATTTGAAAATAAATTATTATATTCTAATTTCTATTTATTTTATTAAAGAACAAAATGTAAATATTTAAAATGAATCATTTATTTATCTTTATCTTTATGTTAAAGATTAAATATTTATCTTTATGTTAAAATTTTTATTGAATCATCTTGATTATGTTTTTAAAATCCTCATATTTGATTAAGTTTTTGTTTTGAATTTGAAAATAAAAAGAAATTTGAAAATAAAAAGAAAGTAGAAATAAAAATCATTTATGTTAAAAATTAAAGATTTAAAATCCACCTCTATTTTTTTGTGTTTTACATTTTTAAATTTGAAAATAAAAAGAATACATAATCGAAAATCGTTTATGTTAAAAATGTAAAACTAAAAACTCTCCTCCTTTTTCGGGCTTGGGACCGGCTACTTTAAAAGTAGCGGAGTTAAAATTGTGTACGAACAAGATGTTACGTGTACAATTTTTATTAAAATAAGAAAAATTCTTCAAATACGTAAATATTAATGCAAAATAATACTTACTACGATTCTACTGAATATGATTAATCCATATTCAAATCTTCAAGTTCTTGAGACATTATTACATCCACTTTGTCTTGGATTCAAGTTCGGCATCATCCCAATCCTTTAGACACGATAAACTTTCTAAAATGTCGGTTTGAGTCTTGACACGATATCGAGATAAAACTACGCCACTTATACTAAATGTAGCCTCCGATACTACGGTTGACACCGGAGGTATTAGTAGATCACGTACCATTTTGGAAAGAATTGAGTAACTACGTTGATGTTGTTTCCACTATTTAAGTATATCAAAATTTTTCTCTCCTCTTCATCTAACATACTAAGCACATTATGTGCAAAATACCTACCTAACTCTACGGTGTATCATTAGAATAGGGAAGGAAGAACTAGAAGAAGAACCAACTAATTGTTGATTTTGAGTGGTCCTATGTGTCTTGACGTAACTCCATAAGTCGATGTCATCGATTGATGACGAAGTATATGTTGGATTGGGGGTGCGTACAACGTTTGTACCGGCTTTTCAAAGATAAATCTCATACATAGAACATAAAGTTTGTTCTAAATTAGAACACGTATTTGGATTTTCAAAAGTTAATTTATCCGAAATTGCCATTATTGTTACTTTTGTACCCTCTAAGTTAAGTCGAGGATCCATGATACATGCTAATGGAAATAACATAGGTAATTGTTCCCAATATTTTCTAAATTTAGCTTCCATGACATGTATAATACTAGTAAAAGAGCAAAATTCTTATACTTATGAAAATTGTTAGCAATATAATAGAAATGATTTAAAACAAGTGGAGTAGTTGGGTAATAAACACCAGAACATCCATTTGTTGCGTGGTAAAAAACTTTTAAAAATTTTCTAACATGACCACATATTTTCCAATCATGTAATTCTAAATCATATTACGAAGTAGTGTGAGTGTCGACCATTATAATATACAGTAATGCAATCTTCATAACCTTCACACGATTCAAGCATAAGATATGTTGAATTCCACCTATTGCCAACATCAGTTGCAAAACATTTTGATTGCAGCCCATTTTCTATACATAAAGCAGCAAAAACTTGTTTTCTTGATGGTGAAACCGAAATATAATTAATAGCAAATCTAATTTTTTCTAATTGTGGGCGTATAAATTGTAATCCATCTTGTACAATTAAATTAAACACATGGCACACATCAACGAATATGAAATAAAATACCATCAAATTGTGGATTACAATGTTGCATTAATTTTTCAATTACTATATTATTTGGGCCTGCATTATCAAATGTAAAACTACGAGCTTTAGAATCACATTTAAATTCATGTAACACACTTAATAAAACTTGATAAATATTATTTCCATTATGAGGATAGTCTATTTGTTTAAATGCTATTACTTTTTATGCATTAACCAAGTATTATCAATGTAGTGTGCTGGTTGCTACCATGTATCTTTTTGGTTACAACTTGTCCATAAGTCCGATGTAAAGATACAATACCATTGTAATTATTAATATCATTAATAATAGCTTCTTTTTAGTATTATATCTAACAATAGTATCTCTGAAGTGTATTTCTAGAAATACTAACGCACTTGGTTGTAGATATTTTTGGATGAATGTAGTCCAATGAGGATTGTCCACCAAGCATAGTGAAAACCCGACATTTGCTATCAATTCCGGTAGTCCTTCGTGTATCGCGAAGTTCTTGTGAGTATATCCGGTTGTTGAGAGTAGGACCACTAGACCCGACCCGGAGATCCAAACCGGAGATGTGCCCGATTTGTATCCACACCTCCATGTTTGTATTGACACTTTTTGAAGTGTCTGTTTAGATGGGTCGTGCCAATCTCTTTCGCCAAGCAAACTTCTCCCGACGGTGTTTACTTTGTGCTTTGAACTCAGGGGACTCCGTTCACTAGTTTACCGGCACCAAGCGAAAATGCTCCAAACATTTAGCCTTTTGTTTGGTGGCTTTTTGTTTAGTGCTAGAGCCAATGGTAGTTTCATGTGTATTGGCGTCGTCATGAATGTCTTCCAAATCAATTGGATCAGTGTTACCATCATACTGATCAATAATGTCATCTGGAATTGGAATTTCATTAAAACAATCTGAAATCATCATCACTTGGGTTGTATGCCATTTGGAATAATAGAGAAAGAAAATAGGAGAAGATGAAGATTTAGTAGAACGTAGAAATTAGAAAATAGAAATGTAGAAAATTAGTAGAAGTAGAAAATTATAGCGTAATATCTAGATAATAAGATACTAGATACTAATTACTTAGAACACTAATATTGAGATTTGAGAATTTATAATAGATTAAGTATGTAATTGAATGAGAGATAAAAGATTGAAGTGTGAAAAAATGAGTTTAGAAATAGGGTATTTATAGGAAAATCATGAAAGGAAAAAAAAAAAAAAAAAAAAGCGAAAATGACCGTTGGATGATCATCCAACGGTCACGATTTCGTGACCGTTGTGGACGAGCCACCAGCCGAGCCGGCTGCTTTTGACGACGAGCCAAGCAAGCTCGGCTCGCTTTTTTCTCCAACTCGGCCCTAGCTCGTGTTCGTGGTTCGACGAGTCCGAGTCCCAAATCCATTTGGGCCGAGCTTTTACGAGCCGACGAGCCGTTTTGCCACCCCTACCCTCAAACTTTTTGTATTATGTTTTGGATAATTATATTCACACGATAGTTTTGATTATCAACACTACGTTTTAATTGTAATGAAGGTTTTCATTCCCAACTTTTGACATTTTAGAACTTATGTCTCTAACTTTTTTTCTTCGTATTTTTATCATTAAGTTTTAATTAATTTTCACAATTTTTCTCTATTGATGATTTTTATCCAAATATTCTATTAATATGCATTGAAATAAGGGACAAATATTTTGTCTAACTTTTATATTTGTTATTTATTTTGCTTATTTAAAAATATGAAAAGTAAAAAATCTTTTATGCTTTCATAATTAACTTTTTGAATGAAAACATCATTAAAAAGCGAAGATAAGATGTTTAAATTAATATGTTGATTATAAAAATGTGATAAAAGCAGTTGGGGCCATAAAGACAAAAAATGAACAATAGTTGAAAACTTTTATTGCAATTAAAATGTGGCATGGTTACCAAAAAATATAGTGCGAATATAATTAGCCTTATTCTTTCTGTTCACTAACACATTTACCATATTACCCTTAGATTTCTTAAACTTAACCAACAACCCATCTTAGAAGTTTTAGAAGGAAAAAAAAAAAAAGTTAGCCAATAAAACACATTTCAATAAACTGTCACACTATATGAATCTTTTTTCGATATTTCGTTTTATTCATCACTACAACACTTTATACAAGAGAACAAAATCCACTAAAAATATTTATGTATAAAAAAGTGAAGTATGAACAAACAATTAGCAATCCATTCATGTTAATTGAAACAATTTATTGAGTGCATTGCTCCTTAAAAAGTGAGTTCCAAGTGCATTGCTTTTTCTACATACCTCATCAAAATTATCCTTTTCAGTGTCCATTCTTGAATTCACACTCACTTGTTCTGGTGAATTCATTGGTATCATCCTTTGCTTTTTCATGTAGTCCCATTTGTCTTGAAAAAGGTAAAAAATTGCCATAAATGAAACTTGAGCTGTGAAAATTATGCTCCAAAGGCTTATCCCCTTTGATGTTCTCTTATGGTATGCCTGTAATCCTGTGTACACATTTATAATTCCCACCAAACATATTGTTGTTCCTAGTATCCAATGCAACAAGTACCATATACTTCTATTTCTTGTTCCCCTGCAAAAAGAGAAACGTTTCGACTTTTTTAGATTTGAATTTAGAGTGTAAAATGGGTCGTGTCGCCTTTTTTTTTGGGCGGTCCAGCACGGGTTAATTTATGAAGGATGGAAATTCAGATGAAATATATACCTCTTTGGTCTTCTGAATCCAATCAAAACTTGAACATAGATTGCACCATAAAGTGCTAACCCTATTCTTTGATGACTGTTGTCAAATGCATTCTCAAATTTTCTTATTGAAAGAACTGCTCCAACTGTAGCAAGTAGCACTGATAGCACCTTCATATTACCAAAATAAAAGAATTAAATCCACTTGGAGTAATACGTGTATCTAATTGATCTAAAAGATTTTTGATACTAAAGGTGTCGCTCGATAGACCAATCGACAATAAACTCAAAATAAAATCAATACTAGATAATAAGAATGACAGAGTAATCATGTTCAAATGGCTTTGTTATGGTCTCACCTAACTGTGGGCTCAGTTTTGTTTATTTTTAAACTTTAATGCCTACACCATTACTAAAGTGAATCATGATTATGCAGGCAGAAAAAGGAGAACAAATGTTCAATTATAACACCATATGGCTATAGAGGAACACTATGATTTGATCACATCAAAACAAAAGAATTATATTTTAGTTTTCATTTTTCTTTTGATTGATTTGTTTTCCATGTCCTTAATTTCTCCAAAAAGATTGATAATCTGCTGATTAGAGAATACCTGCAAAATTGCATGAACATAGAACAAGATTTTTCGCCTCGTCCGGTGGCATTCCTCAGTACTGGACATTCTTATTGTTAGTACTCCAAGAGGCATTAAGAATCCCATTGAAGCCCATAAAAGAATTCCATGGAGTGTAATATCCAATGTCTTTTGAGAATTTACCTGCACAAGTTGTTACTAATTAAGTCGCACATGCAATATTTGAGAGCTACGTCCACTCGCCATCAATGAAGAACACAAAAACGACCCCGGAAACTAAAATGAAGTGAACTTCTGAATCAATTATCCTAAAAATGCATAAAAACAGTAAAAAAAATCTTACATGTTTACTGCTGTTGTGAAGACTGCCAGATTTCTTGTGTTCATCAGATGAGCATTGAGCAAAATGTACAAGAAAGAGAAGCACAGCAGTAGAAGAAATACTTAAAGGAAATATCTTCTTAGTTAGATGCATAATTCAGTATTTACTCTCCAAGAAAATCTTCAATTTCTGTACAAAAATCTGAGGAAATATTATGCTGTTCTTATTGGAAAAGAAACACTAAAAAACCAGAAGGATTTTCAGTAATGTATATAGGCATGCAATGATCATCTCTCTCTCTCTCTCTCTCTCTCGCTTTTGAAGATTGTCTACTTTATGATATTCATTGCTTTATACTTTCTTTCTCCTAACTAGAAAATCAATTAACATTTTTAATCTATGTGTTAATTATAGCTTTGGGTTTTGATTAGACAAAAGCCACTTTGATTATCTTAATTACAATTTCTGTTTAACTTTTTTAATAAATAAGTTGTTTTGAGATGATTGTATAAAATATATACTACGGTATTAACATACAACGGCATTAGTTGTGAAGTATTTTTTATTTTTTCACTTTATTATTAATCCATCCGTGACCTAGAGTTATTATTACTAGAGATAAACTTGACACCGTTATGGTACCTTTTGTGTAATACATGAGTGAAAAATTTGTATTTTAAATAACTTCTCGTCGTACTTTATGTGATTACGATGCCACTATTTATAAACACATTTGGGCAAAGTTTACATTAACCATAACACACATCAATTGTTATATGGACAAAAAGTAAGAGAACATGCAAAAATAGTTGGTGGATCACATGAATGATTTATAAAATTTAATAGCTTGTATGAGAATATGTTAGTCAATCTCAGACATGCTTGTTTGTCACCTATGTGTTACAATTATGAACAGTGTGAAGAAGCATAATTTAGTGCACCCATTAATCATATGAACTCCCTATGACTTGAGTGATTACACCAATGCCCCATATATGTACACTTTGGTTAATTCTAAAAAGAAAACTTTAAATTAATTCTAAATCTTGTTTTCAATACATTTGTAGTCGACTATATAAAACGTGTTTCGCTATTCAATTTGATTCATTGGTAAATTTGAGAGACAAAATAATACTAACGTACGTACTATATTAAAAGATAATATTATGTACATGGAGATACGGATTCAGGATTTTTTAGAGAAGACTACTACTTAAAAAAAAATACACTTCAAAAATGGGCTGCTACTGGAAGGGGAAATTGTACTTTAAAAAAGTGTTTTTTTTTTGGATTAGGATCTGACGTAGTCCGGTTCTGCCCCTAATTCCGTCCATGTGTACATGTAGCTCGAATAAACTAATATTTTTGTGTGAGAATTTTTGTTGCCACATTCTCGAAGGAATTCCAATTAAAGTTTTATGTCAAACCTCGTAATCATGTATTGCATCTTTTATAGCCGTCCAAAGTTCTTCACATTCATCATTCCCTTGAATGACTTCATGTATCTAATGAAAGTAAAACCTCTTGTTAATTTAATATAACCTTGAATCACGTTTGTAATAAATTAAATTTTATATGAGATGATTTAACATAGTATAAAAAATTTAATCTTAAAAGTCAAACCACTTTTGATTTTTTGTTGTTTGAAAATTTTGGAATACTGGTTGTAAGGGTTTTTAAATTACCGGTTTTGGATATTTATGAAGAGAGCAATGTTGAGTGGTTTTTAATAGCAACTTTTGAAACAGTTAATCCATAATTGTGATTTTATTATCTAACGATTCTAAAAGTTCTTTAAAAGAATTAAATTACATATATGTCCATATAAAAAAAAATTAAAAGTTTTATATATCCACCATATATAAAAAAATTAAATTTATATTTCTTCCATATATTCTTTTATTTTTACAAATATTAAGTTTAGGGTAGTTTGAAAATAATTGTTGAGAGGATAAAATTAGACGAAATTTTGAAAAACGGTAAAAAATCACTGATTTGAAGAGTTGTGAGATACACTTCAAATTACACTATACCGATTTTGAGCAAGTTAAAAACTGTCCAAAATTGGTGTTCTAAAAAACTAACAAGCACCGATTTTTCTAACCCTTCATAAATGGACAACTCAAAATCGATTAAAATCGATGAAAAAAAAAACTCTCAAGCAGGCCTTATTTTTTTCACATCTCTTCTAAATAATATGAGATAAACTCACCAAATTCTTTAGACATCAAACATTAGCCAATGAAATCCTGCCACTTTCATGCATTACCTTAATCATTTCGTGACAGGGTAAATGGCATTTGTCGTGTCATGAAATGGGTCATCTTTAACTAACAAGAATAAATTATGTGTAAATTTGGTTGAAATGAAATAATTAACCTCCAGCTCCAAGAAAATGGATAGGGATCTTTTCATAAATAAACCACTTTTTAAAAATAATTCTAATTTTATCAACTTAACAAATTTATTCCAAAAATACTACATTCTTAAAATTATATTAATTAATAAAATAATAAATTAAAATTAAATCTATACTACAAAATATATATTTCCACGTGAACTTACTTAAATTTGCATTTGAGTCCTTAATTATTTGCACAATAAGTCCTTCATCTTTATAAAATTTTCACTTTAGTCCCTATATTTTATCTTTCATTTCAATTTCGTCCTTTTTTATTTGCAACTCAAGTCTTTCAACTTTTAAATTTGTACAAGTTGGTCCCCACATTTATACTTTTATATCGGTTTAGTCATTTATAGTATCACTATTTGATACATATGTTTATAAATGATATTGTGTATCAATGTTTGATACAAATATTACAAATGATATTTTGTAACAAATCGTATTACAAATTGAAATATAAAATATTAGTGATACAAAATATTAATTCACGTATGGCGTGTATTGTGTAAAATAACATAATATAATCAGAATATATTCAAATGATACAAAATATTATTTGTAACATTTTGTATCAAACAATGATACTGTGATAAGATTTTTGTAACATTTGTAATGATTGCGACACTAAATGTAAATTATTACAACCGCAAAATCAACTCTAAACTTCAATAAGTTCGTTATATAGTATGATATAGATATGAAACACAATGTTAAATTTAACAAATAAAACTATTGATTTCATCATTTGTAACATACGTAACATCGATGATACAAATTACCAATTTATGTAATATGTGATATGTAAAATAACATAATATAATATGTAACATATTCAATGATACAAAATATCATTTGTAACATCTCGTGATCAAATAGTGATACAAAGGACTAAATTGATATAAAAGTATAAATATGGGGACCAACTTGTACAAATTTAAAAGTTGAAGGACTTGAGTTGCAAATAAAAAGGACAAAATTGAAATGAAAGACTAAGTATAGGGACTAAAGTGAAAATTTTATAAAGATGAAGGACTTATTGTGCAAATAATCAAGGACTCAAAAATAAATTTGAGTGAATTCACGCGGAAATAGTTATTTAATTTTAATTCATTATTTTATTATTTAATATAATATTAATTATGTAGTATTTTTGAAATAAATAAGTTAAGTTGTTAGATTTAAAATTATTTTAATATTTGTAAGTAGTTGGTGTAAATATCCCAAAGGGATATCTATGAAACCTAAACAAAATAAAACAAAATAAATAAAAATAAAAAATGAAATAAAATAATGGTATGCATATTAAAAATGTTACTGCAAAGATGTATTTTAAAATTAATAATAAAAACTTTGCTTTACTTTTAGTAATTATGATGTTGGACTAGTTTTTTCAAGATAAATCAACAGAGAATAATTTTTGGACTATTTGTTGGGTGAGTAGTCAAATTTCATATGATGCCATCATGTTTTCCTGTATTTTATATCAGTGTTGTAAAATTCATATAAGCTCGACTATTAAATCGGAATATCCGTGATCCGACCAATAATTTGGTCTGAGTTGTTTTATTAGACTGATATGTAATCAATTCGAGAGAAAACTGAAAAATTCACCGAATTTTCATAAAAAACCGATGATTTAAACAGTTAAACCCATTAACCATAGATGTCATAATAATTGAAATGTTGATTGAAATTTTTTAAATTTTATTTAAGATTTGAAATGTCTCTTACCACTTTAGTAAGCGTTTTCACTTTTTTAATTATTTTTCATTTCTAATTATTTTTTCTAATAAGATTTTTTTTTTATTTCGTCTTAAATCTTTCATTTCCTTAAGTTTTAGGGTAAAGATTGAGAAATAATTATTGTCACTATTTTATTATTTAATAAAAATAATTATATTGAATTTAATACGAGTTTTCCCGTCGGTCAAATACTGAATTGGCTTGAACCACTAATTATAAGGTCTGAAAACTGTTTTATAAGGTCCCAATTAGAGATTATGATGAGCAAACTAATATTGACCTTAGTGGTTGAATAAATTGATCATTTGAACCAAAATTTTGCGTACGAGAAAATGGAATAAATTACTTTTATTTATTTATTTTTTTGATGATGGCGCCAAGGAAAAGTCTATCAAAGTTTAGAATACAAGGACTTCTATCAATCAATCTCAATATGAACTAGAGATAAGTATGGACGTCGGGTGGATCGATTTGAATATTTCAATATTCAGAACTATCCGTTATACTTCGAGTATTTTGTAAATGGAATTATTCGAATCTACGTAATTATTGGAACCAAATTTGAATCTGGACCGTCAATTCGAGTTTGAGTTGAGTTCTACTCATAATATTATTATTTTTAAATCATGAGTTGATGACAAGTTTTGAAAAAAATTAAAAATTGTAAACTCGTTAACATTAAAATACATTAGATATTAAAACAATTTCTGAAACATATAAATATTAATTGAAAAAATAGATACCAAAATTGTATACCCATAAATTACGATTAAAAAAAAAGAAAATTACCTCAAAAAATTGAAGATTTGTTTCGTTTACAGAGGAGCTTCACATTCACTGTCTCAATGTGTATTGAGTGAGAGTGTTAGACAGATGACATTATTTGTACTGTGTAGATCAATTGAATTTTAGTTTAAGAATGATAAATTTTGGTCTTTTGTTTTAGTCTTAATCAATTGGACTCGTCTTTGAAACCCTCCCCGTGGTTTTGGGTTGTGTCATTAAGTCAAAGTAAATAAATTGTAAAAAAATAACAAATTCGATTCCAGAGTCAGGAGATTCAACTCTGTTTAAAATACCCACCGAGATGTCAATCTCAACATCTAGAAGATTTATAAAAATATATAAATTGTAAACAAAATGGTAAATAGCACCGAGGGTCTCAAACCTTATAACCTTGTGACGATGGAGTCTCGAACTTTTAATTTATAGCACTCAGGTCTTGAACCTATAAAACGTTAGTGCTCAAAATCTTTTTTTTTTTTTTTTTTTAACATAAACACTTAGTTTGACCGTTAAATAGTCAAAAAATTGTTAAAATGACTATTTCACCCTTAAATTGAATGATAAAAAAGAATGGAAAAAGGAAAACCAAAAAATAGGAAAAACAAAAATTGTAACTAAATCCCAACCAACAAAAGAAGAAAAAATTGCAACTGACCCCATCCAACTTCATCTTCTTCTCCAAATCGCCGCCCGTAACAACCCACCGGAAAAACCATTTTAACCATTTCCAGCCGGACCTTGAAGTTAAATAGTAGGCAACTAATAATCCTACACGTGAGCTACCATTTGGATTTGAAAAGAATCTTTTGTTTCTTTACAAACAATGTGACTGTGACCATCTTTTTTGGCTAGAAGAATAAATCATATTTTATTCACACTTCCAAAATCCTTCAAAGAATTTAAATTTCCAGAATGGTGACGGCGATTTGGAGGAGAAGATGAGGTTGGATAGGGGGTTAGATACAAATTTTTCTTTTTTTTGTTGGTTAGAATTTAATTGCAATTTTTGTTTATCTTTTTTATTATTTTCCTATTCTTTTTTATCATTCAATTTAAAGATAAAATTATCCTTTTAACAAATTTTTGACTATTTAACAATCAAACTGATAGTTTCTTTCAAAACAAATCTCAGGTACTAATGTTTCATAGATTAAAGACCTAAGTGCTAGAAATTAAAAGTTCGAAACTTCATCGTCACAACATTAAAAAGTTCGGCACCCCTGATACTATTTACCCAAAAAATAAATCATCTATGCAAATACTTGAAAGATTGAGATGATAATTACAAATAAAATTGAATATTGAACAGCAAAAAATTACCACCACCTGTTGAAGACCCTGAGTATAATTTACCCGAAGTTGAAACTAGCAAAATTCCGTGCCAAAAGAGAGGGAAGCATTTATGAGCAAATTAGAGAATCGTCCTGGGATCAATAGGGTTCCCGAGTTGGGATGCTAGCGAAAAAGAACAAGAAAGCAGGCAGTAGACATGGATTATAACTTTTATAAGTATCCAGATAAACCAATACAGTCACTCTGAAGAATCTGATGTCTCAAAATGTAGATAAAACAAGATTTCCAATTTTCCATGGATTATAGAAATACCAGACATGCAAGGAACAATGAAATAAACTAGAAAACAGTCCATGGACCAATCGATAAACAACATTTTTGTAACATCTAATGTGACAAATCTGATATCCTACATAATCAAAATGATAATATCCATCAAGCAACCGAAAATGACTTTCTTCCTTCTCAAAATTAAAGCAACAAAATTGCAGAAAATAAGCAAATCTTCCCTCCAACAAAATGACCAACAAGCTACATAAACAAGTTAGGTCTAGTGGCCTTGTATGTAGTCTTGAGCTTCCTGGTTGGTGGCCTCACTTTCCTAAACACCAAGGGGAACTTGATCTTTGAATTATGGAACTGCTTGGTGCTCTCCCTCTTGCAAAGCTTAGCCGGGATGGTGGCTGTCTTGATAATTTGAATACAATGGTGGCGAACTCTATGACGAGAAGCCATCTCAGTATACATTTGTTCAACAGCACCGTTCAAGGTGGTATCACGGTACTCTTTATACATGTTGTGATAACCAGTTCTACTCTGGTAACGAAGCCATATGCCATAGTTCTTGATGGTGGTTGGGTTTTTCTCGAAAATCTATGAACAGAAAAATATTAAATCATATAATTCTTAGGAAGTGTAGGGCCAAGCCATAGGTTGTTATAAAAAGAACGAACAAACACTAAATAGCACAAAGTAGCATTCAAAAGATGGGATGTAATATTTGTATGGAAACAGTACAATAGATTTTTGCATAAAAATGAAAAAATAAACTAGGAGAAAACATGTAATATAGATTGTAAAGCTACCACAAGTAAAAAATTAAGCCCCAATATCCATCCACTATTTACAATCATCACCTTCTAACACAGGCCAATGAGTGAAGAGATGGTTGCAGCAACATTTTACCTTCGACAACTTTGTCTTTTTACTCCTATCCCATCTCCACCCCCACCCTCCATCACACCTTCCCCCTGTCCCTCCCATTTCACTATTTACAATCATCACCTTCTAACACAACAGCTAATGACAACAATGACTGAAGAGATGGTCACAGCAACATGTATGAGACAGATGCAATGTCATGGGCAAGTTTTCACAGTGCCTTCTCACAACGGTCAGGTGAAAAATGTACACTTGCTAATCTCTTCAATTGAAGAATTAAAACATTTCTCCTTCGACAACTTTGTCTTTTTATTCCTATCCCATTTCCATCCCCGTCCCTCCCATTTCACCGTTCAGACCTGCTCCTTTCTCCCTCCCAAATAGAGCATCAAGCAAGGAAAAAAAAAGGAGTGGCTGGGATTTCTACAGTGAAAGGGGAAAGGAGCAGGCAGAGTAATGTAGAACAGGAGGTATAGGGAGGCAGTCAGGGAAAATGGATGGGTGGTAGGGAGATAGAAGAATGAAAGGCCTGGGAGAAACGAGGGGAATTTCGGATTATCATATAGAAATAGGCTATTTAACATAAAGTTAGAAAGTGAGGCATTTTTTCACTTTTTTCGCAACATGGTCCATAAACAATTTCCTCATCATGATTCATGACACTGCCATTCACTTGAATAAGTCACAAGTTTCCGTTCCTACCACATCTACAGGTAAACGTCCCTTAAAGATGCGATACCAAAATTACTAGAGCAACCTATAAACAGGTCTACAATTCAAAAATTAAGTTATAATGACTTGCCAGGCAAGTTTATGGAGGGTGAAGATATAGCAAGTGTTATTCAGGTGGTTGACAGACATGAAAAATATTAGAGCAACTACTTCCCACTATCCCAGAACATTACAGAAGTATCTAAACATTCAACCCTTGCATACGAGCAATTGATAAGATTGTTTTGAGTTCATATTCAATAAGTAATGACATTGCATACTTTGGGCAGAGAGAAACAGATTGCAAGCAACATCTTGATATAAGCTTCACTTAAAGTTGAAAAAAGCAAATGCATTTCCAATAAATATCCTTGAAAACATTTTCAAAATAGTGTTCTAAATATTGACTTCTGCAAAGCAAAAGGTAATTGGACAAAGCAACCAACCAGTCTAAAAACACAACACAAGCAACAAAGAGTCATTCCAAATTAGCTAAACCTGGACTCAAATATATTTCCTCAGATTAAAAATTAAGCACTTTACCAAAGGTAGACCATCATAATAGAGTAAGGCGTTTGCGATTTACATACCTCGTTGATAGCGAGCATCTGGCCATTGCTCTTCTTCACCTTCTTAAGCTTCCTCAGAAAATACCTTAACAACCAAAAAACCCATCAATGATATATCCGACATCTCAAGCTCTATAATTAAATAAATAAAAAACACTTGTATCTATGAATGTGAAGCAGATGGCGGAGATCGTACCAAAACTTGGACTTGGCACGAACCTCATTCGTAGCCCAAAGCTTCATTCGGTAGATCTTGGGGTGCTCATCCGTTTCCGTCGGCAGAGCTCTCCCCACCACCTGGTACTGATGGAACTGCACAGAGTACAACAAACACAAAACCAATCAATCCCATTTATCAACACTTCAAAGCCAATTTCTTCTATCGCACGCACACTTTTACAACACGTAAGCATATTGATGAAAAGAGAAATAAGCATGAACAAACCTTGTAAGTCACCATTTCCGATGGGTCCTGATTCTCTCGGTCTCTCTCTCACTTGGCCAGGGGAGGGTGGGTGCTTGCGTGTGGGAGGCGTAGGGGGGGGACAGTGTTGAGTTCTGTGATTTATATATGAGGGCGAGACGAGGCCGGGTGGAATTAGAAACCCTAGTTTTGTAAATGGGCCGTTAACGGCTGCTTGGTTACTGGGGTTTTCTTATTCCATATAGGTATGGGTTTATCCGGACCGGTTTTGAATTGTGTTTAGTGGACCGGTTTTGAATTGTATACGTAGTATAAGTGAAATATATGATCATGCATCCTTTGATATGTACATGAAACCTATGAAACACACCCTAAGTGAAATATAGATCATACATCCTTTGATATGTACATGAAACCTATGAATTCGTAGATTTAAGATTTAATTGTCTTAAATTTGTAACTGCATTTTCAAATAATGATAAAATGGATAATATTTATTAAACTTATGACGGAAACAAAACAATATATTTGTTATTCAAAATGATGAAAAAAGATGTTGAATTCAAATGAATTGTGTTTAAGAGTATGTTATTCTATTATCTATTTATCATTATTCATTAGAGAATGTAAGTGTATATTTATAACATATTGTAAATTTAAAGACTCTTCATTAAATTTTCCAATTACATTTGTCAATTAGCGTGCAATTATCGAGATTAGATATCAATTAAATGTTGTTAATAACTACTCTATATTCATCGAAAATAAAATAAAATAATTTTGATCATGATCACTTCACCTCAAACTCCAAATAAAATTAGAAATCTACAAAACAATATACCATGTTTAAAGATGGCAAAATGCCGAACCAGTGACCCTACGAAAAGAGCTGAGCCCTATCACTTTATAAGGGTCGTGCTAGGCCAGCCAGTAGGCACAGCCAACTTTAACTTCTTCATTTTTATTTTTTTTTTTGTTATATTCAAATTATGCCTACAAAAAAATAACATGTACTTATAAAAAAAAAAAAAAAAAAAAAGGGCTATGCCCATTGCACAGTCAAGGTTCTAGCTGGGCCGGTCCTATTTGGCCCTAAGGCCTGTCCCATAGATGTTTTAGGAGGCCGGCTTAATTGCACCCAAGTTATGTGGCCTTGGGACAAATTTTTTCCCCGTGAAAGGCAGAGAAACTGGTTTGCCCAAAGTGGTTGATAAACTTGAAGTGAATATCGTAACGTGAATTGAATGGTACAGAACTTGTATAGTGAATTGAATAGTATAGAACTTGTAACATATCACCATAATTACAATTATAGATGAGTCAAACTCCAAGCAGAAGATAATATTCCAACCACTAGTTTTTTCTTTTTTTTTTTTTGAAATCTTTATGAGGGATTTTGCCATGGAATGTACAATAACTTCTGCAGCTTAGAAAAACTTCACCAGGCATGAGTTGCCCTAGTCACACCAAGAGTAACAGCAATAACAGCAAGAGTTGCCTGCAGTTAACAAACCAATAATAATTAATTTCATTCTATAGTCGAGCAAATGGTAACATAGAATAACTGTGTTGCAAATCAAGTACAATTTCAAGCTGATGACTCGAAACAGTGGCAAAGCTTAACCTTTTTTTAAGCTAATCAAAAATAATTTTATCTACACATTTCATAAGACCCATAACTTACTATCCACTTTTTATCCACACATTTTGTAGAGATCCACTACTTACAAGCACTTAAAAGCATAACCAATCAAGCACAAAAGTAATTGGACTGTTCTTAAGCCAAAAATCTACCCCTACACAAAAATTAGGCCCGAACTCTGGCAAGATCTAATAATTAGGTTTACCAACCCCAATTTGCAGCCCATCTGGCACCACTTATTCCTTTTTTAGTTATTATAGGACATCCATGAATAATTGCCAACAAGCATAAGCAAGCCGAAATCTTGGCCAAATTCCCAATTTTCTACTCTCAAACAGGGAAACCAATTCTTCATTTGTGTCTTTAATATCATCTATATTATCCTTGTGCTTCTTATCTTTCAAGTCAATAAAAATAATCACTTATAATTAACATGTGATTACTATGTTGGTGGCTTCAACATCCACAACAACTGCTGATGGTCTCTAACAAAAAATTAACTAAAACAAATGGTACAAGTATATTATGTGTCTAACATAACTTATCCTTCATGGCTAGATGGAGTGGGGACCTACTATTGTCATCGCTAATTTTTATTCAAAAAGCATCTCTCTTCACTATCCAATCTGTCAGTGCCGGGATCTGACACACAGTTCTTATGCATCTTATCTACACCACATTTCTCCATGAAAGAAATTATACTTGATGCATCTCTAGTTTATGATGATAGGTCTGATGCAGGCAAGTTAACACAACCAAGAAATATAACAATTAATACTTTAAAGAAGTAAGTGCAATCATCATGGAAAAACTTCAGTAAATTATGCTAAAATATGGTTAAGTAATCCTTAAAGTTGTTACATTTCAGAAAAAGAAATCAAATGTTAGATGGTGAACACACTTACAGCCAGAGTGCATGCAATAAGTCCAGGTTTTTCTCTGTAATCCATCCGAACACATAACAGTATAAAAGCTCCAATGTACCAGGGAATAGCACCGAGAAAGAAACCAATTATAAACCTTGAAAACAAATTCAGATAAAATCAGTCAATAACTCACATTTTACAAGAGTTTACAAATTATGAATACAATAATATAATCATTAGATAACATCCATGTTCAAAAATTAGTACAGCCCTGACCAAATTTTACTCTAAATTCAGCATTCAACAGACCGAATATTTGCAGTAAAGGGCAAAAGCTTATAACAACCAAATATCAACCACTTGGAAAATTGCTTCGCCTCCAATTTTTAGCATTTCCTTTTGATCAACCACATTTCTTCACAATAGATTTAATTTTTTGAATCATTATTTCCTCAATCAGAACTAAGGCTATCTTTCCTTTACAGCATTTGAGCTGGTAACTTGGTGCCAATTGATTGATATTCATAAATTGATCCAAACATACACGAATTGATTACACAGCAGAAGCATAAAAATTGAACTCTTTTAAAGTGGCAAAATGCTAATCCAGCAAACAGCTCTTTGAGTGGAATATCTATAACTATTTGAAGAGTTTATGTTGACACGTTATCCCCAAATAAAGAGAGGAAAATCATTGGTCAAAAGACTGTAGAAGTGAGAATGAGAACTTACAAGAACCATCCAATCCCCATACCACAACAAGGAAG
The DNA here is from genome assembly GCA_023638005.1 of Forsythia suspensa. Taxonomy (NCBI): domain Eukaryota; kingdom Viridiplantae; phylum Streptophyta; class Magnoliopsida; order Lamiales; family Oleaceae; genus Forsythia; species Forsythia suspensa. The sequence goes on from CM042663.1 coordinate 21,871,787, forward strand.
CCGATACTCTCTAAAGTGTCGCCCTTCAGCAACAGCATAACCTGGAATAGCAAGAATTAAAGGGAGTTAAAAGTGACTGCAAAACATACAATGATGAGTCTCTAAAGAAGTGCAAATGGAACTGCATCTATGACAAGTATTACATTTTAAATTATGTCCAGTAACAAGCAAATTTGAGTAACTGTTGAATGATCTTTAAAACTATATCACTTTGTTAGTACTGGATGACCGAGGACAAACATAAAAACTGAAAAAGCAGTGCATAAGGAAAACCAATGTCAAAAGGTTAGAATCAATAACAACTCATCCACATGATCATTCTTGATTTTCTAAATTTTGAGGGGTAATTAGGGCAAAATAAGCAAAAAACAGCAATCCATAAGCACCACATTCCGTCTACTTCAAACAGTTAATTTAAATTGAAGATCTTGATTATGTGATTCAGTGAATTGAACAAAAGATCCTTCTTAATCTCTTCTTCTTGTGCTTTCAATATTACCTATGGAATAACTACTTTTCAACAATAAATAACCGAAGCAAAGAAGAAAAGCAAAGAAGAACGTGTAATAAAGTGGAATTAGAAAGGACAGCAAGTTTTCACGCGACAAAGCCAACTAGAGCCACCGAACGTGCGTGAAACGACAAACTAAAAGAACAACAAATTGGGGATTTATCTTTTCCTCGTGCAATTCCTTCATAAACGTTAAATACAGTAACAAAACAAAACAAAATTATAATTCAACCAAAAACAACAGAATAGGCATTAGAGCCTGTTAAATGAATTTTATTTCTTTTCGGTTGGATTCATCGCATCAAAAAATTATAATTCAATAGCGATATTCTAAATTTTCATCGTATATACCTCAAGATATCATAATAAAAGTTTCTATTTCAATCAAGAGTACCCGGAACAGTTTGATATCCGTGAGGATAGTAATGAGGCTGAGAACCGGAGAGGCCGGCAGGAGGCATGGGCTGAGGGAAACCGATGACATGCTGAGACGGTGGAGGAGGAGAGGCAGTAGGTTGAGGTTGATAGTTTGCCACGCCTTGGAAGGTTCCGTAATAATAATTGGGCGGGGGCTGCTCGCCGGAAGCCGTCGCGATGCCTATGCTCTTCCCTCCGCCTTCTTCGGTCATCCTTGCTATTACGAATCGAGATCGAATCGATTAGGGTTCCGTTGTTCAAAGTTACGTCGTTTTATTATTGGATCGACGAACGATTCCGACCGAATTCAAAGCCTGTTCGCTGGTTACCTCCTTACCTGTGTCGCGCTGTTTTAGACGCGGGTGAATTTGCTGTTAAGTTCAGAGTGGACCCACTCCCTCAATAATCCAACAAATTAGTAGGACGGTTGAACCTATTTGTTTCTCATGGGTTATTGACATTTAAACCTAATTGTTTCTCATGCAATTTTAATAAATGATGATGATGATAATGATATGAGTTGCAATGGTTATAGTTTTAGAATAACAATGAAAAATTGTTTGAGAAAGAATTTTGTTTGAAGATAAGATTAAAGACGTAGAAACATACAAATATATATATATTTTTTTTTCTTTTAGTATGAGAGAAAATTTGATATGATCGTGATTAATAACTAGTATACTGCTTAATGGTGGGATTTGACTTTATGATCTATTTTCAAATAAAAAATTTGACAACAAAAATAATATCAATAAAAAACTTAGGAAAAAAGAATGAAGAAAAATCTATTGTCGAAACCAAAACAAAAACAAGAAAGAAGAAAACTCAATTTATAGTTTTAGAATGATGGATTGAGGCGGTGAGTAGAATTTGAAGATGATCATTTGAGAGAGAAGATTGAGGGAGAGTTTCATTTGAACTTTGAATGGAGAAATTTAAAACACAGTGACACACGGACATAGTCTTTTTTTCTTCTCATAGTGGAAGAAAACACTCTACGGTTGGTAATTAATGAATTTTTATGTAATGCTACTTGGACATTAACTTCAACCGAAAGTTATACTACTATTGAGAAAATATCAAATACACCATTTGCAAAGACAGCAAAGACATAATCTAAATTCTCAATTATGTCTTTGCAAATGACATATTTGACATTTTCTCAATAGTGGTCTAATTTTCGATTGAAGTATATGTTCAAGTAGCATTACACTAAATTTTATCATTACAATATACAAGAGTCATTTCTCCCAAACGACGTCATTTCTCCCAATCAAAAACGTCGCCATGTTTTGTATTTTTTAAAAAAAAAAATTTTGCCTCATTTGTAAAAACAAAATTTTCTCTTTCTTTGTTATGCGTGAAAACCTTAGTGTTCATTTGGTGGAGTTTAAAAGTAGTTTTCTTTTAGAAGATTTTTTTTTAAAAAAATTGGTGAAATGTATGATTGAAAATTTGATAAAATTTATGAGTCCCATGAAATATGTGGTTGAAAATGAGTTTGGAAAAAAAGTTTAAAAAACCTATTCCAAACATCCTCGCATGCCATTTTCTTTTCCGAATTCGTTGAGCGAAATCTCTTAAATAAACATCTCAAATTAGTCGCTCACTATTGATAGTCATCCTACATAACATTTCTCAATTGGATGAATTATTCATAATTAATGACTATAAATACATTACTTAATTGGAGTAAATAATTCATCCAATTGAGTAAAGTCACATAAGATGACTATCGGTAGTGAGCGGATATAAATAGCATTATTCAATCAGAAATTTCAAAATTTCATCCCTTGGGTTCTTGTTTTATGGTTGTTCTATCCTAGATTGCTATCATGCGATGAATATTTTTTGAAATTATTCATCCATATTTTTGAAGTTATTCATCCCTTGAAATTGAAGTTACTTTATCCGTCCTCACAAAGATAAACTCGTTTTTTTTTTCACACAGATTAAGAAATCTTATTTAATGTAATTGAAATTATAAATTTTTTTACACACTTTTCCTATTATACCCCATTTAATATTAGCCATTCATGAATCTAATACATTTAAATGCTCATTAAATTACAATTGGAATGCAAATGAAATTGAATTGCATTACATTGAAATAATAATGAAATCAATTGTTGATTTATTATTGGGGGTGAGTGTTTTTAGGCAAGATGGAATTTATTGACTGCCTACTTGAGTAAATGTGTGAATAAATTTATGTAATTTTCCATTATAATTGGAATATGTTAAGTTTATTTGGGTTGATAATAATATAAATTAAATAAGGGTATATTAGAAAAAGAAAAATTTAATACACTCTCTATAAAGTAAGTAACTTATAATTTAGAACAGATAAATAAAGAAAACGAGTCTATCTTTGTGGGTCGGAGGAGGTATTTGTGAAGTTATTCATCCCTTGATCATTAAAAGTGCTTGATCATTTTTTCATATCAACAGTTTAGCGCCGTATGTTGTACGAGATTGAAAAACGTAGCTTTCCATTAAATAAGCATCACACGAAAACCCCCAATCCAAAAACATCCATTGCAACCATCAACTGCAATGAGTCATAGTCTAGGATTAAAGAGCCATTCTAGAACGACCCTATGAAGAAGAACCACTATCGTGTTGATTACCCCTAACTAAATTAAGGTAACTCTATAAGTCATTATCGTCAAGTGATGACGAAGCATGTGTTGGAATAGGGGTCGTCTAAAGTTCTTACTGGCCTTTTCAGCATAGACCTCATACATTTGACATAATTTTTTTTTCTAAATTACCATATGTTAATAGATTTCTGCACGTTAATTTTTGTGAAATTATCACTATGGTTACTTTCGTACCCTATAAGTTAAGTTTGAAATCCATAATAGATGCTAATAGAAATAATATAGTCACCTCTTCCCGATATTCTAAATTTAGCCTCCATCCCATATATAATATTAGAAAAAATAGCAAAATCCTTATACTTGATTAAATAGGAAAAATATTAGGCTCTTCATATGGCAACAGAAAAAGTTGGTCTTTGCATTAGTTATGTCCTCCACGAAGTTGCAACCCTACTTTCTAGAACACCCATTGAAGTTGTAACCATCTCCTGAGACAGAACATGCAGAATTCGAGACAATGTAGAACTATTACTAAAGTGGATGATGGAGCTAGGACAATTCGAACTCTCATACAAACCCTGAATCTCCATCAAAGGCCAAGCCTGGGCCGACTTCATAGTAGAATTCAGTCCATAAATGAAACTAGTTGAGACACAAGAGAGAGCAGTTACATGGGAATTGTTCATAGGCGATTCTTCCACAAGTGACCGATATGAGGCAAAATCACATTAGTTAGCCTGCACCGCCATCACTTACATCAAGCACTCGGTTTCGATTTGAGCTTCCAACAACAAAAGCGAGAATATGAAGCACTAATAGCTAGACTAAGAATGGCAAAAAAAAAATGAAAATTGCAAAGATCATCGTGCACAGCGACTCCAACTCATCATCAATTAAATAAATAGTTTCTATCAAGCAAAAGAAGAAATGATGGTATATCTTCCAAGTAGTACGAGAAGAGTGCGACAATTTTGATGGCGTACAAATAAAACGAATCTCCCAATCCCAAAACAGCCACACAGACGTACTAGCCCATTTGATAACAAGTGGTTGAGTAGAAGAGCTTGATAGTGTCTCGTTAGGGAGAATAAAACAAACAGTGATCAAATGTGATGAGAGTGTAGCAATGGTGGTAGATCCAAAGCCGTCATGGATGGATGAAATGTTTGACTTCCTAAATAAATAAAAAGACGCTTTCCGATCCTAGCGAGGCTCTTCGATTAAGAATAAGGTTAGCCAGATACACAATGGTGGATGGAGTCCTCTACAAAAGGGAATATGCGCAACCCGCTTCTAAGGTGTCTAGACGAGAAAGAAGCGTACTACGCTTTGCGCGAAGTGCATGAAGGGATAAGCAGAAATCATGCTGAAGGGCAGTCCCTAGCTTACACGATATTGAGACAAGGATATTTTTGGCACATCGCTAAGGGGGATATTCCCTTTTAGGATTTGTAAGGAAATGCAACAAGTGTTAGAGGTTCGTTCATATGATCAAAGCTCCAACTATAAATATCACATCAATAATAAGTCCCTGGCACATCGCTAAGGGAGTTATCAGTTTGATTGGACATATGCCCAGTGGAAAAGGCGAAACTAAATTCCCAATAGTCGCGATGAGACTATTTCACCAAGTGAAATTTGTCAAGCCGAACATTTGACCAAATAACCGAGCAAAGACTACTAATTTCATATGGAAATCTATTATTTGTATGTTCAGAATCCCACATTCGATTGTCACAGACAACAACAAGCAGTTAGATAACCCGAAATTGAAAACCTTTTACAAGGACCTAAAATATATTTCAAAAAATTTCCACCCAGAACCATCCGCAAGCAAAAAGCTAGGTCGAAGCAGTCAACAAGATTATCAAGCATACTTTGAAAACTTGACTGGATGAGTTAAATAGGGCCTAGGATGATGAACTCTCCAGCATGTTCTGGTCTTACCACACTACTTTCCAACATTCTTTTATAATCGACCCCGACTGCCCTCCTTACCAATGCTTCTTTGATCGACCTCATATCTTCTGTAACCCAAGAAAGAAAATAAGATCAAAAAGTGAAGGTAGCAGGAATAATAGAAAGAATGCAGAATAATTGTAAGAAAAGTGACCTGAAGAAGAAAGAGGTAGCTCTGATAAGGATAGTCCATCATAAATGAGATTGGAGTCAATAGTTATGAAGTTGCAGGACCTCTATACCCTTCTTAAACCTCTTGCAGTCTCTGCTCTCTTTTTGATGGCCGAGCTAGGGTCGACTGATGAGAAACCTGCATAAAATAAACCAGTATGGGTCAACGTTGAAGCTAAGACTCAAAGGACCCTCATGGGAGCTCAACTACTTACTTATCTTGTGATAACGTGTAAAGACTACACAATCATTCCTAGTGTTATCTGGGATAAACTGCCAATCACCACGAACGAAGAAGAAGTTCTCTGGATGGAGTGTTAACCATGATGGACCCCAGCGTTGGCCTTAACACTAGTATAGTACCACCCATAATTATTTTCGTCCTCTTTTAAAAGATACGATGAACTAAACTCGTCCACTATCAACTCAAAATATCTTAACTTATTCCACAGTAAAATTAGTCCTAATAATGTCCCCGAGCCATTCAGATAGAGTTGGGTTGGGGCTATTTTCCAAGGCCATTAAGATCTTCCTAATGATCGGAGAAAATGGTAGCCGCCATAATTCTTGGGTTCGAGCCATCAATTGCTTACACGCCTGGTCATCAGCCAGAGGGAGAAACGTCTCAAATGAAGTCAGAGATTTTATACTTCCTACACCGTGCTTCTAAATTCTTCTCATTAGCCCAAATTTCTAGAGTTAAACACCCTCATATCATTCCTTCTCCAAATGGTCCGACCTCCACATCATTCCTTAACCCGCCAGCCCAAGATGGGTTAATATTTTCATCAAAGGTCTAGCCCACATGAAGTAGTAGTGAGAAAAGGGAAGTAGGACTAAGAATTTCTTCGATGGATGAACTGGACCCCCTCTGGCCGACTCTCTAAAATTCTCAGCTGACTCTTCATATCCATTGTCCCAAGAATGGACCATCGACTTGTAAGGAATTTGGTATACATGCACAATAGAAATTAAATTTACAATTTCTTTAAGTCGGATCAACCTTGTACTTAGATATGATTCGTGATAGAAGATTATCTTTGATAAATATCTTGAATCTAATTCTCTAATTAGTTGGATGTGCGATCTTCAATCCCACAACTGTCAAATTGTCCAGCCTTCAATGGTGATCCACACAGTAAAAACAGATATGGACTTCCACGATCAAGAATGATGAAAGCAAAACCTTTTTGGGAGAAAATTGATTATGTTGTCTTTTGCTTGTGCTAGCAAGTAATGAAAAACAACTCTTGTGATTAATTTACTGTGGCCTTGTATATATAAGTAGGGCTAACCCTAGTCCTAGTTTTAGTCCAACTAGAACCCATCAACAAACGGGTCCAATTAATTAATCTAATTAATTAATTTGGTCCAATAAGTAATTAAGTCCAACCCAACTATTTGGACCTTGGACATTAATTTTTACAATCTCCCACTTAGACAAGGTCCAATTCCAGATGCTCAATTCTCACTTTATGTGTGTGACCCATTAGGTTCCCATTCACGATGGCAAACGCAGTGATATTCTCATCGATTCACCGAGATCGATCAATCACGTCATTCAAAATTGACATCAAGAATGTGTTAAGGCAATCCATATGAAGGAAAATATCATGTGGTATGATAGAACCAATATATGTGCGATTACCGTGAAAAGATAATCCCTTCATCAATATAACCCAATTGGTTAAGAGATATGGATCAACATCAATCTCATTTCAACCAATCATATTAATCATCTCAACTCGTTGTTGATCTAATCTAGTTATGATTGAAACTTTTTCAACTCATAACTCCACCCCGCCGATGAAATTTATATCAACTTAAGTGGACAAAAATAGGTTATAATCTCCTACTTTTCAGGAGTGACAAATCCTCATATTGGACATTACAACCTTTATACGATTCTCACTATTCCCGTCACGACGTCTTCCGGTGACTCAAATCTTGAGCCCCATCAAACACTCGCCAAAGTATAGTGGTCCTCACATAAGATTTTATGATGTCCTCAAGTCACATGACCAAATCCACAACCGCGCATTAGAGATTTACCACTGACGCTTGGATAGTTATCTATGTAGAATCTCTAAGCAGATCATCCAATGTCATGTTCTCATAACAATACATTCATGTGTTCATTCAGATGTCCCTCTACATCTTAGCTCGTGAGATCAGTTACTTTCTTTAAAATAAATGCAACACATGCTAGCCTATCCGCAATAATGATATCCGTATCTCATTATTACTATGAATAGAGATATTTCGAGAATATGTTATTTATAACTTGTATCTCACAATCATAACACTTTGTGATTAACAAGTTACTATGAAATTTTCTTCGGACTCTATTATTTTAAATAATAAAATTTAAAAAATAACAGATCTACCATTAAAATATAGACAAGCATTTAATTAATCAATTTGTTCATATACTTCAATGTCTAACAAAGAGTATATCACAAAATGTTCCATACAAACTAGATCCATTCACTCAGGTATCTTAATACCATCAAATTTAGCATGACCATGATGATTGTGCTGGGACAACAATTTTGTCAAAAGATCTGCTACATTATCGTATGTTAGGATCCCGTTCTATCTTTATATAATTTTTAAGATTATCTCCCTAATGAGATGATACTGCCTCAATATATAACTGGATTATTGATGAGACATGGATTCCTTCGCTTATGCGATGGCTCCATTGTTATCACAATACAAGTTATTGGATCAACAATGCTAAAAACTATTCTAAGTTCAATAATGAACTTCTTGATCCGACCGTTTTCTTTGCTATACAAGCGACTATATATTCGATCAGTAGTTGAATCGTGATCGTTTCTTGTTTAGAACCTTTCCAACTGACTGCACCACCATTTTGAGTAAATACATATCCAGAACATGTCTTTAGTCCCATACACCAAGAACATGTCTTTATTAGATGAAAGTCGGCATCGGCAGATAACCTTGAACTCTAAGTTCATTTCTCTATACTCAGAACATGTCTTTAGTCCTTCCTAAGAACTTAATGATGTTCTTGATCGCGATCCAATGTTTCTCGCCTGAGGTTCGCTTGGAACACGCTTGTGACACTCAAAGCATATAAAACATCTAGTCGAGTACATAGCATTGCATACATGATAGATCTTATTGCTGATGCATAAGGAATTCTATCCATGCGATTTCTTTCAATTTGTGTCTTTGGACACATCTCTTTTGAAAGATAGATCCCATGTCCGATGGGACATAGTCCTCTCTTGGACTCTTCCATGCTAAATCTTCTCAAGATTTTATCTATGTACGTAGATTGAGATAGGCCAAGCATTCTATTAGATCTATCTCTATAGATCTTTATTCCTAGAATGTATGCTGCCTCTTCCATATCTTTTATGGAGAAAATTTTAGATAACCACAATTTTACTGATTTTAGCATTGGGACATCGTTTTCTAATAATAGTATGTCATCCACATACAAAATTAGAAACCCGACTTTGCTCCTACTAACCTTTTATACACATAGTTCATCTTCATTCTTGATAAAATCAAATATTTTGATTATCTTATCAAAATGAAGATTTCAGCTCCGAAAGGCTTGCTTTAATCCATATATAGATTTCTGTAGTTTGCATACCTTATTTGGCTCTGTGGATTCAAAACCTTCAGGTTGTGTCATGTACACATCCTCGCTAAGATTCTTGTTAAGGAATGCTATCTTGACATCCATTTGTCAGAGATCATAGTTATGGTATGCTACTATTGCAAGCGGAATCGAATTAACTTAAATAGGGCTACTAGTGAGAAGGGTTTCACAAAGTCAATCTCTTGTCTTTACTTGTAACTCTTCGCAACCAGTCTTACCTTATAAGTATGAAAATTACCATCCATGTCGACCTTTTTCTTGTAAACCAATTTCTGACCTATAGGTTTTATCCCTTCAAAGGGTCAACCAAGGTCCAAACCTTGTTTTCGTACATGGAGTTCATCTCGGATTCATAGCTTCCGCCATCTCTTTGAGTCAACACTTGACTTCGATTCTACGTAAGTAGTAGGTTCATTTTACTCGATTAGTAGTACATTACTAGTAATCAGGAGATCGTATCTCAGAGGAAAATGAATGTCTCTTCTCGACTTACGCAGAGCTGGTGTGTCTTTGGGAACTGGTGGTTCCTACTTTCTCAATCTGTGCTTCATCATATGCAAGTTCAGCCATTGGAATATCTAATTGGTCAATTTTATTTATGGTTTCTTGAACCTCTTCAAGATCTACATTGCTCATACTATTTTCTCTAAGAATACAGCAAGTCTCGATATGATGACCATCATCTCGATGGGATTGTAGAAATAGTATCATGTAGTTTACTCTGGATATTCCACAAATAAACATTTATCAGATTTAGCTCCTAGCTTATCCAATTCAACGCATTTCACATAAGTGTCGCATCCTCAAGCCTTCATGTATGAAAGATTGGGTCTTTTTCTCTTTCCATAACTCGTATGGAATTTTATTGACCAATTTAGATAGGACACGGTTTAGTGTATAACATGCAGTGTTAAGTGCATATCTCCAAAATAATTTTTAGAAGAACTGCACGACTCACCATTGATTGCACCATATCAAATAAGGTGTAGTTTTCCTTTCAGATACACTATTTAGTTGTTGTGTATACGGTGGATTCCACTGCTAGATAATCTCATTCTCTTTTGAATAGTCTAAAAACTCACCCTTCAAATATTCTCCACTTGATCAGATCTAGGTTTTAGAATATTTTTATCAGTTTGTATTTCTACTTCTTACTTAAATTTCTTGAACTTTTCAAGGACTTCACTTTTGAATTTTATCAAGTAGATGAGACCATATCTAGAATGGTCATCTGTAAATGTGATGAAGTAAGAAAAGCCACATCTAGCATCTTTAGATATTTGTCCATGTATATGAGTATGTACAAAACCCAAAATATCTGCAACTCGACTCCCTTTCAAAAAAAAAAAGGTGTATTGGTCATTTTGCTCAACTGGCATGATTCACACTTATCAAATGATTCATAATCTTTTGAATCTAAGTATCCATCTTTATGTAACTTAGTAATGTGTTTTCATTTATATGACCGAGTCTGCAATGCCAAAGATTTGAGTTATTAGTTTTATCTCTTTTATGCATTGCAATTCCTCTTCTAATGCCCTTTTATTTTCACAGTGAAAACATGGATCATCAGACTTGGATTTGTCTTTGCTTAATTGTTTTTCAGCCTATTTAGCAGCTCGAATAGGGTACACTGAATCTTATTCACATTGAAGTTCATAATGAAATGGGAAAAGTTATTAGGTGGAGACTGCATAACTAAGTCAACACTTATCTCGTGGTCCATGGTAAAACTTAATTGATTTAATTTTTCAATATAATCAATCATCTTCAATACATGAGCACTGATTGAAGATCTTTTTACCATCATACCTCTTCATAACCTTTTAGATGTCTCATATTGATCAGTCCGTGACTGTACATCATTCAACTCCTTGAAATGATATATTTTGGTACATACATCCATACCCTCGTGCTGCTTTTCTAACTCAGTGACATCCGCAAGCATCATATGTTGCGATGTTACTATTATCACTGTGTTTTGTAAGCTCAAGACGTTTCCCGGTGTAGCCTCCTCAATAGGAGCTTTCGGCGTTGGTCGCTTAATGACATATCCAATTTTTCTTTTCCATGCTTGAGAACAATTCTCAGATTGCGGTGCCAGTTCAAAATTTTGGTCCGATATGTTTGTTGGTATCCAATATGCCTCTTAAACTTATATGGTTACTAATGATTCAACAATTAAATAATAAGATAGAACAATTAATTAAATGCATAAAATTAATTTAACATGGACTTATATTAAATTAATTATACTCCCATTGTTTAAATTGAATTAATGATCCTCAAACATTAATCAATATAACCGGTTAGATTCTCAGTGGGCTAGGATCCATTTTGTTTTATTAGAACCTTGAGCAACTCAACAAGCCCTAATAAAACATCCATGTAGATACTCTATCAATCACATCTTCATGTGACTCCTAGATCATCAAATAGACAACTTATTGTCATACACATTTTATGTGTTTTACTTGATTGTGCTCCTAAAATTTTATTTCTTTGAGCGACTCAATAAAAAATAAAATTCTAGTTAAATTCGACCCATTGTTCAGAAACATCGAATGTTTCATAGTGATAAACATATCTACCAGCGAAAGCGACGCTTCGAGCGACTCAACAAACTGACATCGATAATAGACTTTGACACTATAACAATGGAAGGAACGTTGTATTAACCATTTAATATGAATTTAATATTTTGATAAAGAGGGGTTTGTCTCATCACATTTATGTATATTAACTAACATACAACATGTAATCAATCATACATAAAATAACTGTAGATGATTATGGACTTTATTTATCTAATCTTCCTAAGCCAAAAAGAAGATTAGTTGGTCAATTTCTAAGGGACGTTCCATTCGTTCATCAAATGCTTAATGCAATCATCTCCATCTCCTGCTGCAATTATCCTATACTAGTTGCTTTATTGTGGTCCAATTGCAACATATATCCTATACTAGTTGGCATGCAGGCCCAAATAAATGAACACGTAGGTCCATATTTAATAAAGAGTTCAAAAACTCAATTAAATAAATAAATAATTTAATTAAATAATAGACTCGCAGGTCCAACCAATAATTAACAGGAATAATTAACTATACAACCAATCACATGGGTTGAGTCCATAATCATCCACTAAATATCTATTTTAATATCTAATATTAAAAATATATTAATTTTTAAATTTACAGTTTTGACTGTATAAGTCCAAACCATTTAGATATTTTTGAACGGACTAGACAAAATTAAATAATTAATCTAATTAATTAATTAATTCTTCAACAATTAATTTTATTCATAAAAGGGATTTTCAAAATTTATTTTATCTCCCAATTTAAAGTCATACCCTGAATTGAAAACAACATTTGTATATGGTCAAAATTACAATTTTATAAAGTAATAAGTTAAAATTTAATATGGTCAGATTCAAAATATAGTTTAAAATGATTTTATTTAATTCTGAATATTTGACCAACATTAAAATAATTAATAATTTCAATTTTTTCAAAAAATTAAAATTGTATTTGAGACCCTATTTTTTCTTATAAAGTTTGAGAGCTTAATGTGCAATTTCTAAAATTGTACAATGAGTCCCTAAATAAATGGACCTTTAATACAATTTCTGAAATTGCACGAAGATCCATTTTAATTTTAAAACATTAAGTCCTTCTTATGCAATTTCAAAAATTGCATAAGAGGCATTTCAACTTCTTTTGAAATTAGGGGGCTTCTTATGCAATTTTCAAAATTGCACAAGAGCCCTTGTCTCCAACAATCCCAAAACACGAAACCGGGGTTTCTACAAAAAGCCCATCGTTGTTGATTTGCGGTGGCTATTTCTTTCAACTTGTGGTGGCGCGTCGGTGTCCAACACCGTCGGCCACCACGAATTAGCCATCGAACAATTCGATGCGGAATCGTCATCGGTCGATTGAATGGTGGTGGTCGCCCGGTGTTCAACACGGTGCCACGCCACCGCCGTTACGTGTTGAACAACAAGTTTGTCTTTATTCAAAATGGCGGCCTTATTGCTACTAGTAGCGGCATGAAGACGCTTGCCGTCGCGAGAACCGGTGGCGGTGATCGCTGTTTCTCACGGCGATTTCTTCTCTTCTAAAGACAACGACCCCCGTTTCTTACCATCAGCCTCCACGCATCGGCGGTGGTGTTTTCCGACCAGTTAGATCCGTTCAATATAAACCCAAAACAATTTCAGATTCCTTTTTCAAATATTCAAAATTTTATTTTTATTTTTATTCTAAAATAAAATTTGAATCATATTCAAATTTCTAAGAAATCATAATTTTATTTACTGTCAAAACTCAAATCAAATTAATATGCCAATAACAATTATTGCTCAATTCATTAAAGCATTCTAACGAACTCTAACAAGTAACAAAGTAGCTCTGATACAACTGTAAGGAATTGAGGTATACATGCACCCAGAAATTAAATTTACAATTCTTTTAAGCCGGATCAACCTTGTACTTAGATAGGATTCGTGATAGAAGATTACCTTTGATGAATATCTTGAATATAATTCTCGATTAGTTAGAGGTAAGATCTTCAATAATACACAGTTGTCAAATTGTCCAGCCTCCAATGGTGATCCACACAACAAGAATAGATCCGGACTTCCACGATCAAAAATGATGAAAGCGGAACCTTTTGGGAGAAAATTGATTGTGTTGTCTTTTGCTTGTGCTAGCAAGTAATAGAAAACAACTCTTGTGATTAATCACGTGGCCTTGTATATATAGGTAGAGCTAACCCTAGCTCTAGTTCTAGTCCAACTAGAACCCATCAACAAACGGGCCCAATTAATTAATCTAATTAATTAATTTGGTCCAATAAGTAATTAAGTCCGACCCAATTATTTGGACCTTGGACATTAATTCTTACACGACTCGTCCGAACTTATGACTCCCAAGATAGATGAACTATAAACTGGAAAAAAGAAAGAAGAAATATAGAAAAAGAAACGAAAAGTACCTCTAAGCATCATAGAGAAGACGACCTCAAATGGCCAAAAAGCTCTATGAAAGTTGTTATCACCAGAAATGGACAGGGCGTTGGAAGAAAAATCACCACAAAAAACGAAGAGGGTTTTGATAAAGGATGAAATGAACAAAAATGGGGCGTATATAATCATCTCTCTTCTAAATATGTATTAAATATTGGGACAATCTAGACCATTCAAATAAAAGAGGAAGAATTCGAAAGGTTAAATTCAATGGCCCATATTAACAATTACAAATTAGCGCCATTTTGAACAGCTTGTAAAAGAAGCCACTAATTAAGTGGAATCTGACACCTTCTACGTTCCGGTCAAATGTCCATCATCCACTCTCCTTGCACCCAGTTTTCTCCCATTGGTATCCAAGCAACTGGATAGAGATGAGTAAGAGAAAGGATCAAGGTCCGACCTCACACGCATGTAGAAATCAAACATTGGGGACAAAGTGTTACTACCGTTCTAATATGCCACATCAGATCATCTTTGATTATTGAACTGATGCGCCTGCCAAGTCAGACTCTTTCCAACTGGCCTAAAACTCTAAACAGCCAGCCACATGATAACATAGTATTTTGGTACAAAAAAACCTCCGCTTGTTTCCCAGCTCGACACAAAAGAAAAGGAGACGTCATGAAGAAACACCATCATTATAAAACCAATAAGATGTCAAATCTTGATAGGCTCATTTTTAATCAACCAATCGAAAGAATGACAAGATTGCCTAGGCTGCAGGACTATAATCTATGGCTATCACTAGCCCCCTGGCCACCTCATTAGTTAATCAGAATCGTGTTCATAGACGGTGGCACTGTCCCAAGATTAGGCACTATAGATTGACGAGACTTGAGCATTTTTCCTACATCAACCCCCTCTATAAAAGGAAAGGGGATTCTAACGAGATGGATAGCCAAACCATTGTAATCACTTCCCTCTGTTTAAGAAAATTAATTTAAATTACACTAAGTTGATCATTAAAAGTGCTTGAGCATTTTTCGATATCAACAGGCATAGTTTAGTATATTATGCAACAATAAAATCTATTAATTTTTTTTTTTCATTTTCTTAGTTAAATTTTTTTTTTTTATTTTTTTTTATGTTTAGGTACAATGTTGTGTTATCTACTATTTGGTATGTTTTTGGGCGTCGATTTGTGTTTATTTCTCCCATTGTCTTTCTTCGCTTTGTTGGATTTTTCGATTTATAATAATGAAATATGTTATATATATATATATATATATATATATATATATATATATATATATATTTTTTTTTTTTTTTTTTGCATGTTTAGATTCAGTTTATTATATTATGCAACAATATCTGAAATTTATATCTTTAGTTTTCTGTTATTTGCTATTTGTTATATTTTGGTGTATGGTTAGTTATATGTTAGAAATTAATTGTATTGTTATTGTTAATTATGTTTTTTGTTTTGTTTTCTCATTGTCTTTGGTGAAGAATTTGCTGGGTGAGACATTTTGATGGTTTTTTGGTACTGGTTGTTCAGGATTTCTAGGTTCAGTTCTTGTATAGTTGGTTTGTTTTTGTCATTCATTTGGCTTGGTCTTGCTTTGGTTACATGTATGTCTTCGGTAAATTATGACTAAATTATATGAAATTGTTAATTTTACGATATCGTAGTTCCATTTTTTTTATGTTTAGGCATATATTTGTAGATTTAGGATTAATATGTTATAATTTGTTTATTTTGCATGATCTATTATTTAGTGTGGCTTTATGTATAATGTTCTTAGTTTTGTATAGTGTTGTTGTGAGAAATTGTACTTTTTAGTATTTTAGTGTTTACTCTATTTTTGTTGTTTGAAATATTTAGAAAACTTATTGTTTTTTAAATTCACTAATTTATATGAACATAGAATATGAATAATGTGATACAATTGATTTCTATTCTTTGGTGATTTGGAAAAAAGAATGATCAATAAATCAGTATTGTTCTATTCTTGAGATACGATTGATGGATCTAGAAAATAATGTGGAAACACAAAAAGAAATACGGAGGAAACGGCGAATGGAATTGTACGTCGAGCGTAGAAAATTTAGTTCTAAAAAGACAGTACATAGAACAAGACTTCAACTTTTCGATGAAGTAGATGTTAATTCCAACAATGCAAGTAGTAGTTCAAATTTAATTGGTGAATATTAGTGTTTTTGTAATCAAATATAGGCAATACACTATTTGTGATATTTGTTCTATAGGCATTTCAAAATGAAGTTTTGGTATTGTAGTTGAAGAACGTGATATTGACCTATGGTTGACATTAACCTTAATGTTTTGATCATTACAAACAAGTTAATCTTGTTTTACTAACAATTGGTTTAAAATATTTATAATCTTCAAAGCGTTCAATGCTAAATTAATTATCGTCAAAAGATCAAGATCAAGACTACCATTACAAATCAGACTTCCAAAAAAGGTCAAGATCAAAGTCAATCATCCAAGGCAAAAGTTCAAGATTCAAATTTCAAAAAAATCAAATATTAGATTTTTAGATCAAATGTAAATGTACTATTACTTTGATCTTTAGCATTAAATGATAAAAGCTCAAAAATAATTTTATGCACTAAAAACTATGTTGATATCACTTGCATAAAATATTTTGATCAAAGTTAAAATTAATTTTTCAAAATTTTTTAGATTAGAATTTTCGGTCAACCAAACTATAGATAGGTCAACCAAACTTCATCAACAGGTCGACCGATTGGAACATAGGTTGACCGAACTCCCAAAGTTCAAAAATTTGATAGTTCTGATTCTAACCTTGTACTATTCAAACGGTTATATTTGGTCATTCGAACTTACATTGGTTGACCGACCTATCATCTAACTTAACATAAAGTTTTGAAAATTGTTCTCTATAAATTGTTGTTCATTTGTAATCAATGACAACACTTACAAAAGCATTAAAGAGAGAATTATCTTGAGAAAATTATTGAACTTTAATTGCACTTAATTCTTCTACATCCTCATTGAAAAACTTTGATTGATTGAATTAAACTTATAAATCATCATTTTCATCAATGTTTCTTCCTAACACTTAAGCTTTTTATTCAACCCTATTTATTGAAGCGTTAGTCTCTCTTGGTACTTAATTTGTATCTATCATTTGTTACAAGAAAAAAAATTATTGTAAATCAATTTTTTTCACATCTTTGGATCATATTGAGTTCCTTTAAAGCTCAATATTGTTTAAGAATCAGTGTTCATTGTTTGTAAGTCACAAGAAGTATTATAAGGATTTTGATTGCATCATAAGTCAATCAATATAGTGGAAAGACCTTGCTCATAAAGGAGAGATTGGCAACGGAAGAAATAGATCATTGGTTTAGAATCGAACCTCCATAATCATATTGTTTGTACACACTCTCTCTCTCTACCCTTTCATTTATTTATATTGTTCTTACATTTATTACTTGATTAATCTATATTTTTTAAGTTTTTATTGGGTAATTTGTACAAAACATCCCTACCTTTTGAAGTCATCGTGTAAATCGTCCATACATTTGAAATTTTGGTATTTTCACTCTCACCTACACCATTTCTTGCACAAAACGTCCTTTCCATCCATTGTCATCCAAAATCTACCGTTAACTCACTTCCACAACACAAGTCACACTAATTTGGAAGGGTAATTTTATCCATTTCGTCATTTTATTCTCTAGCACCATCTGAGAGAGAATGGGATGTCTACATCTCACCATTCCTAACAGAGCTTTGATGCCACCTTCAAATCTCGGCCTCATTTATAGTTTATCTACAATGCCATGGGTACAAAGACTAAGGATTGAGAAAATGTTAGATTTATTGAGAGCCGAACTACAAAATCAAATAATCATACCATTGCTACACAGATTAGCTAAGGCTCTAGCAACCATTCGAAGAGTCTATGGATCCTCGGCATCGGAAGCTGTCATTGCAAGTAGACAAATTCCACCTTGAGCCATTATAAGTTCTTGATTGGCCTCTGAACAAGTAAAAAAGATATAGTTCTCAAAAATGACTAGAGATGTAGCTCCAAAGAGTACATCATTTAGTTGAAAAGTGCACCATTCACCAGTTCAAAAAGATAAAATAGATGATAATGAAGAAAGAAGTAAGAAACTAAAGAATGAACAAATTACCATTCGAATTGTAATTGCAATCTTGTGAATAGTTTCATTCTTGTAGGTTCTATGACGCATAAGCAATGAAGTGAGACCTCCGCTTTAACTATCTTTTCTTGATTTGCTTCTGTAGAATTCATTGTATTCACACATCAGTTCTTGCGATATAATGTGAAACAACATCGAGCAATAGCAAATCAAAATTTATTCAAGAATGTGCAACTGGAAAGGTAGGGACATTTTGTGATAAAATAGACGAAATTATCCTTTCAAATTGGTTTGACTCGTGTTGTGGAAGTGAGTTAACGACATATTTTGGATGACAATGGATGAAAAGGACATTTTGTGCAAGAAATGGTGTAGGTGAGAGTGAAAATACCAAAATTTCAAATATATGGACGATTTGCTCAATGACTTCAAAAGGTAGAGACGTTTTGTGCTAATTACCCTTTTTTATATTGAGATTGCTTTTCGAAAAAGTTTGTAAAAATCAATTCACCCCCTATTGGTTAGTTATTTTTGGGTTATCAATTGGTATTAGAGTAAAGTGTTCACTTTGAAATTAAGATTTTACAATCTTGAGTAATGGCTAACCTAATCTTCAAAATCTTGAGGGGCATTCTACAATTTCTTCCTCCTTTATTTAATGGCACTCATTATAATTATTGAAAGACTAGAACTATGATATACATTCAATCAATAGATTATAATATTTGAGAAGCTATTGAATTTGATCTTTATGTGCCTATAAAAATTATTAAGATTAATGATAAACCAGACCAAACCATTTCAAAACCTAGAGAAGTTTATGATGAAAAAGATAAATGAAAATTATATTTAAATGTTAGAGCAAAAAATATATTTTATTGTGCTTTAAATAAACATGAATTTAAAATAAAAATGAATTTAATCGTATTAGCACATGTGACTCCGCTTATGATATTTATCATGCTTTAGAAATCACTCACATGTGTACTAGCAAAGTGAAATAAAGTAAGATCAATCTTTTGATTAAAGAATTTGAAAATTTCTTTATGAAACAAAATCAACCCAATGTTGATGATTACTTGATTTGCCGATATTGTTAATAGTCTTAAATGCTTTGATCAAAAATTTACTAACGGTGAACTTGTGAGTAAAATGCTTAGGTCTCTCTCGAAGACTAGAGCTCATCGAGGATGTTGATAGAGAATACAAAAATGTCAACACATATCCATTAGAGGAACTCTATGGAACATTGATGACATACGAGCTAAATCATGCTGAAACAAAGGAGAAAATAAGAAAAAGCAAAGAAGAGGAAATAAGGAGCCTCTAAGTGACAAATTGCTTTAAAATCAACAAATGATGAATACTCCTCAAGCATGAACATAAGTGATGATGAACTTGATGATCTAGTTCTTCTTATGAAGAAATGGAGAGGTTTTCGTAACAATCACCGATTCCAAAAAGAAAGAAAAAATGGCGAAGAAAAAAATAAAAAGATTGTTTTCTATGATTGTGACAAACCCGGTCACAAAAGAACTGAATGTCCAAACAAGAAAAATTCATAAAAAAGAAAGCACTCTAAGCAACATGGGATGATAGTGATGATGAAGACCATGAAAAAAATAAGAGTCAAGAGGAAGTTACCAACACGTGCTTTATGGCCATTGAAAATGAGGTAAATTCTAATAATAATTGTTCATATGATGAATTATCTAGCTCTTATGATAAAATTCTTGAAGAATTTGAAAAACTTTCCATAAAATACTCTACTCTCAATAATAAAATTCTTTATTGAAAAATGTAGTAAAGAAACTTTTGGTAGCACAAAAAGATTTTGAAAAGAAAATGTTGATAATAATTCTTTAATCAAAGAAAATTTCTCTTTAAATGAAAAGATTATAGACTTGACAAATATTGTTCACAAATTCACTCAAGGAAAGAATTTTTTTAACTTAATGCTTGATGAACAAAAATGTATTTTCAATAAAGAAGGAATTGGATATAAACCATTCTAGAAACAAAAGTCCTTCAAAAATATATTTGTCAAAGCATCTAATTCTTCTTATCAAAGTGTTACATGTAGTTTTTGTAAGAAAGATGGACATGTAGCTTTTGATTGTTTAACCAAAAAGTGATTACACCTTAAAGCAAACATAAGTGGGTTAAAGAGTCCACTAACACTAACTATCAAGGACCCGAAGTTATGTGGGTACCAAAAATAAAAAATTAAAATATTTTTTTGTAGGT
Organism: Forsythia suspensa; assembly: GCA_023638005.1. Lineage (NCBI taxonomy): Eukaryota > Viridiplantae > Streptophyta > Magnoliopsida > Lamiales > Oleaceae > Forsythia > Forsythia suspensa. The sequence goes on from CM042663.1 coordinate 21,892,468, forward strand.
GCCAAAGAAAATGAAGAGCATTTGATTTTTGGATAGTGGATGCTCAAAACATATGACTGGCGATCAAATATTATTATCAAGCCTCAAAAGGAAGAATGGATGTCATGTCACATTTGAAGATAATGCCAAAAGAAAAATCATTGGCATTTGAAATATTGGTAATCATTCATCTTTTTCCATTGAAAATGTTCTATTAGTTGATAACATCAAACATAACTTACTTAGCATTAGTTAATTATGCGATAAAGGTCTCATTAAATTTAATTCTTCCAAATGACTTATTGAGGATGTTATATCTAAAGACGTGGTGTTCATAGGAAGTCGAAGTAAGGATGTTTATATCATAAACATTGAACTTGAACTTGAAAAAGATATAAAATATTTATCAAGTATAAAATATGACACTTGGTTATGGCATAAAAGATTATGTCATGTTAGCATGAATTTACTTTCTAAAATCTCTAAGAATTGCTTTGTTAAAGGTTTGCCAAAATTGAAATTTGATAAAGACAAAATTTGTGGATGCTTATCAATTTGGAAAGCAAGTAAAGAATTCTTTTAAACTCAAAAATACTCTTCTACTATATGCCTTTACAATTTTTTCACATGGATCTATTTGGACCTTTTAGAACCACAAGTCTAAGTGATAAACATTATGCTTTCATCGTTGTTGATGATTTTTCAAGGTTTACTTGAGTCTTATTTTTAAATCTAAAAGATGAAGCTTTAAATGTAATTAAATATTTTTGTAAAAAGTTCAAAATGAAAAATGATACACTATTACCACCATTAGGAGTGAGCATTATGAAGAATTTGAAAATATTTCATTTTATGAGTTTTGCAAAATAAATGGCTATGAACATAATTTTTTGGCTCCTAGAACTCCTAATCAAAATGGTATAGTAGAAATGAAAATTGCACATTACAAGAAATGACTCGGACTATGTTGAATAAAAATGGTTTACAAAAATATTTTTGGGCTGAAGTTGTTAACACTTTTGCTATATCTTAAATAGAGTTTTAGTCAGTCGAAAGAAAACTAAAACTCCATATGAACTTTGGAAAAATAGAGTTCCTTATATAGGATATTTCAAAGTTTTTGATTGTAAAAGTTATATATTAAACACAAAAGAAATTTTGGAAAAAATAGATTCAAAATCTGATATTGGTATCTTTCTTGGATGTTCATCTACTAGCAAGACTGATATAGTTTTCAACAAAAGAACTTTAGTAGTTAAAAAATCCATGCATGTTGTTTTTAATATAACTAACTCTTTTGAACAAGAGAAACACATTGAAGTTGATGTGAATAAGAGAAGAGCATTGAAGATGATGTAGTTTTGGAGATTCATTTTGAACAATTGAATATTCAAAATCAAAGCAAGGAAAATCCTAACAATATTGAAGATCTACATGAGGAAGAAACAACTATGCAAAATGGAGAAGAATATCCCAAATAGCAAAATGATTTATCTCTACCCAAATAATGGAGTTTTGCCTCTTCTCACCCAAAAGAATTCATCACTGGTGATCCATCCAAAGGTGTAAGTACAAGAAATTCAACTAGAAACTTTATTAACAATTGTGCCTTTCTCTCACAAATTGAACCAAAGAAATTCAAAGAAGCCAAATTTGACGAATTTTAGATTCTAGCAATGTAAGATGAACTAAATCAATTTGAAAGAAATCGTGTTTGGAATTTAGTTGCTAGACCAAAATTTCAAACCGTTATTGTTACAAAATAGGTTTTTCGAAATAAACGAGATGAAAATGGTATAATTGTGTGTAACAAGGATAGATTAGTAGCCCAAGGTTACAATCAAGAAGAAGGCATAGACTTTGAAGAAACTTTTACACAGGTTACTAGATTAAAATAGATTCACACGCTTTTTGCTTTTTCTTATCATAAATATTTTACTCTTTATCAAATGGATGTCAAAAGTACTTTTTTAAATGATGTTATTCAAGAAAAAGTATTTGTTGAGCAACCTTCCGATTTCAAAAATCATAAGTATCCAGACAATGTTTTCATACTTATAAAAGCTATGGTATAAAATAGGTCCTAGAGCATGGTACGAAAGATTGAACAAATTTCTTCTAATAGATGATTTTTTAATTGAAAAAGCAGATAATACACTTTTTATAAAAACCAAAAAGGATTAAACGATTGTTGTACAAATTTATGTTGATGATATTATATTTGGGAACACTAACATTTTACTTAGAATTTTCAAAATGCATGAGCAAGAAATTTGAAATGAGGATGATGGGAGAACTCAAGCACTTCCTTAAACTTTAAATTAAACAAACTAATGATGATATATTCATTAGTCAATCTAGGTATATTATGGTCATGCTCAAGAAGTTTGAAATGGTGGAGATAAAACCAATAAATACTTCAATGAGCTCATTAATCAAATTGGACAAAGATGATCAAGGTACTTCTATAGACATTAATAAATATCGAGGTATGATTGGATCCATTCTCTACTTAACCGGTAGTAGATCCGATATTATGTTTAATGTGTGTTTATGCGCAAGATATCAATCTAATTCTAAAAACTCTCATCTTAGTGCTATTAAACGCATTTTTAGATATCTAAGTGGCACTAAATCATTAGGTCTTTGGTATCTTGAGGCCCTCACATTGATTTACTTAGCTATTTGGATACCAATTGGGCCGGTTGCACAATTGACCGTAAAAGCATTAGCGGAACTTGCCACTTTCTAAACTTTGCACTTGTATCATGGTTTAGCAAGAAATAAAATTTCGTTACTTTATCCACCATCGAAGCCGAGTACATTTCGGCTTCGGCCGCTAGTTGTTGTGCTCAAGTTTTATGGATGAAACAAACTCTAAGTAATTATCATTTATCTTTTAATCATATACTATCATGTGTGATAACACTAGTGCTATAAACTTGTCTAAAAATCCCATCTTGTATTCTCGAACTAATCAAATTGAGATTAGACATCACTTTCTAAGATATTATGCACAAAAGAGGGATATTGTTTTAGAATTTGTGAATACGGAAAAAAAATTGGCTTACATTTTCACAAAACATCTAGCACTTGAGAGATTCTCATATATTCAAAGAGGTTTAGGTATAATTGATGAATATGAAGCATGTGGCTAAATTGAGTGTATGCTATTGTTTATGATGTTAATCAATTGAAATTTAAGTGATAGAAACATTATCAAAACATATGACATATATCACTTCATAAATTTTCATCAAATCTGGCCAATCGGACGACGGTTCCAAGAAACGAATGACCAACTTAAAACACTTTGGACGACCTATTTGTCATCCGAAGTATCTTCCGAATTGACATGGATTTTTCATAAATTTTCTTTAGTAAAGATGGTCGACCGCTTTACCAAATGGTCGACCTATTCAGAACAATTTGGTCAATCGATGGATCATCCAATCCATTGTCTGAATTGACAAGAATTTTTAGAGAAGAAAGTCGGTCGATCTTCCTATGCATAGGTCGACCGAACTTACGCGAACTCTGAATTTTAAGCTCAAATTTTTCCATTTTTCTTCAAAATCCTACACTCCATTCTCACATTTTCTCTCTAAAATTCCTCTCACATTCCCAAATTCATCTTCAATCCTTCAACATTTTCATTCAAAATAAAAAACCTATCTCATTTACATGTCAAATCTTTCAAAATTCCTAATTTTCATCCATCAAAACTTCAAAAATTTCTTCATAAGTCGGCAACCCTAACCTTAAAGCTTCTAATTAGACTTTCTCTTTCGATTGCTACTATGCCTAGGGTAAAAATGGCTAGAAAGATACCAATGAAGGAAAGGCAACCATCATCGTCATCCGATGAGGACCCATTATAAAAAATCGGGTTGATAAATGCCCAATTCTTATTGGTAAGAACATCAATTTCTATTCATTTACATTAGATGCAATGTCCTTTCGTATTTAAGAGTTCTTCCTTGCCATTTGTTGGGCATCTATCACCACCTTACAATAAAAAGCCTATCCCAACCTCATAAAAGAATTTTATAGAAATATGATTTTTGTTCGAGAACGGGTATACAATGCTTCATTAAAAGAAAAAGAATCAAGATTACAAGAAATCTTATTCATTCTCTTCTAGAAATAGCAGGATGGTGAAGACCATATCTATTGCCAAATGACTACTCCTAGTTTTGAGGGATATAACCTAGTTGAAGCATGTAGTCGAGTCACCAAGATTCCTTTCCAAATTGCTACAAAACTAAGTGCAAACTAACTTTCTCTTACTTGTAAGGTTTTCCACAACATCATTGCCCACATCATAGTCCCTAGGAAATGTCACCTCGATGAGGTAACTCTCCTTGATCTTTTTCTTCTTGATTCTTTTCAGTTGAACAAAAAATTGATTTTTCCTACATTTTTAAATCATATGAATCATCTTCAATCGGCTTGTAGGATCATGAGGTTGCCCTATTGTATGCTCCTTACAAAAATTTTCCATCACTTTAAAATTCCTATGAGCAATGATGTCTTCATTAGCCAAAAGCCCACCGACACAATTAACATTAGCACTTTAAAGAGAATGAAAATTGTAAAGGAACTAGGGCAATGGGTGGTGAAGACTAAGGGATTTGACATGGAATCAGGGCTTTCCACGCTACCTTTTGAAGATGATGAAGTTATAGGCAACGATGGACAACAAGAAGAAGATGTACCTTATTCGAGCCCTACTCATGACATGCGTCGGTCAAGTTTCCATCATCTTTCTTTGGCTTTACCTTCACCGAAGATCACTACAATCTCCTCAATGACTTGATCGACTCCCTAACTTCCACCTTTGACGGCTTACAACATTCGGTGGATGGTTTGACCTCTATGCTTCATCAAATGCTTGCCTTGCAACAAGCTCTTCATTCTCACCTCAACATGGTGTTTTCTCCGCTTCCTTCTCCGTAGCACTAGATTTTTAGTTTGGCTTATGTAGTTCAAAAATACTTACCTTTTGGATTAATGCATGTTTTTGTTATTTTTTACAATGGTTGTTTTGTTGATATCAATGCATGTTATGACATCTTTTGTTTAATTAAGGGAGAATATCACTTATTTATATGGTTGTGTTAATGGTTTGATCATATCTTGCTCTAATTATTGCTATCTTTTTGTTTATGCCAAAAGGGAGAAAATGAGTAAAGTAAAGATGAATTGTTGAATTGCCATCGTTGCCTTTTTGAAAATTTTTGGGGAATATATGATATATTGACCATATCGATTGTTTGTTCTTCTTTGCAAATCATCTTGTTTGTCATAATAAAAAAGGAAGAAATTGTTAACCTTGGTTGACTTTAACCTTAATGTTTTGATCATAACAAATAAGTTAATCTTGTTTTACTAACAATTGGTTTAAAGTGTTTATAATCTTCAAAGTGTTCAATGTAAAATTAATCATCGTCAAAAAATCAAGATCAAGACTACCATTAAGAATTAGACTCTCAAAAAAGGTCAAGATCAAAGTCAATCATCCAAGACAAGACTTCAAGATTCAAATTTTGAGAAAGATCAAAGATTAAATTTTTAGATCAAATGTAAATGTACTACTACTTTGATCTTTACCATTAAATGATAAAAGCTCAAAAATTATATTGATATCACTTGCATAAAATATTTTGATCAAAGTTAAAATTAATTTTTCAAAATTTTTGGATTAGAATTTTTCGGTCAATCTAACTAGAGATAGGTCGACCGAACTTCATCAACAAGTTGACTGACCTCCCAACATTAAAAAATTTGACTGTTTTAATTCTGACTTTGTACTATTCATATGGCTATTTTTGGTCATCCAAACTTATATAGATCAACCAACTTATTATCCGACTTGATAGAAATTTTTTGAAAACTGCTCTCTATATATTGTCTTTCTTTTGTAATCAATGACAACACTTACAAGAGCATTAAAGAGAAAATTATTGAACTTGTATTGTATTTACTTTTTCTATATCTTTATTGAAAAACTTTGATTGATTAAATCAAACTTGTAAATCATCTTTTCAATCAAAGTTTCTTCCTAACACTTGAGCTTTTCATTCATTGCTACTTATTGAAGTCTTAGTTTCTCTTAGTACTTAATTTGTATCTATCATTTATTAAGAGAGAAAAACTATTGTAAATCAATTTCTTCACATTTTTAAGTCATATTGAGGTCCCTTACAGCTCAATATTATATAAGGATCGGTACTCTTTGTTTGTAAGTTATCAAAAGCATTGTAAGGGTTTTGATTGCACTATAAGTTAATCAATATAGTGGAAAGACCTTGCTCATGAAGGAGAGCTTGGCAACGAGGGAAGTAGATCATTGGTTTTGATCGAATCTTCATAAACATATCGTTTGTACTCTCTCTCTCTCTCTACCCTTTCATTTATTTATATTGTTCTTACATTTATTACTTGATTAATCTATATTTCTTAAGTTTCTTATTTTTAGATTTTTTTTTTTAAAAGTTGTGTAAAAACCAATTCTCACTCTTTTTGGTTAGTTATTCTTGGGTTATCACGTGATGACCAAGAATTCTTTGCTATGTTGGAACATAATACTTTTGAAGATGGTGTAGAAAATCACCATCGTGTGAAGAGGGTCACGTCATCACTTATAACAATATTGATAGACTCCAAAAATTGAACGTGGTATAAAAATTGATATAACAAATATTCATATTCAAATATGTATTACAAACAACAACAATTTGCAAATATTTTAGTGCTAGAAAATTTGAAAAAGAAAGTAAAAGTTTTGTTGTTGTGATGGAAACTAAGATTAGAGATCAATAGGGTGCCTACTAAACTATACGAGTTATATACTTCCAATTCAACTGAAGCATTACATTTTAAAAATAATGGACAAAATTATAATAACCATCTTGCATTTACATCATTTGGTGTAAAGTATGATATTTATTCACAAAATATAGAGGTATCTACACATGTAGGTTTCAAGGACACATATCATTACATAAATCAAAATTTACCAATTGTTATCAATCCATCTTATTTATAATTGTACTTTTATGATACTGGGAATGAAATACAAAATATGTTACAAAAATTAGATAAATTTGGTGAATCAATGTTGTACAAAATTATAGATATATTAAATATTAATTGGTACTATAAAATTTTTTCGTTTTTTAATCGATATGGATTGTTTAGAAATGTGTAAAATACACAATTGATGTGGCTAAGGACTTGGTCAAATGGTTTATAATACACGTTCTATGTCACAAGTCATCGCATTTTGGGTTGATAAAGATCCATCTGCAGACATTAAAGTTCATGATATAGTAATTTATTGTCATTCTAATACTTTATATAGAATACATTACTATTTTGGTTGTTATGATATGCTTCAATATCTGTTGTTATTTCCTTTTGGTTAAACTGGATTGCAGCACAGTATAAGTCACTAGCATTAGTTTGTAAGGTTCTCCTGAATAGAGATGGCAGGTAGTTGTTGCACTTTTTGCTTGATTTGTCGCACTGCTTCAGTCTAGGCAGTTGACCATTGTGGTGGTTCTTTTTCAACATATTCTGCAGTGGCTTGATAATGGTGGAGTGGTGGTCAACCAAATCAGCCATGTAGTTCACAATGCCAAGGAATTGTTGGACCTCTTTTCTAGACAAATCTTTGTTAGGAAACTTTAATAGTTATTGTCCAACATGTGGTTGTAAAGAGTATTGTCCTTTTTTTATTTTCATACCAAGGAAGTCTATTTCTGGCACCTCAATGACCATCTTTTTCTAAGAGAGCATAACTCCGAATTTCTTGGTTATTTTTGCGAACTTGGCCAGAAGTTGTGCATGTGAGTCATCATCTTGAGAAAATAAAAGAATATCATCAATGTAGATTAGAGTAGAGTTCATCAATGGATGATACATCTTGTTGATAGCCTTTTGAAATAGAGATGGGGTTGTTTTGAGGCCAAATGGCATAACCGTTCACTGGTAGTGGTGGTTTGGTATGCAAAAACCAGTTTTGTGTCTTTCCTCAGGTGCTATTCCAAGTTGCCAAAATCCTGCCTTTAGATCAAACTTTGAAAATACTTGTGCATTAGATAGATTGGCAAATAAAGCCTCCATGTTGGGTAATGGAAACTTGTCATATGCAAGAAAATGGTTCAATGGTTTATAGTCAATGACAAGTCTCATTTTTTCCGGACTTGTTCACTTCTTTTGTTGACATAGAATGCTCGGCATGTCCACTGAGAAATAGTAAGGTCGATTAGTCCTTCAACCTGTAATTGGGCCGGTTCTTTTGTTGTAAGTTGGAGATGTTCAGGGCTCATTCTAATGTGGCTGGCTCTTGTAGAGTTTATGTCTTCATTTCACTTGAAGGGCAAGGATATGAAGAATTCAGGATTTTTCATAAGGGATGAGTGCATTTAGTGAAGAAGCCTGTGTGATATTCTGCACAACAATCTCGTATTAATATATCTGTGATGACATGGAGGTTTGTTATGGAAAAGTATGTGGTTGGTTGGATATAAGGTAGATAGAAGGATTTGAATCTGAGGCCCTTTGGAAGTGGGATGACTCTTTTTGCTCAAAGCTGTTGAATAACATCAAAACCAATGACAATGTCTTTTCCTGGTAGGGACGCACCAAGTAATCTGTGTGAGATATTACAATCAGGGAAGAAATCAAGAGTGACTGGCTTACTAATAAGCTTTGTGGAGAAATACTCATTGTTTGCTGTCTGAAAAATATGTTGATGAGATTTTCACATGTTTGATGGGAGGACGGTAAGATTTAGGATTGAACTTGCATGCTCATGTATCAAATAATCCTACAATGGTGATTGACCTCTCGTACTTCCCTACACATATTTTGATTTTGATCATTGGTACTGGAAGACTAATATTGATAGCCTTTATACCATAGCAATCACTTAGTTCCTTAGGGTCCCTTTCACTGTCCGGATCAGAGTTTGCTTCAAGAATGAAGACCATATTTTGGTTTGCTCATCTTCTTCAGAAAAGATAGACTCAAGATCTACTTCTTCAAGATCAACTTGTGTAGCTGTACAGATTTGGTTAAGGACCTTTGCTTTTTTTGGCTCGTACAGTCTTTAGCAAAGTGTCCTTTCTTTCCACAGATAAAGCATCGATCTCCTTTCTTGTTTGTGAATTTCTTCTTAAAGAATCGTCTTTTTGAGGACTTGTTTTAGAGAATCTCTTGCTGCGGAATTTAAACATTTTCTTGTGATACTTTTTTTTTCCTGGACAATCATATGTTTTGAGGTTATGTCGGCACTTAATTTTCAAATCAGGGCGTTCGCAGGCCTTCTCAAGTTTTTGCCCTGTTGTGCTGATTTATTTGAAAACTCTCGCTGGTTGCAAAGTTTCTTCAAGGTTTCAACAATCCATTTATGCAATTCTCCGAAGGAAGTTGTCCCTAGGGATTGTCCTTTGATTTGGATCATCCGCAGTGTCTCTTAACCAAGTGGTTGGGGAATGGATTCCAAGTATGCTTGCTTTATGTTGACATCATTTGGTCCTCCAATCATATAATATCGCTTGGCTGCTTTATGGAAATGTTCTTCTAAGTCCTTTAGGTCATAAGAATAACATCTTAGTTTAAAGAACTCTTCCCGAGCAACATCCTTTAGATGGTCAGCTTTGCCACATAATTCCCAATATAAAGATTCAATAAATGCATAGACTGTGGATGCGCCAGAATATTGGATTTTTCTGTATTCTCCTAGAGAATCATACCGGTCTTTTAGAAATCTTGTAATCCTTGCAATGAATGACTTAATGACTAGTGTATGTGTCATATTTGGTCTTTGGAGCTCTGCTAAACACCATGCCTTCATTTCCTGGAATCTTTTCTTCCTCAGGGAAAGAGATATGTCATCAAATGTGAACTTGACTGCAAAAGTGTTGTTCTAAGAATAGTAGTTGTTGACTAGATGAGCATCTAGGATCTCTTCGTCAATCACATCACCAGGTTCTTCAATTGTGGGATTTCTTTGCTCCTGGCTTGTTTCAGGATGGTTAGCCATATACATATGTGTTTGTTCATATTAAGAGGATTCTTCGGATGATTCTAAGGTTTCGGAGGTGCTTGAGCTTGACTCATGTAGAATATGTAGGAATGGAGGGACATAAGTGGGTTTTATTTGGGCTTGTTCTAGGAATTTAGAAATTGGATTTCTGATCATCATTTGTGGCTGTTTTTCTAGAGTCTTTGGTTCTGGTGCCCTGGGCTGTTTATGTTTAGGTAGGAGAGGTTGTAATTTTCATTTCCATTCTTCTGGGGTGAAAAGTGAGACGGTAGATCCAGAAGTTCTAGAAGAATACATAGGGCTGGATGTTTGGGCATTTGGAGTATATGGGCTTGGATAATATGGAGTGGACGATGGGACCATGGTGTTATTTTTTAGGAAAGAGAGTTGTGTTTTTAAATTTTGGATTTCTCTTTCTTAGCTGTCAATGGGTAATCGATTTTGCAAAAGGGTGTAGGGTCTCAATTTTTTGTTTACAGGTTTGTAACAGGATAAAGAGTGTTTGTATTTGCTGAAGTGTCCTCTCAATTCTTTGCTGGCTTTGGTCAATCATTTGTAAGACAGTGTTCTAGTATGTCAGCAGTTTCATTGATCGCCGGTTTTAAGACATCTCTACTGGGAGAGCTGACTTAAAGATCCATTTGGTCTATGTGTTAAAGTATATTAATAACTAATGTGATATGTACTAAAATAATAATTCCATACTAATTTAATTAAATTAATTTTAACAATTTTATAGGATGGAAATAAATATTATTTGTAAAAAATAATAAAATAAAAGCACTTTTGTACTTGTATTGTCAAATAATTTATTTAATATTTACCTCATTTTTTATATTGACAACCACACAACTAAGAGTTTTTTCTTAAAAGCTCTACTAACGAAAAATCTATTGATAAAAACTTTATTTGCAATAACCCGTGCCATGGAATTCAGAATTTACTTTTATTGGGATTTTCTAATATGCTTATATTTAATTTGTCTTGTTATCAACAAATATAAACTAATATTATATTAATATAAAGTTATATTAATAAAATTGTAAATAAAATTTATTATTTCAAAATAATAATTTAATGTTATATAGGACGAATAGGAGTAATAAAGATTCTTATTATATACACGCTGGGGAGAAAAGTAAAATGATGATGAAATAACTTTTTACCATAGATGAATGCCAGCCACGTGTTAGAGGTGATGATTGGTTTGTTTCTTTATAAGCAACTCTAAGACATAATATAAATTATTATTTACATTACAAAAATGTTAAAAAAAAAAAAAAATTTAATCCATGTGGTATTGATATATATTTAAATTCTAATTTAGTCTATAATGTACTCTATGAATTGATATTTAAGTGTACTTTATTTTATTAAAATTAAAACTAAATTATATTTAAATATGCATAAAAAATATAAATATACATAAGAAATTTAAATTTTATTGAATCAACATATCTAACAGAAATATAGACGATGATTCTAGACATTGTCTACTTTTTTTTACATGTCATGTCATTGTCCTTCAAGTGGAAGCATCCACCGGAGAGTGCCGCCACTAACAATTTTGAATGATTATTACTTAGATTATGAAATAATGGTTATAATTCATAGTATATATAAAATTTTAAATTATAACTGAATTTACTATTACAACAGATTGTGAAGCAATTGTTAAATTTATTAAAAAGACTAATTTTGATAAAATTAGACATAAAATGTGGTTAAAATTACATGAAATCTTAAATAGTTATAATGTAAGTATTGAACATATAGATGGAAAACATAACATTTTAGCTGATAATTTAAGTAGACAAGTTGTTGACTTTTTGACCAATTTTGTTCATATTGCAGATAGATCAAAGGATGATGAACTTTGAGAACATCACTTTAAGAGTAGTCCATCAAAGATCTAATCTTCGATTTAGAGGGAATAATTTAGAAAGACTTCTAGAAAAAGAAATGTGCCTATTAGATAGTTTTTGGATGGCAAGAGACTTTAAACAGAAATTAGATAGCATTACGGCTTTAGCTAATTACTTTAGACATACCCATAATCAAGTAAAAAGCAAAAAATTTAGTTTCATTATAGTAATCAAAGGAAAACAACTGGGAGTTTATAACTACTGGCCAGAAGTAATTCAACAGATAGACAGATTTCTAGAACCCATTTTCAAAGGATTTTACACTCTTGAAGAAGCCTTAAATCATTGTAGAGAGACTATTGAATTTAATTTTTACATATCTGAAAAAATAGACAAACAATGCATGTACCTACTTTTCAACCATCATTCTTTTCTTCTCAAACATCATCTTCATATTTGCAACTTTGTAACAGTTGTGAAACTATGAATAGAGTAGTTAGAAATCTTAATTATAAAAAGCATACTTTAGAAGTAAAACTAGAAATTTTAGAAGATCAAGTATCTTCTCATCAGCAAGAAATAACAAAGTACCAAGATGAGATTATTAAATTACATGAGATTTTAGAAAGATTTAATTCTGAAGATATTGCTGAAGAAAATTGTTCAAAAATCATTACTTTTTCCTAGCAGAAAATATCCTCCTAAAATAGAAAGACTTATTGAACTAACAGATCTACATCTGCAGGGCAAGATAATTTTTTTATGATCTAGAATAAAGTATTGGAGATTGTGCCAACATTGTCCGAAATTCAATAAAAAATTCACTTATTCAAGAAATTATTGATTTATCCCAAACTAATAATGAAAATCAATATTTTCTTCGATATGACCATCTCTATAAAATAGCTATCTACGACTCTTCATTTCTTAAACACAATTATCCTACAATTTCATTTGACTATACAATTTCTCAAGAAGAAGATGATATTTTTTATTCAGCATTACAATACGGTATGATTGACACAGTATATATATCTTAAATAGGCCTTTTAACTTTTTTTCCACATACTCTTACAAAGATTCTAGATCAGCTTAAACAACACCCTTTAATGATTCAATTTATTTCAGGCCACCAATTGTAAATAATGGTATTATTATCCCATCATACCATTTTATTAAAAATTTTGAAGATTCCAAAAAATTCAAACATTCTTCAAAGATTGATATCAAGATTAAAGTTAAACAGATTTATTATGAAAGAAGAATTTCAGAAACAGCTACTCTTAGAGAAATGCAAAGGATCAACTACAGACTTGTGGTGCAATAGAATAATAGAATAATTTTTTTGTGAAGAATATCTAGCAAGAAAAATCAAGATTGAAAGATTATTTATTTCGAATACTCATAAAAAAGATTTATATCTAATAACTTTTCAAGAAAATTATTGTGTTGAAAACTATTGTGAAGCATATTTTAACCATTTAGATATAGAGGATATCTCAGACGGATGAAATAATGAAATGGATACTGATATAGAAGATGCCTATATTGAAATGATGGACAGATAATAAAGAGATTAGATAACATGTGGACAATTATTTGAAAAGAAAAGTAAAAAAGGTTGCATGAAAGGCAAATAATTGAAAGAAATGAAAGAAATAAAGTGAATAGGAAAATCATTTAGTGGAAAAAAATGGTGTAAAATATTGAATAGTTTGAAAATCATTTCCATAGAAAATGTCACATCCGTGGAAAATAATTTATGATGAGGAAAATATTTTACAACTTTGGTATTTGTTTGATACAAGGTGGGAAAAAAAATGAATTCTAGATTTACAATCACTTAAAGCATGGATTTGGCCACTTTGTTTGGAAAATGTTTTTTTCACCACATTGGTGGTTTTATTTTCCTTGTAACATAAAATTTTTTTTCCTTTTCACTCTTCCCAATCAAACACACCCTTACAGTGAACACGAAAAGTATTTGAAGTGTGCAGGAGAAGATTTGTATGTTTTCTTTGTTCTTTTTCAACCTTACACTTGTAAAGTTGTACAATTATTTTATTATTTTCTATCTCTATAAGTACATTTGCTTATAACATAAGGAACACATGCAGAAAAATAGAATACACACATATTTACATGATATATCTTGTATCTTCTCAATTGGAGAGATCTTCTTAGAAATTTCTCAATAAAAGTAAGTTTTTCATCTCATCTTATTATTTAATTGTCTGTTACTTTATTATATTTTCGGGAAAGGCCTAAAAGAGAAAAAACCTAGTAAACAATTAATTTTTAAAAAAAATTATTTTCAAACTTATCCTCTTTTTCTGGATTTCATTGCTAAAATAAAAGAATAATCCTCCTGAGTTAAGAAATGTAATGTTTTCTCCCTAGAATGGAAAATTGTTCAAAACCTCTTTAATAATGATGAAATTTCATTTTTAGCTACAATCTTAAGCCTTTTAAGAATGTCAAGAAAAAAGTAAAAAAAATAATAATAAAATAAAATTTGAAGGCAATTAATTTGCTGAATGGTAAAGTACTCAAATTAAGGCCATTACATCAATATTGTTTTAAGCTTTCTTATTTATGCAATTAGACATCATAAATCTGCTTAATTGTTTAATTTAAAGTTTTTATCAATATATGTTTATAATCTTTGTTAGATAGAAATAGATGTGACTCCTCTAAACATTTCAAGTTGCGAATTGTTGAGAACTCTATCTTTCAACGTCTGAACTTTTTGATTAAATATCCTGTAGAAATACATAAAAAGACAAATATTATCAACTTGTAAAAGACAAAGATATTTATCAACTTATAAAAAGATAAAGATATTTATGATATTTCTAATTTCATATAAATATTCTAAATCTATAAATCAACAAAGACTAAGATCAACTTTAGAGTTTTGTTTTTAGTTACATAGAAAGAAATTTGTAATATTTACATGAAATTTGTTATATATATATATATATATATATATATATATATATATATATATATATATATATATATATATATGATATATATATATATATATATATATATATGTCATGTCTATTTAATGTATATTTTATTTATACATTGAATATGTGAGATCCACCATTATCCATTAAATAGATATGTTATATATAGCATAAGTTCGGTGCTTAGGAGATCATTCATCTCTCTCTATATATAATTTGATATAAACTAAAATAATAATGTGATAGTAGTTTAATTAAAATTAATTGTAACGAAATTTAGAGGATGGAAATAAATATTATTTTTCATAATATTTGTACAAGTAATAAAATAAAAGCACTTTTGTAATTTTGCTATCAAACAATTAATTTATATTCATAGCACTTTTTAAATGGACAACCAAACAATCAAGGGTTTTTTTTATTAAAAGCTCTCTTGGAAAAAATTCTACTAACAAAAGCTCGATTGGCAAAAGATCTACTCACAATAGTCATGCCAAACAGGCCCTTAGAGTATATATATATGAATGAAATAGGTATAGATATTGATGTTAAACATTGACTTAATATTGTTCAATTACAATATAATTTGTATTTGTCTATCGATGTAGAATATAGCTTGAATAAAAACTAAAAGTCTTTCTTTTTGTCATCTTTATATAAATGACTTTTTCCTTGGAATTTTCTTTATTTCAATTCGTGAAATAGTCATAAATTATTTGCGGTTGTGTAACAACTCGAATTTTTATAATTTTTATAATTAAATTCCCCTAAATTTGAATAAGAGTTTATAAATAAATATAAATATACACTCGATGATAAATATGATTACACTTTGGTAGATATTTGTTGCTCTCCTATGGACGCCGCTTTGCCTTAGTCTCTGCTCACATCGCGTCGTCGCCCGCCCGCCGTCTGTCACCGCCTCGCCGGTCCGCCCGCCTCCTCGCCGGTCCGCCTCCTCGCGCCCGCCTCGTCTTGTCTGCCCGCTTTGCCTCATTGTTCTCATATGCCCGCCTACGATAGATAGAACAACGATCACCCACATCCATTGGGAATATGAAACACCAAGAGTTGAAGAAGACGAAGCGTCCCACATTAAATCCTAATTATGAAGAAGATGAAAAGGCACCCGCCATTAATGACCGTTGAAGATACAAACTACGGGTCATTCTTATAAATAGGAGATCAACCCTCCATGTACAAATATAACATACATACTCAATATTGTTATTCTCGCATATTTGAGTCTATACTATACTAATTATTATTTAGGAGTGGAAACGGGGACAAAACCCCACTACCTTTGCGAGGTCTCCACCACCTGCTGTCGTCGCACTTGGAAGAGAAGAAGACATATAATTATCAATTGGCGTAAATGCATGGGAAACCGTACAAGAAATCATGGCTCAAACCGGAAGAACTAAGAATGCAACGGCCCCGGCACCCTCGTCGGGGATGCAGAGATCTGAGTCTAATGCCGCCACTAATCATCCACAGCAAGAGTTTGCTCGCTGCTCAACTTACTTGCGTTGTAAGCTCAAGTGGCGGCCTTAACGGCTTTTCTCCAGGGTCGTAACACTACGGTTTTTCAATCACCGCAAGGTCCCAGCCCTTCACAGGCAGGACCTTCACCGCTGGACGTTCCATCCCAGGGTCCCAACCCTTCGCCTTTAGGACCCTCGCCACTAGAGGCTCCTCTCCAGAATCATAATTTTCCAGTAATGGAAGCACCGCTGTGAGTTATTCTTTTGGCTCATAATTTTCTAGTGATGGAAACACCGCCGACTACAGCTCCACCGTTGGTTCCAAGTTCATTAGCTCCATTTTCTGCACCTCACCTCAATTCACTAGCATCTGGTCCAAATCCACTTTGGGGACAACCGTCGTTGGTACCAACGCCTACTACTCGTTGAAACACCGGTGTTAACCCTAGAAAAATGATCGGAGGACATGATGAGTCGCAAAATAGCCGAGGCTATGTTGAAAAAAAGCGAGACAACAATCTATGGTGTTGGAAGAAGTCCTTTTTTCCCGTAAGTGATGGCAGTTCCATTGCCACGGATTTCGAACAGTAGAAGATGGAGAAATACGACGGATCATCTAACCTTGTCGATCACCTCAGAGCTTTTGTCGATTTGATGAGGTTGAGGGCTACCCCTGATGCAATCATGTGCAGGGCCTTCCCTCCCACACTCAGGCGTGAAGCCGAGGATTGGGTAGCTACTCTCCTCCAAAGTCAATTCAAGACGTTTGATGATTTTTCTAAGAAGTTTGTCGCATACTTTGCCAAGAGCAAACGTTCTAAGAAAACTACTATTGGCCCGATGCAATTGGCCCAAGACAAAGATGAGTTGTTGAAAGATTTTATAGCCCGGTTCAATAGGACCACTTTGGGAATTAAGGATCTCTGATGTCTCATTGTAGTTACCGCTATGATGAATGGAACCCGACCAAGCCTTTAAAATGTTAATCTCTAAAAACCCACTAGATACGATGCATGAGTTATTAAGAAGAGGTGATAAATATGTGGATGCAGAAGAGGCCTTTTTCATTACTAAGGGCATGAAGGATTGAAAAGAGCCGGAGTCTAACAAAAGGAAGGCCCGAGATGAACCAAGGCCCCGTGAAGATGAGAGACAAGCAAAAACGATTCATCCAGCCCTAATAGGCCTAGTAATCGAAAAAGAGGCGTATAGTACACATCACGCACACCTCGAGCTAATGTCTTGATGGAAATTAAATATGAAAGAGCTCAGATGGCCTAAAAAAGATGTGGGCACCACCACATAGGAGAGATGAGACTAAATATTGTAAATTCCATCGAGATCATGGACATGATACTGAGGAGGATTGCCAAGTGAAGGAAGAAATAGAAAGACTTATAAAAAGAGGACACTGTCCAAATTTATAAAAGCAGATAAAGAGAAAGGAAAAGAGGCTGAATACCGACAACAATCACCTCATCGCGCTGGAGTTATAAATGTCATTGTGGGTGGCATTCTTTGTGAGGGGTGACTCAAATTCAAAGCACGGAAGAACTATGCTCGAGTCAATAGATCTACTTTGGTAGATAAGAATGAAAGGTTCAGCCAGAATATCACTTTTAGTGATAAGGATTTGGATGATGTTACTTGTCCACGTGATGATGCTCTAGTAATAGTCGATATTGCGATTTCGATGTGAAAAGAGTGTTGGTGGACAATGGTAGTGCAAATTGATGTTATGTCCGAGAAGTTTTCCTAGGATTGAAGATATCACCTAGTAAGATCAAACTGCCACCACTCCCTCCATGGTTTTGGAGGAGCTACAATTATACCGGAGGAACAATTGAATTAGGTGACTTTGGGTACTTACCCAACTAGTGTGGTGATAATGACTAAGTTTTGTTGGTAAAAGCTCCTATGGCCTACAATGCAATTTATGGTCACCCACTTTTGAATGCGACTAGGGTCGTGGGTTCCGTGATACCACCGGTGATGAAATTTTCCACTAGTCGGGGAGTAGGGTGTGTAAGAGGTGATCGGTGAGGCATCAAGGAGATGTTATGTAGATGATACTTATCAAAAATACGGTGATGATGCTTGATATTGAGCAGCCTAAGGGGCAATAGAACTGTTGGAATTCATTGAGGAGGTGGTGATAGCTGAAGGTTAGGTTTTGAAAATCGGAAGTGGGATAGATCCCGAGGAAAAGCACAAACTAGTGGCATGTTTATCCGAAAACATAGATGTATTTGATTGGGGACCCCATGACATCGATGGAATCAGCCCCATGATTGCCCAGCACAGACTCGCAATTCCTCTTGGAATAAAGCCGGTAAAACATAAGAAAAGACAATTTGCTCCAGAACGACAATTGGCTATTTCTTCAGAGATAAAAAAATTGTTAGAAGCTGGTTTTATTCTAGAAGTACACTACCCTAAATGGTTGGCAAATGTGGTTTTAGTAAAGAAATCAAACGGAGAATGGCGGATGTGTGTAGATTACATCGATTTGAATAAAGCTTGTCCCAAAGATTCTTATCCTCTTCCAAGGATAGACCATTTGGTAGACGCAACTTCAGAGCATGAAAGGCTAAGCTTCCTGGATGCTTTTTCTGGTTACCATCAGATCTCTATGGCTGAAGGTGATCAGGAGAAAACTTCTTTCATAACTGATAGTGGAACTTTTTGCTACACTGCTATGCCTTTTGGGCTAAAAAATGCAGGGGCTACTTATCAAAGGATGGTAAATCGGGAATTTCATGGGCTCATTGGTCTTAATGTTGAAGCCTATGTGGATGACATGGTGGTCAAAATCCGATTAGCGAAAGATCACATAACGGATCTCGAGGAAGTCTTCGGTGTTGCTCGAAAACTTAAACTGAAGTTAAATCCTAAGAAATGCGTGTTTGGCACATCGGGTGGAAAATTCTTAGGATTTATGATTACACACCGAGGTATTGAAGAAAATCGACAAAATACAAGCTATCTTAGACATGAAAAGCCCGACTACTAAGAGAGAAGTTCAACAGTTGATTGGAAGGGTGGCAGCTCTCAATCGTTTTATGTCACGAGATGCCGATAAATGCATCATTTCTTCAAGCGTGTAGGAGGGTCCAAAAATTTTGAATGGACAAAAGAATGCGAGGAGTATTTTGAGCAGATTAAAGAAATCATCGCAACAACCACCGGTCTTGCACGTCCCAACCAGGGGACAAGCTAAGTCTCTACTTAGCAGTAGCTTTTTAGGCGGTCAGTGCGGTATTGGTGAAAGACCTTTCGAAGGGGGCAGAAACCTGTTTATTATGTAAGCCAAGTATTGAGAGGGGCAGAAACACGTTACAGCTTAGTTGAGCAATTGGTTCTAACTCACGATTGTGGCGGCTAGAAAGTTAAGACCGTATTTTCGTGCTCATCAGAGACAGGTGATGATCGATCAACCAATTAAACAGACATCGCATATTTGGAGACATCTGGACGTCTCTTGAAATGGGCTATTGAACTAAGTGAGTTTGATATTGATTTCAAACCATGCACAGCTATAAAAGCACAGGCCTTGGCAGATTTTATTGCAGAACTCACTCTTCCTGAAGAACCACCTATAAGTGACAAAGCAACCTAGGTAATATATGTAGATGGATCTTCCAACAGAGAGGGTTCAGGAGCAGGGGTCATAATTCTCTCACAAGATGCTGAAGAACTTGAATACTCACTTCGCTTTGAATTCCCAGCCACTAACAATGATGCAGAATATGAAGCGGTCATAACAGGGCTGAGACTCGCCACATAGTTATGAGTGACAGTTGTAGAAATTCGCAGCGACTCGCAATTGGTTGTTGGGCAAATTTTGGGAGAATACGAAGCCAAAGATGGCCGCATGGCTGCCTATTTGATGAAAGTAAAAGATCTGCAGAAAAAATTCGAAAAGTTCAAGATTACAACGGTCCCAAGAAAAGAGAATGAACGGGCTGATGCTCTCGCCAAGTTAGCATAAGCCAATCACAAACATCTTCCAACCACTGCTAGTGTTCAAGTGCTTAGTGAGCCTAGCACGGTGTCGTTAATTGTTGTCTTGGAAGTAAATAATGAACCTTCATGGATAGACCTCATCTTGGACTATCTTACGAAAGGCACTCTACCAACAGACCAAATTGAAGCAAAACAATTGAGAGTACGAGCTGCTATGTATTACGTGATCGATGGAAAACTATACCAAAGAGGATTCTCTCATGACTTTATCGGTGCCTCCTACCAATGTATGAGCGGTGAGGTCTTGTTTGAAATACACAATGGTTTATGTGGAAATCATTTGGGTGGAGACGCCCTTACTTTTAAAGCTTTAAGGCAAGGGTACTATTGGCCGTCAATGAAACAGGAAGCCAAGCAATTGGTCAGGAAATGTGACGCTTGTCAAAGATTTGGCAACAATTTACGCGGTATGTCTATTTTATCAATGGATGATGGACATTCTAGGTCCTTTACCACTTGCTAGAGGTCAAAGAAAATTTCTGTTGGTGGCCATAGATTATTTCACAAAATGGGTTGAAACCGAGCCACTAGCTGTTATAACTACAGCCAAGATACAGAGTTTCGTGTGGAAATATATAATATGCCGTTTTCGGATACCACGGGTGATGGTCATGACTTTAAGAATTTTCGTGACAGTTATAAAATTTTGCACCGACTCACTCGTGGTAGCATACTCTGAGCAATGGCCAAAGCAAGTCACTAACCGTATCATACTTTGGGATCTAAAAGCGAGGTTGGAAAAAAAGAAAAGGATCTTGGGCGATGAATTACCAAATATATTATGGACGTATCACACCACTCCTAGGGGACCAAATAGGAGAGACACCATTCAAATTATCATTTGGTATGGAAGCGGTGGTACCACCGAAATTGTAAATCCAACTTTGAGAATGCGGGTTGATGCAGACGAATGACGACATGACAAGGGGCGAAGTTGACCTACTTGAAGAAGTCGGGAGAAAGAGCCGCTATCAAGACAATGGCTTACAAACGTAGGGGTCGCTAAATATTTCGATCGCCGAGTTAAGCCCGTAAGTTTCCAACCACATGATCTAGTGTTAAGGAGCGGTCATTTACGGACATCCACCGCCTAAACTGGAGCCTAATTGGCATGGTCCTTCGAGATCATCAAGAAGATAGAGAAATGAGCATACAGTCTAAAAGATGCGAACTAAGCAAACCCTGGGAAGACCATGGAATGCAGAGCACTTCAAGAAATATTATCAGTAATTTATCAGTTGTTTTTATGAAGTTGTATTGCATACGTATTCCTACGTTTAATTACCAAGTCAATAAAATGCCATGGCGGATGAATGATGAGGGTGCTACGGAAGTATCGCCTTAGGCGGAAGTCCCTGGTGCAACCTCTTGAACTCGACCTACGACAATCATTTGTTATTTGACATAGTCTCTATCCACGTTTCATCGAGCAATACAAATATCTCTCCAACTGCTACTACGGTCAAACTAGAATGAGACAATGCGCCTACGTCTTAAAAATTAAGGTGATGAACCTTAATCAAAAGACCAAGGCGATAAGCCTATGGCTCGAAAAATAAGGTGATGAACCTTAATCAAAAGACCAAGGCGATAAGCCTATGGCTCGAAAAGTAAGGCGATGAGCCTATATCTTATAAATTAAGATGATGAACCTTAATCAAAAGAACAAGGCGATAAGCCTATAACTCGACGAACAAGGCGATAAGCCTATAAATTAAGGTGATGAACCTCAATGAAACGAATAAGGCGATGAGTTTACGTCTTAAATATTAAGGTGATGAACCTTAATAAAAAAACAAGAGCGATAAGCCTATGATTCTAAGAGTACGGTGATACGCCTATGGCTCGAAAAGTAAGGTGATAAGCCTATTCAGGTAGTGAACATTAATCAAAAGTTCGCTCTGGAAAAAAAAAAAAAAAGAGGGCGCACGCCCGTCCCCAAAAGGGGGCTGGGCGCCCGAAAACCCACCCTACCAACTCCCAAATTCTCCCGCCTCGACCTTGGTCCCTAGCCATAAGATTATTTTTAACATGTTTTTCACTTTCTTATTTTGTTTGGGGGAGGGTATAAATAATATGTTATACATTGTAACCAACAAATTATAAAGTGAAATTTTTTTTTATTAATGATGTATGTTTTATGACGAACATACAAAACCGAAATTCGCAATAATCAACGAAGATTTGAAAGGAAATAGATGAATATTAAAATTTTCATGATTAAGCGGGACAATCACCATGAAACTAAAATAAATAAAACTAATGTTTAATCATCATAAGAGCCAGCAGGTTGAGATCCAACCCCTCCATAGTTAGCTACTTTGACTTTCTGAGCAACTAAATCTGCAGCTCGACGTTTTCTCAGATACCTATCAAATTCATCTGGATCTATCTCTGGATGATCATCAACCAGCCACTCCTTGGTCATTTTGATAGCGACCTTCAAAGATTCTGCGCCATACATGTGTAAGTTACCCTTGTATTCGGTAGACAACTTGTACCGTGCTATGGCCTCATCATCTGCAATCTCTAACTTTTTGCGAAGCTGGTCTACCTCTTTTTGAAGGAGAGAATTCTCATTATCTTTTTTCTTAGACGCAGCTGTTGCCTTATCCAACAAAGACTGCATCTCTGCTACAACTTTTTTCTTATCGTGGTCTTTATCAGCTGTACACTTTTCAAATTTCTCCAAATCACGCAATACTTTCTCCTCCACAATAAGCATCTGTACAACAGAAGAAATCGAAATTAAATGGAGGATAAAAGTTAAATAAGAAAGCAATAGAGTGTTATCAAAATATAACAACTTACCCTGCGGTGGTTGGTATACATACTACGACGCATGGTAGCTGCTTTTTATTTTTAAATTATTAATGAGCTTCTCATTCACACACCCTAACATGATCTCAAAGCTTCAATAGTCGAATCAACAGGAGGAAATTCAAACTCCTTGAAAGCATGGGCATCATTACCCCACGGTAGTCTGTGACGCAGAGCGAAGGGCAACATTATCTCAAAGAGAGCTTTTTCATTATCACCCTCCTTTTCTTTTTGTTTAAAGGAGATAAAGACGGTCTTTGATCATCGATGGCGAATCTCGCCACATCCATCACGCCCAAAGTCAAAATTATCCATATCTGTAAGAAAAATAGAAGTTGATGAAACAATTGCAGGCAAAAATGAAGAGTTCAAAAAAGAATAAAGACATAAAAGTAGCCTATCCTCAAGTGATCCAATGTGAACCCGCCTCAAGTTCTCATTAGATAACACCTCGCTCATTTGTGATCCCGGAGGCGTCAAGCGTAAAAGCTTATCTAATCGTGTTTTCAATTCATGATCAAGATCCAGGGGCTCGTTAAAATGTTTGCAAAAAGGAGTTCTCCAACAAGTTCCAAAGGGAACTGTCCTACCTCAGGTCGAACAAAAAAGAAACGTCTCCTCCAACTGCTATTTGAACTGGGAAGGTGAGGTAATAACAATTTTACCTTAAGTTGAATATACGCGTAACAGTTACTCCCAAGCACAAGATACATGTCAAATACACTTCTAAAAAGCCTTAAACACGACTCGATATTATTTGTAAGGCACAAATATAAGAAGTAAGTTGATATGCGCCAAGAATTAGGGGTCAATTGGCCGGGAGTGAATGAAATTCATTGAGGAAAGAAACAAATAAAGGATGAAGAGGAAATCTTAAACCATTGTCATGCTATCACGGTAAACTACCACCTCAAAGGTCCGATCATGGGATTCTTTCACTAGAATGGAGAACTCGGTATAAATGACCGGGAGGTAATTCATATTTTTCAACATTTTCATAAAACTTTTGAATTGTAAACCGGCATCTTTTGGTATATCTAATTCTATCAAATTGCCACTTGGAGAATGTTCGGTTTGAATATTGAGTGGGTGGGACATCTTTGTAGAAGAATCGGCATCGAGAATCTACCAATCCATTGGAGGATGAAAAGTCAATTATAAGGTCAAGATGTCAAAGGCAAAGCGCGGCCGCCCGCCCGCCAGGGGGGCGAGTCAGGCTGCCCACCCCAACAGGGGATGGGCTTGGCCGCCATGATCCTAGCCGGGACAGGCAGGCCCGACAGGCGTTGGGTTTGAGTGCCGCCCCGTCCCGTTTTCGTCTCGGGTAGAATAATTTTGAACTATAAATGAATTTTCTTCGTCAGGACCTGCGTCAAGTTCATCAACAAGATCATTCAAATATCGAGGCCCATCACGTCCTAAAGAACTAACAAATGTCCATTCTTCAATTGGTGGAAAATTATCATCTATTCCTATAGATAGGGCTCGATAAGAGGGACTGCTGTTAGAATTATTGGTTGAAGAACTCCTACTAGAGGTGACCACCGTCTTACACATCTAAGAAGAAGGCCAAATATTTTCAAGAAAAAGGCACAAGAATGAAAAAATTACCTTAGATGACGAAAGAAGGAAAAACCTCTATGATTTAGATGTAAAAGAGGAGACCAATCTGAAGAGAGTTCCACCCAAACCGAGAGATATGGAAATACTACAAATAATATCTCCTCTACCTCTTATATATATATATATATATATATATATATATATATATATATATATATATATATATAGGCTTATTTGTACAAATGGTCACGACTTTTTGCACTCTACGCGGGTTGAGGACCTATCTTTCATTTTGGCGAGTTTAATCCCTATTTCAAATGTTTTTAGCGACAATAGTCCTTTTCAACAATTTCCATCCAAATGGTTGTCAAATTTCACGGTGGAAGTTTTTTATTTAAAAATGCTTATTTGCACAAATGGTCCACGACTTTTGTAAAGAAAATTTGCAACAAAAGTCCCTAATATTTTAGAAAGTATTGAAAAGTCCCATAACCTTCTAATCCTAACACATATGACCCTAAACTTTTTGACAATTTTATCCCTAACTTAAATAAATTAAAAATAACTCACAAACCTTTTCAAAAATACAAATAAGTCCTAAATATTTTTTTTTTTTTTCTGATTACACTTAAAATAATAAAAGTGTGTCATCAAGTCCCAAAACTTTTAATTTTATTCACCAAAATAATATTTAAAATGTGTTTGATTAAAATCAAATTTTTTAGTAAAAGTGATTGAAAATTGTGGGACCATAAAATGTGTGGTTAAAATTAATTGTTGACTTTGACTTTAGCTTTTAACAAAATCAAAATTGAAAACAAAGCAGCTCTTAGAGTCTCTCAGATTTTGTCAAATTGGTCTATTAATTAACAAAAAATTATACCCATGATCAAAATTTGACCAATTTAAAATTTTAATTTATTTTTCATATCAATTACTAAAGGTGGCAAAATGGGTCACTCAGATAGCGGATTCTCAGGTGGGCTAGTCAATAAAAAGTTGATCCATAAAAATTAGGTCAACTTAGTCCCAGACAACCAACCAACCAGCCGGTGGTTGGATAATTTCTTTTTCCCAAGTCCTTACCCCACACTTCAAACACCCCACCCCAGCGACCACATTTCAAGGAGAGAGGATGGGTGGGGTGTTTGAAAAATGGAAGAGGATTTGGGCAAAAAAAAAATTATCGGACCGACCTGGTTGACTAGTTGTGTCGGGACTAAATTGACCAAATTTCTATTTAATCAATTTTTATTGGATCACCCAACCAAAGACCCAAGGGCTATGCGGGCCCACCGGGTCGGCCCATTTTGCCACCTTTAGTAATTGATATGAAAATAAATTAAAATTTTAAATTGGTCAAATTTTGATCATGGGTATAATTTTTTGTTAATTAATGTGACCACCGGACAAAATCTGAGAGACTCTAAGAGGCTTGGTTGTTTTCAATTTTGATTTTGTTAAAAGTTAAAGTCAAAGTCAACAATTAATTTTAAGCACACATTTTATGGTCCCACAATTTTTCAATTACTTTTTACTAAAAAATTTGATTTTAATCAAACACATTTTAAATATTATTTTGGTGAATAAAATTAAAAGTTTTGGGACTTGATGACACTTTTTATTATTTTAAGTGTAAATCAGAAAAAATAAAAGATTTAGGACTTATTTGTATTTTTGAAAAGGTTTGTGAGTTATTTTTAATTTATTTAAGTTAGGGATAAAATTGTCAAAAAGTTTAGGGTCATATGTGTTAGGATTAGAAGGTTATGGGACTTTCAACACTTTCTAAAATATTAGGGACTTTCTTTGCAAATTTTTCTTTACAAAAGTCGGGACCATTTGTGCAAATAAGCATTTTTAAATAAAAACTTCCACCGTGAAATTTGACGACCATTGGATGGAAATTGTTGAAAAGGACCATTGTCGCCAAAAACATTTGAAATAGGGGCTAAACCGCCAAAATGAAAAGATAGGTCCTCAACTCATAGTAGTACAAAAGTGGGGACCATTTGTGCAAATAAGCCTATATATATATATATATATATATATATATATATATATATATATATATATATATATATATATATATAAATCTTCTAAATGGGGCTAAGATCTAAGCCCATACCAATTTCAAATTAGGCCCAAAATATTTATTCTATATTTGGCCAGTTAAATACCATATATTTTTCATTATAAATAAATAATGAATTATTTATTACACGAATTATTTTTCAAAAGTTTTGGCCAAAGGTAGATGATTAAAAGGCAATATTTCTATTTGTTATTGACAATAGTCCATGAAAAGTAGAGGGGCTTATGATGATAAATATGATTACACTTTGGTAGATGACTGCTGCTCTCCTATGGACGCCTACCTTAAGTTATCTCATGCGCTCGCTTGGGCGCCCGCCTCGCCGGTTCGCCCGCCTCATTGTTCTCATATGCCCGCCTACGATAGATAGAACAACGACCCACATCCATTGGGAATATGAAACACCAAAGCAGTTGAAGAAGAAGAAACGTCCCACATTAAATCCTAATTATGAAGAAGATGAAAAGGCACCCGCCATTAATGACCATTGAAGATACATCTACGGGTCATTCTTATAAATAGGAGATCAACCCTCCAGGTACAAATATAACATACATACTCAATATTGTTATTCTACATATTTGAGTCTATACTATACTAATTATCACGCCGGAGTGGAAACGGGGGACAAAGCCCCACCACTTTTTGCAGGTTTCCACCACTGCTGTTGTCGCACTTGGAGGAGAAGAAGACATATAATTATCATACACCTTATTTGCCTAATTAATTAAGTGAAGATTATCAAAAATAAAAAATAAAATAGAGGGAGAATATTTCTTCCGCCTCATAATGATAGACTTATTTTTATTTATTTATTTGTCTCATATTATAATTCACTTTTTCTGTTGATAATATAGTTAATTTTTTTGTTTTCTAATATGCTCATATTTAATATGTCTTATTATCAATAAATATGAACTACTATTATATTATTGTAGGACTATATTAAAAAAAGCATAAGTAAAATTTATTGTTCTAATTATAATAATTAAATTTTCTTTATGTGACATGGAGACTAATGAAGATTCTTATATACACCTTGGGGGAGAAATGTAAAGTGATTAAAAAATATCTAACTTTCTACAATGGATGAACGCCACGTGTTAGAGGCGATGATTGATTTGAATCTTTAATTAATGAGGAATGCTTCACGTCATGAATGGCTTCTGATTGGTGTGCTGATTGCTTAGCTGGCCAAATTTTCAAAGTCAACAAAAGTGGCTATTTTTCTCCTTTTTACACCGCAAGACTGTTCCACGTGAAATGCTCCTCATTTTCCCTTCATATTTCATTTTCCTTCATATTTCATTTTCATTTATCCGCCAAATACCCATATTGTAATACAATGAAAAATCCCCAAAATCTTCTCCACCAAAATCGGACATTCCACCCACACCGGACATTAACTCACCTCATCACGACATTGTTATCCACAACTCGGGCAAAAGCTATGATG
Organism: Forsythia suspensa; assembly: GCA_023638005.1. Lineage (NCBI taxonomy): Eukaryota > Viridiplantae > Streptophyta > Magnoliopsida > Lamiales > Oleaceae > Forsythia > Forsythia suspensa. Next base: position 21,920,788 of record CM042663.1, read on the forward strand.
ATGATTGATGTGAGGTAATTTTTTTTGCTTCTCCTTCAAACATCTCAGTAAATTTTTGCAAAAAATCGACCTTCATTATTGCATACGATGCTAACGTCATTGTTGGAGAATGTTTGAGTTTGAATGAAAATTGAAAATTTGACATTTTTAAATGTTTGATATGAATCGGGAAAAAAGTTTCATTGTTCCCGCTTGTTTTGAAATAGCATTGCCAATCGGAATGTTTATGTATTTTAATATTTTGCGAGACAATCAAATTTCATATTCAACGATGAGACAATGAATAGGAATGTGGAAAAATGGATGACGAAAGTTTGGACAATGCTAACATATTAGACGATGAAATCATAGGAGGAGATAGTGAGGCGCACCGAGGTTGGGATGAAGTTCTGAGATGAAAATGAAGTATTTGAGTTCTACAAACGCCACGCCTATGATGTAGGTTTTCCAAAGAAGAAAAGAAATTCGAAGAAGGATGATGAGGGAATCTAAGATATATTACATTCACGTGTAGTCGTGAGGGCGTAAGAAATGTGGGTACAAGCACTTCTTTCAAGCCTCCAAAGAACAATTCAAACAGTTGTAAAGCTAGGATAACAAAGACATCTTCGTAGATTTTCGGATCATGGCGTAATTATTGTATGGGACTATTTGGTGGTTCTTGATTTGTTTTTATTGTGGTATGGACTATTTGGTGGTTCTTTACCAAATGATCTATTCTATCTAGATAATCGGCGATAATATTATTATATTTTTATCTCATTGAAAGCCATTTTTTTTTGCTTCGAAGAAGATGAAATAGCTACACCAAACTGTCTTTACCACATATATTCTATTTCCATTTGGTGGTTCACAAACCGATCGATTAGTCAGATCTATTTGTCCACATATTTATACGTATTGCATGTATTTTTAAATCGGCATAGAGTAAATTCAGCGATTTTGACCACACCCTCCGCCAGTAAATTGAAAGTTGGGGTTACCTTATCAACCTAGGTATTTTATAATCTATTTGGAGTTTCGCTAGTTCTTTGATGTTGAGACAATTTATCTTGCAGTTCAAGAGCAATGTGATATGATTAACTTCCTCTAGATAGGCACTTCTAGTTACTTTTCCGAACTGTTTAGATCGTTTTCTGTGAGCACTAAGCACTTTCACCATAACTATTATTTGGTGGAGCATAACTCATCGCAGTAGTGTGGATGTGAGGTGTTTAAAACATTTATGAATGTGGCTTTTACATTTGACTAAGTTGGTGATCGATGCATCTATGTCAACAACTCACATTAATGATAAATTGTCCCATGTCATTTGATTAATTATATCTTCACTCCTATTAGTATTATTGAGCTTTTATAGGAAATTTTACATTTACTTTGCCGATTAGTACACAAAGTGCATCGCTTAAAACTTGGAGCTATATTAATTGAATGATACATGATTCACATCGCAAAGACATGAACTTTCCAAGATAAGATTTATTCTCATTCTTGTAAATCAATCAGTAAAATCTAAATGTAGATTCATTGCAATGGTTTGAGAAGAGTAAATCATTCCCTGTTTTTCATATATGTCGTCTTCATGAATTAAGAGTGGGCAGCATGAATTAAGAGTGGGCAGTGAGCTGTTATCTTAATCAATATGATATTCAAGAAAATCTTATAAATTTGACAACTATCCTTCCCAGGAAAATCATGTAGAAAACAAAATGGAAGAAAATGGGGAAGGAACAGGTGCTATCTTGCCAACAATTTTCTGTTATTCCAAAGTCACAACAAACGCCTTATATATCCCCAAACAACCATTTTCGTTCAAAACAAAACACGAACAAGGGTTCTTCATTGAGAACTCAAAACTCATTCAACTAACATTAATCTAACAAAATAGAAAAACTAATTTACATATTTTAATTTAAAATGATTCAATGTCCCTTTTCTTTCCCGTTCTCTTCCGCATTTGTTTTTCCCTTACGAATGGTTAGGTTCAGTGAAATTTCCACGTTCTTTTCTTCAGATATTCGAGCCAAGCTGTTGAACATACGCGAAATATCTTCAACATCATCCTTGTGCACAGATTTAGCCGAACAAATGCAACTTGATTCACCTTCATACATTACGATTTCCTTTTTTTGCGCAACATCAATCTACTTAAAAAAATCCACAATCGCTACTACAACAAAAGAATAACTTTCCTATGTTAACCGTCTTCTTCTCCACCTCCATCCATTTCACAAATCCCTCGCTACATACTGGACATCGTTGTTTTCTCGGGCATTCCAGTAGGTAGTGACCCGACTGTCTACAACTATGACAAATTCCTTTGTTTTTCCCTATCATTGTTCAAGTACCTTGTATTGACAATAGAACATCAATTACTAACAATCATTAATGAATCAATTGACAAAAAAAAATTAAACGGATGATATACGCTGCTGTCAACAAAAAAAAAATTCTAACAATCTAATGAATCAAATAAATAAATGATGATATATGCAACTGATTATGAATTGAAAATTTCACTAAAACACTACACTGAAACAGCTAATTTCAACCGAGCTCACATATTTACCAAACCAAAACAATTGTTCAAATTACTGAATATTTGACCTCAATTTCGCCAAGGAAGAAGGTGGTGTTTGGATTTGGGGGGTTTCCTCCTCTGTCTTTACAAGGTAACCCATGATTCCACCTTAAAGCGACGACGATATGGGTTGGTGATAAAGCTTCTTTTGTCATTCTTTTCCTCCTATTTGCAGTAATTGGGTGACATTCACTTGGATTCCGTTTCAACTTTTTCTCACTCATTTACAAGTAAACATGAAACTGCACGGATCTAGCTAAATATGCAACTTGAATAGCATCTATTTGACACACATGGTCAATAAATTAAAATGAGTCACCACCATTTATGACATCTAAAATTTCTAATTATTTTTCTAATTAATTATAAAACAGAGAAGATACACATGGTCAATAAATTAAAACAGAGAAGATAAAACATTGCTTCATCATAAACCAAAATTTCTAATTAATTTTCTGTCTTTCCCCGTACTTCCTTTATCCTTACAAATGGTGACAAACTAGTGCTTACCGATGCGGTGATTTATCTTCTCCTTTCGGTCACAAAGTTTATCTCCGGCGAGAATGGTGCTCTCTGCAAGGTTCAACAGAGAGAGTCTGCTTTTTCTGTGGATAACAATGTCGGCGGTAGGCTGAGTTAATGTCCGGTGTGGGTGGAATGTCCGATTTTTGTGGAGAAGATTTTGGGGATTTTTTCACTGTATTACAATATGGGTATTTGGCGGATAAATGAAAATGAAATATGAAAGGAAAATGAAATATGAAGGGAAAATGAGGAGCATTTCACGTGGAACAGTGCGCGGTGTAAAAAGGAGAAAAATAGCCACTTTTGTTGACTTTGAAAATTTGGCCAGCTAAGCAATCTGTACACCAATCTGTAAGCCATTCTGTACGTGAAGCATTCCTCTTAATTAATAGTATATAATACCCGAGATTTTCTCAATCCAGATAGTTACTAAAATAATCTTTAAATAATATTTGATGACTTCAAATAAGTTTTTTTGTTGCCTTGAATTATTTTAAAAATTTAATTATTGCGAGAAAGTAACAAACGTGCATGGTCTAAAATTTAAGGTTTTACTTGAGCTATAATGTGTCGCCATAATTTATTTGACCACCAAACATACTCCAAATATTATAAGATTTGAACTACAAATACTTAAGACTTTAGACTTCAACATGTTAAAATTTCAGACCATATCTATGTTGTGTGGTAGGTGAAAAAAATGGCCAAAATTGCTTGAAAACTGTCTCGGGTGCATTAAGACAGCCAACTAAAACATTCATAATAAATTCATACGAAGTGATTTTTGAGTGATTCCAATTTCTGCAATTAAACAATATCTAAGGCTATCCACATCCACTAATTTTACTCAAATTTTTTAAATACACACAGAGTTATGATTTTCAAATTTAGAATAGAAAGCTGAAATTTCAGAAAATATTATGCAACTTCCTCTTTAAATTTCCAAACGGTAACCAAAACAGTAATTCGGTTTTTCTTTGTACTTTCCATGATTAAATAAAATAAATCCAACATTGAATTGAAGTTTTTACATTATAAATGACTTCGATCATCTCGACACCAACTTATGTATACATAACATCATGCCAACTTCAAGATCGCTAGCCTACACCATCGCGCTAATGCCAACCATCTCAATCTAAAAAATTATTCATGTTGGGGTGAGCATTTCATAAGAAACACTCTATAGAAAATACACTAACATGCGGAAAAAATTATACAGAAATGTAAATGCGACATGTCATCATTTTAAATATACATGGGAACAACATCGTTTTGGTAATCGGCATCATATGAACTTAAAAGTGATTACCTTCAATCACTAAAATACATATGTGATTACTTTCAATCACAATCATAAAGTTTCTTCATAGATATTTAACATAGCATTCATTTCACGTATTAATTTCTCCAAAATAAATTTGTAAATCATAGCTTAAGTAGTAATAAAACTACCTTGAAAAAACCCTTTTGTTGAGTTGAAAAGTGGGTAAAAATAGCTGTCGATTACTCACTGCTGGGACCGGAATATTGATAGAAAGGAGGGAAAAACAGATGACGAAAAGTGGAAAATTTGTTGCTGGAGCTTTGGGGCCGATAATGAAGAAGAAGGAAATGAAATTTCTAGATCAAAACCAAGGCTAAAAGCCTACTGCTGGGCCAAATTTGCTAAAGGAAAATGGAGAAATGCTGGAGTATTTTTAGTTATTGAGATTAAGGGAATTAAAGTTGCTTCAGGGCCCAAAAATCAGGACTTGTTGGGGCTGAAAATATGTGGTTTTTGTACTAAGAAAATGGAGAAAATATTGGACTTAAGGGCCAAATTGATAAGTGGAATAAAGATGGCAGAAAATCAGTGAAAAGCTGAAAGGAAAAACTGTGACCTTGGTGGCTGATTAATGAAGAGAAAAAATTCAGTTGCTTGTTGATGGGAGAGTGAGGGAAACATCGGTAGGTGGAAGAGGTTAATGGTTTAATGGAAGGTGGGCATTTGGTTTAAAACAAAACTGATCAAAGTGGAAGCAGCATGGACGTTTTCTTGTATAGTTGGGGACGGTGCTTCAAGGATAAAAGTGAGGCTTGTGGGACGGTTTTCAGCTGGGTTTAGGGACCAATTGGAGGCAGTTTTCTGGAAAAAATAACCTGGAATCTGGGGCTGATGTAAAGAAGAAAGAAGGTGGGAAATACATGGTTATATTTGGTAATTTGCAGGCTAAAATAGGTCAACGGCAATTTAGAAAAAATTTCTGAGTCACCAGGCGATTTAGCACTATTCCCACATACATTATTTATGTTAGCTTAAAAATAAAAATTTCGATAAAAAAATGACATTAAAAGTAATTATAATAACACAATAAAGTATACCGTGAGGTCTGAAATATACACAAGGAAATAGTCTCCCCATACACCAGGATGATAAGTGACATAGCGGCGAGCATTCTCAATGCCCACATTTTTGGTAGAAATTGGAGCAGCCGATACACATATTTGGATACTCATTCTATTATTTACTCAAGATTTTGGATAGGAAATGAACTGATTTTAATGATTTCTCACTGTCGATGGACTTTTTTTTTTTTTTTTGGAAAATTCAGGTTCACTTGATAAGTATTTATAGTACTCTTCAGTTTCGCATGCCAAAAGAAGTCTTTCTCCAAGTTCCGTGAGGATATATCGTCATATGTCCGTGGAGATGTTTAATATGTATAGAAGTAACAAAATACTGAATGATTTTTTGACCCCAAAATTATAATTTTCTGAAAGTAGAAACAAATTAAGTTTCTTACTCCTCTCCAAAAGATGTCGTCTCCAAATTTTCTCCGACTCATTTGCTCTTGGTTAATTACCATGTGGTGTATGTCTAACAAAGTGTGTGACAAAAAATTGCATACATCTTTTTTTTGCACTAAATTTGGAGTTTTTAACACGTACACGATTACATTCAATTGCATATACATATATTTAGTGCAAAGTAGCTTAACAATGTTTACAACAAGTTCCTTGATAGATTGTTCGTGTGCCATCTTCAAAAGGATTTGATTAGCCTTTAAGATTGTTTACCAAAACAAACTAGTTCAAGGTGTTAATCAATGTAACTTTTAATAGTATAATTTGTTCTTATCATTTCTAGATACTCCACACTTACACGATTTCTTAGAAGCATATAAGATTTGTTGATCTAAAACGACACGAAAATGAGTTAGGATTATTTACATGCCCATCAAAACGTGAACGCAAAGATAAAGAAAGAAAAATCGAGAATATAAAAAGTAACTTATCGGACCCATTGCACCTTTTGCAAAGATTAAGAATACAATTACAATTTTCTCTAATTAAAATTAAGGGCATATTTGTTTCCTCCCGTCAAATAAGAACTAATTGTGTACCAAAACACATAGGTTATTAGCCTTTTGTGCCAAAAACAAACGTTATAAATGATTTCTGCACTGAGGACAAAGGCGAGGGACCATTTGCACCAATTTCCCTTTTTCTTTTCTTCTTTTCTTTCTATTTAATTTAAATAAAGATATAATTGTCTTTCCAACACGATAGTGGACAGTCACGTCATTTCAAGCAAAGAGACAATAATAAGCTGTCTTGGATATGGGGAAGAAGTCTCATTAATTGAAATGACATCATCATCTAGGTCTTGGCTTTCTTGCTCACTAGGGGTGGGCATTTTAACCGAAATCGAACCTAACCGGAGGTTCCGGTTCTGGTTCCAAAAAAATAAAATTAGGAACCGAGAATCGACTGGGTCTGGGTCGGTTCTTGGTTTTTGAATTGGAACGGTGAGTACCCGACTTGGAACCGAATTTATCATTTTTTATAATTTTTATGTTTTACAATTTATTTATTCGACTCAACCCAATCCAACACCATGGCACCAACGACAAGAGTCCAAGACCCAAACTAAAATGTCCAAAACGCACCGTCTCTAATCTCAAACTCAATTGACACAATTCTAAATACTCAAATATCAAATTCTCAATCGATATTTGTTCAGATACACAATACAAACATTGTCTGTCTGTCTCGCACTGTCGCTCAACACACGGTGAGACGGTGAAGACGAAGCTCATCTGTAACTAAAACGAATCTTCAACTTTGATAGGTAATTTCTCTTTTTCTAATCTTAATTTATGGATTTGTGTCTATTCTTGCGGTTAAATTTATATGTTTCAGAAATTGCTTTAATATCTAACGCATTTTAATACGGATTTGCAATTTTTAATTTTTTCAAAGTATATTGATAGCTCACGATTTAAAAAAAAAAAAAAATAGTATGGGTAGAACCGAACTGAACCGAACGGTTCCATTTATGAAATATCCGAAGTGTAATGGGTAGTTTCGGTTATTGAAATACCCAGACCGACCCACCTGACACTCATGCCTAATGCTCACAATCCATGATATGTGCGTTTTGTGCACTTATTTAGGCTTTAAACCAAAGCTTTTGTCCTATTAGTTTGATGATTTTTTACTTAATTTAGTTTACTTTCCTTTGTTTTTAGTATTTGATCCGTTTATAAGCAATTGGAGAAGAAATGACAGAAATAGCAACAATTTGGCGAATGTCTACAAAGTGTGGGGACTCGATTTCATTCAATTGGAACTTGAAGGACGACATTAGAGGTTATTGAAAGATATGAGGACTAAAGGATCCAAAATTCAAAATTGGAGGACTAACTTGCGCTAAATAGAAAGTTTAAAATTTGGGCAATCGCCTAAGCTTAAATCTGGGCGACCGCCCAACCTTACTTTTGTCCAGCAGATTCTTTTCCCTTTGCTTGGGCGATCGCCTGGGTTTGTATTGGGCGATTGTCCAGTGCTATTTTATACCGGGATTTTTTTTGCCTTTTTAGTTATATGCCAACTAGAAAACCTTTTGGCTACCATTTTTAGGACTTTTTGGGATCTTTTGGGACATGGAGGACGGCTATAAATAGGAGAGATTAACTTTAATTTAAGATTGTCAATTTTGGGGGATTTCAATAGGAGAAACAAGAAACGAAGATTGATGAATCATATGGGCTAGATTCGTTTTGTGCTAGGATTACAATGAAACTTGTAGTTTGATTCTTCAATTTGGAAACTTAATTTTTGGCTATATGCATTAATATAGTTTTGAACAATTAATTTTGATTTTTTTCATTTATAATTATATACGTAATGATTATGTGAAATTTATATGGTTTGTTTTACCATTGAGAGATTGAAAACAAGTTAGACAAAATTTTAATTGTCGTAAAGTCCGATAAGGGATAGAGATATATCGCTATGATTTACGTAATCTTTAATTACCTATTGCAACTTAATTCAATCTTATGTATTCACATTCGTCATAGAGATATAGTCGGGTCATGCATAGGAATATGTTTGATTTTATTCGAGAGAGACTATTGAACAATTTAAGGGTATTGATCGTCATAACTGGTGTATATTGTCAAATTCAATAAGCCATATAAAGGAATCAACTACTATAAGTGAATTCGAGATTCTAGTACTTTTCTTTCCCATATTTAAAGAAATTATGCGTGAACTTAATCTTTTATTTGTTTAAATTATAATTAGTTAATTTTTTTAGTTAATACTTTAATTAGTTCTTAGGCACATAAACATCTAAACTTAAATCGATTCGGTTAATGTTAATTCAATTGTGTTGAGCTATCTAAATCCCTGTGATTGCGACATTCAGACTCAAATCTATTATATTAGTTGTGCGATATGTACACTTGTGGAATAATTTGCTATCAATCCATATGTTATATTTTCACTGGTTCAACGAGTACATTTGTTATGAATCCTTTTAACTTGGTTTTGGAATTCGTATACCCATCTCCATCTCTGTATAGAAGATTAATGACACGTGCAAGATTGACTACTCGAACTAGAATGGCTATTGGCGGTTGGACTTAGACATTCTTGCTTTGTATCTTTCCATGCATTTGTAACTTGTTTTTGAAATTCAGCAAATGCTTCTTCTTTTGAGGCCCTTTCTGAGTTATGTAACATTCAAACACTGATTCTTTCTGCTCAAACTGCATAAAAGATACACAACATACAAATATTCTTTGTTAAATGCATGTAGTTAAGGAGAACATCCAGAGTGAATCTCTCTAGCAACGACAACATAGTTCCCTGTCAAATTTTTTCGTTTTGGGAGGACATGATTAAACAATGTAGGTTATTTGGTAAATTTTGGGAGGACATTGTGCCCATTTCGCCTCTTAAAAATATGCCCTCGGGAAATTTTTCGTCTGCAAATGGAAACATGTTGGTTATATGGTAAAATTTTTTGTAGATTATAACCAGTGAGGTCCCAAAAATTAGGAATAAAAATGGTGTTTGATCACCTCATAAGCTAGAAAAAATCACCCAAAACATGCTTGTAATATATTAGATATATGTTTTAGTGCAACAAATATATATTTCAGTGTAATGACAATATTACCTCTTTTATCACATAGTGAATACCGTACCATCTACCTGTCTCTTTCCCAACTCTTTGGCAATTTCAAAATAAACATCAAAGAGAGCTTTAAAGCAATGCCTCACGTATAAGTAGCTCATCTATGGCATCGAGGAGTGGATCTGGGATTGAAGATATCCAGATGTATTTTTTAGGGCGGACGTTGTTGACCGATTAATGGGTCAATCGGCCCGAATCTTATTAGAAATAAAAAGTATCACCACACATTTGATTCACTTCCAACACTAGTTTAAGTATAAGAAAAATTTAAAATAAAGTCAAATTTATGGCAAAAAAAAAAAAAAAGAGCAAAAGTTCGATGGGGGCGATAAAGATTTACGTAAAAATAATTTAAAATAAGACAATAACGATAATTCAAAATGTAGTAAATTTTTTATAGTTGTTCTTTAAGATTTTTCATATGTTGAAAAGATTAAAATAAAACTAAATCTATGGCAAATAAAAAAAAATAAAAGAGCAAAAGAACTGATAAATACTTTTTAGATTCTTCAATTTTGACCCACTTTTCAAATTATGCAATTATCATATTAAAGAGAAATAATAAATTCTTACTTGAAGATTTATTCATGCAATTACCTTATTTTTAATTTCTCAAAATTGAGGACCATAAATGTAATTTTGAATTTAAAATACTACTCTCTCTCTCTCTCTCACACACACACCCACGTGACCCACGTGCCACCTTCCTTCCTTCCTTCCTTCAATCCAATAAACTTTATATACATATATACATACACGCAGGCAGCCATTGCCACAACATGAAGAAAAAAAAATTGATGAAATCCAGTGGGTCTGCCCCTAAACTAACACCATTTTTTCTCGAAATTCCAGCACGGGCGGACGCGGGATCTCACCATGTGGTAGATCCGCCCCTGTATGGCATTGTCTAAGTAATCGAAATTGAAGAGCACAAACGAAGGTCATTGCTTTCGTGGTAAGTGTCATAGATGTATTTAAAGAGTTTTCAATTTCAGTTTCAAAAAGGTAACAAACTCCAAGACGCTGGATTGCATCAATGAGGTCTAGTTTATGCAATGAATAATATGGAGTAGCCACTACCAATTTCTTCACTTCTTTTAATCTTTGACATTCTTGCTCTTCATGGGCCAATATATCCTACTCTCAAGTAAGTGGAAGCATGCATATAAGGCGTTAACATGACTTAATTAATGTATAATAAAATACCTGGCTAATTTTATTATAACATTCTCTAGAAAACTCCAATTCATGAATGGTTGGCGGAATTGGAAACTAGACTAATTTATCTTTCCAACAGGTTATTATTCACGGTCAGATCAATACAAGAAATTTCACTTTTAACAACGAATTTTTTAGTTTTGTAAAGTCTCTCGACAACCATTTTTGACGAAACAACCTAAAAATAGCTTTCTACTACCAAAATTTGCATTGTTAAAAGTAAAATTACTTGTAGTGATTTCCAAGTAAATTTGGAGTTATGAAGGTTCAAACTTCAAAGTGATGCGTTGGGACTGGTTGGGAGTTGAAGAGTTTCTGGTTTTTAGAGCATCTCCAATGGTTATCCATTTTGAATGTTAGATGATATGGCGATGAGGTGGAGGGACAAAACATGTGTAAGATCATTTATTGTAAAAGTTTATTAAAAAGGATGTCTGATTTTCAAATTAACTTTTTAAAATATAGAACACCTTCTACAATAAATAGAGTCAATACATTGTGCATCTATCTCTCAATCTCCAAATTTTTTTTGAATTTAATCATTCTACAAAATATAGAATCTCCTCATCATTAATAATTTCTCTCTAAATGCCACGTAAAGACTTTTGAAAGAAGAAGATGTCTAAAGATAAAGAGATTGGAGATGCTCTTAGTTTTCTCAAAATTTATTTATCCATCTTTGTAAATTTAGATGCATTATTTTAGCCTATAAATACCAGGGATGATGAGAATAAATGTGGACTTGAATATTTAATCATTTTGATAATTGAATTTGAGAATAAAAATTATCTATTTATCTTTGATTCCCAACTTTTGTGTAAAATTTGGCATATCTCTAAATCTTTCTTTTTCCAATATTTTCCTTTCCCTAATCATATAGGGGTTGGGTAGGGTTAACAAAGTTAAGGAATTCTATTTTATTTTTTCTTTCTATTTTATTTAAATAAACATATATATTTTTTTTTTTTTAACAAAAAAAAATGTCTTTTCAACATGGTAGTGACCAGTTGGATCATTTCAAGCAAAGAGATAATAATAACCTTACAACAAATATAAATCACACACTAAATCACGGTGCATTAAAAACCACGACATTAATTACGACCGTAGGGAGTTTCTCTTCTACCGACCAAAAATCCACTATATGTCTGTCTTCACCTTCTCCAATTTTTTTTTTCCAATTTCCTCAATTTTTTCCTTCTCAATTCTCTTTCTCTTAACCATTCTTCTCCAAATCTTTCGCTTTCAATATATATATATATATATATATATATATATATATATATATATATATATATTCATTCAGATATTATATTTGAACTGGTTCAACGAGTACATTTGTTATGAGTTCTTTTAACTTGGTTTTGGAATTCGTATACCCATCTCCATCTCTGTATAGAAGATTAATGACACGTGCAAGATTGACTACTCGAATGAGAATGGCCATTGGTACCACGGTTGGACCCAAACATTCTTGGTTTATATCCTTCCATGCATTTGTGACTTGTTTTTGAAATTCGGCAAATGCTTTTTCTTTTGAGCCCCTTTTCTCATTTATGTAACATTCAACTGCTGATACTTTCTGTTCAAACTGCACAAAAGAAAAACAGCATATAAATATTCTTTGTTAGAAGCATGTAGTCAGCTTTTTCGTTTTGGGAGGACATGATTAAAAAAAAAATAAGTTATTTAGTATCAATATACGAGCACTTAATTATTATATTATAGAATTTAAACTTGTTACCCCGTGTCCTGCCATATCATCCATTAGTCTGGCAATAGTTGCTGACCCCTTTACGGCTATTGATTCACTTGAAATCCAGTCAAAAGCTTCCTTAGTTACCAACTCTCCCATACCTACTAAACAAGTAGTAGATAACATTATGTAACCACTAGATGTAAGCGCAACTTTCATGTACTCTTCCATGTCTATCGGTAAATATCCATTGTATGCCCATTTCGCCTCTTCAAAATATGCCCTGACTAAATTTTTCATCTGCAAATGGAAAAATGTAATATATCAGCTGATATATGTTTTACTGCAACAAATATATATGTCAAGTTTAATGACAATAATTACCTCTTTTATCACATAGTGAATACCGTACCATCTGCCCGTCTTTCGCAATTCTTCGGCAATTTCAACATAAATTATTTATCTTATCTTATTTATCTTATTATGGGGTTAACTCCTTTTATTAAGTTTATTAAGAACTTCTAAAGTATTCTTTTCCTTTAAAGCAATGCTTCATGTATAATGGTAGCTGACCTATGGCATTGAAATCCCACCTGCTCATGTAAATATTCAATAACTAATCAGAATGTGGTCCAACTATATTTCAAATTAAATAAATATGCTATGAGATATTAAGATTAATAGAATATTTGGAACCGAGACAATTGAATAAATTCACCTTTCAATTGCATCTTTGAAAAGTGCAAGTTCATCTAGGGTCCCATAAACATCGTAGATGTCATCAATAACAGAAGCCATGGCGATTACTTTGGTTAGTATTTTCCTAGCAAATGTATATTGGGGCTCAAAGTAGACCCCTAATATCCAAAAGTAGCATTCCACCACCCTATCTCTTGCGAAAGGCAATTTACTTCCAAACTCTAAAGCCTTCCACCACCTAAAATTTAAATCCAAAAGAAAAATTTTAACAATTTTACCAGTATATAAATATATGAAATATTTATACTGCTCAAGTACAAGCTAACCGTGTAATGTCTTTTAGCTCCTTCTTATGCATCTTCTGCAGTATGTTGAAGTCTAATTTTGCAAAATTTAGGAGCATATCCTCACGCGATTCTTGGTAAATGGATAAGAATTTCTTAACCCCAAGCCTTGTCAAAGTTTTATGAATTGGCATCTCCAAGGCTTCACTAATTTGTCTAGAGAGAGAATTGCTCGCATGGATCATGGATCCGAGGTGTGAGACACAAAACTTCAATGCTTCTTCTAGAATTTCCTCACCATGTACTCCATAGTGTGCAGCCTCGTACAAGCTTAACAATCCTGGTACATCGCTAATCAAAGATTCCTCAAATTTTCCTTGGTAGTCCTTGAATTTGTTGAACACATCTGCTTTAGCCCGAAAAAATATATATAAATTGTGCCATCAAAATCATGTGAAAGGTGTTAACATTTAGTTTACCATATTCATGTTTGGTCTTGTTAAAATAAAAGTTAACTTTGTTAGTAAGAAAAGTAACTTTGAAAATTACGTTTGAAAAATAAGTATATTTTGACTTGCTTTCAATCACAAGCAAAATGCATGTCTTTTATAGCATTCACACATGAGGTTTTTCCATGTTGTATCATGCAGGATGATATTGACAATTTTATTTCCCAACATGTAACAATTCATAAAAATGAAAATTACTTACCACTACAGACATAATATCCTTGTTGTCTAAGTAATCGAAATCGAAGAGCACAGGTACGAAGGTCATTGCTTTCGTGATAAGTGTCATAGATGTATTTTAAAGAATTTTTAATTTCAGTTTCAAAATGGTAACCAATTCCAAGACGTTGGATTGCATCAATGAGGTCTAGTTTATGCAATGAATAATTTGGAGTAGCCTCTAGCAATTTCTTCACTTCTTCTTTTAATCTTTGACGTTCTTGTTCTTCATGGGCCAATATATCCTGCTCTCAAGTAAATGGAAGCATGCATATAAGACGTTAACGCGAGTTAATTAACGTAGAATAAAATACCTAGCTAATTTTACCGTAATATCAGAAGTATTTGCAAGAAAATAATCTCCCCAAATGCTAGGATGATATGTCACAGAGCGGCGATTATCCTCAATGCCCATATTTTTGGAGGAAATGGGAGCAGCAGACGCAGGGATTTGGCTATCCATTTCTATATTTTACTCTTAGAATTTGGACAGGAAATCAAAGAAATGATTCCAACTTCAATGGGGTTGTATGAATGTACAAGTTCTTTTGATGGGTATTTATAGTCCTAGGGTACACAAACCAAACCTGAAATTTCACACGTTTTAATTTGAGAGGTGTTTGGACCACATAAATATAAATATCTAGGCCAAGACTATCTAGACTACATTTTCATTACTTCCTTTGCATTATTGAAAAATTACAAATACATTCCTGTAAAATGGCCAAACTTTTGTTGAACTTATAAATATTTGACATATTAATGAACTCAAAATACATCATCATATAAGCAATAGGTACAATAACGCTTGTAATATAACCTTTTTAGTGTCTGAACATAGCCATATCCTACATACTCTCATTTCGCCTCTTCAAAATATGAAGTAACTATTTTTTTTCATCTACAAATTCGAACATATATTAAACATATTTTTGATAGGAAACTAACATGTTCATTGGCAACTACCTCGTGGCAATTGTTTTTTTTACAATTGTAGAGATATATTGAGTATTCATACATGTTTCTTCGTAATCTAACTAAATAAAGAATTTATTAAGGTGCATTTTTTTTTTCTTTTGCAAGTTAGGGCCCCAATTTGTTTCTGCAAATTGAATGTATATACTGAAATAGCGAGTAGGTGTTCACAGGTTGCAAGTTGAGGTCATATTAGAAATTTAGGGCCACAATTTGGAAATTGCAGGGGTGGGGCCGCGGGGGAGGGGAGTAGGGCCATGGATTGGCCACAAGTCATTTAGGCCAATGGGCCCACCAGTGCAATAGTGTCAAATTATTTGCTTCTCATTATCCAAAATGACAAAGCTCTATAACTGTAGAAAAATCTTGACCAGACAATAGTTATCCCTAACTAATATTTTAGAACATGTGCTATATAATTAAAATAATCTCGTGCTTTTGCTATTGCATACTAGTTGAACCCCGCATCCGAATGGCCGAGATTGATTAGAACTATTGAATTTATGCAAAAAAATATGAAAATTGTCGACATTGTTAATTGTGTGGAGGAGTTGAACCTCAATATAAGAGGGGGGCGCTTATTGTGTGAGTACTTGGAAAATAGTGTCTTCACCTCTCAAACATTGTATTATTGCCTTGTGAAGTAGTAATTTGCTTCACAAATAATTTTATAGAATTATTATAATGTAATTGAAACATGATATAGGTGTTTGAATCATGAATTGTGTACTGTGTACGCAGTGTTATGGTGTAGAAAGTCAGAAAAAAAATAATATTTTTGAGTTACGTTGTGAGTAAATAGAATTTTTGCTAGTAGACTTTTTTTTTTTTTTTTTTTTTCAAAAGAACTTTTAGTTAAAAGTTGTTGATTATTTAATTGTCATTTCGAAAAGTGTTGTCAACATTAAATAATTATTCGATAACATAACTATAAAAAAAATTTTTGTATAAACTACATATTTATTTGACTAAACATTCATTATTTCTTAATATTTCACACTTTTTTTTATTTTATAAATAATATTTATTTAAATCTATTAAAATTAATATTTTAATTAAATTATTATGGTACATTTATTTTAATATATATTATACTATGTAAAATTTATTTGTTTAACCTATACACATAATGTGTGATTTCTTTAATATATATGACATACTAATATATAACATATATTTGTTAAATGAGTAACACTAATAACAAAATAAAATGATAAATAACATTAAAAAATTATGATTAATATATGTCATAAACTCTCTTAAAATTAATTGATCATATTAAGATTTAGAAAGTATTTTTTTTTTTTTACCTTCGATGTGAAGGGAAATTTGAATATATTTAGAAATTTAAAAGTTGCATTGAATATAGATTCAAATTTTCGTAAAAGTTAAATTTAATTTTTTTTTAAAAAATAAGCTCAAAATTTGAGCTTCTCTAAAACAGCTTAAAAATACTATTTTTGTGGTTAATAAACACTTATTGACTTTAACCAAATATCAAAACTTTTAATATATAGCACTTTTTGTTCTCCAAAAAATGTTTTTGGACTTTAAAATTTTTTTGCCAAGCATACACTAAGAACATCTCCAATACAACCATTGATTGCTTAAAAATTTTGCCACATAAGTAGAATAGATGGTATTTAAAAAATTCATCTCCAATGCAATTGACAAGGACCCATCAAACTGATGTAGGAAAAAAAAATCATTGTTTATAGCTCTGTCTAGATTCAGAAGCTCTATTAAACACGCTGACTCAGATTTAATGTGATTTTGTATTACTTTAAGAAAATATAAGACATTTACATAATAATCTATAGAATGTATTGAATTGTTGTAAAATTATGGGATAATTATTAATAACTATTTAGACTTATCAAGATACTTAGTCTTATCAGTATATTTAGATAAACCTTATTTGATTGTATCTAAATCACTTTGTAACTTACTTTAGAATCCAATAAATATAGGTCCATAATTATAATAAAATGCACAATTCATTTTACATCTCTTTTATTCTTCTGTCTTCTTTCTCTAGTTTTATAACATATTATCAACACGAGGTTCTAGACTACTCAAGTTGAAGTTCTAACAACGATCCTTCTCGTATCACAATTAATAACCAAAGTCAAATTTATTATGGTATATATGATTTTTCATGTTTTCATAATACTGCTTTTATTATACGTGAAAATATAAGATATATCTGAAAATAAAGTATTACTGCATTTATTACGGTATACGTGATTTTTAATATTATACATGAAAATTCATATATTTAGTGCACGTTTTGCAAATTGTCATTTTGATAAAATGACTTTCCCAATTTTGGGATGGGAAAAACTACACCTGAAAAATAAGGTAAAATTTATTGGAATGAAACAACTGTATCTCATTTTAATCCCCACAGTAATTAATGTGAGCAAGAAGTTGAGAAAATAATTCATTTGCAAAGAGTTGCAAGCCAATTACCTGATGTATTTGTTGACACAAGGAAAGTGACAAAGTCATATCTACTAGAAGAAAATACTCTTGCAAAAATTAATGTCTATGTAGGACAATCTACCATAGAAAATTAATCTCAAACACGTCAGAAGTGTAATTGACCAGTTGGTACCAAAGACTCTGTACCTCGAAAGAAAAAATACAAGAGAAAACTCAACTAAAAAGTTTTAATGAAACAAGGGTAGAAACAATTAATCAATCAAACACTAAACCACAAGTGTCCAAAAATAATGTGATTTTAATAAATTATTTATATCTCATGGGAATGAAATAATATTGTCGTGGACAATATCTTCAATTTTAATGTGACACTTGATATCATGCAAAATGAGGATTCTGAACCACAATCTATTAAAGATTGTCACTATAGAAATGATTGGCAAAAATAGAAAGAAGTCATACAGGTAGAGTTGAATTCTTTAGAAAAACGTAAAGTGTTTAGACATGTAGTTCAAACTCCTAAAAATGTAATCAATGTAGGCCCGACTTGTAGATCAAGGCTTCTCACAAAGACCTGATATTGATTATGAGGAAACATATTCTCCCATAATGGACAAAATCACATTTAGATTTTTAATAAGTTTGATTGTGTCACAAAGACTCGATATATGCCTTATGAATGTATTAATTGCATATCTGTATGGTTTACTTAATAGTAATATATACATGAAAATCCCTGAAGGATTTAAAGTAACAGAAGTAAATGATTCATTCCCTAGAACAATGTTTTTAATTAAATTGCAAAGATTGTTGTATGGATTGAAACAATCCAGACGAATGTGATATAATTGCCTTAGCAAATGTTTGTTAAAAAAATGTTATAAAAACGACGATGTATGCTCTTGTGTTTTCATAAAAAAAACATATATTAGATTTGCAATTGTGGCAGTTTATGTTGATGATTTAAACTTATTGGAACTTTTGAAGAGCTTAACAAAACTGCAGATAATTTGAAAAATGAATTTGAGATGAATAATATGAAAAAAACCAAATTTTGTATTGGATTGTAAATTGAACATTTCCTAAAATGATTATTTGTTCATCAATCTTTTTATATAGAAAAAGTCTTAAAGCATTTTTATGTGGATAAACACATTCATTGACATCGCCCATGATCGTTCGATCTCTTGAAGTGAAAAAAAGATCCATTACACCCACTTGAAGATAGAAAAATAACTCTTAAACGTAAAATACTATACTTAAGTGGAATTTGTGCATTAAAATATCTTACAAATTGCACTCGACCAGACATATTTTTTTCTGTAAATCTCCTTGTAAGATATAGCTCTGCACCCACTCAAAGACATTGGAATGGTGTTTAACACATTCTTCGTTACCTAAAAGTTACTGTTGACATGAGATTATTTTATTTACAAAAATTAGGATTGTCATTTAGTGGGATATGTAGATGCAGGTTGTGGCGACCCCAAAATTCTGTCTAAATTTTTTTTCTTTATATTATGTCGAGTAGGGTATTAGGAACTAGATAAGAGGGTATTAGTACCCTCATACGCAGAAAGCATATTAGTTCTTTGGTTTGTTTAGAAATTGGAGTGAATCATATTTGTGATAGTTTTTGACATTTTCTTTTTAGGACAAATAGTTAGAAATAATCAAAGATTACAACTGTAGGTCGCCCTTTCTCTTTTGCTTCGAATTCGTCTTATCTTTGGTACGTAAAATGGAGATACATAGTAAAAGTCAAAGTCAAAGATTAAGACATGATAAATAGACATAGCGGAAGAGAAAAATAGGTAGGTCTCGTCTTTTGATTCATTTCACGTTCCATACCATAGATCGTTACATAAAACATGGGCTTAAGTAAAGGGTAGAAATGCATTACTTACAACTTTGTTCTAACATGGCTTATGACAAATCATTACGTCTCATCCATGGCCCATAATCTCTAAGCCCGTAATATTTTAACAAAATGAAGGTTCTTATGTTTAAAAGATGAGTTCATTAAGCAATTACATTTCATAAAATCGGGTTGTAAGATACCTCATAGTCCAATAGTCATAAACGTCCACAACAAGGTAAGTGACTTCATATTTTGTAGCCGAGTTGATGAGGATATGAAGACTATACATCTATCTTGGTGATCAAATGGTATTCTTGGCCATCCGAAGCTACTTCTCACCTTTGCCCCATGACTTCATAGAAATCTTGATCCATTTCCTACAAAAGTCATGAAACGACTATGAATGGTGACATTCAATGAGTAAAATACGGTATATGTGTGATGTTGCACATAAATATATCTTTTATCTTTCTTAGGGCCCTTTCCTTAAGCAATATTTGTAAACTGAGCACTCAAAATAAACATTCTTTGTGCATAAGCACGATGGCCAAACTTATTGGACCCTTACGTTCTTCTATGTGGTACTTTTGCCCTTGGCCATAGTTGATCAACTCTTGGAACCCTTATCGTGTCAATATGGGCTACTATTGCACTTGGTCGTTCTTTAATCGGACCTCATGTCCTCATATGGGTCGCTCTAACCCATTGCCATTGTTGAATCAACTCATTTCTTGGGACCCTTACCGTCCCCTATGGGCTACTGTTGCCCTGTGGTGTACAAATAGGCTTGGGAAAACTTATTGTATTATAACATAACCTGTCTTTGTTTACATGTAGACTTTGTTTTTCTCATCTCAAGTTGAGCAAGTATAACACAAAATAACTTCTCATTTTCATTCTTTCTTCTTGTTGCATAAATGACAAATAGGCTCAAGATGCTCATAATAACTCATAAATCTCATCAACATAAGTCATTTGGAGCACATAAGAGCACACATAATTTATGCACATGTATATATATACTTATCGTGTTGCACATAAGGCAAATAACTTAAGTTACTCACAACAATCCATATCTTTACTTGAATCAATCTCATCAAATGAAGTATTTTGGAGCACATTAAATTTTTGAAATATGTACTTATCGTATTGCACATAAGGCATATAACGTAATTTATCCACTACTTTTTGTGGTTAGCCTTGATCCACCTGAAATAAAAGGTTCTATACATCAAAATCTTGTAGGAGGTGATTGAATCTGTAGGTAGGGTAACAGGACCTGCAAAAACTGGTCTCATGTATTTATGGTGCAGAGATTTTGAGGTACTGATATCCTATCGTAAAACAGTAAGTATGGAGAACCATTACCTTTCGGAGTAAAGAGTTATTAAAAGTATTTTTATTTTGAAATCTAAGTTCTCAGCCCTTGGAATCTGACTTTCTCCACCATGAAACCAGGGGTTTTTGGTCCACTATGCTACTGCCCGATTTGGGGCCAAGCGGCTCAGGTGTAGGGATTAAATTAGGGACCCACCACCAAGCTTTTTCCTTAACTATTTACTCACCTCTTCTATTAGATGTATTTTTCTCCTTTAAGTGGGTTTTTTCCTTCTTCTTTAGTGTTAGAGAGTGTGTGAAATTGTTATGGTGATTATATAGAGAATAAAATGGGCAAGTTGTCGCTAGAATTGTAGGGGTATTTATAGAGAGAAATCAACACTCTCCACACGATTGCTTTTATCCCCATTGTGACACATGTAAAGTTTGGTAGATTTGCTTAAGATTTTCTTGTTGTCCTTCATTTAATGCTTTTCCATTTGCCCATAGTTTTGAAGGGTGTGATAAAGACACTAGGGATAGCTCCTAGGATAATTATTGCAAAACCTCCAATTATTGGTAGATTTCTAACTTCCTGGACCCGTTTTTGGTCGAGTTTTGAAATTCGATGCAAGCTTATCTTTTGACGTCTCTTGTACCGTCTCGAAGATCTCATGGGGACCTTCGCAACGCACTTTGAATCGTAGAAAACAGACCACCACAGTGATTAAAACATCATTCTAAAAATGACTACCCGAACATGGTTTTGTTGGAAACTCCTAACTATTTTCCAGATTTCAACTTTCTGGAACATTTTTGGCATAATTTTTCGGGGCTGATTTCTTAGTCGAATGTAGGTGTATTTGGTACCATTTCGAAGGTCTTATTGTGTACTTCGTAACACCACAAGATTCGTAAAATTTTGACCAATACATAATTCATACGATCGCTCCAAAGATGGGTACTTGACTTATCCAAAAAGGCTTAAAATTTTACTTTCTCAACTTTTTGGGTTCCCACCCAACTTTTCACTCTTAACCAATCAAGCCCTAATAAGAGCTATTAACTCTCAAATTAATTTATATTAGTCCCTTCATAATTCATTAAATCTTAATTTTCCCCATTTTTATTATTCGGATTTAAATTAAATTCTAAATGTTACGATTTTTTAAGTAATTTTCGGAACAACTCAACTAAATTCCTCGTTTTATTATATTCTTCATATTTAAAATAAATTTATTAAAACTACGAATTTTCGGACAGTTACAATATTCTCTCCTTAAATAAATTTCGTCCTCAAAATTTACCTAGAATAGCTCGGAAATTTTTTCTCTCATCTCATCTTCTTATTCCCAAGTTTCTACTTCAATATCTTCACTTTTTGTAGAAGACTTTGACCAACCAATATGGACTCATAAGCACATAAATTCTCCATACAAGGACACATTTTCTTCACATATTTCAACTGAACTCTTCATAATAGATCAAGTCAAGCATGAGATTAAAAATATATTTCACATATGCATAATGTATGTCCATGTAAAACTACACATAAATGTGCCCTTTTTAATTTGTTTAGAGCCTGTCCTTGAAGTAACATTTGTACATCGAATGCTTAAATTGAACATCATGTGCCACTCAAGCACCACATACGCCACTTAGGCTCTAGGTTAACGCCACTTAGGCCCTAGATTGTGCCATGTAAACTTCTAGGTTAAAGCCACCAAGGCCCTAGAATCATGCCACTTTGGCTATCGATTAGTGTACAAATTTACTTAAGGAACTTTTACATGTTTTATGTTTCCTTTTAACATAACCTCCATGGTTCAACCGATTTTTATAATGTAAGAATGTCCATGAATGGAACACGTAGTAGATTCACGTAGCTCTCGATTGACAATTAAGTTTCATTTTGTCAACATACATAGGAAAATATCTCCTTTCCACATAAATGATCAAGTTGAACAGAGCAACTAAACAACATAAAGTCTGCATTTACTATTTTGCTCATATATGATTGAGATGTACTCAAAACTCAACTTTCCGTATTGGATCTAACATATGAGTGTAAGTCACATACACGTAAGACATCTCATTCCATAAAAGACATTATTTTAACGCTTTACAATACTAAGTGAATACAATAGTGTATTTCTCATAGATCATTATTTTACATGGAGGTCAAGTAAACATATTTTACACATTCATCTTGTATGTTAAGTAAATGAGCATTATCCTATTATATCCAAAAATAGCTCATTTCTCAAATAATCATATTCGGCCTTAAGTATGACCAACTCTATAAAATAAGCATATTGCATTAAAAGCACATAACATGCTCTAGTCATATTAGCTAATGAGTTCACGACGTATTAGCATCGATATGTATTTTTGTAGACTATCTTAATAGTTTAATAGCCACACTTGACTATCTAAAAATTTCGATTCATCCTTTCCAAATGTGATTATCAATTCTGTACAAGTACAAATGAATATGCTAAAGAAATTCGAGACTCTTAAATTTAGAGAAATATCAAACAGTTTCCGTTCAGGGAGGGTATTGATACCAAGGTCCTATGGGTATCAAGACCCATCTCGAATTTCAGAAAAAGAAAAATATTTTGAAAATCCCCCCCTCCCTCCCCTCCCCCTCCTCCTCCTCCTGTACATGGGTAAAATGAGTCTTTTACCTGAGCCCTAAAATTTACCCCAAATTCACTATTTATTTTCTTTTTCTCTCTTCCTCCCGTGTTTTCTTCTTTTTCTTCCCAATTTACCAACATTTCAACTAATCCAAAATTTCTTCAAATTTCTTCATGGGCCCTTCAAAGAAATTTTCTACCAAGGGTAAAGGTGCTCAATCTGCTGTTTTTAAGGCGAAAACTACTCAATTTTCAGTCGAGAAAATTGCAGAAAAGTGTAGGGCAGCTGCGGGTCCTTCCCGGACTGAAGTTTTGACCAATGAAGAGGAGTTTTCTTCTATTTGGTTCCAGAATAAGGCTGCTTTCCTCAGGATTCCTTTATTCTCTAGTCGAGAAGTTCTACTGGGTTGGGAGATAGATTTTTTTTTCTAGAATCTTTGAGCTTTCCTTATGTAGAACAATTTCGCAGCTTTGGGTAGATGGATTTTCTGGGTTTATCTAGAGGTTATTGAGAAAATGTGGTAAGACATTTCTATGCTAATGCCGAAATTGTCGAACCCAACGCCGAATACCTTAAGACATTCATAAAGGGAGTAGCATGTGTAGTTGATGATAACTTATTTTTCAGATTATATGGAATCCCAACAGGAGGAGAATTTTATAGTGGGACATTTAATCGGCTTGAAGCTTGTCGCTTTATTTTTTAAAATAAGGCCATGACTCAACCTTCTAGGGACGTTCGTTCTCTAGACCGAGACATGCGGTTGCTCCATTTAATTATTATACATGTGCTCAAGCCTGGAGCATGAAAACTTTCTTCTTTAACTAATGAGGACACATGGATGATGTGGAAAATTGCCTTGGGTCAAATAATAGACTTAGGTGATTTAATTGCTTCGGAGATGGTAGGGTGTAGGAATAAGGTGGAGTTGAGATTGCTTTATGGCCATTTGATCACTGATATAGCGATCAAATTGGGAGTGGATCTTAGGGAAGAAAAATTAATCTCAATGCTTCCCAATACAAAAATCAAGGCAAGTTCTCTTATGAAAGCCTGATTTGAACTTGTGGATGTGATTTGGACTAAACCCAGAGTAGATGTTGGATGCGTAGGGATTGAAGGGGCTACTCATTTCATGCCACCTTCACTAGCTGACTGGAGTGCCTTTATGACTGATTTTTAGACTTTCCAAGCTAACGTGATTGATAACCTTTTGGAGTTGCGTGCACAAAATCGAGAGCTTATGGCTAGGCAAGATCATCTAGATGAAATGATTAAGAGTTTACAAGATTCGGAGGATGAAGATTAGTTGTTACCCACCCTTGATGTGTATCCTTTAAGCATTTAACTCTTTTTGTCTTTTAGCAATGTATTATAATTCCAGCTTATTATGTTTTGGGATATTACCTCAACTTTGTTTGATTGCAAGCTAGAGATTTTTTATATTGTGTCTTATGCCTTTATGAATGTTCAACGTTTCTTTGGCTTGCCATACTTAGTTTACTTTAAATAGATAGCAAGTTTTATTTTCATAGGTTCTAAATTCCTATGTTGAACTGCCGGGTCTAATCTACTAAGCAAATAGACAGTTTATGCACATTGAAAAAAATCACCATAAAACTTTAAATACTAGAAATAGAAAGAGGTCATGGCATACCAGAGGTGGAAGTCATCTTCGATGGCTGAATACCATTGATCAAAGTCTGCAGAACCTTTAGACTGAAGCTCTGATACCAAGTCTTGTGGCGACTCCGAAATTCTGTCTAAATTTTTTTTTCTTTATATTTTGTCCAGTAGGGTATTAGGAACTGGATAAGAGGGTATCAATACCCTTATAAGCAGAAAGCAGATTAGTTCTTTGGTTTGTTTAGAAACTGGAGTGAATCATAGTTGTGATAGTTTTTGACATTTTCTTTTTAGGAAAAATAATTAGAAATAATCAAAGACTACAAATCTAGGTCGCACTTTTTCTTTTGCTTCAGATTCGTCTTATCTTTGGTACGTAAAATGGATATACTTAGTAAAAGTAAAATAAAAAGATTAAGACGTGATAAATAGACATAGCGGAAGAGAAAAATAGGTAGATCTCGTCTTTTGATTCATTTCACCTTCTATACCATAGATCGTTACATAAAACGTAGGCTTAAGTAAAGGGTAGAAAGGCATTACTTACAACTTCATTCTAACATGGCTCATGACAAATCATTAGTCTCATTCATGGCCCATAATCTCTAAGCCCGTAATATTTTAACAAAATGAAGGTTCTTATGTTTAAAAGACGAGTTCATTAAGACATTACATTTCATAAATAGGGTTGTAAGATACCCCATAGTCCAATAGTCATATACGTCCACAACAAGGTAAGTGATTTCATATTTTGTAGCCCGGGTTGATGAGAATATGAAGACCATACATCTATCTTGGTGATCAAATGGTATTCTTGGCCATCCGAAGCTACTTCCCACCTTTGCCCTATGACTTAGTAGAAATCTCGATCCATTTCCTACAAGAGTCGTGAAACGACTGTGGATGGAGACATTCAATGAGTAAAATACGGTGCATGTGTCATGTTGCACATAAATATATCTTTTATCTTTCTTAGGGCCCTTCCCTTAAGTAATATTTGTATACCGAGTGCTCAAAATAAACATTCTTTGTGCATAAGCATGATGGCCAAACTTATTAGATCATTATCATCCTTCTATGGGCTACTTTTGCCCTTGGCCATAGTTGATCAACTCTTAGAACCCTTGCCGTTCCAATAGAGGCTATTGTTGCCCTTGGCTGTTCTTTTGGAGCACATTAAATTTATGAAATATGTACTTATCGTATTGCACATAAGGCATATAACGTAATTTACTCACTACTTGTTGTGGTTATCCTTGATCTACTTGAAATAAAAGGTTTTATACATCAAAATCTTGTAGGAGGCGAAGGTTACTTGAATCTGTAGGTAGGGTAACAGGACCATCCAGAAACTAGTATCAGGTATTCATGGTGCAGAGATTTTGAGGTACTGATACCCTATCGTAAAACAGTAAGTATGGGGTATCAATACCTTTCGGGGAAGGGAGTTATTAAAAGTATTTCTATTTTGAAATCTAAGTTCTCAGCCCTTAGGATCTGACTTTCTCCACCAAGAAACCAGGGATTTTTGGTGCTACTGCCCGATTTGGGGCCAAGAGGCTCGAGTGTGGGGATTAAATTAGGGACCCACCACCAAGCTGTTTCCATAACTATTTACTCACCTCTTCTATTAGATGTATTTTTCTCCTTTAAGTAGGGTATTTCCTTCTTCTTTAGTGTTAGAGAGTGTGTGAAAGTGTTATAGTGATTATAAAGAGAAGAAAAGAGGCAAGTTGTGACTTGAATTGGAGGGGTATTTATAGGGAGAAATCAACACTCTCCTCATGATTGCTTTTATCCCCCTTGTGACACATGTAATTTGGATAGATTTGCTTAAGATTTTCTTGTTGGCCTTCATTTAATGCTTTCCCATTTGCTCATAGTTTTGAAGGGTGTGGTAAAGACACTAGGGATAGCTCCTAGGATAATTAGTGCAAAAATCCCAATTATTGGTAGATTTCTAACTTCCTAGACCCGTTTTTGGGTCGAGTTATGAAAGTCGATGCAAGCTTATCTTTTGACCTCTCTTGTACTGTCCGAAGATATCACGGAGACCTTCACAACGCACTTTGAATCATAGAAAACGGATGACCATAGTGTTTAAATCATCATTCTAAAAACGACTACCCGAACATGGTTTTGCTGGAAACTCCTAACTATTTTCTAGATTTCAACTTTCTCAAACGTTTTTGGCATAATTTTTCGGGGCCGATTTCTTAGTCGAATATAGGTGTATTTGATACCATTTCGAAGGTCTCGTTGTGTACTTCACAACACCGTAAGAGTCGTAGAATTTTAACCAATACATAAGTCATACGATCGCTCCAAAGATAGCTGATTGACTTATCTAAAAAGACTTAAAATTTTACTTTCTCAACTTTTTGGGTTCCCACCCAATTTTTCACTCTTAACCAATCATGTCCTAATAAGAGCTATTAACTGTCAAATTAATTCATATTAGTCCCTTCATAATTCATTAAATCCGAGTTTTCCCCCTTTTTATTATTAGAATTTAAATTAAATTCTAAATGTTACGGCATTTGAAGTAATTTTTGGGACAATTCAACTAAATTCCTCGTTTTATTATATTATTCATATATAAAATAAATTTATTAAAACTACGAATTTTTGGGTCGTTACACAGGTTCTCTCTCCAATTCACATAAAGCTAAATCACAAGCAGAATATGTGTTTACACGTGGAGGAACAACTATGTCATGGAGATTTATGAAGCAAACAATGACAGCAACATCTAGGGGTAGCAAAAAGCTCGTCGGCTCGTGGGCTCGCTGGTTCAGCTCGTAAAAGTACGGCCCAGCTCGGGTTCAGGCTCGTCGAGAGATGAACACGAGCTAGGGCCAAGCTCAAAAAAAAATAGGGCCAAGCTGAGTCGAGCCGGCTCGTTGGGCTCGTGGGAACGACCTTACGAGCCAAATGGACGAGCCATGAGCCGACTCGGCTTGTGGCTTGTCATTTCGTGACCGTTAGATAATCATCCAACGGTCACACGTCAATTTTTTTATTTTTATTTTTTGTTTTTTTACTTTCATTATTTTCCTATAAATACCCATATTCTAAACTCATTTTTTCACACTTCAATCTCTTCTCTCTCATTCAATTATATACTCAATCCATTAGCAATTCTCAAATTACATTCTCTCAATATTAGTGTTCTAATTAGTATCTAGTATCTCATTATCTAGATATTACTCTATAATTTTAAGTTGTAATTTTCTACTTCTACTAATTCTCTACATTTCTACTTTCTAGTTTCTACTACATCTTCATTTTCTCCAATTCTCTTTATTATATTATTCCAAATAGCATACAATCGAAGTGGTGATATTTTCAGTGGTCTTAATGATATTCAAATTCCAGACGATATTCTTAATCAGTTTGGTGGTAGCACTGATCCAATTGATTTGGAAGACTTTCAAGAAGATGCCTATATACAAACTACTATCGGCTCTAGCACTAAACGAAAAGCCACCAAACAAAATGTTAAGTGCTTGCAGCATTTTGAGTTGGTGCCGACTGGTAAACTAGTGAACGGAGTCTCTGAGTTCAAAGCACAGTATAAACATTGTCAGGAGAAGTTTTCATGGCACAAGAGGATAGGCACGATCCATCTAAACAGATACTTCAAAAAGTGTTAATACAAAGATGGAAGTTTGGATACAAATCAGGTACAACTCCTGTATGGATCTACGGAAGCCGGGTCCAGTAGTCTTACTCTCAACAATTGGATATATTCACAAGAACTCATACGCCATGAAGGACTGCCAGAATTGATAGAAAATGTCGAGTTTCCACTATGCTTAGTGGATAAACCTCATTGGACGAAATTCATCCAAAAATATCTTAAACCCAGGTATGTTAATATTTCTAGAAATACACTTCATAAAAATACTATTATTAGATATAATACAAAGAAAGAAGCTATTATTAATTATATTAATAATTACAACGGTATTGTATCTTTTACATTAGACTTATGGACATGTTGTAACAAAAAGGATACATGGCTGCAAATGCACACTATATTGATAATAATTAGATAATGCATAAAAAAGTAATAGCATTTAAACAAATAGACTATCCTCATAATAGAAATAATATTTATCATATTTTATTAGGTGTGTTACATGAATTTAAATGTGATTCTAAAACTCGTAGTTTTACATTTGATAATGCAGGCCCAAATAATATAATAATTGAAAATTTAATGCAACATTGTAGTCTAGATTTTGATGGTATTTTATTTCATATTCGTTGTGTATGTCATGTGTTTAATTTAATTGTACAAGATGGATTAAAATTTATACAACCTCAATTAGTAAAAATTAGGTATGATATTAATTATATTTCGGTATCACCATCAAGAAAACAAGTTTTTGCTGCACTATGTACAGAAAATGGGCTGCAATCAAAAAGTTTTGTAACTGATGTTGCCAATAGGTAGAATTCAACATATCTTCTGCTTGAATCGTGTGAAAGTTATGAAGATTGCATTACTGTCTATTATAATGGCCGACACTCACACGGATCAGAATATGATTTAGAATTACATGATTGAAAAATATGTGGTCATGTTAGAAAATTTTTAAAAGTTTTTTACGACACAACAACTGCATGTTCTAGTGTTTATTACCCAACTACTCCACTTGTTTTAAATCATTTCTATTATATTGCTAATAATTTTAATAGGTATAAGAATTTTGCTCTTTTTACAAGTATTATACATGTTATGGAAGCTAAATTTAAGAAATATTAGGAACAATTGCCTGTGTTATTTCTATTAGCATGTATCATGGATCCTTGACTTAACTTAGAGGATACGAAAGTAACAATAATGACAATTTTAGATAAATTAACTTACGGAAATCCATTCACGTGTGCTAATTTAGAACAAATTTTATGTTCTATGTATGAGGTCTATGCTGAAAAGGTCGGTACGAATGTTGTACGACCTCCTAATCCAACATATACTTCGTCATCAACTGATGACATTGACTTGTGGAGTTACGTAAGTACACATAGGAGTGGTCAAGGTCAACAATTAGTTGATTCTTCTTCTAGTTCTTCCCTTCCATGTTCTAATGATACACCTGTAGAGTTAGTTAGGTATTTTGTGCATGATATTCTTAGTATATTAAATGACAAAGAGAGAGAAAACTTTGATGTACTACGATGGTGGAGACAACATCGATGTAATTACCCAATTCTTTCCAAAATGGCACGTGATCTACTAACACCTCCGGTCTCAACTGTAGCATCAGAGGCTGCATTTAGTACAAGTGGCAGGGTTTTATCTGATATCATGTCAAGACTCAAAGTCGACATTTTAGAAAGTTTACTGTGTCTAAAGGATTGGGATGACGCCGAACTTTGAAACCAAGACAAAGTGGACAGAATAATATCCGAAGAACTTGAAGATTTGAATATGGATTAATCATATTGGTAGTAAGTAATATTTTGCATTAGTATTTCTGTATTTGGTATTTTTTTTCTTATTTTAATAAAACATTGTATACGTAACATCTTGTTCGTGTACAATTTTAAGTCCGCATACTTTTAAAGTAGCCGGTCTCAAGTCCAGAAAAATGAGGAGGGTTTTAAATCTTTCATTTTTAATATAAAGAATTCTCGATATGATATTTCTTTTTTATTTTCAAATTTTAAAAATACAAGAAAAGGAAAAAAAAGTAGGGTTCTAAATCTTTAATTTTTAACATAAAGGATTCTTGATATTGTATTTCTTTTTTATTTTCAATTTTTTTTTTTAAAAAAAGGGGTGAGCCGAGATCACCACAAGGTCGACTCGGCCTGTTTGGCCCACAAGCTCGTAGGCCAAACCGAGTCTCTGATTTGGAGACGAGTCGAGCTCGTCTTTTACGGGCTCGGCTCGGCCCGGCTCATTGCCATGCCTAGCAACATCTCCAAATAATTCTGAAATTATTACAATCTACGAAGGAAGTCGAGAATATGCATGGTTGAGGAACATGACATATCTTATCCAAGCATTATGCGGATTAGCTTCAACAAAAGATAGTCCAAAAATATTGTATGAAGATAATACAACTTGTATTGCACAACTTAAATGAGGCTACATCAAAGGAGACATGACAAAACATATTTTTCTAAAATTATTCTATACCCACGAGCTTCAGAAGAATGGTGACATCTATATTCAACAAATTTGCTCAAGTGACAATTTGGCTTACTTATTCACATAAGCATTGCCGACATCCACATTCAAGAAATTGGTACATGAGATTGAGATGCATCAACTCAAAGATCTTCAATGATTAATATTAAGGGAGTAGCTGTACTTTTTTTCTTTAGTCCAGGTTTTGTCTCACTGAATTTTCTTGACAAGGTTTTAATGAGACAGCATTTTCTTAATACTCCAAACTTTAACAATTAAATGTACTCTTTTTTTCTTGATTTTTATATTTTGTCCCACTGGATTTTTGTTAAACAAAGTTTTTAATGAGACAGTTATTGTAGAAATAGTCATCAAAAGAGGAATATTGTAAAATTATGAAATAATTATTGGTGACTATTTAAACTTATAAGTATATTTAGATAAACATTGTTTGATTGTATCCAAAGCACTTTGTAACTTACTTTTGAATCCTATAAATATATGTACATAGTTATAATAAAATACACAATTCATTTCATATCTCTTTTATTCTTATGTCTTCTTTCTTTAGTTTTATAAGAGTAATTAGCACATTTCGTCCATATCCTTTGAGTCTATTGCGCAAATCGTCCATATCATTTGAATTTTGGCATTTAGGTCCTTAAATCCACCATTCTTTGCACAAAAGCTCCCTACCGTCCAAATCTGTCAATTTTTGCCGTTAAATTAACGCGTACAGTGTACTTTCTCAATTTCTGAAGGACAATTTCGTCAAATAATAAATTTTACTGTTCTCCCACCAGTACCACCAAGAAACCCACACTTCCAACACCCTAACCAGCCACCACCATCACCACCGCCATCAGTACCACCAAGAAACCCACCTTTCCAGCACCCTAACCAGCCACCACCATCCTCTGCAAGTTCACAGTTTTTTCCATTTATCATGTTAACGTCAGCATTTGCTTCAAGTAGCATTTCTTGCAAAGTTTTTGAATATTTGTCCAGGTTTAAGTTCACAGAATGCATTTCATCGAGCTCTTCTTCAACCTTTTGATAAAGCTCTTCCTGCAAGTAGAAGAATCTCTTCAAGTCCTCTAAAAGGATATCTCCAATTCATTGGTTGTTTCCTTGTACCCAAATTTTGATTACGACATCGCAATAATTTTGTAGCATCATAATCCTCTTTACTCGCAATATTTTGGGTGTCTTTACAAACATGGTGGGAAGATTTCGAAAATCTCGCTTAATGATATTCTCATTAGTCTCAAACATGGACACAACCTGATAAGAAAGCAACTCAATGTCCTTTTATAATTTATCCACTACAATTGAGTAATTTAATTGGGCTCTTCTGAGTGCTAAGTCTAAAGTAGCAACCCTTTTTTCAAGCTCTTTATTAAGGGCATCCAAACCACGTATCTCATTAGCAAATCGTAACACCTGAGGACTCATATCTTGACGCAATGATTCAATTGCAGCTCTATCAGCAGATATAGACTTTGCAACTCTCCTATCATTCGCTTCTAATTTTCCTCCAGCTCTTGAATGGTGGGTTTCTTGGTGGTACTGATGGCGGTGGTGATGGTGGTGGCTGGTTAGGGTGCTGGAAGTGTGGGTTTCTTGGTGGTACTGGTGGTAGAACAGTAGAATTTATGATTTGACAAAATTGTTCTTCAGAAATTGAGAGGGTGCACTATACACGTTAATTTAAAGGCAAAAAATGACAGATTTGGGCGGTAGGGACCTTTTGCGCACAGAATGGTGAATTTAAGGACCCAAATATCAAAATTCAAACAATAGAGATGATTTTCATAATAGATTCAAAGGATAGAGACGAAATGTGCTAATTACCCATTTTATAATATGAAGATAATATTTGAACTTGAGCCAATTATTGTATATTATCAATATTTGTTATTTCTACGAAAAATCTCTTTGATATCTCTAAACTTTTATAATTCCTTTTCTCTTATTAGTACACTAGTTTTTCACCCGTGCGATGCACGAATTTGTGTTATATAATAATCATATCAATAAATATATATAAAAGTGAATGGGTTATAATCAGATCAAATGCAAAAGCATCATATAAATGAAATATATTACATAATGTTATTTCAATGAAAGTTTAAAATTAGACGTAGCTAATTCAAATTATGGAAAACTTTTTTGAAGACAACATTTGTGGTTGAATTGGATGATACTTCATCTCTATCATAAATTAGCATTTTCAATCTTGCACGGTTTGTAACTCTAGAGACTGCAATATAAAATTGTCCATGACTAAAAATTGGTCTTTTCAGATGAAGTCCTACATGCGATAGCGATTGAGGTTGACTCTTGTTAATAGTCATAGCATAATAAATATTATAATCAACTACTACATTTAACCAACTGCGTCTGAATGATTAACTATTAAATAAATAAATAACACCTCAAATAAATCTCTGAATTTTTTTGCATGACACATCTGAAGTAACATAATTACTGGTTCCGGATTATCAGATTCTAAAATATTATTAACTTCGTCAGCATAATCACTCCCACAAAGTGCAAGACAATTAATTTTCCCTGTTCAAATTATGCATATAAAAAAAATTGAACTACTACATTTTAATAAATATACACTAATAAATTACATTTAAAATCCACACATATAAATATTATAATTAATTTATAAAGTCGTACTCCAAATCCCTGAGCACAAAGTCAATCAGTTTGGTAGTTCTTCTGAACATGTCTTTAGACCGAGCACTATCCTTGGCAACGACATCATCAATTATATCTGAACAAAAATTTTAACAAAAAAAGGCAGAAAACATGAACCAATATAATTTTATGTTATCAATTATTCGATAAATAAAAAAAATATGTAAACATGAAATATTATTCAATTGTTACCAAACAACTCAGTCACATCAACGTCTGGTGCCGACAACAATTCACTGAATGGCATGGAACTGCCATGGATACATATATTTGCAATGGAAAACTATGATCCCCAACTTCTATAATTTGCGTATTCAGCATAAAATTGAGTTTATATTTGTGGGTTGTGGTCTTGAACTTCATACTGTTGTACCCAATCACAAAATTTTTCATCACATATTGCAGTTTATCGCAGATCAATGGCTTAAATGTCTTAACCATATTGCTTTGCACACTTGCATTAATTCTTCCACCTATAAAAGATTTTAAAAGCATTTGTGTAAGAAGTTGTGATTAGTACTCCACAAAGAAAGTATTTTTTACAATAAATGTAAATGCTAATTAGTATGCAGGATAAAAACAAAAAAAAAATGTATACCAATGTAAAACACAAAGTGACAACAGATTTTAAACTTCCTTCTAATTTAAAAGTTGTAGTAATATTGAGCGTACAAAATAAAGGTATTAAAACACATGATGTCCTATTTTACATATACTGCATGAATCGAGCAAGTATATAATGATACAAATTGTCCTATTTGTACAACTAATGCATGAATCGAGTAGTTATATATTGCATGAATCAAGCTCAATTTTTTTTATTTTTTTATTTTTGCGATAAATCTAGAGGTTTTGTATTTTTTGTTATATTCAATTCTTTATTTATATCATAATAACTTCACAGACTTTTTGCCTCCGTTTTTAAACACACAATATTTAGGTAAAAAATATAATCTAGCATTCACACTCATAGGGCTGGAACTACAACTAAAACCTCCACATTCAAATCACATGATGTACTATTTGCAATCTTAATAGAATATTAATCACTTGAAATGATACACATATAATTAAAAGAGCTTAAAAAATAGGACAAAATACATATCTATCAACGAATATCATCTGAAGATTGCATTAATCTCTTTATTGTTTTCGTAACTGAGTATTTCTCAAATGCGCACAATTCGAACTTTCACATCCCATTGTGTCCTTCGACCAAATTAAAAATCGGCGTCATTCCTTTAGATGAGGTTACATAAAAGAAAAAATTAAAGGCAAAAATTTTAATTTCCTTTTATACACAATTTTAAAACACAAATGGAGACTTATATGAACACAAACATACCTGCAAATAAATCACAGATTTTGTTGTAGTTTTTTTAATACCAAATTTACTGATATATATACCAAAGCACAATTTTTTATCATACCAAAGGTAAAAAAAAATGTAGAACCTATTTACTGTTCAATTTCAAATGTGAAGTAATGCATGTTGGAAAGCATCATGATGCATTGGGAATATGAATTGCCATTTTATAGATCCTGATTTTTTGTTAGGTTAAACGTATAATTTTCTTATCTTAATGTTAACAAAAAAACGAACACTCACATTCATATATAAAAAAATTTAATTTAATCATATTACTAATACTAATCACTAATATCTTATATATGCTACAATCAATATCACTATTATCAATATTTAGATAATAATTTCCTATCATATTAATAATATACGTGCATTCAAAACAACAATAAATTGTCAGACATCTTTTTCTTAAATTTTTGAGAAACTTAATAAGTTTATTTAATTTAAATTTTTATATTTATAAGATTTTTAGAAATTAATATTTCTAGTTGTCGTATTTATATGATTTTCAATATATGTGCATTAATACAACAATAAATTGTCAGACATCTTTTCCTTTAGTTTTTGAGATACCTAATAAGTTTAATTAATGTAAAATATTATATTTATAAGATTTTTCAGAATTTAATATTTTTAATTATCGTATTTATAGGATTTTCAATATTTAATGTTAATATTTTTTTATTTTCATTATCCAAGTTTACCATTGGAATATTACTATTCACTGTTAGCAACCTGAAAAAAGGAGTGCCATCGCTTTCAAGAATAGTTATAATTAATAATTATCGAAAGTTCAAGTACATTAATTAACTAAATTAAACAATAATATATTAATACATGATTTAAGAATATATATGAAGTTTAAACTCAAAAACATTGAATCACGCATTTTTATTATTTTGACTTATGTATATTATTTATTACATTATTTCACGAATTGAGACAAATTTTGGAGAGAAAAACCTTACAAATATTTTGACGGCTATCTTTTTTTTTTTTTTTTAATATATTAAAATAAGATTAGTTGTCAAGCCTTGTGGAGTTGATCAGTCACATTAATCTTTCCTTGTTATAAATGACTAGCATAAAATTTTAAAACGGTCAATGAAGTTCAAAAATTATAACACTGGTCACTAAATTATATATTCATTTCACAAACGGTCACTTCCTCAAGTTTCTAACTTTAAAATAATGACGTGGCATGATGATGTATCATACAATATACATTTATTTATTATATGGTAGTCCTTGTATTTTATATATTATTCACTTTAGTCCTTATATTTTCAATTATTTTTCAGTTAAATCCTCTATAAATTGTATCTTAGGTCCTTAATATTTTTATATCTTTACACTTTGGTCTCCAAATTTTTAATTATCTTTCAGTTAAGTCCTCTTAAAATTATATCTTAGGTCTTTCCACTTTATATATATTCAAACTTTGGTCCCCCAAATATTAGGTAAGTGCACTTTACCTAAACGAACAAAATAATATAATTAAAAAATAAATTACTTGATAGAATTCACAAATATCCACTTTTAGTAGTCAAGATAATTGTAAAACTCGCACCTATTACTTAGAGTTGACAAAAATAGACAAGAATATATTTCATTAACAACTCTATGTGATAAATGTGGATTTTGCACTTATTTTGACCAATAAAAGTAGATATTTGAGAGTTTTGTTAAGTAGCTTATTGTTTAATTATGTTATTTTGTTTGTTTATGTGAAAATTCGAGTGTAAAGTCAAGAATTTAACTGAAAGTGACATTATTTTGACGACTAAAATTGTACTTATTTTAGTCATTAAAATCAGGGATTTGGAGGACCAAAGTTTGAATATGTATAAAATGGAAGGACCTAAGATACAATTTTAGGAGGATTTAACTAAAAGATAATTGAAAATTTGGGGATTAGAGGACTTAACTGAAAGATAATTAAAAATATAGAGACTAAAGTGAATATTATATAAAATACAAGGACTACTATGCAATAAATAAATGTATATTGCATGCCACATCACTATTTAAAGTTAGAAACTTGAGGGAGTGGCCGTTTGTGAAGGATTATATACTTTAGTGACGCTGTAACTTTTGAACTTCAGTGACCACTTTAAAATTTTATGGTAACTTTAGTGACCGTTAGAGAAATTAACCATATAAATAACACATGTCTTAGCTCCATATTTGTCAAAATTTAAATTATAATCTAAGTTGATTAGAATAGTCAAACATATTTTTTATACATATATTTCATAAGATCTATAATTTATAATTCATTTATTATCTACATATTTAATAAAATCTACAATTTATAAACATTTAAAAAATAATTTCACTACTATCAAATATGTGCTAATATTTTAAGGGCATTTTTGTTCAATTTTATTACCTGCACCGTTATTGGGAAATAAATTAATATATATATATGAGCTGTGTGTATCTATCTAATTCAGACACGTGAAAAGATTGTTAAAAACACGTGTCAAACATGCAATTAGATGGAATATTGTCCCCACTGAGTAAGTGTTTTTTCTATAAATCAACTACTTTTTAATTATATTAAATCGGCAGTGATCTATTGCTCTCCGGTGGGCATTGTTATAATGCCCACCGGAACAAATGTCATGCAATCATTGCATGACTAAAAGTGCGCGCCTTTAATGTCATGCAATAATTGCATGACACTTGTGTCCAGGCAAGATTATAACAATGCCCACCGAGGGCAATAGATCAAGCTCCTAAATTAAATATCTATAATTTTTATTCACTATTAAATTTACGTCTTTAACATTATTTCATTGTATGATTTTTTTAAAATTTTATTAATTAGTACATCTTGTCCTACATCTTGTCCTAAATGACTATTTTCATCCCAAATTATTGTTAAAATGACAAACAAATATTTAGTCACAATTTTATATTTGTTGTTGCTTATATTTTTTTTGGTTTATTTAAATATAAGATGGACAATTAAATCTTTTCATTCTCTTTTAATAGAATTTTTGGACGAAAACTGTTATCAAGGACAAGATGTGTCAATTAATGAAAAATAGAAGATAAGAATACGATAAAAAAATATTAGAGACATAAGTGTGACAATAAATTAAAATTAGAGTTAATTACACACTTATATTCCCCATCCTTTCAACTTTGTAACAATATCATCATCATTCAATTTTATTCGTAGATATCGTTCTCATCTTTTTATTAATTTGAGCTGTGTGTATCTATCTAATTCAGACACGTGAAAAGATTGTTAAAAACACGTGTCAAACATGCAATTAGATGGAATATTGTCCCCACTGAGTAAGTGTTTTTTCTATAAATCAACTACTTTTTAATTATATTAAATCGGCAGTGATCTATTGCTCCCGGTGGGCATTGTTATAATGTCCACTAGAACAAGTGTCATGCAATCATTGCATGACACTAAAGTGGGCCTTTAATATCATGCAATAATTGCATGACACTTGTCCCAGTGGGCATTATAACAATGCCCACCGGGGGCAATAGATCAAGCTCCTATATTAAATATCTATAATTTTTATTCACTATTAAATTTACGTCTTTAACATTATTTCATTGTATGATTTTTTTTAAAATTTTATTAATTAGTACATCTTGTCCTAAATGACTATTTTCATCCCAAATTATTGTTAAAATAACAAACAAATATTTAGTCACAATTTTATATTTGTTGTTGCTTTGGTTTATTTAAATATAAGATGGACAATTAAATCTTTTCATTCTCTTTTAATAGAATTTTTGGACGAAAACTGTTATCAAAGATAAGATGTGTCAATTAATAAAAAATAGAAGATAAGAATACGATAAAAAATATTAGAGACATAAGTGTGACAATAAATTAAAATTAGAGTTAATTACACACTTATATTCCCCATCCTTTCAACTTTGTAACAATATCATCATCATTCAATTTTATTCGTAGATATCGTTCTCATCTTTTTATTAATTTGCACAGATTGTTTCTATTGATAATTTTGCTCATGACTTAAATAACTTAAAGAGAGAAAGAATAGAAAAATTGCAGTTGCGGTCCTTAACCTTTTTAAAATTATAAATAAATAATAAATTTGTTATTTCTAAAAATTAAAAGAAAATAAGAAGAAATAAAAATAATAATAAAAAGGAAAAGGAAAAAAAAGTTCACCCACTCCACCCCACCCCATCCCATCCTCAACCCAACCCCAACCCCAACCCCAACAAGGTATAACAAGGAGATTTCTCCCACTCATTTGCAGGCCCAAACTGCCAGGGTTTAAGCCGACAACCGAGGAAAAAATTCCCTCCAAGATGCAAAAACCAAGGAGGTTTCCTCCCTTGAATTTTGCACGACCGAGGTAGGAGATGAGAGCCAGCCTAAACCCGCACAAGGGGAGAAATCCTCCCAGTTGTACTCTGGTGGGGGTGGGGGTGGGGGTGGGGGGTGAATCTTTTTTTCTTTTTTTTAATTGTTTTATATAATAGAATGTAAATATATTATTTTGTCTTTATTAAATTGGTGAAATATAGGTTGCAAACTTGATTTTTTTTTGTCAATTAACGGATTTCTATATAAAATTTGTCTAGATTCTAAAATTCCTTTCAATAAATATAATTAGAAGATTTGGGATTTGGTTACACATTTTTTATTAATTTAAGTGAAAATTTGTAAAAAAAAAAAATTAAAAAAATTAAAGATTTATTTACATTTTTGAAAAGGCTAGGATCCCCAATTCCAAATTTTCTATTATAATTTCTTTTTCATAGTATTTTAATTTATTTAGCTAAGGGTAAAATCGTAAAAAATGACTATGTAGAGATTATCTGTGAAAATTAATGAAAAGATGGGGATAAAATAAAATTGAATGTGAATGATATTGTTACAAAGTTGAAATAATTGAGACTATGAATGTAATTAATTCTTAAAATTATGTATTTTTTATACAAATAAAATATAGTACATTTATATATTAAAAAAAATATAATGTCAATATATTTAGTCATTCTGTAACCGATTGTACCTATTGAAATCAATTCTCAATTTGTTGACACCAATCGGGTACAGATTATTTTCTGACCACCATTATCCCACAATTTGGTGTACATATTTAATACAAAATATTGAAATTAATATAATTTTAGTTTTTTTTGGTCAATGATACCATCACTTTTATTCTAATGTTAAATTCCTGAGGAGTCCTTTTCTAAGCTAAACCGACCAAAATGTTACAAAGTATCTAGAAGGTCAAAAAGAAAAAATATTTGGGCTTAAAATAAACCAATTAAAAAAAAACGTAAACATCGTCTTTGTCATCGTTTTCCATAGTCCAAGGCTTAAAATTAGAACAATCCAGACAAAGTTGCCACCATGTTACAAATTTACAATATTCACAACATATAATAACATAATTAGTGTATGTTTGGTCAAATTTTATAGATTAAAAATAGTAAATTCTACAGAATGTGTGAATAAAAATTGTAAATTTTAAAAAATGTGTAGATAAAAATGATATTTGACCAATATATAAATGCTTTTAAGTACTAATAAACACGAAAAATATAAGTTGTCCGACCCCGTGAAAATCGGACATGTGCCCTACTCAAGCAACATAAATACCCTGCTAATAAACATACTATAAGAGCATGTTCGGTATAGTTTTTTCTCTAAAAAATTCATTTTTTTTTCCTACAATTTTTGACTTTTCAACCCTTTTTACACTACAAAAAAATTTGAAAAGTCAAAAAATAACCAAAAAAATCTATTTTTTCCAAAAAAACTCTACCGAACAAGCCCTAAATAAATCCACCACAATAATTCTTCTCGAAATAATAGAAGAATGTGAAAGGAGAAAAAGACCAAATTAATAAATTTTATTAAACAACAAAAGATTTCATTGATCATTGATCCCTACACAAAAGTCAACTTTCTAGAAAAATCTAGACCACTTGATTGATTATCATCATCATAACCATCATATTGTAATACTACAAAAATATAAATAAATTAAACAAATTTGACTTTGACCCAATATTTTCAAAATTCAAACAATGACACCCT
Organism: Forsythia suspensa; assembly: GCA_023638005.1. Lineage (NCBI taxonomy): Eukaryota > Viridiplantae > Streptophyta > Magnoliopsida > Lamiales > Oleaceae > Forsythia > Forsythia suspensa. Next base: position 21,962,151 of record CM042663.1, read on the forward strand.
TGACCCGTGACCCGACCCAAACAAAATAATCATATTACATTATTGACTACACCGTTGTGAAATAAAAACTCTACAATCGTCCTTAGGAACAATAGTAGGTACATAAGCGATTTCGTCACAGCCGTCCGATCTTTCCCTTTTGAAATCAATCAACATTGTAAACATGGCAATAAACAGCATCAAATGATTGATTGCATACCTCTGGCCCACACACTGGTGGGACCCAGCTCCAAATGCTAAAAAGTTCCTCTTGTAAACCCGGTCTTCCTGTCTCTCATCCATGAACCGGTCTGGATCGAACAGTCCCGGTTCAGTAAACCCCTGGAAAGAAGAGTCAAACACTGATGGAAAGACAATAGTGCCCTTCGGTATTACATAATTTTCTGTTAATGGGAAGTCCACTCCAGCAATGTGTGGCACCATGGTCGCCGGAGCTCTGATCCTCACAACCTCACGCGCCACAGCTTCGGTGTACTTCATCTCCCTCAACTTCTCACCTGTTATGGCGGCGTTAGATTCCGGTACCCAATATTGCGCCACCTCTTTCCTCACCCTCAGCAAAACTTCAGGGTGTGAATCCAAGAACGTTACAGCCCACAATAAAGATGAAGTGGAAGCATCCTGCGAAGCAAACAAGAAATCAAACAAATGACCTCCAATTTCCTTGTAGCTGTATTCAAATGGTTTTTCTGCTTCAGCTAAAACCCTCAAATTTTCCTGCATCCAGAAGTCAATTAAGCACGTGGGTTCTTCTCCGGCCTTCATTCTCTTATCGCTTTCTTCTGCACAACCAGCGAGAGTCTCAACAAGCCTCTCTACAGCAAGCCTCGCATTTCTGAAGGCGAAACCTGGTAAATCAATTGGCAGCTTCATCAAACCAACGTTGAAGAAATTGTAATCTCTGTTAAACCTCTGACGCGCCTCCCCGCTAAGGTAAGGCCCGACAAAGACTGTTTGCGAGGTTTCCAAATTCATATCTCGGCAGAAGATTCGAAGTGCAATAGAACCAGAAGACTGATCAGTTGCCGCTTTCTGGCACCAGGATTTAAGGTGCTTGAGAATAATCCGCTGCTGAATATTAGTATAGGTTTGAAGGGCTTTTGGGGTGAAATTTGGCGCAATTCGTCGGCGCATGTCCTTGTGATCCTGTCCAAACATGTAGATTAAATTGTGATCGCCGAAAAGTTTTTTCCCGAAAGGGTGGCCGACGAGGTGGAAGGCGTCAGGTCGGACATTGGCGAAGATTTTGTGTGAGAGTTCGGTGGAGTAAATATAGAGAATGTAGCGGCCTACGATGTAGTTGGCGGAGATTCCGAGAGGACTAGACTTTGCATATGATGACTGGAGGTCCCAGAATTTGGTCGGATTAACGACTAATGAAATTGCGTTGCCTATAAAAGGAAGTACTAATGTTGGGCCTGGCAAAAAACGTCTCTTCTTGAGGTACGAGATCTGTTCGAGGAGGATAATAAATGCTAACAAGGAAATGACGTACGGAATGTACGATGTAGCCATGTCCCATAGATACAGAAACTCCATTGTTTGTGTGTGTGTGTTTTGGTGATGAATTTGGTGGTGATTTATGAGGAAAAGAGGTCAGAAATGGAGGGATGGGTCAATATAGGCAACTGGAATCTGGAGCAGTTATATCCCAATGTGCAGAAATTGGTAAAATGAGAATTTGAAGACCAAATCTGAATTTTATTACCTGAAAGAAGAAGGAGGTTTGATTTTTGAGGAATTTGGGGTTCAGAAACTTCTAATGTTCATAGTATCAACATTTGATCATTCCATTTTTTTGAAAAAAATAATAATAATTGTTTAATACTATTCAATTTTCTACGCTAAAATATGTCAAAAGTTTTGATCCCCACGTGAATGTATTCATATGCCGGCTTATTAATTTCTTATTACTGAATTATGACCTTGCTACGACTGCATCTAGTGCGTCCAAATACCAAATTGTAGATGATCAAATCCAATATATATTTTTAGTTTAAAGAAAGTTCAGAAAAGGACTACTACTATTTACTAGTTGAAAATGAGGAAAGGAGGCTTGAATTCAACTTCCCGTCTTACAAGAATCGAGAAAACAAAAAACTACTCTTTGTTCTATCCAAATCACGATATTCTTAAAAAAAAATCGCCTCGTTAAGTTTCTAGAAGAAATATTCAAACAACTTAAATTTTGACATTGAATTTATGTACTTTTTCCTAATATGCAACTGAAATCTGAATACCAACCATACAACTTGTTTGACTAAGTTTAAATTATAATTAAAGGTGGTCAATTTTTATCTACACGTTTTATAAAATCCACAATTTATTACTCATTTATTATCCATACATTCCATATAATTCATAATTTATAAGTATTTTCAAAATAATTTTAACACAGTCAAATATACATTACAAGTCTGTTCATCTTCTTATCCAATGCTATTATACGTTAAAGTAATCCTTCGAACATCTCTAGAATTGTTATCCACGTGGTATCTACATGGTGCAAACATCGAAAGACTTATAATTTATGTGACATTAATGTATAATAAATAGACATTTAAGTTCAAATTTGGTCTTCAAAAATTTCTAAATTTTTAGAAGAGATTCTACAAATTGTCTATTTTCTTGACAAAATCTTTAACAATTTGCATTAAAAAATAATTTTTTTAACATTGTCTATTCTTATGTGACCAAAATTTTTTTTTACCAATTGACGGTTGCATTGGATAATCTCTATCAAAAGATGACTACTTTTGTCGGGACCAAATTATCAAATTAAAGTATCCACCTGTAAAGGGATGTTAGTAGTTGACAACAATGCAACAGGGACTTGTCTGAAAAACGAGTCACCGTGAAATGGACAGCAAAACTTCAGGGCTGGAAATCATGACACCCAAACTAATTTCCTTTAACTAGACAAAAATTCAACCTAATATTATTTTGCAATGCAAAAAATAAGAATCCCGACAAACTGACCTAACTCAATCGTCATTCTCAATATTATAAAGAAACATGACACTAAATGATTCTCAAAGCAAAATAATATAAAATACAAGCAAAATTGAAAAACAAGCTCCAACAGACCATAAGCTCCAAAGAGGAGGAAATAAAAACATTAAATTTAATGTTCTTCTCATATGTGTCTTAGCAAAAAAATTTCAAATCAAATATGAATTCATGACAACTAATTGGCTGTCAAAACTCCTCCATACTAGAAAACGAAATTATCACCTCTACTAACTGAAGTGCGCCATTGACATTAATGGTCATTATAACACCAGCAATATTTTGGTGAATAAGAATAGCAAGCTTACAGCCTCCTCCCTCTCCGACCACCCTTTCTACGAGTACTATCAGTAGGAATCGGGGTCACGTCCTCTGGAAAATAACCAAATAAAGTACATTAGCATAAACAAGTATTGACCAAGACGTGTACCAATTACAAAATGCATGTCTAAAATTAGCATATGTTTGAATATGCTTAAATTATAATTTCAGCAGGCCAAACATACTTTTTATCCACACATTTCATAGGACCCACTTATAATATAAACACTTAAAAAATAATTTCAACACTAGTAAACATGCGCTTAATTTGCCTGTAAGAATTCTGCTAAAAGTTGCTAATACATATAAAAAGGAGGTAGCCCAGTTGTCAACATAAAGTAGACAATTTCTTTTTTGCGGGTAGGCAATTGTCACTCACAGCTATTTTTATTGGGTGAAAGAACACATTGCACAGCAGAAACACTAAAATTGACTGCTGCACATTCTTCTCCAAGAAGTGTAATTGCGTAGGTAAAACCCTAATGACCTATGTACATTAAATCATAAAATTAGAATGCAAAACTAGAGAACAATTAAAATTTTCTAACAGTCAATATTTTAAACCCATTTTATAAATAAATATCACTGCCAGTGTAACTTCAAGCAGTGAAAATCCAGGCAGGGCTTCTAAAACAGTATAATGAATATCTTGATTTACTCAGTCACATGCCAAATAAAGGTTATAGTTAAATTTTAAACATCCAATTGATATGTAGCAGATGCTCAAGGCAGACCAGTTCTGGACCTTCTGATCAATATTTTGATAATATGGGCACGTATACTAGTTTATAAGAATCTTGGTGGGTTTTCCAGGAAAAAAACTCATTTGCTACAGGATATATTTCAAACCCTAATAGCGAAGGAAACGAGATGTGGTAATGCAGGTCTTTGTTGATGGACAAAACTTGCTTTAAACATAGTCATATACCTATGCGGCCAATTTTCATTCCTGAACGAGCTAGGGCCCAGAGAGCAGATTGAGCACCAGGGCCAGTTGTTTTAGTCTTGTTTCCAGCCGTGGCTCACAGCTTCAAAAACTTGTCAGCGATTTTATATCTTTAATAATTCCGCAAGTCAGTGCGGATCATTTCAAGTAATAAAGTGGATGTTGAGTCCAAGTATTGTTCCCACGAATATTTAGATAGTTCGGTTCAATTATACTAACCTTAACCGAATCTAATGAACTTTGGATATTTTGTGATTAAAACTAATTAACTATAAACTTAGAACAATTAACTAATTATAATTCAAATAACTAAAAATTAGATTAATGAAAATTACTTTAAAATTAGAAAAGAAAAGAAAAGAAAAGAAAAGCGTACTAGGATCTTGATTCCACTTATATCAATTACCTTTAACCCGCACCATTAAATTTGATAACATGATTTACTTATGAAGATCAATATTCCTAATTTAATTTAACAATCTCTTTCGAGTAGAATTAAACCTATTCTTATTTACGACCGGGTTATATTTCTATGACGAATGCGAGCATACAAGAATGCATTAGAATTTGTGAATACTTAGAGATCACGTAAAGCATAGCGGTATATTTCTATTCCCTATCGGACTCTACGACAATTGATATATGTATAACCTATTTTCCATCTCTCGAAGGTAAAACAAGCCACAAGAATCATACAACTATTGCGCATATAATTGTAGATGAAGAGAAAATCAATATCAATTATTCAAAAATAAAACATGCTTAAATATCAAAAACTAGGTTCGAAGAATTAAAGATTCATGATACAAACTTCATCACGATCCTAGCACTAAAAGAATTAACCTAACATACTAAGAAGAAGAAAATAAAAAAGAGATGAAAATATGGAGTTCATCACCCGGATAAGAAGAAAATAATTAGGAAATAAAATATTGAACTTGATCTTCGTTTTAATCTTGAAAGGATGAATCTTGATCTTCGTTCTTGATTTGTCTCCCGTTCTTCTCTCCAAATTCGGCTCTCCAAAATTCCCTTGATATGAGTTAATAACTCATATTTATATTACCCTAATGGTGCCCCAAAATATCTCAAAATATTATGAAAATTGCGTCAAAAAAAGGTTTCCTAATCGAATTAGAATTCGAAAAGGAAACAAAATTCCTGCAGCCAAAAGTTAGCATGGGCGGCTGTTTTTCAAACGCCATAACTTCTTGTAGAAAGCTCCAAATTGAGATCCGTAAAAGTGGTGGGCTCGTAATTCGATTATCTTCCAATGGTATATCATTTACTCATTGATTTCATCAAATTTTATGCTCTTTTCGTCCAATCTTCTCCATGTGCTTATAAACGGGTCCAAAAGCGAAATAGGAAGAATAATACAATAAATTAAGTATAAATTCAATAAAATGACGGGATAAAAGCTTAGTTTAAAGGCCTGAATAAGTGCACAAAATGCACTTATCAAACACTCCCAAACTAAACATTTGTTCGTCCTCGAACAAAAATAAAAATAAACTACAAATTTAAACTAAGCTAAAAGAATAATCATAGGTATAATTAATGTTAAATTTCTTACCATATGCCTCAGGTTTGAAAATAAAGCAACACTTTTAGAAATATATTAAACAACACAACAATTAATTTTTTTTTTTACTTATCCAATGCTCAACCTTTTGTGAGTGTGTGAATAGCCAAATATTGAACTTATACCTGTATTAGACTACGACCAATATTGTGTTGTTGATATTTTTACAATCTCGAATCCTTTGTAGTCATTTATTCCTTACACCTCTCGTAAATTCTTACTCTTCTAATGCTTTTCTCTTCAATCCCGAGGTGTTCTAGCAAATTTAGTTCTTATTGATCAACACAATGCTTTTTTCAAATAGAGTGGTAAAAATTAGAACTTGTATTCCTAGAACTAGGATGGTGAGTGATTTCTAAATTCTCATCTTCAGTCTCTTAGGTTCTAATCTAGCAATCCTTACCGAGCACTTTAACTTCTTTTATTTTATTCAACCAATATAAATGATCTTACATCTTGTGCAATACTTCTCTCTCACTAGCTTTCTATGTGACCATTATAGCGAGCTTTGGGCCGATGACTCCCAAGTCAGATGACCATAGGGCACCAGGTTTTGAAATACCCTAACAGACTTAATTGCTCGAGTCCCACAGGCTATAAGAGAAGTAAAGATGTAAATTTGTTTTTATTTTTAATTTTTTTTTTTTGGTGACTCATGTAACGAGCTTTGGGCCGATGACTCCCAAGTTAGATGACTTTAGGACATCAGGTTTTAAAATACCCTAACAGGCTTAATTGCTCGAGTCAGTTATTTTTTTTTTCAGCAGTGAGTAGTGCTCGATTCAGATTCCTTGACTACAACCTATTCAACCAAAGTTGAGATCCAGTAAACCCAAACCATCAAAATTCCACAAAAGCATGTACTAACTTTAACATCCCAAACTGTTCTCAAATAGTTTGGTTACTAGTCTAAAGATTTAGAAACGAGAATTTTTTTTTTATAATGATCTAAGTCAATAATATCAATACATACACTCAAGTCATGTTTCCAATAAGTGATAAGTCAACAGTGGCCACGTGCTTCAAATCTAGTCTAACATGGATAAGTATTCATATAAAAGCATGTGTTCAAGTGTTGTCCAATATTCTACTAAAAATGTACTCGACTTCAAACAAATCTCATCATTGGCGGCAAGATATTCGACAATAACTATGAAAGAATTTTTTTTTTAATGTAATAATAAAAAAACGATTTTTTTTTAGACCCGAATAATATGCAAATAATTAAGTATCCTGATACTTAATCCACCCCCAAACTAAAACATTACATTGTCCCCAATGTAATAACAAAATAAAGCAAATAGAGTAGGGAAAAGATCAGTTACTCCCCGGAGATAGATATGAAGAAGATGGATCTGGCTGGCTGAAGGTCCGGTTGAAGTGGAATCAGATGTGGAGTTGGGACTCTTGCAAAGTAGGACATCTTGCGATTGACATAGTAAAGCTTTTTAAGGGCATAGATAAATGAAATAAAAACTAATAATTTATTTAAACTGATTAAAACTACTACATATAAAGCAAGTAAATAAAAAGGTTAGAAAATGGGTTGCCTCCCATTAAGCGCTTATTTATATTCCTTAGCTTGACTTATTGTCTGATTGCTCACGGCACTTTGTATAATGCTTTTGAGGACTTGCTTTGCTTGCATCTGTTGACTTTGCACCATTTTTCATTTATCCTCAAAATTTTGAATTTGTGCTCCCCATAAAAATATGATTTTAGTGTAGCATCTTGCTCGAACACAACCACGAAAATTTCAACTTCTTCGTCGACCTTGATCACAAAATCAATTTTAGAAGAAATAGAAGAGTAGGAGAATTGCTTGTCTGACTCGTGCTTATGTAATCTCTGAGGAAGTAAGATCGGAGGCTCATATGATTTGATAGGAACAGTTGTCTTAACTTGTGGTGTATCTGAACTCTCTTTAATATCTGTTGTCTGTTGAGTCCGTTCCATGTGCTCCTCATCAGTGGATGGTTCATTTTTTTTATTTGCAACTGGCTTATTCACATGAATTTCTGGTAATTGAACATTACGTCTGATAGTAACAGCTGTAACACTTTCATTGGGATTCACCTCTGCATTAATTGGCAATGTATCTGGTACTCTGGGTGATAAAGCAATTACTATTTGATCCACTTGTGTCTCAAGATTCTTTATTGAAGCGCTTTGATTTTGAAAAGAGGTATCCGTCTTATGCATGAACTGTTCGATTCTCTCGATAAATTTATTGATTGAGTCTTCTAATGATGTACTCTTTTAAAATTTCTTCAAAAACGTAGTGCGAAATTATTTCGATTATATTTCCAAGAGAAATTTGGATGGTTTCGCCACCGGATTATATGTGTTGGAGAAAGCATAATTTTTGCCGATAATGGCCACTTTGAACATATTCGGCTTGCATGGGTTCTTTGTAATAGAATAGGGCATTCGATGTGTAGTGATTTGCCCCACACTCTTCACAAGTTGATTTCTTCATTTTCATCACATAGATCGATTGTGACATGTTCTCTATTTTGTGTGCCAAAGAATCTATTTTTGCAGATAGCACCTTGATAATGTCTACTTCCTCATAAATCTCTTTAGCTTTCTTTGCATTGCGATAAAATCTCCAACAAGCATGTTGTCTTCATCAATCTCAGAAATTGCGTCATATCTCATAACATTAGCCTTGTGCATTGCGAAGAAATCTCCCACAAGCATGTTATCCTCATCAATGCTAGATTGGCTCTAGATGATCCGTGGAGTCAAAAAATCTCCAACTAGCATATTGTCTTCATCAATCTCCGATATTCCATCTTGTCTTTGTGGTCTCGAAGCGAGACAAGTTGAACACTAAAATAACTAGAAAAATATAATTAAAAAAATTGATTAAATAAAGTTCGAATTAGTGTTAATATAATTGAAAAGAATTAAAACTAAATCCCCAGCAACGGCGCCAAAAACTTGTCAGCGATTTTATATCTTTAATAATTCCGCAAGTGCACGGATCGCTCAAGTAATAAAGTGGATGTTGAGTCCAAGTATCGTTCCCACGAATATTTAGATAGTTCAGTTCAATTATACTAACCTTAACCGAATCTAATGAACTTTGGATATTTTGTGATTAAAACTAATTAACTATAAACTTAGAACAATTAACTAATTATAATTCAAATAACTAAAAATTAGATTAATGAAAATTACTTTAAAATTAGAAAAGAAAAGAAAAGCGTACTAGGATCTTGATTCCACTTATATCAATTACCTTTAACCCGCACCATTAAATTTGATAACATGATTTACTTATGAAGATCAATATTCCTAATTTAATTTAACAATCTCTTTCGAGTAGAATTAAACCTATTCTTATATACGACCGGGCTATATTTCTATGACGAATGCGAGCATACAAGAATGCATTAGAATTTGTGAATACTTAGAGATCACGTAAAGCATAGCGGTATATTTCTATCCCTATCGGACTCTCACGACAATTGATATATGTATAACCTATTTTCCATCTCTCAAAGGTAAAACAAGCCACAAGAATCATACAACTATTAAGCATATAATTGTAGATGAAGAGAAAATCAATATCAATTATTCAAAAATAAAACATGCTTAAATATCAAAAACTAGGTTCGAAGAATTAAAGATTCATGATACAAACTTCATCACGATCCTAGCACTAAAAGAATTAACCTAACATACTAAGAAGAAGAAAATAAAAAAGAGATGAAAATATGGAGTTCATCACCCGGATAAGAAGAAAATAATTAGGAGATAAAATATTGAACTTGATCTTCGTTTTAATCTTGAAAGGATGAATCTTGATCTTCGTTCTTGATTAGTCTCCCGTTCTTCTCTCCAAATTAGTCTCCCCAAAATTCCCTTGATATGAGTTAATAACTCATATTTATATTACCCTAATGGTGCCCCAAAATATCTCAAAATATTATGAAAATTGCGTCAAAAAAAGGTTTCCTAATCGAATTAGAATTCGAAAAGGAAACAAAATTCCCGCAGCCAAAAGTTAGCATGGGTGGCTGTTTTTCAAACGGCCATAACTTCTTGTAGAAAGCTCCAAATTGAGATCCGTAAAAAGTGGTGGACTCGTAATTCGATTATCTTTCCAATGGTATATCATTTACTCATTGATTTCATCAAATTTTATGCTCTTTTCGTCCAATCTTCTCCATGTGCTTATAAACGGGTCCAAAACTGAAATAGGAAGAATAATACAATAAATTAAGTATAAATTCAATAAAATGACGGGATAAAAACTTAGTTTAAAGGCCCAAATAAGTGCACAAAATGCACTTATCAAAGAGCATTGATGCCAAGCTCCTGCAAGTTAGAAGAAAGAAAAGGTGACAGTGTTACAGAGTATTTTACCCTCAAAAGGTTATATATGAGTCCAGTGTTAATACAAAATATAATGGAACCATCAGTTTATGCAAGAAGGGAACATATAATATCCAATTGGGATGGGCTGTATGAACAGTAATTATAAGAAATGTGACCTTGCATCTCTGGGAAACATCTTGTGCTGCAAGCATAGCTGCATATGGAGAAGATTCATCCCTGTCAGCTTTCACTTTCATACCACCTGCAAAAGTAATCACATAAGTTCCCTTCCCACTATTTTCCTCCTCCAACTGTTACTACAAACAAATTGTGCAATTTCTACTTTTAATAACTAAATGGTGAAAAATAGTCTACCTTCTAACACATGCATTTCCTTTGGTTTTGAAAGGAAAAAGTGACTCTTTGCATTCAGAAATAATAAATTTCTGTATTCTGATCATGATGTGGCAGCAAGTAATATTTGTATGGGGTATAAGGTTTACAGACTCAGAAATATTTAAGAATTCATACTGCAGAATATATTATTACAAAACAAGAAGAATAAACAAGCATATGTTATGCATGAGAAACCAGCTAATTTGACAGTTCAAATTACCCTCCGATTATAACATTCAAATAAAAATAATGTAAGTTAATAATAATTATCCCACAAGAAAGCTTTACGACTCCATAATCTTTCCTTTTCATTCTACTTTTTAGAGTCTATGATGCAGGAGTCTTGGAAAGAAAACTATGATAAGCAGATCATAATTCTTACCAGTAATTCGGACCATTGTTTCTCTACCAGACAAATCAGTCACATGCTGCATGTCAAATATAAAACTATGTGACTACTCAATTTGGCATGATCCTAATTGGGATAATAATAGGATGACATATACATACGATGAATGTGTCGTTAAACAATGCAAAAATGTGGGCAACACCAAAGACAAGCTCTCCATCCCTCACAGAAGGCCCAAGTGTTACTTTCTCTTCCCTCGGCTCCCTAGTCCTCCTCTTTGACTGCACAAACATTAACCAACACCATAAGAATTCAAAAGGAAAGATAAAAAATTTATAGTATTTCTTGTATATGTTTTTGGTTTTCACTAATTGTGGCCCAAATTAGGGCCCGTTTGACAGAGATTATAAACTAGTTTATAAACCAATTTTTGGTTTATTTGACTAATATTGGTTTATTTGAGTTGAAATTGTTGACTTTTTATGTTAAAAGTTGGTTGAAAAGTCAAAAATGACGGCTGAAAAAAACCAAAATGGATTTTTAATCTGTGTCAAACAAAGCCTTATGCAATTACGAGCTACTAAATTCAATTTCAAAGTTCTCTAATCACATAATTCAATAAATTGCCTGTTGCTCAATTTTGTTTTATCATACTTCATAACAAACCTAATCATCGACAGTGGCGGATCTAGAGTTAAAGTTCAGCTAGGGCGGACGTTGACTGGTCAACGGTCAAATATTGACCTTTGACCAGTCAACGGCCGATGCTTGTGAAAAAATAATGTGAAAATATTTTTAATAAATACGTAACTTATCAAGCAACAAGAAAATCATATAATAGTGAAATATAATTCAATACAAGCCGTAATAATGCTAAAAAGTATTTAGTACAACTCCAATTTCAATTTGTGAGACTAGATAACTGCATTGTCCGAGGTCACATAGTCTGAAACCGTTTCAAGATCGCCTCATTCTCTATTTCTTTAAATATCCCTCGCTCTGTGTAAACAACCAAGTTATCGTTCAACCAAACATCACTCATTTTGTTGCGCAAGTCATTCTTAATAAGATTCATAGCAGAGAATGCCCTTTCAACACTCGTAGTTGCCACAGGTAGAGTCAAAACCAATGTGATGAGCCTATAAACTAATGAGAAATAACAATGACATCATGTTTGAATAAGTCTCTCAGTGATGCAAGATATGCTATTGACATCAGCAAATGCCGCATCACTTCTGACAAGCATAAGGAACTTATCCAATTGAGGTCTGAGTAACATGATGTCCTTAGGAGTGAAGTCCATAGGATAGAGCTGAGCTAAACGTACTAATTTAGTCGTATCAAAACATACAAATGAGTTCTTTGGATTGAGGCATGAAATACAAGTAAGGAGCTCGATGCTAGTCTCTGAAAAACGATCATTCAACTCCTGCAAGATTGAGTCCATGACATGGCAATACAAGTCAACATAAAAACGATGATGATAAATCACCTGATGAGTTCCGCGTCTAGGTCGACCTTTCCTCACTACAATATTCTCCAAGTTGGGCACTGCAATCTCTCTACAAACACAAAACTTAATTACCCTGCTCAACAAATTATCCCAGCCATTGTCCCTCATATTTTGCAATGAACTCCTGCACAAACTCAATAACCTCATAGCATTTTCAATGTCGTGATCTTTCTTTTGTAAGGCTTGTGAAAGATCTTCTGTCACTGCAAGAATTTCGAACATAAAATGTAGACAAAACACAAACTCAAAGTCTTGCATAATATTCAGTTGTCTTCCCGCCATTCCTTTCAAATCTAAACTTATGCCATCATCTGCTATATTCTCAAGCACATCAATTATGTTATTAAACATACCAATAAAATGGGTAATTGTGAGGAAATGTGAACCCCATCTGGTATCACCCGGTCGGGCCAAACTCATGTCTTGAAACTTGCCACTACCACTCTAAAGTTCTTCCGTATTGAGCTTCGCGAGAATCTCAAAGTGGTAGCTTGCTCTGAGAGCATCAACACGCTTACATGAAGCACCAACTAAATTCACTATGATACTCAGCATGTTAAACAAATCAGCAAGCACTTCGGTTCTACGCGCAACAGAAACAAGACGTAACTGGAGTTGGTGCGCAAAACAATGAACATATTGTGCACATGGATTCTCTCTTAAAATCAAAGCCTTCAACCCGTTGAACTCACCTGACATGTTACTAGCTCCATCGTAACCTTACCCTCTAAGCTTAGAAATGCTCAGACCGTGCCTAGAAAAGATTTCATCAATTGCATCATTTAGTGATTGGGCACTGGTATCAGTGACATGAGAAATGGCCAAAAAACGTTCTTTGACAGATCCGAATTCGTCTACATACCTCAAAACAACTGCCATTTGTTCCTTCACTGAGTTATCACGAGCCTCATCCACTAAGATCGAAAACACAAAATCACCCAGCTCTTTCATGATAGCCCTTGTTGTCTCCACAGCGCAACAGTTAACCAAATCCTTTTGAATGCTTGGTGCAGTCATTTGGTCATTTTTAGGAGCATTGCCAAGATCTACCTCATTCACCCTCTCACATCTATATGCGTACCAGCTTAGTAACTCAAGAAAATTCCCCCAGTTAAGCGACTTCTCCGACTCATCAGGTCCACGAAAAGCCAATCCTTGCATCAAGAGAAATCTGGTAACAGCTAGCACCACAGTCAATCTAGTCGTGTACCTCTTTTGTTGTTCAGTACTTTGATTTGAAAGTGCAAAAGAAATACTTCGTCTTTGATTCATCAAGTTGGTGCACATTGTGAAAGATGATTCATCGAGCCACATTTTGCTTCATTCAAAGTACCCATTTCCGCAAAACTGATGTATTTACAAATATAAACATTACTGTAAGAAAATGTAATTTTCGATGTACAAGACATCTATTCACTAGAATAATTCTATATAAACACATAATGTTCAGATTTTGTGCCCAAATCATAATAAAACAAATGTAGTTTCTTTGAAAAAATGAATTGACAAAAAACCTCTTAATTCTACGAACGCCAATCACCACAGCAAAAATATGAAAAGAATAAAAATAATTATCACCATGAATTTCGAGCAGTTCAATACATTTTCGAAAATAAAAAGAAAAACTAAAAAATAATCATATACGTAAAGCATGGAAATGCTTACCATGTTTCAAGTGGATCAGACGCGTGCGAATTTGAAGTTTAAAATTGCTTGAGAGATTTGAGTGAAAGGGAAGCGCGAGTTCAGCTGCGATAATATATGAATGGGAATAAAGTCATAAAATAGGGTTTAAGAATGAGTAATGATAGAGTGCACACACAGTGGTCACCGTTTATGGTGCCCTCGCCACGTGGGCCACTTTAAATAAATAATAATAATATGATAGACGCTCTATTTAAACTAGTATACCGCTTTTCTTTGCGGTGGAATCCGACCGTAGAGGATTTTAATAGATTGAGGAATTGAGAAGAATGGGAGAGAGAGAGAGAGAGAGAGTTTTATTTGAGGGAATTTTGATTTTGATGAATATAGAGAAGAATATAGAGAAATGGAGGAATTGAGAGAGATATGGATTTTAGTTTGAGAGGATGAAGACGTAGTGACGAACAAAAAAGTACTTATTTTATGCTTGTAGCGGAGTAAACCTTCTTACGGTCGGTGATTAACACCCACCCACCCATCCATGTGCGCTTATAGAAAATTGTCAAAATCACCCCTGGGTGCCCTTCCTTACAAAAAATTGTCAAACCCCCTCCCCCTCCAAAAATGGCAAATACGTCCCCAAATCCCCCGTCCAATTTCATCTTCGAACCTTCATTTGTTTCTCTGTAACATCCCCAACCCTTGATTTTCACGCCTCTTTCATCTCCATTTTCGTCTAGTATGTTTTATAAATTTTTGTGTTAATTTCTCTAAGTTTATTTTAGCTATGTTTTCTTATATCCTAATTTTTTACGTGAGATATATGTTGTTGTGTTAAGTTTAGTTTTTATGTAGTCTTTTGCCCTAATTTTTTTTTTGTTAATTTCTTCAAATTTATTTTAGTTTTTATATTTTTTATCCCCTAATTTTTTGGGTGAGATATGGTTGTTGTGTTAGGTTTAGCCTTTATCGTGTTGCAAGCTAGAGTACAAGAAAAGTTCGTGTTGTACATTGGAATATAGTTGTTGTGTTAGGTTTAGCCTTTATGTTTTACTTTTCTTGTACTCTAACTTGCAACGCGATCAAGGGGTAAGAATCATCAAGTACTAGTTCGTGTTGTACATTGAAATACAAGAAAACATAAAGGCTAAACTTAACACAATAACATATAGGACTGGGCAAAAACCGACCCAAACCGCTCAACCCGACCGATCCGAGCGGTTTGGATCGGATTGGGTCGGTTTTTGAACTTAATTGGGTTGGGTTCGGGTTCTAAATTCCCAAATGAGGTCGGGATCAGGTCGGGTTGTGGGTTACACTAGTGAACCTGACCCGACTCGAAACAATTACTTTAAAAAAAAAATGCTAATTCTTTGGCGTTTCTTTTTTTAAAAAAGGTAAATGGGCTTAAAAACTTAACTATCTAAGCCCAACTAAAACATTACAAATTGTGTGCGGCAAAAACTCCAAGCCTCCAGCGAAGAACTCAAAATCAGAAATCTCCAGCCGATTCCAGTGAAGTCCCTCGCCACTAATCGTCTCCGGCGAAGAACCCACCAGTGATTCCGCCACCAGCCACTGAAATTTCCAAGGTATTTGATGATTTTATGATGATTTTTTTTTTGTCTGAATTTGAGCTGAATGTTGGGTTTTATTGTTGGTTCAATTTTGTTTTGGTGTTTGTTGGCGTTGAAGAGAGTGAAGAAAATGGACAAATGTGAAAATGATAAATTTGGCCCAAGTCGAAACCGACTAAACCGACCAAAACGTCCACGGGTTGGTTTGGGTCGGGTTCTGACCCGTGGGCGGGTTGGATTGGGTTGAATTTTTGTCAAACCGATTGTTCTGGGTTGGGTTCGGGTTGGGCCCAAAACCGACCCTACCCAGCCCACGCCCACGCCCACGCCCACGCCCACGCCCACGCCCACCCCTAATAACATATATCTCATACAAAAAATTAGGAGATAAAAAATATAAAGGCTAAAACAAAAAAAAAATTAGGGTACAAGAAAACATAAAAACTAAACTTAACATGGCAACTCATACAAAAAATTAGGATACAAGAAATTATAAAAGCTAAAATAAACTTTTGAAATTAACACAAAAATATTTATAAAACATATCAGGTGAAAATGGAGATAAAAAAGGCGTGAAAATGGAAAAAATTTACTTTTGGCTAGGGATGTTACAGGAAACAAACAATGATTAAAGTGAGTGGGTGGGTTGGTGGGGTTAATGAAATATAGCTTGCAATTGGGGGTGGGGTAATTTTTTTTTTTTTATGACTAAGGTGTTCAAGCTTCGCCTAATTAATTATGAGGAGTGGTGACCTTCCTCCTGGTTCGTCATCCAGATAAATTCGGATGCAGTTACAGCTTATACATACTTGGACCGGACATTCGACGGTTCTCTTTCCTGTAGACTTCTGTCTTCCAATATATTTTTTTTAAAAATGTTGCTTTTCTCTTCCCTGTGGACTTCTGTCTTCCAATATTTTTTTTTTAAAAATGTTTCTTTTCAGATTCTGCAGAGATTTGAACATTCGATGCTCCGTAGAGAACTACTGCACCATGCCCACATGGATGGGGGGCGGGGTGTTTGATAGGTGAGGACGCGAATTTTGGGTAGGGGGTTTTCTGGAAATTTTTTTGTAAAGTTCATGGATGGGATGTGGTGGGTGTTAATTTGGGTTTGGGGATAAGGTCCTGACATATATTTTTTTTTTAGAATAGACCATGTGGCATTGCCACATAAGCAATAGCACCATAAGAGCATCTCCAACCCATCGCCAAATTGAATGCAATACGCCAAGATGGAGCAAATCTTCTCTCCAACCGGACGCCAAAACGCTGCGCTATGTTGAGATGATGAACAGTGCTGCGCCATATATGGTGCAACACTGTAGCGATGAAGATGAATTTGGCGTGAAATTTTATTCCACATTTACCCCCAACTTGGCTGCAGTGAACAATTAGTTTCTTTTTGTATCCCTTTTCTTTACAGTTTCATTGTCTTTTTTTAGTAATCTGTCCAATTTTTTTATTTTATTATGTTAAATGTTTTTGAAATTGAGATATTTAGTATCGTGTTTTTTTTTAATGAATGCAATAGTTACGTAAATTTAATTTAATAAAAATTTTATATATTTAATATAACATTATAAATACACTATATGATTAACTAATTTTTGAATTAAATTATTGTTCAAAATTACAAATATAAATATATTATAATAGACACTGTTCATTTGGTGCAATATTTGAAGTAATGGGTTGGATATGACATTTGGATTTGGTGTGAAAGTTGCACCATTTTAGTGCAAAAGTTGCACCAATTTGAAGATATGGGTTGGAGATGGCCTAAACGGTGCCCCACTGTGAGCACTATATGAGTGCACCCAAAATTTTATGATCGGAAAAGCGGCCCAAATAGTTTTTTTTTTAATTACTTAAAGCCCCACATCTTTTTCCTTTTTTTCTTTTGAGGGCATGATAGAAGTAGTTAAGATTCTTACTATAAATGAACCATATTTGTTGTTTAAATGATACTTCTTCTGTCCCACAAAGATAGACAATACTTTCTATATTCACTTGTTCTGAATTATAGTCAACTTTCTTTATTAATCGTATAATTAATTTCTTAATTTTCTAATATGTCCATATTTAATGTGCATTTTATCAAAAAATGTCAACTACTCTTAGTTTGCTTTAGAATTTCGACTATAGTAATTAAATTTTTTTAATCTGTGTATAAATAGAAAAGTAAATCCATCTTTGTGAGGTGAAGCAGTAATATTGAGCATAAAGTCTCATATTGTGATTTTTTATCTATAAATAAATGAATGTGCCTGATCTGTCAAAATTTGGTCCATTTAAATTTTATAATAAAATAAAAAACATCGATTTATACTTGTTCAAATTGAAATTGCTTGAGATCCTCAACCATTACATCTATTTCTTAATGAGCATGAACAACTATAAACTTAACTTGAATTGAGCTTAGGTTACATTTACTTGTAAAAATCCCTTTAGAAGTTAGCTTGATACAACAAGTTTAACTTAAATTAAGCCTTGGTCACAATTACTCATAACAGCTTCATAGACATGTGAAGTTTGATTAAATATGCTGATATAATAATTTTCGAGATCTTTATGTTAACTACATAAATTTTTCTCTTCGAAAAATCTGCAAAACAAGACCTCAGTTAGTGAGGTCAAAGTACCAAAAGTACATGTATCGACCTATACAACTTTAATAGGTAACTCGTGAATTTCTAATTCTTTGATTTGTTTATTTTTTTATCGGGTGAATGTTGAATACTTCTCTTTTTTGTTTTCAAATAAAAAATAAAATTTTAACCTCCCATATTTGACACTTTGCACTCTCACTCTGTGCTGTTGACCATGTAATAGGGACATGACTTGTCCAAGGACAGGTTGCCAATGGGAGCCCATTTCCCACCCCTAAATGACTTGATCTGTATGGTTTGGGATAAAGAGGAATGAATTGTAGAATGATAAGGTAATAGGCATGCATGTGTGTTGATCACGCTGTTCCAAACTTATTGATGGATTAGTTTTTAGTTGGTACAGTGTATGTGTGACGTATTTGTAATATTGTTAATCTTTGCGGTAAATTCTATAATTAGTACTTTAATATAAATTTTTGTAACGATGTAAGAAAAAATCACTTTTTGTCATCAAAGAAGGTTACCACAAGAAAATTAATTGTACTTAAAATTTAATAAGAATCATGTAATACTTAATATGGAAAATACATATTATTTATTGATAGCATTGATTCATAGAGGAAACTTCACTTGGATTGAGTTGTTGTACTTGTTGGGAGACCATTGTACGTGTGATGCATTATATCTTGTATTATACAAATGAAAAATATATAAGATTATAATAGAGTATTATTATTTTTAAATTTGTGTATAAATTCAAATTAACTTCAATCATTATTTGTAGCATATATCTTCTCTATATCAAGGTTCTAAAAAGCGTAAAGTGTGACTAGGCGTGGAAGTCAAGTTTCAAACTTTTTGGGCCTAGACGAGGCTTAGGCGGGAGTGAGGCATGAGCAAGGCGTGAAAAAGCGTTTTCTTATTTTTAATATTATTTTTAATATTATATGTTTTTAATTAAAAAGCGCATAGGCGTGACTAGACGAGCCCATGCAAGACTTGGCACGTGCTTTTTAGTTAAAAAATATCTTGACCAAAAAGCGCAAGACTATGGCCTTAGGTTTCATAGGCGCATTTTTAGAACATTGTATATAGATCTTCATTATTTGTAACTTAGATTATATCCATAAGCTTGAAGTTTATGGTTTCAAATTTCTATACGCTTGCTTATTATTTAAATTATATTAGATTTTTAGTAAAAGTATAAAAAAATTGTAATAAATATTTTATTCAGTGTAAAAAATAGTAAATGTGAAATATAGGAATAATAGTTAACCTCGTATTTGTCTCCGCCAATTGGATTAAAACTTGAACTTTTGCAGTATTTTTTGAATATTGAAGATTTTGAGCCATTGAATATAGAGTTTTTCGGAGATTAGATAAAACCATTCTATAATGTCTTGTTTCTTGTCTTTGTATATCCGATATAGATATGAGATCTCTATTACGGCTTAGATTACAACCATCCATATTAGTTGTGTTGTAGTCGTTTTCAAATGCAATCCAAGCAAAAGTCTATTTGCTAGTTGTGATATGGCATGCCATTCTAATGTTACTTTGTTGTTCAATTCGGAAGAAATTTTAAATTGCATAGTAGATCTTAATCCTTCCATGTCCTTGGAAAATTTCGAGGATGCCAAAGTCGAATGCCTCTTGGGAAAATAGTTCACCGAATCGTTGATTCTTGCAAGAACAATTGACAGGGCTCGACATTACCGTCCAACTCCAGAAAGGTAACACCAAGTTACAAGGACAAACAAAGAAGGACCTATTTCACCAAAGGAAATAATGGGAAGAAAGGGGTTGCAATTTCTACAAAGAAAATCTAAACAATGGCAATGGCTTTTTCTTGGTTTTGGCTTCTTCTTTGAAGGCTCACGTCTTTTCACGTGCTCACGTGTGTGTATAATATGGTTATAATTTGTGGTGGTAATTTTTATGCCAAACCAACTCATATATATATAGTGTAATATATATTATATATATGGTATAATATATATATTTATATATGGTAATAATATAATAACCCATATTATATTATACTCCCCTAATATATATATATATTTCCTAAATCTAGTCGTCCCACTTTCAACCGGGTCAAACACATGGGCCATCGAGCAACGACCCAAAGGTACATTAAAACCTCCAAGTGACTCACACACGTCCTTCATTAATTTGGGCTAACACATTTGTGGAGTGGACTATACAATTATCATTCAACTCGGACTCAAAGCCTATGAAGATATAATGGGTCTATTAACCATCACTGCTCCGGGTTTATTTGAGATCACAAAAATCCCAACAGCCTCTGTAGTTAAATATTGATTCCAAATCAGTAATTTGGTATCATTGTCTTCTAATTTTGTTTGATATTTACGTTGTAGTTGTCAATACACATGTGATTCTTAATGAGTACATGAATGTTTACTATTATTATTGTCCACGGCTTCATAATCTTGTTGCCATTACTTTGTTAGCCATGTTAAACTATAGAAAAAATATTTGACAAGTGGAAGTGTATATAAATGTTAGAGAATAAGTAAGTGCAATTATGATAGACTAGAACATGTTAATTATGATACTTTGCGTAGATTAATTAGCTTGAATTTCATACCTGCATTCCATATTGATTCTAAACAAAAGTGTGAAACATGTGTTGAGGCAAAATTGACAATGTCATCATTTCAAACTATTGAAAGAAGAGCCGAGCTACTTAATCTAATTCACACTGATGTGTGTGATTTAAAATCTATACAAACAAGAGATGGCAATAAGTACTTCATTACTTTTATTGATGATAACACAAAATATTGTTATATGTATCTACTTAAAAGTAAGGACAAAGTTATAGAGAAATTTGTTCTTTATAAGAATGAAATTGAGAATCAACTCAACAAGAAAATTAAAGTATTGAGAAGTGACTGAGGTGGTGAATATGAATCACCATTTGCTGAATTATGTGCACAAAGCGGAATCACATATGAAACCACAACACCTTATTCACCTCAACAAAATGGTGTTGCTGAATGAAAAACATGTACCTTAAAAGAAATGATGAATGCAAGGCTATTAAGTTCTAGGTTACTCAGAACATGTGGGGAGAAGTTGTATTATCAGTTAATTACTTTTTAAATAAGGTGCCCCGAAGAAAGAAGAGAAGACCCATACGAGTTATGGAAAGGAAGGAAGTCTTCCTATAAATACTTGCAAGTGTGGGGGTGTCTTGCCAAAGTAGCTGTACCTACACCTAAAAAGGTGAAAATATGTCAAAAAATAGTTGAATGCATTTTTATTGACTATGCACATAACAGTAGTGCTTATCGATTTATTGTGCATGAATCTAAAATTTTAGACATACACAAAAATACGATAATAGAATCGAGAAATACTTCATTTTTTGAATATGTATTTCTGTACAGATCCAAAGAGGAAGCAAGCTCCTCTAAATGGACACATGAAACAACGGACCAAGAACAAGATGAAGAAGATGAGGTTGAACCAAGATGTAGCAAAATAGTTAGAACCGAAAAATCTTTTAGTCCAGATTTTGATCTATATGCTAAAAAGTGAACCTCAAAGCTTTAAAGAAAAGCAGTGAACTCTTCAGAAGGACCTCAATGGAAAGAGGTAAATGTGATATAGATTCTATTCTGCAAAACTATACATGAGAGCTAGTGAATCTTCCTCCGGATGCAAATCACTAGGCTACAAATGAATTTTCAAGAAGAAAATGAAAGAAGATGGAACAATCGAAAAGTATAAATCCAGGCTTGTTATAAAAAGATATAGACAATGAGAAGCCCTTGATTATTTTGATACATATCCTCCAATAACGAGAATAACATCCATCAGAATGATACTTGCAATTACAGCTTTGTGAAATCTCGAAGTACATCAAATAGATGTGAAAACTACTTTTCTAAATGGGGATTTAGATGAAGAAATCTACATGGAAAAACCTGAGGGTTTTTCTGCTCCAAGGGAACTAAGTCTGTAAATTGGTGAAATTATTGTATGGCTTGAAACAAGCTTCAAAATAATGGCAGAAAAGTTTGATCACGTCATGATGAAATGCAGATTTAAAACCAACGAGTGTGACAAATACGTTTATATGAAAATGACTATGTCATTTTATGTCTTTACATTGATGATATGCTTATTGTTGGAAGCAATGATAAGATGATTAAATCTACTAAAGACATGTTAAATTCAAGATTTGACATGAAGTATATGAGCTTAGCGGATGTGATACTTGGGATTAAAATTTCAAGAACATCAGAGGGAATTATCCTAAGTCAATCACACTATGTGGACAAAATTCTTGACAATTTAACAAGAATGATTCTAGCATGGCTAGAACACCGATAGATACCAGTCAGCATCTATCCAAAGGACATATGCGAGATTATCTCTCAAGTAGAATACTCTATAATACTCAAGTAGAATACTCTAGAATAGCTAGCTATCGAACTTTAATTATTTCAAAATTTCAACAAATAAAAATAAATTCACAATATTATTACAAAATCACATGCAAAGCACGTATTCTTGACTAGTAACTACTAAATGTTTGGATCATATTATAGTTGGAATTTTGGATTTAAATTAATTATTGTTAATGAATAATGATTATTAATTGGAATTACTTATTTAGATATTATAACTTTAAGTTTCTTGAATTTAATGCTTTTTTTTTTATATAGGTTCAAGTTATTTTACACTCCAAGTTGGTTTCTTCTGACTAATGAATAGTAATTGAATAGAAGGAGAAATAGAATTATTAAAGTTAATCAATTCATTTCTTCTTGTTTTCCTTTTCAAAATTTGCACTGAAATGCTGCCCCAATTTATGTGGTTATTTTAAAACAAATAGTTGGAAAGAGTTATTAGTCGATCAACATGAAGTGATATTGAAATATTTGATAAATCTGTATTATGTTGTATAAATTTATTACCCCATGGATGTGTTTTACAATTTATTACCCCATGGAGATTTTTTACCTTTGGGGAAATACAAATTCTTTTTCCAAAAGTCACAAATGCTATATAGACTTCAAGAGTAGCTCACAAAACTGGTTTTATTCTTTATTGAAATTAACTATTGTTGACATTTTGAATTTTTATTGAAATTGGTTATTGAAACTTCGTTGATTTTTTAATTTTTATTGAAATTGCTTATTTTAAATATGATGAATTTAATGTCAACACTTATGGAGAGACATTTTAAAGAGAAAACTCAATTTTCTATTGAAAAGAAAAATATTGATGGAAAGAAATCTAGCAATGTTAGCAGGTTGTTTAAGATAAAAGAGATATTTGAGTTGAAAGTGGTGTTGTTCAAGATGAAAGTGATATTCGAATTGAAAATGAAGTTATTCACATTGAAAGAGATTTTCGAGGTAAAATTGATGTTGCACATTTTCCTATAGACCATAGACTACGAATTCCAATTATGGAATATAGAACTTGTTTGAGAGAGTTTTTAGCAAATTTTGATATAAAAAAATTTTTTAATGAAATGTGTGTTTGAAAAGTTAATAAAATTTGTGGGTTTCATAAAATGCGTGGTTAAAATTAATTGTTGATTTAAGACCACGGTTTTTAACAAATTGTAATCTAGACCAAACAAGCACATAATATTAATGTTCGGGATGAAATTCAAAGAGCATGCATGGAATTGGATCCTTGTCAGTCTCAAAGGCATACATTTCTACATAAACAATTTGGAAAATCATCATTGCGACGTTTCCAACTTTCTTGGTTTAATAAATTTTCTTATTGGTTGGAATATATCATAAAGAAAGATATTGCATTTTACTTTTATTGTTATCTTTTCAAATCAAGTGGAGAACAAGGAGATTATAACACTTTTGTTGTTGAACGTATTATATGTATCAAGCATGTTTTGAGTACCACAACTTTCTCACTTAAGACTCCTATATATCTTACTTGAGATGTCAAGGCTATGATGGGCTAGTAATACACATTGTGAGTTTAATGATCTCAAAGCACTTATTTTAAAAGAGAACCCGAGTGCATACTACATTCATTGCTTTGCTCATCAACTTCAACTAGATGTTGTAGCTGAGGCAAACAAGTATATGGAGATTGGAGCACTCTTTGATTTGGTTGATAAAGCAAACCAAATTTTTGGTTGTCTTTCCGAATGTTTTTGGAGGATCAACTAAACAATGTGATCTTCTTCAAGAGAAACAAAAACCCAAATTCTTCAATGTTGTTGGAGGATCGACTAAACAATGTGACATTCTTCAAGAGAAACAAGACTCCAAACTCTTCAATTACTCAATCAAGATGAAATATCAAGTCAAACTTGTATGGGTATAAAAATTAGCTATTAAAAGCATCTTCCTTCTCCATCTTATCCATACTGTTCATAACTTCTTTATCTAGAATGTAGTGGTAATTATAAAGTGTTCTAATTTATCAATCACCCATGAAATAAATCCATAGATTCCATCAATAACATCCACTACAAATAGTATCATTGCACAACTAACCTTCATCTCATCACTTGCAAAATAATCACAAAGATAATCCCAATCGCTTTGCTCTATCAACCTTGAGCTTGCTTCTTTTAGCAGGTCCAATATCTTCATTGCCACCCATGGAAATTTTTTAGTAGATAGTGCAGAGAACATACTATGCTAGACAACCCTCTAGTTGTATGGGCCTTAATCAACAAACTATCCTTGTGTGTATCAATTATTCATGTCAATTGCTCAATCTATTCACAAACCTAGGAAAGTAGAATATAAATACTATATAAAACACACAAGAATCTCATAATTACAACCTCTTATAATAACCCACATAATTAATCCAAAAAACATTGGAGAAAAAGAAAGCAATCATTCAATAGAAGATACTTACCTGATTAGAATAGAGAACACAAGCTCAAGTGATCTCAGAGCAATTGAGAATTGGACAACACAAGTCGATTATGCTTATGTTCACGGGCAAGAAAATAATAAGAGAACACAAGCTCCCAATAGGAGAAAAAAAGTAATCATTCAATAGAATAATACTTTGATTAGAACAATTGGACAAGCTTCAGAAGTCGATTATGCTTATGTTCACGGGGCAAAGGAAAATAATAAGAGAACACAAGTCTCTAATAGGAGAAAAAGAAAGTAATCATTCAATAGAATAATACTTACCTCATTAGAACAATTAGAATTACGTAATCACAAGCTCCCAATTGCTGTTGACAAAACAATTGAGGAATTGGACAACACCAGGTCGATTTTGCTTATTATCATGAGAGAGGAAAATAAAAAGAGTTTGATTTGTGAACTTAGGGTTTTCAAATGTAAATATGGTAGGATTATTTGGTATTGGAGAATTTCATTAGTTTCCTTAGAGATTTGGATTCTGGGGAGAAATTTGGGCGGGAAAGAACGTGAAGTGAAATATTGGAATTGAGAATATATATATACAACCAGTTATCTATATATATATATATATAAAGTTAATAATATATATATTATATATATATATATATTATTATATATATAAAGTTAATATATATATATATATATATATATATATATATATATAGATAACCGTGTATGTTATATATATATTAAGTTTTAATCAAAAAGGTTATGGATCCTAAATCCTTCAAATATTAGGACGACCACAGATTTCCCATGATAATGGAAGGATTTTCTTCTCGAGGGATGGATTCTAAATCCAATGAAAGGGAATAGTTTGGGATCCTTTCAATTACAGGTTAGATATGGATAGAGAAATTTTTTATTTTATTATTATTATATTGTTTTTAATTTCTTTAAAATATAAATGAAAGTTGATGACGATCGTCTATACCGTGAAAATAATATTACATAATTACAAACTTATATTAAAAGCATCAACAACTTTTATAAAAGAAAATTATAATAATTTTGCATTTTAATTTATATTTTGGGTTGGCAATAATATTGTAGTTAATATTGTTCAACTCATTTTTATATCGTATTTTAAAAAAAATTAATATTTCACGATGAGCAATTTTTTGTTCAATCTTTTAACATATTTATAAAAAAAATAATGATTATAGATGTGTCGTGTATGAGACATAGTTGACACATTGTTTTTAGAACATATATATGTCCATAAACCCACTTTGATCAATCATTTCGAAAATAATCAAGTAATAAGCCCGATCGTTATCCTCAAATCATAGTACCACCAACAAAATCATCTCGACTCTATTTTGTGTGGGATTGCATATAGAGATTATCGTAACTCAATTCGAAGAAGGACTCGGAAAGTGAGGAGAAATATGTATCTTATTTTCAGTTTAAGTGATAAATCTAAAAAGAACAATGTAGGCGAGATGATTAAATGAGAACAGAACAAAATCTTATCTTGTAGAAAGCGATAATGAATCCCAAAGTTGGTTATGCTTCATCTAATGCCGCGAGAAGCTTCAAAGAATTGAGGACGTCCAAAAATGAGCAAGCTTGGCTCACCTGTGACCCGCCTTCTTCTCCAAGTCCATAGATATTGGCCACAAACAAAAATAAGACCTAATTCTCATGCAAGCCCTTATTGGCCACCAAAGCCGTCAAATATATTTTTAATCGTTTGATTGTTTTGGCTTCTCAAAAGACCATCACTTAACTCGTAACATTTACAAATAAAAGATCATCTCCAACCAAGCACCGCTAAAATGAATTTATTATGGTCAACTAAGATGGTGGTCAAAAATTAATTGTTAATTCTCATTTTGGCCACAACAAATATAAGAAAATATATTTTGGATTAAACATATTTGTAGTTAACTCAAAATTTAATTGTATACAATTCATTTCAACAACCAAATATATCATTTTTGTCACGGTTTTTGACCACGCTTATTGGTTGTGAAATAAGATGGTTGTTATCTTATTCTAAATACAACCAATTATTTGGTGTTAAAGCAGTTCTAAATACAACCAATTATCAGGTCGTACAACTTAAACTTGGTCGTAGAAAAGAATAAATTTACAACCAATGACGTGGTCGTTAAAGCTTATCTCCAACTCGCTCAACATACAACTGTTTGTGATACACTATTTACGACTAAATATTTATTTTGGTCGTTGATAATATTTGTAACGACCATATTAATTTGGTCGCTTATTAAAAATTAGTTGTTAATTCTCATTTTTCTT
Organism: Forsythia suspensa; assembly: GCA_023638005.1. Lineage (NCBI taxonomy): Eukaryota > Viridiplantae > Streptophyta > Magnoliopsida > Lamiales > Oleaceae > Forsythia > Forsythia suspensa. Next base: position 21,989,611 of record CM042663.1, read on the forward strand.
GTAGTGTATATATCTTACTTGAGATGTCAAGGCTATGATGGGCTAGTAATATACATTGTGAGTTTAATGATCTTAAAGCACTTATTTTAAAAAGAACCCGAGTGCATACTACATTCATTGCTTTGCTCATCAACTTCAACTAGCTGTTGTAGCTGAAGCAAACAAGTATGTGGAGATTGGAGCATTCTTTGATTTGGTTGATAAAGCAGTGAATGTTTTTGGAGGATCAACTAAACAATGTGATCTTCTTCAAGAGAAACAAAAACTCCAAATTCTTCAATGTTGTTGGAGGATCGACTAAACAATGTGACATTCTTCAAGAGAAACAAAGACTCCAAACTCTTCAATTACTCAATCACGATAAAATATCAAGCTGGCGGGGCCTTAATCAACAAACTATCCTTAAGCGTTATTGTGATACACATTGAGGCTCTCACTATACTTCTTTACTTAACTTGATTCACATGTTTTCAGCTACAATTGATGACTTAAATGATTGCTAATGATGTTCCAAGTTTTGGAAAAAGAGGTGAAGCACTTTGTATCGACTAGAAATTTTTTGGCTTTTAAAATTTCAAGAAAATATATTTTAACTTTCGGCGTCGCTACAGACTTCTAAGTATGTATTAAAAAGATTAGTTGCGAAAATTTTGTTCCTTATGAAGTCTTATTTTTATGTGACGAACATTGAATTTTTGTTAATCACCAAGACCAATTTTTTTCATGCTAATTAAACATCCAAACAACCTATTATTCCAACTAGAAAAGCACATCCAAACATCCCCTAATCTCATACCAATTTAAACACCCCAAACGCCCCTTTATTTCTTGTCAAATAAACTCCCCAAACAACCCCTAATTCTAAAAGAAAAACTACCCCCATGTCCCATGGAAAAACCGTTCCCCAACCCATGTTCAACCCCAGTTATCCACCATTTTGTCCACTTCAAATCCCAACCAAATCAATCCCATTCTCCCATCCAAATAGCCCCCATTTTTCCTGAAGAAACCACCCCAACTACTCCATGATCAGCCTGTTTCCCACTTCAAATCAACCCTATTAACACACCACTTGCAGCAAGGAAACCGCCCAGCTCCAACTCCATTTTTCCTTCTTAACTTCGGTCAATTCTAACTGAAGATCTCCCCAATTTTAGACTCTATTTTCGGCCCTTAAGTTCCCCTCCTTCAACAAATTCATTTCCAGTGAGAGCCTTTCTACACGGGCTTGTTGCTTCAACATTTTCCCTTCTTCCATCATTAGTTTCGGCCCCTAGAAGTAGGCAACCAACATCTCATTTTCTTCATCTTTTTTCTCTTTCTCACTCTCCAATCTCGACCATCAAGACCCTAACCTTTCATCCATTTTTCGAACTCCAATTTCCAACAACTTAATTATGTTTTTCTCACAATTTTCAACCAGCAACTCCCCCTTTTTTCCGAGCTTTTATATCCTGCACCACAACACTATAATTAGGAAATCAAAAGGACAAAGACACGAAGTCAATTTGAGGAAAAGAGACAGCCACTTTTCATCCACATTTCAACTCAACAAAACCTATATTTTGCAAATTAGTTTTTATGCCACTTAAAACTATAATTTTACAAAATTTACCTCTATGTTTAGGTGGTCAAATAATTTGTGGTGACACATATCGCAGTATAGGTAAAAACTTTTAATTTCAGAAGTAAATTTCTTTTCTCTTGTGCGCTTGTTATTTTTCAACAATAATTATATTTTTAAAACCATTCAAGGGCACGAGAAACCTATTTGAAGTCGTCAAACATTATTTAAAGATTATTTTAGTAACCCTCCGAGTTGAAAAAATCCGAAGCGTTACACACTTAGTTTGTTGAGTTTGATATTAACATTCAACTCTTTAGACTACATTTTATGAAAAATATCTTAAGAGTTTAAAAAAGAAAAATCAAGATATTGCCAATGCAATTAGATTAGTAAATTTGTAAAGAACGAATCCAAATAATAAGGGACAATTGATGATTTTTTTTTTTTTTTTTTTTTTTGGGGAAAATGTTTTAATGTTCCTAACATGAATGATGTGTATATACCATCAGGTCATTTATGACGTAACACTTCATAAATGACAAATATGCAACACTTGTTGGGGATTTCTTTTATGTCGTCATTGATATGCAATTTTGATTTTTTCAAGGTAAATAGTGATTTATGCGTTTGTAACATGTTTGCATCCATATGATTCATTATCTGCTTTTGACTAAGACAAATTAAGTCGACTTGGTGAATATTATTTCGAAGATTTTTTCCGAACAATCTCATGACACTTGATCAACTTGAAACATATATTATTGATATACGCACTTTTGGAAGATTATGAAGCTTTAGGGATCTTGTACAACAGTTACTTGTGACAAGAAAAAATAAAATTTATCCATTACTTTATGGACTTATGACATTGACATTAATTCTTCAAGTTGCAGTTGTTTTTTAGAATAACATTTTCTGCAATAAATCTTGTCAAGACTTGATTGCACAATTGAATCAAAGATCAATATTATTGAATGACAATTTGATTACATTTATTTAGAATATATATTTAACGAAAATAATAATGATATAATTATACAATATTTTCATACTTCAAAGTATAAAAACATGTAAGAAACAAATGTAATTATGTATTGAAATATTTTCATTAGTATTTATATTGTTCCAAAAATATTTGGTACTTAATTTTTGTTCATCCAAAAAAATATTCTGACTCCACCAGTAATAGACTGTGTAGGGTAAAAATTTGATTTTAATTTATTTATATTAATTTATAATCAACTTCACGTCTCAGTGTAAAGCAACCAAGTTTGACAAATTATCAACACCGAGTCCGTATTGAGTAATTTGTAGAAAATAATCATATCTCAACACAAAGGCATCAAAATATTAACATCTCAATGCTCTAGTCTACTCTCGCCAGAGGTCGAGAATATATAATCTTGAATTTATGTTTATTTATATATAATTAAAACAGATATCACAGGTCTCAATGATAATATTTAAATTGAAAAACTTTCTTGATCAATAGCTCAATTATGGGGTATCATAAAGTACACAGGATAAACACTCGCTTAAGTTCTTCAATGGTACCAACACCAAAATGAAGTAGCACAAAAGAAACCAAGGATTATAAATAAAGCCACTAACCAAACAAAAGAGTCCGACCGATCATAACCCAAGGACATGAAGCATGATTGCATTTTGTGCATGCATCCGGTTCTCAGCTTGGGGGAACACAATAGAGTTTGGGGCCTCAATGACCCCATTGGTAACCTCCACACCTCTTTCAGCTGGTAAACAATGCATAAAGTAGGCTTTTGGACCTGCTAATTCCATTAGCTCTTCATTCACCTGCAAATAATTGTGCACATTTGGTCAGATCGATTCAAGATAAGATGAATCATCAATTAAGTTCAGAAAGTGTATGTACTGGACACAATTAGACTATACAGTGAATTAGATTTTAGCTTTTCTTCCTTAATACAGTTGAGTTGTAAGCATCTAATCCTCCCCTACCAAACTTGCCAATAGGACTTCTACATAACACAAATTGATGCTTGATAGTAGATTATTATTATTCCAACCAACGACCTTTCTGCTACCACATAATTGTTGTGTTCCTCCGTCCCCCAACCAAAACACACAAAAGCACGTGCAAGAAACTCACGTGTCATGTAGTAAAACCCGTATTCTCACTGAGTTTCACAAATGGAAAATCTAAGTTAAATATCTGGAAGATTACTTGCAGGCGTACCTGGAATCCTAGAAACACTTGACGGCGATATTCAGCCTCTTCTTTTTGCCCCATGCTGGCCCAAACATCTGAATACACAACATCGGCTCCTCTAACAGCTTCCTTTGGATCATTAGTTATCTCAATTTTGCTAACTCCAGCCTTTAGTGCTCTCTTGATTGTCCTTACATCCGGCTCATAACCATTAGGGGAAGCGCACACAAAATGGAAAGGAACAACTGATGCCAATAACAGCCAGGAGTGAACAATATTGTTTCCATCTCCAACATAAACAACCTGAAGTGCCAAGATCCAAGCAGAGAATGTTGAGCACTTCTAATTTGAATAAATAAAGAGGGAAAAAAGACGCATCTTTTCTGGTAGCATATAAGCTAACCTTTTTTCCTTCCAGTTGACCAGTGTGTTCAATTATCGTGAGCGCATCAGCCATTATTTGACAAGGATGGTTGTAATCTGTCAAACCATTGATCACTGGGATGCTTGCATATTTAGCAAGATCTAGAATATCCTACAAAATAAATGAAACACGCATATAATATCATTATCCAGAAAACACATTCTCTGAATAGGTTTGGTTCTATCTTCTGACTAAAGAAAAAACAGGCCTGCCAGAACTTATTGTGCCAATCCAGCTGGCTTAATGATCCCATCAGGCCACAATTAGAAGAGAACGTCTTATCCTTGTTTAGGACAAGAATCTAACCCGTATATTGTTGTACAATGTAGGTGATCAAGTCATCATAATATCCTTCAAGTTGGATCTCCGCGCACATATACTATTAGCATAGAATAAGCCGGTGCTACATACACACATTGCTTAATTTGATATGCATGTAGTTGTGTATTCAGTTTCCATGAGATCAAAGTTGCAAGAATCGGTAATAGTCACATGCATTCATAAGGAAGAAAACCTTTAACAAGAGAACTTACCAGCATACCTGATGAGCAAAAACTCGAGCCATAATAATATCATTATAGCAAGACAGGACACGTGCAATATCACGAGTTTCCTCCCGCTTACCCATCTGGATATCATCAGGACCTAGGTATATGGCATGGCCACCAAGCAAGTGAAACCCAGTCTCAAATGAAACTCGTGTCCTCATGGATGGTTTAGCAAATATCATTGCCATTGTTTTCCCTTTGAATGGGAGATATGTCCTGTCTCCTGATTTTATCTGTGCTTTGACCTCCTTGGCTCGATCCAAGATACTCAGAATAGTGTCCTTGTCAAAATCATCAATGTGCAGAAAATCCTTGGGACCTGCCTTTGCTGAAATACAAAAACATAAAAGTTACATGACAAGGAAAATCCCAAAGTAACATGAATCCTCATTTTCAATCAAATATCCTCCACTGAGAATATCCATATCCTGTAATTTGCATTTGACACGGGAGAATAATAGGCATATGCATGGCAACATTTTCACTGTTAAACAGTAAGGAGCAGTTGCCTCTTTCTTTGTTATGTAGGACTTTGGTTGAAAAGTTCTAAACTACTCATCTACATGCAAAAAATCAAGGCACGAGCTTGAGACCTTACGCCAGTCACTTCATCATAATTGTTAATGCCCAGAAATTTGGGTGAATAAACACTTGGGGTCTGCTAGTTAGTTTTTTTTTTTTTCCCACTCGCTTTGACCAATTTTGGGTGGCACCGTTTATGAGAGGTTGGGAAAATCGACACTTATTAGTTTTTTGGATCACTAGTTTTCCTAAAACCAATGTAGTGTAATTTTTGGTGTATTTCTCAACCCCCAAATCGGTAGTTTTTAGCCGTTTTCCAAATTTTCTTTCAGTTTTACCCTCTCTAACACAACTATTTCCAAATCTGCTATAAACTTAAAATACAAACTTCCTTCTTCATTTTCTCTCCAAACGAAACACACATTTTACTTCTTTCTCTTCAAACAATAATTTTTAAAAAATTTGCAATTTTCGTCCCCAACCTTTGCAGTTTGTTATTAATTACCCTTAATCTTTTTTAGCACCAAACATCTCCAACCTTTCATTTAATTGCGTATCACGTCCCTATTAACAATTTTGACAGATTTACCCAGATCTTTAAAAAAAAAAAAAAAAGAAAATTGCAAATGAAATCCTATAACTTTTCAAAAATACAAAGTCAAGAATACAAAATAAGTGAAAACAGCTCTGATGTATTTGAAGATATGAGTTTCAATCCATTAACATCAATGCCAACATGGTTATCGTCCATATTTTCAACTTCAACATTCTTGAATGTATCAAGTTGCACTCCAAATATATGGTTGGAAAAACTGTCATTGTTGGTTTGATTGAATAGGCCAAAGTAAGATCCTGGACCAGCTCCAGAAATGCTTTTGCTTGGTGAAAGCACGAATATAATTCCCTGACCGCCCAAATCTGGATAGGCAGACACCATTGCAAAAACAAAGTAGAAAATGAAAAGGCTGAGGCGTTAGAGGAATTCTTCAATTGAATAGGATCGGGAAAAAAAAGTATGACATTTGTGTTGAATGGTATTGGTTAGTTTCAAGAGACCTTTGGGAGTGATCTTTGCTATGCCGTCAAGGCTCAGATTTGCCGATTTGAATCCATTGTATGTGATTTCATCCACAGATTCTGAAGTTGTAATAAAACTGCTTATTAGAATGTAAAAAATCAGTGCTGCAAGTTTGAGAGGGACCATGGCCGAATCTTGGAACAAACTCGCAAAGAGTCTTGCAAAGTCTATGCTATAATGTAATAACCAGTACTATAATTTAATGTTGTATTTATTCCTCATGTTGTCAACATTGTCCGATTCATTTACTTAGTTGTATGTATTAATCACCACAAGATCCAGTTTTTATATTCTTGGTGAGAATTGAATATTTGAATAGTAGAAAGAGACCTTAATAAAATTTGAAGTTTAATGACATGTTTTGCAAGGAGAATTCACACAAATAGTAGTTACATGAATTATTTAACATTGTACTTTTTGAAAAATTATAAGACTTCATTCGCTTCTCTTAATTTTTTGTTGTTTTATTCTTTTCTTTTATTTTTGTTTATTTAAATAGGAGGGAAAATATGTCAATGAGGACGTGATTTGCAATTAAATGAAAGGTTGGAGATGTCTGGTCCTAAAAAAGGGGTTAAGGGTAGATTACAAACAAACTGCAGAGGTCGGAAATGAAAATTGCAAATTTTCCATAATTTTTATGTGCTATTGAATTATTTTTGCAGTCGAATATATATTTTTATTTTCAAATATTGATGACTCAAATCTGAACTTTTTAATAAACTTTAATGCAAGTAATTAATAAGCAAAATATGAAGAAAAAAATAAGAAAAATTAGTCCAAATGTTAGTCCATACACAATAGAAAATGATTGGGTAAACTATGTAAAATCATATTGAAGTGTATTCCATACCATTTACATATACCTAATTTTTTTTTAATATACGGGCATATATGTAATTTTATTTTTTAAAAACTTTCATAACCGTTGGATAATAAACTCTCAAGGATCAATCGATTGTTTTGGAAAAATGCTACTAAATACCACCAAAAATCGGATCCTTCATAAACTCCCAAAATCGGTATATAAAAACCCTCAGAACCAAACTCCCAAGCAAGCCCAGCTTTCTAAGCAAAAGCATGAAGTCTTAGATTGCATTTCTTAATTGCCAAGATAACATGAAAAATGTTCTTGATCACAATTTTCAAATTATATTATACCACTCAATAAATTACTATCTTTGTATTTTTGAACTCTACAAGAAGAAAAAAAATTATAGTTAAAACGCTTCCAAACATCCAGTTAACTAGTATACCGCTTATCAGTGGAATCTGACCGTAGACAAATAAAAATTGGATGGGTAAGATAATAGCTTGCTCGCATTGAAGATGAAAAAATTGAGATTGATAGAAATTGGTAAGTGATCGGTAGGTGAATAATGAGGAGGAACAAGGTTGAGAATGAGACATTTGAAGAACAATGGTGAATAGTAAAAAGAAACACAATTGAAATGAGAGATTTGAGGATATTGAAAGATTTTTTTGAAAATGGTGAAGACAAAAACATATCACTTTTTTTTGTAAGTTAAAAACTTCCTTACGATCGGTAATTAACAAAGCAGAGAACAAATAGACATTTTTGTGCAAAAAACCAATATCAAAATAAGAACAATTAACGAAAAACGAAAAACGAAAAACCACACAAGGATATACAAGTTCCTCCCATATAAGAGTACCTCTCTGCAACAAAATCTTTGATTAATTAATCACACAATTACAAGAGAACTCACATCTCACAATAGCTCTCAAATACAACTATATGCCTCTACATACATTGCTCATCCTATGATCACATATTTATAGTAGTTTACAAAGAAGAAACCTAATAGGAGACTATATCCTAAACTATATAAGAAAACTATATCATAAACTAAAACAGTATCCTAATAGTAATAGGACATACACCAAATTGTCAGATTGCGTCCAAACCATCCATAAGGGAATTGGTACCAACATTTTCCATAAGTTCCTCTTATGTGGGAGGTCAAGAGTTCAAATCGCTGAGGAGGAGACAGAAATCCAGTTTGGAGTCCAACCTTTAGTGGCCAGTACGTAAGCTAACTATGCACAGAATAGCCCCTAGGCGAGGAGGTCGTAGGAGAAAGTCCGTGATCGTTACACCTTCAACCACTCTCTTACGAAATGATATCGCATATCACAATGTAAAATCTCGCGCATGATGTCGATATCTATCTAGCTAAAAACTTTGTTTTTAATTAAAACTTTGCTAAAAAATTGAAGTCAAAATCAACAATTAATTTTAACCATACATTTCATAAACCCACAGCTTTTTAACCACACAATTTCATCAACTTTTATCAATTTTTCTAAAAAAATTTGATTTTAATCAAAATCAAACACACCCTAAATAAATGACACTCTAACTATCACAATACACATCCAACATATGTTGTTTCACACCTAAATCTGTCAAAAGTCCCAAGATTGCTTCTTTAATAGCTTCAGTGATCCCCATGTATTCAGCTTGTAACGACCACTAACTTTCTCCTACGACCCTCTCGCCTAGGAGCTATTCTGTGTACTATTAACTTACGTACTGTCCACTGAAGGTTGGGCTCCAAATTGGATTTTTGTCGCGTCCCTAGCGATTCGAACCCTTGACCTCTCCCTTAAGAAAAACTTAAGTGGAATATTAATACCAATTGAGCAAGCGCGTTTTTTTGTAACGACCACAAACTTTTTCCTTCGACCCTCTCGCCTACGGGCTATTTCGTGCACCGTTAACATACGTACTATCCACTTGAAGTTGGACTCTGAATTGGATTTCTGTCGCGTCTCCAACGCTTTAAACCCTTGACCTCTCCCTTAAAAGAAACTTAAGTAGATATAGGACCATTTGCCATTGTGAATACATAACCTGTTGTTGACCTCCTCTTGTCTAAGTCTCCAGCAAAATCTGAGTCTACATACTCAACCGAGAACTTTTCCACTCTCTCATCGATCTTCTCGAAACATATCCCTTTATCTCTTGTTCGATGTAGATACCTTAGTATCCAGTTAGCAGTATTCCAGTGCTCATTTCCAGGATTGTGCATGAACCTACTGACTATTCCAATTCCGTGAGCAATGTCAGGACGAGAGCATACCATAGCATACATTAATCCACCCACTAAAGTGGAATAAGGGACATCCTTCATCTTGTTTTTCTCTTCGTCCAGCACGGGCGAAAGTACTTAATTTGAAGTGATGAGCCAATGGGGTACTAACGGGTTTAGTATCTCTTTTTATTCCAAACTTGCCCGAGTAGCTTCTCAAGGTATTGCTTTTGAGATAGACACACCGAACCCTTCTCTCTATTCTTTTTAATTTTCATCCCCAAATTCTTCTTAGATTCACCGAGATCCTTCATTTCAGACTCCTTTTGCATTTGTGCTTTCAACTAATTGATCTCATTGATATTGCTTGAAGCTATAAGCATGTCGTCCACATAGATTAATAAGTAAATGAATGATCCTTCTCTCAGCTTCTTGTGACACACACAATGATCATAGTGGCTTCTTGTATAGTCTTGAGCTTTCATAAACTTATCCAATCTCGAGTACCATTGTCTATGTGACTACTTTAATCCATAGAGAGATTTTTTGAGCTTGCATACCATATTCTCTATTCCTCTTTTTTGATACTCTTCAGAATGTCTTATATAGATTTCTTCAACCAACTTTCTATGGAGAAAAGCTGTTTTCACGTCTAGTTGTACCAACTCAAGATTTAATTATACAACTAGAGCAAGTAAGATTCGAATGGAAGAATGTTTCACCACTTGAGAAAAAAATTCGTTATAATCAATTCCTTCTTTATGAGCATATGGCCACTAATCTGGCCTTGAATCTCACCCAGCTCTTATCATGAACACCCTCATTCTTTGCCTATACCCATTTACATTTTATAGCTTTTCTTCCTTTAGAGCATCTCCAATGCATTCAATGAATTGGAAGAAAATGTGTCACCAATCACTAAATAGACAATGTCTAATAGAAATACTACTTCAATGCACAATGTGGAATACTATGTGAAGCTAACGTGGCACTATAAAAAATAGAAGATGTGAAGCACTCCTTCTACATCTAGATGCTATGTGAGAATGGTGAGTCAGCAATTGTTTAATTTTTGACTTAATTTTTTAAAATTGTGTTAAGTAGATTAGTTTTATTATTTTTAATTTTAAAAATAAATGCCACATAATCAATATTATTATATTGTAGAATGAACTCATTGGAGAGAATTTTTGGACTTCACCGTCTATTCATTCTACATAATCTAGAAGTCCATCTATTTAATTTCCACGTCAACTACAATCCATTCACTGCATTGGAGATGCTCTTAGGTAGCTCCATCAATTCCCATGTTTTGTTCTTTTCAAGGGAAAACATCTTTTCATTCATAACTTCACGCCATTGTTTCTCTTCCTTACAATTTACTGCGTGACTAAAATTTGTAGAGATGTCAACTTCAATTATCGGCAATGCATATGCCATATAGGCCACACAATCTTTGTATCTAGTAGGTATTAATATCTCTTTTTTCCTTTCTCTTGGCTATGCACTCATTTTGCTCACCGAGCTCTTCTACATTAGTTTCGTCATCTTGATCACTCTCATGATCATCATCCTCTTCCTCACCTTCTCTTGAGCTTTCGGTTACTTGTTCCTCAAGCTCCATCCTTTGAATAGTCATCGTATCTTCTCTTAATTTCATATAGCTTTCGTCAAATGTCACAACTCTACTCACTACAATTTTATTAAGTTATAGACACCATAATATAAAACCTTTCACACCATCGCTGAATCCCATAAGCATGGCCTTCTTTACTCGAGGATTCATTTTGTTCTCTTTCATATGAAAATAGGCATGACACCCAAAAATCCGCAGGCTATCATAATCATGTGCATGTGCTCCAAACCACAATTCCATTAGAGTTTTCCCTTTTAATGCAGCGAATGGCAACCGATTTACCACATGGCATGCATAGTTGAGAGCTTCGGCCCAAAAATTCTTTGGCGACTTAGCTTGCAACAGCATGCATCACACCTTCTCAAGTAAGGTTCTCTTCAGTCTCTCGACAATCCCATTCTGTTGTGGTGTTCCTCTTACACTAAAGTGGCAAGTGATTCCTCCTTTTTGCACACCTCAATGAAGAGATCAAAGTGTATTCTCCTCCATTGTCACTCCTTAATACTTTTATTTTCTTACGAGCCTTGTTCTCCACCATCTTCTTCAACCCTTTCTCCACCATCTTCTTCAACCCTAAGAAAATATCTAAAACTTCATACTTGTGCGCCATCATATATATCCAGGACCTTCATGAGTAATCATCAATGAATGACACAAACCATCGCTTTCCCCCGAGAGAATATTTTTTGCAAGCCCCCAAACATCAAAGTGAACATAATCCAATATACTTTCGGTTTGATTAAGTGATGAGTCAAATTTTGCTTTTGTTTGTTTTTCCAAAACACAATGTTTATAAAAGTCTATCTTACCTTTTTTTCCCTCATTTTAAGAACCCTTCCTTAATCAGTTCTTGCAAGGCCTTTTCTCTGACGTGTCCTAACCTTATATTTGCACTCTATCAACCACCATCGCCATCCCTTTCTCTGACGTGTCCTAATCTTTATCTATTTGCACTGTATCAGCCACCATCGCCATCCCTTTCTCTAATGTCTTGCCTTTTAACATATAAAGCAAGTCATTCCTTGGACCTCGCATCACCACTAGTGCTCCATTTACAGCTTTAAGTACATTATTTTGTGAGAAAAATTAATAGCCCTTTGCTTCAAGAGTGTCTAATGAAATCAAGTTCTTTTTCAAATTTGGAACGTACCTTACACCATGTAATTCTCAAATTACTCCATCATGGTGTTTGATTCTAATGGTGCCGATAACTTGCGTTGTGCATGGATTGTCATCTCCCATGTACACCGTTCCATTCATAACCAATATCAAGGACCCATTTATTCATATAGTCCACGGTACTTGATGCTGATAGAGTACAAACAAATTCTACATCGTCTGTCTCAACCATATTAGCCTTTGCATCATTAGGTTTCTTTCCTTTAATCTTTGCTTTAATCTTCGGGCAAACCTTCTTCACGTGTCCTTTTTCATGACAAAAGGCACACTCATCTTTGTCCAAAGACTTCGTGTATCTCGAGGCTCCTCTAGTATAAGATCTACCATTTTTTCGATTGAAGTTCTTCTTCTCATTCGATCTCCCTCTTACCATCAGTGATTCAGAGTTGTTACGTTCTTGTCTATCAAAAAATATCTTCATGGCCATAGTTCATAAGAGCACTAGAAATTTCATCATATTTATTGTCTCTCTTCCATAAATCCATGTAGTGACGAACGGTTCATAGAATACAGGTAAAGAGTTCATCAATATCAATACTTTGTCTTCATCTTTGATAGTTTCTTCCAGATTTTCCAATTTGGCAACAAGCTTGTTGAAATCTTCAAAATGTCTAGTCATCTTAGTTCCTTCTTTGTATTGGAATCAGTAGAGCTTGCTTTTAAGATGAAGACAATTTTCAGCACACTTCTTCAAATATTTAACCTCCAATGTACTACACAATTCCTGTGCAGATGTGATATACATCACGCCATATTTTTGTTGATTTCCCAAGCACAAACAAATTGTAGACATGCATGAGCATTCAATCTCTCCCAATCCTCCTCTTTCATTGACAGAGGCATGTCGCCTAACACAGTATGCAGGACTTACTATATCAGAACATCTCGAACCTCACACTGCCACATAGCAAACTTGTTCATTCCACCAAATTTTTCAATCTCAAATTGAGCACTTTGAACCATTGTCTTGCTCATCTTAGCATTAGAATTTTCTTTATTATCTTCGCCACTGGTGGATTTATTCTTCATCATCGTTCAATTTGATCAAGAGCCTATTCTCTGATACCACTTGTTGTGCAGAAAACCAATATCAAAACAAGAACAATTAACGAAGAACGAAAAACTTACACAATGATATACGAGTTCCTCCAATATAGGAATACCTCTCTGCAGCTGAATATTTGATTAATTAATCACACAATTACAAGAGAACTCACAACTCACAATAGCTTTCAAGTACAATTGTATGCCTCTACATATATTGTTGATCATATGATCACATATTTATAGTAGTTTCCAAAGAAGAAACCCAATAGGAGACAATATCCTAAACTATATGGGAGAACTACATCCTAAACTAAAATAGTATTCCAATAATAATAGGTAGGGATGGCAATTAGGCCGGGCCGCCCATGGGCTCGGCAGCTAGGCCCGTTATGGGCTTGGGCCGAGCCAGGCAAAAAAAAACACTCGGCCCTTGGAAATGACAGGCCGGTCCGTTGGACCGGCTCATGGGCCATGGTCCCCATTGCCATCTCTAGTAATAAGACAAAGACCAAATTGTCAGTTTGCGTCCAAACCAACCTAACAGTCCTGTAGCTTCTCTGATACCTGTTTTAGTTTTAGACAAATGCTGATTTTATGCCAAATCCAACAGACATATCTGTATCAAAACAAATAAAATTATACAAGCATTCAACAGAACTTATTAATCTCGAAGCATAGGTTTTCCTATAAAATTTTCAGTTGCGTAGACCCTAAACCATAATTTCACACGCATTTAATTTTCTAGCCACCAAGTCTTTTCCAACTAGAAACGGAATAAACCCCCAATAAATCTGCAAACCATAGCAGAAAACCAACAAATTCCAACGAGAAAAGTGTATTCGAACTGCTAATGAAAGAAGAGAATATGAAAAAGATCACTGACCTTTTCCATTGACAGAAGATGAAGGAGCAGAAGAGACTGTCTGGCAGGAGATTCGTCGACGAATTGCCGGAGAGGAGATAAAGACGCTGGGAAATCGTCGAATGGTATGGCCGGATCGAGAGAGTGAAGAGGCTGAAGATAGAGAAACTGAGTCCGGCGAGGATACGGAGGAGAAGTGACATGACATAGCCGCCATCGGATTTTGCCGTTCGTGCACTGAGTGAAGTACTGAAGTGGGTAGGTTGGTTTAGGGCAATTATTTTCTAGTAGCGGCGTCACTTCGAGTAATTTAGAAAAAACTAAAAAAGTGATAATGACACCTTAATTTTTTATTTATAGTGTACTATATTTTAATTACCATTAAAATCTTCTATCTTTATTTATTGTAATATTTATATTTTGTTATAAAATTATAGATAATGATGAACGACTATTTAGTTGATTTAGATATCATGTAGTTTATCTCTACTTACTCCTACAGAAGAATGTTTTTCTAATTAAGTCAGAACTCCCTTCTAACTCTATAAATAAAGGTCGTTATTATAATAAATTAACATACTTGAGTTTTAACTCTCTCTAATCTCCTCTCTTTTCTATCTATTTTTGTATAGTTTCATAACACGTTATCAGCACGATAGAGCTCATCCAAAATAGAGAGAAAACCCGATAGTTAGTTTAGAAAATTCGCAGAATTTTGGCAGCTTATGCAGTTGTAATCAAATATTGATATCTCAAGATTCCGTGGTCCGATCATTATAAAATTTGGACAGTAACTTCAAAATTCATTGTTCTTAAAATTCAACGGTTATGATTAGGATCACACGGTTCATGTTTGAGAAATCGTTGTGTGAACAGTAACTATTTTTGAATTAGTTGGAAGAATTTGGACAATCTGCGCAGCTAAGATCAAACGTTGATCAAAACTCATTGTTCTTGAAATCCAACGGCTGTAATTAAGATCTAATGGTTCATTCGTGAGAAATTACTACATGAACAGAGATAAGTTTAAATTGCGTATATAGAGATGAAGTCAATTGAGTTAACAAAGCGATCTTTACTTTCTGTTCATGAACAAATGTCAGTACTCTATTTGATATCATATTTGATTATATATTTTTCAGTATTGATATTATTTGAATATTATTAATTATTATATATCAATATTTAAAATAATATTATGTTAGTATTCTTGAAAAATATCAATTTATACAAATTAATATTCCTAAAGAATATTTCATTGGTCTTTCACAAGAAGTACAATTTTATATTATATTAATATTTAAGTATAATACACTTGCTCTCGAAGAGCATAATTTGTTAGACTTATTATTAAGTTATTGCTCAAGAAGCGTAATTTAATAAATCTAATATCTTATATAAGAATATTTTGTTGTTCTAGAAGTAGCACAATGTTATATTATAGTAATATTTCAGTAGAATATTAATTGCTCTCGAAGAGCATAGTTTTATAAAATCTAATATTTTATAAGAATATTATAATATTACTTATGGAGAGTAAATATTTACATCAAAATAATGATTTGTTGTAGCTCCTGAATAAGCACAACTTTATAATATTCTGACAAAATATTAATTGCTCCTGAAGAGCACGGCATTACAATTTTAATATTCTAGAAGAATATTAAACTATTACTCCTGAAGTAGCAATATTTTTTAGTGTTCAATTAACTACTATGTTATTTTTTATCTATTTTTCATATGTAGTTATGAATAAAAATTAGCATGAAATTATTGTGGGAAGCTAATAAGATTTGTTTATTTGTTTTAATTGTGATTTTTCTGAAGAAACACAATTTTACAACTTAATCAATATGAATATTGTATTGTATGTCACAACTCTAACTTATAAATATTCTAGAAGAATATTTTATTGTTGCTTCGCATAATAAGCAAAATTTTATATTATATTAATATTTCAGTAGAATATTAATTGCTCATGAATAGTCTAATTTTATAAGATATAATATTCTTATAGAATGTTATAATATTGCTCATAAAGAATAAATCTTTACATCAGAATAAAGTTAACATTTTAAAATAATTTATTGTTGCTCATGAAGTGGCACATTATTATATTAATATTTCAGTCAAATATTACTTGTTATCAAATAGCGTAATTTTATAAGATCTATTATTTTATAAAATATTGTATTAATACTCCTGAAGAAATATAACGTTATGAATATCAATATTTTTAAAAAAAATAATATTATTGTTTCTGAAGAAACACAAAGTATAGAAAATATTCTAGAAAAAATATCGTATTGTTGCTCTTGAAGAAGCACAACTTTACAATTTTAGAATATTAATGTTGTGTAATATTAGGGTGTTGATACTCTTAAATAAGTACTATATTGAACCAGAAGTTCAATATCCTAAAAATTTTATTGATTGGCAATATCGGTTAGACCATTCCGGATCAACATGATGTGAATTATGAATGAGAATATCTATTGAAAACCAGAAGATTTTTCAATATAATGAATTCTCACTTTATGCTTGTTTTCATGGTATATAAACCAGTAGACCTTCACTAATTAAATCGGAACTGAATTTCCTACATTTCTAAAATTATTTAAGGTGATTTATAGGGCCCCATCACTCTCCATGTTGACTCTATATATTATTTGTATATAATAGATACATCTACTAGATGATTGTATGATGTTATTATTCGCAACTTGAAGTTTGCGAGATTACTTGCTCAAATTTTAAATAATGAGCATAATTTTCAGATTATACAACCAAGACGGTGATGTGTCTTGTCAATGCTAGTGAGTCTAAATCTCAAACTTTTAATAAATATTAGTTGAGATGATGTTAAATGGTTTAGCAATATTGTTTTTCAACGCCTCCAATTAAATTCTAAACCATTATTATTGAGAACAAAGCGCTTCCCATTTTTGTCTAGAGAATGCTATTTTATATGTTGAAATACTTATATGCATCATGCCAACATCAAAGTTACCCCACTATAGTTGACTTATGGTCAGAGCATAATATTATCCATCTAATGATTTTTGATAGTGCAATATATGTACAATCGGTCTATCATAGTGCACTGAGATGGGCTTTGAAAAATGTTGAGAATATATGTTTAGTAGGGAACATTATAAAATATATTAAGTCCTAACGGGTGATATTTTATAATACTGTTTTTCAAATGTCATTTTGATAAGACATTTTTCTCAACATTAGGGGAGAAAATTGAGTAGCTGGAAAGAATACATGAAAATACAGCATATTATGTTTTCTAGATCCTTGCACAAGACAATATGAACCAAAAGTTCGATAAATAACTCATTTATAAGTTATACATTTGTCAGATGCATTTACTGACCAAAGAGATTAAATCAAATCTCATATGCCAGCTCTAAATGCTCCAATTTATATTAACGTCCTTGGAGGACAATCCATTAGCATTATATCTGGTAAATTAATGACACGCCGAAGCGTGGTGATATTTGATTTCAAAATTCTCAAACTAAAAATGGAGCCAATTATAAAGATGGTCTTATTGATGAGGTGTATACTCTTGGAGAGTATATAGATATAACTAATTATAAAACACGAGAAGAGGTTCAAATTAATGAAAAATAATAAAACAAAAGATCTCGTTAAGTTATGTCGTTATGAGAAAGAAATGGATTCAAAAATAAATATTGTTAACAACACTTTTGTATATAAAGAAGCGCTTCATATTATAAAAGGTAGTGAGGATATTGAAAGAAATCTGTCAATGAATTAATTAGCCAAATAAAATGATGCAATCTAAGTAAATTGAACTGACTAGAGAAACCTAAAGTTTTCGGACCTATAGTCGGAGCACCTAAACGTGTATATTTATGCGAAAATGAAATGAGAAAATTAAGTCGTAACATATAATGAACGACTTTTAACATTATGAATTTCACAAAGGCTTATGTAAAAAAATCATAAATTGATATCTTGTTAGTCTGTCAATGCATGACATATCTGCATATAATGAATATTGTTATAACCATCTCATATGGTATGATTAATAAAACAATGTATATAAATCCCTGGAGGATTTAGTATGCATGAAGCATATAGTTCAACTTTTTGAGAACTTAATCGATCAAAGTACATACCTAAAGTGATATTATGATGAGGGGGAGTAAATACGCGTTGTACTATTTTCCTTGACCAAGGTTTTGTCCCATTGGATTTTCCTGGCAAGGTTTTTAATGAGACAACTTTAATGGCGTACTAAATAATTATGTACTCTTTTTCTTTCACTAAGATTTTTTCCCACGGGGTTTTATCTAGTAAGGTTTTAACGATGCATATTCTTTCTGTAAATAACATACAATTGGAAGTGGTATAAATATCATAGTTATGGATGTTCATAACCTACAAATATTTTATCCTCATCATAAACATATGGTAATACTCTCGTGTATTATAAATTGTATATGAGACCTCTGAAGGGAACAACAACAAGATCTATTTTTAATATAATTGCATCAGACCATCATGTTGATTACAGTCAACCAAAGATAGTGTATGAAGATGATATTGCTGGAGGTTATAACATGGAGCACATTTCACTAGAATTGTTGTATACAAATTTTAACAAGATGGCGACATTGAAGACATTGACGCACAAGATATTGATAGCTCGATACAAGTTTTTTTTATTGATTGAAATCAGTTGGAGTAGCTGTACTCTTTTTCCTTCGCTCAGGTTTTGTCCCACTGGTTTTTCTTAACAAGGTTTTAATGAGTCAGCATTTGAGTACTCCAATTTTTGATAATTTTTCTTTCTATTGGTATTTTTGTCTCATTGGATTTTTGCCAAATAACGAACCAGTAATTGTGTAATAAGTCATTCAAGGGGGAGTGTTATAAAATTATAGATAATGATAAATTACTATTTAGTTGTATTTAGATGTCTATGTAGTTATCTACTTACTCCAGAAGAGTGTTTTCTAATCAAGTTGTAACTCTATTTGGAACCCTATAAATAAGGGTCATTGTTATAGTAAATTAACATACTTGAGTTTTGACTTTCTCTAATCTCCTTTCTTTTCTATTTACTTTTCTATAGTTTCATAACATATTTCTAGTTTTTTTTAAAATTATTATTTTAAATCTTATCCTTAATGATATTTTTGTCAAGATATTTTATTTATGTACTTTAAAAAGAAGAAAAATATTTTTTATGACACTTTTGTATTTTTTTTTTTTTAAAAATATGATGGACTTAGGCTTCATTTGATTTTGATTAAAATTTTACTACAAAGCTAAAATTCAAATTGACAATTAATTTTAACTACACATTTTATGAAAAATTATTATCTGATACAAGATGTATTAATTAATAAAAAATTAATAATAAGAATGCGATAAAAAAGTTGGGAGCATGAGTGCTACATAAGCAAAGATTGAGGTTGTCTGTAATTAAAACATGGTTCAACAAATAAAAAAAAATAGTGTAAATATAATTATATAATAACACCCTCCAAGGAACAATTTGTAAAGCACCACTTTCCCTGCTTAAACTTTTAATAATCCCTTTGTCTGGGTGTGTCAAAATAGGTGGACATGTTCGACCGCCCCGCCTATGTCATGTTTGATGCAAGCTTGATAAGTCAAAATGTCTTTAAAATTTGAGAATTGAATCAATTTGCAAACCCGCCAATATTGCTGGGTGTGCTAGTTAAATTTTTATTTTTTCTTCAAAAATTTGAAATTAAGCCGCAATGGGAAAAAAATTTCTCATTGATGTATTCGTAAGTCCAACAATCGAGCAGATCGACCTGTATGGGTCATTTGGCTAGCAAAGGCAGAAATATAGTTATCATTGCTCCTCACGTCAATCCCACGAGCCTATTTTTCTGGCTCCGATTTTGTATAACCTCAATTACTAATTTGAAGTTGAAAAATATATTTCATTCAAAGAGAGGTGGGTGGGGGGTGGGGGGTTTTTTTGGCTAGCTCCGTAGGTAGTGCTTTCTCTTAGTTTGAAGGCTAGATGAGTTCTTCTATCTTTTATCACTTAGGAGAGTGGCCCTCATCAACATTTATCACCATTGACACTATTTCTTTTCTTTCTAGTAAGAAAGTTAAATGAGTTTAATATATTTTTTTTTTTTTTTTTTTACGAAAAAGAATTAGATATTGCATTAGTTCATGCATTATAACAAGAATTATGTCCTTGTTCATTCATTATAGCGGGCCAACTTGTAAATCGATCTAAACTCAATCAATCTAGTCTTAGGTTAAATTTTTTAACAACATGCATCACCCTGAGCCTCACCGTCTGAGCATTTTGACATCGCTACCTTAGCCTTACTAATTTGAGTAATTCTTCAAGAAATATGTTCGCATGATTGCTGTAAATCCCCCCCAAATTATCCCTGAGAATTAGGTTTATGAGATGTGGAATTAGAATTGGCCCAATTGGGCGTGGATTGATCGTTTTGGGCTTGATTACTTCAGAAGCATATTAATAGCTTAGTGGCTATTCGAAGGAGTCCCCAAAATGGCCCAATCAAAATTAAAATCTACAAGACTTTTTATGGGGAAATTTACAAAAATATAGGCTATTTAACATAATATTTCTAAAAATAATAATAATAATACATCTTTTATTTTTCAATAATACTGTAAACTTTTTTTTTAATATATCTTTTTTGCAATATGCATTATTTGGAGTAAAAAACTCTTTAAAAATAAACAACATATCACAACAGAATAATTCAATTAAAAAAAAAAAAAAATTTCAAAATTTATATTGCAATTAATTGATATCAAATTGATCCAAACAATGCAAAAGGAAATGTGGACAGCCAATTAATCATTTTTTTAAAAAAATTAGTGTTTAAATTAAAACTCAATTGATGATGTTTGTCCTCTTCTGATTTAAGATAACAACATCTCCATGTTATTGTTAGTTTTATTTTATGTTGAGTTTGTAAAATTTGTTATTT
Source organism: Forsythia suspensa (assembly GCA_023638005.1). Lineage (NCBI taxonomy): Eukaryota > Viridiplantae > Streptophyta > Magnoliopsida > Lamiales > Oleaceae > Forsythia > Forsythia suspensa. The sequence goes on from CM042663.1 coordinate 22,010,719, forward strand.
TTCCAAATCATATTCTTGTCAGTGTTATTTTTGTGTTGTTATTGCAAATCAAGATACACATTGATGTTATGCAAACTTATGAACTCGTTGTAAAACCGTTAATTTCAATTTATTTGTTCATGTTGTTGCAAAAGCATAATGTCACGATGTTAAATGTCATTCTGTATATGCTACAATGTGACAATATCTTGTCTCTTACATGTTAAACTCATGTTGCCTATTGTGTAACTCGTGCTGTGCTTGTCACGTTAAACTCGATAATAACACAATAATGCATCGTGATGTGTTATAGATTATGTCCCTTTTGTGATTTAATTTTGACATATATTTTGTGTTTCATGATATGTTACATTTGTTGAACCTGATTTGCATTCTTATCCTAAGATTTGTTTAGTCTTATCCTATCTCGGTCGACTAACTTGTAACATAATATTTACAGATTTGGATAAATTAAATGTTTTCATCAATTATGCACGAGATACATCAGGAATTCTTGTCACAACGGAATGTAGTTACTCTGAGCTTGTTGAATTGATAATAGCGGGCTCTCATTACAACTCAATTGTAGAACATATGCTATAACAATACAGTATGAAGTCAATGATAACATGGCACCGATTAGGATTATGAACGATAACACACCATTGTTTTATTTGGAGCTCAAAAGAAAGGATCAATTGTTAACAAGATACCTATTGCGAGTTGATGTTACACTGCGAGAAAGTGCTTGAAAAACCTAGGCATGATAGTGATTTCTGAGCATTGTTCATTTTTTTTGTTTCAACTTTGTTATGATGTCATACAGTGCAGACGCCATGATTCTCGCACCAAGCCTATGGCTGAGTTGTAAGTAGTAATCTCAATCCTAAAATTAACATAAATAAATAAATCAAGATGAGTAATTCACTTATACAACCCAATCATCAAGAACGTACTTTTATTACGCAAATATCAAAATTGTAGAAATGGTGAATCAATTTACACATAAATGATTAATAAATTATTATTTATATAGCTCCACATCCCAATAATACCAAAAAAATAAACAAAATTGTTGCATTAACATCTTCAAAACATCTTGTTGAAGTTTGACCTTATGTTACATTCAAATCCTCAATTGTAACGTGGTTTATAACACATCATCTAAATATCAATTGGGTCGATTCACAAACCACTTAGTCGAAATAAATAGTTACCACATACCTAAATTTCCAAAAAAAAATTAAAAAATGTATGCTGGTGGTGACACATGCAAATTATATTACATTTACCATGAAACAAGTCAGATTGTGCAGACATGTAGAGCTTTTGCATCAGGTGTCACATTTCACAAATTTCAATTGTAACATATTACCAGGGGCGGAACTATGAATTTTTGGAGATTGAGTTGCTATTGAAAAAAAAAATTGCACTTCAAAATCAAACTATTACTAAAATAAATTTATACTAATTTTTTTTACACTATAAAAAATGATTTTTTTGGGGACGGGACCTGACTATAATCCGGTCCCGCCTCCCTAAATCTACCCCTGCATATTACCTTGCACATCATCGACGATGTGAAAAGGTGAGTCAAATTACAAAAAAATTGTCGACATAAATTATTCAACTAACTCATCCATCCCATAAAATAGAAATAAACAAATGATAACATTCACATCGCCAAAGAATCTGATGTCATATATGATGTTATGTAACAACTCAAAACTCGTTTGTAGCACAAATGGTACGCACCATTAAGTTTAATATGATATATTACACATCGTGAAAAGTTTCATAATGTTGAACATTTTTCATCTTACAATTGAAGTTTCTGTTACATTTTCAATACTAATCTTACTATCACTGCTTTTGAGGGGACATTTTCAATTTTTAAAAGTATTCAATCGTTGGCGAGGGGTATCGTTAACTACAGACTTAATTGGCTCCACCGAGGATTCATTCCTTGATCTAGACTGAGTAAGTCAACAACTAGTTATGTTCATATAGTCGAGTTTGGACTGTGGAATCGCTACAGATTTGTTGCCTTCTATTCGAAACTTTATTTTGGTAGCAGATCGAATCAACCGGCGATTGGTATTATCCATGTAGTGAAACTTTTAGTTCAAATATGACGAATAAACTGCTTCAAAATAAATATTTGATTTGTATTAGTTTCAAATTTCAAAATTAGGGTCTAGGGTTTTCAGAATGCTTGGAGGGATGAGTGATATGATGAAGACGAGTGAAGAAATTGGGTGGAAATCGATCAACATAAAGCATGAAATCACGATAAAAAAAAATTGATTTTGGGAGAATTTATCAAATAAAACCTATGAGACGTGATACACCCCAATCCCATGTGGGCAGGGCAATCCCACTTGGGCTCCACCGAGGCTGTTTGTGTCGAGGAGCTTAGACTACCGAGACTATTTATGCCGAGGAGCTTAGACTACCGAGACTATTTATGCCGAGGCTGTAAAAGTCCGACCCTAGTTGTGTGCTGAGAATGCCTCCCCTGCCAAAGTTGCAATTTAGTCTTGAAAGACTGATTGGACAACCTGCCAATATGTGGCTTGTTGCAATCATGGCCCCTTAGCTTGCAGTTGAAAGGGACTTCCTCATAAATGCTAGTGATGTGGAGCAAGGATCATTAAGAATGAGCCACTTGTCACGCATCCAAATGGGTTTATCAGTTGAGATATTTCTATAAATAGCAAACACGTTCCAACAAGAAGGGGAGGTTGAAAATATTACACACAGATGAAATATCAAGTCCTCTATGCTAATCATTCTTCAAGTGTTATAACCACTTGGAAAATCGTTAGTTAGAGGCCCTCAAGCTATTACCTCTACCATGGTATGTTTTTCCTTACCTCTTATTTCATATCCACTGTTCCTAGGCTCACTTACGTGGTTGAATAAACCACGTGGTAGTCCAAGAAAAGAAGAAAATACATATTGGAAGAGGAGGCGTGGGGTTTTTGTTGGCAGCCATTTTTAGAGGTCAACAGATTGGCGCTGTCTGTGAGAAACCACACATTCAACCACGAGTGAAACGTGATCAAAAGCCTAAACCTCATTGAACAAATGAGTTTTCTTGAAGAAACGACGCTACGTAAGTACTAATTAGGGCTAGCGTAGGTCTTTCGAAGAAGAGGCACCGGCATCTTATTATTCATTAATCAAGTTTCGATAGTTTGCTTGTTTGAGGCTTCTAAGAAGAGGCACTCGAAAAATATACATACGAGCTTATCCAACTTGATTAACGATTTAAATTTCCAAAGGCATTGCTTGTATCTTGTTGGAGCCTAGGTGACACCTCTGAGAAGAGGTACCGGCATCTGATTATTCATTCATCGAGTTTCGATTGTTTGCTTATTTAAGACTTCTAAGAAGAGTCACTCGAAAAATATACATACAAACTTATCCAACTTGATTAACGATTTAAATTTCCTAAGGCATTGCCTGTATCTCGTTGGAGCCTAGGTCACACCTCTGAGAAGAGGCATCGGCATCTGATTATTCATTAATCGAGTTTCGATTGTTTACTTGTTTGAGGCTTCTAAGAAGAGGCACTCGAAAACTATACATACGAGCTTATCCAACTTGATTAACGATTTAAATTTCCTACGGCATTGCCTGTATCTCGTTGGAGCTTAGGTGACACCTCTGAGAAGAGGCACCGATATTTGATTATTTATAGATCAAGTTTCGATTGTTTGCTTGTTTGAGACTTTTAAGAAGAGGCACTTAAAAAATATATATACAAGCTTATCCAACTTGATTAACGATTTAAATTTCCTAAGGCATTGCCTGTATCTCGTTGAAGCCTAGGTGACACCTCTGGGAAGAGGCACCGATATCTGATTATTCATTAATCGAGTTTCGATTGTTTACTTGTTTGAGGCTTCTAAGAAGAGGCACTCGAAAACTATACATACGAGCTTATCCAACTTGATTAACGATTTAAATTTCTTAAGGCATTTCCTGTATTTCGTTGGAGCTTAGGTGACACCTCTGAGAAGAGGCACCAGCATTTGATTATTTATAGATCAAGTTTCGATTGTTTGCTTGTTTGAGGCTTCTAAGAAGAAGCATTGGCATTATAAAAGCGCTAAGTCTATCGTTGAATCATTTGATTTGGAAACGCAACCCTTAAAAAGAGGCACTAGTACCTAATCAAGTTTGGGGTAAAATCTTATCGTATGCCTCTCCGAAGAAGTACTAGCGGCATATCGGAAGGGTCTTGCAAACAAGCTCCCTTATTTTGGGACTAGGCTCTTCCGCAGACACTACATACCCACACAAGGGCCTAGCCTCTTCATTAAGGCATGGCACTAGCTGGGAAAAGTCCAATATCATGTCTCATCTGATATTGGAAGGACCTCTGCAAACAAACTCCCTTATTTGGGACTTAGTTTTTGTAGAAGCGCCATACCCACAAAAAGGCCTAGCCTCTTCATTAAGGCATGGCGTCAGCTGGGAAAAGTCCAATACATGTCTCATTTGATATTGGAATAGCCTCTGCAAACAAGCTCTCTTATTTGGGATTTAATTTTTGTAGAAGCGTCATACCCACACAAGGGCCTAGCCTCTTTATTAAGACATGGCACCAGCTAGGAAAAGCCCAATATCATGTCTCATCTGATATTGGAAGGGCCTCTGAAAACAAGCTCACTTTTTTGGGACTTAGTTTTTGTAGAAGCGTCATACCCACACAAGGGCCTAGCATCTTCATTAAGGCATGGCACCAGTTCGGAAAAGCCCAATATCGTACCTCATCTGATATTGGAAGGGCCTCTGCAAACAAGCTTTCTTATTTGGGACTAGGCTCTTCCGCAGCAAGCTTTTCCAACTTTGGAGACTCGTTTCTGCTACCAAGCTTATCCCACTTAGAACTAGGTTCTTCTGCATTAAGCTTCTCCAACTTTGGAGACTCCCTTCTGCTACCAAGCCTCTCTCACTTGGAACTAGGTTCTTCTGCAGCAAGCTTTTCCAACTTTGGAGACTCGCTTCTGCTACCAAGCCTATCCCACTTGGGACTAGGCTCTTTCGCAGCAAGCATCTCCAACTTTGGAGACTCGGTTCTGCTACCAAGCTTATCCCACTTGGGACTAAGCTCTTCTGTAACAAGCTTTTCCAACTTTGGAGACTCGCTTCTGATACCAAGCCTTTCCTACTTGGAAATAGGCTCTTCCGCAGTAAGCTTCTCCAACTTTGGAGACTCGCTTCTATTACCAAGCCTCTCCCACTTGAAAATAGGCTCTTCCGCACCAAGCTTCTCCAACTTTGGAGACTCGCTTCTGCTACCAAGTCTCTCACACTTGGGAATAGGCTCTTCCACAGCAAGCTTCTCCAACTTTAGAGACTCGCTTTTGCTACCATGCCTATCCCACTTTGGATTAGGCTCTTTCACAGCAAGCATTTCCAACTTTGGAGACTCGCTTCTGCTACCAAGCCTATCCCACTTGGGACTAGGCTCTTCTGCAGCAAGCTTTTCCAACTTTGGAGACTCACTTCTGCTACCAAGCCTCTCCTACTTGGAAATAGGCTCTTCCGCAGCAAGCTTATGCAACTTTAGAAACTCGCTTCTGCTACCAAGCCTCTCGCACTTAGGAATAGGCTCTTTCGGTGCAAGCTTCTCCAACTTTGGAGACTCGCTTCTGCTACCAAGCCTTTCCCACTTGGGACTAGGCTCTTCTGCAGCAAGCTTCTCAAACTTTGAAGACTCACTTCTGCTACCAAGCCTCTCCCACTTGGGAATAGGCTCTTTCACAGCAAGCTTCTCCAACTTTGGAGACTCACTTTTTCTACCAAGCCTCTCCCATTTGGGACTAGGCTCTTCCGCATCAAGCTTCTCCAAGCTACGGAGATCGCTTAGCACAATGTCTACGCTTCGAATTTCTCACCCACTCTAAGCTTCGCACCTTACATAAATGAGAGGTCCAGACCTTGTGGGACTAAATCTCCCAATTACGAATCTGCCACTTTTCGAACGCTACCAAGTCTAGCACCTCTCATAAATGATAGAGGTCCTGAACTTATAGGACTATTGTTACGCCCCAATCCCACATGGGCAGGACAATCCAACTTGGGCTCGACGTGGGCACGGTCAAAGTCAACCGAGGCTGTTTGTACCGATGAGCTTAGACTACCGAAGCTATTTATGCCGAGGAGCTTTGGCAACTGAGGTTGTAAAAGTCCGACCCTAGTTGCGTGCTGAGAATACCTCCCCGCCAAACTTGCAATTCATTCTTGAAAGGACTGATTGGACAACCTGTCAATGTGGCTTGTCGCAATCATGGCCCCTTAGCTTGCAGCTGAAAGAGACTTCCTCATAAATGCTAGTGATGTAACACAAGGATCCTTAAAATTGAGCTACTTGTCATGCATTCAAAGGGGTTTATCAGGTGAGATTTCTCTATAAATAGCAAACTCATTCCAACAAGAAGGGGAGGTTAAAAATATTACACACACACGAAATATCAAGTCCTCTATGCTAATCATTTTTCAAGTGTTATAACCACCTCGAAAATCGTTAGTTAGGAGCGTCAAACTGTTACCTCTACCATAGTATGTTTTTTCTTACCTCCTATTTCATATCCACTCATTCCTAGGCTCACTTACGTGGTTTAATAAACCACGTGACAGTCCAAGCAAGGAGGAGAATACACATTGGAAGAGGAGGCGTGATGTTCTTGTTAGGAGCCATTTTTGGAGGTCAACAAGACGAATCCGAGATTGTGAGATCTTTGTTGGGAATTTTTCATTTTGTAAGGTTTTATTTTCTTAAAAAATTATTATTATAAGATCAATATTCTTAAAAATAGAAAAGGTGAAAAGTGTAAATGGAATTTTAGCAGTAGTAATGGATGTATTTCCAACTTTTTAGGCTTGGACTTCTACGAGAGAATTTCCTATTGGTCCTTAGGGCTCGTTTGATTTGTAAATAAAATTATTTATCTAGATAAAAATTATATGGATAAGAGTTATCCAGATAACATATTTATTATTCTCTTATTTGATTCAGCTAATTATAAGAATAAAAAAATCATTTTTAAAAATTCAGTTTTTGATAATAAAAAAAAATACAATTATACAATTATTCTTAATTAAATAAAATAAATAAATGGTGGAGCAGCAGAGGGTGGTGGCAATGGCGGGCGGGTCGTGGCAGGAAGTGGTGGCATAGGACGTTGACGGTAGCAGATGTTGATGGCCGAAAGACGGTGGCAGAGGTGGAGGGCCAGTAAGGATGTCAATGGGCCGTGGCAGCCATTACCATCCCCACCCATTGGAGATTTTTTGAATGCGGAGCTAGGGATTCAAAGAATTCATATTTACTGCAATTTAATTAATTAATTAATTTTTATTTTTTAAAATACAATTTACATTTTTAATTTTTAAATATAAATATAAAATAATATAAAAAGAGATTTGGGACGGGTTCGGAGAATTTGGAAAGAGGATCATGATCCCCGTCCTTGCTCCGATTACTAACGTGGTAGGGTCGGGGTATTTTGCCATCCCTAGACAACATATGGGTGGCAATGATTATCCTAGGTTATGAATGTTCAAAAATATATTTTATTTCTATATTATAAAGGGTAAGTTCATCTCTTTTTTTTTTTTAAAAATGAGTGAATCATTATCTGGATAAAAAAATTTGTCGTCCTTTTTCTGAGGACAAAAATTATCTTCATTTTTTACTTAAATTTTATCCAGATAAAAATTTATACGGACATAATTTCTTCCTAAACATGATAAGACAAAATTTATCTATTATCTTTAACCTTTGTCAATATACCAAACAATCCCTAAAGCAATTTTTTGGAAAATTTTGACACTTACCCTACTTTTATTTGGAAAAAAAAAATTAAAAATATCTCTTTTTCGATTTTTTGAAAAATGCATCATTTTCATTAAAAGTCACTATTTTACATTTTACAATTTTTATAAATTACCTCATTTTCATTTATTTCAATTTTTCATTAGAAAACAACATTTTTACACAGAAAGGCAAAATACCCCAACCCCGACCCGACCCGACCCGACGAGGAGGGGAATATGGTCCCCAACCCAAATCCCCTGAACCTTCTCCGAATTGATTTATTTTGTTTTATTTTTATGTTTTTAATTCAAATTGTATTTAAAAAATAAAAAATTAAATTAAAAATAATTAATTAATTAAACAATATTTTTAATTCCCACCATGCTCCGCCTTTTGAAAATCCCCGACGGATGGGTGCCATCCCTAATTTTTACAGGTTATATATCCAGGTACATGTGTGCTACTTGTATAGTAACATTAATATATTTTAACTTTTTATTAAAAAATTATATTTTAGGATAACAATGTGTTACTTGTAAAATAATATAGGTATTAATGTGTTAGTTATTATTTGATTTGTAGAGTATATGTTACTAATTTGTATGGTAACGTATATGTTACCGTGTTACAGGGTAATATGAGTGTTACTTTGTTAACCCATCACAAACCCTAACATCATCATGTCCGGCACTGTTTTCCACCATCGCCTCTACATTCAGCCACCACTATCCCTTCTGAACGCCACCAATCGAGTCGAACTTCTCTGATCTCAACCATGTCACGCTTCTTTATCACCAATCAACATCATTCCAATTGTCTGCCGATGACTACCGCCATCACCTATTGCCGCTTACCATCAACATCGTCACCTTTGCACCAGCCATCACCATTCTCAAACTATTTTTCTTGCCACCATCCATCACCATCACACTCGAAATTGAGCGCTCAAACCATAACCCAACTTGACCCAAACTAATAATAACCCAAAACACCTACAATCGTCGTCGTCTACCACCACACCCCATCCACTGCTCCCTGTCATTATGTTATCAATACAAAACATGGGTAACACATGGTAACATATTGTTAATATGTTACCAATACAGAACATGAGTAACACAATGTGTTACTAATCACTAAGCTACTATACCAACCATCCAAAACCAAATCTACCATCACGTCACCCACAACCATTACACCACCATTGATTCATGATCCAAATCTACGTTCAGCCACCATCGCCCCACCTTTACTACCATTGCACCATCATTTCCCTCACCGCCATTGCACCATCACCACTTTGCAGCAGCACCACCAACATCGCACCACCATCACCACTCAGATCTAGATCTAACAATGACCGTCGCCTTCCGCCACCATGATCACCTCACATTTAACTAAATTTAAGGCACAGCAACGCCTTTTGCTAAAATCAAGGTAGCGATTGTGGTGATGATGTGTGGGGCCAATGGTGGTGACCGTGGTGGTATGAGGTTGATGGTGGTTGTGGTTGTGGTGATGACAACATTAGCGACGTTGTGAGGTTTCAAATGATAGATGATAGACCCCATCAAGAAACTAAAATTGAACAGAGCATGAAAAGAAGAGAATGAAACATGAATAATATAAAAGGAAAGTTGAAAAATCATGGCCTAGAACTAAATCATGGTAATAGTAGCAATTTTATCTCAAAGAAATAAAAGAAGAAAACTCCAGTGAGAGAAAAAGCCTGAGCAACATAATATTTATTCCATTCTGATTGTTTTTGCGTCTGTTGAGGAAGTACATGTAGATGAGAGAGAATTTTGCACAAAAGAGGGTAAATATGATCAAATAGTTTTTTAATTATGGTAAGTATTAATAAGATTAAAAATGGATTATATTTTGATTGTTTTTAAAGTAGGTATTTGACTAATTTTGAACCAATGGTGCACTAATTACAATGACCAAATCTTCCGAAGAAGTGGTGTTAACTAATGGTGAACAAAATACTAATGGTTTAGACGAGAAATACTACAATTGAAAAGATCGGATCGATTGGGCCACTAGCAATCATGTGGAACTCGAAAATAGAACAAGGAAGAAAAATCGTTAAAGAATCTTAAGGAGACACCGGCGTGGTGTTGGCCGAAGACTCTCCGACTGTCAAGTCAGTAAAGTTTATTTAGATGAGTAAGAGTGCTAGATGGGAAGTAAATAGTTGAAGTTAAATGTTCGAGAGTGAGCTTGCTTACTTTGACTCTAATAGATAGTAGTATTTATATGAGCAAAGTGACAACCATCTAGACGAAATCGGGGATGATCCTCCGAGATTTTCGGTTAAGTGGAGATATGAAATCAGTTATATTCTAATCGCTTTGGGATGAGCATCGTCCATCTGGACTTAGTCAAGTCTATCATGATATAGATGAATTGTTTGACGACAGAGTTTCAGAGGTTTTTGGGCTGACCCGTTGGTCTCGGACCATGCTTTCTGGTTATTTGATATTTTCGAGTTTTGCCAAAAGTAGCGTTTCATCGAATGAGCCTATTTATGGGCATCGTCGTATATTTTTGAGACATTTGAGCTAGTGAAATAATTTTTACAACTACAGTTCATTAATTAGTTTAAAGAGAAAACTGCACATACAATATATATTATATAAGGATGTTCCCTCCAATTAGCTAATTTACTATCCCTATAACCACTTCTAGTTTTCAACCCTCATTGCCATTGCCTCCTATCCCATTCCAGTTTCCTCTTCTCGATCTTCTTATCACACTTTCCTATTGAGTATCCTATCTTGCTCTATTCTCGCTTCTCACATCTTTCTCCATATCCCCATCCCGCTTAAAGTACGCAAGGCGGTGAAAAAGAAAGTACGTGAAGGAATGAGAGTTTATTTTTTGTAACATTTTTATTTTTTTATATTTTAGTAAAACTAAATTAATTTTTGAACACTAACATGAATAGAAATCACCTACTATAGAGTAAGGTACTACAAAACTAAAAAGTTGAAGACTTTTATGTAAAAAAAAAAACTTCCAATGTAATTTTTTCTATAATTTATGAGTCATATGGTTCACTTCTTATAGTCTTAGCATTCATCTTCGTACCAAGAATCTTGGAACAATTCATATAAAATTGCTTTGGCCAATTAAAAGGGATTAACACTTAGAATCTATATCAAATTACCAAAACATATGCACCACGGTTATTTTAAAAAAAAAAACACTATCATTGATGCATTTCACCAAGCCATTAAGACAGTAAAGTTTGATCACTAGGAATCTTATTTTATAAAAGATTTGAAAGTGAAGATTGATTCGAAAAAAGACAAAAGTTAATGACAGTTACAGTTGCATACCAATCCCATTTTGGCACTTCCTATGACCATTCATTATCTTTTTCATAAAAATGTGCACATGTTCAAAGTTTTCATAATCATAGTACATATGATTCGATTATATATGTGAAATGACTAGCACCACTTGCAGCTGGTTCAGCATTAGTATCTTGATAATCTTGTGATTATGACACATTTAGAGTCGTTTAAGAAAATTTTAGCGATTTTAATAAAAGTTGGTAAAAATTATGAATTTCATGTGTAATTTAATTTGAAGTTTAACTAATCAAACAAGGGCTTTGTTTGTCCAATCGATAATACAAAATTATGATTTTGTATTCATAATTTTGATTTTGATGGCGTGTCACTACAAGAAAAGAGGTCTATAGTGACGACACCTATAGGGACGACACCAAATTCGTCTCTATATATAGCATTTTAGGGACGACAATAAAATGGCGCCCCACAGATTGTAAAAGCTATAGAGATGACTAAAGTCGTCCCAATACATAATAGTCGTCCCTATAGGTTCAAAGAATCTATAGAGGCGACTTATTTTGTCGTCCCTATAGGTTCTATCTATAGAGACGACTTATTTTGTCGTCCCTATAGCTAAAAAAATTTGTCTAAAATTGGCGCATTTTTTCCCGCTTTATAAGCTCATGGGACGAATTATTTGTCGTCCCTATAGGGTTACATTTCTTCTCTAAAGGTTGAGCGTCTATAGAGACGACTTATTTTGTCGTCCCTATAGGTCTATCTATAGAGACGACTTGTTTTAATCGTCCCTATAGGTCTACAATCTATAGAGACGACTTATTTTGTCGTCCCTATAGGTCTACAATCTATAGAGACGACTTATTTTGTCGCCCCTAGAGGTTCACAAATCTATAGAGACGACTTATTTTGTCGTCCCTATAGCTAAAAAATTTGTCTAAAAATTGGCGCATTTTTTTTCCGCTTTGAAGCTCATCGATTAATTATTTGTCGTCCCTATAGGTTACATTTCGCCTCTAAAGGTTGAGCGTCTATAGAGACGACTTATTTTGTCGTCCCTATAGGTCTATCTATAGAGACTACTTGTTTTGTCGTCCCTATAGGGTCTACAATCTATAGAGACGACTTATTTTGTCGTCCCTATAGGTCTACAATCTATAGAGACGACTTATTTTGTCGTCCCTCCAGAGGGTCTACAATCTATAGAGACGACTTATTTTGGCGCCCTATAGCTAAAAAAATTTGTCTAAAATTGGCGCATTTTTTCCCGCTTTGTAAGCTCTTTGGGACTAATTATTTGTCGTCCCTATAGGGTTACATTTTCGCCTCTAAAGGTTGAGCGCCTATAGAGACGACTTATTTTGTCGTCCCTATAGGTCTATCTATAGAGACGACTTGTTTTGTCGTCCCTATAGGTCTACAATCTATAGAGACGATTTATTTTGTCGTCCCTATAGATCTACAATCTATAGAGACGACTTCTTTTGTCGTCCCTATAGGTCTACAATATATAGAGACGACTTATTTTGGCGTCCCTATAGCTAAAAAAAATTTGTCTAAAAATTGGCGCATTTTTTTCCCGCTTTGTGATTTAATTATTTGTCGTCCCTATAGGGTGACATTTCGCCTCTAAAGGTTCAAAGATCTATAGAGACGACTTATTTTGTCTTCCTATAGGTCTATATATAGAGACGACTTATTTCGTCGTCCCTATAGGTTCACAATATATAGAGACGACTTATTTTGTCGTCCCTATATATTAAATATTCGTCCCTATAAGTCCTAATACCCACAAAAAATTGGCGGAATTTTCGCGTAATTCCATCAATTGGGACGACAAAATGTCGTCCCAATTGATCCCGTATACAAATTTCCAAATGAAGCACCATTTCTTCATTTTCTCTTTCAAGTCTTAGGCCACAAATTCTACCAATTTAAAGGTCTTACTTGTCATCTTCAAGATATCCTTGGTAAGTCAAACTTACTTATTCCACTTACATATTTAAGTATTAGTTTTCTGTTTTGCTCTTTTATTTTCTATTTTTCCTTTCATTTTCACAATACATTGCACTTTAATAAACCTTAGAATGTTGTTTGAAGATTAGTTTGTTAAGCACACACAACCTCATTTTAGGTTGTTTGATGTTTACAAACTAATCCTTGAATTGTCTGTTTGGACGATTTTGACATTGATTTGTAAGTTACGAGTTGTTGTATCATACATTTTTCCTATGATTGCCTCGACTATCACGTATGATTTTTGGTATTGTCTCCATTTTATTCTCCCAGTGTGGACTATGTTTAATATAGTGCGCGCACTTAGGAGAATAGAAGGGAGATGTGCCCAAATTTACACGTGAAACATAGGCAATAATAGAAATAATGAACACAACTCATAATTTTACAAATCAATGTCGAATGGCTAGGCCCATACCGAAATTAGTATTGGAGCGACAAGGAGTTAGAACATTCTCACACCACTTGTATATCGCACTTAATTATTGTTATTTTTTTTTTGGCAAAGCAAATCTAAAGCGGAAATGGAAATTGATAAGAGTTGGATAAAGTTGAATAGAAAACGGGCAAAGTCGTAGAGTTTTGGCATGGTCTTAAAGTTATTCATAAATATGGCGAGGCCATTAGCAAATGATAGGGGATGATTCAATGTCCGTGCAAAAGATGTATAAACATGATGATGCAATTGGTAGATGATGTTGAGTCTCACATATTTCGTCACGGTTTTATGATAACTACGAGAGGTGGATTTATCACGGGAGAGTGAGGAAGGGCCTGTGAATATGCAAGGACGTAACGAAGGGCTTGTTGCGAGAAGATGAGATGGCGGATATTCTTAACGATGTGGTCGTGGATGAATCATCTCACGCAACCGATTTAAGTTATGACGCTTTGTTCGATGCTATGCATTCGAGAGTTGTATCCAGAGTATCTTCTTTCTCGCCTCTAAACTTTTAACTAAGTCGATGCATTTGAAGGTGGTCAATAAGTGGACAAATAAATCAGATGGGCTATTGAAGTTGTTAAAATTGGCCTTCCCAAAATCAATCTTGTTGACTCTCACCACGAGGCTAAAAATTAATGTCGAAGTTGGGATTGGGGTACGAAAATATTCATGTTTGTAGGAATGATTGTGCGTTATTTTGGAAGGAAAACGGCGATAAAGAAATTTGTCCAACACTGCGAAAGTCGTTGGGTGCAAATAGTCGGCAAATCCTCCGGGAAAAATGTCCCGCATAAAGTGTTGCGTTATTTTCCATTGACCCCTAGATCAAGCGTTTGTTTGCAACAACACATACCGCTAGACTAATGAGGTGGCATAATACATGTGTCGCTCGACGAGACAATGATGAAATGGGTCATCCCGTGGATGGAAAAGCTTAGCGGGCCTTCGATAAAAATCACCCCGATTTTGCATGTGAGATAAGAAATGTTAATTTGGGATTGTCGCCGATGGTTTCAATCCCTTGGTAATATGAGTCATCTTACAAAGATGTGGCGGTGGTTTTGGCAACTTATAATCTACCGCCTTGGCTATGTATGAAAGAAGAAAATTTAATGCTAACCCTTTTAATCCTGTGTCCCCAATCACCGTGCAAAGATATGGATGTATTTTTACGGCCATTAGTGGATGAGTTGAAGGAATTGTGGACATCTCGTATCGATACGCGTGACGTATCAAATAATAATCAGATATTGAGGAACGCGAGCGCGCTATTATGGATGATTAGTGATTTCCACCTTTCGTAGCGGATTTGTCGGTGGAGCGGTCGTGGTTACGACGCATGTCCGACTTGTAATGAAGAGACACCTTCGACGCGTGTCATTGGTAAGGCGGCTTATATGGGTCATCGACGTTTCTTACCAAGTACTCATCATTGGCGAAATGACCGTACTTTCAATGGACAAACAGAGAGGCGTGGGCCACCGCCTCAATTGACTAGTTCAGATATCTCTGACAAAGAACTTAGTGGTGTGAAAATTAGAACACACGGAAAACACCCAAGCTATGGGGTGTAAAAGAAAAGGGACAAGGATGAGCTAAACCGGAGAAAGAAGAGCATTTTCTATGAGTTGCCCTATTGGTCGACATAAATGAGTTGAAACACAATCTCGATGTCATGCATGTAGAAAAGAATGTCTGCGATAGTTTGTTGGGTACATTGTTGGGCGATCCTCATAAGTCTAAGGATACGCATAACGCGAGACGTGATTTGATGAAATTAAAATTAGACACGAGCTGCACTTGTACGAAGATAAAGAGAGATTGATGAAGCTCGCAAAGACATTACACGCTTATTAATGCAGATCGTCGAAAGTTTTGCAATTTTATACGGAATGTCAAATTTCCGATGGTTTTGCATCGAATCGAGAAAGAACGTTGCACCTAATGAAAGCCGAATAATTGGTTTGAAGTCACATGATTGTCATATCCTCATGCAAAGATTGTTGCCCGTCGGTGTCGAGCTTTTCTAAACAAGGCAATTTCATCCACTATCACCGAACTTTGTACATTTTTCAAAAATTGTGTGCAGGTCTATAAAGGTTAGCGACATGGTGGATGCTCAACAACACTCATCCTCATATTGTGCAAGCTTGAACGAATCTTTCCACCGCTTTTTTTTGACATTATGATTCACCTTGTGATGCATTTGCCTGAAGAGGCAATTCTTGGTGGGCCCGCTTACATGAGGTGGATGTATCCTTTCGAGAGATATCTGAAGAAACTAAAGGACTATGTGCGAAATCAATCGAAGCCTGAGGGTTCTATAGTCAAGGATATGTTGTTGAGGAAGCATTGACATTTTGTTCACGGTATTTCGAAGACGTCGAGACACGATTCAACCGACCAGAGCGAAATGAAGATCTATGCGTTCCCAAAAAGCAGCTATCTATTTTTGATTCCCAATGTCGTCCTATAGGAAAGAGAAGTTTAGTTGTCCTCGAAAGTGATGTTCGAGCTCAAGCTGAGTTTTATGTACTGAACAACTGTCCGGAGATTGAAACGTTCTTAAAGTGAGTAGTTACTAATTATTTTCATTATATTTAACATTAAAATGTTTAATTATTATAACAATTGCTCAATGTAATTTTTACTATCAACAGTGAGCACAAGGATCAGTTGGAGACTCGTGGAGTTACCAATGTTAACCAGTTTGCATAGACGAATTTCCTGCTTGGTTTCATACGAAGGTAGAACAATAATAATGTTTGCATTGATGTTAGTATAATGTTTGATCGGTTAATGACTTCACATATTATTAACACGATTTATGGTCTACATCGGATACATCACCGATGTGTGTCATCAGAATTGCTATCTTTGGCGTCTCGGCCAAATGCTGTCGTGCATTCCTACCCAGCATGTATCGTGAACGGAGTTCGATTTCTAACTTATGATCGTGATATCCGACGTAAAACACAAAATAGTGGTGTGAGTATTGCAGGGAGCGGTGGTGAAATATTTTACGGGCAGCTTCAGGATATATTGGAGCTTTCATACATAAACGGTTTCTCAGTGGTGGTGTTTCGGTGCAGATGGTTTAAGTGTGACGGGAAAAGTAAGGTCACAGAGAACAACATCACAATCATTGACATTAGCAGAGAGGCTTACAAAGATGACCAGTTCATACTTGCTTTGCAAGCGAGGCAAGTGTTCTACATTGATGACCCAGCACGTAGTCATAACTGGCGAGTGGTTCAAGAAGTCAATCATCGTATTTCACGTGGGATACGCCATCGAGGGTTTTGATCGAGATAGATTTGTCGCACGATGATAGCTCATCAAACTTCTCATTGTTTGTTGATCTTGGCAATATAGACCACATTACTATGCAACGGGACGACATCGACGCCATTCAGTTGGATCATCCTGCTAAGAGAGCGTCATCGTCGAATGTTAGTGGAGACGAATATAATTTTATTAACGATACGGATAAGGATAATGAGGACGAGGACGAGGACGATAACGATGAGGGCGAAAATGGAGGTGAGTATGAGGCGCCGTAGACGAGATGATCGCCCCAAAGGTCGAAGATGACGATGATGCTGATAGAAGTAATGATAGTGACTATGAGTGATCAAAACAACACTTTGTCATATTGTACTCTGTTACTTAGTATGAAATTCGCAATTGAATAACATTTTGATAATATGTTTTGTACTTTTTTATTTGCATTATTTATGATGCGGAACTGTTAGAAGAGAAGATTGTAAAACAGCTTGAGGAGAAGAAAGATGCGTAACTTTCAGCTCGGGTGTCAGATTTAGATGAGCGAGTACATTTCGGAAGCGTTTTTCGATTCCGCACATTTTTGTTTGGTGACAATTATGGCCTTCGGCCAACATTGTCAAACTTTCAGGGCCAAATTCCATCGTTTAGGTGTCCGTTTTAGCAGTTTTATGTTTTAATTCGGTTTAAGGGTATTTTGTCATTTAACATAATTTGACAAGTACTAAATTTGAACATAAATTTGATAATGACGTTCCTGCTCAAACGTATGAAATGAGGTTAAAACGTCGACCGTTTGTGTAAAACGGTCGACCGCTTGTGTAAAACGGTCGACCGTTTGTGTGCTAAGCCTAAATGGTGGAACTCGTTCAAACGGATGAGGTAGCCGATCGACGATACGGTCGACCGCTTGGCCTCTCGCTCAAACGGACGACACAAACGGTCGACCGTATTACATGACGGCACCGTGCTCGGCTTATTTATTTTTTGGGACGACTTTAATCGTCATCAGAGAGCCCGAAATTTTACAAAATCAACGGAACACATTCTGGACTTATGATTTTCATTTCCCACCAAATGCCATTTCTCCCCCAAAATCGACTTCCCTGTGTTCATCAAAAGGAATTCTACACTCCACAACCAAACCTCCATCAAGAATCATCTCCAACCCTTCTACCCTCTTTCAATTTCGTGGGTTTTTGATTTGATGAAATAGGGTTGAGTAATGAGATTTTGGTATACAAGAGAAGATCTGTTCCTTATCAAATTAGGCTATTGAACTTTGCTTAGGAGTAAAGAAGGACATTTGGAGCGAGCAACAGAGGAGCGTGGGCTATGAAACTGGGTCAAGCTTCTACAAGAAAGAGAGACAACTGGTTCCTTCCGGTGGCCATATATGAGCAACCTTCCGTAAAGTGTTCTACAAACCCATTTTCTTTCTGGTGAGGATATCAAGAACTTGAAGTACGCTCCTCTTCTTTATCGTGTACTTCACCACTTCCATGGAACCTCCCACAAACCAGGCTGAATTTACTTGTCTACATACGATGTCGGTTATGAACTCGTGATTTGCAGATTGAGAGGAGATAATTGATAAATGTTCATTTTTTCCATCACTTGGTGAAGTTGAGATGTCGGTTTCTTCTTATTGTGGAGAAATTAGTGAAATCTATTCTTCAAAGTCGCAAAATTAGTTTATTACGGTCGACCGCTTTTGTAATCCGGTCGACCGTATGACACCGGCCTAATTCTCATGATTTCGTTGAAACGGATGATGTAGCCGGTCGACCATACACGGTCGACCGCTTCAGCTCTCTGCTAAAACGGACGACCAAAACGGTCGATCGGATTGGCGACCGTTTGGGGTCCCTGCTCAAACGGTCGACTCATCCAGTCGACCGGTTTGTCGACCGAGCACATATCTGAGTTTTTTTTTTGCCGAACTATTTGCTACTTGCTAGGATACTTTGACATTTGGGATCCTTCTAAAAATTGATCATCTCAAATACTATATACGTTTATCTATCTATTCATTTTTATATCTCACTCTTTACACAATTATACGCTTAAATTGTAGTTTGTTTTATAATAGAATAAGATCATTTTCACCTTGTGATTATTTTATTCAATTAGTGAAAGCTTATAAAATTTGTTGGTCATCTAGATATTGACGAAGATATAATGGCCGATGTATTACACCATGGAGGTGATGGTGGAGATGAGCCCACATCAAGATGCAAATAGTCTACAAGCGGATTGCCGGACGGGTAAGATCATTTTTTGGCAAAACATGGAGTGTATTCATAGTCATTTACATAGTAAACCAATTTGTATTTTTTTTTTGAAATCAGAGCGATCATGGCAAAAAACAGGGGCCCTTCGAGATCGTTACATCTTGTGAAACTGTTTCGAGTCTAACGGAAAAAGACCCTCCCCATAGAGTTTGATACAAAAGAAGGGACATATTTACCACAGAGACAACCAAAAATACGTATCGAGGGTTGTAGGAACACGTGTGAGACAATTTGTGCACCCCTACTGATAGATGGGCGAATGTTCCGGAGGAACAAAAAGCCCGATGCTACACGCTCGCGTGACACGTAAGTAAATTAGCTGTCATTTTATACCGTAAGTACTTTTAATAAAGTCTAACTTCATACATAAGTGATTTGCTATAGGAATATTTTGATGTCAATCCAAGCCGTTACTCCAACGATGATTACAAGCTCATTGTTGACCAGATCAAGATATAGCGGCCCCAAGATATCGCCAAGACAAGTCCGATGTGAATGCATACATAAGAGATAAAGGTGCCGCCAGCACTTACGCGGCCCCGACGATTTTGAGGTATGGGAAAAGTGCATAGAGCGCTCGTCGAGTCAAAAATTTAAGGTAAGCACAATTGTTTTATTTAATTAATTGAATTTCCATTAAATATTAATATTAACATTGTAATCATTTCATTTTATTTTTTATAGGATGTTTCAATGACGAACAAAATTAACAGGAAAAAATAAAGTATACTAGCTTGCGGGGGGTCAAAACTATAGTTGCCACGCAGCGTTTCGATATGGTAATGATATTATTTGTCATCCATAATTTCATTTTCAATGTCCTCATGACGTTCAATAATTCATTTCATATGCATACGTATATGTGGGACCGCCAGACCGTGAGTGGCCGAGTGTCATTGAAACATTTAAAGTCAACCATCGTGAAATGGCGAGTGGGTGAACGAAAGGGTGCGTCCAGATTATGTACGTACAAGTTAATACAAAGTGATGTAATCGAGCATTATTTCGAGTTTCACATTTTCTTGACAAATATTTTAAATTTGATTATGTAAGGAAAAAATGGTGGAGGAACGGGAAGAGCAAACGCAGCAAGCTAGCTCCAAGCAGTGGCGATCAACGAGAACGACGTTGTTCTTAAGGTCTGGGAGAGAGGAGGGACACCGTGGCGCAGATTGGGACGGAGTTCGAGGGGCACTTCCCGCTCTCACTCGTCCACTACGAGATTGCGGGACCAACACAAGACCAAAGTTGAATCTATTCAGCAACCAATGCATTGAAGTCCAAAATGGAGACATACATGCAAAGCAAATGAATGAATTTATGACATCGTTAACAGTAATCTGCAATCTGTCATGCCGGGAATTCACCGCCGACACCGCCACCACCACCTCCCCGTCGTCACGACGCATGAAGAAGAGTTAGATTCTTCTAGGGACTAAGATTATTTATCCGATCTTTAGTCTTCCTCTCTCTATCAATTTTTATTTGTAAATACTTTTGTTTTGTACATTATGGTTATTTTGTGATGGAAGTTATTGTGCATGGTTTTTAGGATGTTTTGATACAATTTGTTTTTGTCCATAATATAATTAATATTATTTATGTTATTTTAAAACTTTTTATTTCATGTTTCTATTAGGTCATTGTTATTAAATTCATTAAATTAGTAAAGAAAGTGTTATTATTTATTAGAATAAATAAATTTCAAAAAAAAAACATTTAAGATGGATATTTTGTCTATTGGGACAACTATTGTCGTCCCAATAGTTCAACATATTGGGACGACTTATAGTCGTCCCAATAGTGGACACCAATTGGGGACGACAATAAGTCGCCCCTAATAGGTTCGACCTATTGGGACGACAATAAGTCGTCTCTATAGGTTCGACCTATTGGGACGACAATAAGTCGTCTCTATATGTTCGACCTATTGGGGACGACTATTGTCGTCCCAATAGGTCGAACCTATTGGGACGACTTATTGTCGCCCCAATAGGTCGAACTATTGGGACGACTATTGTCGTCCCAATTGGTCTGTTGAAACGAATAATTCGGACGATTGTAGAAGACGAAAAAAAAAGGGCTATAGGGACGACAAAAGTCGTCCCTATAAATCTTGAAGCTATTGGGACGACTATTGTCGCCTCTGTTACTTACTAGGACGGGCTTATTGGGACGATCTTTGGGGCGACTATGTGTCGTCCCAGACACCTATAGGGACGACATTTGTACCTATAGGGACGACAAAAGTCGTCCCTATAGCCCTCTTTTCTTGTAGTGTGTTTAAAATAGGAGTGAGCATGGTTGTTAGAAATTGATTAGAAAAATGTTGGTTTTGACTAACTTTAACCAATTATTTAAGCAAGACCCATTAGTTGCTAAGTACAGGAGTTGTAAAGCCAAATGCGTTCTATTCTACAAGTAGATTAACATAGTATATTTAGTTGCTCGAAATTAATTTCGAATGAATGAGAAAATTAAAGCTCAAAGTGAATCGTCTAAACACCCGAAAATTGTTAAAAAATAGATTAAAATATTGTGGAATATTCTATAATCTATTTAACTGAAAAGTCATGTCTTTTTGGACATGTCATTTCTAAACAGCAACTTCTTTTCATCTTAGAGACATGTACATATGTCCAAAACATATGTTTTCCAACATGACATGTCTTTTGGACATACCTTTCTATGAAGTTGTGTCTTTCGAGACACAACTTTTCAGATATTATAAATAGACCTTGATGATTTTAAATTTAATAACTACACTATCAGTAAAATGTCCCTATACTTTTTGCACAAATCATTTTAGTATGAAAATAATTTTTGTATAAAGTCCAAGTTCAGTTTTTATTTATAGAGAGAACAAAATAATGTCCGATGTGTTGTTCTTGTAATTTAGAGTGCTACTATTACGAGAAGTGGTCGTTGTATTTTGAAAGACGTGTGCCGAGAATCCGTAAGCACCTATGCGGGGCAATTGTCTTAAGAAAAAAGAGTCCAACTCTTGCTTCAATAGAATCTAATGCTTCATTTTTCAATATTTTTATAAGTCGTTATTTTGCTCATTTTGCATGCACATGATTAAATTAACATAATATAAATAATGCATCAATTTTTACGAACAATCTTAAGACGAAATTTGTATGTATTTTTATATTCTATTTTACTGAATGAATCGGTATTAAAATTTTGTTAAGATTTAGTATTCGAGTATTAAATGCAGTAATGTTGTTCTTAAAATTGATCATAATTTTGAAATTATGTAATCATGTGTTATCATTAAAATTCGTGCAAAATTTTTAAAATTGTATTCTAAATACTGAATTATGTTTACATATTTTGTTCACAATAACACGCATTATTTTATTTTGAAAACTTGTGCATGTTATTTGATACAAAATTGATTATCAATGATAGCATCATTTACTTTCGATACACTCCTTGTCAATATTCATGAAAAGAGATCCGAAAAGTTTACTGGAGTGAATTTAAAGAGATAGAAACAGAAACTGCTGTTGTATCTTATGACGCTAAATGTAATGAGGTTCTAATATAAAGATTCCCAATTGAAGAAGACAACCTGTCTAACAGGATATCAGATCTAACGCTCTTAGTGGTGTTCAAAGCCAATATGGTGGACAAACCGAGAGAATGATTTATAACACAAGCACTACTCGTTACGTTTGTAATGAAAATGGGATTTCACGAGACATTGTCATTCTTAGTCATTTGATATGGTGACTAATAGTTTGAGGTGGAATAAATGAAATAGATTGTATTGTTCAATAGATAGACATAATTAACGATGTAATCAAAATTTAAAATAGTTGGCGAATTTATGTTGCTAAATTCTACCCAGAATTGTGGGGGTGAGATTGTTGTTTGCATTATATCCCCCATCTTAAGTTCAAATTTACCCCCAAGATTTGTGAGAGATAGTGTTGATTTCTTCAAATTAAAGTATTGAAATATTTGAACAACATTAAAATGTTGAATTGCAGGGCGATAAATACTTCGTGAAACTTGAAAAGCGTACGATGTTGTAAATTAAATATCCAATGCAATTATTCAAAATCTACTAGTAAACATGTTTTACTATTTAGAGTGGAGTTGTTTCTTAGAAAAGCTTCCAAATAATTTGAGTATTGGAAGATTGTGATAGTATCTGAATTTTTGAATTTTAAATAAAGCTATAATGAAGTATGATCAATTCAAAATTTCCTGGAAGTCCTCAGAGCAATGTGTATAGCTTGATTCACAATAGAATTTGAGTTTACAACTTTAGATAAAACTGGAGAGGAAGTAGAGTAGCTTTGTAATTTCTTAGATAACATTCTGTGTTGGCCTAAGCTAGTGCTTGTAATTAGAATGCGTTGTGATAGTCAGTTGGCTCGAAAGAGCACAAATTAGTATGTATAAAGATAAGTCTCGACACATTCGTCGTAGACATAATACCATAAAGTAATTGATCTCAAATGTGTAATCTCATCGATTATGTAAAACCAAATGACAATCTCGCTAACCAAATATTTACCAAGAGATCAAGCATAATCCATATCAAGGAAAATGGGCTTAAAGCCTACTAAGTAAGAATCGTTGTAATGGTAATCCAACAATGCTGACTGGAGATCCCAAAATCTTGGTTCAATGGGACAACTAATTTATGAAGATCTAATGAAGCATTTAGTAGTTAAACTCATATCCATTCTTATGATAGAAAAGCGCTTTCTGCAGAATTGTAAGGTTATGTTTAACTTTTAATGATTCCTATATCTTTAAAAAACTAAATGAAGTGTGGTACTCTTGATAGGAAGTTACCTATGTAAGTGAGAAGCGGGTCCTCGCTTCTATGAAAATGTTTCAAGACTTGAATTCTCTAAAACACTTATGAAGCCCAAAAGTTGTTTAAGGACAAAATAAATACAACTATGAGAACTGAAGGTGTTAGGGAGGTTATTGTGTGGGTACATACTATTGTCTTGGATTACACCAAAGGCTGAACAATTCAAGACATTGTATTCACTGATTGGTCAAGTAAATCCAATAGTATTCTACTAAGTAAGGTTCGAAGCCACAACCCATCTATCTTGATGTAGTAGCTTTCCGCTTGTACTTTTTTTTAGTGTCTGCATAGTCGTTTGCATTAAATTTTATTTATGTAGGAGATTGTTGGAAATTGGTTAGAGAAGTGTTTGTTTTGACTAACTTTGACCAATTATTTAAGCGGGATACGTTAGTCGAGTGCAGAAGTTGTAAGGCCAAGCATGTTCTACTCTGCGAGTAGATTAACATAGTATATTTAGTTGTTCAGATTTTATTTTGGGTAAATGAGAAATTAAGACTCAAAATGAATCGTTTAAATATACAAAAATTGTTGAAAATAGATTAAAATATTGTAGAATATTCTAGATTCTATTTAGCTGAAAAGTCATATCTTTTTGAATATGTCATTTTTAAACAACCACATCTTTTCATCTTAGAGACAAGTTCTTTTGGACATGTGTTTTCAAACAAGATATATATTTTGGACATACCTTTATATGAAGTTGTGTCTAGACACAACTTTTTAGATATTAAAAATAGCCTCCTGATTATTGTAAATTTAATCACATCACTTTCAGTAAATTATCCCTACACTTTTTGCACAAATTATTTTAGTCTAAAAATAATTTTTGCATAAAGTCCAAGTCCAACTTTCATTTAAAGAGAAGAACATTCTGGTTTGTTGTTCTCGTAATTTAGAGTGCTACTATTACGAGAAGTGGTCGTTGTATTTTGAGAGATGTGTGTCGATAAACTCTAACCACCTATGTGGGACAATTTCGACTTAAGGAGAAAGAATCAAACTCTTGTCTCGATCGAATCAAATGCTTCATTTTTTGATATTTCTGTAAGTCATAATTTTGCTCATTTTGAATGCACGTGATTAAATTGTCAGAATATAAATAATACATTATTTTTTACAAACAGTGGTTCCATTTGGTTCGTTTATGAAGAAACCGAATCAGAACCAAGAACCTATTTTCTAATGGAACCATTGGTTCTATATGAAATTATGAAATTGAACCAAACTGGTTTGATTTGGTTCGATTCCACAACTAAGTTTTTAAAAATAATGATGCAAATTACAATACAAATTTATGTCGTTAAAAATTAATTGATTTTGATTTAGAAGAAAAAATAGGGTTTGAAGAAGTAATTGATTTTAAAGTAGCTGATTTTTGTTTTAAACAAATTAGTAAAATTAGTAAATTATTTGATTAGGTTAGACGATAGCAACAAACAACAACCTATTAATTATTATAATTTAATTCATAAATTAGTACCGGTTTCGGTTCTCAATTCTTGGTTCTAGACTATAATCAAAACCAGAATCGATCGATTCTTAGTTATAGGAACTAGAACCGTTTGATAGTTATGTAGAATCGATCGATTTTAATTTGATTCTTTTGCCTACCCTTGGTATAAAATAATAAGCAATACTAGAATAGACAAAACCCAAAAAAGGAAAAACAAAAATAAAAATGTAGTGTGGTCCTACCATCAATCAATTTGAATTGAAATTAAGCTACTAGATTTAAAGGACCTTGGCAACTTCAATGAGAATGCCGTTAGTGGGTTAAATATCTTAGTCGACATCAAATATTCTCAAATGTTTTTCAGTTGTGATTAAATTTTAAAAAAATTCTAAGTTATCACTAAATTTTTCTTAATTTTTCTTGATTGTCATTAAATTTTAATTTTTTTCGAATTGTCACTTAATTTATTAAAATATTATTGCATCTATATTCGTTGTTTTGAAAATGTACATCACTCACAATTTTGATGACGTGACATACACTAATGTTGAGAGTATGCCACATGTCTATTAATATTTAAAATGGCAAGTGATCAAATGAAATAACATTTTAGTTATTTCAGTGAACTTTAATAGCAAATTAGAACATTTGAAAAAGATCAGTAGTAATTTTAAAAAAATTTTAAAGTTCAATAATAATTAAAAAATATTTAAAAAAAGTTATAGTGGCAATTGAGTAATTTCACGAGTTCTAAATTCTCATTGCTTGGCCAAATATTAGATTCGGTCCTTCGGATGTGAAGAGGATCTTTTGTCTTTGTGTAAATTGAGGCAAACTCTGTCTTATCACAAAAGAAAAATGCATTTTGAATATTAAGAATATTTTTGTTTGGTCTTTGTGTAAATTAACGTAGTGCTAAAATTCATTTTTGTTTGGAATCATTTTCAGTAGGAAAAGTAAGAATATTTTGGTCGAGATTTTTCAAATTTTATAAGTTGGTCAAATATTATTTTTATTTACGCATTCTATATAACTCACTACTTATAATTTTTTTTTTTCCAGAAAAAACTTAACTAAACAAGCACCATGTAAACCAAAAGCACTTATTATCTACCTTTCTTTGCAAGCTACTAACACCATTAAATTTCAACAAAGAAAAGAATCAATGACAAACAAAGCTTTAATAGATTTAAAGTTAACTAAATTATTCTTTCGCATCTTCGGGTTTAACTCGTCATTACATTTAGCCTATGTATGTTATTATTTAAATTATAATTTTATCTAGTCAAACTGGTCAAACATATTTTTTATCTATACATTTCATGGACCCACAACTTACAACTCACTTTTTATTCACATATTCACCTACAACTTATCCTATAAGTACTTAAAAAATAATTTCAACACTATCAAATATATACTACTATTGTTCACTTTAACTTTTAAGTTCTAATAAATGGTAATTGGATAGGAATGCTTTCTTTTTAATAAATTAAAAATCGGCTATACAAAACTCGTCTTTATATCTAAGGGTGCATTTGATTGCAAGAATTGAATTTGGGTGAAAAGAAAATGAATTCCAAGGAATTGAATTGCCAAAAAATTATTAATTGGAAAACATCAATTTTAGAAGACAAAATTTCTATGGAAAATAAAACCTCCACCTCCCCAAGAAAATATTTTCTTTATTTTCAAGGAAAATGTAGTCATTAATGTAGAAATGAGAAAACGTCTTACCTTACATGGAAAAAAAAGAATATCAATCAAATGTGTAATTGGAAAATAGATGGGTAAAGGGTTTTTTCATAGAAAAATGTGACTACCAAACGTATAATTTAGAAAATAGGTGGAAAAAAAATTTTTTCTATGAAAAAAGTTACAATTTATCATGAAAACATGGAAAATGACTTCCATGGAAAACCGAAACGTATAATTTAAAAAATAGGAAAATGGAAAAATTTTTTTTCTATACAAAAATATTTTCATTTTCAATCAAAATATCCTAAGATTCTTCGCTTTGACTTTTAAGTTGTAATAAATGAAGATCTGATGGGTATTGGACCCAAATTTGATCTCTTGGTGATAGATAGGAAGTGGCATCCCGGACCACTGAAAAAACGTGTGGACCGTGAGAGTGCCTCATCACATTAGATGATCCCCAAAAATACATGCAATGCAACTAGCCAAAGCCCATAATGATATTTATAGAAACATCAACTCTCAACTCTGACAAATTAATGTGCTGGAGGAGGTCAGTCACTCCAACTTGTGTTGTTTTCTATTGTAAGTCGGACCAAGTTGGATCTCGGGTTTGAACTACGTTACAATACAACACAATAGTCAGTAGCAGATTTAGATGAGTTCATGTGGCATCAGCTCACCCTACAAAAACTTTTGAATTCTTGTTTTTTAAATTTTAAATTTTTATTTTTCACTTTTTCTCTATTTGC
Organism: Forsythia suspensa; assembly: GCA_023638005.1. NCBI lineage: Eukaryota > Viridiplantae > Streptophyta > Magnoliopsida > Lamiales > Oleaceae > Forsythia > Forsythia suspensa. Next base: position 22,038,644 of record CM042663.1, read on the forward strand.
GCGACTTTCCACTTTCTGTCTGTCAACTTCTCAAACCCTCAATTCCATTCTTCTTTCAATACCTAGATTTGTTATTTCTACCAAATAATTGTCTATTTTTACTCAGCTCATCGGCATTAACGTCGACGACCGGCCACATTTTTTATCTACCTCAACACCAGACGCTTCAAGGTTCTCAACCCCCAGTTTGAACCACACAATTGGATTGGAGATTCAACTGTTAAATGATAGTCTAATTGTGTATATTAATAACGATGTATTTGACAATATTAATAACGATGTATTTATACGATGATTTCAAAGTATGAAAACGCGTAAGCAACGTTTATAGTAATGTATTGAATTATCTTCATTAATGTTATGTTGCTTAAAATAATGCCTAGTAAGACAGAATCCTACATGAATAATTTGTCATGATCTTCTTGAAGATAGATGCACTAATGAGGGTCCCGAACGAGAAATTTTAGTCCGGATTAGATTGGATGAACCCAAGAAATGGGGTCCCCTAACAAGAAACCAGTCCGATGGCGCGGAGTGATATTTTCTGTATTATTAGTGACAGCACAATGTGCAATTTCCCATTTCCCACTTGAAGCATTCAAGACAAGGGATTTGAAGTAGGTTCAAAGTCCTTGCATATTATTCGCATATGAAAATGAAATTCAATTTTTATTATATAAATATTTATTTCCAAAAAACAATTCCGGGAGGTCACGTGTTAAAACTGCTCGTTAAAATTAATATTCTTAAAAAATTGAAACTTTTAAGAATTTAAAGGGACGCTCAATTTGCATTTAAGTTTTGAATTCATTTTCAGTTTTATGTTTTGAGAGACTGTTTTAAAATTGTTGAAAATGCAATTAGTTTGTCATTTGGTTTGGAATTTTGCAAAATTGTTTTATGATATTTTATTCATTGAATTTGATTATTCAGTAAAATAGAATAATTTTATGCTAATATATTATCAAGTAATATATACATTTTAAAGTTGGTGAATCTAACAATATTTTTTTTCTCACTACAAAAATAAAATACAAACAAATAATAAATTGACTTGACAAAAATAGGAAATAAAAAAACTAAAATTAAAAACGTGGACAGAGAATTTTTATCTATTTTCATCGAAATAATTTTTTTTAGAATTTTTATTTAAATAACCAATAAGGGCTTGAAGCCTCGAACTACTTTTATTTTTTAGTATTTTAGAATTTAATTTTATAGAATTTTCATTTTTTTTTTCAATTTTTTAGAATTTTTATTCAAACACTTATTTCTCATGTCGAGTGTTTCTGGTATTTTCACTCAAAACACTGAAAACGTCAAAATTTTGTTTTGAATTTTATGTTATAAGTTTAGTTTTGTTTGCAAAAATATATTTTTGAAAATAGCAAACAAAACAAGTTTTGAGTATTTTACAAAGTTGAAAACAACTTGAAAATAGTAAACCAAACCCTACCTAATTCTTTAGTTGGGAAAATGAGACATAATTTAGCAAAAGAGATTTGTCAATTGCATGTACAAATGACCTAAAAAAACTTAAGCAAATGCTGGTTAGAATAGAGTAAATTCTTCTAGTGGTCTCCAATCATTTGTAATAGAATAGGGTTAATTCCTCTAGTGGTCTCCAAGTATTTGGGAGTGTGTCAATCATGTTCCCAATCTTCTATTTATGGTATTCATGTCCTCAATATTTTAATATTGTGCCCGCAATATCCCCACTCGATACAAAAATGTCTATCTAGAATGATAAATGACCACGCGACATGCACATAATATCTTACTAAAAGAGTAAAATTGTCCAAAAAAGATTTCACTCCAATATGAATACACTATGGTAGTTTGGTTCCTTGTATTATTTTTAAGGTTACTTGCTTTTCACATGTTGGTGTTGGTATTCAAATCGGAGGTAAATTGTTTTTTTGACCATTTGACAATTTTAGTTAGACAGTAAGTGTTTGTCGCGTGTCATTTAATATCTAACTATACATTTTTGGTCAATGGGGCGAACAATATTTAAAGATTAGAAATATATATGTCATAAACGTAAGGTTGAGTACATGACTGTCACACTTAAAAAAGAGTATGGACCGCTAGAGGAATTAATCCTTTCGAATATTCCTCATTGTGGTAGGTGGCTTTAATTTAGTTAATAATTTCGATTAATAAAATAAATAAATTTGTGGAAGTTTCACGGCGGACCACTTTTCTTAAGGACCACGATAATCCCACCCCCACACTATGTGATCGGTGCCCACTTTTTATTGCTGGAAGCAAGTAGAACGTATAATATTGATTAACACAAAAGTACTTATTTTAAAATTTATTATTATCTATAAGTAATCTTTAAAGCTTAATTAGACATTCAAACAAATAAGTTTGACTTACTTATAAGTAATGTATGATACACTTTTGTATTTGATATAACATTTTGTAGATTATAAGTAGTGGATCTTCCGAAATTTATAGGTAAAAAATTAATAAAAATTATAAGTGCTACGAAATATGAAAATAAAATAATATATAAATATTTATAAACACACAAACATATTATAAAAATAGATTTGAATCGAGTTACTAGATTATTCTTGAATGGACACACGGACTATTTTATTTTATAAATAAAAAGGCTTTTTGGTCACACTTTTCATGATCTAATGCATCCCTTTTCCTGTGTCGTTGTTGCTTATTGCATGAGAGCTAACCCACCACTATAATTACATATAGAGAAAGACACACACACATGACACACATGTATGTGTGTGTATGAGAGAGAAAGGGGGAGGATGTTCCAAATTGTCCATCTTCATTTGAAAATTTCCCAAAGTATAGGATGTTTCATGGAGATCATGAGTAGGTCCTACAAAACTTAATTCGAAGTTATCACCAAGATTAATATTTAGGAATATGGCCTAAAATCATTTTCCACCAAACTTTTCTTCCCACTTAAAAAAACGTGTGGGATGATATTTTATCTAATTTTATGATTGAAAATAGCACTGTTATAAAAAATTCACTTATACTGTATTTAAGCTTTGTTTAGGAGTAAGACACGCTTAGTCACGTCTCACGTCTTGAACTCGTCTTGTCCCAGTCTAGTCCTCGCTTAAGCCTTGCCTAGGTCAGAAAAATTTAAAGTCCGACCTCTACAATTAGTCACGCTTTACTCTTTTTAAAACACTAGAAAATACCAACTAAAAAATACTACTTATTTAATACGATTTAGTTTTCTCGTAAAAGGATATAATATTATAGTAGACGAATGATTCAATTTTAAATTTCGTAATCGTATTACATTAGCACATTGTATTCCTACGAGCTCAATCATAGAGTAAAAGGTTAAAAATTATCGAGTCAAATTAGAGTCAAAGATGACTAACCGAGTCAAACTTCAAGGTGTTCATTTATTGTGGATTTAGGACCAATTAAAAACGTGTGGACAAATCCACGTTCAGCAACACCAGATTTCGAGTAGGCAAAATACATGCCCTGATGCCCATAACATGAATTAATAAATCCAGATAAATATTTTTTTAAATAAAATTATTCACATGGGTCCTCCTCTAGATCTAGGTCTTATAACTTTCTTTCCAATAAAATATAAACAATAAATTTTAACTAACAGATTTTATTTTTCTTCGATCACCATCCCTATTAAACATTAGACATAAATATACCTTAAGAACGATCTAGAATTACTTTGAAATCGTCCTCAGGGGCATAGGTGAGTTGGTAAGGCTTTAGGTGAGTTGGTAAGACTTGAGGTGACGTGGGGAGAAATCTTCCGGTAACGCAGGTTCGATTCCCGTGTGGAGCAGATTTTCACTGAAATATTGTGGGGGTCTGTCCTGGGAGTTGACTGTGTTTGGCTCTCTTCTCGGTCCCCGCCAAACATGACATATCTTTCGATTCAAATTGCGCAGTCGAAGGGACCTCCACACGGGTGGAAAAAAACGCTTTTGAGACTTTCCTCTTATCAATAGAATTATTTTGAACTCGCGCAAAAATCTTATAACAACTCTTAACCGTGACAGTTGAGAATGCAAATATAAATAAAATAACTTATTTATATATTTTTATCCCTGCCCTTTAATTTGTACAACTTCAGGTATATGATGCTGTACTTCTGCTCCTCAAAAGGAGAGGTTCACACTTCCCACTGTAGCTTCCCAAATAGGAGGTCACCATTGGTCCATGTGGCATCTATAAAAGTAAAACACACCTCATGGCCAATCCTACAATTGTTGGTCCTACTCTATATCTTGAAATGAAAACACCAGTTTATGTTTAGCTCAAATTTTTACTAATATTGTCCGGTACTGTAGAGTCTATTGCATAAGACAATTCTCCCGCATTTATTAATGATGGAACTCGCACCATTGGCACCAATGGACCATCCCACGTTTCCTTTGCCTCTCGTACCTTCTTTCTTTCACTCCCAATACAACCCTGCAACTGCATTAGACACAAATATAAGTCATGTCTGCCACCTTCAATTGCCGTCCAATGCCAGTATTCCCCAGTTTATATAAATTGTTCAATCAGAACAAATTTTTTTTACCTTTTCTTTCTTTCCTACTACTGCCCTTGATAATATCTTGGTTGCAAAATCCAATTTCTTGAATAGAAAAGTTGTGTAAAAAGAGAGTTTTATCCGTGTCATCTCCCCACGGCTTTGCTATATATGAACTCTCAACGAAGACTTGCCACCCACAAAGTTTGACAGACTATACAATAGCCTTTAAGGTTTCATCCAAAAATGTCGTTTTCGTCTTCAAAAAACTTCTTAAAACGGTTCTGTGTGGAGGACTTTCATACAAGTAACGAAACCCAAAGTGGATTCTTCTCTAGCAATCTCCTGCCATCACTTGGAGCTCGAATCAACCAAGCAACAAAACTCAGAAAACACATAATTTCCCCATTCAACCCGCGTTATAGGTCAAGAACTTGCCTCAGACTCTGAAATAAGCTAGAGTATACAAAATTAAGAGGCCACTGATTCTCATTTTCTGTTGTTCATTTCAGGGCCTGGGAGATGTTTCTAGTTCTCTTGGTCATTTATTCAGCCTGGATTTCTCCATTCGAGTTTGCATTTTTGTCTTACAAGAAAGATGCCCTGTTCATTATAGACAACATTGTCAACAGCTTCTTCGCCATTGATATTCTTCTCGCCTTCTTCGTGGCATATCTTGATAGCCAATCTTATCTTCTAGTTGATAATCGTCGAAAAATAGCAATAAGGTAATCACAGCAAAGTCTATAACTGTTTATAGGGTCAAGATATCATTAACGTAGATCAAAGCAGCAAAATTGTTTACCTGTGTTATATCCGACTTAACAGGTATCTATCCACCTGGTTCATCTTCGATGTCTGCTCAACAGTACCATTTCAATCTATCAGCCTCCTTTTCACAGATCACAGCGGTGGATTAGGCTTTCAAATTCTCAGTATGCTTCGACTTTGGCGTCTCAGAAGAGTCAGCGCCCTGTTCGCACGGTATTAAAATCGTTCATACTATCATGTCGTGTCCAGTCTAGACGAGTAGTATTACAAAGAAATAAATCTTGGTAATCCACCACTTGCTTTTTTCTTCAGACTTGAAAAGGACATCCGGTTTAACTATTTCTGGACTCGCTGCACAAAGCTCATCTCTGTAAGCAACTGCTAGTTCTGTGTGGTACTACATGCAAATTTCAAATTTCCAGTGAATTTACATGTATAAATTGCTGTCTTTTCCCTTTGTATTCAGGTAACTTTGTTCGCAGTACATTGTGCTGGGTGCTTTAACTATATGATAGCAGATAGATATCCGGATCCAAAAAGAACTTGGATTGGTGCAGTTTATCCTAATTTCAAAGAAATGAGCCTTTGGGACAGATATATAACTGCAATTTATTGGTCTATAGTGACACTAACCACAACAGGTTATGGGGACTTGCACGCTGAGAACCCAAGAGAGATGCTGTTTGATATCTTTTACATGCTATTCAATTTAGGATTGACATCTTACCTCATAGGAAACATGACAAACCTTGTAGTTCATTGGACCAGCCGCACGAGAAATTTTGTAAGCCCCCCAACAAAGGAGTTTGTTAAGTACATATTTGGTATGCTGATGAGTGATTAGTTTAATGAACAAGATTTTGGTTTGGTGCTGCAGAGAGATACCGTTAGAGCTACTTCAGAATTCACAAAACGGAACCACTTGCCTCCACATCTACATGAGAAACTTTTGTCACATATATGTCTCAAATTCAAAACAGAAGGATTCAAAAAGCAAGAGGCCCTCAATGGACTGCCCAAGGCCATTCGTTCCAGCATTGCTCATTATCTATTTTACCCCAATGTTCAAAATGTCCAACTCTTCCAAGGAGTTTCACAAGACTTCCTTTTCCAACTGGTATTCTTTTCTTTCCTCTTCCTCTCACAACATTTTCTCGTGGAGAAGCCAACAAATAAGTTTGAATTATGTATTCTTCGTTCTCTGAAAAGGTCCCAGAATTGGAAGCCGAGTATTACCCTCCCAAAGAAGATGTGATTTTACAAAATGAAGCCCCAACAGATGCATATATACTTGTCTCAGGAGAAGTGGTAAGTGATCTAGCATACCTCATATAAACTAGAAAGTGTAACGAAACTCCTCAAAAATTCTTGCTTTTTGCCTTTTCACATATTTAATAAAATACTTTTTGGTTGTTGCAGGAGCTAATTGCAAGTATTGATGGGGATGATCAAGTAAGCAATTTTTACATCATTCTACAACAGTAAATTTGCATATGAATAAGAACAAAGGACTGCATAGAATTCCTCGTCATTCTTCCATATGCATACAGGTCCTAGGAAAGGCTACAGCAGGGGAAATGTTTGGAGAAATAGGTGTTTTATGTGGAAAGCCTCAGCCAATTGGTGTCCGAACAACAGAGCTTTCTCAAATACTACGGCTGAACAGGACAGCATTACTGGACATTCTTCAAGCACATCCAGCAGATGAACACACTATTATGAACAATCTTTTCCTGGTAAACTCAGAGAGCAGTATATTGCTATACCTTTTTGTTTGCAAAAAATCAAACTGAACCACTGCTTTTTATTGCAGAAACTAAACGGATGGAGAAGCATTGACATAGAAGGCTGCCATGTTCCAAGTTTGATCCACAGTAATTGGCTTGATAAAACTAAAGGCACTTATGACCCAAAATTGGATTATGAAAATAAAAGGAATTTAGACGAGCACAAAATTGAGTTATTTGGGACAGAAACGGGTGAAAAAACCAGGATTAGTCAGCATACAGAAAATGGGGCCAATATTTATGCCAACTGTCGTCAACGGAAACAAACATATATGAGCTCAAGCAGTTTTAGGTATCCCAATAGTGCAGACGCAATAAACTCAGCCAAGAAGAGAGTCACCATTCACATGAAGTTTCAAAATGACAAAATTTCACAAAAGCAATTTGGGAAGCTAATAATTCTACCTGATTCACTAGAAATGCTATTTGAAATAGCAGGTAAGCCTCCTTTGAGTCCTAGACAAATTCGAAATGAATTAGTTATGGTTAACCATAGACTTAATGAGAGAGAAAATTGGTAATTAAGGAAAAATTTCAAACTTCAAATTTTAACAGCGATTTATCTGATTCTCCCTGCATGGCTTGTGAAACTGCAGGTCAAAAGTTCGGAGAGTACAATGTGACAAAAGTTGTAAATGCAGAGAATGCAGAAATTGATGACATAAGCGTCATACGTGATGGGGATCATTTGTTTCTGCTGGCAAGCTAGTAACGGCATAGAATGCCAAGCAACCTAACAATTAGCAAAGGCTACAATCCAGGCATGCAGAGGGCTAGGCAGTTCAAACAAATTGTATATTGTTCTATTCCAACAAAATTGAGTTTATACAAATCAGTCAATGGGCTTTATAAAGAAAAGAAAGGTGCATTTGTTGGTTGAAAGGAGGGTAAATATCATAAGGGTGAAGTTTTTGACCGGGGAACACATTATGTGTAGGACAATAAGCATTTTTTAATGCATGTGGTCCTATGTAGTCTCAAGTTGTAGGTGATTTACAATCCTATGAGGGTGGTTTTTCAATTGCCATGCTCGATTCTAGGCGGATGAGTGCTGGAAACTTGGGGACTTTATGAGTGATTTGTGTTGGTGAAACATTGATAGAAGGATTTTAGATCCACAGGCTTTAAAATTTGCAAGCAATTAATTTAGATGTAGGAACATTTTTGCTAGTTGAATTAGATAAGAAACAGATCAAACATTTCACATTTTCTTTTCTTTAGTTAATGTAATTAGCAAACCATACGTGCCATATGTCTTCTCGTTTTACAGGAGAGTTAGACGTAAATGACAAAAAGATCTTTTGAAGTCCATCGACTTAAATTTTCAGAAATGCAGTATTCTATTCGATTACAATTCCTTTTTGCCATATTAAGATTAGCAACAAAAAGTAAAGTAGGTAGTTACGTTATTCTCAATTCTTGGATACTATTGGGATCAATATGTTTTCGAAAAGTCATCTTGGAAGGGCTTTGATTCCACTTATACGAAGTAATTAGCACTAATTAACAAGTGTTTCTATTTGTGAAAGGTTTCAATAATAATTTCAAAAACTAAGAGCATTTCCAATGCTACAACTTCTAAAAAAATCTATGCAGCAAGAGAGAAAAAAGAAATGAGGAGAGAGAGAATGTAGAAAGAGAAAAGAGAAGGAAAAATAGATAAGAGATATAGATACAATTTAATGAAAAAATGGGTAGAAATTGTTTAACAGGATGTCTAAACTAGGACGGCTTCTACAATAAATGTTGCCACATCAATTTTGTCCCATCCATCTCATCGCCACATCAGCTGGACATTGTTGCACATCCATCTCATCGCCACATTAGCTGGACATTGTTGCATTGGAGATGCTTTAACTTACATTTTCTTTTCTTTTCTTTTCCAATTCCAAGTATATGAAGGAGGAAAACATTCCCTTGGGAAAAAAAATCACTTGTATATTAAATTCATTCATTATAAAATGTCATCAGTTCATCGAAAGCACGAATACAATTGTTGAAGGCAAGGGCATAATTATTCAAAATGGGAACACAAAATCTAATCTCATTAATCAATTGGAATACATCTTTTTTGAAAATCAAAATGACACTCACAATTTTTAATTCTTCTACTATTCCTCAAATGCCAACACTGGAAACGACCTAGAAATCCCGGTAGTGGTGCCGAACACAATTTTCCCAGAACTGGGGTCCTGAATGCGAATATCAGAATGGGTGACCCAGATCAGGAGCTCCTTGCTCTTGACACCTGTCAGCCGCATCATCCGACGGTCCTCTACGAAAGCTGTGACATCTCCATCATAAGATACACTGCGTCCAATTGCACGAAATCGGTGCACCTTGCTCTTCTTCTGCTTCAGCCAGACGAATCCCGTAGCCTCATTGTACCTCAACGATGTCGTCTAAGGGAAGCAGGCCCTTCGGGAGGTTGATTTTCTCGAGAAGCTCGAGTGTTTTTTGCTTGCAGATGGCTTTTCCGGTGTAAATTTCGGCGTTTTCTCTGTGGGGTGCGATTTGTTGGAGCGACATTTTGAGGGAAAAATGGAAATCGAATTCTTTTGCGGTGGGGTTTGGGTTTTACGAGACGGCGGGCTAAAGGATGGCGGGGGTATAATATACAGGGACGTGTTTGGGCAAATTGGAGAAATTAGTTACTTGCAACGGCTACATAGAATTGATTATAAATTTATAAAAATTTATAATTAAATAATTAAATAAATTATAGGGAAAATTGCACAATGGTCCGATATCCCAACACTCATCATCACCTAACGAGTCCGTCCAAATCTTTTGTACTTAGTGTGAAAGTTCTAACAATAATACAAATTAAACTAAAAAGAGAATAATAAAAATAAATAAAAAAAGAACCAACTTTATTAAGCAAACGGCATAATAAAAAAAACTGATATAACTGGTTTATATAATAAGATAAACCATAATCTATATTAACTAAACCAATCATCTAATATATTCTAATATACTGGGACAATCTTTTGTGAAAAAGTCAGCAAGCTGTAACGACGAAGAAACAAATGGTAAGAAAATAGTATCATGCTGAATATGGTGATGAATAAGATGACAGTCAGTTTCAATATACTTCATACGCTCATTGGTCGGTAACTTCATTACAAAAGCCATAATACCAATCCGAACATATCAAAGTAATCAAATCAAAAGAATGCGAATTTCGAAGACTAAAATTCTAGATTAACATGATACCAAATTGACGACAAACGATCATACAAGAACTATAATTATAGAAAGAAGGAAAAAATGGAAAGAAGAAGAAGAGAAGAAGTGGATAGGAAGGGGGGAGACAAACCGTCTAGATTAACCGAAAACAAAATCAACTAATTCCAAGTTATTGGACTAGATTCCAAATCCAAATTAATGGATGCAAATATCAAATTGCAAATTTAGATTACTTGGAATCAAATTCCAAATCCAAATCACTAGATGCAAATACCAAATACTGAATCACGGATTATTATTTGGATGCAAAACCAACCAAATTCAAGAACAGAACAACTGGACAAATTCCAAATTAACTTGGACATACTGGATGTAAAACCAACTAAATTTCAGAATAGAACAACTCGAAAAATTCTAAACTGATTTGGATATAGATACCTCAAACAAGCCAAATAGTCCAAGTAATCTAATCACTCAAGACCAAAATAACCCGACAAACTTACAAGAAGACTCTAAAAAAACAAAATTTAGCCAGATGACAGTGTCTAAAAGAAACAAAAAAAGACTTAGCTGGACGAGTGGCACAAGGCCACTAGCCAGAGAACGGAAGTGATTTCAAATTTAAACCAAGTCGGATTAAACTTGCTTTGATACCATGTGAAAGTTCTAACAATTATATAAATTAAACTAAGAAGAGAATAACAAAGAGGGACAAAAGAAGAATCAACTTTATTAAGCAAACGGCATAATGAAAAATACTGATAGAACTGGTTTATATAATAAGGTAAACCCTAATATATGTTAAGTAAACCAATAATCTAATATATTCTAATATATTAGGACAATCTTATAATATATTCTAACAATTAGCACATTTTGTCTCTATTGTTTGCTCTCATTGTGTAAAACATCTTTATCATTTAGATTTTGACATCTGAGTCCTAAATAAATGTTTCTTTGCATAAAAAGTCCTTGCTGTCCACATTCGTTAACATTCCGTTAAAATGACACATCCATAACACTCATTAAAAACAAGAGGGTTCATTTGCGTAAAAAACAGTAAACTATTTAAAACCAGATTTTGGATCTTCTTCTTACAGCAATTATAAAATTTCAAACAAACAGATTAAATCACATATATTGTAATATTACATTTAAATATGATAAAGAAAACTTATACACATTACTAGAAATTGACATATCCAAACAAATGTATGCTGCCAAATACATTCTATACACTTCAAGATGTGGTTTTTGTAACCCACATTACAACCAACCCACACACAAAACCTAAATATCATGTTTTAAACTTAAACAACTTCTTCTCTTTCTGTAAATTCAATAATTGTTCTTTATACACATTCTTGGATCTAAGCAAACCAGGTATTATTTCCATATATCTGGAATACATGGGTAGATCATACTAGGCAAAGAAGCCAAAACCTCTATTTTGTTGTACAAGAATTTCAATTTCAGAGGTTAATAAAAAAAGGCATAGATTGGAAAAATAAAATTGTGCAAAAGTAATTACGAAATGGGGTTATTAGCACATTTCATCCATAACATTTGCTCTCATTATGCAAAGCATCCCTATCGTTTGGATTTTGGCATCTGTGACCTTAAATAAATGTTTCTTTGCAGAAAAGGTCTCTGCTGTAATGCTCCATATTTTCTTAACCTAGAAGGTCACTAAAATAATCTTTAATAATATTTCCTGTGCCTTTGAAGAGTTTTAAAAATGTAACTCTTGTGGAAAATAACAAGCACGCAAGAAATTTTACTTCTAATTTTTAAGGTTTTTTCATATACCGTGATAGATTTTACTACAATTTATTTGACCATCCAAATGAACTCCAAAAACTCCAAAATTTGAACTGTAGATATTTGGGATCTTGGACTATGCCATGTTAAAATTTCAAATCTTATCTATCTCGTTTGGTAGATAAAAATGTTAGACAAAATTGCATGAAAAACTGTCTTGGTGCTTTAAAGCAGCCTGCTAAAACATTCACAATAAATTTATACGATGGAATTTTTGAGTGATTCTAATTGATATCATTAGAACACATATAAAGCTTACACAGCCACTGATTTTACTTAAAAATTCCAAACGTACAGAGAGTTATGATTTTTTAAAGTTGGGGAAGGAAGCAAAATTCATAATATGAAATGAGGCAAATTTCTATCTTAAAAATTTAAACGACAATTAAACCAACATCTTGTTTTCCATGTACATTACATAATTAAATATCGAAAATACAACATTTAAAATATAGTATTTACATCATGATTGACTCGATCATTTCGACGTCAAAACTTAATTTGAATAAAAGAAGTCCATTTCATGTTCGCTAGCCTACGCCATCGTGTAAACGCCAACAATTTCAATATGAAAATTTGTTCATTTTGGGGTGAGTATTTCATAAGAAACACTCACTAGAAATATATACTAACATGTGAGAAAAATTATACGGAAACATTAATACACATGCCATTATTTCAAACGATAAATTGGTAACCAGCACCCATGAACTTAAATGTGATTTCTTTCAATCACCATCATGAATATGTTATTAACTTCAATCAAACCATAAAGTTCCTTCATAAATAAATTTACATGGCATTTATATCACATAACAACTTTTCCAAAAAAAAAAAACATTTATAAATCTAAGTATGAGTAGTAAATAAAACTACGTCGAAATAGAGTTTTCGGTTGAAGTTGTGATAGAGAATGAATTGTTAGTGCACCTTTTTTTTTTTTTATTACAAAATTCTAGTATTGTAGGAAGTTTTAAATGAAGTTGAAATGGGAAAAATAGGAGCTGAAATGTTTTGAGAAAACAGAGGGCTATTGATGGCCGAAAATGAAGGATAGAATAGTGGACTTTTGCTGTGAAATATTGTGAAGAAGAAGCAAGGTTAAAGCTTTTGCGGCTGGCTGAAAATCTGGACAAAAAGAGAGAGGATGCTGTGAGTTTTTTTTTAGGTTGAATTAATGAGGGAAGATGGGGTGTTGGAGAGTCTGGGCGGAGAATTAAAGCGTAACTTGTTCTTGAATTCTTAGTGGGTTGGTGTGGGGAGGGAGGTGGGGGAGGGAGGGAGGGGAGAAGGCGAGGAAAAAACAGTTGAAACTAGAGAAGAAAAAAAAGGCACTTGTTGCCGAATTCTGGGGCCAAAACTGAACAGCAAAGTGAGGGAAAAGTTGAAGTTTATGTTGTGACTAAATGAAGAGGCTAAATGGACTTATGGGAAGGGGCGAATTCTTGGAGCTTTTGGAGGGAAAATAGTAGTTGGTTTGGTAGCTAAAGTGTGAGGGTAAATGGTAAGAAAATGGGGCTGATAGTGGGAAGCTGGGGGACGGTTTTCTTGAGAGAAATGAGAGGCTTTTTCGCTAGAGGTGAGGTGGACTAAGTGGTGAAAAATGGGTGGTTATTTGATCATGGAGTGGATGGCTTCCTGGCTGTAAAGTGGGTCGGTTTTGGTAGCAAAGTGGCCGGTTTATTGGCTGAATTTTGGAGCCAAAATGAATCGGGTTATGAGTTGATTATATGTTAACTCTTAGGCTGAAAAATAAGTCAGGTGTTGGGCTAGAGGAGCCCAGTTTTTATTGAGTTTAATGGGTCGATTTTTGGACTTTAAATTAGGACTAGCATGGGCCGAAAAAAAATATGTAACGTTTGCTTAGTTTTTAATTTAAATGTTTGGCCTAAATTTATCAAAAAATTAACTGAAGAAAATTTATTCGATCTAAAATAATTAATGTGGCTCGGTGATAAAATAATATTCCATATTCGTCAAATAAAATTTTAAAGCAAACGTGCGCAACATTTAACGAGATAAAAATATTTTAAAACGTACTAGGAGGTTTGTAGCAACGTCTTAAAATTTTATTTACTTCAAATTAAAAGTCGAATTTTTTTTCCAGTCACTACAACCTTCCCACTTAAAATAATTTTGTACTCAAAATTTAACTTACTTAGTTTATGAGGTCCAGGTACTTAGCTAGAACATTTTATTTTCTTTCTCAAGTGATCACTTCCTCTTCGTGTCTACTCCCCTGAACTTTGACTAAAGGGATCTCTCGGTTTTTTAGAACATGGAGTTTTTCCTCTAGGATCACCGCAAGCGCTTCCTAATAAGTCATATCAATTCTTAAATCTAACGACTTATATTTTACCACATGCGTAGAATCATGCACGTACTTCCTTAATATCAAAACGTGGAATACGTTGTACACTGCTGAGAGCTCGGGTGATAATGCCAAACAATACGCCACATTTCCAAAATTTTTAAGAATCTCAAATGTGCCGATGAAATGCGGTCTCATTTTTTCTTTCTTACTGAAACGTAGTATTCTTTTCATAAGGGCCACCTTTAGAAAAAATAATTCGCTGACCCTGAACTCTAATTCATTTCTTATTTGATCGGCATAACTTTTCTGACGGTCTTGCGCTGTCTTAATTCTAGACCTGATCTTGTCTATTGCCTCCATTTTTTTACTCAACCAACTCTAGTCCTAAAATTCTTCTTTCACCAACTTCGTCCCAACAAATTGACGAACGACATCGACGACCATATAGTGTCTCATATGGTGCCATGCCAGTGATAGCTTGGAAACTATTATTGTAAGTGAATTCCACCAACGGTAGGTGACCTTCCCATTTACCACCCAAATCCAAGATGTATGCTCTCAACATATCTTCAAGGATTTGAATAGTGCGTTCTAATTGTCCGTCTGTCTGAGGATGATAAGCTGTGCTAAATTTTAATTTAGTACACAAAGCTCCTTAAAGACTTTTCTAAAAATTTGAGGTAAACATCGGGTATCGATCTAATAAAATGGATGCTGGTACCCCATGAAGTTCGATAGTTTCTTTAACATGTGCTAATTCTACCAAACTGAAATTCATTCGAATGGAAAGAAAATGCACAGATTTTGTTGAACAATTTACTACAACCTAGATAGAATCATGACTTCTCGTCGATCTATGAAAACCCACAACACAATCCATTGCAATTTTTTTCCATTTCCACTCCGGTATATCCATTTGATTTAATAACCTTAACGGCCTCTGATGCTCTGCTTTTATTTGTTGACACACCAAACATCTTGACATGAAATGAGCTACAACTCCTTTCATGTTTCTCCACCAAAATGTATTACGTAAATCTTTATACATTTTGGTTCATCTTGGATGTGTGGCATAAGGAGCGGAATGAGCTTCAGATAAAATCTCATTTCTCAAACCTTCATCTTTAGGCACACATATCCGACCTTTTAACATCAAAAGCTTTGTCCTCATCTATTTCAAACTTTTTCTTCTTTTTGATTCCTACTTCAGTCCTTATATTTTCCAAGAAATGATCATCTTTTTGAACTGCCACAATTCTATCTCTAAGTATTAACTTTACTATAAGATTTGCTATCAATACCAATGTCCACGTCGGCGGTGCTAATACTTTAATTTTCATACTCTCAAAGTCCTTGATCAGATTATCTTGTGTTGATTGAAGTGCAGGCAACTAACCCACATTCTCACTCGTGACTACATTTGCCTTACCCGGATGGCATATGATAGAGTATTCGTAGTCCTTTGCTAATTCTAACTACCTTCGTTGTCTCTTATTTAACTCATTCTGAGTGAAAAATTACTTCAGACTCTTATAATCGGTATAAATTTCACACTTGCTTCCATAAAGGTAATGACACCAATTGTTCAAAGCGTAAACTACTGCCGCAAGTTCAAGATCGTGTATTGGGTAATTTTTCGAATACTGCTTCAGCTGTCTTGAAGCATAATCTATCATTTTTCCATTTTGCATCAACACATAGCCTAAACTGAGCTTTGATACATTACTGTAAATTACATAGCCTTCTGAACCTTCAGGTAAAGCTAGTACTGGTGCAGACACTAGCTTGTCCTTTAACTCTTTAAAACTCTTTAAAACTCTATTCATACTTCACAGACCAAACATACTTAACACCTTTTCGAGTCTACTGCATCACATGACCAGCTATTTTGAAAAATCCTTGTATGAAACGTCGATAATAGCTGACTAAACCTAGAAAACTTCTTACTTCACCAACATTTGACAGTGATGGCCAATTTGACACAGCCTCAACTTTTGATAGATCTACTTTAATTCCCTTAGCCGTCACAACATGTCCAAGAAATCCTATTCGGTCCAACCAAAATTCACATTTCTTGAATTTGGCATACAACTTTTTCCTCTACAAGGTCTCCAATACTATTATCAGGTGCTCTTGATGTTGCTCAGAATTTTTAGAATAAATCAGGATGTCATCGATAAATACAATGACGAATCGATCTAAATATTGGTGAAAAACTTGGTTCATTAAATCTATAAATACTGCTAGAACACTGAAGCATTTGTCAGCCCAAAGGGTATTACTATAAATTTATAATGCCCATATCGAGTTCAAAATGCTGACTTTTGTATATCCGATGGCCTGATTTTTAGTTGATGATAGCCCGACCTCAAGTCGATCTTCAAAAATACTGAAGCACTCTTCAATTGATCAAACAAATTTTCAATTCTTGGAAGTGAGTACTTATTCTTGATCGTTAATTTATTCAACTCACAGTAGTCGATACACATTCTTATCGATCTATTTTTTTTCTTCACGAAGAAAACTGGAGCTCTCCATAGAGAAACACTTGGTCTAATAAATCATTTATCTAAGCAGCTTTTCCAATTGCATTTTTAAATCTTGCAATTCTTTTGGTACCATCTGATACAGTGCATTTGATATGGGTGCAACTCCAGGTATCAGATCTATTGTAAATTCCACTTGCCTATTAGGTAGGATGCCTACTAGGTCATCTGAAAAGACATCGGCGTACTCTCGAACCACTGGGACATTATCCAAAGATACTTCCTCAAATGGGGTGCCGGTGAGATTGATAAGAAAACCTTAACAATCTCTCTTCTTTAACAACTTTTCTGCCTGCAAAGATGAGATGAGGCGTTGAAGTGCTTTAATCTTTGACCTATAAAATTTGAACTCTTTCTCTCTCGGTCTTCGAAAGATAACTTTCTTCAAAACATATGATGGTAGCGTGATTACTACCCAACCAATCCATCCCTAGGATAATATCAAAATCTCTCATAATTTTAACATGCAGGTCTGTTGAAAAAACCAACCCATCAAAATCTATCTGAACTGTCCTAGCTAATTTAATTGTCTCTATAGTTCTCCCTGATAGCATACTAACCTCTAGTACACTATCAATTTTCTGACATAAAACGTTAACTTTAGCTTGGCGTGCATCAGATATAATTGAATGCGTGCCGTGCCAGAATCAATAAGAACGTAAACATGTATACTAGAGATAGATAACATACCCATAATAACGTTCGAATTCTGGACGGCCTCTTCATGAGTCATGGCGAACACTCTAGCTTTTCCTTTGTTTGCCTAATAATTAACCTTTTCTAGTACTGTCTGACATTGTGACACGTAGTGGCCTGGCTCGCCACACTATTAGCAGACATTCTTGCCAAAGTGAGAATCACCACTATGATTCTTCTTACACTTAGGGCACTGAAGAATATGATTACTTGACTGACCCTGTTGGGACCTTGATTCTGTCTTTTGAACTGGCCTAAATTTCGGTTCTTATTATGATCCTGTCAGTTTCTATTTCTCGAGTCATTCTGTTGTCCTTGAACTCTGACCTTTAAACTTGAGAAGGACACGGTCTGGGCTATCTTGACCACTCTGAAAGTAGGAAGCTCACAGGAACTAACAATATGTCTGATCTCTGGACGCAACCCTCTTTCATAATGTCTTACCTTTATTATTTCAGTGTTGACCAAATACGGAGCATAGCGCGACAGTTCTTCAAATTTTTTGTCATACTCAGTGATTTTCATATCTTCTTGAATAAGATGTAGAAACTCCAACTCCTTATAATCTCGCAGAGCCTGTGAAAAATATTTTTCCATTAGCTCAACTTTGAACTGGGCCAATGAGAAATTATTCTATTTTTTCTCAGTACGGGTGTGGGATGCCGAATCCCACAAGTGATCTGTTCAGCCAATTAGCATGAACTTTGCATAAAGGACTTTTTCATTTTCTGGACAAGCGATGTGCTGAAAAAAATTTCAATCGTCCGTAACCATTTCTTGGCTACAAGAAGATCTTTCCTACCGTCGAATGTAGGAGAGTGATATCGAAGAAATTGCTCAATCACCAGCACAGCAGGGGCCGCTTGATGTGCCAATGTGGCCTAACGTGCTTGGGGCACTTGCGGTGCCCACAGCGCCATTTGGCAGATGTGGCACCGGAGGTGCAGTCTGAGCCGCCAAATCTCGTCCCATTTCTTCTACCACTAGTTGTAAGTCCATGATTGCTCTTGCTTGCGTAGTCGGTGCCATTTTCTTAGAATAAACAAAATGAAAATAATTTGTAATTCATTGAAATAAATGCCATACACAAAGCCATAAATATCTGAAAGGCTATCAACAAAAGAAAATTTAAATAACATCTTTTATATATTTAAATCATCCTTCAAGAGGTGCAACGAGTAAAAACATCTAGCGCTAAACAACGGTAACATAATTGTACATGCAAAACTGAAATACTGAAAAGAAAAACATCTGACTACTATGATATCACTAAGCATCGTCATCGCTAATCCATCATCCGTGCACTCTAGGACTCTTCGGTAGTGGAACCTTGTTATCTGAGGTAACATAAGACTCAGTCTCATACTCTACCTCAAGATCCTCCTCCGGGTCCTCCTCGACCTCGATAATTGGATCAGCCTCAAACACTAACACTGGCTTCAGCTCTGGCCCGACTGCTGGAGGGAGCTCGAGAACGAGCTCAACTACGAGAGTTGGCTCAGGGATGAGATGGAGACCTCCACCATACAAATTGTAGTCCTCCCAGTGTATAATGAGCGCTTCATAATACAAGTCGTATTTCACCTCCGAGTTGTAGATCTTGTCTAGATCTTTTAAGATCTCTATGAAAACCGTATGCCTCGGGCCAATCAGTGAGTTAATCATATGAGCAATAGACTCTGCATCAGTCGTTACTAAACTATAGTTCATCATCCTGACACGTGTTGCCATATGGTTATCGATATGATGACCAATTGACCACTCGAGATCCAAAGAAAAATATGTATAATCCTTCATTACTGCCTCGGCACGTTCTAAGAAATACTCACTTTATGGAACCATGTCTGAGATACAAATTATAAAGAGTTTGATTAGGTGGATTTCTATCATCTTTTAATTTAAATTATGGGACTAACATAAATTTTCATCTCAACCTAACATTTTATCATAAATGAAACAATTAAATTTTTTGTATAAAATTTAAGTTCAATTTATCATTCTTAACAACATAAAATAAAATTTAATTAACCTCTCTTTACCTTAGAACTGGCGTAGCGTGACGACGATGAGTAGCGACACATAAATTCTAAAATTCTCAACTTCTAAATTTTCAACTTGACATAATAAAATAAATACCATAAAAAAAAATAATAAAATAAAATAATATTTTTTTAAAGTTTACGCAAGTCTATAGTAAAATAAAATCGCACTCTAATACCAAGCTGTAACGTCCCAAATTTTCTCAATCCAGAGGGTCACTAAAATAATCTCTAAATAATGTGTGAAGACTCCAAATAATATTTTTCGTGCCCTTGAAGGGTTTTAAAAATGTAACTATTACAGAAAATAACAAGTGCGCAAGGGAAAATGAATTTTCACTTCTATTTTTTAAAGTTTTTACTTATACCATGATATGTGTCACCACAATTTATTTGACCAATCAAACGAACTCCAAAAATTCCAAAATTTAAACTATAGATACTTGGGACCTTGGACTAGTCCATGTTAAAATTTTAGATCTTATCATGTTGTTTGGTAGGTAAAAATATTAGACAAATTTTCTTAAAAAACTATCGCTAAAACGTTCATAATAAATTTATACGATGAAATTTTTGAATAATTCCAATTACTTCCATTAGACCACATATAAATATTTTCATAGCAACTGATTTCACTCAAAAACTTGAAATGTACAAAGAGTTGTGATTTTTCAAAGTAGGGGCCAAAAGCTGAAAATTCAGAATATGAAACGAGCAAATTTTTATCTTAAAATTTTAAACAACAATTAAACCAACATTTTGTTTTCCATGTACATTACATAATTAAATACTGAAAATCCAAAACTTAAAATATAGTATTTACATTATGATTGACTCAATCATCTCGACGTCAAAACTGAATTTAAATAAAAGAAGTTCACTTCGTATTCGCTAGCCTACGCCATCGCGTCAACGCCAACCATTTCGATCTAAAAATTTGTTCATTTTGGGGTGGGTATTTCATAAGAAACACTCAGTAGAAATATATACTAACATGTGAGAAAAATTATACGAAAACATAAACGCATATGCCATCATTTCAAACGTATATAGGAACAACATAAATTGGTAACCGGCACCCATGAACTTAAATATGATTTTCTTTGATCACCATCATGCATATGTGATTACCTTCAATCACATCATAAAGTTCCTTCATAAATAAATTTACATGGCATTTATATCACATAATAACTTTCCAAAAAAAAAAACATTTATAAATCTTAGTATGAGTAGTAAATAAAACTACCTCGAAATAGAGTTTTTGGTTGAAGTTGTGATAGAGAATGAATTGTTATTGCACATTTTCCAAAATCAAACACGCACCTTTTCCTTTTTTATTACAAAATTCTAGTGTTGTAGGAAGCTTTAAATGAAGTTAAAAAGGGAAAAATATGAGCTGAAATGTCTTGAAGAAACAAGGGCTATTGATGGCCAAAAATGAAGGACATAATAGTGGACTTTTGCTGTGAAATCTTGTGAAGAAGAAATAATGTTAAAGCTTTTGCTGCTGGCCGAAAATCTGGACAGAAAAAGAGAGAGGATGATGTGAGTATTTTTAGGTTGAATTAACGAGGAAAGATGGGGTGTTGGAAAGGCTGAAAGTGGAGAATTAAACTGTAACTTGTTGCTGAATTCGGGAGAAAACTAAGGAAAAAACAGCCAAAATTGAAGAAGAAAAAAAACGAACTTGTTGCCGAATTCTGGGGCCGAAACTGGACAGCAAAATGAGGAAAAAGTTGGAGTTTATGTTGTGAATGAATGAAGAAGGTAAATGGACTTATGGGTACGGCTGCGGGTGCGGAGAATTCTAGGAGCTTTTAGGAAGAAAATAGTAGTTGGTTTGATGGCTGAAGTGTGATGGTAAGTGGTAAGAAAATAGGGATGATAATAGGGAGCTAGGGAATGGTTTTCTTGAGAAAATGGGGGGAGGCTGTTTGGTTGGAAGTGAGGTGGACTAAGTGGTGAGAAAACTGGGTGGTTAATTGACCATGGAGTGGGCGGTTGGTTGCAAAGTGGGTCGGTCTTGGCAACAAAATGGCCGGTTTATTGGCTGAATTTTAGAGCCGAAATGAACCGAGTTTTGGGCTGATTATAGGTGAACTTTTGGACCGAAAAATAAGTCAGGTGATGGGCTAGAGGAGCTAGGTTTTTATTGGGTTTAATGAGTCGGTTTTTGGACTTAAAATTAGGACTAGCATGGGTTGAAAAAAAATTTTTAACGTTTGCTTAATTTTTAATTTAAATGGTTGGTCTAAATTTATCAGGAAATTAACCCAAGAAAATATATTCGATCCAAAAAAATTAACGAGGCTCGGTGATAAAATAATATTCCATATTCATCAAATAAAATTTTAAAGCAAATGCGCGCAACATTTAACGTGACAAAAATATTTTAAAACATACTAGGAGGTTCGTAGCGACGCCGGAAGTTATAATTTTATTTACTTGAAATAAAAAGTTGAATTTTTTTTTTGGTCGCTACACCTGCTGTCTATATTTGTTTACATTTACCGCTAAAATTATTAAAAGGGTTAATTTGCTCAAATAAATTTAAACGATAATGATGATTTGCGCAAAAAATGGTAAACGATAGGAACGTTTTGCACACACAAACGTTTAAAGCCAAATTTTGAGTCTTCTTACAACAATTATAAAATTTCACACAAACAGATAGAATCACATATATTTAATATTACACTTAAATATAGTGAAAGAAACTCATACACATTACAAGAACAAGACACTTCCAAACAAATGTATACCGATAAATATATTCTAAATACTTCAATAAGCCACTTTATAACCAACCTGCACACAAAAACTAAACACCACGTTCTAAAATTGAAGAACTTCTTCTCTTTGTGTAAATGCAATAATTATTCTTCATACACATTCCTGGATCAAAACAAATCAGGTATTATTTCCACTGTGATACACTTTGTCCCTATCGTTCTAAATATACTATGCAAGAATGCATATATGGCGACATACATTTGTTTAGAAGTGTCAAGTTCTTGTAATGTCTAGAAGTTTTCTATATTATGTTTAAGTGCAATATTACAAATGTATGTGATTTTATCGGTTTGTGTAGAATTTTATAATTGTTGGAAGAAGAATACCCAAAATCTAGCTTTAAACATTTGTGTGTGCAAAACGTCTCTATCGTTTACTATTTTTTGTACAAATCATCCCTATCGTTTAGATTATTTGCGCTAATTAACCATTTTGATAATTTTAACGACGGATATGGACGACAAGGGTCTTTTCTGCAAAGAAACATTTATTTGGGGGCCCAGATGTCAAAATCCAAACGACAGAGACGCTTTGCACAATGAGAGCAAACGATAAGGACGAAATGTATTAATTATCCTTAACAAATGACATTGGCACGTAAGGAAGCGCCTACCAAGATTGGCTTGTGTTCATGAGGCCTTCATATTAATTTGCGTTCCATGATCTACACAAACGACGATCCATTGTTGTTGTACTGTGCAATAAGAGGTTCTGTGTATGATTTTGAATATATCATTGTTTTTAAAGAAGAGGTTTTTATCCATTTGTGTTGAATTTTATAGTTGCTGGAAGAAGAAGACCTAAAATTTGGCTCTAAACGTTTGTGTGCTCAAATCGTTCTTATCGTTTACTATTAATTGTGCAAATCATCATTGTCATTTAGATTTTTTGCACAAATGAACCCTTTTGTTTTTAATGAGTGTTTTGGACACGTCATTTTAACGGAAATGTTAACAAATGTGGACGGTATGGACGTTTTAAGAAAAAAAAACGTTTATTTAGGAGTTCAGATACCAAAATTTAAAAGATATGAATGCTTTGCACAATGAGAGCAAATGAAAAGGACGAAGTGTGCTAATTGCCCTCCATATCTTCAATAAATTGACTCGTGACGCTCGTGAAAACACAACCAACTTCAAATTTTTAGTCATATCGGACTTCAAAAAATTAGATATAGTCACGTGACAATTTAATAGATTTTAGACAATTTTCTTTATTAAAGACTAAAAGAGAGCTGTCATTGACATTGATACTAGAAAATGGACATGCATTTAGAAACTCAAACTTCTCCTCAAAATTAAATTGTTTATTGAGTTTATGCCAACATGATAAGTAATTGAATAATTTTGCCAAATTCCATAGAAATATGACAGGGCACAAATCTTGTGCCCGGTGTGGAGCTACAAGCAGGACTTGGATCATACCATGAAGAGTTGTCCAAAAGCCAAGAAAATTTAGATGATGTTTAATTTATTTGAAAATATCTTTGAGCACCATTAGATAACAAGGGAATTTTATAGATTGGATGGTTAGGATTTCAAGAAAAAAAGTGGATGTGATTATTAATAAGATTTAGTCAAGTACAGTACGTGGATAATTTAGAAAGTTTCGAAGGTTGAGGACATACAACAGAATATGACTTCAATTCTAAAAAAACAAACAAACTAATTGATTGTATTTTTTAATATTATTTATTTAATTATGATTTATATTTAAAAATATGAAAAAGAAAAAAGAGTTAATGCGGGTTAGAATAAAGTTATGTTTGGAACTGAAATTGATGGAAAAAATAAGGCAGAAAGATGCAGAAAATTAAAAAAAAAAAATGCGATTGCATTCATAATTTGAATTTTTAAATCTAAAATTTGAAAATCATGCATTTCAACTAAGTAAGGCAATGTCATCCACTGCCTGTTTTCTTCATTTTTATTTTCCAATAATAGTTTAATCCAAAATTTATGTTGGAAATTTGTTTAGTAATGTTGATTTTGACCAACTTTTATCAATTATCTAAGCGGAGTCCGTTAGTTGAGTACGAGAATTGTAAGACCAAATATGTTCTACTACGCGAGTAGATTAATATAGTATATTTAGTTGCTCGAATCAATTTCGGGTGAATGAGAAATTAAGGCCCAAAGTGAATCGCTTAAATACACGAATATTGTTGAAAAATGGGATTAGAATACTACGGAATATTCTAGAATCCGTTTGGATGAAAAATCATGTCTTTTTGGACATGTCATTTTTTAATAGTCACATTTTTTCAACTTAGAAACATGTCTTTTGGACGTGTTTTATCAACAAGACATGTCCTTTAGACGTGCCTTTTAATGAAGTTGTGTCTTTTGATACACAACTTTTCGAGATATTAAAAATAGGTACCTTATGATTAAAAATCAAATCACTTCAACTTTCAACCAAATGTCTATACACATTTTGCATAAATCATTTTATTATAGAAATAATTTCTGCATAAAGTTTAAGTCCAATTTTCATCTAAAGAGAGAACAAAATGATGTCCGGTTCGTTGTTCTCGTAATTTGGAGTGCTTCTATTACGAGAATTATGAGAAATGATCGTTGTATCTTGGGAGACGTGTGCCGAAAAATTGTATGCACCTGTGCGGGGTAATTTCGTCTTAAGGAGAAATAGTCGAACTCTTGTCTCGATCGAATTTAATTCTTCATTTCTCGTTATTTCTATAAGTCGTCATTTTGCTCGTTTGCATGCACGTGATTAAATTATCAGAATATAAATAATGCACTAATTATTCCTACAATCTTAAGGCGAAATTTATCCCATCGTGTGCATTTTATATTTAGTTTAAGAATCGGCATTTCAACATGTGATTGAGCATGAATTCTTAATTTGATTCACGTATTGCATATATATTGGAATTAGATTGTGCTTATACAATTCTTTTGTATTAATGATTTCTGATTGGATGTGCTAGATATTTATTATATTCTAGAATTCTAGAATACATGTTTTTGCATGTTATTCTAATTTAAATTATGAATATAAGTGCATATTTAATATTCTATGTAATTGGAAATTTTATTGAGCAAGAATGGGTTCGGACTAGTTTTGAGTATGAAAAAAAAATGTATTTATCAAAAGATGTACATGAGCAAGGGGTACTTAGCAAATGGATTGTTTAATATGAATGGAATGCTTGTGCTTCATGATATTGATAAAATTATGTTGCTAAGCACAATTCTACTCAGAATTGTGAGGGTCTAATTGTTGTTTGTATTATATCCTCAACTTAAGTTCAGATTTAACTCAAGATTTGTGGGAGATTGTGTAGTTGTTTTCAAAATAGAGTATTGAAATATTGAAACAACATTAAAATGTTGAATTGCTTTGTGATGAATCCCTTGTTAAACTTGAAAATCGTACGATATTGTAAATTGGATATCCAATGCAAGAGAATCAAAATACACTAGTAAATATGTTTTACTATTGAAAGTGTATTTGTTTCTTGGAAATCATTCAAATAACTTGAGTATTTGAAGATCATGATAGAATATGAATTTTTGAGCTTTAAATGAAGCAAGAAAGAAGTATGGTCTATTCAAAATTTCTTAAAATTCCTCAAAGCAACGTGTATAGCTTGATTCAAGATGGAATCTGAGTTCATAGTTTTAAATAAAGCTAAAAAGAAAGCAGAACAGCTTCGTAATTTCTTATATGACATTCTGTGTTGGCCTAAGTCAGTGTTTGCAATATAGTATGGATTGTGATAGTTAGTTGGCCATCGAAAGAGTACAAATAGTATGTGATCTCAAATTGTGTAATCTCCACTGATTATATAAAGTCAAAGAAGAATATCGAGGATCCGCTTATTAAAAGTTTACCAAGAGATCAAGTGTAACAAACGAATTTTTTTTCGGATTTTGATTTCAAATAAATAAATTTCTTACTTTCGACGTCGCTTCGTACCTCATGGTTCATTTCAAATATTTGGTCACGTTAAAAAAATTTGCGTGTGTTCGCTTCAAATTTTCATAGTCGACGACTATGGAATTTATTTGAAAACATACCTTGTTCTTTTTCTTCATTTGGTAAGTTTTGAATTTCAAATTGAACGAGAAATAATTTCTAGTTAGCCTAATTTTTTTAAATGTTGTTCTCCGGTCCTATCTAAAAATCTCGGCTATTTATCTTCGTTTTCTTAGCCAAAATTTGGTTTACTTTCGACTCCAAAAGTTAACCAAAAATCCATCAAAACAACACCTTAAAAATCCACCAAAAAACTAGCCAAACAATCCCTTAAACTCCACCATTTTTCATCACCCAAACAGCCCCTAATTACCAAAATAAAACTGCCCCATCATTTTCAAAAATCACGTCCAGCAGCCACCCTCATTTGCAGCCATTTTCCTGTATTTTCTTCCCACTTAAACTCCAACCAACTTCCCCACAATCTTCCCATTTCCCTCACCTTTCAGCCACCAAAATAACTGCCCTTTTTCCCCCAAAATATCCCAAAAGTCGGCTCTCTTAAGTCCCAGTAGATCTCCATGAATCAGCAACAAGAAGTCCAGAAATCTCCCTCATTGTACTCCAATTTCGGTCCCCCATTTTCAGCCATAAGTTCCAACTTTTATTTCATTTAACACTCCACTTTTCTCACCCCAATTTTGTCCATACAACAGCCCAGAAGCCAACCCCTAAGTTAAGGAAAAACTCATTTTTTTCCCTCATCATTTTCTGCCCCAGCATTTCCAGTTTGTACTCCATTTTCAGCAAGTGTTCTTCTTTTTTTTTTTTGTCTAGAAAAAATTCGGCCCCACCAATAGATCTTTAGCCTTGGTTTTGATCCATAAAATCTATATCTTTCCTCTCATTATAAGCCCCAAAGTTTCTCTCATTTCAGTCAAAAGAAAACTAGTTCATAGGTCCTGTATTCCTCGGGTTTTCGGCCAGAAGTAGTGCTCATTTTCAAATTATTTTCCAGTGAAGATCACATACTTTATCTCCTAGATTTCTATCACAAAAGTTCCCTATATAGTGTTGGAGTTTGTGGTTTTGGGAAGCTGCAGAAACAAATTTTCTTCGTCAAAGCCTCAACCGAAAACTCGTTTCGAGGTAGTTTTACTTAATGTTTTTACTGCGATTTTGAAATGAATTTTCGGAAAAATTATGATGTTATTTGAATGTCATGCAAACTTATTTATGAAGGAACTTATGATAGTGATTGAAAGTAATCACTTTAACATGTTTGTGATTGAAAGAAATCATGTATGATGATGATGTTATGTGGTGTCGGCTACCAATGTTTATGATATGATGTACGTTTCAAAAATCATGACATGTCGAATTCATGTTTAAGTAAAATTTTCCACATGTTATAAGTATTGCTACTGAGTGTTTCTTATGAATACTCACCCCCAAAACGAATAAATTTTCAGATTGAACAGATCGGCGTTGATGCGATGGCGGTAGGCTAACCAGCTTGTCATGGAAAATATTATTTAGTTTATGTTTTGACGTCGAAATGATCGAGTCAATTATGATATAATTACTATATTTTAAGTATTTTATTCAATAATTAATTATGTAAAATGTACAGAAACAAGATATTGGTTTATTTTTCGTTCAAAGTTTTAAATTAGGAATTTGCCTAGTTTCATTTTTTAGAATTTTTAGCTTATTGTCTCCCTTTTAAAAAATCATAAATTTTGTTACGGTTAGAGTTTTTGAGTGATATTAGTGACTATGGAAAGCCATAGATGTGATCTAATAACAGCAATTGGAATCACTTAAAAACTCCATCGTATGAATTTATTATGTATGTTTGAACGGGCTGCCTTTAAGGCACTCAGATGCTTTTTTTAAGCAACTTTGACTATCTTTTTTCACCTATCAAACGATGTAGTTAAAGTTTGAAAATTTAATATGTTGTAATCTGTAGTCCCAAGTATCTACAAGTTAAAGTTTCGTAATTTTTAAAATTTGTTTGATTAGTCAAATAAATTGTGGCGACACCTATCGTGGTATAGAAAAACTATAAAATTTTGAAATAAATTCCTCTTTCCTTGCACACTTATTATTTTTCCGCAAAATCTTATTTTTAAAATCATTCAAGGGAACGGGAAATAATTTTTGGAGTCGTCAAATATATTTTAGAGATTATTTTAGTGACCCTCCGGGAAGAGAAAATCCGGGGCGTTACATCAAGTATATTGCGTATCGAGTGAAATTGGATTAAAAGCCTATTACGCATGAGTCTTTATAATGGTAATCCAACCTTGTTGATTGGAGATCCCAATATCTTGGTTCAATAGGACAACTAAGTTATGAAGATTCAGTTAAGCACTTGGGAGTTATCTCCTACCCATTTCTATTGTAAGAAAAAGTGATATCTAGAGAGTGTATGAAGTTAAGTAATAACTTTTAATGATTCTTATAGCTTGGATAAATCAAGTGGAGTATGGCAGAATGCTCTTAATATGAGATCATCTATGTAAGCGTAAAGTGGGGCCGCTTCTATGAGAATATTTCAAGGCTTGAATTCTCTAAAGCACTTATGAAACCCAAGAGTTGTTCAGGGTCAAAATGAACATAACCGTAAGAACTGAAGGTGTTAGGGAGGTTATTGTGTGGGTACTAGTGTTTTGGTTTACACCAACGGCTAAACAGTTCAAGACATCGCGTTTACTGATTAGCCAAGTAAATCTGATAGTATTCGACTAAGGAAAGTTCAAAGCCAGAAGCCACATATCCTGATGCAATAGCTTTTCGCTTGTACTCTCTTTTAGTGTCTGTATAGTCGTTTGCATTAATTTTCATTCATGTGGAGATTGCTAGAAATTTGTTTAGTAATGTTGATTTCGACCAACTTTTACCAATTATTTAAGTGGATCCCGTTAGTTGAGTACGAGAATTGTAAGGCAAAATGTATTATACTACGCGAGTAGATTAACATAGTATATTTAGTTGCTCGAATTAATTTCGGGTGAATGAGAAATTAAGGTCCAAAGGGAATCGCTTAAATACACGAATATTGTTGAAAAATAGGATTAGAATATTGCGGAATATTCTAGAATCCGTTTGGATGAAAAATCGTGTGTTTTTGGACATGTCATTTTTAATAATTACATCTTTTAAACTTAAAGACATGTATTTTGGACATATGATTTTTCAACAAGACATGTCTTTTGGACGTGCTTTTTTATGAAGTTGTGTCTTTTGATACACAACTTTTCAGATATTATAAATAGGTCCCTTATGATTGGAAATCAAATCACTTCAACTTTCAACCAAATGTTTATATACGTTTTGCATAAATTCATTTTATTATAGAAATAATTTATGCATAAAGTTCAAGTCCAGTTTTCATTTAAAAAGAGAACAAAATATCTTTGTTAGGTTCGTTGTTCTCGTAATTTGGAGTGCTCCTATTACAAGTAGTGGTCGTTGTGTCTTGGAAGACGTGTCGAGAAAGCTGTAAGCACATGTGTAGGACAATTTTGTCTTAAGGAGAAAGAGTGAATTCTTGCCTCGACCGAATTTAATTCTACATCTCTCGATATTTTACGTATGTCGTCATTTTGCTCGTTTGCATGCACGTGATTAAATTATCAGAATATAAATAATGCACTAATTATTCCAACAATTTATATATTCAACTTAAGCCAGATCTCGCCTCGATGTACAACAAATAACTATTTTTACGTTTTCCATTTTTGTAAATTCTTTACTTTGTTTTCCCAAAAAACATAGAAGTTGAGTTTAAAATTTTATAAACTTCAAAAGTACGTTCAAATTTTATAACATATTGTATATTGACAGTGTTCGAGCCTAACATAAACTAAAGTTCTTATTGAGGTATCAATGCGTACTAGTTTGTTCAAGAGGAATTTACACCCACTACTATGTATATATAATATATTATTAAATTTACTATTCCAATGTAATTATTCTAAAAATCTTGAGTATTATGTGTGTGTGTGTGTATATATATATATATATATATATATATATATATATATATATATATATATATATATATATATATTCAAAAAGGAAACGTTTTATATTTTACCCATTAAATTCGTGGAGAGAGAAGAATTGAGAGAGAGAAAAGCAGTTTCCATCTTCACGAATCCTCTTCACACTTTTGATCCGGCCGACATTGCCGCCAACCGTATCATCCAATCCCCCAAATCTCGGGGTTCTACCACTAGATGAAAGCCTAACCTCCAATTTGTAGAAATTTTAGTCATTTGGGCAAAGATACCAAACGTGGATACACCTTCTTGCAGAATGACTCGGTCGGCGACAAAGAAGGAGTTACTGAAATTGTGAAGAAGACATCATTACATTCCGGATGAAAGTCATTTCCTTGGGTGAATTTTTAAGTTGCAATGAATGTTACTGAAATGGATTGAATATTTTTGGTTTGAGATTCATTGTTCTTATGTTTGGGGAAAATTCAATTATTGAGTTCATGTTAATCAATTTTGGATGAAATTGCTTGGTAATTTCTTGGAGATTTTGAATCCTAAATTTGGAGCTGCATCTCGTATTGCATAGGATGTTACAAATTTTTAGTGATGTGAAATTGGACATTAACCTGTTGCAATTAATGTTACAAATCTGATTTTATGTTATCATGTGTTTTTATATAAATATTAACATTATATGGCTTATTGAATATTACAAATCTGTTGATTTGAATGTTAAAAACATCAATTGCATTGGATGTTACAACATGTGTAACGGTGTTAATTTGCTATTAATATGTTGCAATGATCATTATAAATCGATTTGATATTATCGGGTTTGTTAATAATACGAGGATGTTATCGTCGAGCAAGATTTTGCATGAAGAATATGAATTGCGGTTGGGAGCATTGAGTTGCAGTTTATTTCAATGGAGGAGAGATGTTGAAAAGATTAGGATTGATTATGATTTTTAGCGGATATAGAATCCTAATTAAGATGGTGGTAAACGGAGATAAATATGGCATCCGTCAATTACAATTAATTAGATTTGAAATAAAATAAAAAAAGAAAAAAAAGGAGTGCACCCAGTATTGATGTAATATAAAAGATGTAATGAGTTTTTTGTAAATATTAACACATTTCGACTTATTGATGAAAATTTCCTTTGTTCAAAGATAGAAATATTTGCTCCCACCAATTACAATACTACATTTATGGATGGAGGGTTCAAATTGCGAGTATCTCCAATGCTCTCAAATCTATTGAAATTTACGTGGCAGATAATATAGACGGACTTTCAGTCCATTTGACACTACATTTATTGAATAGACGATCAAATTAAAAATTAATCTTCAATGGATTTCGACTAAAACTAATATTCCCGCTTATGTGGCATTAATTTTTTTTTTTTTTAAATTGGCAGGTCTTCAATTTTTATTTTCTTCGTCCGAATTTTTTTTTTAATAAAATGATGAATTTAATTTAAATTTACTAAGTCACTCCGCCTAGATTAGACGGACTTCCAGACGAAGTCTTTTTTTTGGTGTGCCACATCAGTTAGAGGAAGTCTTCGTCAACATGCATTGGAGATGGACTTTTTTATATATATAATTTCATCTATCTGTAATTATGTGGCACGTCTAAAAAATAATGGACTGAATATTCCAATGCTCTTAAAAAGACAAGTGAGATTACATGCTTGAAATACTTGTACTTTTATCTGGCTATATTAATTTACATGGAATACTTGCCACTTACCAATGTCTACTCCAACCATGGACATTTAATTTAATTTGACTTGTCACGTGCCATGTAGGTCGATAGTATTAACATATATTTACTTACCATATTTTATATTCACCTTGTTGGTAGAATTGTATTTATAGAAAGATATCATATCGTAATATTTATATATTTAGTGATTTCTTTTCCTACTAGTATATATACATTGTACTCTTGTAATATTCATTATTTAATCATTCATTCAATTGAATCAATATAGAAAATTATTTCTCCACACATATTCTCTTTTATATTTCTTCATCTCTTTCATAGATAGTAGTACCAATTTAGGTGATTAATTTGATAACAAAAAAAAGTTTTTACTAAAATAATAGTACTTTCAACTTTTATTACTATCGTAATTACGTGCAAGTATAAATATTTTTTAGAATATGATAAGTTTCATGATGTAGACTACTCCCTTCATAAATTTTCACTTGTTAAAGTATATGTTCGACAGTTCCAAAATTATTTTTAAATATTTATAAGTTGAGAGTCTTATGAATATGTGAGTAATATGTGGATAGTTAGTTGAGGATCCTATGAAATGTGTAGATAAAAAATATTTGATCAACTTAAATTATAATTTAAACTTAGCCAAACAAATTGAAAGACAAACGATTGGTTTGAAAGTATTGATAAGAACTATTTCTTGAACAAATTTTATAAGCGACGAACTAAAATTATAAGCTAATCCTTTAATCGAACTAACGAAATATCATTTACTGTGCAACTTAAAAAATTAGGAATGACAACAAGGCGGGACGACCCTTATCATCCACGCCCCGTTAGGGATTTTTAGGACGCGAGGTTGGGGTGGGGATTAAAATATCTTCGTTTATAACCTCGTTTAATTAATTAATTGATTATTTTATTTTTATTTTTAATTTGTTTAAATACGATTTAAATTTTAAAATATAAAAATAAAATAAAATAAAAAGATTCGAAACATGTTCGGAGAATGCTTTGGATCTTGTTAGTACAAAACCTAGCTCTTATGAAGAAGTCGTGAGTAGTAAAAGTGCAAACATGTGGGTTGTTGCAATGCAAGATGAAATGACATCCCCAATGAAAAATAAAATCCGAGTTTAAGTGGAAAGACCTAAAAATCAAAAGGTTATACTATAAAGGAGTTTGTAAAGTAAGAAAATTGGCGCAAATGATTCATAACCTTTGTTCTCAATGCGAAAATAGTCCCCAACATTTATTTTTTGGTATAGAAATTCTAATCTATGTATTTTGGTGCGTAATTGGTCCTTATATGATGAAAAGGACAAATATGTCCTTAGTTTTAATTAAAAAAATTGCAATTGAATTCCTATTCTTTGAAAAAAGTAAAAATGAGTCTGATACTTTTTATTTTTATAAAAAATTAAAGGAAACTAACATTTTTTTTTTGAATTAACACTTTATTGACCAAATTGACACACTAAATTATTTTTTATATTTTACGAACTATAGTAAATAGCTAAAATTTAAGTTCATAATTATTAACAAACTTGTTAAAAAAATTATTTTTATTATTAAGTAATTATATTATTTAAAATATAAATTTTTTATTTCATTGTTATAACATAAAAAGAAAAATAAATTTGTCACAAACTTGATACTTAAATACTTTTATTTAATTGAGATATTAAATTATTAACTACAAATATAACCTTTAGAAAGTACAAATAAATCATAAAACCGTATTTTCATATTTTAATTTATCATTTTTGTCATTCAAAATAAAGAACACATAATATGTAAAATAATTTTTATTAGTATTTTATGTTAGCAAAAAAATATATAATAAGATTGGTTCAATATCATAAAATTATATATGCATTTTGTTATTATTTAACTGACAAATTTTTATTCAACCAAAGGCGATTCACAACCAAGTTGATATTCGAGAGTTCGTGGGACGTCACATCGTCGAAAAGGGTTTACACATCACATACTCGAATTTGCTTTGGGGTGGGGTCCTTTTAGTTGGTGAAGAACACTTATTTGAATAAAATAAAATAGTTTAGGATTTATTTGTACTTTTGAAAATGTTAAGGGCCCAATTACAATTACATTTATTTAAAGCACATAATGTGTAAAATAATTTTTATTAGTATTTTTATG
The DNA here is from genome assembly GCA_023638005.1 of Forsythia suspensa. Taxonomy (NCBI): domain Eukaryota; kingdom Viridiplantae; phylum Streptophyta; class Magnoliopsida; order Lamiales; family Oleaceae; genus Forsythia; species Forsythia suspensa. The sequence continues at coordinate 22,072,969 of CM042663.1, forward strand.
TTAAAAAAAAATTAATAATAAGATTGGTACAATATCATAAAATTATAATAATTTTATATTTTTCTTGTGTTTTATTCTAAAATTATCGGGTAATATTTATATATTATTATATATATTTATATATTATATTATTTAAAATTTGCTCCATTAATATCGCAGAGACGAGAGGAAAGAAAACCGTGTGAGAGATAATTCCATATTCATCTTCTATATCCATCTTCAACACACCCACATATTTTTGAAAAATTTAATTGACATGTTACAAATAAGATTATGTATGTGTTACCATTCACTATAATGATATATATAATATGCTAAATTAAATATTATTTAATAAATGTACGCGGTTTGAGTTGCTATTGATGAATGCGGTTTGTTTTCATGGAAGAGAGAGGTTTAAGAGATTAGGATTCATTATGATTTTTAGCTAAATATAGATTCCTAATTAATATGGTAATGTGGAGTGAAAAATTACTCACAATTAATTAGAATTGGAAAAAAATAATAAATAGAATACTCCACCAAGATTCATATAATTAAAAAAATGTAACAAGATTTATAAAATTATTAACATAATATGGCTTATTTATGAAATTTTCCTATATATAATATGCATTTTTGCACATTTTGTAAATGTTAAAAATCTAATTACAACTTTTTCTAATTAAAACTAAAGGTATATTTGTCATTTTAATCAAATGAGGACCAATTGGACACCAAAACACATAGGTTAGGCATTTTGTGCAAAAATAAATATTAAGGGCAATTTTCACATTGGGACAAAGGTTAGGGGACTATTTGCACAAATTTTCCTAAAGTGGTGGGGGGGGACCAGCGTTGAAAAAGTGAGGTATAAAGCCAGATTAGTAGCCAAAGGATTTACTCAAAAAGAAGGAATATTTTACAATGAAATATTTTCTTCAGTTGCAAAAAATGTCTCTATCAAAATTCTTCTTGCTTTAACTACTTATTTTAACTCAGAACTGGATGAGTTAGATATTAAAAATACTATTTTAAATGGAAGGCTTGATAAGATCATATATATTACTTAGCCTAAAGGTTTTGAAATAAAATCTAATACTAAAAATGTGTTTGTTGTAGAAGTCTCTTTATTGTCTAAAACATGCTCTCTGACAATGGTATAAGAGTTTGAATTCTTATATCCAATGTTTGGGATTCAATAAAAGTAATTTTGACTCTTGTTTATTTTATAAAGTTAGTGGTGGTAATAACTCACTTTATTTACTTTTATATGTTGATGATATGTTGTTACCATGTCATGATAGAAAAGAAATTGAAAGTATATATATATATAAAAACTAAAGCCAGAATTTGAAATGAAATACTTAGGGCAAAGCAAAATGAATTTTGGAAATAGAAATTATGAGAGATAGGAAAAATAGTATTTTATACTTAAGTCAGACATCTTATGCCCCTAAAGATTTGGAATTTTTTTCCATGAATAATACTAAGTCTACTTCTTTGCCTTTAGCTAATCACTTTAAGCTAAAATGAGCAATTACCAAACATTGACGAATAAATTGATAGAATGAGCATGATCCCTTATGCTAACACTGTTGGTTCTATCATGTATCTTATGGTCTGTACAAACCTAGATTTAGAACATGATATAAGTTATCTTAAGCAGATTCATGGCTAATCTTGGTGAAACACAATGGGTTGTAATGAAATAGATGCTTAGATACTTAAAAGGCTCAGTTAATCTGAGCTTAAAGTTCAAAAAGTGTGCTGAAGGAGTATACTGATTATGATTTTTGCAGGTGATCTCGATAATATCTACTTCCTCTTACGTATTTACTCTTTGTAATGGATGTGTAAGTTAGAAATCTCAATTGCAAAAGATTGTAACTATTTCCTCTACAAAAGCAGAATACATTGTTGCTTGTGATGCAGTAAAAGAAAGCCTTTGGTTGGGGGATTTGCTGAGTGAGATTGGTTTCATAGATGAAAAAATCATGTTGTATATTGATAATCAAAGTGTCATTCATCTCAGCAAAAATCAAATTTATCACGATAACTAAACATGTGGAAAATTAAGTTCCATTTTGTCAGAGATATGGTTGAGAAAAATGTGATAACCTTAATGAAAATCCCAACTCGGTACAATCTTTTTGATTTTGGCACTAAGGTTCTTCCGTTGAGTAAATTTAAAAGTTTGTAAATACTCAATATTACAGTATACTAATTCTTCCTACAAAGTTTTAGTTCTTTTAATTAGTTAACTTGTAAACTAATGATTTATTTCTTTTGTAAGTAGAGCAGAGCATATGAAATCACTTTAGATAAAGTTCTTCAAGCACTAGAAAAGTATGTCATCTCGTTTGTTGGGTTTGATGCCTAAGAGATTGGCTGTTTTCTATGGTCCAATTAATCTGGATTGCTGTGTGGGCTTCTGGATTGAAAAAGGAAGAAGCACAATTCAATGACCGAGCTGAGTTCCTTGAGTGTAGTCGTTAAATCTGACACACACATGTGGAAAGCCCTGACCGTTGGATCGAGGGTTGGAAGCCTCTATCATTTAAATAGAACCATTTTCTCTTCATTGTGGTTGGTCCTGCCATCGTTTCCTTTTCTTCCAGAATTCTCTACCTCTCTTTCATCTTCTCTTCTTCGTTTCTTTTTGGTGAAAAAATCTGATTGATTTTCTTGGTTTGTAATGAGAGAAGAAGGTTGTAAATGTTCTTTGTGAAAATTAATTCTTTCGTGAGGAATTCTTTTTGATTTCCGACCTTGTAACACCTCTGTAAGGATTGACATAATTTTTTAGTACTAAGAGTTTAATCTATTGTGGTCGATGCTCAATGGGTGAGTAGTGTTTAGAGCACATAAACATCTGAACTCCTTAGTGGGTAAAAAATTGATACGTGTTCTTTATTGTTTTTCTTATTTTCTATTATTATCTTGAAAAGATCTAAGTATTGAGACCGTTCAACATTGATACCAAAAAATGGATTTAGATTTGAAACTCAAACTTCTCCTCAAAATTAAAGTGTTTATTTGGTTTATACCAACATGATAAGTAATAGACTAACTTACTTAGATTCCATAGAAATATGACAGTTGATACATCTTGTGCCCGGTTTTGGAGCTACAAGCGGGACTTTGGATCATACCATGAAGAATTGTCCAAAAGCCAAGAAAATTTAGATGATGTTATATCTTTGAACAAGATAGATATCAAGGAAATTTCATAGTTTAGGTGCTCTGGAATTTCAGGAAAAATGAAATGTCATTATTAATATCATTTACTCGAGTACACTTTTTTCCTTGCACTACGTGGAAAATATAGAAATTTAGAAAGAAAGTTTTGAAGGTTGACGATTAACAACATGCTTTCTCAATGGACTAAATGACTTCAATTCTAAAAAAACCAAACAAACTAATCAATTGATTTTTTTTTCGAGATTTTTACACAAATAAACTACTATTTAAAAATAATTACAGAAAATATATATGTATCATGTATTACAAAAATACTGGTGCCGTCATTTTGTTTATAATTACTTAATTAGTAATGTTATTTTTTAATGGGAATTTGCACAAATGGTCTCTAATCTTTTCCCTCAGTGGGGAAATGGTTTCTAACGTTTATTTTTGGTACAAAAGTTCATAACTTATGTGTTTTGGTGCATAATTAGTCTTTATTTGATTAAAAGACAAATATAACATTTGTTTTAATTAGAGAAAATTATAATTGGATTCCCAACATTTGTAAAAAGTGCAAATAGGTCCACACTTTTATTTTTTTTTATAAAAAATTAAAAGAAACTAATGATTTGTTTTTGAATTAACACTTTATTGACCAAATTGATAATATACTAAATTATTTTGTATATTTTACGAAATATTATAAAATAACTAAAATTTAAGCTCATAATTATTAACAAACATGTTAGATAAAATTATTTTTTATATTATTAAGTAATTACATTATTTATAATTTAAACTTTTATTTTATCATTACAACATAAAAGAAAAATAACTTTGTAACAAACTTGGTACTAATATACTTTTATTTAATTGAGTATTCGTTTATTAACTACAAATTTAAGAGCTCCAATTATATTCTTCATATTTTAATTTATCGTTCAAAAATAAAGAACGTATAATATGTAAATTAATTTTTATTAGTATTTTATTTAAAAAAACATAATATGATTTGTTCAATGTCATAAAATTGTATATGATATTTTGTTATTTATTTAACTTAATTTTGTTCAAGTTTTCACATCACATAGCAACTACGTATACTTAAAGCACAATAATTTTATATTTTTCTCTTATGAAAATTTAATTGATACGAATATAGTGATTTATTTAATATGCTAAATTAAATATTATTTAATAAATGAACTGGACCTATTTGCACCTTTTGCAAATGTTAGGAATCCCATTATAATTTTCTCTAATTAAAACAAATGGTATATTTGTCTGTTTAATCAAATAAGGATCAATTGCGCACCAAAACACATAAATTAGGGACTTTTATGCCAAAAAATAAACGTTAAGGACCATTTCCATACTGAGGGCAAATGTTAGAGACCATTTGCACCAATTTCTCTCTTTTTTTATTTTTAATTATATTTAATACCATAATTGAAAGCTAAATCAACGACAATCATTGTAATCTAAAATTATGAGATGTTTAATTATGGGATAAATCTTTAAATCATCGAAATATAACTTCAATATATCTGTTTGAGAAAAATTTATCTCTATTCACATAAAAAAAATTCACACGGATATTAGTGAATTTCATACGAATATTAGTGAATTTTATTAAAAGAATAAAAAAATATTTTCTACTCCGAATAACAACAAAAACAAGTTTGTAACAATTCGTGATATATATAGTAAAGCTCATGATAATAAAAGTTGTAACACTTTATGTTACATAATATTTGTGACAAAATTTCAATAAAGCTACACAATATGTTGACATAAAATAGCAAAAATCAGAAATTACACATGAATATATTTGTTACAATTTGTCATTCAACGATACTATCAATTGTAATACATAAAACAACAATTGTGACACTTCATGTTACAGAACTGTTACGTAAATCACATTTGTGACACACTATGAAACATTAATGTGGATAATAACACACATTTGGCAACTCCATAACTATCACTTGAACACCATTTATAACACTGGTTATTACAGATGGCACATGAGCAACTACGAAAGGCAAAGAATAATTGCAATTAAATTCACATCTACTACATGTAATATGAATAGTTCGAAGTACATGGGGTTCAAATTTCTGTCGTTCTTTGAGATCGTCATTTATTTGTTATTGTCTTATTTCATTGTACTAGACCTTTGATTTTTTGGGGACTCTTTTGAGATTGAATATTTCATGCACCGACAACTCAACTTTAGTTGTGGACTGAGTAACCTTGTGTTTTGGAGTATCCATTACTCATGAAGAATATGATAATAGAGTTCGATTTGTTGTAGGAACGTGATAAAATTATTTTCTATGTTTTTCAATCTATTTTAATTTAATATATTTAAAATATAAAATAATATAAAATATTTTTAACAATAAATGACAATATTTGTAATCTTAAAATTATTTCTAAAAATAAAAATTCTGGGTGCAATTTTCATTTTTTTTTTCACAAATGAAATGAAACTCTATACAGATAGCTACTTCAAAGGAAACCTTGATTCAACAAGCTTTGGAGGACATGTGACAAATGACCAAAGAAAAAGAAAACACGTTTTAGCACTTGTTTGGTAGAATTTAAAAGTAACTTTTTAAGAGATTTTGATACAAAATGATGAAATGTGTAATTGAAAAGTTGATAAAAATTGAGAGTCTTATAAAATATGTGGTTGAAAATAAGTGTGAGAAAAAAGAGTTTATTTTAAACTCTACTAAACATGTACTTACAGGGATATTGGGCATGCATCAAACTTAAAAGTGGAATTATGATCTTTTTTGATAGGCCTATCATTAATTAGAGACAATAGGATAGCAATGAGACCGAAGAGGCACAACTAACTACCTGTACCTGTCTTGGCAAGAATTTTTGAGAAGCGGGATTAAAATATTCATATTTCATGTATAATTTTCTCATTTATTTATTTATTTATTAACTTTTATATTTTTAAATTAATATTTAATTTAAAAATAAAAAAGAGTCGAGTATTTTGTCATCTCTAAGGGACAACTGTTGAAGAGATGTAGTGCTTGAAACATATTCTACTGTTTAAGAATGACAACTAGAAAGGGCTAGAGCAGCTCTCCCCGTCTCCAAGGATTTTTGAGAGGTGGAATGAAGGTTAAAATATTCTCATTTTTCATCATGTTTCTCAATTTACTTATTTGTATTTTTAATATTATTATTTTTAATACGATTTAAATTTAAATATATGACAAAAAAAGAGTCGAGACGGGTTCGAGGTGGAAACCAGTTCCCCTTTCGGGGCATTTTGTTATCCCTACTGCTAAGGCAATATCTATAACATATTAAAGGTAATTATGCATCAAATTATTTGTTGAACAAAGAAGGATGAAGAACAAAACAAGAGAAAACAGAAAATCCACCAAAAGAAAAGGTTTGAACATAATTTGGAATCGATGTTCTCAAACGATATTTGCCGCCACTGGAATGAGTGCTTGAAGGCTTTAATAGAAAATAGTTTGCAGGAGTAAACAAACATTTAAATCAAGTTCAAATCAAACAAAAAGAACTTGGATAAGAACTTGAAGAACACTTTATGAAAAATGAGTTTTGATCTTTGATTTGTATATAATTTTATGTATTTGATGTTAATCATTTGCTTTCTTACATGAAAACTATTTATATTTATAGATTATCATGTCCAATACACGATTAGGTGTCAAAACCAAGTCAAAAGATGCCAAAACCTTTCAAAATGCTGCAAAAAAATCAAAAGCAACGGTTACAAAAATTTTGTATGCAGCCAAAAAAGGAGGCTGGGCGAATGTCCAGCCTAAAATTTTGGCAACCTATTTTGGCTCTCCTTTTTGTTTTCGGGTTTTGCTTTGGATATTTTTTCACCTACTTGATATCATCTCATCTCATAGATGTTTGATTCTAAATCACTTCTTATTATATAAATTGAACAATATTATAAAAATTCTCCACTTGTTCAATTATATAATGAGCTCAAACTCAATTTTAACGACGCTTATGCATAAAGTATGGATATCTTTCGATTTGAATCCAACCTTAGTGTAAATCTCACAAAGTATCATCGAAATCTCATGTAGCATGAAAACTTTGAATCTTTTATTCCTTGTGATGATGATACCAGTGAAATCACACACATAAGTATCATGTGTTCCAAGTTCCACATTATCTCGTTTAACGTTCTTAAGGCCTTGTGCTTCTCCTATTCATGAACTTTTAAGAGATAAACTCAAACTCTCTATAGAAGTGGTACCACCTCAAAGTTCATATAAAGTATCTTTGTCACTTTTTGAGATACTTGATCCAATGATATGAACGTTATTAAGAGTTATAGAAACTCATCACCTTTTCGTGACAACCATCACTTATAACCTAGGATAGAGTTTAAGAAAAATATAAGTGCTGAAACTATCCACTTATCAAATAATTTGTTGTTACCCTTTGAACCCGATGTATACTTATTAGTTTAATCAGGTAGGGTTACCGCCATTCGGTGAATTTAATTGTGGAGTTTCAACCTCATCCTACTAGTTATTATCCGCACTAACTCCCTTGTGAGCAGTTTAGTAAGTGGATCAGTCAAATTCTCATTTGACTTTATATAAGTGAGTGAAATTATTCTATTTTTAATTAATTTCCCCACATATTTGTGTATTAGACTCATGTATCTAGACTTATCGTTATACACTTCATTGTACACTCTAGTTAAAATGGCTTGACTATCACACAAGATAGATATAGAAGAATTATTATTTTCTCCCAATGGGATTTCATACATTAAATCTCTAAGCCATTCTGCATCTTTTTCAATTTCAGCCAATGCTACGAATTTGGAACTTAAATTGATGGAAAAAATAAGGTAGAAAGATGCAGAAAATTTTAACAAAAAATGCGATTGCATTCATAATTTGAATATTTAAATCTAAAATTAGAAAATCTTTCATTTCAAATAATAAGGCAATGTTATGCACTGCATGATTTCTTCATTTTTATTTTCCAATAATAGTTTAATCCAAAATTTATAGATTCCATTTGATAAGGCAAACATCTTAATTTTTTTTTCCAAGTCAACATTGAATTTGACTAAGCACATATTTAAGAATGCTTAAATTATAATTTTAACTAGTTAAACTGGTCAAACATACTTTTTATCTATACATTTCATAGGACCCACAACTTACAACCCACTTTCTATCCATACATTCACTAACAACTTATAATATAAACACTTAAAAAATAATTTCAGCACTACCAAACATGTGTTCAGCTTGTTTGGCTAAATTTGAATTATAATTTAAGTTGGCCAAACATACTTTTTATCCTCATATTTTGTTTACAAATTCAAAACTTACTACCTACTTATTATCCACACATTTCATAAAGCGTAAAACTTATAAACACCAAAATAACATGCACTTTAACATGTGAAAAGATTTATGAAGGGAGTGTTACATCGTGAAACCTATTACTTTTTCAACTGTTTTTATATTTGCACGTAAGTATTAGTACGATAGTAGCAATAAAAGTTGAAAGTACGAATAATTTAGTGATTTTTTTTTTTTTAAAAAATGATCAAATTAACTACCTAAATTGGTGCTACTATCCTACAACAATGCATGTGTCAGGTCAAATTAAATAAATGTTCATGGTTGGAGTGGTTGAGAAATGTACAAAGTTAGCCATGGAAATATACATTGGTAAGTGGCAAGTCCATGTAATATAATAGTCCGGAAAAAGTACAAGTATTTCAAGCATGTGATCTCACTTGTTTTTGCAAGCAATTTGAACCCTCCACCGACAATTGTAGGATCATAATTGTTGGGAGCAAAAATTGGTTATATCTTTTAGGGTTAATTACACTAATGGTCCCCATTCTTTTAGATTTGTAATGATTTCATCCTCATTCTTTTTTTAGCAGATATTATCATCATTCTTCCATTTTATATTCACAGATGGTCCCCAAATCACAATTTTTCACTATTATAACAATTCTTGGACAATTTTACCTCTTGACTTAAATAAATTAAAATAAAGAGAAATAAAAATACAATGAAAATATTACAATTGGACCCTTAAGGTGTGTTTAATTGGATTCCATGGAAAAGAAAAAAATTTCCATGTAAGAAGGAAAAAAAAACCATCAAATTGGTGAGAAAACATTTTCCAACTTTTTAGCCAAATTCATGCTTTAAGTTATTGTACCTTTAGAATTCATTTTCATTTTTCACCTTCAATCAAATCGCCAAAGTTGAAAAATATTTTTCACTAATATGACATTATTTTCCATGAATGTGACATTTTCCATGAAAAATTAGTCAACTAAACACACCCTTTTCAAAAATACAAATAAAGCTTAAAGTATTTTATTTTATTAAAATAAGTGTTCTTCCCCAACTAAAAAAGAATCACCTCCACCTCCACCTCCACCTCCACCTAAATAAACTTGCACCTTTGCATGTTTATTTTTTAAAAAAAAAACTAATAATGTTGCATTAATGCTTATCTGTTACTGTTAGAACCCAGTTCATAAAAAGTCACCATAGTTTTGTAAATCTCAAAAATCAATTTGTTCTCAAATTCAGTTGTTGAATAAATCGTTTGAATCTGATGAGATTTGGAGATTCTTTTTTATCCCAAAAGATTAATTCCAGAGCCTGTGTTTCTTGCCAGCTTAAGCATCATGTTCATGTATGAATTCTTCAACTTGCACCACAATTTCAATGGCAAACTGAGTTTGAAACGCAGCTTTCGGGTTATCTTAATCCTTCATGAACGTTTTTCTTTGTTTCTTGATCCAAATCTAAATGATTTTTCAGTGTTTTTAACGGATAATCTGTTGTAACCCTTTCTGCTCCATTTTTTTTTTGTTGAAGCTCCCGTTGGATGAACTTGGATTAATCATCTCCATTGATATCATATCAATTTCTCTGTATGTGCATGAGTGGCGCTAGTGTGGTGGTGAGAGAGGGATTGGGAAGGTTAGGTGTTTTTTTTCCTTTATTTTGTTTTTACCCAAAGCAGATTGAATGCAAACAGTTGTGGGGGTGGGGGGGGGGGTGGGGGTGGGGTGGGGGTGGGGTGGGGTGGGGTGATTCTTTTTAGTTGGAGAAAAATACTTATTTGAATAAAATAAAATAGTTTAAGATTTATTTGTACTTTTGAAAAGGTTAAGGGTCCAATTGCAATATTTTCATTGTATTTTTATTTTCCATCATTTTAATTTATTTAAGTCAAGGGGTAAAATTGTCCAAGAATTGTTAGAATAGTGAAAAATAGTAATTTGGGGACCATCTGTGAGTATAAATAGAATAATAGGGATGATATCTGCTAAAAAAAAGAATGGAGATTAAATCGTTACAAACCTAAAAGAATGAGGACCATTAGTATAATTAACCATATCTTTTAATGAATTAGTATGCATTGATACCTTAAACTTGAGCTTATGTTGGGTCTGAATCTCGTCAATATTATGTTATAAAATTTGAACGTACTTTAAAGTTTGCAAATGTTTTGAACTCAGTTTCTATGCTTGTGAAAATAAAATAAAGAAATTACAAAAACGGAAAATGTCCAAGGAGAAGGAAAAGTGTAAGAGCAAGACTTGGCTTAAAGACAAACAATTGGTTTGAAAGTATTAATAAGAAATATTTCTTGATTTTTTTATTGTTATAAAAACGAACTCAAACTCTAAGCTAATCCTTGAATCAAACTAACAAAATATCATTTGCTGTGCAATTTAAAAAATTAGGAATGGCATGGGGTGGGACTGCCCTTAATTATTTTTAATATCATTATTTATCTTTTTAAATATGATTTAAATTTTTAAATATAAAAATAAAATAAAAAGATCGGGGCGACTACGGAGAATTCGGTGAAGGACACAGTTCTCGCCCCAAATACCTAACTAGATTGGTAGCGGGCAAAGTAATTTGCCATTCCTATAAATAAAAAAAAGCTCAAAAGTCAAATCTTGGATGAAGAGAGAGAGATTCTAGTTAAGTAAAACACGTTTTAATGGTGAAAAAAAGTTGTAAAAAAACAATAAATATTTCTACAAAAAAATAAAAAAAATACAATAGTGATAAAATTAAAAAATTGTTCATGTGGGCCAAGGTTTCGAATTTGGATCCAACTTGACCCGATTCTAACTTCGAAAGCGGGCCCGGGCCGGCAGATGCTTATGGAAAAGCTGAGTGCATATGATTGGTCTCTCCTTTTCCAATAAACATCTGTTATGCTTTTGCAGCTTTTCTGTGATTGGTTCATTAGGGATATTAGTTATAAGTAATCATTCATGTGATTCACCCCACATTTTCACAAGATACCTGTCACATTTGCTACAACTACCATCGACAAAGAAATCCGAGCTGGCCCTTCGAATCTTGGGCCCCACATTGGCCCCACCTTGTTTAAGGTTGTGCCTATACTCAATTGCAACTTGTTCAAACACTTCAACTTCAAACATGTTGAGATTCAATTTAGGGTTCATTTTGTCTCTCACAAAGGCAAATCCCAGTTGATCTCTTGGATTGAATGCTTCCAATTCGTTGAACATAAGGCAGGAGAAGAGATTGGTAGCCGCGCTGTGCTTTCTCAAGATTAAAGCCGTGTCCGGCACATCTGCAAATGTAGAAAAATTGTTTCGTCCGTTACACGAGATAAAATAACAAATAAACATCTTAAATGTGTTTCTTCTTTACCACCTGTCTCAAAAGATTTTTCAAAAAAATCAAAATTTTTGTGCTTTTTGTGGGCTATGAAGTTGATTGAAAAATGCTACCGTAATGTTCTTCTAGGGCACATTACCTACATTGCGCAGAACACCCCTATGTGCTAAATGATTGAATTGTAACGGGGAAGGCGAATTTGGGTGGGTGGGAATAATTTATGTGAAGGGCATTTTTGTCTTTTGTACTTTCACATGAAGGGCAAAATAGGAATCCACAATTAAGTATGCAATATAAACATGTCTGAGTCGAGTCTGAGACAATATTCAGAATAATTTGATAATAAAATTGAATTCCAATTTATCAACATTTGGTAACAAGATGAGTTTTTAGTTTCTTCAAATAGACATTTAATTGCATTCTTTATTGTTGATTGCAACATACTAAACAAATTATAAGTTGTTATTTTTTTTAAAACAACTAACTCCACGCTTCCTTTGAAATTATATATGTGTATAATTAATACTCATTAGTTGTCCAGATCCTTTCAATAATGTATATAATACTCCTACTTGCTTATTTAGAAAAAAATTATTGAGTTGTTCTGTCATTTGATTATAAATTCTTTTTTGGTTTTAATCGATACAAGAATCTTCTATAAACTATATTGTATATTTGGTCAATGGAGCACCCCAGAAGCACCGGAACCACATAAAAGGCTTTTCTTAACAAATACTTATCTTATTAATAAACACACGGAATTCATACAACTCATTGCTATTGGCTTCAAGAAAATTCACCCGAAATTTAATTAATTCTATGGCTTTGGTATACAGTACTTAGGGGTTGCAATAGGACGAGTCGAGCTATCTTCAGTTTGTGTTGAACTTGATTCGTGATACACTAGGGAGTTCGATTCGATCTATGACTCATGGGCCTCATGAGTTGAGCCGCCCACGAACTCGCTTTTTTTTTTTATTATTATTAAAAGTAAAATTTGTAAATAATTTGAAAATTTGAAAATAAAAAATCCAAAATACGAGTCATCTCGTGGGCCCAGGCCACAAAAAATAGGGCTCAACCCGGCCCCAGACTCGTCCCAAAACGAGTTTGAGCCGGACATTGGCCGAGCCCAAACTTGCCGAGTTTGCGAGCTACGGCCACTCACAATGGTTGAAATTTTTACTTTTTTATGTTTTGTAATAGTGTCTTGTATTGGTACATTATCAAACAAGAACCTAGATAATACTAGAGAGACACCAACCTTCAATTTACCTATTGTAGGAAAATGAAACAATATGTGCATGTTTCGCTAAGTATGTTTTAAAATAATTAGTAATTTTTTTCTTAATCAAAATCAAAATAAGTACTGCTTACTTTATTGTCAAATTAAGTATTACCTGTCGGATATGACTTGTTTGGACCCCACGGTTGCAAGCCATTCTCACAGTACGTCTCCATCTGCGTCTTTAATCCATCGATGTCCCACCATTTCTTCCATCTGGCGGTTGCCATTGCCTCTTCCATTGTATGAACATAATATGGATGTTTTGATACAGCCATATCCACATTCTTCTTAATAACAAGTGAATGAATCAACAGAAGTGGATCAACCACTAGTTGCAGCTTCGCATCCATCCATATACTGTATTTTGAGTTTGGAAATAGACGATGAATTAAATACTTGGGTATTTCTCCATTCATTGCTGCATTTTTGTACAAATACGACGTCGAGACTTTGATAATTCTCCATGCACCAATCTTGTTTTCCTTAGATTTTCTTGAAATTATATTGTGATAGTCTAATCCCCTGAGAGTTATGTCATCAATAAACAAGAAGAAACATACATAATCTAGGGTTTTGGAACCTAGGCCTTTTGGCTGCCGGATTTTGTCGTGATCGTTGAGTATGGCTGAGATTACAACCAGCCCATCGCATTTTTCCATAGAAATTCGATCTGAAAATCAGACAAAAACATGTTAAATTCGATGCAAACCATGAAAATGTAAATCACATTCAATACAAACCTGAATTACTAATTGGAAAGCGTTCAAAGAATCCACACGGGATTTCAATTCCATTATCCTCGCGATGATCAAAATACGACAACCTTTTCTCAATACTGAAATTCCCACCAAAATTCTTAGAATTCCCTTGCATATACCTCAGAGACCGGGCGCCTAATGTCGTTGAATTCCGACATATTTCTTGAATTTCCTTCAAAACCTCCCAATAATCTAACAAAAAAAAAAAAAAAAAAAAAAAAAACCATAATCATAAATCCACAATCGAATTAAAAAACAAAGAGAAATTGAGCTTGTCAATTTAAAAAAAAAAAAACTTACCTGAAAAATAAACAGGGGAATCGCAAGAGGAACGCAGAGTGGGAATGGCGTGCTTGTGTTCTCCATAGGAAGTGGGGTATGAGAAAAGAGGGAATTGAATGGGATCGAAAGGTGAGGATCTGAAGATACATTTGGTGGCAGAGAGAGAGAAATAGAGGGCTAGAAAAGAGAGCTGAAAAGGTAGAAAAGAGAGAAACAGAAGAGCTTTGATTGGCAGAGGAGTGGTTTGGAGATTAGCTTCCCCATTTACTCATCATGCATTTCAGTGTCTCTGCTTTTATTAAATTAACAAAGGTTTACTATTTTTTGCAAATATACATGTTACATACTGCAAACATTTTGCTTAATGGTAAAACACCCCCACCCCACCCCACCCCCCCCACCCCACCCAACCCAAAAAAAAAAAAAATGGTATAAAAAAAAAGAAAAAATTGGTACAATTTTACTATGGATAATTATATTCAAATTTTATTATTTAAATTGCAATGAAGATGTCCCAACTTTTAATATTTTAGTATTTATGTTTCTAACTTTTTTCATCGCATTTTTATTATTAACTTTCAATTAGTTTTCACATCTTATCTTTGATAACGATTTTTATATAAATATTCTGCTAATGTATATTGAAATGAGGGATAAAATTTGTCAAACTTTTTGTTACCACCCGAATTCGGTAAGGTTTCTACATCAGCATGGGACCCCAACGAGGGCCTCATTGGTCCTCACATCAACCTTACGTGCCAGTCAAAGCCACAAAATATGATAAAGGGCATTGTATTCTAACAACTAGTTAAATAAAGTCCATTAAGGTCTTTGTCCCCTCCTGACGAACCTAGGTTCCTCATGCCCCATGAATCCACAGGTAATTTGATATTTTGGGAGAACCAAAGAGATATTTCAAGGAAGATTGTATTTGATTGAGAGATAGACCGCACAAAGAAACCCTACCTCAATCTCCTAATAATTGGTAATGCAATATTGGAAATCAACTTAAATTAAGACTGGAATTTAGGAGATTGCGTTCACACTCATTTATTTCTTATCTCATATAAAGAAGAAGAATTTCATCAGATGTCCAATTGATTGCTTTCCTAAATCAATTAGAACTCCCTTATAAATACCAGACATCTATTCATCAAGGCACGCATTATTTCTCTACCCTAAAACTTTGTTCAAATCACTACTTGCTTGTCTCTCCCACACCTATATATTCTTCCATATTTTTGACAACCGGTAGTTGACTTGATCGTCGGAGTACCAACGATCGCCAACTCCTTTTTTCCGGTGATCTTGGTACCCAACAATTATCCAAGTATTCAGGTAACATATGGGTTGACTGATGATTGATTAAAGATATGTTGACACGTGGATAATGCATATTTAGAGGTCAACAGATTGATGTAGTTTGTGGAAAACTGAAAATACGTTACACGACTAGAAAACTTGTGGTAAAACGTGTTTTCCATTGGAAAAGCATGACGACAGATAATTCTCAGGACAAAATCGAGTCCCTACCACACGGATCAGTGGTAGAAAACATTCTACATTTTCAAAATGTGACCCATGATGAAGAAGGAGACAACGACAAAGGTGAACAACTGAACAAAACATCCTTGAATTGAAAGAAGAAAACAACCGAATGAAAACAGTGATTGAGCAATTGGGAAATAATTACACCCAGTAAGGGAACAAGCGCGTTTGGGATTGGTGAAGCCCTTCGAGGTCTAGCTCCATCAAAAGCCGTTGATCTCGAGATGATCTGCCATTACTAGATGGACTAAAGCCTCGGAGTAAGAACCCGAGGCCCTCACATGATCACCAACAAGAGAAGCCTCCTCCATTGCGAGGAAACAAGCCTGTCGTGTTTATCAGTGTATTTGATAAGTTGGGGGCTGGATCCTCTGTGGTACTGCCCCAATCAGTGAGTAACCAACGTAGCGAGCATAGCGAGGCTCACCCGAAGAAGAAGAAAGATTCCAAGGTTATGGATGTGAAATTCGAGGACGAAAGGTTCAGTACGGTCATGCGATGTTGACGATGATGACAAGAACCTCTCATTCTCCAAAAAACTGAAGGTTAGAGAACTCCTAACTGGCTTCAAAATACCTTATATGGAGAAGTATAACGGGTGGGATGACCCTACAGACCACATCAATGTGTACAAGACGAGGCTATAAGAGTATATACCGGCGGTT
Source organism: Forsythia suspensa (assembly GCA_023638005.1). Lineage (NCBI taxonomy): Eukaryota > Viridiplantae > Streptophyta > Magnoliopsida > Lamiales > Oleaceae > Forsythia > Forsythia suspensa. The sequence continues at coordinate 22,089,371 of CM042663.1, forward strand.
AAATGCAAATACTTTTATACTATTGTTGTCTTCGATGCAAAGAGATGGTACAATAAGTTGAAACCCGAGAGTATCAGGAGTTGGCTATAGTTGAAGCGAGAGTTTATCAACGCCTTCATCGGCAATTGAACAATAGCAGCCAATGTGGCCAGCTCTACGACATTCGACAAAAGGATGGTGAGTCAGTGAAGAGTTACTTCAAGAGGTTCAACAAGTTCATTAATAAAATTGAGAAAGTAATCGATGACAAGGCACTGGATACATTAATAACGGGGCTCTACATGCGAACTCTCTTTTGGAGAGATGTCCATAATAGATAACCCAAGACATACACCCAATAGCTAGAATTAATCAAAAAAAAAATTTGGTCTGAAGAAACCATTGAAAATAAAGAGAGAGCTGAAACAGAGAAAGGAGAATGCTACCGCCATGAAAGACGATGCTCTCTTGAGCCTCGTAACAACCACTACAGAAGGTTTAATCAGACCGAACTCGATCCTAGGCACCTACTTGGACCATTTGCGGCCATTCCTCCACCGTTGGTTTTCCTTCCCAAGTTCTGCCGTATCCATCAAACTCAAAATCATAACACAAGATTGCCTAAAAATGTAGAAACTAATTGATCAAGGAAAATAGCAGCAAGAAGAAGAACGCCAGCTGGCTTGAGGAAGGTAATGACCACCCATCGTGGGAGGCGAAGATCCGAGGATGACCACCACCATTTGTGATGATAGAAAAAATGACAAGAACATGGACATGTCTAGGTAAGAGGGATCTGCGATGGACCCCTGTTCACAATATCAACACCATAATTGAAGGGCCCTACACAATGAACTCACGACAATATTATGCCAGAGCAGTACGGGAGAAGTTAGTAGAAAGCTAGCAAGTTCATGGACACCAACCAAGGGTCTCACCCATCACATTTATAGAAGATGATAAGGTTGGTGTCCATTATCCACACTGTAATACCTTGGTAGTACGCACCATTGTTGCCAAAAAAAGATTAGGTAGAATGTTGGTCGACAATGGCAGTGTTGTGAGCACATTCGATTAGATGGAGGTAAACCATGAGTTAACGGCCATCTTGATACAACTCTTTAGTTTTATGGGTGACAGCCTTATCCCGCGGAGGAGAATGAAGGAGGATTTTGGAGAGTCTCCGTGCCACATGAAGCAATTCATGAAATTCTTAGTGGTCGATACCCATTTTGTTTATCAGGAGGTCATAGGCGCAGCATGCGCTTAAAGATTTGCAAGCAGTTACCTCTATTCACCACCTGGCGATTAAATTGTAGAGTCGCCAGGGTCCGAGATAATCAAACAGAAGCTAGGATGTGAAACATAAATGCATTCTGTAAAGTAGCAACACGTGAAGATGCAACCCCATCAGTCATGACGATACAGACCGATGCAATAAACATTGAACAAGAAAATGGTGAAGAGGATATGGTCTTCGATGAGGGTGTTGACCACGAATTATAGGTTCAGATTTGCTAACTTTGCTGGTAGAGAGGAGTTAGAAACATTTCTAGTAAGCTCATTAAACCACTCACAAATACTACAGTTAGGATAAATGTTGGAAGATATGATGAAGGAAAAACTAAAATAGTTCTTGCGAGAGAACATAGACGTCTTCGCTTGAAAATATTCTGACACGGTGGAGATAAGCCCATCCATGGCTTGCCACGTCCTGAAGGTGGATCCAAAGGTGCATCCCAAGATACAGAATATGAGACCACTAAGCACCGAGAGGTATAGTTCCATGATGGAAAGAAGTGGATAAGTTGTTGATCAACGTATTCATCAGGAAAGCAGTCTACCCACAGTGGGTATCTAACCCCGTTTTGATAAAGAAGAACAATCATAAGTTGAGGGTGTACATAGACTTCTCCGACTTGAACAAGGTACGCTCCAAAGATAGTTTTTCCTTGCCTCGCATCGACCAATTGGTTGATGCCTCCGCCAGTCATAAGCTACTTAGCTTCATGGATGCCTACTCTAGTTACAATCACATCTCCATGTTCGTCGGGGATGAAGAGCACACTTTGTTCATAACGGATTGAAGGCATATATTGTTACAAGATGATTCTTTCGGCCTAAAGAATGTCGGAGCTACTTATCAGAAGTTAGTTAACTGCATGTTTGTAGAACATATTGGGAACACCATAGAGATCTACATCGATGACATGCTCGTAAAGAGCGTGGATGACAAAGGCTACATTATGCACTTAGTGGAGATGTTCAAGATTCTTTGCAAATACCATATGAAACTCAATCCATTGAAATGTGCTTTCGGAGTTGCGTCTGGAAAATTTTTGGAATATATGGTGAATCTGGAAAATTCTTGAGAAAATATAGCACTCATTGACATACGCTCCATCCTCACCCAAAGAATAGGTTATGCATTAAATTGATTTATATTAAAGGCAACTGATGTATGCCAAACTTTCTTCTAGACATCAAGAGAGAAAGAAGTTTGAGTAGACAAGAGAAATGCGATGGTGCCTTCCGGAAGCTCAAGGACCTCATTGGTAGAGCCTTGTTACTATCTAAGCCAAAGCTTAGAGAAAGATTGTTGGTCTACCTAGTAGTATCTAAAAAAAAAGTAAGCTCGATACTAATTTATGAAGAAGGCCCAATGCAGCTCCCAGTCTACTATATTAGTAAGGCTTTATAGGATGCAAAAACGAGATACTTGGACATGGAAAAGCTCACCTTGTCATTGATCGTCGCATCAAGGAAATTTCGACCATACTTTCAGTTGCACAACATTGATGTCCTGACAAACCTCCCGCTAAGACAGATCTTCCAAAAATTAGACACCTCTAGGAGGTTGATGAAATAGTCTATAGAGCTCAGCCAATTTGAGATCTCCTACAAACCTGGGCAATTGATAAAGGGCCAGGCGTTAGCCAATTTTGAAAGGATTGCAGACGACCGAACTCGATGAGGTACCAACATAGAAATTGTATGTTGATGGATCCTCAGGTGACGTTGGGGTCAGAGTCGAGATTCTACTAATAAGTCCTGACGGTCACAACCTCAATTGTGCACTCCAGCTCGAGTTTAAAGCCTCCAACAATGCTACTGAGTATAAGGCACTACTAACAGGTGTAAGGTTGTCACGAGAGATGAAAGCACGAAGAATCCAAGTCTATAGCGACTTACAATTATTAGTCAGTCAGGTTAATAAGAATTTCACAGCGCGAGAATAAACAATGGTGGCTTATTTGAAAAAACTTATGGACTTCATACAGCACTTTAAAAAGTTTGAGATGCTCAAGATCCTGATAATCGATAACAGTTATGCCGATGTCCTCTCAAAGTTGAAAAGTGGTAGGTTCAGACTTAATGAAGGTCATTTCGATCGAAAGACTCTCTCAGCCCATGATCGAAGAGGCTTCAGCACCAATTTTTAGGAAAATTAGCGAATCCGCCAGTTGGATGAAGGAAATCATCACATATCTAACTTATCATACACTACCAGCCAATAGGGAAGAAGCTCAAAAGCTTTAGAAAAAAGGCCACAAAGTTTGTCTTCTACGATGTGTTGCTATGAACGAGGCTGGCTATATCATGTAGAAAATCTATGATGGAGTTTGTGGTAATCATGCAAGAGGATAGTCCTAGCACAATAAGCCCCTTGAAGAAAGGATATTATTGGCCGAAGATTAAGAGGGACTCCCATGATTTTGTAAAGAAATGTGACAAGTGCCAGTAGTTTTCCGTTGTTCCAAAGCTCCCAACTCAAGATATCATCCTAGTCACCAACCTATGGCCTTTCGCCAAAGGTGGGATATACTTCATTGGTCCTCTCTCAATAGAGAAAGGTGGAGTCAAGTTTGTCGTAGTAAGCCGTGGACTATTTCACTAAGTGGTTTGAGGTCGAACCTCTGCGAAGATTACCAAGGTCAATGCATGGAAATTTTTATGGAAGAACTGAATATGTCACTTCGGAACCCTATACTCCCGAGTCTCAGACAACGGGACTCAGTTTAGCGAAAATAAATTCAACACAAATTGTAAAGAGCTTGACATTCGAAGAGACTTCTCCACCCCCTATTACCAGCAATCCAATGATCAGGTGGAGACTTTCAACAAAATTATAAAGCATACTATGAAGAAGAAGCTGGAGTCCGCTAAAGGAGGATGGGTGGAGGAGCTTCTCGAGGTTCTCTGGTCATACCAGACTACTTCCCAAATATCAACTGATGAAACCCCGTTCTCCATGGCCTACGGGATAGAGGCAATGATTTCCGTTGAAGTAGGAATGCCTTCCCATGGTTGATTACATTTTGACGAATAGTTAACGAGGATCTCCATAGAGAAAACTTCGACTTGTAGGAAGAAAGGCATACAAGTTCACAGCTTTGCCTAGCTATTTATTAGAAGAAGATGGCTAGGTACTACAACTCCAAAGTCAGGAACAGAAGCTTCCTAGGTCAATGATTGGGTCTTAAAGAAGGTTTTCCTTGCCAACAGAAAGATCGGAGCTTGAACCTTTGGGCCCACATGGCAAGGACCATACAAGATCACCAAGGTAATCCGCCCAAAACTTACAAGTTGGAAGATGCCAACAGAAAGGAAACAAAGCACCTATGGAACATCGCACACCTTCGCCCATACTATCAGTAGTTTTTATTAATGAGAACTAAGTTGTAGGAGTTAACTTCAATTTTTTTTATCCATTTTTTGAGTATCAAGAATAATTATATTCAAAGTCCAGCTATTTCAATACGATCCTTCCGTTAAGAATGTAGCCTTCAACAACAGAGCAACGAGATAGTATGGTTCGTGGCTAACTCCTTAACTCATTGGGTAAACTACTTAACACGTATGGTAACAACAATCGAAGCAGCAAGAGAGTATGGTTCGCGGTCAACTCCTTAACTCACTGGGTAAACTACTTAACGTGTATAGTCACAAGTTAGGCAAACGAAGTGGCGATGGACTATGGTTCGCATCCATTTCTTTTACCCACTAGATAAACTACTTAACAAGCTCAATTTAAGATTCAATCATGACGCAATGAGAGAATGTAGTTTGAGGCCATCTCCTTAACTCGCTAGGTAAACCACTTAAGGCACTTAGTCACAAGGCAAGCTTACGAGGTTGCAAAGAGAATCAGTTCATGATGTCGATCAAATTTTAGACGAAGGCATTTACCTCGTTCAAGTTATGATGACATCTTCTTAAAATTTAGATAATTGCATTTGAAGCATTCAACTATCAATCAGCATGCAAGACAACAAGGGGTTAAGAAATATGCGAAACAATAACACTTGGGGATAAACAAAGTAGTTTTCCATTAATAAACTTGGAGATTAAAAAAAAAATAAATACAAAATTGTAGGTCCTACTGTCCCACCGCCTCTTCAAGTTCGGCACAAGAAGGTACTTTTATAGCAGAGGCAGATGAAGCAGGCTGATCTTCGGCTAGAGTCTGAGCTTAGGCCGAAGCTAACAAAAAAAATGAAAGATCCCACTTATGGTGAACGACCTGAATCCTTTTTGTCAACTAGTTCTTTTAGCTTCTATAAAGTAGGTGGCAAGGCGAAAGTACTCAAAGCGCATTTAGGAAACATTTTCAGACACTGACCTCACATCGCCTCCCCTCCGCACCTCCACCTCCACCTCCACCTCTGCCACCAAGGCTCTAACAATTTCTAGTTCCGGCCTACTCTAACTCCTCCATTGATTCGATCAACTGTTTGTCTTTCTCAAGGACCATAGTATCAAAATCTCGATCGACTGAGATGATGGTGTTCTCGGCCGCTGCCACCCACTTACTGGAGGCCTTGGTAGTCCTCTTTTGGCTTAGGGCTACTTGTGCCTTGCCATATACTTTTGTCACATCTTCAAGAAAGGACTCCAACTTTGCCTTTCAATTCAGCTTCAGCTACGGTGAACCCATATGCCTTAGACTGCAAGGCTTTATATTTCGAACCCAACTTAGTACTAGTTGAGCCCATAGGCTGCATATCATCGACGAGTTTCTTGGCCTTCGCCTCAGCTTGATCCAACTTGCCTAAGAATCTTATGAGGTGTTGTTCACCTCACTATTTAGGACGAAGCCACAAGCCATGTTCATCGCGGCCATTATCAACATCTCCTCCAAGGAGGCATTCTTCCTCAAAAGACAACAAAATTTGTACACAATGGCCGTCGCCATTGCTCGAGCCGAATGTAGCATATCCAAAATAGTAGTGTCAAGCTCGTCCCAACAAGAGCCAATGCTGATATAATATACGCCTTCAATGTTCATACGACTGTTGCATCAACTTCGTCGGGCATCCCTTATAAGTTTTTCGTTCTAAGAAATAGGCGTCCCTCTTTTCGTTCTTCGAGGATCCATTTCGTCTGTGGCCAATCCTTTTCTCTTATCCTAGAAAGGTGAAGTGGTAGAGCCCCATATAGAGGATCGGGAGACAACAAGAATGGCGGTAGGGACAGGTTACAATGGGGAAGGCACAGAAGAAGTGGCAGGCGGCGGAGGTGGCAAAAGCGGTAGAGGCGGAGGAGGCGGAGGAGAAACAGATGAGAATGCATCGCCATAAGAACCTCCTGGATTGAAGGTAGAGTTTGAGATGAACTCCCACCAACCTCATCATCATCTTCGTTGACATTGAAGATATGAACATTCTTGAATATATATTTAGCTGCAAAAATGGGGCAAGAAAAGTCAGACAACTTTCTCGAACGTTAGATGAACATCTTAAAAAATGAAACTCACATATCAATTCGAACCGAATCAAAAGACTGTGATCCTTAAGTAAGTTGTCGAGGCTTCTAAAGTCAGCTGTCAAGCTCGTGAACCCTAACCCACCTCGACCTCAAATCTCCTTGCTCTCTCTTTGAGATTGGAGGCTTTCCAAAACTACAAAGACAATGAAAGTATTAAGTCAGGGACAAAGCTGATAGACCACGCAAAAGAAACAAAGCATACCGAGTTCTCCGAAGCGTCGATGTATAGAAACATTGGAAAGGAAGTCCTCCGGCCTAAACTCCAACTCTCTTCCTCTCCCAACGAAAAGGAAGACCTATTTCCAATAATAGACTTTGTTTGGAATGTTAATGGCAATCTTCTATTTTTGACCCAGCCGATGGGACATGTTAAACCAACTGCCAAACCTAGAGGGCTAGTAAATGGTTTCAAATTCATTGGCAGATAAGTCGCCACCAACCCCATCAATCATCTACAATAGAAAAGCTGCCACCATTTGACCCCATCCATTCGAAGTAATTTAGCATGGTGCTAGGTTAAAATCATGGAGAACCTCGTGGAAGAAAGGATGGATTGAAAGGTGAAGGCCCTGTTGCATGGCTGGCTCATAAATCGCAACAAACCCTTCTGAGGGGTCGTCAGCTCGCTTATCTGACCAAAAGCTTAGAGTAGAATGGAGTCCGAGACCACGTACGCCAGCCTGATCACTTGCAGATATGCCTCTCGATTTTGGAGCGAACTAACGAGGTAGCACTAGTGGAGGTCGTTAGCTCTTCGTCTAGTTTACGGGCCACTGGGACATCCTACTTGTCAAGCAAGGCTCTCATCTCTAAAACTCTAGTATTTTGTTGCTTCTTCCTAGCCTTCGCCTTAGGTAGAGTCCTTGAACGGGGTTCTCTTCTATTTGTGAATGCTGGGGGATAGTAAGCAACCATCGATCTCTGTTCAACCTCATCAATCATTTCAGGTGAGGATGGGACTTCAGCCTCTGATCTCCGAGTCAGTATGGAGATCGGACTAGTTTTGAGAGTGACAATTTTCAGAAGACATTTTTTTTATTTTTCAATTCTTTTCCAACAACGATCCGCGTGAGCACTTTGAAGTGACCGGCGTTGGAGAGAAAAGTAGGAAGTCGTCTCGTAATCTATAGAAAAGGGGATGAAAAAAGAGAACCCAAATAAAAAGAAAATTGGGGAGTTATGGTTGAATAACACTCATTTTCTTTACCTCATAGAAATGCCTTGAAAAATTGAAGAACTCGACGAAAACAAGACGTCGGAGAAGCCAGGAGGGTTGCCGAAAATCTAAAGGCTGAAGAGTACTATGGTTTTGCCAAAGTTAGAGAGAAAAATCTGAGAAAGGCTAGTACTTAAATAGACGAGGCCCTTCAATCTAGACCATTGATTTTGAATTCTCGAATCCTGGCCGGTTGAAAAATGGAGACACATGGCCTACATAGGAGGCAAGGCGAGAGACAATTTTTTTTGAAAATTTAATGATGAGGGCGCACGCATACCACACGCGCCAGCACACCCTCTGCATTGATGACAATGTCGTTTTGAGTTCCAAAATGGATGTACCATCATTGCTCATCTTTATTGACTGCTTTGATTGATGGCCCTTTCAGTTCAAATCAAGCCGACACACCAAATTACTCAAAGCCAAGTGGATCCCCACCCATTCAAACTTCCACAAAATTTCCAACTCAAAGCCCTTCGCCTGCCATAAATAAACAAGCCTTGGGCTTAGGGGAATGTATACATCTACTAAGGACTTCCTCGACAGAATGGCTTCGACTAAGGTTCACTTATATATCCCATGCGGAAAAGGCGAAGGCATCCCTAAGAGTCAAACTTTGCAAAGGTTTGCTATTGCATAGGCCTTCGTCCTCGCACAATATTATGTCCTACGCCTAGTATAAATATTAGTCTTGTACTTGGAGGATTGTTGTTATCACCCAAATTCGATAATGCCTCCATATCAACATGGGATCAACATAATCCTCATTGGTCCCGAACTTGTGGCGATCAAAGCCCCAAAATATGATAAAGGGCATCATATTCTAACAACTAGTTAAACAAAGTCCATTAAAGACTTCATCTCCTCCTGAAGAACCTATGTTCCTCATGCCCCATGAATCCACGAATAATGTGATGTTTGGGAAAACCAAAGAGATGTTTCGAAGAAGATTGTATTTGATCAAGAGATAGACTCCTACAAAGAAACCCCACCCCAATCCCCTAATAATTGGCAATGTAATGTTGGAAATAAATTCAGATTAAGACTGAAATCTAGAATATTGCAATCACACTCAATTATTCTTTATCCCATAAGGAAGTAGAATCTCATTAGATATCTAATTATGAGATAATTATTGATGAATATTTAGTTTTATCAGGATACTTAGATTTGTCCTTCTTGATCTACAAGTTTGTATCTAAATCAGTTTGTAACTCTTTGAGAATCCTTATAAATATGAGTCCATAGTTACAATAAAATTATGCAATTAAGTTTCCATCTCTTATATTTTTCTCTCTTATTCCTTTAATTTCATAAAATATTATCAACACGATAACTTGAATTTTGTTTTCGCAAATTACCCAAATAAAATTAAAAACTAAATCATTCTAAGTTCTGCACGGATGTTCTCATCGAAAAAAATGCGATGTTACTTCCTCAATATCCCAAAAGAAATCCCAATGACAGCAAATTGGTCAATATTCACGTCTCTCTCACTCTCTCATGGATATTATTTTTATTTAAATTATAATGGTGCATATAATTCTTGTTTAATTGTATAGTGCTCATATTGTATTGATTAACATAGTGAACCACCAGACGCTATTTTTTTTCTTTGAAAAATAGCTTCTCCATAAAAAGAATCCACTTTAACTAGTTAGCGAAGAGCCTGACTGCCAAACCCGTGTTTTTTGCTTGAAAAAAGACACTACCAAGGGGGGGTGGAAGGTAGAGGCGTACAAATGAGAAAAAAGGTGTCACCCGTATTAATTTTCTTGGTCTATAAGTGTAAATTAATATTCTACATATCAAATTTGATTATTATAAGATAACCAGAGTATGTACATGATATCCTTGAGTACCAATATTAATTATACTATTTCATGTAACGCTATGTACGCTAGTCTTTCAAGTTGAATATATCTTATGTATATAACTAATTTTGTAGTACAATTTTCATGAATTACTATATAAATATTTGCACTCCGTTGATTACTAGCACATATTTATATCTTCTATTAGATTTGCAAATTGTTTTATCATAATTTTACGTATACTAATACTCTACAAAAATATTCTTGCTCATGAATAAGTACAATTTTAAATATCAATATTTTAGCAAAATATTGTATCTTTTGTTCCTCGAGAAGCAATAATCTATACTTGTCCATATCATTTGTATTGGTGCTTTGAAAGAAGCTTAATCTCAATAATATTAATATTCTATAAAAATATAATTTTGATGTTCTTCTAGAAGCACAAACTTTTTATATATTAATATTTTAGAAGAGTATTTTGTTATTGTTCTTGAAAAAGCACAATTTTATATTTTTATTATTATTATAGCAGCATATTATGTTCTTGAAGAAGTACAACTATCCATTATCTTAATATTTTAATAGAATATTACTTGCTCTCAAAGAGCGTAATTTATAAGATTTAATATTAAGTTATTAATCCTGATGAGCAAATCTTTATAAAGTTTAATATTTAAATCATTTGTTGTTGCTTTTAAAGAAGCACAACATTATATTAATATTCTAACAGAATATCACTTGCTCCCAAAGAGTATGAAACTATAATTTAAATATTCCGAGCTCAATTTTGTTAGACTACTTGCTCAATTCATAAAATTACGAGATTAATTTCTTGATTACTCAATCAAGAGAATCCGTCTCTGAATATAGATCACAAGTATTCAATGAGTATTGTATGTCAATCGAGATTGTCATTGAACATTCGGTTGTCCATGTTCATACACAAAATGATTTAGTGGAGTCGTTTATCAAACGTCTTCAATTGATTGCTAGACTATGAAAACAAAACTCTCAATTTTTGTTTGGAGGTCATGCTATATTACATGCTGCATCATTGATTCGTATAAGACCAACTGCTTATCATGAATATTCACCGTTACAACTTGTATTTGGTCACGAACTTAATATTTCTCATCTACGAGTTTTCGGTTGTGTTATCCAAGTCCCAATTTCACCCCCACAACGTACCAAAATAGGTCCTCTCGAAGACTTGGAATTTATATTGGTTTTGATTCACCATCCATTATTAGGTACATTGAACATTTAACGGGTGATTTATTTACATCGCAGTAATCAATGTGAGCAAGAGGTTGAAAAAATCATTCATTTGCAAATCAATTACATGATGTGTTTGTTGATACAAGGAAAGTGACAAAGTCATATGTATGAGCAGAAAATACTCCAACAAAAATTGATGTCGCTGCAGGACAATCTGCCATAACAAATGAATCTCAAATACTTAAGTATGGTTGACTAGTTGGTGCCAAAGACTTTGTATCACGAAAGAAAAAATGTACAAAAGAAAACTCAACTATTTTTTTAATAAAAAATGGTAAAAAGATTGATCAATCAAATATTGTGATTCATGAAGAAGTGTCCGAAAATAATGAGATTTCAATAAATTATTTGTTTTCTCATAAATTATGGGAATGAAATAATATTGTCATGAAAAATAATTTGTCTTTAATGTGACACTTGATATCATGCCAAATGAGGATCTTGAACCACAATCTATTAGAGATTCTCAAATAGAAATGATTGGCCAAAATAGAATGATGTCATACATGTGGAGTTGAATTTATAAGAAAAATGCATTGTCTTTGGACATGTAGTTCGAGCCCCTGAAAATGAAATCTCTGTAGGATATAAATGGATTTTTGTAAGAAAGATGAATGAAAATAATGAAATTACAAAATACAAAGCTCGACTCGTAGCCCAATAGTTCTCAAAAAGACATGGGATTGTTTATGAGGAAACATATTCTCCCGTAATGGACACTATATCATTTAGATTTTCAATAAGTTTGATTATATGCGCCTTATGGATGTAGTAACTGCATATCTGTATGGTTCACTTGATATTGACATATACATAAAAATTCCTGAAGGTTTTAAAGTACCAAAAGCAAATGATTCATTCGCCAATACTATGTTCTCAATTAAATTGCAAAGATCATTATATGAATTAAAACAATCCAGACGAATGTGGTATAATCATCTCAACGAATATTTGTTGAAAAATGTTATAAAAGCGAGGATGTATGCCCATGTGTTTTATAAAGAAAATAGATATTGGATTTGCAATTGTGGCAGTTTACGTTGATAATTTAAATCTTATAGGAAATTTTGAAAAGCTCAACAAAACTATGGATTATTTAAAAAATGAATTTAAGATGAAAGATTTGAGAAAAATAAAATTCTTTCTTAGATTGCAAATTGAACATTTTCTAGAATGATTATTTATTCATCAATCTTCTTATACGAAAAAATTATTAAAACCGTTTTATATGGATAAACCACATCCATTGGCATCACCTATGGTCGTTTGATCACTTGATGTGAAAAAAGATCACTTTCATCTACTTGAAGATGGAGAAAAAAATTCTCGGACTTGAAATTTCATACTTAAGTGCAATTGGAGTATTTACATATCTTGCAAATTGCACTCGACAAGACATAGTTTTTTTTTCCTGTAAATCTCTTTGCAAGATATAGCTCGGCACCCACTAAAAGACATTGGAATGGTGTTAAACATATTATTCGTTACCTAAAAGGTACTATTGACTATTATTTTATTCACAAAATTAGGATCTTCTTTAGTGGGATATGCAAATGCAGGTTGTCTTTTCGATCCACATAAAAATAAATCACAAATAGAATATATGTTTACACGTGGAGGAATAGATATATCATGAAGATCTGTGAAGCAAATTTTGACAAAAATATTTTCAAATCATTCTGAAATTATTATAATTCACGAAGCAAGTTGAGAGTGTGCATGGTTAACATGACATGTCATATCCAAGCATCATGCGAATTAGTTTCAACAAAGGATAGTCCAATAGTATTGTATAAAGACAATGCAAATTTCATTGCACAACTCAAAGGAGGTTAAATCAAAGAGGACATGATAAAACATATTTCTCCAAAATTATTCAATACACATGAGCTTTAGAAGAATTGTGACATCGATTTTCAACAAATTCGCTCAAATGACAATTTGGTTGGCTTATTCACAAAAGTATTGCTGACATCCACATTCAAGAAATTGGTGCATGAGATTGGAATGTGTCGACTCAAAGATCTTTAGTGATTGATATCAAATAGAGCTAGCTGTACTCTTTTTCCTTAGTCTAGGTTTTGTCCTATTAAATTTTTCTTGCAAGATTTTAATGAAGCAACATTTTCTTAATACACTAAAACTTTAACATTTAACTGTATACTCTTTTTTTCTTTCGTAATTGGGTTTATGTCAAACAAAGTTTTTAACGAGATAATTATTGTAGAAATATTCATCAAATGATGAATGTTATAAAATTATGGGATAATTATTGATAACTATTTAGTTTTATCAAGATACTTAGATAATTCCTATTTGATCCACACGTTTGTATTTAAATCAGTTTGTAACTCTTTTCCGAACCCTATAAATATGAGTCCATAGTTATAATAAAATTACACAATTAAGTTTCCATATTTTATATTTTTCTCTCTTCTTCATTTAATTTTATAACACAAATTAATAAGTTGATGATAAGAATGTGATAAAAAAGGGTTAATTTTACTGCTGGTTCACTGAATTTTCAACAAAATTAGAAAACAGCCAATGAAGTTACAAAGTTTCAGTGTCTGTCACTAAAGTATACTAATACGCTCACCAACGGTCACTCTCTTAATTTTTCAGCGTAAATTGATGACGTGTCACCGTTAAGTGTCCACGTAGCACACAATCTGTCGACATTTGACAAACATTGACACCACATGAACTTAATGTACTAATAATAATAAATTCGAATCACAAATGATGAACATAAAATATGAGGATCTAGCTACAATTTTTAGACAATATCTAAATCAAATCAACAAATCATTTTGCAAAACCTGATTTTTTCAAAACAATCCCAAATCCTAAATTTTATCCCAATTGGTTAAATCGGATTGTGCAACTGGTTTGGGGATCTGAATTAGATATTGTCTAAAAATTATAGCTAGATCTTCATGTTTTAGGAGCATACTTTGTGGTCCAAATTTATTGTTATTAGTACATTAAAACCATGCGACGTCAATTTTGTCAAATATCGATTGATTGTGTGCTATATGGATACTTAACGGTGGCACATCATCAATTTACACTGAAATTAATGCAATAGTATTCTTTAGTGACCGACAATAAAATTTTGTAACTTTAGTGACTATTTTGTAATTTTCTAAAATTTCAATGACTGCTAGTGAAATTAGCTCGATAAAAAAATAGTTATGAACATAAATATAAAATTGAGCAATTGTTGAAGACCTTCATCACAATTAAAATATAGCGTCGTTAACATAAAATATAGTGTGAATGTAATATTTTTTTACTATTATAAAGAGACAAAAATACCTATAACTAAAAATAACAAATAACACCCTATTTATTATATTAATAACGTTTTACATACCATTTTATTATTTTTTATTATTTTAATTATTGTTACTTTTTTTAATTTTTCTCTCTTTTTTACATCTATCTTTCCCATAAATTAACTTTGTGCCGAGTCAAATATTTTGACTAAATTAAATGTATCATTTTTATTTTCATTCTTTTACATGAAATTGTAAACTTTTATCAATACTATTTAGTATAGTATTAATAAGAAATAAGAATTTATTTTTTAAGTTGAAAAAATAATAAATAATATTATATATATTATTTTACTTGATTTAAGGTATGTTAGGAATTAGTCTTAACAGACTATTAGGGCCTATTATGGTCTATTATGCATAATTCAAAACAGATCATTAAGTCACTAGAGATGACAACGAAACGAGGCGAGGTGAGGTGAGGCGAGGCGAGGCGGGGCGAGGCGAGACGAGGTCGAGGCGATCATTACCATTCTTGCCCTGTTGGAGATTTTTGGGAGAGGCCAGGATCGTGGTCAAGCGGGATAAAGGATTGAAAAATTCCTATTTATTACCTTGTCAAATTAATTAATTAATTATTAATATTTTTTATTTTTAAAATAAGATTTAAATTTTAAAACATTAAAATAAAATAAACTAATCGGGTGGACGAGTTTTCATGCCATCCCCATAGGTCACTCAAGATAACATTGGTCTATTATGGTCGTTATGGTCTATTAAACTTTATATTCAATTAACCTAACTCAATAATTCACATATGAGTTCAAATTTACATAAATTTAAAGCAAATATTACAAGTTTATACAGTCTATACATATAATCATGATTTATACTAGAAAATCTACAATTTCTACCATAAGCTAAAAGAATAAGAAATAATCACACATTGTACAAATATTGATATATATTGAATTCTAAACTTGAAATAGAATTTATTATAGTTGTTTGAACTTATTTTGAGATTAATAAGATACAATTCCACACCTCCACCACAATCATTGCATCATACCTGACCATCTATTTAATTTCACGGATCATGCTAGTTATACACCTACATTTACACTCTTATGTGTCAAACAATGATTTGATCAAATTATTATTTATTAGAACAATGGTTTGGTCAAATTATTATTTATTTCTAATAAATAATATTTTGACCAAATCATTATTTGACAAATAAAAAAATGTAAGTGTAGGTGTAAGTGTCTAGTAACTAAATAGTAATTTGATTTAATCATTATTTGACACGTAAAAAATATAAATATAGGTGTAACTGTAGAGTGTATAAATAGCATTTTCCTAATTTCCACACCACTACCACCACAACACTGCCATTGTTGCCACTACACCGCCTCCATTATCAGGGAAATTTCTCGCGAGAAATCCGGTCATGGTTACCTACGAACCGAACATTTTATTCCCATTAGTGTCAGAAATACGCAGTAGCACAATGATGATAAATTGGACAGTTAAACTTCAATTTCAAGTTAATGGGCATATCCATCAATCATAAAAAATACATAAACAAATGATTGATGCCAAGATTTTTCTTTTTACCAAATTCAATTATTCATCTTACTTTTTAGAAAATATTCTTGTAATTTCAGTCGTTGATTCTTTATTTATTTGCTGCTGCCCACAAATTATTGATTCTCTTCAATGCTGTAAAAAATGTTGGTTCTCTCTTTCTGGTGAACACTCTTTTGATTCTCTTTATCTTTGTTTATGAAAAGATTGCCACTTTTTGTCATCTTCTTTACCTCTCCTTTTCATGAATGCCCTTTGGCAACCATGGGAGGTAGGAAATTAAATAGGTGGCGGGGGTGGTTGATAATTGTGACTAATCCTTCGTTTTTTTACAAGAATCTTGTTCAAAGAAAAATATCGAGGCAGAGAAAAAATAAATACAGAAAAATAATTAATCAAAATTATACTAGGGCTCGATGTGGGTTGGGTCGATTTTGGGCCCAACCCAAAAAAATTAGTTTAGCAAGAACTCAATTCAATCCAAAAATGGATCATTTTAAAACATCTTGTATTTAGTTTTATATATGATACTAACTACGATATTATTATTGAATGCAAATGAGTATCATTATTTCAACCATTAAAAACATCTTGTACTTAGTTTTATATATAATATTGTTTTGCATACGATCACTGTTTTATATAGATAATATGCTATGGTACACTTACACCATAATTTTATCTTTGATACTGTTTTATTATGATAATATTTCAACCTATGATAATGTTTTAATCTATGATAATATTATTGAATGCAAATAGTATCAATTGTCTTATACTACTAATTGAGCATTTTAAGAACATTTTAAGAACAATATAATTACTTCAACTAGTAAAACATCTATGATACTGTTTTAATCTATGATAATGTTATTAAATGCAAACAGTATCAATGGTCTTGTACTACTAATGGAACATTTTAAAAATAATATAATTACTTCAACCAGTAAAACATCTATGATACTGTTTTATAATCTATGATACTGTTATTTTATTAGGTTGTAGTTTGTGTGTGTGATACTGTTTTATTAAGATACTTTTATGTATGATACTGATATATTAAGATACATTTATCAATCATACTGTTTTAGTATGACAAACTAAAGATTACCGTTTTAAGCTAGAGAGACGACTTCAAATGGTTAAAATCTATCATTTTTGCTACTGCTCTTGAGCGGCTTGTCGAGACGATTTCGAAAATATATTATAATAGAAATTTTGAGCACATATGTGAATTCTATGCCCTTCTCATTATGATAATTGTTTCTCCTCCGTCCCACAAAGATAGACCCACTTTTTTTTTCACACACATTAAGAAAATTCATTTAATGTAATTGAAATTATAAAAATTTCATACAATTCTCCCATTATACCTCTATTTAAGTTAAATAGAAAAAAAATAGATATATGTATATATATATATATATATATATATATATATATAGAGAGAGAGAGAGAGAGAGAGAGAGTTACGCGGAAAAAAAAAAACATTAATGAAGGTTTAGAGAGAAAAGTTATATAGATAGAGAGAGAATTACATTGGAAAAAAAAAAAAAAGTAAATGAAAGTTTAGATAGATATATATTTTGGTTGATAACAATGTAAATTAAATAGGGTATATTAGAAAAATGAAAATTTAATATATCCCAGATAAAGTAAAAATACTATAATTTGAGATGATAAATAAAGAAAACATGTCTATCTTTGTGGGACGGAGGGAGTATATGATACTGTTTTATTATAATATAGTATCAAACAACACACATGACTAACAGTATCTAATGCCCCACATCAAATAAAACAGTATCATGATTTCTTCCACATCAAACTTTTTCATCCCTACCAAAACTCAAGTTGCTATTTACAGCAACAAATCATGATCACTTTACAGAAATTCATCGACTTCTTTCACTTCCATACCATGCTTTTATCTATGATACCGTTTTAGTATATATGATAACTGTTTAGATAAGAAAAATTAAAAATTACTATTTTAAGCTAAAGAGACGACTTCAAACAGTTAAAATCTATCGTCAGCAGTGGCAAAACGACTGGTCTTGACCGACTCGTCGAGATCATTCCGAAAACATATTATAATAAAAATTCTAAGCACGTATACGAATTCTATATCATTTCTGTTATGATAATATTTTTTGTGATACTATTTTCTATAGTACAGTATCAAACAACACATACGACTAACAACACAGAATAATCTAATGGCCAACTTAATACAATATTAGGCTACTATTCTATAATAAATTATAAAGCTATTTTCTATAATACAGTAACAATTTGCTATTTATAACAACAAATCATGGCCACAATTAATATAATGATACTATTTTATATGATATTGTTTTCTATAATATAGTATTATTTCTACAAAAATACAAGCTGCTATTTACAGCAACAAATCATGGTCACTCTATAAAAATTAACCAAACAAATCATCCCTACAGAAATTCAAGCTGCTATTTACAACAACAAATCATTGCCACTATACATAAATTCATCAAATTAAACTATATACATAAACAAATTATTTTGAGGCACTTCGATTCTCGCTTCCGCAGAGGATCTCTTGATCAATTGATACGCCAACATTTTGTTGAGGAATTTCATATGTAACTTCACATTCTTGTACGTGTAATTGTTCTTCAATATCTTCAATCTTTTTATTACTATTTTCTCCACCTTTATCGGCATCTTCTTGTTTAGAAGTAGCATTTGCATCCTAGCTAAAGTGGTTAGCAAGAGCAGCCATTTTCATAGGTTCATAACTGCACCACATCAACAAAAAAGCATTCTTGGTCGGTATACAAATACTCACTCTCCCTGCTTCTTCTTCAATTTTATCATCTTTAATATTAATGTCCTCCAAAACATGCCTTCTTGGACTCCTCATTGACATCATCTCTTTCAAATTGCCCTAATTTCTTCAACATCTCCATCGCCCACCACTAGCTTGATCTCCATTCTCCTCCCTTCCTCATCATTGTTTGATGACACAAGCTTTATATTGCAAATACTGCACCACACAAACTCGCCCATTAATTTTGTAGAGCTTGAAGAAATTTTGGGAGTAATTTTGGCATCATCGCCAGCCTTCTTCTCGACCCGAGTGAATCTCCGTGATGGTTCGACTTTCACCGCAAAACAAGAGTAGGAAACCACGTGACCAACTTTGCAAACAAAAGACCATGAATGAGGGCACCTATATGCGTGGAGAGCTTGCGTTGATGTGATCGTGGATTTCTTGTAGGTGAATGTACAGCTTTAAATCTGGTTAAAAGAATTACATGAGTAATTATGGCATTCATGAATTAGTATGACTTATTAGAAATTTTGAAAAGTGTTTAGACATAATTTAGAAATAGTCACCTATGGAAGACTTATTGACAATTTTTCCTTTTCTTTCTATTGTAGCAAAAGATTCATATTTTTCGGGCCATTAGTGGACTAATTTTTTTGGGCCCAATAGTGAATATTTGTTACTCTAATATGCTGTTTAAATTCATTCCTAAGGGCACATTTGGAGAATGAAAATGTGATTATATCACTTTTTAGTTCAGAAATAACTTCAAAATTCAATAGATAGTACAAATTAAAAATAAATAACGGATATACATCCAATAACTCATTCGACAATGATTATGGAAATTAAACAAATTCAACCTAAATAATAAGTAGTAACGACTAAAAATACTAGTCATCTGAACTAAATCCAAATTTAAAAATATTACAGTAATCCAATCTTAAAAAATTATTAACGTAAAATATTACAGTCATCCAAATAAATTCCAATCAGCCAACATTGTTAAAACTTAAAATATTACAACAAACATTCTATTCAAGAAATAATAGTGGCTTCTTGCAACAAAAGAAATGGAATTATTAGAAAAAAATAAAGAATACTTTGAATTAAATATTTGTCAAACATTATATCAATACGTATACCTGAAAAAGCTTGTAAAATGAATGAATCACTTGGCTTTGGGCACTTGAGTATCTTCAGTTGGTTTGGGATTCATTGAGTCCAAAAGTTCTATATAAAAAAAAGGTAATTGAATTACCATTAAAGTAGATAGAAATAAGTAAAGTTAACAATTATATAGGATGTAGTTATATTACATTCTTCCAAATGATTGTAATGCTCAACATCTTCCATATAAAATTCATCCAAGTTTGGAGAAGCATTCAACCAATTTTGAGTGCATACCAAGACTTCCACAATTTTAGGACTCAAAGAACTATGAAAATTATCAGGAATCCTTCTTCCAGTACTAAAAACACTTTCTGAAGCAGCAGTAGAGACTTGAATTGCCAACACATCCCTGACTATATTGGACAAAATACCATACTTACTTTTGTTCACCTTCTTTTAATTGAGAACATCAAATCCTTCCTTGTTTACTTTTTCACGGACATCTAACAAGTATCTTTCCACATCATTTTAATATTAGTTAAATCTTTATCGCTTGTTTTCATTAAACCTAGAAAGACGAGCCTCACTCAGAGAAAAAGAAGAACCCGCTTTATCGAATGAAAAGAACTTGAAAGAGCCTCATTCGATACTTCATTACTTCCAGATGTTCCTTCACATCCCAAATACCACTCATAAATAGTCATCAAATTGGCTTTCACTATCTTAGTCATGCTACTAGCAACTTCTTCATCTATTTAGATATCAACAAAACAATAATCAACATAATCCAGTTTGTATCTTGGATCAAGTATAGTAGCAACAAGCAACAATTGAAGGAGGTCCACCACTCATTCTACCCCCCTTTATCTTCTCGAAAGTAATTCAAATATTGTACATCCTCTTCTTCTAACCTATCAAAAGTTTTTTGGAATTTCAAAGAAGCTTCCAACATCAGTAGAATTTCACCTAGTTGGAACATCCAAAAATACAATAGATTTGTATTAAATCTTTTCTTGCTTCGCACACATTTAATTTTTCATACCTCGCAGTAGAAGATTTAACATATTTAACTGCATTGCGAATTTCAACAATAGAGTCATGTACTTCTCTCAAACCATCACAGACAATCAAATTAATAATGTGTGCACAACAACTCAAGTGTAAATATCTACCACCTAGAAGACACCCTTCATTACCCCAACCAACGACCTTTCTCCTAAGACAAGTAATTGCTGTATCATTTGATGTTGCATGATCAACCGTGATTGTAAAAATTTCTCAAGCCCCCATTCATGTAAGTAAGCCTCAATCATTTTGCCAATAGTTTCACCCTTATGATTTGGAACAACATAAAAGCTTAGAATACGCTTATAAAGAGTCCAATTAGAATTAATGTAGTATGCTGTAAGAGACGTATAATTCACATTCTGATTGGAATTTCAAGTATCAGTTGTAAGTGAAACCCTTTGACCGAGAAGAGAAAAACACGTTTAAATTTCATTTTTTTAATCCAAATACAACTGATAAATGTCTTTTACATGAGTTCTACAAGACGGAGGCTCAAACTGAGGACGTGCAAGAGTACAAAATAGTATAAATCCACGAGTTTCAACAAACCTAAAAGACAGTTCATCAATTATTACTTTCTTAGCACATGCAACTCCACACTCTACTTTAATATGACCAATAACTATAAGATTGTTCTCACCACCCTCTTTTTGGCTCTTAAAAGATAGTATTTTCTGCTTTTTATCTTGCAATCTACCAGAATATTTATTACAATTATTTGTCAAATAATTATTCAAAGTGCTCGTCCCACACTTTTGGTGCCACAAGCATAATCCACTCCACAATAGTTACACTACACCTAACATTCAGATCATCCCTTGGGCCCATTAGCGTGAAGTGATCCCAGACATATGAAGCTATTATATTCAATTTTCTTTTCCCTAATGTTGATGGTGGACGTGAATCTGACTTCAAATTTGGTCATTTGATGGAGCTCTATTGTCACTTTCTTCAAACATATCCGTATCTACCAACGTATTCCATAAAATGTATCAATCAATCAATGTAATAAAGAACAAGTATTACTTCAATGTAAGAAAAAATAAGTATTGTACCCTTGTCCATTTTCTCTTTCACTACTTTTCAATCTCAGATTTTCAATGTCCAATGAACACCAAAACAAAATTTAACCTACATTTAACCCAACATCTAGCTCAAATTGAAATGGTAAACTTAACGAAAATATCTACATGAATGATTAAATACCAAGAAAAAAATCGGGTCCACAAGCAAGACAAAAAGTAAATCATAAAATTTGTCCAAATAAAAATCAAACTTTGAGAATCATAAAATAAATCAGTACAAAGCAGCCAAGTAGCAGTAAAAAAATCACTCCACAAGCAGTACAAATAGCAAAAGCAGTACAAGTAGAAATCATAAAATCAGGAAACATAAAAAAAATTCAAATCGATACAAACAGTTAAGCTTGATTGAAAAGCCTAATGTGTTTTGGGCTCGATTTATTTTTCTTCAAAATCATCATATATTGGAACCCTAATCAATTTCAAGTCATATATACCATATGAATTGAGGAAAAAATAACTATTTTTCAATATCACATTTGAATTTCATGGGTCAGTTGAAAGGATCTTACCTGGGTAGAAACTCCAGCAGTTGGTGGTAGCTTTAGCTGGGGGCGACTTCGTCGGAGAAGAGTGTGCACAAGAGAGAAATGGAGAGAGACGCGCGCAGATCGACAGATGGAAATTTCAACAAATTGAAAACAGAACTACGCAAATTGAAAATGGAACCACGCATGCCGGCTTCTTTGCTGCTATGATTTTCTGTTTTCTTATTTGTGCAATTGGGCTTTTGGCCTTTATGCCCTTTAGCCTTTAAGACAACTCATTTTTCTCATTTTAGCCTTTTTTTTTTTTTTTTAAAGTTATTGGGTCAGGTTGGTTCGGATCGGGTTTAGGTGTGTAACCCACAACCCGGTCCAACCCAACCTAATTTTAGAATTTCAAACTCGTTTAAGCACAAAAATCGACCCAAATGGCTCGGGTTATGTGGCTTGGGTTAGTTTTTGCCCAGCTCTATCCCTTAGTATCATAAGCTTTACTACACTCACCAATTTCTACTTTTTGAAACTCCATACAAATTTGCTACTCGGGTG
This sequence comes from Forsythia suspensa, assembly GCA_023638005.1. Classification (NCBI taxonomy): domain Eukaryota; kingdom Viridiplantae; phylum Streptophyta; class Magnoliopsida; order Lamiales; family Oleaceae; genus Forsythia; species Forsythia suspensa. Next base: position 22,112,412 of record CM042663.1, read on the forward strand.
GAATGTTTATATTCCATCTTCAGATCAATAAACCTACAAAGAAGAAAAGAAAAACTAGGATGCTAGGCTTACAAATTTTCCTCTCTGGTCCGTATACAAAAGTTATCAAAACATGTCAATTTATATGAAAACGTGATAAATTATTTGACCTAAATTTTAATTTCAAATTTCGGTTAGAATAATATAGAATTTTTTTTTCAATTTATAATCAAATATAATATTCACATATTTTCTTTCTGCAAGCCATGCACAATTGCAATTGAGGCTCTTTAATTTTTGACATTTAAGGCAAAATCTCAATATCCTTCACCTTGCCGAAAATGAGCCAAAACTTTTGACGACTCTTCTATAGTTCTTGATCATGATACTTGAGAAAAAAAAAATAGTAAATGTTGACAATCTCAATTTACAAAATAGAAAATTAACATACTCCACTATATAAGTATAATCATATAGAAATAACGAATTCTAAGAATTTCATCGACTCATGTCGAATAAATTTATTGAAATTTATGGTGCAACCCATTCTTTGACTTACTTGGAAGTTCATCAGCTATCAACATAAATTTCACCACACATCTTGCATTAATGTCAAGTCAATGTCCGTGTGCAAACATGTGAATCCGCTAGTAGTAACACATCCTCTATCATAACAACTAGCACATGCCACGAGGATGTAAATATTTACTTAATCGACATCATCATCTCCTATAACGAGAGACACATTGTCCGTATCTGATTTCAAGTAGTTAGTTAAACCCACTCTATCTTTTGGACAATTTTTTCTTATGTGATCAAATTGTCCACAGTTCCAACAAGATATTTTCCATTTCATGGAGTTATTCTTCTTCTATTTTTCAGCAACAAATAACAAGTTTTCAAATGAAATATTATTTCCACCACTCAACATTCTTTCTTCAAAATCAGTTTACTTATAACTTCTGCAAAAATTCAAAATTTCTTTCCCATACGTTAAAATTGGTTTGATGTGTTTATAAGAGGATGGAAGAGACCTAGATGAGTCTTAATACTTTATTATCATCATTAATTTTAACTCTAATAGCCTCTAGTTCAGAAACAATCCCATTGAGAACACTCAGGTATTCTGAAATTTTCATACCGCATTCCTTCGTAAAGATTGAAACTATTTCTTCAACTACAAGTATACAACCGGTTTAGTTTAGAAGACTCTTTGTTTGATACAACTTATCAAGTTTTTTTCAAAATTCATTTGCAGCAGATATTCCATGAATATTTGCAAGAACAATTTTTGCTAGACAAAGACGTATCATACTTGGAGCTTTAAAATTCAAATCTTCCTAATCCTCATCGCTCATACTAGATTTTTCAGTATCTTTGTCGAAAATAAGGGCTAGTTTTCCTTTCAAAATCAAAACATCCTTAACTTGTACTTGCCACAAATAAAATTGATTTTTTTGTCAAAATTTTGCACGTCATATTTGACAAACATATCTTCTCTTTGCACTAACATTCTGAATGACCTGATGCTCTAATACTACTATTGAAAATTGAAATCAATTCCTCGTTTTGCCCACAAGATTATTGTGTAGAGAAAAATAACGAGACAAATAATATAAAAAGATAGAAAATTTACAGACTGTTAAAACTTTTCACTATATAAATAATCGTTATAATCATATATAATTTCACTCATTCAAATCCTCCAAGTATCGTAAGAAAAAGAATCTTAACATTTAGTACACCCACCAATTTAAACTCTTTAAACAACCCTACAAAGAGAAAAAGAAAACTTAGGATGCTAGAATTACAAATTTAGAGAAAAACGTGATGAATTATTTGACCTAAATTTTACTTCCAAATTTCAGTTAGAATAACATGGAAACTTTTTCAATTTATAATCAAATATAATATTGGCATCATTTCCTTATACAAGACACGCACAATTGTAATTGTGACACTTTAATTTTTGACATTTGAGGCAAAATCCCAACAAGGTGGTGGCGGCGGTGGGATGTGATTGGATAAGAACAGGGTGTGGTAGAAAAGAATGAGTAGTTTTTTTTTTTTTTTTTTTTTTCTAAGTTTTTTATTTTTGATTTATTTTTTAAACATTTTAAATTTGGGATAAAGGAATGATCGTTTTGCCTTTTTAAATTTTTGAATTTACTTGTCAAATGAGTTGACTAACAGAAAATGAATGGAGTTCATCGATTGGGATGGATAACTCTATTTTCCAAAGGTCCCCAATGCACTAGTCTTTTTTTAAAAAAAAAAAAGTTGATGACGAATTTGCAAATGAAAAAAAAAAAAAATTGGAGATATTTGCTGCTGTTTACTTTTAAAAGAAATAGTTATAAACCTATTATTATTTAGGATCTCTCATACCTAGTTAATATGAAATTTTATTTACATTTTTTTAACTTTCTTTTCAACTCTCAAAGAAATCCCTTTAACATTACCTTTTTAGTCCATTGAAACTCATTTACGTCCCTTTAACAATTACATTTTTAGATCAACATTTATTATACATTTTATATTTTTGCCTTTCGCAACCACTCATTTATTTGTATTCACCAAGGATTCATTTTAGTCAACCAAAAAATTCAACCTTTTAGGTGGAGGAATTGATTACCCTTTAAAACCCATTATTTAGCTCTTGTTTAACAGATGTTGGATTTTATTCACACCTTTCTAACAATTTTTTTTTTTTTTTTTTGCAATAATTAAAGAGAAAAACGGGAAGTTGAAAATGAAAAGGGACAGAAATAAGGACACTTTTGCAGAGTTGTTCCTAAGACAACATTCCACTCGAAGGTCCCCCACAACGTAAGGACCACTTTTATTTGTGTTATACTATGATGTATTTAACTCTCACCGATTATTTAATATTTATATTTGGATAGAAAACAATTCGGATGTGGGCTTTCCTTTCAATGGCTTTATGTGACTTAATTTGAATTTTTTAAGGGCAAGGACAGCATTTATGAAAATCATAGAATACGACTAAACATTTTTAAAGAGAGTATTTGTATCAGTATTACAGTACTACATGTTTGGTGTAGGTTTTTTTAAATTTTTTTATTTAAAACATCATGTTTAGTAGAAAGATGGGTATTTCTTGCTCATTATCAGATAATCACTTATTCACAAATTTTGTGTGGGACTAATCCCGATGGTGGAAAGAGGGAGAGGCAGCCCTCGCTCCAGTCGGCTCATTAGGAGCAACAATAGTTGCGATCAAAAAGTGTTAGAGAACTAGATAAAAGTCCTATCCCATATGGAGTCATCGTTGATCGAGTATAGCATATCCTTACTTCTTCATGCCGGAATTAAATATTTTTAACCACATATTTTATGAGACTTATAACTTTTATCAACTTTTTAATCTCATATTTCATTAACTTTTATTAAAATTTCTTAAAAGAACTTCTTTTAAATTCTATCAAAAAGATAGTAGTATGTGCTAAACATGCTCAATGCAGCATGGAGTTGATATTTAAAAAAAAAAAAAAAAAAAAAAAAAAAAGGGACTCACTTTCAAATTGTCCAAACAAGTTCCCTTTAATGAACTTTTAAGCTTAGCAAAAAATGTTATATTTTTGTAGACGTAGAGTTTGTTTGGGATTGATTTTAGAGTCCAACTTTTATTTGTTAAACAATTAGAAATTGTTTTAGATGTATTTGGTAAATTCAAAAAATTATTCTAAAAGAATCTATTATTTTGAGAAGCAGCAAAATGGTAGTTTCTCATATTCCGCTTTTTAACTTTTTCATTTATCTATTATTAAAATATCAATTTTAACCCTAATTAATAAAAGTGATTCTTTTTATATTTTAGATTTATTAGGATTCTAATTATAATACATCTCCACAAAATAATTTAAATTTAAATTTAATTAATAAACAACTATGCTTTTATTTTGTAATTTTTATAAATTTTGAAGTTTAATAGATGTTTATTATTTTTATTTTAAAAAAATTATAGTGAATGCATTTGTCTTGGAAACACATTAAGTAATATTGTATATTGTTATAAAAGTAAAAATAAATTTTACAATACTCATGATAATAATAAAACAATAGAACATTATTATAATCCATGTCCATAATTGTATATAATCACAACAATAAATCACTTTTGTTAACCAAACGTTCAAATACTGATTTTGAAACATAAAACAATATTGAAACAATAATTTACTAAACACTTATAATGATTCTTCGGTTGTGATTCTTTCTATGGTATAATAAAAGCTGATTGTCTTAAAAGTATAGCAACTCCATAATAAGCCGTATACGTTTATCACCACTTTTTTGAGAGAGTACCAATAAAAATATAAGTATTTCCCTTCTTATCTTTATAAATTTGTACATTATCCTTAATCTTTTCGGGTGGTTTGCTTCGTCCTCTCCATATATCCCCCAATTTTTTGTTCTCATATAATTTTGTACATTGCTTTCAAATGGATGAACTTGTTTGAATGAATATGTTTTTTCATTGCGTTACTACAATTTATTTTTGAAGGAAAAAAAATTGAAGATTGCAATTAAAATCCAAGTTGTTTGTGTTCATAACATTGTAAATTATTTTCTCGAGACTCAATTTTAAAAATATTTATGCATTAAATAGTTGTTGAGGAGAAGAGTGATTTGTTTGCAATTAAATTGAAGTTAAGTGGATCTAATTATAGTAGGATTGAAAGTTGGAAGGACCACCACTGAAATTAACCCAGTTTTAGTTGCGCCCGGACTTGGGAATTCAGTGAATTTCATAACATGGACTAGGGAGAGTAATAAGTGGCCCAATCACAATAGAGTCCATAGCATTACAAAATGGGCTGTCAATGGGCATTTGATTTTGGGCTTGACTTAGAGGCTATGGTAAACGGTATGTAGTGGAAATTACATCCACTATTTACCATTATAATATTATTTCTATTTTTCTAAACTTTACTATTTTATTCAAATTTTTTTTATATTTTTGTATTAATAAATAAAATAATAGTTTAAAATCAAAACAAAATCTAATTAATAACCGGATTAACATGAACTTTTACATTTACAAACCAGAACAAAATCTTCCAAAATCTCAGACAAATCTTCTTCGAAAATCCCAAAATCTCAGTGCATTCATCACACTTTTTGGTCTCGGTTGAACAATGGAGACTCCAAATCGAAGAATAATTAGGACGAAGACAACGTCGCGTGGAAAAGAAATCATGTCGGAGTCGAACACATTCAGTCACCGGCGAATAACGTTTTCTACACCCACAAAATCACCCAAAACGAAAGAGACAACGAACTTGTTGAAGTTTAGAGTTGATTTTGTATTTGTAACAGTTGTAACAGTTTTTGATTAGTATCACTATCTGATACATATGTTACAAATGATATTTTGTATACCTAAATATGTTACTAAATATGTTAAAGATTATATTATGTTATTTTACAGCATATGTTATATGAATTTGTATTTTGTATCACTGATATTACATATATTACAAATGATGAAATCATGAGTTTTATTTGTTAAATTTGGCATTGTGTTACATATCTTTATCATACTGATGTTACAAAGTATCAATAGGTTTTTTAGTTCAATGTATATATTAATACGAACATGTTGAAGTTTATAGTTGGTTTTGTTTAGAGTTGGTTTTGTTTAGTATCACAATCGTACACGGATGTTACAAATTATATTGTATATTCGTCTGATACAGATGTTACAAACGATATTATGTATCACTGAATATATAATATATTATATTATATTATTTTACACAGCACATGTTACATGAATTGATATTCTGTATCGCTGATGTTTTACATTTAAATTTGTAACACAAATTGTTACAAATCTTGAAATTGAAAAGAACATGAGTTTTGTTTGTGGTTATTGCATATATATTTGATAAATGATATATATTTGATATAATAAAATATTTTTTGTATATATATATATATATATATATATATATATATATATATATATATATATATATATATATATATATATATATATAAATAAATTCTAATTTTTAAGAATTCAGTTACTATAATTAACAATAAAAGATTCTATAATATATGAATTTTCATCAAATCCGTAACTAATAATTCAGTCACTATATGTAATATATAATATAATAAATTAAAATAATAGTTTTTAAAAAACAGTATCTTCAGAATAAATGAAACAATAATGGAATTTTGAAATTATTTAAAAAAGTGGCTTATTTATGAAAAACCCCATGAATTTGGGTAGCATGTGGTAAGAATAATATAAGTCACTTGATAACTTGTTTCAAATTAGGTTAAAACACTTTTCAAAATTATCACTAAATCATAATCTTCAACCATATTTATATTAATTTCGAAATTACCCATGTAATATATATTTAAATTTCAACGTAGCAACGCACGTGTGGCCACCATCTTATCCCGTGCCTCCCCACCGACTATTGCACCTCGTCGCCAACGTTTCATGACTTGATGCTTGCCACCCAAACCGTTTTCACTATTTTTTATAAGTGATAATAGTGGATTTATAGTTTTTTTTCGGTTCTTCTTCTTCTAAAGATAAAATTTTAAATTTTAACAACATCCTATTGTTATCAGATAATGACAGTGATTCTAAGAAGTGTTGAGCAGTCCCGGATTGCAAAATTTTAGAAATAATTACTTCTTGAATGTTATTTTGTAGGTATATTCAATTTTTATGAATTATTTTTTCTTATTTTTCTTGAATTAAGTTGTTTTTGTTGGAAATATTGTTTTTTATGTATATGAACACAATTGTTTTGTAATTATTTTTTGGTCAAATAAAAGAAAACAACATTAGTTTCACATATATCAACATTTTTATGTATTTTAGATATTACTGTCACATTCATGTGTGTTGTTTGACACCGTATCGTAGAAATGTATCACAAATAGTATTTTATTAAAAACAATATCTCACAATACAATATCACAAATAATATCTTATTAAAAACAGTATTTCGCAATACAGTATCACAAATAGTATCTTATTAAGAACAGTATTTTAACATCTTAACATAACAGTATCACAGATAAAAGTATCTTAATATTTCAGTATCAGAAGCACGTTATTATATTAGTATAACAAGCATATTATATCAGTATCTTTGTAAACTTTGACAGTATTACACACACTTAAAATAGAAAATTCTAACCCAACAGAAGAATAATATTGTAATAAAATTATATTAATAAAATAGTATCAGAAACACATTTGTATCAATATCATAATATAAGTATTCTAGATAACAGTATCGTATGGTTAAAGATAGTAAATATAACAGTATCAGAAGCATATTATTATCAAATGCATACTTATGTGAGCACAAATATTATGTTTTAACAAAAATCATAGTACAATACCTAAATAAAATATTATTTTAATAAAACAGTATTATAGATAAAAGTATATTAATATATTAGTATCATAAATGACAATATCTTAATAAAATAATATCACATACTCAAACTACAACTTAATAAAAGGATAATATTATAGATTGAAACATTATCAAGCATTTTAAATGAAATTAGTATAAATGATCTTGTACTACTAATGGAACATTTTGAAACAATATCATTACTTCAACCTTAAATTATTTAATTTTGAATGTGTGTTTGTTTGGTGGAGTTTAAAAATTAGTTTTTTTGGGGAGATTTTAAACAAAGTTGGTGATGTGTGATTGAAAAGTTAATAAAATTTGTGGGTTCCATGAAATATGTGGTTGAAAGTAGGTTTGAGAAAAAAGAGTAAATAAACATGGCCATGCTATAATGTAACGTAAACTAGTGTACAACATTAAAAGTAAAATAATTTTCATAAAAAAAGTATCATAAAAAATAGTTTTCAATAAAAAAGTATCATAAAAAATAGTATCTCAATAAAAAATATCATAATAAAATAGTATCATAGAATACTGTATCATAATAAAACAGTATCGTATTATTTTTGAATTAATGCTTTTTGTAATTGCAAGGCCATGTTGATCTTTTAGCATTGAAATGTGACTTTAATTAAATTAAATTTGGGTCATATGACTTAAAAGTTCATGAGCGCATGATCAATGATCGGTCCTGAATTTTCCTATTTAAGTAAGTGAAAATTAGATATTTTAAAGTAGGTTAGAGATCACTGACCAAATAAATCATTTGGCCCTTTGTTGGGATTATTTTTTGATGGGACACCACCACTTATTACAAAAGACTTTATTTATAAAGGGCATTTTCTACATTTTAGAGAGCATTGATAAATTTAGAGAGTTCAAAAGTCTATTTATTTTTAACAATTTATTTTACTTTTCTAAATAACTATTTATTATTTTTTTATATATTTTATTATGACCTACTTCTCACATAATTATTATATGATTTTCTTTCATTTTTCTCTATTTTATTTTGAATATATTATTTAATTTAATCAACATATGAGTATTGAAAATTGGAATTATTTTAAAATATTAATTTGGAGAGTCTTTTGTAACATAATTTTAAGGGTTGACTATCTAAAATAGAGAGCATCTTATGTTTAAAAAGCCACTTGGAGATGCTCTTACTTATGACTCAAACATTTCGTAATACCCACAACTTATAAATACTTAAAAAATCATTTTAGCACTACCAAATATGCTATTATACTAAATTGATAGCCTCAGTAATACACTGTGACCGTCTAATAAAGGATTTTGCCGCAAATAGTTCCAAACCTTTACCCTTCGTGCATTATTGTCCCTAACCTTTAAATTTTGGTGGAAAGGTCCCAAAGATATGTCTTTAGGTGCCACCACGCACTCACCCACCATACACTGCCACCGTTGTCGCTGTTTCACCGATTACGAGGCTGCGAGCCATTTGAGGAGGGAATAATGGTCAAAATCAAGGAGGAGAAATACATTCACCTCCTGGGTATTGTTTTTTATTAAAGTCACAAACACTTCATATTGACCTCCAAAAATAGCTGCCAACAGGAACCCCAGGCCTCCTCTCCTCTCGTGTGTTACTCTTCTTACTTGGATTGTCATGTGGCTTATTCAACCTCGTAGATAAACCTAGGACCTGGGTGGATATGTAACAAAAGATAAAGAGAAACAAACTATGGTAGAGGTAATAGCTTGAGGGCCCCTAACTAATGATTTCCCAGGTTGTTATAACACTTGAAGAATAATTAGTATAGAAGAATTGATATTTCTTGTGAGAGTAATGATTTCAACATCCCTCTCTTGTTGGAATGAGTTTGCTTTTATAGAGAAATCTTAACTGATAGATCCCTTTGGATGCGTGACAAGTGGCTCAATCTTAAGAATTCTTGCATTACATCACTAACATTCATGTGGGATGCTGGACTTGGACCTTGGTTTTAAATTTTGCAATAGGGATTTAAGTTCCACAAGGCACGGGACACTCATTTATGTGGGTGGCGGGCCTTGATATGCACGGTATGCCAAGTTGTCAGGGGTGGGTGGTGCTACGGAAAAGGCGAGTCTCCAAAGATGGATACGCATGATGCGGAAGAGCTTAGTCCCAAGTGGAAGAGACTTGGCATCAAAGGCGAGTCTCCAAAGATGGAGAAGCATGTTGTGGAAGAGCCTAGTCCCAAGTGGAAGAGGCTTGGCAGCAGAGGTGAGTCTCCAAAGATGGAGAAGCATGTTGCAGAAGAGTCGAGTCCCAAGTGGAAAAGGCTTGGGGGCATAGGCGAGTCTCTAAAGATGGAGAGGCATGCTGCGGAAGAGCCTAGTCCCAAGTGGGAGAGCTTGGCATCATAGGCGAGTCTCTAAAGATGGAGAGGCATGCTGCGGAAGAGCCTAGTCCCAAGTGGGAGAGGCTTGGCAGCAGATGTGAGTCTCCAAAGATAGAGAAGCATGCTACAGAAGAGCCTAGTCCCAAGTGGGAGAGGCTTGGCAGCAAAGGCGAGTCTCCAAAGATGAAGAAGCATGCTGCGGAGGAGCCTAGTCCCAAGTGGGAGAGGCTTGGCAACAGAGGCGAGTCTCCAAAGATAGAGAAGCATGCTGCGGAAGAGCTTAGTCCCAAGTGGGAGAGGCTTGGCAGCAGACGCGAGTCTCTAAACTTAGAGAAGCATGATGCAGAAGTGCCTAGTCTCCAGTGGGAGAGGCTTGGCAGCAGACGCGAGTCTCCAACGAGAGTAGTGGAGTCCCAAGCCGGGGCGTGCTGCAGGTGCATTAATGACAATCTACAAGTCTTCAGATTATTGGGCTTTTTTGACAAGTGTCTCATCGGAAATGATGATAAGCGGCTGCATGTAATGAGTACATTGAATTTTGGGGGCTTTAATTTGATTAAGAAGTGACGCGCGCGTGGGAAGTACTCCCGCATCATTACCGCTGATTCAAAAAGGCTGTTGGCGCCCATTAAACTTTAATGGTGAAGATGGATTGGTGTGATGGACGGCGTGGATGGATCTTGATTTGATCTGACGGTAGGGGGATGGCCGCTCGTTGTCTATATATATAGACGGAAGTTTCATTTCCAGCCTTACATGTTTTTGAGAGGTTTTGAAAGAGCTGACATCCATAGATTTTTGGCGAAAATTTTCGACGACTACTTCTTCTTCGCATCTCCGGTGAAAGCTTAGGTTTAGGTAACCACTTTTTCCCGAAATCTTTTCTTTGCTAAACATGAATATTTTGTTTTTGTTGAAATGCCTGTAAGAATTGTTGGGGGTGACACCTGGACGGACGAGATGGAGATGAAGTGTCCCTCATGTGTCTCCATCAATGGAGAGTGTTTCGCCTATCCGAGGCGCGTGATGTGGACATGGGCGAGTTGATGGCCATAACTTAACCGAAGATCCGAGGATGTGCCATCGAGTGACGGGAGAGCCGAGGATCCGATATCGAGCTTTTGCTCCCGAGCCTCATAGAGAGAGCTTCAGGGCCCCGAATGGATGGAGCACATTTGAATGGTTGAGTGGGGTTTGCATCCTTTTTTTTGATATTCGACATTCGACATTGACTCAGGGGCCACGAAATGGAGCCGCTGGTTGGGGGTTTTACTTATGGTTCGACATTATCGGTCAAAGAAGTTGTCGATGAAGAAAGGTCGATGAAGAGAGAAGAGGAGCTCGGGTGATATTACTTCTGCCCTTGGTGGTCTCATAAGCCTTTAGTGACAGATTGTCCCTCATCCATAAAATAGTGGAAGGAGTCGTGGTTTTGGGTGGCGGGTAATTGGCAGTGGGTCGTTGATGATCCATAATCGAATTTGGATATGCCCAATGTCTATGGAACAGCCAGTGAGTAGGGTCGGTATAATTTATTGTATGTGGATGCTTATGCGTGTTTTAACGTGTTTATTTTTGCAGACGCTTTTCCTTGATGCGAGCTATCAAGTGATGACGTGGAGTTACTTTGACCTATATACCAAGCGTCTCTAGCGACTCGGCGACACTGGGTTCATCCTAAGCAAACCACACAATTGTTTGGTAGAATTGGGTTTGATGGCCTCCAAAAGTAACATTCACTCACCATCATTTTGCCTTTCTTGCAGACTACTAATGATTGCTTACATGCGTTGAAAAGGATCAAGGGAGGCGCCTCCGATCGTCTCTTGCACGTCTAACAAAGCACAGGCCAAGGGTCTTGCCATCCGGATCTGCTGAAGATATCAGGTAGAAGAAGGTCATAGAGGACCTGAGTCGGGAGAGGAACAGGGAAGAGACCGAGGCCCTTACAATAGTAGAGATAGAGGATACAAGTCCTCCAGAGGGAGATGTACCCCTTTCAAGGAAGAGGAAGGCCCCCACCACTCAGCCTAAGGGGAAGAGTGTCGAGGTTGTAGATAACTACGTAGTAGGTGGCGCTCCACCTCTACAGCGGACCCTATCTGTCAATCCCTCGTGCAAGGTTGTTCTTGAAAACCCTAAGGTGACTCAAAACCCAAGAGGTCCCATCGGGAGGAAGAAGCTGAGCACCAGGATCCCAGAAGATGCGCTTCGAGACGTACCCTTTTATCCTTCCTTGGGAGCCCAGGCCGTGAAGAAGTACTTCACCCCAAAGTGGAAAGAGTTTGCCTCTCATGGGGACCTGGAAGATGTGCTGGAGGTCGATCTGGCTATCGCCACTAGGGCCTTCTGCGATGCAGTTGAAGGTGCCCGGCGAGTTTAGGACGTGTATGCAGGAGCATAAGAAGCTCGTTGTTGAGGCCTCCAAGTCAGACAAAGAGCATAGGCAGGCCTCGGATGGGTTGCAAGCTGCATTGGACAGCATGTGCACGGCGTATGAACGCCTCCAGGCAGACTTGGAGGAGTCTGATTCCAACGTTTTAAACCTGGCAAAGTAGATGGACAATGCCAACGCCGCTCAGATGGTGGCTTCTAAGGCCTTGTAGGCAGCCAATAAAGAGAAAAGAGGCTATTGGACGAGTCCCAGTCCCATGAGTAGGAGGCTCGCAGTTTACGAAAGAGCCTTGAAGCTGCTGAAAAATGAAGGAAGGAAGCCGAAGTTGGGAAATGTGGAGGCGGATTTTGTAGCCAACTTTCACAATTCGGCCTATACCAACTTTTCCGATTATGTTGCCAAGGTAGGGCATCGGGAAGTCCTGACCGTGCTCAGAACTAACTACCCAAGCCTCAACGTCGAGCCTTTAGAAGCTAGGTTTCCCCCACCTAATGTTGAGAGTGATGAAGATAGTTAGGGTTATTGTAATAGTTAGGTTGACCCCACCCGACTATTGTAGTAGAGACAATATTTTCTCCTTTAATGATCTTTATTTTTGAAGCATATTTTGTTGTGTTGCCAATTGCTAAAAATATTTTCTAAGTGTCAATGCGTCTTACAAACAATAAGCTCTGCTTAAGCCACACAAGTTCGGGTCTTGCCATGCTTCCATATAAATAAAAAAAATAACTCGATAATATATTAAACAAAGGATTGGTCCGACATAACTGAGTCGTCCAGATGGGGATATTCTAAGTTAAACACAACGAACCTCCCTTAGCTATTGGTAATATCGATGCAAATGTTTTGCGTTCCATGGGTGAGGCTGTAGTTTGGTACTCATGTCTTCGATATTATATGTGTCGAGTCGCGTCTCGTTGATGATTCGATAGGGTCCTTCCCAATTGGGGCCAAGAGTTCCGGTGTCGGTTTCTTTGGAGGACAGAAATACCCTTCTCAAGACAAGATCTCCGAGGTGGAACTTTGCCATTTTCTTCTGATAAGAGGCCAACCGGGTTAGGGAGTCGCCTCTTTTGCTCGCCTAGCAGGTCCAGGCTTGCTCTCATCAGATTGTCGTTGGTATGTTTGTTGAACATTAGTCGACGGGGTGATGGTATGCCAATTTCAACTGGGCTCATAGCCTCAGATCCGTAAGCATAGAAAATGGGGTTTCTCCAGTCGGAGTCCTGGCTGTGGTTCTAATAGCCCAGAGAACATGATGGAGTTCATCGACCCATGCCCCCTTGGATGCCTCAAGCTTCCGCTTGAGGGTGTACTTGATGGTCTTGTTAACCGTCTCGACTTGACCATTAGCCTGAGGGTGGTGGGGGCTTGAGAAGTGTTTCGTAATCCCTAGTTTTTCGCACAAATTCTTGATTTTTTTGTTGTCGAATTGTTTACCATTATCAGAGACCAAAGAATGGAGGATTCCAAACTTGCAAATGATGTTCTTCCATATGAATTTGGAAGTGTTTGCCTCGGTGATTTTCATCATTGGTTCTACTTCGACCCATTTTGTGAAGTAATCAATGGCAACTAGAACATGGCATGCATTACCTCTTCTCCTAGGCATTGGACCTATGAAATCTATTTCCCATTTGGCGAAAGGCTAGGGCTAGATACCGTGGTGAGTTCCTGGTGGGGCTGCCTCAGGATCGTGGCAAATCCTGGCACTTGTCACATTTTTTGATGTGGAGCAAGGCGTCCTTTTTCAATGTAGGCCAGAAGTATCCTTGCTTGAAGATCTTTTGGGCCAAAGCTAGTCCTCCCGTGTGGTTGCCGCATATCCTTCATGGACTTTCCTAAGGATATAGTCTGCCTCGTTAACTCCCACGCACCTGAGAAGGGGCATTGAGTATCCACGCTTATACAACACATTCTCCAATAAGACAAAGTGTGCTGACCCTTCTTTTCAACCTCCTAGCCTCGTCTTTATCAGTAGAGAGAGTCTGTTGTTTTAAGAACATGGAGATGGGATCCATCCATGTAGAGGTTTCTGCAACCCACATTATTTTCATAACGGCCTCAACGGATGGTCTTCCGAGGTGTTCGATTGGAACTGTTTTGAGCAGCTCTGAATCCTTGCTGCTAGCCAGCTTAGATAAAGCGTCGGCATTAGTGTTGTCAGCCCTAGGTACTTGGAGTAGCTCGAATTTATCGAAGCAGGAGATGAGATCCTTGACCAATTTTAGGTATGACGCCATCTCCTTTTCCCTAGTGACAAAGCTCCCGATTACTTGGCTTATGACAAGTTGGGAGTCGCTTGAAACTGATAACCTCTGTACATTCATCTCCTTAGCTAGGTGTATACCAGATAGTAGGGCCTCATATTCTGCGACGTTGTTTGATGCTTTGAATCCAAACCTAACTGCGCAACTCAGGTTGTGGCCTTCGGGATTGGTGAGGACTACTCCCGCGCCTGAACCTGTGTCTCCCGAAGATCCGTTAACAAATAGGCGCCACGTGGGGAGTCTTTGCGATGTCATTGGGATTTCCACATCGGGAGTGTTGGTAAACTCTTCTACAAAATCAGCAAGGGCTTGTCCTTTGATGGCCGCTCAGGACTTATAGATGATGTCGAACTGACTCAGTTCCATAGTCCATTTTAATAATCTTCCCGAGGCGTCAAGTTTTAGCATCACTTGCCTAATAGGAAAGTTAGTGAGGACATGTATGCATGGGCCAAAAAGTATGGTCTAAGTTTTCTTGAGGCGGGGATAAGTGACAATGCCAACTTTTCCATATCTGGGTAGCGTGTTTCCGCTCCCAAGAGGGCCTTGCTTACATAGTAAACAGGCATCTGGTGCTCTTCTTCTCGGATCAGGACCGATCTCACAGACTCTGCAGATACGGCTAGGAATAGCAACAAAACTTCTTCGATTCTTGGTTTTGACAATAAAGGAGCACGGCCGAGGTGTTCTTTCAAGGCCTGGAATGCAACCTCACATTCAGTCGTCCATTCGAACCTATTTTCTCCTTTCAAGATTTTGAAAAGAGAGAGGCACTTATCAGTGGCTTTAGAGACAAACCTACTAAGGGCCGCCATTCTTCCAGTGAGGCATTGTACGTCCTTTGGTCTCCTGGGAGATTTCATTTCCACCAATGCCTTAATTTTCTCAGGGTTGGCCTCGATTCTCTTCTGATTCACCATGTAACCTAGAAACTTTCTCGAGGCGACCCCAAACGCGCACTTCGTGAGGATTAAGCTTCATCCCGTAGGAACGTATGACTTGGAACGTTTTTTCCAGGTCTTGGATATGGTCTCGGCTTTCAAGCTCTTGACCAACATGTCATCCACATATACTTCTATGATTAAACCAAGCTGTTCGGCAAACATCTTGTTGACGAGCCTCTAGTATGTAGCCCCAGCATTTTTTAAACCGAAGGGCATGACTCTGTAGCAGTAGAGGCCTGTGTCTATCACAAATGACGTGTGTTCTTCATCCGGTGAGTACATGGAGATTTGGTTGTATCCAGAGTATGCATCCATAAAGCTTAGAAGCTCGTGCCCCAAAGTGGCGTCCACCAACTGATCGATCCGAGGCAGTGGAAAGCTATCCTTGGGGCACGCCTGATTGAGATTAGAGAAATCTATGCAAGTCCTCATTTTTCCGTTGGGCTTCTTCACTAGAACTGGGTTGGAAACCCACTTTGGATATCGGGCTTCTCGTATAAAGTTGCTTCGTAGAAGCTTGCTAACCTCCTCTTTCAAGGCCTCGTATTTTTCGGAGTTAAGTGGCCTCCATTTCTACCTGTGAGATGGAAATTTAGGATCGATGTTGAGGCGGTGGCAACTTACCTTTGGGTCAATCCCACTCATATCTTCGTGTTTCCATGCGAAAACATCCAAATTTTCCTGGAGGAACCTTTTTAGTGTCTCTTTTGGTGCTTCAAGGAGGTCTTTCCCTACTTAGAGTTTCTTTGTTGGATCATTATGATCAACAGGGAAACTTTCCACCTCTTCTACCGAAGAAGTACGGGAATCCATTCTCGTTATTCTCGTGATCAATATCATCAGGAGCCATAGCTTCTTCTATTGTAACATCTTCCGGTACCTCTTCCGAGGCCTCTGCCATTTCGACGTCATAAAGCGTCGTGTTTATTTCCTTCTTCTCTGCCTTTCTCAAGGCATTTCTATAGCATTTTCTGGCCTCGGGTTGGTTGTCTCGTATGGTGGCTATTCCTCCCTTAGTTGGGAATTTCATGCAGAGGTGGTGGATGGAAGTCACGGCCCAAAGTTCATTCAAGGCTGGTCGGCCTAAGACTCCATGATAAGCCGATCTTCTATTACTACCAAAAATTCCATGAAGGTGTGGGTAGCCAGAGGTTTTTCTCATTGTAACGGCTAGGCGCACAATCTCTTTTGGGGTCACACAATCTCCCGTGAAGCCATAGAGAGGCTCAGTAGAAGGTTCCAACGGGACATTTATGTTTATTTGCTCATAGGTGCTCAAGAATATAACATTGATGGAGCTGCCGTTGTCTATGAGCATTCTTCCTAACCCATTTCTTGCCACTACTGCCCTTACTACTAAGGTGTCGCGGTACGCCTCTCATGTCTTCCTCAGTGAAGGAAATAAGGTCTACCTTATTTGAGCCAGAGGGTCGACTGTTGATAAGCCAATTGGTCATCACCTTTCCCTCCGCTTCCTTGGCATAACTCTTCTAGGCATTCCGGGTCTGGCCTCCAATATAAGGATCGCCGTAAATGGTGTTTATTTCGTGGATGGAGGACTTTTCAGGACCTCTAATCAAGCAACGCTCTGGAACCCCTTCCACCTAAGGTTGCCTTACTGGGCTCTTTGAATTTCTCTGTTGTGGTTCTTGGTTTGATGGTCTCCTGTCCATTGCTGGGATTGTCTGTCAGGGCTTGGCGGTCGGTGACCTCGCATTGGGGATTGGCTCCCACGCCTTGCATTTGTCCCATGCCTGGGTCCCAAATTGGTCTCTCTCCCGTTAGCCAAATTTTCCACTTCGCGGCACTCCTCCGTATGGTGTCCATATCTTCAATGGACGAGGCAATACTTGCTGGGTACCTCTTGGCGATGGAAGAAGTATTGGGAGTGCACTGGTGCCTGCTTCATAGTATGTTGGGGCGTCATTCCGTAGTTGTGTCCCTCGAGTCGAATATGGCGGTAGTAGGCCCTCTTGTGCAAAGGCCACATAACTCATTCCTGAGTTAGGATCATATGGGTAGTCTCTCCGACGCTGATGAGGATGGGGGAGCTGCCTGCCTGGTCCCTCCCATAGTTCATTCTTGGGGTCTGGTTGGGGGCCACTCCTCTACGTGGTTTCTATGAAGGATCATATTTTCATTGGTGATTTCTTTGGTGATCATCTCCACCAATTGATCAAACTTGGTTAGATTTTTGTTGCGAACATCTCTCCAGAAAGGGAGATTCATGTCCAACCCTCCATTCAGAGCGGAGAGGGCCTAAACATCAGTTATTCTTTCGCAGAAAAGCATTTCTTCATTAAAAAGACTTAGATAACTTTGTAGAAGCTTGGATTCGGCTTGTTTTATGTCATGAAGGCGTTGTACTGGGGTTGAGGCGGGCTTCCCCAAGAGAAGTAGTTGATGAACGTCTTCTTCAATTTGGCCAGCTGGATATGCTTCCTGCGACGAGTTTGTTATACCATCTCTTCGCTCCTCCTGACAAAGTGAGATGGAAAACTCTGCATTTTAGGGCTGGTGTCGCTCTCCGAAGGCTCATTTCGTTTTGTAAGTGTTAACATGGTCCAAAGGGTCTCCCTTGCATGTATAAGAGGGGTGATTTTAGGCACACAAAATTCATGTGGGATGGATGCATTTCTGATACCGGCTGAGAATAGGGAGATTCTCGTCATCATCATCCACCTAGAAGGATCTTGTTTGTTTCGGATCTTCTTTCTCTGTGTTCATTCTTGGGGGGAGGGGAGAGCGTTGAGCTTGCTGGTCATCTCCATAATGTTGGGGCTGTTGGTACATATTTTGATGGGGTTGATGGGGCTGGAAGTCAGACTCTCCTCTGGACTCGGCTTCCCTCGCTCTCATTTTCCTCCTATTTCTAGGGAGATCCTGAAGTGGCTCCCTCTCTTGATGACTGACCTGAGGCCCATTTCTGGGTCCACGTTCACCTAGTCTTTCGAAGACACTTGAGGACATATTTGGTTGGGGTCCTCTGTTGCCCATTTGGAGAGCGGCCTCCTCCATGTATGTTTTGGCATGAGATGTTCCTCTTCACGAGGTCGTCTGGGGACTATTTATTTACCTCCCTGCTCTTTGTCGGGATCGTCAGAACCATCTTCATGAGGCTTGTTATCTCTATGGACATGCATCGCTTGGATATATCGTTGCATCTGGGCTTGGTGCTGGGCTAGCTGCCTTACACTGGCGGCCATAGTTCTCATTTCTCGCATGAAGTTTGTGGGGACCCTTCTTCCACGCCTCCTCCGAGCCTCATTCTGGTGCCACGGTTTCTTCCTTCCGTCGCAGGCCTGGCTCTCCTTGGGTTTTCAACATTGCTTTCACTCATTCTTTCCTTTGGCGGGCTCGTAGATCCCTTATTCAGGGGGACTCTTTTATTCAAAGAGGCTTAAGCTTCTCTCCACGTTTCAATCGTGGTTAAATATGCGAATTCCCACAGACGGACGCCAATCTGTTGACCTCCAAAAATGGCTATCAATAGGAACCCCAGGCCTCATCTCCCTCCGTGTATTACTCCTCTTACTTGGACTGCCACGTGGCTTATTCAACCACGTAGATAAGCATAGGATCGGGTGGATATGTAACAAAAGATAAAGAAAAACACACTATGGTAGAGATAATAGCTTGATGGCCCCTAACTAACGATTTCTCAGGTTGTTATAATACTTGAAGAATAATTAGTATAGATGACTTGATATTTCTTGTGAGAGTAATGATTTCAACATCTCTCTCTTGTTGGAATGAGTTTGCTCTTTATAGAGAAATCTCAACTGATAGATCCCTTTGTATGCGTGACAAGTGGCTCAATCTTAAAGATTCTTGCATCACATCACTAACATTTATGAGGAAGTCCTTTCAACCTCAAGCTAAGGGGCTATGATTGTGACAAGTCGCATTGTCAAGTTGTCCAATCAATCATTTCAAGATTGAATTGCAGGTTTGGTCAAGGAGGCTTTCTCAGCACACAGCGAGGGTCGGACTTAGGCGTCCTCGGCTACCCCTGGGATAACTAGCCTCGGTTTTCAACCTCTTCGACAAAAACAGCCTTGAAAGGAGAGGTAAGTCAACACAGGTTGACTTTGACCGTGCTTACATGGAGCCCAAGTGGGGTTACCCTACCCACGTGGAACGTCAGGTGGGATCGGGGAGTAACACTTCAAATAGTTATTTTACAAATCACTAAGAGAATTCATTATCTTGATCAAATTCAGAAGTAGGCTCATCTTCTTTTTCAAAACAGTCAATCCCACAAGTTGAATGGTCGTTTCCAAGTACATTAATATGATCTTTTAGAGACCTTGGCTGTGGTGTAAAGTGGTTGAAAGAAGATAATTATTTTATTTTTTATGTTATTTTTTTAAAATTTTGTTTTCTATTTATTTTATTTTAGGTTTAACATATTGGTTCTGTAATAAAAAAGAATGCAAAATCCACGCACAAATACTAACGGTACTTTTGGACGTAATTTGTTCAAAAGGATCATTTGGAGACATTAAGACATAAGTTTGAAGACCTTTCTGTTAAAATTTAAAGGTTAGAGACTAATTATGCCAAAATTCCATCAAATAAAGAAAGAGCAATACGGTAATAAATATTTTCTAAATATTTTAAAAATTATAGTGAATTACACAAACACTACGAGATAATTGATTATTATACGAATACACTCTTCTTTTACAAAATTACAAAAATCTATTATAAACAAATTCTCTTTTTGAGGTTTAATTTCATTAATTGTTATTGAAGTTTGAGCAAAATTTTAAATTGGTCATTAAAATATTTTTCTTACACTATCAACCACTAAAGTTATTCATAATTTTATAAATTGTCACTCATTTTAAAAAATGGTCACTTAGGTTATACATTAGATTTAAGAAAAATTGTAGCTGCCATTCCGTACCTTTACACATTTAGCACTATTGTTCTGAACTTTTATTTATTGATAATCTTATGTCTAACCTTTGGTTTGTTAGCACTCGACAATTATGTCAAAAAATTTCTATAATTTGAACGTGTAGAAGACGATTTTATATATTGATAAACGAAGAACTACTAAAAATATAAGGAAATGAAATTAATTCACCTTAAAGTGGTGGTGTCGCTACCGTGGTAGAAGCTAAGACAATTTTTTCTTAATACTGTTCAAATTACCACGGATCAGATTCATAGATTCTTCTTAAAACTGGTTTTGTATCTGATTTTTATTTTACTTAATATTTTTGTCTTTTAATTCTTAATTGGATTTTAGTGCTAACATAATCTGCTAGTTGCTATACTGCTATATAAGAGAAATAGTGGTTGTTGGTTGTAATGTATGAGAGTTGTGTTGGTGCACAGTCCTAATCCTAACCTCGGGGATTTGAGAAGCATAGTCCCTAGGCTAATTGACTGACCCACTAGAGGTGCGAAGAGATGGTAGCTGGTTGCTAATATGAAGTTGTGGTGGTTTATTCTTGGGTTGGGGATGGAGGTTCTATTGGATGAGGAGGAATGATCAATTTTTCCTTTTTCTTCCTTATTTTTAAAACTTTCTTCCTTTTTAATTGTATATTTTTACTTTATTTAGTGCTTGTTTGATGGAAGTTAAAAGTAGTTTTTTAAGATATTTTGATAAAATTTGGTGAAATGTGTGATTAAAAAATTGATAAAAGTTGTGAGTCTCATGAAATAAGTAGTGAAAATGAGTTTGAAAAAAAGAGTTTAAAAAAAAAAAAAGCTACACCTATCACGCTGCTCTTAAACATATGGGCAAATTCACATTTTAACACTCCATAAACTATTATTAAGGGATATGGAGTCAAAAAATAAAATGTTGAGAATAATATTAATAAGAAATAAAAGGTCGGGACATAAGTATGAAAGAGGGTAAATGTTCGAGAATAAACTGCAATTTTTCTAAGCGATTGGTCTTTTGTGAGACTATTAATAACTTCAATAATGTGTTTGATTTTGATTAAAATCAGATTTTTTTTGTAGAAGTTGATGAAATATGTGATTGAAAAGTTGTAAAAAATTGTATGTTTTTGAATTGTGTTGTTAAAATTAATTGTTGACTTTGACTTCAACTTTTTAACAAAATTTGAATTGATTTCAAACAAACCCTAATGACTAATAAAATAAGAAAAATACTTTAATAACCAATTTAAAATTTTATAAAAATTTAAGTGACAATTAGTGAAATTAACCCTTTTTTACGGTCCAAAAATGTTTAATAGTTAATATATCATTAAGTGAATGCAAAAAGAAAAGAGAGCAAGCCATTACGCAAAAGTCAAAACAATATATGGAGATTTTTCTATAATATTGAAAAAGAGATTGAATATTAGAGTATATTTGGTATAACTAGTTTGATTTCGTAATAATTTTGTTAATTTTATATTTTTAAAATTCTTATTTTTTAATTGTTAAAATATTAAAGTAGCAATTACAATAAGATAAGAAAATATGGTTTTTGATAATATGTTGTATTGTATTGTTTGATATTATAATGAATAATATTGATATTTTATTTACTTTCTTAGAAGTATAATTGTAATTAGAGATAAATTTTATATTGTGGTAATACTAATAGTAACGTGAACTCTGTGAATACATTTTGATGATTTGAGTGTTGATGATTGATGAACTATTGATATATAATCTTATGGAATTGATGCTATGAAGAATAGGAATTTGACAAATTTTTAATAATGGTTAGATCTAGATTTTCAATTCAATCTTTGTTTCAATAGAAGTTGAATAAAGCCTCGACAATAGTAAAATAACTATTTTTTAATTAATAAAAAGAGAGACTACTAAGAAAATTAGAAAGAAGGAAATAAATTACATTATCATGCCTAGCTAAATATCAATTGTGTTGCATATTCTCCTTTAGTTGTATTCGTTGTTAACATTAATGTATTGTCCCAAGAACTTCAGCACATAAAATGCTTGGTAAACATCAAATACACAATATTTCACTCGTGTTTTGAAATTGCAATCGAGTTTTTTCTTGAACCCACTAAATCTACAAGGACATAATCATAGCAACAATGCTTATACAACGTTTTTCACATAATGTTGTTTCTCCTATTTAGCAAACTTTGTGTAAGCTACTTCAATTGATAAAACTCCAATCAATCTACATTCTTATTTCTCTATGAATATAATCTATTTTGATAGATACACATTATTGATTATAGGAAACGAAAATGTATGAAGATCATTTACTATTTATTATTTACATGAAAGATACTTACAAATATTTTCAAGAATTAACAGAAAAATGATGACTCACTTTTTGTTTACTTCACGTCTCAAAAAATGAGTTCATAACTTGAATGCCTCTCTCATTCACAGCCAGCCTGAAAATCAAGCCCTTGTTATACATGGGTGCTATAATTTCCATCCACGAGGACTAAACAAGATAATAAAATAGAGTTATACTTGAAGGAAAATAATAGAGCTGGTAGATGTAATGAGAAGGAAAAAAAAACGTGTCTTACATAGAAGAGGTCAAATGGGTGGAAAATGTTAGAAATTTCCTTAGTTTAAAATGTAGGCAATTAAATAATGATGAAGAAAGTATAATCTAGGATATTTATTAATGTCAGACATGTTACTTTCACGTTAATTATGTTGGTTAATATTTAAACTGATAGAATTTTGTTCATTTTCCCTCTTCGAAATTCTATTTTGTTTAAATTAAAACTGATTTTTGTATTTTTTTTTCTATCTTTTTTTCACTTCTACTTTCAAACTAATGCCAAGGAGTTGTGACCATTTCCAATTTCAATTGGCTTAGACTATAAGGATATTTTTGCTACAGTGAGCTTGACTCAACAATAAACAAATGTTTCACATGTCATTATTTATTAATCATATTCAATTATCTCTAGCATTGAACATACCATCATCTCTCCAAAATTCATATAAAGTTGTATACAATTCATACCACATTTCATAGCGAGAAACTAAACCATGTTGAACGGATTTTTTTTTTTTACATTACTTCATTACATTTCATAGTGAAAAAAAGACCCATATCGAATGAAAAGTTCTATACATTTGTTTATAACATTTCATAGGTAACCAAATAGAACCATATCAAATGGAAAGGTCTATTAGTGCACCGTGTAAGATTATGAAAAATATTATATCAAGTTGAAATAAATACTTGCATGTAGATTTCACCTTAGCTTTCTTGAATATGAAAACTTATTTGTTTGTTCTTCAACAACTTTGAATTATCACCTATTTTCTTTTTCTTTCTTTTGTAAAAATTTGAAGAAAAATGAGTTTTGTGTGTAATATGTTGTGAAAAGAAAAAGACAAAATGAGAGATTTTTGAGAGAAACTTTCTAATTCTAACTTGTAAAATTTACATATAAAATTTGAAAAGTTGATATCAAAGTAAAGATGAGAAGGAGTGGACCATCACAAGGTTTTTCTAAAGAAAAAAATGATAAATTTTGATGTCAATATTGACAAATGAAAGGTCTTTTAACTTTCTAATTCATTAAACTCATTTTTATGATCCTATGACCCTTGAACCTCATATGTACATAATTATCTTATGACCATTTGTATTCCGCAGTAAAAAAAAAAGTGAAGAAATTTACCTAAAGGCCCCAAACAACCCCTTATTTTGCTCAATAATAGACGGGGAGCAAATGTTTTTGGATTTTTTAATTTAATATGGGAGGGTAAAATAGTCCAAAGATGTAATATGGGAGGGTAAAATAGTCCAAAATTGTTTCTCTTTTTTAGGGCCTTTTAGAAGTAGTATAAATTTGTTTTAAACTTTTTTTTTAATTTATTTTCAACCACTTATTTTATTGAACCCACAACTTTTCAACCACATATTTCACCAATATTTTTTAAAATCTCCTAAAAAATTAATTTTAAACTCCACCAAACAGACATTTAATGCACATATAAAGCTCAAAAGGCGGTTGCCTCAGGCTTAAAATATTTGTGGAGCCATAAATAAATAATAGTACGTTATTTATTTATTTTTTTTTGTTATTTGAAAACATTAGCCAAAGCATGCTAAGCACACGTCCAATTGAAAAAACTATCCAATTAGCCAACTAAAAATATTTTCAATTAAAAACTCCTCCAATTACCCAATCAAAAAACCACACAATTAAAACTCACCCCTAAAACACCAAATCCCAATCTTGAAGGTTGAAGTAAAGACAATCCATATAAATGGTACAATAAAAAATTCAAATGTCATTAAGCTATTGTACTTGAGATTTCTACCCATGTAACCCACCAACCCTGATGCTGGATGTACTACCTACAAGATCACAAAAGCACCAAGGCCAAGGTTAATGGTTTTCTCGACTATTCGATACTATGATAATGATTTATGGCTTCCCAGTTGGCAATCAAAGTTCTTAAGAACAAGGGTTCGATCGATTAAGTTAAAGTTTGTGGCCACGTCAGCTAAATCATGTATAATTTTATAAATAAGGGACTTTCCTCTGTTTTTTTTTCTTCATAATATGAGAACTAGAAATAATACATAGTAAAATTTTCTCTCCAAAGGGCTTGAAATCGCAGATATTCAAATTCATCATTATCAAACTGGCATCATCTGTGGGAATACTTCAAGAAAGATTTTGTGGTTTTCCATTCTCTTATAAATCAACACAATAGTGTAGTAGAAGAGGAATCCAATCAATCTTTTACTAAGAAGGAACTGAAATTCATGTTAGGAAGAATAAAAGGTAGAATGAGAAATAATTAGCCGAATGCGCCTCCGCAAGCAGTGGCGGATCAACAGCGTTCACCATCACAATTTGTTACTTTGCAACAATTTCACTACTCTACAAGATCAAATGTCTACAATTGTGATGATGCTGCGAAGAGTAACTGAGCCTCCACCGCTTGCGGTCAAGACTCCTCCAGTTGAAATTATGCCACCAGAAGTGATATCATCTAATCATCAAACTGTGCTGACGATTTTGGAAAGCCTTTTAAATCAGAAAATAGAGGAAACGATTGCCCACCGAAAGAACAAAGGACGATCGATCTCCATTAAAGAGGATTTGTTTATTGAGAAATTAATGACTGTCATTTTGCTGCCTAAATTCAAGGAGCCAACTGATGAGTTTGACGGCACGATCGATCCTATAGCCACATGGATGGTCGAATGCTATTTCTTATCGAGCATCCCCTACGACGATATGTAAAGATGCTAGGAATAGTTCATACGCTACTCTTATAGTTGATAACATCATTGTCCGACTTCGCGAACATGTTCAGAGTTTGTTTTTCTTGTAGTGCCAGGAAAAAGAAGACGACCACGGGACTTATGCAAGTGACTAAGGAGAAATGAGAGCCACTGCACGCATATATGTCACGCTTCAACATGAAAAATTTGGGTATTAAAGACTTACCTATGTCATCGTTTGTAATGGTGTTACTCAGCGGCTTGAGGAACCACGCATTTAAAGAAAGTTCATCCAAAAAATCTCTAGAGTCGATGACGGAGCTTCTAAGACGAGGTGAATGGTATATAGATTAAGAAGAAGTGTTGAGGGTGACACATAACACCCATGAGGGGCATGAAGGGCATGAGTGAAAGAAGAGATATGAAGAATTTGCTATAATAGGCCGATTGGCAATCAACCCCTCGGTCGATTACAAATATCGACCAAAAAGTCAAACGGTAAACATGATATCTCGTATTAACTTAGCAGCTCCATTATTTGTTATCTTGCAAGAAATGGGTAACTTAAGAGATGTACATTGGTCCAAAAAACTGAGGTCTAACCATTCCATCCGTGACCGTAGTCACGTTTGGGATTTTCATAAAGATCACGGTCACACGATCCACCAGTGCCGAACCTTGAGAAGCGAAATTGAAAAGTTGATATCCATGGGACACTTAAAGTATTTCATAAAGAATTAGGAAGATAAAGATAAACAAATAGCCGAGAAAGACAAGATAAGATGAAGAGCAGAAGTGATACACATGATAGTCAGATGATCGACTGTGGTGGAAAATTCCAACAATGCTAGAAAGTGTTAAGCACATTCTTTGCAGATAAATTCGATCGAAGTATCGAGAAGATTTGACCAACCGATCACTTTTGATGACAAAGACCGGCGGGTGTTTCATTCTCTCATGACGATGCTTTGGTAATCAGGGACGATATAGCAGACTTTGATGTTAAGTGGTGCTAGTTGATACTAGAAGTACTAGGAATATGTTAAGTTGGGAAGCATTAAAGGCATTAAAGATATCGATCGACTGGTTAAAACCTGTTAAACACCTAATTGCAAGGTTTCAAGAAAGCGAGGGTAATGCCAGATGGGATAATAGACTTGTTGATCGTGATGAGAAAACACCCTAGCTGCATAATGCTGGTAAACCCTTTCTTAGTGGTACAAACTCCAATGGCTTACAACTCTATTTATGGTCGGTCGGTCGATTATCAATGTAGTGGGAGATGTCATATCTACCATACACCAAGCTATGAAGTTTATGACGAGTTGAGGTATTTGGGTCATCCTAGGAGGCCAATTAACTTCTAGAAGATGTTATGTCGATAGTGTTCGAGCTGGTCTCAACACCAAGTCAACATCTTTGGTGTTGACTGTGGAAAATATTGACAATAAACAACCATACCATTTTTAAGCAGTGGATGAATTCGAAATAGTTGAGTCAGCTGAGAATAAGATAATTCAGATAGGTCGATCGTTGACAAAGGAGAAAAGGAAAAACCTCATAGACATGCTCTGGGAAAATATTGACGTGTTTGCTTGGAAAACGAATGATCTAGAAGGTATTAACTCGTTGGTCTCTCAACATCAATTCGTTCTAGAAAGTCAGCAATCCATAAAAGATGAGTTAAAAAACTATTGAAGGCGAGAAGTTGAGTATTGAGAATGGCTGGCGAATGTTATGTTAGTTAAAAAAGGCAAATGGAAAGTGAAAGATGTGTAATGACTATACCGATTTGACGCAAAGATTGTTTAACTCTACCTAGGATTGACACGTTGATAGACTCCATGACCGGGAAGGAAAGATTAAGCTTCTTAGATGCATTCTTGGGATATCATTAGATTTCAATGGCACCCGAGGATGTAGAGAAAACATCCGTCATGACAGATTTTGGGACGTACTGCTACACTGCCATGCCTTTTGGATTAAAAAATGTTGGAGCTACCTATCAGCGCATGGTCAACAAAGTGTTTGGAAGTTTGGTCGTCCACAAAATAGAGGCCTAGATAGATGATATTGTCGTATACAGCAATCGAGAGGAGAATCACTAACGGATTTGAGAAAAATATTCCAAAAGGCCCAGCAAAACTAACTTAAGTTTAACCTCGAAAAATGTACATTCGGCACAACATGCTGCAAATTCTTAGGGATCATGGTTACCCCAAGGAGAATAGAAGCCAACCCTGATAAGATAAGAGCAATTATAAAAATGACGAGCCTGTCGAGTAAGAAAAAAGTTTAGAGGTCGATCGACGGTGGTTGTCGCTCGAATCATTTTATATCTCGGGCAGTAGACCGACGTCACTCTTTCTTTAAAGCGATAAAGAAGAGAAATGATTTTGAATGGAGTCCTGAGTGTGAAAAATCCTTATCATACTTGAAATCACTATTCCAACACCTACCAATTTTAAGCCGGTCAACACTTGGAGAAACTTTACGATTATTCATGGAGGTATCTCAGCAAGCGGTAAGCAATGTGCTCATATGAATTGATGAGAAGGTAAAACTACTGTTATATTACGTGATCCATATTCTAAAAAATGGTGAAACCCAGTATAACTTAGGAGAACAACTAGTTCTAGCTCTCATTATAGCTACAAGAAAATTAAGATCGTACTTCTAGACTCACTCGATCGAGGAGATGACAAACCAATTGCAGAGACATATTTTTCATCAGCCAGAGACTTCGATCGACTAATCAAATAGTCAGTAGAATTGGAAGAGTATGATTTGGAGTTCAAGCCTTGATCGGCCATAAAGGCACATGCCCTCACGGACTTCATATCCGAGCTATCACCCATAGATATCCATGACAAAGATTTGTCCTAGGTTTTATTTTTAGATGGTTCATGCAATAAAGACAAATCAGAGACTAGAGTAATATTGAGGGGGCCCACTAGAAAAGAGATGGAATATTCATTAAGATTTGAATTTCGAGCTACCAATAATGACATGAAGTACGAAGCAGTCATAACTGGTCTTCAATTAGCTTTGAAAATAGGAGCACAATCGATTTAGGTGAACATTGACTCCTAACTGGTGGTCAAACAAGTTTAGTATGAATTCGAAGCTAGGGACGATCGCATGGATGCATATTTGATATAAACATATATCTATATCAACTGTTTCAAGGGTTTGAAATTAGAAAAGGTCGCTTTCAAAGACAATGTACGGGCTGATGCTTTATCTTAACTAGCTTCTGATAATTCCAAAAATCAATCAAGGATGGTGGCAGTGCAAACATTGCTGAAACCGAGTTTTATGGCAGTGATCAAAATTTATAGGGTTGACCATACGACCACATGGATGGACCCATTGAAGATGTATTTGATGGAGCGCCTTCATCCAACAAATATGATCGAAGAACAAAGATTAAGGCAAGGGCGGCGGGTTCACAATAATCGATGATCATCTATTTAACAAAAGAATTACAATACTGTATCTCAATTGTATTGACGCTAACCAGAGATTTGTCTTTCTCACGGAAATACACCCAGGAATGTGCGAGAATCACTAAGAAGTGAATATGCTGGCATTTAAAGCTCTCCAACATGGGTACTATTGGCTAGCAATGAAAATTGATGCAAAAGATCTGGTCCAAAAAAGCGACTCATGCCAGCGAACATGCCAATCTCATACATATACCGGCCAATAATCAAACTGCTATCTTTGGGATATGCCATTTTTATCTGTGGAGAATCAATTTGTTGGCCTATTTTCCCATGGCCAGTCTATAGAGAATTTTATTGGTAGTAGCGATCAACATTTTAACACTCGCAACCATAACCACCAAGAAAAAACAAAGCTTCAATTGAAAAAATATTATTTTTCATTTTGGCATACCGCAAATAATTGTAACATACAATGGAAAATAATTTTACAATAGAGAGTTCGAAGAATTTTGTGCTAGTTACAAGATAGACTTGAGAAATACGTCAATTGCACATCCACGGGCTAATGGGCAAATAGAGGTCACAGAACGAACTATTCTTTGGGATATACAAACTATATTAGAAGGATGTAAATAAGCCTGGATAGAAGAAATTCCAAACGTACTATGGGCTAATCACACCACTCGAGAGAGTCGATCGGAGAGACTCATTGCAGATTATGTTTCGGGCTTGAAGCAGTAGTCCTTTCGAAGTGATCGAGCCCACGCCACGAATAATGATACGGTCAGACCGACCTTGATATGCACAGATCAGAGCTCAACCTACTAGAATGAGTAAGACATAATGCATTCGTGAAAATGGCCGCATATAAGAGAAAGACGGCCGAATATTTCGACAGAAAAGTAAAGACTAGAAAGTTTCAAGAGGGTGATCTAGTTCTTATGGACGTGTTTGTTGCTGGGCATGAGCTGGAGAAATTAAACCATAAGTGGGAAGGACCCTTTGAAGTCACCAGAGAAGCAAAACAAGGAACATATAGCTTGAAAGATCATCAAGGAAAACCACTCGGCCGACCATTGAATGTGGAATATTTTTAAAAAAAATACTACAAGTAGCAATTTCCTACTCTTTGAAAAACTTATTTTTGGCACGAGAAATAAATAGTTGGAGAGAGATAGATGATGAGGACGCTAAGAAGATCATCCAATCATCGATCCATCCAGGTGCAGTCCCTGATTCTTCTCAACCACAAGTCCTTAATGTACTCAAAGGCTAGTTGGCCAAGCACCACCAAACCGAGTGATCATCGTGACTACAATCAAAGTTAACACATAAATTTCTCGATTTTTAAGAAAATTGGTAACAAATATCATATAATCAGAAATTTTCCTATGTTTCAAGTAAACTAGGCAAGATAACCTCCAAATAATAGCAAAACTCTATGATAATCCAGTATTTGTCAAACGGCACATACATCAACCAATGTCATGTGTGCCGGAGTGAACATCTCAACCGAGGTCGAAACACTCCTATTGAACCCTTTGACCAAGCAAGCCCAAGGAAAATTCTATGAAAACACATTAAAAAAAAAAAAAAAGAATTCAGCGTGATGAGCGAGGATCAACCACCTCTCCACTCAGTCATTCAAATATTATTTATCAAGACAGATAAGGATAAACTACCCATTCATCCAGATTTGTCAAGACGGATCAGAATAAACCACATCTCCTCTCGACATAAGAAATTGTGTAGAAAAAAAATTCTTCCATCAATCAGACAGTTGTTTTCAAAAAAGAAGATGATAGATAAGAGACTGAAAATAATAGGAACAAAAATGCATACGAGTGAAAAGAAGAAGCGAAAGAAGAAGAGGAAAAGGCGAAATTGGATTAGTAAAATAAAATTATGGCGCGTGTTTCAACTTCCATATGAAGTTGCATTAATGGCGCGGACATAATTACACATCGGAAATTGATCAAGCATTGATGAACATGACCGAGGAAACAAAAGATGTGATGACACGTGGACCGTCAAAAATATTTCATTATCAAATCAATTAGTTGAGATGCGACGTATATCTGACAAAAAGAGATGTCCTACGTATATGTTGACATATAGGTGACTGACGTCTGCTGATGTGTTATCCAAATTGATCAGAATTAGGTCAGTCTTTTCACTCTCGTGTCATGATTAATCATGACTTTTGAGTGGGATGCTCCTGATGCTGGATGTGCTACTGCATGATCATGTAAGCACCAAGGCCAAAGTTTATGCGTTTCTCGACCGTTCGATACTATGATCAAGGTTTATGATTACCTAGTTGGTGGTTGAGGTTCTTAAGAACAAGGGTTCGGTCGATTAAGTTAAATTGTGTGGCCACGTCAGCTAATTATATAAATATGAGACTTTCCTCTGTTTGTTGTCATAATATGAGAAGTAGAAATAATCCATAATAAAATTTTCTATAAAGAGACTTGAAATCTCATATATTCAGATTCATCATCATCACACCCAGTGGCGGAGCCAGACATTTTATGTTGTGGGGTCCAAATAGGGTAAAGCCAGGATATGGCAAAGGGGTGGGTTGGGGAACCTCTCGAATTTTTTTTTCTTAAACCACAATTACTGAACCTATTTTTATGAGAATCTGATATTTTTTTTATAAGTCATAATCTTTAAAAACCTTACAGGAAGTTATTGCACAAAAATATTCAAAATGTAAAACTAGTCAAACTCTTCTTATTCACTTTGCCTTCTACAAAATTATCCTCCAAAATAAGAAGATCCGATATGCAAATAAAATTAAACATCACTCAAGTTCAAAAGAAAAAAAAAATTTCAATTGAACAGGATATGTATTAACAAGCAAAATGCCTTTTATTGATTTTGTATTCTCATTTGAGGAATGGACCAATCATTTGTAATTTTGTATTATTAATTTTATTAGGTCAATATGTCCAATTGTCTTACATTAAATTGATATTTGGTAAATGGATCCAATTGCCAGCATTAAATTGATATTAGGTCAAAGTTAAACTGCATATTAAAAAATTTATAAAAAAATTCTAAAAGTTAGGGGGTCCAGGTCTCCCCTAGGACCTCACTTGGCTCCGTGTCTAATCACACCCTAAAATTCCAAACCCCGTCTTCTTGAAGATTGAAGCAATGACAATACTATATAATGATGTAATAGAACATTCAAAAATTATTTCTAGTTTTAAAAAATTATTATTTGATGCAAGGTTATTTCTAGTTTTTTGAAAAGTTATGTGGTTGGGTTGGGTTTAAATTTTGTTGGACTAAAAAATTGAAATATTAATTATAATTATTTTTATATATTATCGAAAATTTTGAATATTATTGACTTGAATATTATTATTGATGTTAATTCTTGGATTATATTTGAATTATTATCGATTTGAGTTGATTGTTGGTGTTGGATATAGATATAGAGTGTTGAATTGTTGGTGACTTGGGTTGTAAACTTAAATTTTTGGATCATTGAATTGTTTTTTCTATGCTTTTTAGATAAATTATATACTTTTGCTTCCAAAGTGAGTAGCATTTAAGTGATTACTTGAAACATTTTCAGTCTTATTATTTGATTATAACATAATTATTTTGAATATTAAATTATGTTTATCGTTCTATTGTTAAGTTTTGAATTTATTGATTTAGTTCTAGAAAATTCTATTAAAAAAAAATTAAATATATACTACTTGGATTTGAGAGTTTAACTTTAAAGTTACACTCAAATTTAGAATATTTAAACTCCAGCCCATAATGTACTGATGTTTCATAATGCTGAAGAACTAGTATTTCCTATTTTGTCTGGACATCTGTTTTTTGCAGTAAGTTCCTCAAAAAATGAAACTGTTAGCAGTGTTTTTGTGTATAGCATTGTTGCTTGCTTACTCAAAATATCTTCTGTTACACAATTTATGATTAGTAATAATATGCTAACAAATTCACATTTTTTACTTCCATATTAATTATACTTAATGGCTCACCTTTTTATCTAAATATACACAATCGTTATATTTTTTACCTCAAACTCGAAATTAACACGCTCGTCAAATATTTTTCCTTTAGTAACATAGAGGTGTCAAAACTCGATTTTGAGGTGGCTTCGACTTTAGGGGCTCATTCATAAGGTGTGTCGAGCTTAAAAAGTTTCAGACTCAAACACGTACTTTTTGATATTTATAAATAAAGAATGAATTGACATACTGCTGTATACTAGAACAAAAATATCTAAACAACATTATTAGTTCTTGTTTGATAAATAGTAAAATCTGTTAAAAAATTGTGATTAAAAATTAACAAATAATTTTAATTACAATTTTTATTAATTTTTATCAAAATTTACTTAAAATACTATTAAAACAAACTCTTAGTTACTCTTATTTTTTGTCCTCCTCTGCTGCTTAATTATGCTATCCAAAACTACACATCGACAAGGATAACAGATGAAGAACGCCACGTGTAAAATGTAAGAACGCCACGTGTACAATCCTTTCTCGATTCTCAAAATTAAAAGAAAAAACAATTATAAACAAGAGAGACATGGGAGTTGAGAAAATATCTATTCTGGGTTTTCCACTGTCAATTGTTGTCTGTCAATCTGACAATGTAACCCTGAGAAATACCGTGCAAGTGATGATGTCCAAATGGTCATTTATCGAATAGAAACAACCACACCACGTGATGTCTTAGAAACCCCCTATAACCTTTGCATGCCACCCTCTCTCTCCATATTCCCTAAATCTCAGTGTAAGATTTACGTTAGAATCTACTGACAACATCGAACTTGGCTATTATACTTAGGGTCGAGCTAGAAGTTTTTAAAAAGAAGACTACTATTTAAAAAAAAAAAAAAAAAAAAAAAAAAAAATTTACATTTCAAGATCGAATTACTATTAAAAAAAAAATTATTTCAAAAATTAGTTTTTTTTGGAGCGGGACCCGACTGCAGTCCGATCCGGCCCTCTATCTCCGCATCTAAATACAACCATGGCGTTCTTTTCATGATAATTCATATGATCTATGCATCAATTTTAACTAAAACTTGTTTTTGGAATTGAGACGATGTGGTGCTTAAACAATTTCAAATCATTCATAAATTTTGTAGATAAATCTCGCCATTTATTATGTTAAATTGAATCAGAGATGGATGCAATTAATGTACATAAAATCAACAATACAATGACGAGGCATCATCTCACATCCATTCATTATTAAGGTTCTCTTTAGAAAAGGATGTTTTAAATACTCTTTTTCCTCGTCTTTACATCAAATTCAAAACAAGACTTTCTTGAGCCCAAATTTGCTGTTTCAAATGTGTATTCTCTTGACTGTCTCACCAATAAAAAGTGTACACATTATTAAATAAATACACTTATTTAATGTGTTCACACTTGCAGTTAAAATTAACTTGTATTTATTTGATTATGTGCATATTTTTTATTGGTGGGACAACTAAGGAGACATACATTTGAAACGATATATCTGAACTTGACTTTCTTAATACATAATTTGGACTAGTATGACTCCATTATATCCAATTGCATCATCCTTAGTGGTGTCAATCTGACCGAGTTAAACTCAGACAATTGGATCGTAGAGAACCTATTTTATCTTGCTCTCTTCTCAAATTAATCCTAATATGTGTGGAATTTGCAATTTGTTTGCTCTATTTGATTTTATAATTGATGTGGTTTACTACAATGTCTGAAAGAGTTGCATCAACGAATGATGCACATGAACATGTTTCTTTGGTTAAGAGTCATAGATGATGTGCTAAGAAAGTATAAAAAACAAGCTTTAAATCTTTTCTAGATATAGCAAAGCACTTAGGGGATTGTAACGAGGTCGGATCGGGCGGTTCTTACCATTTCTACTTTGTCGGAGATTTTTGAAAAGCGGGAGTGGAGATTAGGTCAAGGCCAGCGTGGGGTTGGGATTAAATATCCTCATTTACTATCCGGTTTAATTAGTTAATTATTTTTTAATACTATTTTTAATTTTTAAATTATGATTTAAATGTTTAAATATAAAAATAAAATAAAATAAAAAGATTGGGGACGAATTTGAAGAATTCGAGGTGGGAGCCATGATCTCCGCCCCGCTCCAATTACCTAACGGGATGGGGATTGCTAGCTCCATTCGGGACGAGACAAGGTGGGGACAGGTCGAAGCCCATTGTGATGCACAATTTGCAGTTGATTAGTACCCTTACCGAGTGTTACGGCAAAGATAATTAAGTTTTCAAATATAGACACCAAGTCTTGTCTTTTACTTTATGTAGGAGAGTTTTGGAGTAGCAGTTTGAGTATCAGTTGAGGAGATTTTAAAGTACCTGTTTTGAGCGTTAATGAGAGTTCTGATTTTGGGTGATTTTAGTAGCGATTGTTAAAACAGTCAAACTCATACTTGAGAATTTGTTAACAAGTGATTCTGAAAGTTTTATAAAAGAATAAAATTACATATATAACTATATACTTCTTCCGTCCCAAAAAGATATGCATGTTTCTATTTTCACACATATTAAAAAAATGTAGTTATTATAGTTGTAACAACAGCTTAGCTATATTTAAAGAGCATCTTTAATATTTTAAAGAGTATTTATAAATATAAAGAGAATTTTTTTTTTAAACATTCCAACAACCTCTTTATCCATGATCTTCATTTTACTTATTCCAATAAATATTTAATATCTTTTCAACTCTTCTATTTTTTTCATATCCAAGTTTGTATATATTATTTAATTAAAGTCAATAGATCAAACATTGAAAATTAAAATTGTTTCAATGCATTTAATAATAGGGAGTGGGTTTGACTCTCCAAATTTGGAGAGACAATCCACTCTCTAAATTAAAATGTTAAATTAGAGAGTCCATTGGAGCAGAAATTTAAGAGTTGACTTTTTAAATTAAAGAGTATCACATGTTTAAAGAGCTTGTTGGAGATGCTCTTAGGAGCTATTAGAGAACTAAAAAATCAATTATACTCTTAACAAAGAAAGTGACTTATAATTTGGGACGGGTGAAAAAGAAAAACAAATCATCTTTTTGGGACGGAGGGAATATTAAAAAATATAGGCATGTGTAAATAATATGGAGTACATAAAATTTAAATGTAAATATATATTTGATTGCAAATTTTTTTTTAAAAAATAATTCAATATCACATAAAAAAATTATTGTTTAGAGAGATGAGACAAAATATACGTTTGAAGAGAAAATGAAGAATGAAGTACATATTTTTAAGGTAGATTTAGAAATAATTGTTTTGGATAAAGTAAAATTATAAGATAATTTGAAAAACGGCCAGAAACCATATATTTGAAGTTGAGAAATACATCCCAAATTACACTACACCGGTTTTTTTAAATCACCCAAAATCAATACTCCAAAAAACCACTGTTCTAAAAAGTCCGTCTAAACCTCGCTTAGGTTTCGCCTAGGCTTGAAACTCGATCTCCACGCCTAGTCACGTATCACGCAACGCCCTCGCTTTGTCCTTATCTCGCTCTCGTATAGGACTCGCCTAAGCCCAAAAAGTTTAAAGCTCGACCTCCACGTCTAGTCACACTTTACGCTTTTAAGAACATTGCAAAAAACTAATAAGTATCGATTTTCCTTACGTCTCATAAATAATACTACCCAAAACAAGTAAAAATCGGTGGACAAAGTACTCACAAGCAGACCTTAGAAAATATGCTCAGTATCACGGGTCCTTGAATCAATAGATATCAAGTTTTGGGTTAAGGGAGTAGCAATATCATTGAGCTACGTGTAATTCATCTCAGTATAAAATCAGAAAAGGTGGATGGGTTGAATTGCAAAAATAACATATATTAAAGATGCTTAATCATAATTTTGAAGTTGTCCCTTCAACATATTTTAATTTAGAAATAGAGATTGGCAATCTTATCTATACTGGAAAGTTTTCTTTTTCTTTGATTTAAAATATTATTTTTATATAGATAATCACTACTTATTTCCCTTTTTATCTAATAAGGTGTTCATATTATTAAGACTTTTCTTAATGACTGTGTTTTACAGCTCGGGGACAAACACAATTACGTCATATCTTATCAAATCAATGCATGAACTGATAACTTAAACTCAATTCAGGAGCAGCATGCATGACCTTGTGTTGGAACTTGTTTCTTTGATGTTGTTTTCTTTCTTTCTTGATTATATGAAAAAAAAAAAAAAAAAAAAATTACATTATAGCCGATGGAATCGATGTACTAACCAACATGAGTGGTGATCCTACAAAATGTATGGATAAAAATATGTTTAACTAACTTGACAAACTCAAATAATTATAATTTAAGCTTGACCAAACATGCACTAAGATATGTACATATCAGTTAACGGCAAAAACTATCTTATTATCTAGTCAAGGATTTGAGAGCAATATATACTGCAAGTCCGTTAGATAGAAAACTCGAAAACGATTTAAGGCAAGAATAGGGAAAATGGACAAGTATTGTAACATAGTTTCTGCTAAGGGTGTGTTTGATTTTGATTAAAATCAGAATTTTTTGTAAAAGTTGATAAAAGTTGATGAAATGTATGTTTGAAAAGTTATAAAAATGTTGTGTGTTCCATAAAATATGTGGTTAAAATTAATTGTTTATTTTGACTTCAACTTTTTAGCGAAATTTTAATTGTTTACAAACAAACTCTAGAACTCGCTAAATTAGTATAAATATTTACAAGCTCTCATTTGTCTTGACATGAGTACTCTCTATCAGTTTCACTTGATCCGCTCACTCTTGTTGGGCGATTAGAAATGATCCTACTAGCTATTTATACTACAAATTGTTTAGAATGGACGGTGAAGATCAATCTTATCAAAGTGCTAGGCTTCATTCTCTAGAACTCTTTACAACATGTAACCATCCTTAAATCTTTTACAAATTTTCTACACTAGTACATATCTTTCTATACTACTCTTTAGAATGCCTCAAGAAGTTCCTCCCACGAAAGTCTCTAGACTTGGACTTCTTTCACAATTTTCTGCAATGTTCTAGAATCTTCCGCACCTCCTTCAAGTATTAGATTGATTGAATTGGTTGTTTCAAAAATTCGAATTCTCATGCCATATTGAGTCATGGGATCTCATATCTTAAAAATGTCAAATTTGTTAAGAGTTGTGAACGTATTGTTTTCATATTTAACCATTATTATTCTTTGTGGTGCATTATATGATTGGGATGTACTAAATTAAATTAGTAATACTTCCATCTACTTAGCAATGAAGAATTCACATTAATAACTACTTGCTTTTCTGTAATGTACGGTATTAGTTTTTCGAAAATAAATTCAGTATACAACTAAATTGGGACGAATGTTAATTAATTGGATACTATTGTACAATTCTTCATACTAAACAAGTCGATAATGATTCTTTCCAACTTATCAATCAAGAAAACCTAGTTCAAATTATATAAAAGCTTAGAACATCTTCAATGAAATTGTAAATTGCTAAAATATTTTTGCAAAGTCTAAACAATTTCATCTTCAATGCAAGTTGATAGGGACTCAGTCAAGCTGATGACGTGACAGAAAAAAATAGACATTGTCTAGAAGTCCGTCTAGATTCAAAAGTTCTGTTAGACAGA
This sequence comes from Forsythia suspensa, assembly GCA_023638005.1. Lineage (NCBI taxonomy): Eukaryota > Viridiplantae > Streptophyta > Magnoliopsida > Lamiales > Oleaceae > Forsythia > Forsythia suspensa. The sequence continues at coordinate 22,151,035 of CM042663.1, forward strand.
ATGACTTAGCAATTTTTTTATTTTTTGTTAATTTATTTTATGAAAAACAAAACTTACCATACTTTTTAAATTTTCTCTATCTTGTTCTTTATTTCATACATTTTGATTTTAGGGTTGATAAAATCCACATAGTAAACAATATTGAGTTACAGATAGAACCCATTAGAGATCAATTTTGAGCTTGACCGTCTATTAATTAGACATCAATGTCATATAAATTTGAAGTCTTTCTATTTATATGTCACGTAAACTGCGATTCATAGAACCCATTGTGCTTGGAGATGCTTTAAGAGTATCTCCGATGTACTTTGTTTATTACTTTTTAGACATGCCATATAAGTACAGATAAACCAAGTTATAAAAAAACCCTCTTCCATGCATGATGATGAGGACTACGTGTAACTGATGTGACACACTAAAAAATAGACTCGTCTAAATTTAGACAGACTTCTAGACGAAGTAACTCAACATTTTATTAAAAAAAGTCAGATAAGAGAAATAAAAATTGAAGACCCACCAATTTAAAAATAATTAATGTCACATAAGCGGTAATATTAGTTTTAGACGGAACTCATTGAAGATATATTTTTAATTTGACTATCTATTCAATAGACGTAGTGCTACATGGACTGAAATTTCATCTATTTTACTTATCACATAGATTTCAATAGACGGAGTGCATTAGTTATGTTCTTAGATTACAATTATTCATTTTAACTTGGAAAAAATGTGTGATGATTAAGTCTAATTTGGCAATTTGTCTTTATTTAGAAAATAAAAATAGAGATGTCTATATTTAAGATTATAAGTAATGGGTCCTACGGAATCTGTCTATATAATCGTTATTTTCTTGGACAAGAAATCACCCCCTCGATAGTATAAATTTCCGCGTGCCACACTAAAAGACTCATACCCATCTTATAGTTTCTAACGCCTTCTCTCTTCGTGCATGAGCATTTTCTCCACTTAAATTCTCTTTCAATACCCTTACTTTGCATCAATTTCTCTCTTTTTCTTGAAACAGCAATGGAGGTTTTATCTCAGACAGTGAATATTCTTGACAATTTCAATCACATCAAGACATGCAAACCCTCTTCAAGAATTTTCACTGCAATTCCAGTGGTGGATTTTTCAGACCCTGATGCAAAAACTAAAATTGTTGAGGCCTGCAAAGAGTTTGGGTTCTTCAAAGTGATTAACCATGGTGTTCCAATGGAGCTTTTGGCCAAATTAGAATCTGAAGCTGTCAATTTTTTCAATTTATCCCAGTCAGATAAAGAAAAATTTGGCCCTCCCAACCCTTGTGGTTATGGTAACAGGAAAATTGGCCCCAATGGTGATGTGGGTTGGGTTGAGTATCTTCTCTTTGGATCCATGAATGCTCAATTCATTCTTCCAGGAATTTCAGAAAATTTATGGTAAGTGTGCATGGCAAAAATGGTGAAAAAGTTATAGTACTCGATTGGACTCAACGACGAGCTAATATATATTGTTGTTTTCTATTGTGTACTTGTAGGTCTCTTGTGAATGACTATGTTTCAGCAGTGAGGAACATGGTGTGTGATGTTCTGGAAATGATAACCGAAGAACTGAAAATAGGGCCAAAGGACGTTTTAAGTAGGCTGATAAAGGATGAGAAAAGCGATTCTTGTTTTAGGTTAAATCATTATCCACCTTGCCCAGAGATACAGCCAGTGAATGGTCGAACTTTGATAGGTTTTGGAGAACATACAGACCCACAAATATTATCTGTTTTAAGATCTAACAACACTTCAGGCCTACAAATCTGTCTTCAAGATGGTACATGGGTCTCTGTCCCACCTGATCACTCCTCCTTTTTCTTCAACGTCGGTGACTCCTTGCAGGTAACGTGTTTTTGATACGTATATATGCAGTTCTAGACAGTATAATAGACACGATCTCGTCTTATTTATTTCTTTCTTGCTGCAGGTAATCACCAATGGTAGGTTCAGGAGTGTGAAGCATAGAGTATTGACTCATAGCTTAAAATCAAGAGTTTCAATGGTATACTTTGGAGGGCCACCTTTGAGTGAAAAGATTACAGCTTTATCCTCGTTAATGGAAGACGGTGAAGAACGTTTGTATGAGGAATTCACATGGTCCGAATACAAGAAATCAGCTTACAAAACCAGGTTGGGAGAAAATAGGCTGGGGCTTTTTGAAAAATCTGCTGGCCATTAAGAATGTTTCGTTTTAATTTGCTGCAGTTGAATAAAAACACTTGTATTCAGTCTGTGTTCAACAGTAACAACTATCGATCTTTAGTATTAAAGAAAAAGTTTAAAAATAAGTAAGTTACTTAGAGTATGTTTATCAGTACTTATAAGTATTTATAAATTGACCAAATATCGTTTTTATTCGTAAGACTCACTGTTTATAATTTACAAATTCTATATAACTCATTACTTATAATCTACAAAAAAAAATTTAATTAATAAGCATTAAAATTGACTAACATGCTAAGCGTGGTGAACAATTACGTATTTCTTTTTTAATGTCACATTGAGTTCAAGAAATGGAATAAATATGTTATACAATTATATATATATCAAATATCTATGAAATTGATTAATGCTAGGTTTTATTTTCTGTATATATATCGAACAGGTATTATCTAGGAAAAGGGATTTGAAGATTCTTTTGACATTGGAAATTGAGGGGAATTAAATAGGCAGTCGTACTAACTAAAAGAGTTGACCCTCTTTCTGACATTACATTCCATCCGACAGCGACTTCAACTATTCTCTTCTTTATAAAGGTTTTACTTCGTTTTCGACCTCTGTTTTATGGTATCGTAATTGTTCTCATGTGTTAGTTTTTAGTGTCGAGAATATTGAATCTTTGAGTTTCATTTTAAGATATTAATTTTATTAAGAAAAATAATTCGCTTTTTATATATTGACTAATGAGAATATACACACACATCAGGAATTCAAGAAAAAATACAACACAATAATTGCTCGTTCCCAAAGAAATATGCATTTCGTCAAGAAAAAATACAATAAAAGAATTGTTCGTTCCCGAAAGAATATGCACTTTGTCCTCCTTTGACTATTTCTACCTTTGAAAGTCTACAAAAAACAGAAACTCCCCTTGCACTATAATAAACCACCAAGATTACAAAAATAGAATTGTTTACAAATCACCCATTCAAAAATTATCAAACAACAAAAGAAACATTACAGAAAACTAGTCAAGAACCCAGATCACCAAATCCCACAATTCGACCGACAACAACTATACCAGTTAGCAACACTAACATGGGAACCAAACTCAGATTCAACTATAAAATCACTCAGAATTTAGAGAGAAGAATACGAAAAGAGAGAAACCCAAAAGCTGCGCATAAGAGAGATGCCCCAAAAATGAAAAGACGAGCACCTTTATAACCCACCAACCAATGTCCAGGATTAACCTTGGTGATTAACGGCCAATATTATCGTGTTTCACTTTTATTTATATAAATGTTGCATTTCATCAGTAACCGGGCTTGCAAGTTGGGCCAACATTGTGGGGCTTGAACTGGGGCAACAAAATTGGACATTTTCCATCATCAGGGGTCATATAACATATGGGCTAAAATAACAAACTCTACCTTCAACCGTGTGGTGTAAAGCTCAATGCAAGAGAACACCCTTCTATCTTGGTTTCACTGCCTCCAAGTACTTGAAAGAAAAAATCAATTAGTAACTTAGACTATAAAAAATAAATGAATTAGAACAATACTTCTTGGCAGATTTTGTGTATAATTGACTCTAAGAAACCGAATGAACTGAGGATGATATTCAAGTCGAGGCAAGTGTTGAACACTTTGTCCTTAAGTCAAATTTTTCCCGCAATGGTACCTACGGTATATGGCAATCGACTCCCAAAAGTACGAAGACTTCTGCTTGTGTTTGTAGCACTTCCAAACACAAGCACAACGAATGCAATAATTTTTTATTCAAGAATGATGAAATATGAGTGGATTGTTATACAAATGTTTTCTAATTCTCTGTCAAAATGGACGTCCAAGGGTCCTATTTAACGTTGAAGATCGGTTGAAAATAAAAAGGTATAGAACCAATTCGTGCAACACTTCAAAAGGAAATGTCTGTTCACGCAAACCTATGCGATCGCATGCAGAGGCGGACACAGGGGGATGGGCTGGGCTATAGCCCGGCCCAACCCAACCCAGGATTCATTAAGCTTGTTGATTTTTTTTTTTTTAAGTTATAGTCTCGCCCTAATTTTTTGGTAGTCCGCCCAATTATTTTGTAGCCTAGCCCAATGAAAATTAAATTTCAATCCATTAACATTTAAGCAAAAAAAATCTGCAAACAATAACTCGCCCAAACACAAATCAAATTTCCAATCCATTAACATTTAACCAAAAATCTACAAACAAATTAATCAAAGGAAGAAACAACGAACCGCAAGCGATTTGAGAGAACAAGAGGAAGAAGACAAGCGTACCACTGCGCCACTCGCCACTCGCCACTCGCCACTCGCCACCGCCACTCATGGGTGCACCGCCACCATTATCGAACCCAGAACCAAGATAAGAAATGTTTTTTTTTCACGATAATGATAAAATTATTTAGCCCCTTTCTTTATTAGGTTTTCATTCAAAAAAATTAGGGCTTTTACCTTTCAGCTTTGTGCCTTTGTGTTCACTATTCACACGGGACACGGCAGCAAATCGACAATCAATGAATGAAGAAATAGAAAATGATGAAATGGAACTTAACATTTGAGATTTCAGATTTGATAAACTGGACTTTATTTTAGGAATAAAGCAATTGGATATTTGGATTTGGGAATTGGGGTTGCCTTAATGGGTTATCACTGCTAATACGTTAAAATGGATTTTAATCCCTTAATGGCCCTTTTGCTGATTTCCTGTATGGGTCGTATGTAGTGTATGTGTAATGTGATATTAATTAATAAATTATATAACTTAGCAAATACCCAATAGGCAATAGCCAACAAATTATATCTTGGAATTTGAAAACACTTTATAATTTATAAAGTTATCCCAAAACCAAAGTGCAAAGTCCAAACAAAATATGGAGAACGCGAGTCAGGAAGTGGGGCTAATCAGATTGGTAACTTGCAACGAGCTGGAGCTACTCGTTGGAGTTCTCATTATGAATCGATAAAGAACTTGATAGATATGTATACTGCAACATGTAAAGTGCTTGAAGGTCTAAAGGATCATTCTCCAAATGCAAGAAGTAGGAGTGAAGCTGTTGGTGCATATAAAAAATTTACAAGCTTTAAATTTGTGTTTGTCTTGCATTTAATGCACAATATTTTAGCAATCACAGATATTCTTTGTAAAGCCCTTCAACGAAAAACTCAAGACATCGTGAATGCAATTAGATGTGTCTCTAGTACAAGAAAAGTTCTTCAAGAATTGAGAGACGACGGATGGGAAGAATTTCTTCAAGAAGTCAACACTTTTTGCTCAAACAAAGGTATTGATATACCTGTTCTTGATAGTTCATATAAGACCTGGTCGTTCCCATGAACATACTACTGGTTGAGCATTACTATCATTTTGATGTTTTTAATGAAGTAATAGATTGTCTTTTGATGGAGTTAAATACGAGATTTAATGAACAATCAGTTGAACTCCTATCTCTCAGTGCGGCTTTAGATCCTAGAAATTCATTTAAATTATTTAACAAGGATCATATTTTGGAGCTTGCAAAGAAGTTTTATCCTGCAGATTTCAAACCAGATGAGATTTTTGCGTTGGGCGTAGAGTTACAACATTACAAGCACGATGTGATATCGGATCCACAGTTTCAAGTACCTACACTTTCTGAGTTATGCCGGCAATTGATTGTAACTAAGAGGTGCTTGAATTATCAACGATTGACTAGATTGATTTATATGGTATTGACTTTGCTGTTTCAACTGCAACTCATCGAGCGAGCATTTTCGGTGATGAAAATTCGAAGACGGAACTCGTAACAAAATGGATGATGATTTTCTTTTGATTGTATGACAATCTATATTGAAAGAGATTTTATCGCGAATATAGATGTAGAATCTATTGTAGAAGAATTTTATCTTTGAGGACATCGTCGAATACCACATCAATAGCTATTGTAATTTTTGTTTCATTTATAAATTTTTTTTTGTACATTGCTTTTTATCAAAATTTAAGTCCCCCCACATTAATTCCTAGTTCACACGATCGCATGGTTTTACCATACTATGATCGCAAGGTACAAATTTGAGAACAGAACTTGATCCAATTTAACCATGCGATCGCAAGACTTTGTATTCTACGATCGCATGGAAGGACTCAAAACCATTCTGCTTAAAATTTAGGCAGGTTGCAATAGCAAGGTATTATACCTATGCGATCGCATGGTCAAAACTTGACTCAAAATTGTCCTTTTCAATAATTTTTCATTCATTCGATATTGGTTTCGAGATACCAAATATATCTTTCAATACATGCAGAGAAATCTGAATTCTCTTTCCGGAGGTGTTGCTCCTGAGCCCCCACGAGGGGCCCTGCCCCCTCGACTCCCGCTACTTGACCGGGTAGATCGATCTCTGTTTCTCCGAAGTGGCGAAGTGGCAAACTATTTTGCCTAAACGGATTGGATCCCAAGTTGACACGAAGTCACTTAGTCAATTTTTCGAATTCTTTAAACCAATTTTCAACAATCCCCACATGAATAGAAATTCCTTGATACGCTAAACACGATGCAAATGAAATGCAATGATATGCAGACTCTAACAAATGGAGTACATGCGACAAGTTATAGCATCAAGATAGGTAGCTTGTGGCTTTGAACCTTCTTTAGTTGAATACAATCGGATTTACTAGACTAGTTGGTGAACACGATGTTTTTGAACCATCCAGCCGTTCGTGTAAACCTAAACAATTGTACCAACACCATAATTTATCTAACCAATTCGATTCTCATGGTTGTGTCCATACCTGGACAACTCTTGGTTTCATAAGTGCTATAAGAGAATTAAGTCTCGAATTTTTGTAGAAGCGGCCCCACTTCACACTTATATAGGTGATCTCTTACCTTTCCACTTCAAAGGTTTTGAATCATTAAAAGTATGTATACTTATCCTTATACATATTTGACATAGCACTTTAAAAGTTAGGAATTGGAATAAGTGCTTTATTCCGAATCTTTTATAACTTAGTTGTCCCATTGAACCAAGATTTTGGGATCTCCAATCTACAAGTTGGGTTTCCATTATATTAATTCTATTCAATAGGCTTTAGGCCCATTCCTCTCAAAAGATTGTATACTTAATCTCTTGCAAGTCCTTTCATCAAAGGATCAGCCAAGTTCTCTTTTAACTTCACATAGTTAATAGAGATTATACCATTCAATATTAACTGTTTAATGGTATTATGTCTCCGACAGATATGTTGAGACTTACCATTATACATACTATTTTGTGCCTTTGCTATTGTCGACTGATTATCGTAATGTATGTTAATTGCAGAAACCGGCTTTTCCCAACATGGAATTTCTTCAAGGAAATTACGAAGTCATTCTGCTTCTTTTCCGAATTTGTCTAAAGCAATAAACTTAGATTCCATTGTGGATCGAGCTATATAAGTTTTCTTAGACGATTTTCAAGACACGGCTCCACCTCCAATAGTAAATACATAACCACTTGTGGATTTTGAATCTTTAGTGTCAGATATCCAATTTGCATCAGTATATCCTTCTAACACCGCGGGATATCTTGAGTAGTGTAATCCATATTCAACAGTATGTCTTAAGTATCTAAGAACTCGGTTTAATGCCTTCCAATGTTCAACACATATATTACTAGTGAATCTACTCAACTTGTTGACTATGTATGCTATGTCTGGTCTTGTGCAGTTTGTAATGTACATCAAACTGCCTTATGACACGTGAATATTCCAATTGAGATACGGGCTCACCAGTATTCTTGGCTAAATGTATCCCTAAGTCAACTGGTGACTTAACTAGTTTATCGTCATACGCCTTAAACTTCTTAAGTATAGTCTCAATATAATGTGATTGAGATAATGACAAACCATCGGATATCTTAAAGATTTTAATCCCTAATATTACATCCGCTACTCCCATATCCTTCATGTCAAAATGTTTTGTTAACATTTTCTTAGTCGAGGAAATGACTTTTAAGTTATTTCCCATAATTAACATATCATCAACGTATAGGCATACGATCACATATTCATCGGGTGTGTTTTTAATGTAGACACACTTATCACATTCATTGATTTTGAAGCCATTTGACAACATAGTTTTATCAAACTTTTCATGTCATTGCTTCAGTGCTTGTTTTAATCCATACGAGGATTTTACAAGTTTACACACCTTCTTTTCATTTCCCAGTGCAACAAACCCTTCGAGTTGTTTCATATAGATTTATTCTTCTAATTCACCGTTTAAAAACGCAATTTTAACATCCATTTGATGTATTTCAAGATTATGCAATGCCGCGATTGCAATCAAGACACGTATAGACGTAATTCTTGTCACAGGTGAATAAGTATCAAAGAAATCGAATCATTCCTTTTGTCTATATCATTTGGCTACTAATCTAGCCTTGTATTTATCTATTGATCCATTCGATTTCAATTTCTTTTTGAATATCCATTTGCAGCCTAAAGCTTTGTTTCCCGGTGGGAGTTCAACTAATTCTCAAGTATGGTTACTCATGATGGATTCAATTTCGTTACATACAGCTTCTTTCCAAAAAAGAGCTTCGGGAGTGGACATTGCTTCATCAAATGTCCTTGGATCATTTTCAAGTAAATTGGTTACGAATTCTGGACCGAATGTCTTAAGAATTCGTTGCCTTTTACTACATCTTGGTTCTTCATTTATTTGAAGATTGTTGTCATTTTCATGTAAGTTATCATAAGTTCGTTTAATTGAACTTACTTCCTTTTCTTTACGAGGAAATTTTTCTTTATAGAAGACCTTATTTCTTGATTCAATAATCGTACCTTCATGTACATCAAGTACTTCGAATTTATGAACCAATAATCGATATGCACTACTATTGATTGCATATCTAATAAAGACACAATCAATTGTCTTTGGTCCAATCCTAACTTGTTTAAGTTTGGGTATTTGTACTTTTACTAAGCACCTCCACACTTTGAGATATTTGTACGAAGGTTTTCGACCTTTCCATAACTCGTAAGGTGATTCAACCTTATTCTTGTGTGGTATCTTATTTAGGATATGATTTGCAGAAAGTATGGCTTCTCCCCACAAGTTTTGAGGTAAGCCCAAATTATTAGCATTGCATTCATCATTTTCTTTAGTGTTCGATTCTTACGTTAAGCAATCCCATTTGATTGAGGTTAATATGGTGCAGTAGTTTGATGAATGATTCCAAATTCTGCACAAAATTCTTCAAATGGTGCAACGTATTCTCCACATCTATCACTACGAATCATTTTTATTCGTTTTCCAAGTTGATTTTCAACTTTAATTTTGTAATGTTTGAACACTTCCAAAGCTTCATCTTTGCTTTTCAACAAGTATATGTAGCAGTACCTTGTACAATCATCTATGAACGTGATGAAATACTTTTTACCACCTCTTGTTTGTACGAACTTTAAATCACACACATCCGTGTGAATTAGTTCTAAAGGTGTTGTGGTTCGTTCAACCGAATGAAAATGTGCTTTGGCCGCTTTTGCCTCTATACATGTTGCGCATTTTCCATTATTAAAATGCATATTAGGAAGTAAACTTAAATTCATTAACTTGCGTATTGAATTAAAGTTTTCATGTCCTAATCTATGGTGCCATAAATTAGATGACTCAAGAATATAAGCGAAGATGACGTTTTATTCATAACTTTCGATACAATGATTAGGACATTCATTTTGAATAGTCCATCTTTTACATAGCCTTTGCCAACATGCATATTATTGCCAACATACATATTATTCTTGGTAAGTACAAACTTATCCAAAACAAAGACTAACTTGAAGCCATTCTTGCTTAACAAAGAACCTGACACAAGGTTTTTGCGAATATCTGGTACATGAAGAACATTGTTGAGGCTAAGTTCTTTTTCCGATGTCATCTTCAATATCACTTTACCTTGTCCTTCCACTTTGGATGATGAGGAGTTCTCCATAAATAGTTTTTCTCTCTCGGTTGGAATGTAGGATGTGAACATATCTTTGTCAGCACATATGCGACGGGTTGCACCCGTATCAACCCACCATTCCATAGGATTTCCAACATTGTTGCATTCTGAAACAACTGCTGATAAGTTCATATCAGATATGCCATTTGATATGGAATCAGATTCGGCTATGTTCGCTTGGGTTTGCTTCTTTGGTTTGCGACAATCAACGGAGAGATGTCCAGCCTTTCTACAATTATAGCAGTTGCCCTTGAACTTCTTTGCATTCTTCTTAGAAGGTTCAACAGAATGCTTCCTCTTCTTTCCTTTGTTGTTGTTGGATTCCACCACATTAGCCTTTGATTGTGGTATGCTATTTCCAACACACATGTTCGAACTTCGATTGTCTTCTTCAATCCTTAGTCGGACCACAAACTCTTCAATATTCATCTCCTTGCGTTTATGCTTGAGATAGTTCTTGAAGTCCCTCCACATGGGTGGAAGTTTTTCGATGATTGCAGTCACTTGAAATGATTCACTTAGAGACATATTCTCCGCGTGAATGTTATGAAGTATAATCTGCAACTCTTGCACTTGACTGATAACCGTCTTTGAATCTACCATCTTGTAGTCCAAAAACCTTCCCACGATGAACTTCTTTGTTCCCGCATCTTCAGTCTTGTATTTCCTTTCAAAGAATCCCATAAGTCCTTTGCCGATTGCTTGAAACAATACACGTTGTACAAAGTGTTGTCCAAGTCATTCAGAATGTAATTCTTACACAAGAAATCCGGATGTTTCCAAGCATCCAAAGCAATCAATGATGCCCAATTTTTTCTCCTTTTTGTATGGCGGGAGGATCTTCATTCAAGAATTTCGCCAAATTGAGGGTCGTGAGATAGAAAAGTATTTTCCGATGCCATCTCTTGAACTCAACCCCAATGAACTTTTCCGATTTTTCCACATGTGGAACGGAGTTTGAATGAACGATAGTAGGGGTTGCCACAATCGGAACCATAATCGGAGGAATCACACCGGTAGGAATACTTCCTTTAGAAGTTCCCATATTCGAAGTATCATTCGAATTGGTATCAGTATTCATTTCTATTTACGTAAAACAGAAGATCAACCAATCAAGAAAATCGGATGTCACTTACCACAAAATTACTACAGAAAATTTGACTTAAGATTGTTGGCGGATTTTGTGTATAAATGACTCTAAGAAACCGAATGAATTGAGGATGATATTCAAGTCGAGGCAAGTGTTGAACACTTTGTTCTTAAGTCAAATTTGCCCTGCAATGGTGCCTACGGTATATGGCAATCGATTCCCAAGATACAACGACTTCTGTTTGTGTTTGTAGCACTTCCAAACACAAGCACAACAAACCAAAAAAGGTCTTTGTACTCCAAAGATGGAAATGAAATGAAAAACCAGAAATTCAAACAACAAATGCAAGAATTTTTTATTCAAGAATGATGAAATATGAGTGGATTGTTAGGCAAATGTTTTCTATATCAATTTTCTGTCAAAATGGACGTCCAAGGGTCCTATTTAACATTGAAGATCGGTTGAAAACGAAAAGGTATAGAACCAATTCATACAACACTTCAAAAGGACATGTCCGTTCATGCAAACCTATGTGATCGCATGGTTTTACCATGCTGTGCGATCGCAAGGTACAAATTTGAGAACAGAATTTGATCCAGTTTAACTATGCGATCGCAAGGCTTTGTATCCTGCGATCGCATGGAAGGACTCAAAACCACTCTGCTTAAAATTTAGGTAGGTTAAGATCGCAAAGTATTGTACCTATGCGATCGCATGGTCAAAACTTGACCCAAAATTGTCTTTTTCCGTAATTTCTTATTCATTCGATATTGGTTTCGAGATGTCAAATATACCCTTCAATACATGGAGAAATGAAATCAGAATTCTCTTTGGGGGGTCTTGCCTCCTCGACCCGGGCGGACTGACCGACCAGGCGGATCGATCTCCATTTCTCCGAAGCGGCAAAGTGGCAAACTATTTTGCCTAAACGGATTGGGTCGAGTTTGTATATTTTGGCCAAGTTGACACAAAGTCACTTAGTCAAATTCTCGAATTCTTTAAACCAATTTCAAGCAATACTCAACCTATATCAATGTTAAGAAGGCTGAGACATGATTTGAATTTGCTTTGAGACAAGGGCTTCGTCCCCATGTTAGGTGGATTGAACTGGGATGGGATCTTCTCAAGTTTAAGTATCACTTTAGACATTATATCTCGAATAAAATGTAACTTTGTATCGATGTGTTTGGTTCTATCATGAAAGACAAGCTTTTTACCAAGTTGTATTGCAAAATAGCTATCAGAAAGTACAACAATTCTCTCTTTAGAAAATTTCAACTCAATTAACATTCATTTCAGTCAAAGTGCCTCTTTCATGGCTTCTGTAACAGCCACATACTTAGCTTCTGTTGTAGAAAGTGCCACAATATACTGCAGTTGAGATTTCCAACTAATACATGGATTGTATAGAGTAAACACATATGGTGTCATTGATATTTTGTAATCCATGTCACTAACATAACTTGCATCAACATACACCTTTAATCTAATGCCTTCATTACAGTGTTTAAAAACAAGTCCTACATTAATTGATCCTTTTAGGTACCTTAGAAGCCACTTAAGGGCTTCTCAATGTTTAACACTAGGGTTTCGCATATATCTGCTCAAAGAACTAATAGAGAAGGCAAGGTTTGGTCTAGCATAGACGGTCTAGTACAAACTATCGTATACAAACCCTATAACATTTGCATAAAGAACTTTTTCCATGTATTCAGTTTCTTCCTAATTGCTAGGACTTTGATCTTTACTTAACATAAAATAATTTGCTAAGGGGACATCAACATACTTAGCTTCAGACATAGAAATATTTTCACGTATTTTTAAAATGTAAGGGCTTTGTTTCAAGACTAAGATAGATTTAGTCCTATCTCTTTCAATGTTCATGCCTATAATTTTCTTAGCACACCCAAGATCTTTCATTTCAAATTGAGAATGTAAAGCACTTTTGATTTTTCTTATAGTCTCAACACATGGGCTAATAAGGAACATATCATTAACATATAGCAAAAGGTATATATGCTTTACATCAATTCTAAAATAAAGACAGTGATCATACTCAATTCTTTTAAATTTTAATGATAGCATAAAGGTGTCAAATCTCTTATTCAATTGCCTAGGGGATTGTTTTAGGCCATACAAAGATCTTTTCAACAAACACACATAATCAAATTTGTTTTTATCTATAAAACCAATGGGTTGATCCATAAATTTTTTTTCTTCCAATTCACCATGCAAGAAAGTTATTTTGAAATCAAGTGTTCCATTTCTCAATTAAAATGAGCAACTAAAGCAAACACGGTTCTAATGGTGGTGTGTTTAACAACTAGAGTAAAAATTTCAGTATAATCAATGTCTTCTTTTTGAGTGAAATATTTTACTACAAGTCTAGTTTTGAACTTTATTGGTTCAAATTTGGTATTGTTTTATTTTATCTTGTAAATCCACTTGCGACCAACTATAGACTGATTTTTAGACATTGGAACCAAAATTCAAGTTCTATTCTCATAAAAAGATATGACATTTCTTTATTCATTCCAGACCACCAAGCTTTAAGTCCCCATCTCCCCCTCATTTTTTTTTTGCCTCGCTAAATGTTTGCGGTTCCTTATCTATTATACTTCCACAAGAATTTATAGCAAGGGAAGCAAGATCAAAATCCAAATATTTGGCAGGGGACTCTCTTCTAGTCCTATCTCTAGTTAACTAATTACTATTTAGGTCATTATTTTGATTTGGTAAAGATTCATCTATAGTTGGCTTATTTATTTCACCTACCACTTCATCTTGAGAATGATCATACTCATGCTCCACCTGATACGAAGTACAAGCTTTCTGATCATTTGAGCTTTCCAATTCTATCTCAATTTCAATTGGTTTGGACTCTTTATTCCTTCTTTTATCTGTTTCATTCTTATTTAAGGCAAGGCATTTCAATTTTCCTAAAAATATCATTTCTACTAATTATTACTTTGAAACAAGGTAAACCTTTCACCCAAAGTCTATAGTCCTTTACCTCTTCAGGTTTCCAGAAAAATATATTTCTGAGATCTATGATCCAACTTATCTCATTCGATATAAGAGTAAGCAATACAACCAAACACCCTCAAGTTTGAGTAGTCAATCTATTTTCGATTCCACACCTCTTAAAGTGTTTTCCCATCCAAAGCAAGAGAGATAGATCTTTTAATTAGGTCACAGTCACTTACAACTGCCTCACTCCCAAAAGGATTTTGATAAACCAGAGCTTGCTAGCATTCACCTTACCCTTTCCAGTAGAGTTATATTCATTCTCTCAACAACTCCATTTTGTTGAGGGATATAAGGATCTGTTCTACGCCTTTTAATTCCATTTTTTTTGCAAAAAATATTGAACGTATCATTACAGAATTCCATTATATTTTCAGCTCTTAGACACTTCAATTTCTTTCCAGTTTGATTTTCAATTAATATTTTCCAATTTTTAAACTTTTCAAAAGTTTCAAATTTGTGTTTTAACAAAGACACTCACAATTGTCGTAAAAATCATCAATTATGGACAAGAAATATCTATTTCCTCTATGTGTTTGTGTGCTAGAAGGACTCAATAGTTCAGAATGCACACACTCTAACATAGAAGATATTTTATGTAAGCCACTTGAAAAACAAACCTCATGTTGTTTACCTAATATGCAATTTTCACAAAAATTGAGTTCTAAAATGTGGTCATTTTTAAACATACCTTCCTTCTTTAACAATTGGAGACCCTTATCACTAATATGAGCAAACCTATGGAGCCAAATAATGGTTTTGTCAAGCTTAGCTGAATTAGACATGGCAGAAGTTGAAGATACAGCTTCTGCTTTGTAAAATAAATGTCATTTCTTTGATTCCTTTATAATAAGAAGATACTCCTTATTTATTTTAAGATACCATTCTCCAAAGGAGCTTCTAAAACTGGCATCCTAAAGAAATCCCACACAAATAAGGTTTTTAGCTAAACTGGGGACATGTCTGACAAGGTCACAAACATAACCAGTTCCAAATTTTAGTTTTACACTGTCAATTCCTGTTTTTTTGCAAGACATATTATTTTCCATTACCACCATTCCTTGAGTTACCTACTATAGGTACTGAATAGCTCCTTTTTGGGTGTCATATGAAAAGTGCACCCACTGTCAATGATTTATTTGTTTATTCTACAAGTGTATGGATCGCACAAGTAATATAATGGATTTTGAGTTCAAGTATCTTACCCACAGAGATTTAGATAGTCCTAAACAATTAAGTTAACCTTAACCGAATCTATATAACTTTTGAAGGTTTGTTTCTAAACTAATTATAATCTTAACTAAAATAATAAACAATTATAATTCAAATAAATAAGTGATTAAATTAGATAAGAATTACTTTAACTTTGGAAAAGAAAAGCGTACTAGGATCATGAATCCACTTATATCAATTCCCTTTAACCCAAACTGTTGAATTTGATAACATGATTTGATTATGAAGATCAATATTCCTAATTTGTTTAACAATTTATCTCCAATAGAATTAAACATATCCCTACATGTGACCTGACTATATTTCTATAACGGATGCGAATATATACAAATGCATTAGAATTTGTGAGTACTTAAATATCACGTAAATCATAGTGGTATATCTCTATCATCTATCGGACTCTACGACAATTGATACTATGTTTAACTTATTTTGAATCACTCGATTGTAAAACAAGCTACAAAAATCATATAATCATTGCGCACATAATTGTAGATGAAAAGAAATCAATATTAATTGTTCAAAATTAAAAACATGCTTGAATATCAAAAACTAGGTTCAAAGAATTAAAGGATCATGATACAAGTTTCATCATGATCCTAGCACAAAAGAATCTTGCCTAGCATACTTAAAAGAATAAAAGAAAAAGAAGAAGAAAATATATAAGTCATCACCCGGATAAGAAGAAAACTCAAAAGATAAAATCTTGATATTGATCTTAGTTGAATTCTTGAAAAAATAAATCTTGATCTTCGTTTTTTGTTTTTCTATCAAAATTCGGTTATCAAACTATGAGTTAAGAACTCATATATATAGTTCCATAATAGTACCCAAAGATTCAAAAAAAAATCATTAAAATCGCATCCAAAAATGTTTCCTAATTGGAGTCAATCTCATAAAAGGAAAAAAATCTCTGCTGACCGAAAATGCACTGGGCGATCGCCCAGGCCACTGAAAAATATTCTGATGGCCATCTATGGTGCTGGGCGGTCGCCCAACTTAAGTTTTTCTAAACTGCACCTTTTAGTTCTCCAACTTTAGATTTTGTCCTCTTTAGTCCTCAAAACTTTTCATAAGGTCCAATATGGTCCTTCAAACTTCAATTGAGTGCAATGTGATCCTCATACTTCTGAAATATCTTTCAATATATTGCTCTTTTCATCCATTCTTCTTCAATTGCTTATAAACGGGTCCAACATTGAAATATAAAGAAAAATACACTAAATTAAGTATAAGATCAATAAAATAACAGGATAAAAGATTAATTTTAAAACCTGAATAAGTGCACAAAATGCACTTATCAAACACCCACAAACTAAACATTTGTTCGTCCTCGAAAAAAACAAAATTAAAATACAAATTTAAACTAAGCTAAAGAATTACCAGAAATTGAGTTAATGTTAAATTTCTTACCATATATCTCAGGTTCGAATATAAAACAATACTTTTAGGAATATATTAAACAACTCAACAAATAAATTTTTACTTATCCGATGCTCGACCCTTTGTGAATGTGTGAATAGCCAAATATTGAACTTAAACACTGTATCTAGGGATGGCAAAAAAAAACTGCCAGACCCGAACTCGCCTGCCATGCCCGCCATGAGCCGCCCCGCCCCGCCTTGGCCCGCCCGAAGCAATAAAGGCGGGGTTTGAGGCGATTTTTCCGCCCCGAGGCAACCCGCCCGCTTGCCTGCCCGCTCCTAAATTTTTTTTTTTTTTTTTGAAAAATCATAAAATATAGTAGAAATTATAATTTTCACTAAAAATGGACTAAAGAAGAATCGAACCCGGGTTAAAACTTATAAACTACTAACCTTAACCATTACACCACAACCCAAATCTTATAAATTTTTTTGTTTTGTTTGGTACAAATATTTAAAAAAATTGTATATATATAATTTTAATTATTTTTCGGTTTAACAAAAAAAATTCATGAGGCGGTTGGCGGGTCCAACGATCGCCCGTCCGCCCACGACCCGCTCTGCAGCCCTGTCTCATGACCCGCTCCGCCCGCCCGCCCACTTACGCCCGCTTGCCGTGGGTGGGGCAGGCGGGCCAAAATTCATTTGGGTGGGGTGGGGTGGGGTGGGTGGGGGTGGGGTGGGGCAAGGCGGGGCCGACCCACTCCATTGCCATCCCTACATGTATCAGACCATGACCAATATTGTGTTGTTGATAATTTTATAATCCTGAACCCTTTGTAGTCATTTATTTCTTACATCTCTCGTAAAATATCACACTTTTAATGCTTTTATCTCCAATCTCGAAGTGTTCTAGCGAATTTGTTCCTATTGATCAATACAATACTTTTTTTCAAATAAAATGGTAAAAATTAAAAGTTTGTACTCCTATAATTAGGATGGTAAGCTATTTTTAAATTCTCATCTCTAGTCTCTGATTTCATAACCTAGCAATTCTTACCGAGCACTTCTAACTCTTTTTATTTATTTAACTAATGTACACAGTTTGACATCTTGTGTGCAATACTTCTCTCATGTAAGGTTTCTATGTGATCCATATATCGAGCTTTGGACCGATGACTCTCAAGTCAGATGACCATAGGGCACCATGTTTTAAAATACCTTAACAAGCTTAATTGCTCAAGTCTCATATGTTATGAGAAGTGAAGATGTAAATTAAATTTTGTTATTAGTTTTGTTACATTTTTTGCAGTGACCCATGTAGCGAGCTTTATGCCGATGACTCCCAAGTCAGACGACCATAGGACACCAGATTTTAAAATACTCTAACATACTTAATTGCTCGAGTCAGATATTTTATTTTATTTTATTTTATTTTATTTTTCCAGAGAGTAGTGCCTAGTTTAGATTCCTTGACTACATCCTATTCAACCAATAATGAGACCCAGAAAACCCAAACCATCAAAATTCTATGAACACCAGTACTAACTTTAACACTCTCAAACTGTTCTCAAACAATTTAGTTACTAGTTTAAGAATTTGATAATAGATTTTTTCACTATAATTCTAGGTCAATAATATCAACATATAACCACATACACTCAACTCATGTCCATATATAAGTGATAGGTTAATAATGGCTATGTGCTATGTTAATCTAATCTAACATGGATAAGTATTCAAGTAAAAATACAAGTTAAGGTGTTGTCCAATATTATAAATAAAAGTGTACTCAATTTCAAACAAATACTACCATCATTGGCGGTAAGCCTTTCAAAAATTATTTTTCATTTTTTACTATGGATTCAGATCGGAATAGTAAGCAAATTCAAAATTTATCAAATAAGTATTCTGATATTTAACCCACCATTAAACTAAAACATTACATTGTCTCCAATGTAATAGCAAAACTAAACAAATAAATAAGGAAAGATATTAGTTACACCCCGGAGGTAGATATAAAGAAGATGGATCTGATTGGTTGAAGTTTCGGCTGAAGTGGACTAAGATGTTGTGCTGGAACTCTTGGTCGAAAAATGATGTCATAAATATTATCCACAAGGCTCGCAAAGTGGGACCTCCTGCGATTGACATGGTGAGGCTTTATAAATGTAATAAACAATAAATGAAATAAAAACTAATGCATTATTTAACCTAAATTAATTAATAAAGATATAAGAATGGGTTGTCTCCAATTAAACGCTTATTTTAAGTCGTTAGCTTGACTTTGTAACAATTATTTTACGGCACTTTAAATAATACTTTGGAGGACTTGCTTTGCCTGCATGTATTAACTTTGCACCATTTTTTATTTATCCTCAAAAATTTGAATTTACACTCCTCATAAAAAAAAAATATGATTTTAGTTTAGCACCTTGCTCGAACACAACTACGAAAACTTCAACTTCATCATCGACCTTGATCACAAAATCAATTTTTGAAGAAAGATGGGAGTCGGAGGATTGCTTGATAAGTGCAACACAATTAAATATCACTTCTTCATTTTGCTCATTTAGGATCATCTTTTCTTTCTCCACATAATCTTCTTCTTTAATTGGTGCTTCCTCAGATTAGATAACATGTCTATTATCCAAAATCTCGGACAGTTTCTCTCCACTTATTGTTGTAATGCTTGGCATGTGTTCCATTAGGTTGGCTTCAGTGTCGATTGGAAAGGTGCCTTGTAGACTCTCCACCAACACCTTTATCATCTGCCCAAGTTGATTCTCTATATTTTTCAAAGTTGTGTCTTGTTTCTGTCCTAATTCCTTTATGGATCCATTAGTTTGTTCTTGATGCGGATTATTTGCTAACTGAGCGAGCGTCTCTTCCCATCCTCATTTCCTCTCTTGTGGTATCTATGTTTGACCTTGGTTGTTGTACCAAGAGTAGTTTGAGTGATTTTTCCAATCCTGGTTGTAGGTATAGGAGTATGGACAAAAATTTTGTGTAACCGATAGTTTTCATATATATCCCAAGATCAAGTCATCCTTATCAATTTCAGAAGTTGCATCATATCTCGATATATTAGCATGGTCCATTGCGATAAAATCTCCATAAAGCATATCACATGTGTCGTCCTCATCAATTTTAGAAGTTGCGTCATATCTCGCTATATTAGCCTGGTGCATTACGATGAAATCTTCATAAAGAATGTCACATGTGTTGTCATCATCAATCTCAAGGTCTTCCATCTTGTGTTGTGGTTGATCTCCTAGCTCTTGTTCTTTGATGACAGAAATTTTTTGTTTCTTCTCTTTGCCTACAATGGAAAGTGTATCGATCTCTGGATCAACTGGTATTAGAGACTCGTGTCTCACGCTTTGCATACAAAGGCCTCGAAAGAAACAATTCAAACACTAAAATAAACTAAAAATAATAATAATAAAACAATAAAGTTCGAATTAGTGATAAAATAATTGAAAAAAAACTAAAATTAAATCCTTGGCAACGACGCCAAAAACTTGTCAGCGGTTTATTTGTTTATTATTCCGCAAGTGTACGGATCGCACAAGTAATATAATGGATTTTGAGTCCAAGTATCGTACCTATAAAGATTTAGATAGTCCTAAACAATTAAGTTATTCTTAATCGAATCTATTTAACTTTTGAAGGTTTGTTTCTTAAATTAATTAAAATATTAACTAAAAATAATAAATAATTATAATTCAAACAAATAAAGATTAAATTCGATAAGAATTACTTTAAATTTGGAAAAGAAAAGCGTACTAGGACCCTGAATCCACTTATACCAATGCTCTTTAACCTGAACTGTTGAATTTGATAACATGATTTAATTATAAAGATCTATATTCTTAATTTGTTTAACAATATCTCTTGAGTAGAATTAAACATATCTCTATATGTGATCCGGCTATATTTCTATGAAGGATGCAAACATACACAAATGCATTGGAATTTGTGAGTACTTAAAGATCACGAAAAGCATAGCGGTATATCTTTTTCCTCTATCGGACTCTACGACAATTGATACTATGTTTAATTTATTTTCAATCTCTCGATCGTAAAATAAGCCCCAAAAATCATACAATCATTATGCACATAATTGTTGATGAAAAGAAATCAATATCAATTGTTCAAAATTAAAAACATGCTTGAATATCAAAAACTAGGTTCAAAGAATTAAAATATCATGATACAAGTTTTATCATGATCCTATCACAAAAGAATCTAGCCTAGCATACCAAGAAGAAGAAAATATATAAGCCATCACCCGGATAAGAAGAAAACTCCAAAGATGAAATCGTAATCTTGATCTTCATTTCTTGTTTCGTCTCTTGTTTTTCTCTCCAAATTCGGCTCTCAAATTATGAGTGAACTCATATATATAGTTCCATAATAGTACCCAAAGATTACAAAAAAATCATTAAAATCACGTCTAAAAAGATTTTCTAATTGGAGTCGAACTCAAAAGGAAAAAAAATCTCCGCTAGTCGAAAATGCACTAGGCGATCGCCCAGTACAAACCCGGGTGATCGCCTAGGCCACTAACAAACATTTTACTGGCTATCTATGGTGCTGGGCGGTCGCCCAACTTAATCTTGGGCGATGGCCCAGCTTAAGTTCTACTAAACTGAACATTTTAGTCCTCCAACTTTAGATTTTATCATTTTTAGTCTTCAAAACTTTTTATAAGGTCCAATGTGGTCCTTCAAACTTCAATTGAGTGCAGTTTAATTCTCGTTCTTCTGAAATATCTTTCAGTTTATTGCTATTTTCATTCATTCTTCTCTAATTGCTTATAAACGGGTTCAAAACTAAAATAAAAAGAATAATACACTAAATTAAGTATAAAATCAATAAAATAATGAGATAAAAGTTTAGTTTTAAAAGCCCGAATAATTGCACAAAATGCACTTATCACCCACAATCAAGCAATCATTCATCATTTTTAGCAGAATTTGTGGCTAAACTAATGATTGGGTCAAATTCATCAAGTGGTTATAAACATCTCCCATTGCCTCGTTGCTTGAGGCAACCACATTGGTTTGTTCAGTCTGCTTAATCTTTTGGGAATTATTATTATTTTTATAACAATCTTTAATAAAATGATAAATTTTATCACAACAATAGCATTTTTTACCTTTTGCCTTGAATTTAGACCTAGACTTGTTTCTTTTTTCTTCTTATATTGTTAACCATTATTGTTGTTTCCATTTTTGATTATTAAAACTTCTATTTTGAATTCTATCTCTCGCCATTAACCCTTCACCAAATTTTTTGCTATTATTATCATTTTTAAACTCTAAACTTTGCTCCTAAGAGCATTCATGGTTGTATCTAAGGTCAAAGTATCTCTGCCATATATAATGGCACTTTTGACTTCTTTATAGAATTCATGAATTGTATTAAAGAGAATTATAGCCTTAAATTCATCTATATCTTTATCACCATAGTTTTTTATGTCTTGAATCAATTTATTAAAAATGTCAATATTTTCATCAAAATCTTTGGAATGGTCTATTAAGTTCATCAAGTTTATTCCATAAAATCTCTATATCATTTTGTTTTTGTTCTTAACACAGCATCAGACGAATGTAATATGATAGAGGTATAATTTAAATCATCAGATTCAATTTTTTATCATCAGTTACATTATCAGCATAAGACTTTTCTAAAGCTTTTGAAACCTTTTGCTGAAAAAAAAATGCCTCTCATTTTCTGTTGTTAAATAGGAAAATCACATTTTATATTGAATTGATCTAAATATTTTCTGTTGCAAAATAGAGAAATCACATTTTCTATTAATTGATCTAAATGGAAACTTGTTGAAACCATTTTGAACTTTCAGTTGTAGCAAAAACAGCAGACACATGCACTCCACAAGTGTCACACATAATTTTTCAACAAGCACAACACTTTTTATGACCTTATGCCCAGAGGACCCATGATTTCATGAGAATCAGGTTCTCAGGTCAATAGATCAACTTGGAAGTCTTTCAAGATTGAGAAATATTAATCAAGAACAAAAAATAAATTTTATTAACATAGATTTTCATGCTTTCACTTTTGAGGAAGAAAGACAATCAATAACAATTAGTGAATGTAAGAGAATATACAATTATGTCACGAAAATCTTAGTTTCACAAAGAATTATTTTCCTTTTAAAAAAGAATTATTGCAACACTTCTTTATTTTCCAATACTTTTACTCATAGAGTAAACGAACACAAGAAAATAAACTTTCCAGAGGTTTTAACACAATATAGTTCTTTAGATCCAGCTTGATTACATAAACTATTTTATGATACATATCGAGATGAACAAAAAACACATTTACATCTGATTCAAGAATAGTCACAAAAGACACATATATATGAATCCTAAAAACACTCTAAGCCTACAATAATAAAAAAAATGCCAAAGAGAAGTATACTTACAGCCTTGAGAGTAGAATCAGTTCATAAGGAGAGTTGAAGAAAACTCGAAAGACAAAGAAAACAGACTCTGATATCACTTGTTACGATTTTCATACTCATCCAAAGTCACACACACACACACACACACACATACAGAATTCAATAATCACAAAGGAGAGAAAAAACACAACACAAGAATTGTTCGTTCTCGAATGAACATGCATTTCGTCCTCATTTGACTACTTCTGCCTTTGAGGCTCTTACCAAAATTAGAAACACCCCTTGCACTATAATAAACCACCAAGATTACAGAAAATAGAGCTGTTTACAAATCACCTATTGAGAAAATTACCAAAATTTCACAGATTGTGGCTTAAACAACAAACAAAACATTACAGAGAACAACTCAGGAACCATAGATCCCCAAATCCCACAATTCGACCAACAACAACTATACCAGTTACTGTAGCAATAGTAGCCTAGGAGCTAAACCCAGAATCAACCCTAATTACACTCAGAATTTAGAGAGAAGAATAAGATGAAGACAAAAAGAGAGAAACCCAAAAGCTGCATCTTAGAGATGCCCTAAAAAATGAAAGGACAAGCACCTTTATATCCACCAACCAACTGCCAAGATTAACCTTGGTGATTAACGGCCAAGATTGCATATCAAGATCGTGTTTCACTTTCATTTACATAAAAGTCGCATTTCATTAGTAATTGGGCTTGCAAGTTGGGCCAACATTGTGGGACTTGGGCTGGGGCAATAGAATTGGATCATTTCCATCATCATGGGTCGTATAACATATGGGCTAAAACCATGTGGTGGTAAAGCTCAATGCAAGAGAACACCCTTCTATATTGGTTTCACTTCCTCCAAGTACTTGGAAATAAATAAATAAAAACCAATTAGTCACTTAGACTATAAGAGATAAATGAATTAGAACAATACTCATTACGTATCAATGTTAAGAAGGCTCGTGTTTATTCGCTATAAACAACTAACGCCTCTTAACCTGCCTTAAAAAAGCGAATTAACTCTTAAAATTTTCAAAATATTAGAACGAATTAATACAAATTATAACGGTCCAACAGTTGTTGTTGGTTTCAGTTGACAAATATTATTGAATTGAATTTTCAAGTTGGGCAACAATACAAGACATGTCATACTTCAATCAAGTAGCAGATATAGAGTATATTTGGTAAATATTTTTGTAGATTATAAGCAGTAGATCCTACGAAATGTGTGGATAAAAAGTAAATAAAAGTTATGGATCCTACGAAATGTGTTGATGAAAATGAGGTTTAACCGACTTATAAATACTTGTAAGCACACACAAACATACTCATAACCTATTTTTTATGTGTTGTACAGTCCAAAACTGTAGTTGATTTATTGTCTCATTAACATGAATTCATTATCTATGAGGTAGTTGGCACACAGGGTTTTGGATTCTCTCATTTTTCTTGTATAAAATAGAAATTCCAAGAATTTCACAATCCCTTTTCAAATCTCAAGTTTTACTTGACAAAAGTTAGTAAGGTCATGTTCGGTAGAGTTTTTTTCCCAAAAAAATATTTTTTTTTGCCTATAATTTTTGACTTTTCAACTCTTTTTACACTACAAAAAATTTTGAAAAGTCAAAAAGTAACCAAAAAAACCCATTTTTTTCCAAAAAAAACTCTACCGAACAAGCCCTAAAAATCCATAATTTAATGATTTGCAGCTCACAGCATGTGTTCCAATTAATATAAAAATGGAAAATATAAATGTCACATTACATCAAATATATATATATATATACACACACACACACATAACATGAAAAGTGATCTAATGCCCCCGGTGGACATTGTTATAATGCCCACTGGGACATTTGTCATGCGCATTTATTGCATGAGTGTAAAGTGGGCTTTTACATTTATGCAATAAATGCATGACACTTGTCCCGGTGGGCATTATAACAATGCCCACCGGGGGCATTAGAACGGGACTCAACATAACATATATATACATAACATATCCGTATAAAAATTTTGTTAATTATAAATATGCGAATATATTTGGATACTTGAATGGGGGATTTGGTTAAAAGCCTAATCAACAATACTTTTTAGTTAAAAAGCCTCTACTCAATAGTTTTTAGTAAAAGACCTCTAGTCTACTATACTATATTTTAAAGGGGTTTTGAGTTAAAAGGACTTGTCAAACAATAACTTTAGTAAAATAAGTCTACTTCCATAATGTTTTGGTAAATAGTCTCCCCCATTAAATAAAGTATAAAAAATATTACACAATATCCAAAATACCCCAAGTGCTTAAAACAAAAAATACCCTAATTTTTTCATTTCATCTTTCGTTCTCCTCTTTCTCTCTCTAGGAAAATTATTGCAGCCATGTCTCTCTCTCATCACCATCTTCATTGTACTTGTTCTACCTAGAAACTCAAAAAATCTTTATGTTTGTCCTCTTTCTTTGTCCATTGTAATTTTGAGTGGTGTGTAAACTTGTTAAATTATCTACATTTTAGATTTGTAGTTAGAGAAGATAAAATATTTATACTAATATCAATTCTTTGCAATTTTTGGCTCAATTTTCATTACGGTTTCTGACATTGTTGGCGATATATGCATTTGAATAAGAATCGCCATAACGCCATATATGCCGTTATTCGTGATCTATAACGACATCCATGCCGTTATCTTATTTTTCCTTTGTCATCATATATATAACCTTGGACCTTTACAATATTATTCTTTGGTATATGCATTTGCCTATGAATCGCCATAACATCATATATGCCGTTATCTATGATCTATAACGGCATCCATGCCGTTATCTTATTTTTCCACTGTCACCATGTATATAACCTTGGACTTTTACAACATTGTTTCTGATATATGCATTTGCCTAAGAATCTGCCATAACGTCATATATGCCGTTATCTGTGATCTATAACGACATCCATGCCGTTATCTTATTTTTTCACTGTCAGCATGTATATAACATTGGGCATTTACAGCATTGTTGCTGATATATGCATTTGCCTAAGAATTTGCCATAATGCCATATATGACGTTATCTATGATTTATAACGGCATCCATACAGTTATCTTATTTTTCCACTTTCAGCGTGTTTATAACCTTTAATGTGATAACTTTCATTAAGTATATGTTTGTTTTAGTGAGTTAATATGTGAGGGCATTAAAAATTTAAAATAAAGAAAAGTATGTCGTTATTCACAATGTATAACAGGACCAGTGGCATTATCTAATTACTGACTATCACCATCTACCTAGCATTGGGTTTGATATTTGGCTTTGAATATATAGACTAGTTAAGTGCTATTGGACGTAGGTTAGTAGTTAGCACTCATCTATAACGGCAACAATGCCGTTATAGGTACACTAAAACGGTATACTTGCTATTATGGTCCTAAAAGTTCTTATCTATTGTTCACTTCGACATTGAACATCTTATTTTTGATAAAATCACTGTAACAAGTTAGTGTATTAGTTTCGAAGTCATTCCGAACAATTTAAAAATATAACGACAGCAATGCCGTTATGGGTACACTAAAGCGGCACGCTTGCCGTTATGGTCCTACAATACTAATTTCTCGCTTAATTCGACCATAAAGATGTTATTTTTTAACACATAAGCTAATATGTCATATTTGTTATAATGACCTTAATGATACTTAATGTAGTTGATTTGTTAGCAAAGAACTTTAGTATGTGAAAAGAATTCATGCATATTGTGTTCATAATGGAGAAGATGTCATAGAATAGTTTTAGAGGTAGAGATATTGCTTATGAATCAGTATAATAACTATTCTAACATTGAATAAGCATATAAAACGCTTGAAAAATATTTGCGAAAGAGATTTGAAGCATAACGTGACATGTGCCGTTACGGTATCACTAGAGCAACGCGCTTTGTCGTTATAGAAACTACTTAAGTATTTACGTATTCCGAACTCTCAAACATCATATTCTTGTTCAAATGTACCTAAATTTACTACTTTAAGAAGTTAGAACTATTCGAGTTCATTTATAGGCATAACGTCATGCATGTTGTTACGTTATCACTAGAACGGCATGTCCGCCATTATGAAAACTACTTAAATATTTCTCTATTCTAGAACTCTCAAAGATCATATTCTTTGTTCAAATGTACCTAAATTTACTACTTTAAGAAGTTAGAACTGTTCGGGTTCATTTATAGGCATAACGCCATGCATGTTGTTCTTGTATCACTAGAAGCGGCATGTGCGCCGTTATGAAAATTATAAGTATTTCTCTATTTCGGGACTCTCAAACATCATATTGTTGTTCAAATGTACCTAAATTTACTACTTTAAAAAGTTAGAATCTGTTCGTGTTCATTTATAAGCATAACGTCATGCATGCCGTTACGGTATCACTAGAACGACATGTGTGCCGTTATGAAAACTACTTAAGTATTTCTATATTACGGAACTCTCAAATATCATATTACTGTTGAAATGTACCAAAATTTACTACTTTAAGAAGTTAGAACTTGTTCGAGTTCATTTCGGGTTCATTTATAAGTATAATGGCCATGCATGCCGTTACGGTATCACTAAAACGGCATGACTACCGTTATGAAAATTACTTAAGTATTAGTAGTCAACAAATAGTAAGTTGTAAATCTTACAAAACGAGCTTAAATTATAATATAAGCTTAACCAAAACTCGACTTAATTTAGAGAGAATTTGTTTTCTTTCCCAGTAATTTCATAAGACAATTAAGGTAGTCCAAGCCTTCAACATTAACAATAGATTAAAAAAAACAAAGAGTCCAAATTTTCTACCATTGATTAAAGAACTACAAAAAGATGAAAGCTATTCCAATAAGCAACAAAATGGAATGAAAATTAACCTAAATTATGACAATAAACCATAGCACCAAATTGAACAATCTATCAATCTCTATGACGATTCAATTTTGGGCTTTTTGCAGAGAATCATATGCATAGGTGTCGACGAAGGCAGGAACTTTCTCGGCCGTCTCGATTTCTTTGGGAGGGCGAAAAAATATTGGACTTTTTCCTTGGCGACGGAACTGCTGGATAGCTGGACAGCATGTTTGCCTTTTTGTTCGGTAGAGTCAAGAACGCAAACAAATGTTTGCCCACCGACTAAAAAGAGGAGTGTGAGAAAGAAGAGAGAATCAAATGGATGGAGAGAAAGGCCGGACCGTGACGGGGTCTAGATAATTCCCAAGCTGTCACGTGCACTCAAAAAAGAACCTCCCACCCACCCACCCCACCCCTTTGCAAAATGTCGGGAACCCCCTCCCCCCCCACCCCACCCCACCCCACCCCACCCAATTACTTTAACTTTTGACATTCCCCCTCTCTCCTATTTAATTTACACTCCACCCCCATTTAATTTACACCTCCCCCACCCCAAACAATCAATTTCCTTTCTTCATTTTCTCACTTATTTATACACCACTCAACGTAACAATTTTTTTTTATCGAATACACATTTTTTCCTCTTTATTAGAATACATATTTTTCTTGAAATTTGGCCAACATAATCGCTTTATTTACTTTACCCAAATTTAGCCAACAACAAACGTTTTCAATCACTTTTGTTCTCTAAATTTATTTTACTAAATTTGTCTTCTATTTATTTATTTTTTTCATATTTTTCAAATGTTAGTAATAAATTATTAATTTATTTTTTATTTTTGGTTTATTTGTACTTATTTTTTGTAATTTGCGAGTTAGTTGTAACATTGTTAACAATTTTTTATGTTTTTAACAATTTGCACGTTATTTTATTAACATATGATGCACGCTTTAACTCTCGTCGTTAATTTATTATTTCTATTGTAATATTACTTTTTTCTTTATATATGTAAATTATCAATTAGAGCAAATTTATTATGCACACTTTATTTATTTTTATTTTTAAGTAAAATTTAATTTGTTACTCAAATATAAACTAATTAATTGGTCTCAGTATAATCTTGATAATAAAATTAACGTTAACTATATTATTTATTATATGATATAAATAATATATAACGATATATATATATTTTTAAAAACAAATACAATTAATATAATAATAAAAATTTATTTTTAATTTAATAAATTTAATTATATTAATAATGTGGATATAAATTTGGTGGTAAATAAATAGGTTGGGATTGAAGAAAGGGGGGGGTTAGAGTATAAATAAATGAGGGGAGGGGATTAAAATATAAATAAATGAGTAGAGGGTGGGGGACATTTGTAATTTGTTTGGGTTTTTGCAGTTTGGGGTAGGGGGCGCTCTCACAGACGGGGAAATGTCCAGATCTTTTCTCCATGGATGGAAGGAGAGAGATGAAAAAAGTGTGCAAAGTGGAGAGAGAAAGGTGAGTACATATATATGGAATAAAGTGAAGAGATTTATGTCATTTACCTATTATTCAATTTTTGACATTAATTTTATTTGTTTATTTCTGGTCAAAGGCCATTTGTCAAAATATTTTGTGTGCAAAAGTCATTTAATGGTATTCTCCTATTTTAAAAGTTGTAAATATCCTTCATTTGAAATGACTAAAATGTCCAATTCAAAGTTAAGGTTCAAAATTTGGTGACTAATCCCTAAAATCACCAAATTTTGTTCCCCATTTTCATTTCATCCTTCAAAACTCACTCTCACACCTAACTATTTCTTATTCTTTCATTGCATTTTCTCCCAAAATTAACTGCATTAAGTGATTACATTTCCACAAAAGAATAACATCAGATGATGCATATTGATATCCATAAACTAAGAATTGAAGTTAATCTTGAAAATATTTTTATATTTTAAAAATTATCAATTTTTCTTTATTCTCGATTTTAATCAATCTTCAGAATCTGAAAAATCAATCGGGTTAGAGCAAAATAAGAAATATAACGTACAAATGGGAGGGTGCTATTTTTTTTGTAGCAAGGTGTTGTTTCTTTTGTAGCTGGGTCAATGGCTGAATATCGTCTTACGTATATGTGAGCTATTTTTTCTCCATAATAGGGAGATTACTTTTCATAATTCTACCAACAAACAAAGATATGCCATTTTTAGAACTTCATATTGGGATTTTGAGTTTTGACACAACAAATTATGTACTTATAATATCTTAAATTAAGATATATATGCAATTACTTTTTGGTCAATTGCAAGAACATTTTACATATTTTAGTTGAATTGCAGATATTTTTAACAGATCAATGCGGGGGTGATTTTATGTAATCCAAATACAATTTATATTGTATTTTGTTTGAAATGAAATATGTAATTTATCTTTTGATATATACCCAGTTTGGAGTCATAGTCGATCGAGTATAGCATGCCTAGTTTGAGCTAGGTTCATACTAATGTTCGGAAATATGAGCTATTAACTCCCCGGGTCTGCCAAGCTCTGAGTTCCTGTTGAGCCGCTTTATATTTCAGGACTGGAAACTTGATTTTCATGGTTCGATTGTGTTTAACTAATTAATGTTGTTGGTTGGATAAAATTAGATAGTGTTGATTGGCTTTAATTTGTTGAAGTTGATCTATATTTAGTTGGCTTCCACACATTTAAATCTCATGGTTTATCCACTTGTAACTTATAAAAGTCATTACAGTGATGCAAGTAGATCAACACTAAGAACGTAGTGTTTAGATTTCTTAATATGAAATAATAAAAAGCAATATCTAACCTTTTTTTTTAACACATTTAAGCCCTATATCATTTTTTTCAAGGGTCATCAATGATTATTAGAAATCAACATCTATTGTCACAAAAGATACTTTGTGCTTGTTTGATAAGGATTAAAATAGATTTTTTTTTTTTTTTTTGGTTAGTCAACCATCTTCCAAAAAAGAGTCCACCCTGAGTTAAAATCATTAACAAAATTTCAAAAATCATGGTTGAATAATCAATACTTACAGTTGGTCAAAAGCAAACAAACCAAAAGACTCATTTTAATCCCTACCAAACAATCACTTAATTATTTTAACACATTTAAGTCATGTATCATGTTTTCAAGGGTCATCAATGATTATTAGAATCAACATCTATCTATTATCATTTTAAAGATACCATTTATTTCATGTTGATTGACTTTTTTAAACTTGGCAGCCATAAAACCATTCTAACTAATTTCATGTTGATCTGACTTTATTTCCACTTGTATGACCATTAAACTAACAAAAATAAACTTTCACTATATTTAGAACTCATGATTGATCCAAACTTGTAACTTAGAAATCATTCGAGTATATCAACACTAAGAACGAAGTTACCTTAAATAATGTTCAATTTCTTAATACTAGGTAATGAAAAAGCAATATCTTAGTTTTTTAAGCAAGTTTTAAGTCACAAAATGGTACTTAATCGTTTTACACAATAGTTTATTATTTTAACTAATTTTATGTCTATTTAATTTTAGTTTTACTTGTATGATCATAAAATTGATAAAACAAAATTTCCACCACATTTAGATTTCATGATTGATTCAAACCTATAGCTTAGAAGCTATTACAGTGAAACGCAAGAAATATATCAATATAAGGAATAAAGTTAACTTAAATAGTAGTTCAATTTCTTAATACGAGGTAACGAAAATATACTTTTTAGTTTTTTTTTTTAACTTATTTAAGTCATGAATAATATTTTCAAAGGTTATCGATGGATATTGGTGTGAAATCACACCTTGTGTCACAAAACGACACATAATCATTTCAAACGACAACCTACTATTTTAACTTATTTCACATCTATTTGATTTTATTTCTACATATATGATAAAAAAAAAAAAATTGAAGAAAAAAAAAAGTAAAGTTTCACAACATTTAGACCTCATGGTTGATTTGAACTTGTAACTTAGTAGTCACTACAGTATTATGCATGTTAGATCAACATTAGAACAAAGTTAATAATATTCAAATTTTTAATATGAGGTAATCAAAAGCAATTTCTTGTGTATTTTAAATTATTTAAGTCATGCATAATGTTTTGAAGGATATTAATTGCTATTGGAATGAAATCAAAATCGCATGTGACAAAACGATACTTCAATGTTTCAAAAGGTAATTTTCCGATTTAACTAATTTCATGTCTATTTGCCTTTATTTCCATTTGGTTTAACATAAAATTCATTCAAACGAACTAGTATGTCACTACCTTTGGACATCATAGTTGATTCAAAGTTCTTACTTAAAGACCAACACAACTTATACGTGAGTAAGTATCACTACATTAGGAATGAAGCTAACTCAAATTCTATCAAATTAGTCAAGATGAGATAGAAAACATAGTTTCTTAGTTTGTTTAACTTATTTAATCTTGTAAAATGTTTCAAAAAATGATCGATGAATTTTGGAGTGTAATCAAGAGTCCATGCTTAAAAATGGCTTGCAGCCGGTTTAAATGGATGGGTGTCATTTTAACTCATTTATGTATGTTTGACTTTATTTTTCCTCATATGATCACAAAAACAAATGAAGACATGTTTCCACTACCTTTGAACACTATGGTTGATCCAAAGTTCTTACTTAAAGACCAACACGACTTACACGTGAGAAAGTATCACTACATTAAGAACGAAGTTAAATCAAATTCTATCACATTCGTTAAGATGAGATAGAAAAATGCAGTTTCTTAGCTTCGTTTAACTTATTTAATCTTGTAAAATGTTTCAAAAAGTAATCGACGAGTTTTGGAGTGAAATCGAGAGTTGTGCTTAAAAACAATATGCAGCCAATTGAAAGGAATGTTTTCCGTTTTAACTAATTTATGTATGTTTGACTTTATAGTCCCTCGTATGATCGTACAAACGAATGAAGACATGTTCCCACTACCTTTGAAAAACCACGGTTGATCCAAAATTCTTACTTAAAGACCAACACAACTTAAACGTAAGTAAGTATCACTATACCAAGAATGAAGTTAGATTCAATTAAATTCATCAAGATGAGATAGTGAAACACAGTTTCCTAGCTCGTTTAACTTATTTAAATCTTTTACAATGTTTTAAAAAATGATTGATGAGTTTTATAATAAAATCGAAAGTCCTTGCTAAAAAACATCACACAACTAGTTTAAACGGTTGTCGTGCCGTTTTAACTAATTCCATATTCGTTTTTAATCGACTATTTACACTCAACACAAGACCAAAAAATGTCTTTTTAATGACAAACCAATAGAAAATCACATCCATGTACAATCAACTACAAAACAAAAATATGTTGTTTAAAGACAAATCAACACAAACTCATTTCTATGTATAGTCCATTATAGAATGAAAAAGTACCGTTTAAAAATAAACCACCATTATAAAGACATAATCAACCTTTGCAATATTGTATCAACAACAAAACACCACAGACTAGACAAAAGCACCATCAAAATCACCACATCAACAAATAAGCAAAAAAATTAAATTAACCATACAAACACATTAACAAGTTAGATACACAATGGGGTAGCTAGAATAATACATTTACAGTATCAAGTCATCATGTTTCTTTAAATATTAGCAAAAAGTGTATTGCATTTTAACACTAAACTTGAACATTATAAACTGAAAATAGGTACAAGTCAAAATTCATAGCAACAATTTCAGCACCTAACTTTTCCTCCAATTCTTGATCAAATCATCTGTAACAAACTTGATTGTGTACATTCTCCAATCTCGCATGCAATATAATTATTAAATGTAAATATAATATATATCAAAAGAACAACATAAAACAAAACAAATGTTAAAAATAGATTATTACGCATTGCTTTGAGGCGGAACATCTTTGTGTTGACGCCATGTGAATTTCTTTTGTATATACAAAAAGTAATATGATCCAAGTAACTAAAATTAGCACTTGACAAAGTACTGCCATAAACTAAATAAAATAAAATAAAAATAAAAAGTAAAGAATAATGTGACATTAGTACCACGTTAGAAAGTGAAGGAATTTTAAAAAAAAAAATTAGCATGAATTTTTGTAAATTGTAATCGGTAAGAATTTAATTGTTTTGAATCTTCAAGTAAATCTAGCAATATTCATGTTGTCAACTCTAAATTATTGCTTATGCGTTATTATATTTTTTAAATTATTGTGTTATATTTTTGTTTTTAAAATTTTTATTCTTAGTTAAAATACACCCACACTAAACTGTATACTTGGCTCGACTCCTACTTTAAACATTATGTTATGTAAGAGGCAAGTGACAATTTGGCGGATATACGCGGAATCCCTTGGCGGGCTACAGAAATTGAAATTTGGGGACCAAATGTCCAAAGGAAACTAGTTGAAGACCAAAGTGCTTCTCCGGTGGCCTTTTCAAAGGAGATTTGATTAGTGGATTTGTTTCTCGAACTTCTAGGCGTTTGGTAGTTGATCGCAAAGAAGTTTTTCCTCGACGGTGGTGGCAGAGCAACAAGAATCAAGACAACCGTCGATGGTGCGATAAACTAAAAAGAAGAAAGAGAATGCTTGGAAATGAGAAGAAATGTTTTGATTTTTGTTATCTGTCGCGCATGGATATTTAGGTATTAGAGTTTGCAAGAAGAATAATGGAGCAAGAATGGAGGAAAGGTAGTAAGAATGAAGAAGTAGACTTGAGGAATTGTGGAAATTGGAGAAATCAATTCAGAAATGTGAATTAGAAGACTTGTTTATATAAGGGTATTTTAGGTAGTCATTATTATTATCTTGAAAGATTTGTTTGAAGGGAAATACCATTAAATAACCTTGGCCCACAAAATATTTTGGTAAATGATCTTTGACCAAAAATATACAAATAAAATTAATATCAAAAATTGAATAATTGGTAAATTACATAAATCTCCTCTTCCAATTATATGAAATGACCTTTGTCTCTCCAATTTCATTTGCAACGTTTGTCATCTCTTTCTTCCGGTTGAAGCTTCTCCATCCATCAAGCTCTTCCATCCATCAAGCTCTCCATCCACTCATCAAACTCGGCACCGGTTCCGCCACAAAAGTCTGAGAACCCGAACCCAGTCGAGTGCTGCTCCAGGTTGGAAACTGAATCTCGCCGCCAAATCAATCTCTCTCTCTCTGAGATATTAAGTTACGTAAAGAAAATTTCATAAGGTGGTGATAACATTGTAAAATTGCACTTTATTCATCATTTTCTCATTTGCATTTGATGGATTTCTTTGAAATTTTGTCTAATTCGACATATATGAAATTGTGTCGCTCCAATTTTCTCGCTGCAATTTTGACAATATGAAATTTCTGTCTAAAAATTGCACTTTATTCTGTTTGATGAAGAATGTCATTTGGTTTGATTTTTGGGAATCACTTGTTTTTTGAAACAAGACATTAATTTTGTGTTGGGCCTGGAATGCTTGTTGCCGGTAGCTTTTTTTCTAGGCCTGCAATGTTTAAGTTATTGGCATAACATTCTCCTATAAACAACCCTTTTAATCCCATGGAAGTGTCCTCTGTCAGAAATGGTATATTCTGTAGTGTTACAATTTTTGTCTACTCTTTCTTGATACCAAGATGGTTTCTAAATTTCAAAGGTTGAGGTTGAGTCGTAGAGAGAACTTTGGTTTGTCACCAGAATTCCTCAAAATTGCTACATGTTGTAAATTATATTTCATTGTATAATTCCATTGAATTATAATATTGTACAATTCTAATCTGAAAGACTAAATGCGGCAATTCAAACAACATTCAATTTTGAATGAAGGATAAACATTATCTGAGTGTGGTCGACATTGGGTCTTGGTCGTAAAATGGACGACTGCTGGCCTATGTTATTGAATGGTCTCTATCTGAGTAATTCACACCGCAAAATGACCCGCTAGCTTGCAAAAAATATGTGGTGTGGGGCAATGCAAGTTTTCTTTGGTATATGAATAGTTCATTTTCATTGAAAATGATGCTTTGCATTGGATACATTACTCCACACGTCCAAAAATAGACCTGTGTTTATTGTGTGATCTGCATGCAGATTGATATGACTTTTGTGACTTAAAATATTTGTTTTAGAGAGTTGCATGAGTGAGAATGCATAGTTGACATTATCCAACTGACACATGTTCATGCGTTCCTGAACTTTTCATATACTTTCTGATCCTCTGGCCTGAATTTGTTAGTGTTGCGCTGGTGCTTGTGTGTTCCTTTCATTCACCATCTTGGACAACGGTCCTTGAGATTTATTTATTTAAGTTACTTTTTGGAGCTTAATTTGAATTACTCGGGAGCAGATTATGTCCCCGAGTTGGTTTGCAAAGAAATGGCGGTGTGGGATTATCCTAATTTTCGAGTATTAGAATTTAACCCACCTTTATTTGCTCTTCATCCTCACAAATTTGCATGCATATTCCCAAACTAGTTAACGGTAATATGTTTACATCCTTGGCAAACATTTTCCGTACAATTTATCATTTCATGGATAACAATTACACTTCTTGCCAATTATTAGTATGATATAATCCAACTTGCCTAGCTTTATATTTTTGCAGATTGACTTTGAAATGGAATATTTTATTGATGTTGAAGAAAGGGTTCGAGGAAAATCAGTAATAGATGTAAACTTGAAATTATCAATGAGGTGTATTATGCTTTAGATTCCGAGCATCAAAAAAATTTCTGATTCGTGTTTTGGCCACCTTCTTTACATGCTATGGAGATGAAAATTTCTCTTCAAATCGTTCACCAATGCATTGTTAGAACGGTGAGGACATTGAAAGAGAATGAAGTTTGGTGCAAGTTTGGAAACAAAATTGCTAGGTTTGGGTTAGAAGAATTTGTATTAGTCACAGCCTAAAAGTCGGGGTTGGAATCGGAGGATGAGAACTTAGGCCTAAAAAGTGATCTTATCCAAAAATACTTCAAGAAGAGCAAAGGAAAAGTGGTAAGGCGACAATTGTTGAATGCATTCGAAGGTGTGGTAACCGACTGAGACAAGTTCAAGATGGCCTTCTCTTAATTTTGGCATATGTTTTGTTGAGTCTTTGAAGAGAATACGAATCTGAACTTGTGGTGGTTTAATTTGGTTGATAATTTTGGACGATTCAACAACTATGCATGGGGAAAGAGATCGTATGAGTACACGGTTGGGATATTCAATCAAATAAAAGGAGAGCGGTGAAGAAATATGAAAGAAATGAACGATATCCCTACAACTTTCATGGATTTCCTCTTGCAATCATGGTAAATGTTAATTTATTTTCATTGTTTGTATAATATTCCAATTTATGAACCCGACTAGCAATGTTTTACTTTCTCTGATTTGGGCGTTTGAGCGATACCCGGTCTAGGGAAGCGGTTTGCTCACAGTGGAAGGTGATGTAATTCAAGAATGTTGGGGTGGGATTTTCAGCAGACGAAGGTGGACGGAGAAAGTGTGAGCACATTCTTGGATACTAAAATTCAAATCCTGCAGACTTACGGTGAAGCGCACATTAGTTCCTTCACGGGAAGAAGCCGAGGAAGAATTCTATCGGGGAATGACACCACTTGATGATGTAGAAGACTCAGAGTGGATAATAGCTTGGATTCGGATGGAGTAGAGAGTCTAAGGAAGGCGAACCACTGTTTCCACGCACCGGATGCCACGCGATACACCATCTTCCTCTCATAACAACAATGTATTAGAGGTAGTTAGACAAGAAATGAGAGAACTTGAGTGGCAGGTGGTGCGTGTGATAAATTCCCGATGTGATCACATTGAAACTAAACTTGATAGGTTCTTTGAAGTTGGTTGGAAGTGGTGTATCCCAACCACGAGGAGATGAGTTTCACCCGGACAATGGTAGGTTTCGATCGAAGCGAGGAGATTTGACACTGTTCACCTCATCATGAGGACAATATCCGAGAAAGAGAATAAGGGCGGGAGGAAGAGTGTGTTTTCGAGGTCTGCGGTTAAGAATTACATTAATGTAGAAGATTGCACAAGCGAAGAGGAAAAAGTCACGCCAATCCAAGGTGAAAGGCGAAGGAGTGCTACTTGTCAAGGTTGGTTATTTTGTTGTGATTTTTTATTTTAGTTACATAATGAGTTGAGATTAATGAGGTTTCTATTGACCTCCATGTATAGGCATGCTATCGAACCCTTCAAGCCGCCATAGTCGTGTTCCGAGAAATGCCTTGGATATCGATCCCGATTCTAAGCAACGCTTGGGAGAACATGAAAATGTTGACGTTGTGATGTCAAATCAAGGAGCGATCCCGAGAAAGTCGTCTCCGAAGGTATATAATCGTAGATTGAAAACAAAAATGTTGACATTACATGTAGAAGTTGATTGTTGATTGAATCTTCGATTGAATCTATTTTTAGATCAAGTTGGAGAATCTTCTGCAATTTTGCTTGAGGATGAGACAGATGATGAATCACCTAAAGGTAGAGGGCAAAGGAAAAGAAGGAAAGGAAAAGCATTGCGTACCCCGTGGACCAATCCCTTAAAGAGGAGGAAGTTCAAGAATGTCATCATATATGACCCATTTCGAGAAGTGGATCCCGCAAAAGTAAGTGACACGAATGCGTGGATGGAAAAAGCGTCACCAAGGTAATTTGTTCTCTTCCTTAACCCGCATCTAGTGTGTTATCTTCCTTCAATGTAAAGCTGATTTTTTGGTGGTGCCACACGAATGTATAGGGATGCGGTTGCATTGGCAATCTGTGATGCTTAGGGAGGACATTTTTGAGGATCTTCGTGATCGAGTCGGTGGCTCATTTGGTGACGTAAGTAAAAATCTTATCGACTTTCAATATTACTAATTCATGTCAACTTATTAAGCGCATGTTTACGTGCGGCATAT
Organism: Forsythia suspensa; assembly: GCA_023638005.1. Taxonomy (NCBI): domain Eukaryota; kingdom Viridiplantae; phylum Streptophyta; class Magnoliopsida; order Lamiales; family Oleaceae; genus Forsythia; species Forsythia suspensa. The sequence goes on from CM042663.1 coordinate 22,190,145, forward strand.
TGACTTCGGCATTATTTCATATATCGAGAGCGGCGGTTAAATATCCAAACCTCTTTTCGACAAGACCGCGTGTCGTTTCGACTCTAATTTTGGCAACTTGTTGAAAATGCCTTGAAGATAGTGTCAGGATCGCCACAATAAATCAGACGATTCGTTTGCAAAGATGTTGGTGGATTATGTTGAAAGGCAGCTCCCAACTGGGAAAACCTTGGAAGACTTGTCGCTATCTTTATCTTCCGTCATTGTGTCCCGAATTTACATTGGTTTGCGATCGAGATTGACTTGGAGAGAGGCGAATGAACATCTTCGATAGCTTGCGAGTATGGTGCGTGAAAGCAACCTTGGCAAACGCTTGAAACCTTTAAAGGTGGTCGTACCACGTCTCATGCAAAAATACGTCAATGAAAACTATAGCACATCGCATTCACGCATCACGGGGTGAAGAAGCTTCCGTACAAGATAATGGGTAAGTTTTTTAGTTAAAGAATGGCTTCAATATGTCGATGATTGGACTAAAACCTCAAATTTTATATCTTTTTCGAGATCGATTGTGGACTTTATACGGTGAAGTTCATCGAATTTTCTTTAGCTTGATCTTGACACGAATCTTGTTCAACCCAAGCATATGCTAATGTGGAGGCAGAAAATGGCAGCTGAGATTTTTGCAGGAGAATTTGATCCTTAGAATCAGTTGATGTAATTCATTTAGCATTGTTATGCCCATGTGATATTATTCTGTAGTCATTTACTGTCATTTTGGTATGGAGGTCAGGCATAGCAAAGCCCTTAATGTATTTTGTAACTCTGTGTCATTTTTTTGTTCTACTATGACAATTTGTAGTGTAAATGTGAAGGATAATGTAGGACAAAGTGGAGGAAAGAAATGGAAATTAAGTCGTTTTAGTTGAATCCTTGTCAACGATGGCTGTTCATTTTGTAATTATTTTAATTGCTTGGTGCCAGAATGGAAGTTTTGTTCTGTTACGTCTTCTTATGTCAGCAGGTTTGGAAGTTGATGTTTTGTAAAAGATATTAGAATGGGTCGAGTTAGCTATACTTAATTTTTGATTGGCTCATATTTGATACAGGTGGATCTCAGTTCATTTTGTATATATACACGGCATGAGAAATTTATTTTCAACCACATATTTCCATAACGGCATGCATGCCGTTATGGAAATAAAGTAACGGTATGCATGGCGTTATGCCTTAAAATGAACCCGCACAGGTTCTAACCTCTAAAAGTATTCAATTTAAGTACATTTAAATAGCAACAACATGTTTGAGAGGCTCAGAATAGATAAACACTTATGTAGTTTCCATAGCGGCATGCATGCATGCCGTTATAGTGTACCTATAACGGCATGCATGGCGTTTTGCATTTAAATTAACCCATAAAGGTTGTAACCTCTTAAAGTATTCAATTTAAGTACATTGAAGTAAAACTAAGATGTTTGAGAGGCTCGAATAGAGAAACACGGCATGTAGTTTCCATAACGGCATGCATGCCGTTATAGTTATAAAGTAACGGCATGCATGGCGTTATGCCTATAATTGAACCCGCACTAAGGTTGTAACCTCTTAAAGTATTCAATTTACGTACATTGAAGTAAAACTAAGTCCTTTTAAAGGCTCTTAATAGAGAAACACGGCATGATAGTTTCCATAACGGCATGCATGCCGTTATAGTTATAAAGTAAGGGCATGCATGGCGTTATGCCTATAAATCAACCGGTTATTGACTATTTCCAAAAGCTTAGTTTATTAACTTTATATACATTTCTACATTCCCACGACGATGAGAGTCTCAAAAAGTAAACATATACATTATTGAAAACTATTTCCAAATACCATATATAATGCACAAACAAATCAGAGCAATCTTAATTCATCTTGAGTTGGCAAAATGTAGACTTTCTTACACAAAGGATGATGGAAAATATGTTTTCTTTATTCGTTAACATAAAGCATTCGACTTAATACAATTTGAACATCACTACCCAATTTGCACCCACCCCAACCCACAAAGCGAAGAAGTCCCAATCATTGGGGAGGCGGCGGTGGGTAGAGACCGAAATAGCCAAGGAGGCGTGTGTCATTTGGGTGGATAACGATCGTGCTCCCGTCGGCGTGATTCGGCCTCTTGGACTTGGGCCTCCCGAATCTCCGAATTTGTGCTTGAGTTCCACCTGCGAGGTACGCAAGTGACGAATCTCATGAGAAATAGATGCCATTGTTGGTGAAGTGACCGTTTCATGGAGGTCCTCGGCCATTGGATCATCATTTGCAGGTTCGGTTTGAAGCGGTACATTACCCTGGCCGCCAATGGGACCCTGTGTGATTCGCTCCAGATTGCGAGTCATGTGTAGTTCAGAACTACGTATCCCCATCCTGTCTATCTGTATTGTACGCTTCACCTGGGTGACCTCATGGGAGAGGTCAATGCCGTACATTTCACAAAGTCCAGTAATTAGCGATGGGAAGGCCAAACATCTCCGGTTGTTTCGAATATGCAAGACATTGAAAAATATATAGGTACCGATATTGAGGGTCTTATGCTGGAGCCAGTAAAGTAGGCGTGCTCGCTCCATAGTGACCGTAGAAGTATGTGTCGTAGGGAGAAGATTGGCGCTCACCATTTTGTCTAATGTGCGTACTTGAGGAGTAAGACATTTATAGTGTAATGTCTTTGCTTCCAACAGCCAATGATCCATTTCCTCAACAATGGAGCGACTACTTCATCAAGATTACTAGTGGCGGCTTGATAACCATGCCGTTCTCCGTGTTGTCAAGTTCGTAGTAATGGGAGAATGGCTAAGGGGAGAATGGAATATATTGCCCTCTCATGTATACTTGATGATACTTAGGATGATCGGGGTTGTCGATGTCATCATGGATATTGGCGTAGAATTCTTTGACGATTTCTACATAGGCAACCAGCGGAGTGGCTACAAAGGTTTCCATCGATTCCTCGCAATAACTTGACCGAGCAATTCATTTTCGAAATCCGTTATTAACACCCTTCGCTGCGGTATAATATTGCGTTGGCTTGTGTCCTTTGTATAGATAATCGAAGCTGCCTCAGTCTCAAATTTCATATCATCATAAGTTATCGGTTGTTTGGATTTCTTCTTTGATGGAGGCTTTCTCTTTCCCGAGCTTGAGCCCACATCTTGCGTTGGTTTCTTTGCTCTCGGCATTATATCTAACATGCAACAAATCAAAACACTAATGTTACAAACAATGCGAATTCACAATGGAAAAGATGCGTGGTAATTGGTGTTTGCATGGTTGATCGGGGTAGATGCCGTGTTTGTGTAGAGTGTGATCGTATGTAAAGATTGCCATTGGGTTGAAAAAGTATGGTAACAAGTGTAGGATATGAGCAAATGTGCTAAGGAAACAAAAATGATGAAAATATTGGATGAGTCATTTCTTCAAACACTTGGTGGGTGTATGGAAATTCAAAGATAGTTGCCCAACATTGATATGGCAATAAACCCAAAATTTTGATATCATCAACACAAAAAACAACCACAACACATGAATCCAAAACAAATTCTTCAATGCCCAACCTCCAAATTCGAAAAAAACATACTAAAAATACCATTGATATCAACATTCATAACTTCAAAGCAAAGTTAGCCATGTTACCTTGATTTATTGTAGGTTGGATAAATGTGGTATATGATGAGATTGGAACAATTCTAAACCCTTTACTTGATTTTGTATAGGCCAATATTGTAGTGTAGTGGTGATGTGTAGAGGAGGGAGAAACAGATTTTGAGTTTAGGAAATGTAAATGATAAGAATGTGGCACCCGTGGGTTTAAACCCCCACGGGTGCTTTATCGCTGGAGCGGACTTAATGTCCTTCGGCGGACAGCTCGAGCTTATAAAGGCGTTGTTGCCCTTCGAAGCGACAAAGACGCCCATTGGGCTCTGGTTGTCCGCCGAAGTGGACTTAATGCTACGCCGCGCTTCAGATGACAAAGCCGAAAACCGATCAGGCGTTCTTTGTCCTTCGAAGTGACAAAGACGCCATGTGGCCAGTCGCTTCCGCCGAAGCGGACCGACCAAGTAATAGGCTGTTGTCGCTTCAGCGGAGCGACGACAAAGACGACCATTTTGGCTTGCTCGCTCAAGCGGACGACCAAATAGTTTTATTGGGCATTGGTTATTTTGCGACTATGGTACATGGAGTTTTGAATGTTGTCAATTTAGTCCTCAAATTTTGGAATTTATTTCAAGTTAGTCCTATTTTATTTGCAATACTGGTCCTTCAACTTTACTATGTTTTGCGTCTTGATCCCGATCTCCAATATTTCGTACACTTTAAGTCCTTTTCACGATTTTAGTTTGTTTTGCTCAAATTCTATCCGATCTTGATGTTGACTTGAAAACATAAATGAACACATTATGAAGTAGAAAAGTCCTTTAGATAATTACACTTATTCTATGACATCTTATGATGCGTCTATTGTAGTAAATTACTGAAGTTGTTGCTAACAAATCAACAAAACTAAGCATCGTTCAGGTCATCTTAACAAATAAGGCACATATTAGCTTATGCGTTAAAAAATAACATTGTTATGGCCGAATTATGCGAGAAGTTCGTTGTTGAGGAAGATAACGGCAAGCCTGGCGTTATAGTGTACCCATAACGGCATATCTGCCGTTATGTTTTTATACTGTTCGAAATTAATTCAAAGTGGATAAACTAAGCTTCTAGAGTAATTTTATCAAAAATAACATGTTTAATACCGAAGTAAATAATAGATAAGACATGTTATGGCCATAACGGCAAACCTGCCGTTTTAGTGTACCTATAACGGCATCGCTGCCGTTATGTTTTTAAATTGTTCAAAATCAAATCAAGGTTGATACACTAACTTTTTAGAAATATTGTTATTAAAAATAACAATATTTAAAATTGAAGTAATTAGAACTTGCTAAATTATAGTGTACCCATAACGGCAAAACTTGGTTATATAGTACTACCATAACTTGGCATTTATGCCGTTATGTTTTAAACTTTCGAAATGAATTAAAAGTTCATATTTTAATGTTCTAGAGTAATTTTATAAAAAATAACATGTTTAATACCGAAGTAAATTATAGGTATGACATTTTGGGCCATAACGGCAAACTGCCGTTTTAATTGTACCTATAATGGCATATTTGCCGTTATGTTTTTAAATTGTTCAAAATCAAATCAAGGTTGATACACTAACTTTTTAGAAATATTGTTATTAAAAATAACAATATTTAAAATTGAAGTAATTATAACTTGATAAATTATAGTGTACCCATAACGGCAAGCATGGCGTTATAATTGTACCCATAACGGCATTTATGCCGTTATGTTTTTAAACTTTCGAAATGAATTACAAGTTGATATTTTAATGTTTTAGAGTAATTTTATAAAAATAACATGTTAAATACCAAAGTAAATTATAGGTATGACATTTTCGGGCCATAACGGAAAACATGCCGTTTTAGTGTACCTATATATGGCATCATTTGCCGTTATGTTTTTAAATTGTTCAAAATCAAATCAAGGTTGATACACTAACTTTTTAGAAATATTGTTATTAAAAATAACAATATTTAAAATTGAAGTAATTATAACTTGATAAATTATAGTGTACCCATAACGGCAAGCATGGCGTTATAGTGTACCCATAACGGCATTTATACCGTTATGTTTTTAAACTTTTCGAAATGAATTACAAGTTGATATTTTAATGTTTTAGAGTAATTTTATAAACAATAACATGTTAAATACCAAAGTAAATTATAGGTATGACATTTTCGGGCCATAACGGAAAACATGCCGTTTTAGTGTACCTATAACGGCATCGCTGCCGTTATGTTTTTAAATTGTTCAAAATCAAATCAAGGTTGATACACTAACTTTTTAGAAATATTGTTATTAAAAATAACAATATTTAAAATTGAAGTAATTATAACTTGATAAATTATAGTGTACCCATAACGGCAAGCATGGCGTTATAAGTGTACCCATAACGGCATTTATGCCGTTATGTTTTAAACTTTCGAAATGAATTACAAGTTGATATTTTAATGTTTTAGAGTAATTTTATAAAAAATAACATGTTAAATACCAAAGTAAATTATAGGTATGACATTTTCGGGCCATAACGGAAAACATGGCGTTTTAGTGTACTCTATAACGGCATCGCTGCCGTTATGTTTTTAAATTGTTCAAAATCAAATCAAGGTTGATACACTAACTTTTTAGAAATATTGTTATTAAAAATAACAATATTTAAAATTGAAGTAATTATAACTTGATAAATTATAGTGTACCCATAACGGCAAGCATGGCGTTATAGTGTACCCATAACGGCATTTATGCCCGTTATGTTTTAAACTTTTCGAAATGAATTACAAGTTGATATTTTAATGTTTTAGAGTAATTTTATAAACAATAACATGTTAAATACCAAAGTAAATTATAGGTATGACATTTTCGGGCCATAACGGAAAACATGCCGTTTTAGTGTACCTATAACGGCATCGCTGCCGTTATGTTTTTAAATTGTTCAAAATCAAATCAAGGTTGATACACTAACTTTTTAGAAATATTGTTATTAAAAATAACAATATTTAAAATTGAAGTAATTATAACTTGATAAATTATAGTGTACCCATAACGGCAAGCATGGCGTTATAGTGTACCCATAACGGCATTTATGCCGTTATGTTTTTAAACTTTCGAAATGAATTACAAGTTGATACACTAAGCTTTTTAGAGTAATTTTATAAACAATAACATGTCTAATTTTATAAACAATAACATGAATTAGAAGTTGATACACTAATCTTTTTAGAGTAATCTTTTTCACTCCTGTCAAATATTGAATTTCTTTGCAACATACATTACAATAAACACCACCACAATAAATCAATAAAACTTCAACCATACCATACATGGAAATAACATCAGTTTTGCAGTTTTGAGAATGAAAAAATATATTACAATTCTGATATGCAAATTGCATACTTATCAAAAAGGATGTTGGATTACAAAACTATGTTCAGTTCTTTGTAGCCGGCAAAGCATTTGTACAAGTGGTCCGATTATGACCAGTCTTCAAACACCTACCACATTTACGAGCACGCGTACCTACCTCCAATTGATTTTTTCGTTGTTTCGGTGGACGTCCAGCAGGTCTTTTTGTTAATGGACGCAAGACCATTCTTGATCTAACTTCATCAGGAATTTGCCACTCATCCTCATTCGGTAATGGGTATATGAATTCTGAATACGCTTGTCGCCAACAAAATGTGGTATAGAAAGGAGAGCAAAGGCTATAACCATCAGGACCATCCTGCCTTGCGGCGACAATTGCATGTTGGCAAGGAAATTTATCTAGATCAAATTGCTTACAAGTACACATGTATTCTTCCAAGTTAACAATGTATGATTCCATATTTTTAACTACCTGAAACTCATTTTTGGATATCCGAATTGCGTTCCAGCCATGTGACTCGTTATATTTTAAGCACATCTTCTCTTCCATAGGTGGGGTGAGTTGGGTAGTGCACTTTCACGCTTCTATATGCCTTTCATAATACCATTTACGCAACACTGGCGAATATACTCAATCAAACCAACTACAGGAAAATCTCGGGCCTCCTTCAAAGCGGAATTCACAGATTCTGCGTTGTTTGTTGTCATGATATTGTATCGAACTCCTTTGAAATGTGCTCTACTCCAAAAATGGAAACCACCAACATCCTTTTCCAAGTACTCTCTGATGCCTTCTTTTACCGCAAAAGCGCGCCATGTATGCCTCGAAATCTGTTGTGGTATAGGCCTCTGCGCTTTTCTACGAACAATGAGGATAAATCAACTCTTGGAAATTTAACCTTCAAGTTATTATTCAAGTGCCATATACAATTCACATGATGTGCAAACTGGTAGACATTTTTAAATGCATGAGGAATGCTTTTGCCACGGTCTGAAATAATCACTAAATCCTCGGAGTCACCAGTTATTTTCCACAAGTTACGAAAGAACCAAGTCCGGGGCGCCTCATTCTCTCGAGTCAACTATACCCCATGCAAGCGGATAAATTTGAATATTTGCATCTTGGCGGTGGCCACAAGTAGAGTTCCTCGATATCCGCATGTCATGAATGTTCCATCTACACAAATTACTCGTCGCATTGAAGTTTGATATCCGCGTATACTCGTCCTAGAGCCATGAAAAAGTACTTGAAACGCATGTTATCATCGGTTTCAATGACCGTCAATGTGCCGTGATTTTTTTCCTTCAAAACATGGCAATCTGAAGGTAATTTCGCATAACTTTCATCGGTGTCCCTCGGACGGTCCATAAGCAAAAGACTTTGCCGTATATGCTTTATTATAGGTTATAGTTATGCCAAACTCTTCGCGAACATCATTGATGATGTTTCTCGGTCTGTAAATCCTTCTGGCATCTTCAAACTTGGAGGCAATGTAAGTTCCAATAAGTGAATAGCTAGCATGTCGATGATCTCGACGGCGAACACTCATGGAGCATGTGTGATGGCTATAGTAGGTTCGAACTTGAAACATAACAGATTCTTTCATCTTTATTGCCCGGATACGCCACTTACAATTTTTCTCTAAACAAACAACTACATAAGCAGATTTATTTGACTTCTTCACTTTAAACTCAAGTGATACCTCGGTGCAAGCAAGTACAACCGATAACAAAGCTTTTTCGTAGGGAATAATTGTTTCACTTTCAAATCCACATTTTCAGGAATCCTCGATGATGGCCCACAGGGGATTGAAGTTATATCTGCCGTTAAATTCTCAATGTTGTTGTAGATAACACCTTCACGTGGACAATGCGCAACCGTCATAGGAGATTTTTCGTGTAAATTTTCTCTTCTAGGGCTATTTGGAATTATATTCAAACCATCCCAATCCACAAAGTTTCCATCGACAATTTCATCTCCTATATTTCCCTCATCCACGCACATAATTTAATTCTCGATTCATGTCTCCACATGTACCATCTTCTTTTGCATTTCACTCAATGAGTCACCATGTGATACAATAGTAGCATGTTCTTGGTTCTCTCTTAAACCATCATTTTCTTCATACTCCTCAACACCTTTCGTCAAAAGTGTAACACAAAGAGGAACTTCTCTATAAGCAGAGAGATACCACTTCACTGTTGTCACAATCAATCTTCATTGGAGGAGCTGGGCGTTAGACATTCCGGGGACAACGGTTGCCATCTCTATATCATTTAACATACAATCAACCCCCAAAACCCTTCGAATTTTATCGCACAACTCCGCATAGGTAGTGGTATTTGAAACAAGAATGGGAGTCACATTTGCTTGACAATTGCCTATATACTTCCATGTCCATCCACCGCCTTCTTTTTCCACAAACTCAACGAAATAACAAACTGATATCCACACTTTGTCCAACGCATCCATGACTGCAATTCATCATAAAACAAATAGATTTCAGTTGATCATATCACAAAATGCTACATTATACAAGTCAAAGTGCATATCAATAAATTTTACAACCTATACATTATGAGTGCTAACCATTGACCTACGTCCAATAGCACTAAACTAGTCTATACATTCAAAGCCAATTATCAAACAGAAAGCTAGGTAGATGGTGATAGTCAGACATTAGATAACGCCACTATCTCCGGTTATACATTGTGAATAACGGCATACATGTCTTTATTTTAAATTTTTACTGCACTCACATATTAACTCACTAAAACAAATATATATTTAATGAAAGTAATCACATTAAAGGTTATATGCGTACTGAAAGTGAAAAAATAAGATAACGGCATGGGTGCCGTTATAGATCACTGATAACGGCATATATGACGTTATGGTGTATTCTTAGGCAAATGCATATATCATCAACAATGCTATAAATGCCCATGTTTATATACATGCTGGAAGTGGAAAAATAAGATAACGGCATGGATGCCGTTATAGATGACAGATAACGGCATATATGACGTTATGACACATTCTTTTGCAGAATGCATATATCAGCACAATGCTGTAAACCAGAATGAAAATGGATGAAAAAAATTGCAGAAATTGATATTAGTATGTATCTATTACCTTATCCAATTACAAATCTCAAATGTGGATGATTTAACAAGTTTCACACCACTCAAAACTACAATGGACAAAGAGAGATGACAAAAATAAAAATTTTTGGATTTCTTCATCAAGCTGTAATGGAGATGGTGATGAGAGAGAGAGCGTGGGTGCCATTTGATCTCGTTGGAATGAAAATGAAACATTAAGGGTATTATTTGCTTTAACCACCTTGGGGGCATTTTGGATATTTTCTCATATTTTTATATTTTTTTTAATGGAAGAGGCTATTTACCAAAACATTGTGGAATGAGAGTTATTTTACTATATTCATTGTTTGACAAGGTCATTTAACTCAAAACCCTTGTTTTAAATCTATTTGTCAAAGGCTATAATTATAAAGTGATAGACTAAATATGCCATTTGAGGTAATTCCCACTACTTGATATGATGTGTGAGTTTGGCTACAGCCGGCCAACTTCTAAGTGTATATTTGAAAGTGTTAAAATTATTTTTTAAGTGTTTATAAATTGTAAGTTCTACGAAATATTTAGATAAAAAATATATTTAATCAACTTAAATTATAATTTAATCTTAACCAAACAAGCACATAAGGCCACCATTTATTAGGCATATTGGTTATTGCAATATCTAAAAAATTGAGTTGATTTTAGTACAATTTCACCATTTTCTTTTTCTCAGCCATAAATTAAGTACCAAAATGCATACTAGAGCACAAATTACCACGTTAATTTATATCAAATTGTTGGAAGCAAAATGTCTTCAACGGAAAAGGACAAAACTCTATGCATTTAAGAACATCACCCCAATCGTAAATTGTTTAAAAAATTGCAACAAAAGTAAAATGGATAATTAGCACATTTCGTTTCTATCCTTTTAGTCTATTGCGCAAAACGTCCATATTGTTTGGATTTTAACATTTGAGTCCTTAAATCAACATTTCTTTGCGTAAAAGATTCCTACCGTCCATTTCTGTGAACTTTTTCTGTTAAATGAACGCGTTCAGTGCACTTTTTCATTTTATGAAGAGCAATTTCGTCAAGTCACAAAATATATTGTGGATGGCGTGTTTTTTAAGGAAAAAGTTTATGAAGAACGATTTCAGTAGAAATAACCCCAAGAATTAGAAAATCAAATTTCCTACCTCTAGATCTTTGGCTAAGGCGGACGTGCCCACCCTTACGCTCTTAAAATTCTGTTCATAAGCAACTAGGTAAGTCAATGTTACCAAATATTGTTTATTATTCGTGGGTCTTTATGGTTGCTACATGAGGAAGAAGACAAATCATCTACTATGGTTGATGAAAGTTTTTTTTTTTTTTCGTACAGTCAATAAATCATCTAGTGAAGATGATGTCAATACCAATATTCAGACATTATGGCGATGACGTAAGATTGATTGTTGTGGCAACTGCAATCTCCTCGTTGTTGCACTTTTAGAAGCTTTTACTGCCAGATGTTTCTTAGTTTTTAGAAGAACTTACTTCTATTTTTGGAAGCTTGTCGTATCAGAATGTTTGACTGGCATTTTCATGGTCATGTAGGTGGAAAAATGACTTTTTACTCTTGAAGTGCACCATGGAGGTAAATTATTCAATAAGCCGAACAACGAAGTGTATGAACACGAGTATGTCATTTTCGTCGACTTCATGCTGCCTAAGCACTTTACCAGATGCATGTTAGCCAAATTTTGTGATGCATGTGGGTCAAGAGAGAATATGGAGTTCTATTATAGGAAGTGAATAATTAGTTTGGGTAAAGGGTTGGTCAGATTGAGGACTGAAGCAGATGTGAGGGAGATGTTGATGGATAGAAATGGTCAGAGGGTTGTGCAGATATACGTTGTTTCTCCATACTCATCCCTATTATTAGCAATGGAGGCTTTCGATGAACATGATCAATGTTTAAACAATGCAAGGATTGGGGTAGGTAGTGACAACATTGCTGGATGTTATGTTCCTAATGGAGTACAGTAGTGAGATGGATGTGGATAATGATGATTTTTCCATCAGGAAAAGATATGGAGCCAGTTGGAGGAGTCCCTAGTGTATAATGATCTTCCAACTTATGTAGGTAATGCAACTGATGTAGGTAATGGTGGTCTTAATCAAATAAATGATGATGGGAGAGCTTACGGGTGGCAAATGGGCTGAGCGGCTCGTGGACTCGCTAGCTCAACCCATAATGGGCTTGGGGAGCTCGGGAAAAAAAACGGGCTGAGCTCGTTCGGCTCGACAAAAATATGAGCTAGCTCGTACGAGCTCATGGGCACGAACCCACGAACCGAGCTCGCCCATGAGCCAATCTGCTCGTGGGTCATGACCAACGGTCACATTTGTGACCTTTGAGCAGATTTTTAATTTTTTTTAAATTCAATTGTTTTCCTATAAATACCCCATTCTAAACTCATTTTTTTCACTTTTCAATCTCTCAATCTATTATATACTCAATTCAATAATAATTCCCAAATTTCAATCTCTCAATGTTAGTTTATAATTAGTATCTCATATCTCATTATCTAAATATTAGTCTATACTTTTAAGTTTTAATTTTCTACTTTTTCTAGTAATTCTCTAAATTTCTATTTTCTATTACATCTCCATCTTCTACTCTTCTCTTTATTATTTTATTCTAAATGGCCTACAATCGAAGTGATGATGATTTCAGTGGTTTTAATGACATTCCAATTCTAAACGATATTATTGATGAGTTTGGAGGTAGCACTGATCCAATTGATTTGGATGACGTTCAAGAAAATGTCGACATACATACAACCATCGGTTCTAGCACTAAACGAAAAACCACCAAACAAAAGACTAGGTCTTGTCACATTTTGAATTAGTCTTGATTGGTAAACTCATAGACGGGTCCCCGAACATAAAAGCACGGTGTAAACACTGTAAAGAGAAGTTAGTCTGGCAAAAGAAGATAGACATGATCCATCTAAACAAACACTTCAAAAAGTATCAATTCAAACACAGAGGTTTGGAATCAAATCGTCACAACTCCAGTTTGGATCTCCAAGCTGGGTCTAGTAGTAATCTCAATCTCAACAATTGGGTATATTCACAAGATAGCATACGCCGTGGAAAACTTCCGGAATTGGTGGCAAATGCCGAGTTTCTACTAAACTTGGTAAAAAATCCTCATTTCACGAACTTCATCCAAAACTATCTCAAACCAAGGTACATTTCTGTTTCTAGAAATGCTTTTCGTAAAGACACTATTATTTTCTATAATAAAAAGAAAGAACATATTACAAATGATATTAATAATTATAACGTTGTGTTATCTTTTACATCAGACTTATGGACATGTAATAATCAACAAGGGTACATGATTGCAACTGCACACTACATTGATAGTAATTGTATAATGCATAAAAAAAATAGTGTTTAGACAAATTGACTATCTTCGTAATGGAATTAATAATTTTCATGTTTTATTTGATGTGTTACGTGAATTTAAATGTGATTCTAAGATTCGTAGTTTTACATTTGATAATGCAGGCCACAACAATATAGTAATTGAAATATTGATTTAACATTTTAGTCCAGAATTTGATTGTATTTTATTTCACATTCGTTGTGTATGTCATGTGTTTAATTTAAATGTGAAAGATTGATTAAAATTTATAGAAGAACAATTAGAAAAAATTAGACATGCTATTAATTATATTACAGTCTCACCAGTAAAAAAACAATTTTTTGCTCTCTCTATGTGTTAAAAATGGGCTACAAGAAAAATATTTTTGTACTGATGTTGACCATAGATGGAATTCAACATATTTCATTCTTGAATCTTATGAAGGTTATGAATATTGCATTACTGCATATTATTATTACCGACACTCATACGGCCCAAAATATGATTTGCAAGCATATGACTGGAAAATATTTACTCACGTTAGAAAAATTTTGAAAGTTTTTTTCGACACAACAAATGCATGTTTTGGTGTATATTATCCGACTATCCACTTATTTTAAATCATTTCTATTATATTGCTAACAATTTTAATAGGTATAAGTATTTTGCTCTTTTTTCTAATATTATACATGTCATGGAAGCTAAATTTAGAAAATATTGAGAACAGTTGCTTATGTTATTTCTATTAGCATATATTATGGATCATAGAGTTAACTTAGAGGGTACGAAAGTAACAATAATGGTAATTTTACAAAAATTAACGTACGAAAATCCACTAACGTGCGGTAATTTAGAACAAACTTTATGTCAAATGTATGAGGTCTATACTGAAAAGGTCGGTAGGAACGTTATACGAGCCCCTGTTCCAACATATACTTTGTCATCAACTAATGACATTGATTTACAGAGTTACGTGAGTTCACATAGGGTTGGTCAACATTCAATTGGTTTTTTTTCTGCTTTCTTCCTTTTCTCATTCTAGTGATACAATTGTAGAGTTAGTTAGGTATTTTATGCACAACATGCTTAGCATTTTAGATGACGAAGAGAAAAAAAAATTGATACACTACGATGGTGAAAGCAACATCAACGTCAATACCCAATTCTTTTAAAAATTGTACGTGATCTATTAACACCTACAATATCAATTATATCATCAGAGTCTACTTTTAGTACAGTTGGCAAGGTTCTGTTTGATTTCAGGTCAAGACTCAAAGCCGACATTTTAGAAAGCTTAGTGTGTCTGAAGGATTAAGATGACGCCAAACTTCAAATCCAAGACAAAGTAGACAGAATGATGTCCAAAGAACTTGAAAATTGAATATAGATTATTGTAATTGTAGTAAGTATTATTTGTGTATGTATTTGATATTTTTTGTCTTACTTTAACAAAAAAATGTACACATAACAACTTATTCATGTACAATTTTAACTCCACCTACGTTCAGAGTAGTCGGTCCCAAGCTCGAAAAAAGGATGAGGGTTTTCAACATTTAATTTTTAACATAAAACATTTTCAATACTTTCTTCCTTTTTATTTTAAAATTATCCAAAAAAAATTTTAAAATCGAACTGAGCTTGTGGATAGATTGGCTCGGATCGGCTCAGCTCGTTCGGTCCACGAGCTTGTGGGCAAAACCGAGCCAAGAAACTTAGGACGAGCTCAGTAGGCAATGGAGCTATAGAGCAAGTCAGAGGTGAATCTAATGAAGGACTAGTCGAGTCAGATTATGAACTGATGAGGAGTAGCCTAGAAATGTTGAGCTGAAAAGGTAAATTATGATTTTGGGTTTGGATTTGGCACAATAGAAGGTCAAGAGGTTAGAGCATATGACACAGACTATAGAGACTCTGATAAGTTAAGGAGTTTGAGCAGTGAAGATGAAGTGGAAACAAGTTCAAGGAAGAGAAGTAGAATGGATGTTTTCAATACAAGGACAAACATGGAGGAGCCAATCTTCAGAACTGGTAAACATACACAACTGCACAGGTGTACTACATTTTTAATTGTGCTGCTTATGACTTCATTTTTTGTCCACTTGACAGGGCTTACGTTCGAGTCAAAGAGTGTACTAAAAGGCTGCAATCACTACACATTTAGTCACAAGCAATAGAGAGATCAAGTACAAGAAGAATGGCAACGACAAATTGAAGGAAGTATGCCCAAACTCTTGCACATGGGTACTGTATGCAATGAAAGAGAAAGGGAAGTCAAGTTTCAATGTCAAGACCTTTAGAGAAGAGCACTCCTGCCCCATAGTGTATAAAAACAAGAGAGTAAGCTCCACATTATTGGCAGAGAGGTATGCATCTGCTTGGAGGGTTAAATTTAACATGTCAGTTGGTGGATTTATTGATAGGGTAAAGCAAGATGGCTTGGGTAACATTTCAGTATGGCAGGTGTATAGAACAAAAGGAAAAGTCTATGGAAAAGATAAGGATAGACAACTACAAAGTTCTATGGGATTACTGTGAGGAGTCGAAATGCACAAATTTAGGAACCACTGCTCAGGTAGAAGGGCAGGCTGGTGAGTTCAAAAGGTTGTATATTTGTTTAGGGGCATGCAATGAGGGTTTTGTAAATGGTTGTAAGAGACTAATAGGATTGGATGGGTACTTCTTGAAGCAGAATATGGAGGCTAGTTGTTATCTGTTGTTGGAATAGATGGGAACAATGGATTGTACCTAGTTGCATATGAAGTGGTGGAGACTGAAAATGGTGATAGTTGGAGATGGTTTTTAGAGTTGCTGAAAGAAGATCTGGGAGTTACACAATAGTCATGAGTTGATATTCTTGTCAGAAAACAGAAGGGGATCATTGTTCGAACACTCAGAGCATAAGACTTGTTTGCGTCACTTGTATAACAACTTTAGTGCACTTCATAAGGGATCGGCCTTGAAGAACTATTTGTGGGCTGCCGCAAGAGCCACAACTATACCACAATGGCTACAAAAAATTCATAGGATGTGTGACATATGTCCAATAGCTTAAGGTTGGTTGGAGTTGAAGCCAACTTTATAGTAAAGCAAATCACATTTCCAAGAAGGTAACAAGTGTGATATGCTTTCGAACAATTTTTGTGAGTCATTCAACAACACAATCTTGGGTGCAAGAGAGAAGCCCGTTCTAACAATGATTGAGGAGATTAAAATGTACTTAATGAAGAGAATTGTGGCCCGGAGGGAAGCATGTGAGAGATGGAATGTAGATGTAGGCCCAAGAATACAAAAAATTTTGGAAAAGAATGGAAAATGGCAATATATGAGTATGTTGATTATTGTGGTCACTTAAAGTTCCAAGTAAGGCACAATAGGCAACATCCTCCATGCTGTTGACATCAAGGCAAAGACATGCATATGTAGGGCTTGGCAATTGACTGGACTCCCTTGCTTCCATGTGATAGCTTCGCTGCATTCCTGTGGCATATATGTGATGGATCATGTTGATGATATCTACAAACGAGATGCATATCTTTGGACATACACACTAACCATTTCTCTTATCATAGGTCCACAGGCATGGCCAAATTCGGGTCTCAACTCACTTACTCCATCATATTACACCAAAAAACTGGAAGACCAAAGAAGAACAAAAGAAAAGTGGTAGGTGAGCAGCAAAACACAACCAATGCTACACCTTCAACTAGTGGAAATGCAAGTAGAAAAAGACTGACAATGAGGTGCAAGAAGTGTGGTCAATCGGGCCACAACAAGAGGTCTTGCAAATGGGCTCCACCACCTGCTACTAATCTGTGATAACAAGCATTTCTTCTCTTTTTGATAAAATTGTTCACATATTTTTTACTAGTGATGAATGTAACAATTATATTTTTATGTATTAATTATGTGTTACTTTGTTGCTTAGTTGTTGTTAAAATGATGTGTTAATTTGTTAGTAAGTTGCTGATGAAATGTTTGAATTAAAGATGGATTGGTTGTTCATTTTAAATCTTCGGAGTCCATTTGCACAAAATGATAATAGGTTAGGGGCGTTTTTCACAATTCATCATAAAGGATAGAGGTAATCAACACAAGAAACATCAAACGACAAGGACGATTTACGCAAAAAGGTGTATAGTATAGGGACATTTTGCACAAACAAACTATTACATCCCAGATGTTAGGTCTTCTTCTTCCATCCGCTAATAAATTTCCTAGAGGCATATAACACCAACTTCATTACCATTAAATATACAGTGAAGAAAACTTATACAGATTACCCACAGACAAAACCCTAAACACCATGTTCTACACTCAAGATGTGGCTTTCATAACCCACATTACAACCAACTCACAAACAAACCCTAAACACCATATTCTAAAATTGAACATCTTCTTCTTTTTCTACAGAATCAACACTTGTTCTTCGACGCATTCATGAATCTAAGAAAACCAGGTATTATCTCCAAAGATCTATGACACATAGGCGGGTCACACCAATAAAAGTTGCCACAACCTCTATTTTGCTGCATGAAAAATATAATTTCAGAGGACATAAAAGAAAACCACAAAATGAAAAATTACTATTGTACGAGAGCAATTACCAAACGGCGTTGGCATGTAAGGAAGTGTGCTGTCAGGATTGGCTTGTGTCCAAGATGTCTTCGTCTCTATTCACGTTCCACACCTACACAAAGAACGATGCATTGTTATTGTGCTGTGCAATAACGTGTTTTGTATGGAATCTGCATATAATTGTACATACATATAATATTACCGTTGTAGGAGAATGAACTTTTCTTGGCGGAAACAGTATAATTTGTGATTTAACGAAATTGTCCTTCATAAAAGTAAGATAGTGCACCGGACTCATTCATTTAACAGAAAAAGTTCACATAAATGGACAGTAGGGACCTTTTACGCAAAGAAACATTGATTTAAGGACCTAAATGCTAAAATCCAAACGATAGGGACGTTTTGTGCAATAGATTAAAAGGATAGAGACGAAATGTGCTAATAACATAAGTAAAATTTATGATATTTAAAAAAATCATCTCTAATGCAACCTAACAAAAGACTCTATCAACTGATGTGACAAAAAAAAATAGATATTGTCTAAAGCTCCGTCTAGATTTAAAACTTAATTAAACATTCTGACTCAAAAAAATTTAAAATTCTTATACAAATTTAATGTTATTTTATTTTATTTTAAGAAAATAAAAGATACTTAGATAGCAATTTATAGAATGCAATTGAGACTATTTTTAAATTTAGTTGTGTATTTATTAGACATTAATGTCACGTAGATCGAAACTCTTCCAACATTCGTCCTACCTAGATAATAATTCACAAAATGTATTGAAAATGCTCTAATGCTCTAAGAATCAGACTGATTACACATGCCTATCATATTAGTATTATTTTATCACAAAATTTACTACATTAATTCCATGCAATGTCCTACTATTCCATATATATTTTCACAATTTAAGAGGAAAATTAAGTCATGTATGAAAATTTTATTAAAAAATTAAAATTTTAATTAGTTGAAAAATATGGTATGTGGCTTATTGAAGAGTGACACATCATGTGATTTTTCAATAAATGAATGTAATTGATCTCTTAATTAAAAAGTGACATAAAATGTTACGTTATAATGTACAATTGTAATTAACATTCAATACAATAAAAAATAAAAGTAAGAACTAAATATTAATTTAAAAGATTCTCATAAGCACATTGTAAACTTAGTCAAAAGTCTATGGTGAATTTTGGAAAAATTGGATTGATCGAGTGTCTTCATTAAAGCGATCGCATATACGAAGAACAAAATGCAGTGATAGGTCGGGCTTAGGGAAAGAGTTGAGTCGATCAGGTTCGATGATTAAGACAGACAAAATGAATGTTCTATTAAAAAAATATCCAAATTACACATAGTGTAACCTTTTAATTAAAAAGTGATACATCGAGTAACCTTATAATATAAACATTAATTCACATTTAACATAACAAAAATAAAACCAAAAGCTAATATTAGTTTTAAAAATCCTTATAGATGCTCTATTAGAAAACCTCAAATGAGAGTGCGTGACTTTTTAATTAAAAAGTGCTAAAATATGTCATTTTTTAATGCAAAACTACAATTCTTATCCAACACAACAAAATATTAGAGTAAAAGCTAAATATTAGTTTAAGATATTTTTATAAGCACATAAGTTTAGCTAAAGATGTTGTATTAGATAAAAAGTCAAATTATACAGTATTTGACCTATTAATTAAAAAGTGACACATCATGTTACTTTCTCCTTTCTCTTGAGCTCCAAATAGAATGTAAAAGAATTATTGTCTAAAATCTTCATCGAATGCAAGTTTTTCTTCACTTTAGATAGTTGCCTGCATTACTGGATTTAATTTTATCTTTGAAAATAATATACTCTCATGTTCATTGTATGGGTAGTTGATTGGGACAACAATTTCTATCATTTTAAATTTATGCATTAGTTGTCTTTTTCTCATTCACCACTATTATAGATGAAGACGTTGATTTTATACATCTACAAAAAAAAATACAAACATATAAACATTATTATCAAATTGAAACATACATATTTATGGGTGGGCAAAAGAACCAGAACTAATAGAATCAAACCACAACCGATCGGTTGAGTTCGATTCTACGTAAGTATCAAACAATCCTGGTTTCTAGAACCAAGAATCGACCAGTTTTAGTTTTCGTTTTGGTTCTAGACCTAGAACCAAGAATCAGAAGCTATTCTAATTTATAGAGTGTTGTTGTTGCATCTTGCTGATCACGTGACATATTCAAATAATTTACCAATATTTTATTTTTTTTAATGCAAATAATTAATTTTAAATCAATTTACTTTCTCAAACCATTATTTTTTCTTCTAAATCAAAATCAATTAATCTTTAGCGACATAAATTTGTATTGTAATTTGCATCATTATTTTAAAAATTTAGTTAGGGAACCGAACCGAATCGAACCGAACCAAACCAAACCAAAACCATTTGGTTCGATTGTATAATTTCAGATAGAACTAATGGTTCCATTAGAATGTAACCATTGGTTCTCGGTTGAATAAAATCGAACCAAATCGAACCACACCCACCAACTCATATTACACACTATGAGACATTCTAATTAAAATATGTCACTTTCAAATCTATAACCTTAATTCATATCCAACAACAAAAATAGAGAGTAATATCTATATATCAGTTAAAAGGTTTTTATAAGCTCGTTATAAATTTAAGAAAAAATGTTCAAATACAAAAATTCAAATCACATAGTGTGTGACATTTTAATTAAAAAGTGTCACAACATGTCACTATCTAATCAAATACTTAAATTCATATTCAAGACAAAATAAAGTGATACATCAATGTGTGATCATCCTTTATAATGCATGTCACTTAATAATGCAGGACAAACTTCAATTTAGAACAACAACAAAAAATAGCTAATAATTAAAAATCTCATTAAAATTCAAAATATTTTTGATAAATTCATATTCTACGTTCAAAGGAAAGAGAACAACTGAGTTAATCCAAAAATATAAAACTTGTAACATCCATTGTTCAAACTAAAATTTGAAATTCAACATTTATAAAAGGAAATTGGCGCAAATGGTCCCTAACGTATCATGTTAGTGCGCAAATGGTCCCTAACCTTTCATTTTTGGCGCAATGGTCCCTAACCTATCCATTTAGAGTGCGGAAATGGTCCTTGTGGACGGATTAGTTAAAAGTCGTTAAGAAACCTTTCATTTTGGTGCGCAAATGGTCCCTATCAATGTTTTTGTCTTTATTAGTGGGAGTAAAATTGTCGAGTTACATCTTTATTTCAATTGGCGCAAATGGTCCCTAACCTTTATCTTTTAAAAGCGCAAATGGTCCCTAACATATAATTATATTTTGGTGCACAATTAATTCTTATTTGATAAAAAAGACAAAAATATATTTACTTTTAATTAAAAAAAAATTTGCAATTGGATTCCTAACCTTTTAAAAAGTAAAAATGAGTCCGATACTTTAATTTTTTTTATTAAAAAATTAAAGAAAAACTAACAAATTGACAATATATTAAATTATTTTGTATATTTTATGAACTATTATAAAATAAATAAAATTGAAATCATAATTATTAACGAGTATGCTAATTAAAATTATTTTATTGTTATTAAGTAATCATATTATTTAAAATCAAACTTTAATTTTATCATCACAAAATAAAAAGAAAAATAAATTTGTCACAAATAAATTTTTTAATTATGCTCAACCAACTCGATTTTATACGATCTCATATTATTGGGTCAATCAACCCCTTTTGAGCCACAAAAGCTGGACCATTCTTATTTTAAAATTTAATTTATTTTTGAATTTAAAAAAAAAAAAAGGTTTCACCACTCCACCCTTCATTTCCCACACCCCACCCCACCCCACCCCACAAAACCGGACCGAGAGGAGGATTTCTCCCCTCCGGTCGCCGTCGACGGCGACCGGGAGAGGAAAATCCCCTCTTCGGTCGCGAACTGAGGAGATTTCTCCCACGGTTTCATGACGACCAAACCCTGGGATCCCCTGGTTTGGTCGCGAAACCGTGGGAGAAATCCTCGGTTTGAGCTATGAAACCGGCGATTGGGGATTTTCCCCAATCGCCGCGAAACTCGAGGATTAGGGGATCCCCACGGTTTGGTCATGAAACCAGCGATTAGGGGGGATTTCTCCCCATCAGCGCGAAACCTGAGGGGATCTCTCCCCTGGTTATGATCGGAAGGAAGGGGTTTCTCCCTCCGGGGAGAACCCCCCCTCCCCTATGCGGTTTTTGTGGGTGGGGTGGGGTGGGGTGGGGTGGGTGGGTGAAACTTTTTTTTTTTTAAATTCAAAAATAAATTAAATTTTAAAATAAGACTAGTCCAATTTCTTTTGTGGCTCAAAAAGTGGGTTGGATTAACCCGAAGAATATGAGATCGTATAAAATCGAGTTGGGTTGAGCATAATTAAAAATTTTATTTGTGACAAATTTATTTTTCTTTTATTTTGTGATGATAAAATTAAAGTTTGAATTTTAAATAATACGATTACTTAATAACAATAAAATAATTTTAATTAGCACACTCGTTAATAATTATGATTTCAATTTTAGTTATTTTATAATAGTTTATAAAATATACAAAATAATTTAGTATATTGTCAATTTGTTAGTTTTTCTTTTAATTTACTTTTTTTAAAGGTTAGGAATCCAATTGCAAATTTTTTTAATTAAAAGTAAATATATTTTTGTCTTTTTCATCAAATAAGAATTAATTGTGCACCAAAATATAATTATAGGTTAGGGACCATTTGCGCCAGAAAAAGGTAAAGGTTAGGGACCATTTGCGCCAATTGAAAGAAAGATGTAACTTGACAATTTTACCCCCACTAATAAAGACAAAAACATTGATAGGGACCATTTGCGCACCAAAATGAAAGGTTTCTTAACAGACTTTTAACGGAATCCGTCCACAAGGACCATTTCCGCACCTAAATGGATAGGTTAGGGACCATTGCGCCAAAAATGAAAGGTTAGGGACCATTTGCGCACTAACATGATACGTTAGGGACCATTTGCGCCAATTTCCTTTATAAAAAGTAATTCATTACAACACAAAAAGTAGGGAGTAAGATCTAAATATCAGTTAAAATTTTTTATAAGCTCATTGATAAGTGTAAGCAAAGCTGCTCTATTAAAAAAAAAGTCAAATTACAACGTGTTATCTTTTTAAGTAAAAGTGTCATATCATGTCACTTTCTAATGCAAAACTTTAATTCATATTCATATTTGCATTTTTATAAAAACAGTGTGTGCATATCTCTGTTTGATTTTCACACAATCTGTAATGTCCAAAGTTGTGACCACCGTGGTTGATCTAAAGTTGAATTTTCATATATACTAACACAAACAAAAACCTCAAAAACATCAAATCCACAATAAATTTGCAGTAGCCTTTCAAAGTAGATTGTTTTGATAATTACTTGAAAAGTTGCACATGAAAAGTTATAACCTGGTAAATAAAAACAATGAAGAAGAAATACATTTTATTATCTAAAAATAAATATGCGGCTTCTGAATTTGGCAAAATTAAAGAAGAAGAAACTAATAGAATTGAATCAATTCTGGATTTTATGGAAGATTTGAAGAAGAAGAGTGTCAGGGTGTTGGGGCATTAAGTTTTGAGAGCAATAACTTGTACATTATGGGGGTTAGAAACTATAATTAATATGTTTTTAATTACATTTAACAATATTTACATCGTAAACCCCTTTTTATAATAATTTTCAAAAAGTATATATTTTTTAGTGTATTTATCTAATTACCTATTTATATTATTGTTGAATTCCCAAAATGATAGCCAACATGTACTTCTGGCCTCATCCACATGTGTATATTACATGCACACTTGGATAGCAAAGTCAGGGCACAAGATCACAGCATCTTTCCAAAGAAGGACGGAAGTCCATTGACCGTATGCGCTCCGACCATCAAGTCAATTTTTCAATCAAGACACTAGTATATAGGGGGTTTATATTTGAGTGTGGAAAAGACACATATACAGATGAATAGGCTCGGGGGTCTCCTTACCATTTGCTAGGTAATGGTAGTGATTCTCCCAAGCTAGCCTATGGAGAGGAGTTAGTTATAATAGTTCAAAGGTATGGAGTTGCATCATTCTTCTCAATGAGACATGGCCTTGGTATTTATAGGCCTATGCCATCTGGACAGACTCCTTCGATGCGTGACACATGTGTGATCTTAAAAGCTTACCAACCATATCCGAGGCGCCATGTTGATCTAAGTCCTCTCTTGTTAGAACATCGCCCGACGGTCCTACACCTAAACTTGGCAATATGTTGAGAGCTATAACCTCCGCAGAAGAACTAGAGGTCTGGGAAGGAAAATAACCCCTACCCCCAACAGATGGATTTTGGGAAGCAGACTGAGAAGACATTTTTCAATTTTTAGAAAAAGAATTAGAAGAAATGACAGAAATTTACCTAGAACAAATAAAGAATGGCAAAGAACACCACAAGAAGAGAACCAGAAAAAGCAAAAGGCGTATGTGCGTTAAGTATAAATGAGAGCTAATTCAAATGGTAAGAAGCATTTGTAAATAGGGGCATGGCTCTATTTATAGTTTCTGCCAAAGAAACTGGACCATCAAATGGACATGAACATCATCTGAGCCGTTGACAAGAGGAACAAATCCTACCGTTGAATTTGAAAGGGCACCAAAACAAAATTCGTAAAGGGCCCAGATCTAATACATGCGCTGACTCTTGAACTGAAGCGTTTGGGAGCAGACCAATGGAAAGAAAAGATGGGAGCAATCATGGTGGGTGATTCTTCCTATGCCCACTATGCATCACACATAAATGTGACAATTATGCCACATCACTAACGCACGCATCCCAATCACAAGTAGGGATTGAACACGTTCTCCACTACCCTACATGACATGGAAAGTGTGAAGGTTGAACCAAAGTCCAGAGCCCAATATGAATAATTAGGCTCGGACTTCGTGGACTATTGCTATACCCAAAGTATATAAAATGAGCAAAACAAAGGATAAATGTTTAATATGAATAATCAAAAGCTTATTGTTAATAAGAGAAAAGCTTCGTCTTAATCAAAAGTTCGTAGCCCAATATAATAGTTAGGCTCAAACTTCGGGGACTATTGTTATGCCTCGTTTTTTATACGTGGCAAGTAGGGCCCACAAGAATGCCCATAGGAAGTTTGGTTGGAGCTTTTTCGAACTCACTCTCCTAAAAGCCTTCGACTATCCCCTCGTTATTTAAATACAGTTCGTTTGGCAAAGGACTATTGAAAATATCTCTGACTAAGCAGCACTATTGGGTTCGACTTAGGCCCAACTTATCTTGTCGAAGACTCTGAGCATATCCCTCGTATTATGAGCTAACTGTAAATAATAGAATGCTTAGGGGACCACATAAGGAATCTCCACGTTGCAAAGTTAGTGGCAAGAAGACCATATGAGAATAATAACCATCAAATCTAGTGAATAAGATGGCTAGATCAATGGCCTCCTACCACGTGTCACAGAATCTTCTAGAATTATGAGCCCTACAATAGAAAAGCTATATATGGAATAAAAAGGAGAAAGATCGAAAAGCCCATAGATCTGTAACATCTATAAATAGTCCAAATTTAATCAAAAAAGGCAGAGAATAATTATAAACCTTAGCCAAATTCTTGTTGCTTCAAATCTCAATCCTTAAACGGAAATTATAGAAGGTTGAGTTATTCTTCTAAACAAAGAGGTGGGTGAGGATTTTGTTGGCTTCAATCTTAGTAGTCAACAACGCCTATATAATTTTGGATTGTTGGTGAAAGGATAAATATAGATTCATCCTAATGAGCATGTTTGACAAGTAAGAATTATCTTATTATTAGTATTGGAGATTTGGAGTCCACAATTTGTGCGAACTAAAATTCACAACGAGTTCCTAATGGCGTAGAGGATTGAGCATTGGTTTATCTTGACGCGAGTGATCATCGATTTTCAAAGAAACGGGCATAGAAATCGTATACCTTTCTAATATAATATGTTTTAGAAATCATCTTGACAAGCCGGTCAACGAATTTTAGCCATTTGAAGTCGTCTCTTTAACTTAAAACGACAATCTTTAATTTGTCATGTCTTTTTGTATTTTTGTATTTATTTATCAATTAGAATTTTATTTCAACTACGGTTTCAGTATTTAATAAGTCTTTTCATTCATTGTAGAACGGTAGTTGTTGATTAATATTGTTGTTCTTGGAGTTTCTCCAATTTTATCAATTTAATTCGGTATTCATATGAATCAACGAGTTGAGTTTGGATTAATTTCATTCATATACGTTTCTGCTTGCGTCAGTTCCACAACTTATAAATCAAATAAGTAAAGAATCATCAACCACAATACATACACACAACTTAAAATATATCAAGAAATTGATTAACCACCGTCTAAAGGTATCCAATAATATTTGTGACGTGAAAATAAGAATTGAGAGATTAAAAATAAGAATATTAGATTCATTTTGAATAACCATCCTTAACTCGTCGAAATTTTTTGGCCCCCAACAAAAAGTTCCTAGCTCCGCCACTATGCCAATTCAAGTTCGACGAGTCCCCAATCTACATAATTTTGTGAACAAATCATTCACAAGGATGATAAATACTATTCCAGCATGCTCCTCTCGCAATATTCTTAGCAGTTCCAACTAGAGAGAATATTTTGGCAAGTCTTCAATTAGGTTTCGATCACAATCTCCATAAGTGTATCTAGTTATTTCAACTGAGAATAAAATATCAGTCAGCGTCTTTCTCCAATCATTCACAATATAGCATGAATATCAATTGAAAGAGGATGTACAAGTCACAACTTCTTTAGGGCACCTGGTATATGTACACATTGAATAATGTGCAGCAGGGGTGTTAATATAGGCACGTGGCCTTCGGGTTAAGGAGGTTGGATCGAAAATTATGTACAGGTCCTTTTCAAATAGCTGAACAACTTGAAGGAAACCAGGACACTTTGTTTTGAGCATACTAACATAACCTCTTCCTTTCTTTAACTTGGTCTTTGAGTATGCTGATAAGTTGCTTTTTTAACTGCTGTTTTACTTCGAAATTAGAAGCCAATTTGTTATCCAAATTCTCTTTCATAACAAGAAGTTCAGATTTTTTCATCTCCGCCGCTGCTATCTCAGAATTATTTGAACAGTTTAGGTTGCCTTGAAGTTCTGAGAAACTGGACTTAAGCTGAAACAAGAATCAAACAAGTATCAAGAAAATGATAAGTAAGCATTCATTGAGTTTCTTATAGTTTGCATTCAAGGAGATATGCTTCTTTCTCTTTATGATCAAGGGAGTGTTTAGTGTTGCTGTATGAAGTGAAAGGTCCATACAGGTCCAGCTAAATGGCCTTTCCAAAGGTGACTTATCAAAAAGGACTTGCCTATAATGGCCTTTCCAGCTAAATGCAATTTTGTTAAGGTAAGTAATGATAGATTTTCATTGAGTAGATATATTCCACAACAAAGTAACTCATTCAAGATGAATTTGTAGCACTTTCTTCATATCTTAAAACAAATGAAGATGAAAAGAATGCTGAGTTTCCGTTACCTCATTAACCTGGCTCCTCAGTTTCTTTACTTGTACTTGACATTTATCCACAAAACTGTCCACTTGGGCCCTGAATTCTTCCATTTCACAACTTTGTGAACTATAATACATCTCTTTCTGTTTTTCCAACTCCTCCAACCCTTCTACCTCTTTCTTCAAAGTCCTAAAATAAAGCACTGACAGCATCACCTTACAAAACTAAGCAATTCTCTCACAAGTATGTGGTGTGTGGATATAGATATGCTTTGAGCAAAATATTACTTTTGAAGATCGACTGAAATCAGTGCATACACCTTGCTACTAACCAACGTTTAAAATGGTTTAATCGTGTACAGAGACATTTTAACTCTATGAGGTGAGGCGTAGTGCATTTTGAGGAGTATAGAGTACCCCTAAAAAAATACTAAAATAACTCAAAAAGTTTTAGAAGTACAAGGAATTGCTCATAACCAAAAATATGAAGATAAACTAGAACACAACTCAGCTGCCTTGAGGCTTAGCAGTTAGCATTGAAGTCTCAGTAAATAGAGGCGTAAGCCTTGACGAATGGCACACGAGGGATAAGCTTCGAGATGTTTAGTGAAAGCCTCGCGTGAGGTGTGCACGCGTCACGCAACTTTTCAAGACAATGTTACTAACTAACATTGTTGCAGATTCCTGATAACCAAAATGGAGAAGCCAAAAGTACATTCAAATAGCTACATATTAAACCTTATCCCCAATAACTTGGGGTCATCTACATAACATTTTCATTGAATTAAAAATTTTACACCAATTCATTTAACTTCGACTCAAAATTGCTTCTTTAATAGACAATCCTTTAAATTCCCTACGAAAAATAAGATTCAATTTTCACCCTTAAAAAGTGATGAGAAAAAACGACTATAGAAATCGATGAACAGGCATTACAGAGTTCTTATGTTCAGCAAATGCAATTGACATTTCAAAAAACGAAAAGCCCACAGTCCTCAAGGCCCCAATTCGAAAAAACAAAATCATGTAATAACCTTTTCAGGATACACAACAAAAACTGAAAATCCTAAAAATACAATTAATTAACAAATTCGATGTAATGTAACAAACGAATACCTAAATTTCTGGAGTTTACGAGGGTAAGCAGAATCATGGCTGTCGATTTGAGACTTGAGAGAAGAAATGACAAAGTGTTGGTAAGAGATTTTACAGTCGAGTTTTAGGCAGCGCTGTTCCATGGATCTGATATTGGATATCTTTGTGGCTAATAACTGAGATTTACCCTTCTGAAGCTCTTTCTCGGCCTGTATAAAATTTGTAAATTTAATCTAATTGCAGATTTTTTTTTTTCAAATTTTTCAAATTGAAAAGAATATAAAGGGAAATTAATGAAGTAAACCTGAAGGAGAGAGAGGCGTTGGTTTCTGGTCTGCTCCATTTGTTCCAGCCTTTCACGGAATGCTGATGGAAGCGCCATTGCAGAAACTGAGTGAGAAGAAGAGGTTGATTGGGAATTTGAAATGGGGTGGAATTTATGTGTGGGGGACGGGAGTTGGCGGTCCGATAAATCGCGATATACAACATAATGCGATTTTAGCCCAAAAATCTAGAATCGTTGGTGATTTCAAACCTGATTACTGGGATTATAGAAGTGAGGTACCTAACATTTGACGAGTATTTCAATTTGGTTCCAGACCTTTAAAAAATAGCATTTACATACTCAGCCTTTCAATTTGATAGCACTTCTGTCGCTAGAGAACAATTTTACAAGGGGTATTAACGCCACAATTTTTTGTTATTACACCATTTTTTAATTGCACTAAAGTTCTCCAACTTTTGCTAATTGTCTCACTTATATCTTAAACCTTTTTTCGCTGCATTCTTACCCTCAAATTTTCATTAAATAGTACATTTGGTCCTTGATGAAGATTTTCATATAAAGAGTTCGTTGTGATAGCATAAAAAGACTTATTTACCCATCATAGTTCTAAATAAACAAAAAACAACAAATACCAAAGTACAATAGAATATTTATCCGCCATTTCAAAGCACGCTAACAGAATATTTGAACAAAAACCATCATAAGAGACATATGTGCTAATTAATTGAAGATTGAGGATAATGAATGCGATGAACAAATGGTGAAAACATAAATGCGACAATAAACAGAGATTGTGAACCTTTAGTGCAATTAAAATTGGTAAACAAAAGAAAGTGGTGTCAATATAACCACATTTTTGCAAGTCAAATATTGGTGCAAAGACGATTTCATCTCGTACTTTAGATAAATAAAAATTAATAAGTAATAGGAAAAGAGAGGAAAAATAGAAATTGGTATGTTAAGGATAAAAAACCATATTGCTAGCTTAAATATAAAAATGAACATCGACATATCAAGTTATTGGAATAGTCCTCTTAACAAAGTTAATTTTTTAACCAAAAGAGGAACGACCAATAAACAAAGACAAAGAAAACCCGTGAATACCATGTTACAGAAACTCTCTAGAGCCCCGAGAAAGAAGTTAGGGGCGACGGTATGCACAGACAACATCTTGGTGAGGAATTTCGCTATTGCGAAACCAACAGTGTATGGAATCCCGCTGCTAAGATGTCCTGCGAAATTTTGAGCGACAATGAACAAAATTAAAATAAAAATTTAAAGGTTATCTTGCAAAATGACCAACACTTAACTGTATTAAACCTAATTGTATTACCCTTAACTGAAGTTATTAAGGGGACCTTTGGGTTAAAGAAATTATGCTTTACAAAAGAATCTTCCCAAAATCATGCAACATAAGGATGTTTAAAGTTTTTTTTAAAAAAAAAAAAACTTATATAGTCTGGATATGAATCTTTAACATTTGTTCAAATTCTTATAAAGAGAGATCAAGTCGGGTTTTACATTATATGACAACTTGGAAGGAGCGTACAACGTATTGTTGGAAATTGGTTTAAAATGTCGAGAAATTAACTAAGTGACTCCGTGTCAACTTGGCCAAATATACAAGACCCGACCCAATCCGTTTAGGCAAATTTGTTTGCCACTTGACGACGCTTGGGGCAACGCCCGGGAGCGAGATCGACCTGCCCGGTCGGTCGCGGGGTCGAGGGGCGCCCCTGTGAGGGGGCTCGGGGCAACGCCCCTGGACAAAAAAATTCAGATTTATACGCATGTTTAAAGGGTATATTTGGCATCTCGAAACTAATATCGAATGAATGAGAAATTACGAAAAAGGACAAAATCGGGTCAAAGTTTGACCCATGCGATCGCATGGTTGATTTTCATCTGCGATCGCAAGTTGCTTAATTTTTAGCGAGAATGTATTTTGGTCCTTCCATGCGATCGCAGGAGGCAAAGCCTTGCGATCGCATGGTTATTCTGGATGAAGTATTGTTCTATTTTTTGTGCCATGCGATCGCAGCTTGGTTAAACCATGTGATCGCATAGGTTTGCGTGAACAGACATGTCCTTTTGAAGGGTTGCACGATTTGGTTCATTCTTTTCGTTTCCAACCAACTCTCCAACGTTAAAAGGGTACGTGGACGTCCATTCGCAGAGTTTTTGATACGAAACGTATTGCGAACATAAAGCACTCATATTTTCATCTTTGAACCAATTTATTGCATTTAAGTTGCACAAAATCTGGTTTTCCATTTCATTCATCCGTTGGAGTACAAAGCCATCCTTGGTTCATTTGTACTTGAGTTTTTGTTGTGCTACAAAACTCAAACGAAACCGTTGTATCTTGGGAGTCATTTGCCAAAGACCGAAAGCACCTTGCGGGACAATATTGACTTAAGGACAAAGAGTTCAACTCTTGCCTCGGTTAATTCATCCTTTCGATATTTTCGGTTCTTGATTATTGCTTTGGGTCACTTCCACATAAATTCCGCCAACAATCTTAAGTCAATATTTTCGTTGCAGTATTTTTGTGGTAAGTAATTGGTTTGGTTGATCTTCTGTTTTACGTAAACAGAAATGAATTCGAATGATAATTTGAATGAGGGAACTTCTGAAGGAAGTATCCCTACCGGTGTGATTCATCCTCGGTTGTGACTCGGTTGTGGCTACCCCTACTACCGTTCATTCAAGCTCCGTTCCACATGGGGAAAACCGGAGAAGTTCATTGGGGTTGAGTTTAAGAGATGGCATCAGAAAATGCTCTTCTATCTCACGACCCTCAACTTGGCAAAATTCTTGAATGAGGATCCTCCCGCTATTCAAGAAGGAGAAAACAATCGGGCATCATTGATAGCGTTGGATGCTTGGAAACATTCAGATTTCTTGTGCAAGAATTATATTC
Organism: Forsythia suspensa; assembly: GCA_023638005.1. Taxonomy (NCBI): domain Eukaryota; kingdom Viridiplantae; phylum Streptophyta; class Magnoliopsida; order Lamiales; family Oleaceae; genus Forsythia; species Forsythia suspensa. Next base: position 22,222,115 of record CM042663.1, read on the forward strand.
TGAATGGCTTGGACAACACTTTGTACAATGTGTATTGTTCAAGCAATCGGCAAAGGACCTATGAGATTCTTTGGAAAAGAAATACAAGGCGAAGATGCGGGAACAAAGAAGTTCATCGTGGGAAGGTTTTGGACTACAAGATGGTAGATTCAAAGCCGTGTCGGTCAAGTGCAAGAGTTGCGAGATCATTCTTCATGACATTCACGCGGAGAATATGTCTCTAAGTGAATCATTTCAAGTGGCTGCAATCATTGAGAAACTTCCACCTATGTGGAGGGACTTCAAGAACTATCTCAAGCATAAACGCAAGGAGATGAACATTGAAGAGCTTGTGGTCCGACTAAGGATTGAAGAAGACAATCAAAGTTCGGACAGGCGTGTTGGAAATAGCATACCACAATCAAGGGCTAATGTTGTGGAATCCAACAACAACAACAACAAAGGAAAGAAGAGAAAGCATTCCGTTGAATCTTCCAAGAAGAATGCAAAGAAGTTCAAGGGCAATTGCTATAATTGTGGAAAGGCTGGACATCGCTCCGTTGATTGTCGCAAACCAAAGAAGCAAGCCCAAGCAAACATAGCCGAATCTGATTCCATATCAAATGGTATATCTGACATGAATTTATCGGCGGTTGTTTCTGAATGCAACAATGTTGGAAATCCCATGGAATGGTGGGTTGATATGGGTGCAACCCGTCACATATGTGCTGATAAGGATATGTTCACATCCTACATTCCAACCGAGGGAGAAAAGCTATTCATGGAGAACTCCTCATCATCCAAAGTTGAAGGACAAGGCAAAGTGATATTGAAGATGACATCGAGGAAAGGAACTTAGCCTCAACAATGTTCTTCATGTCTGGGATATTCGCAAGAACCTTGTGTCGGGGTTCTTTGTTAAGCAAGAATGGCTTTAAGTTAGTCTTTATTTCGAGATAAGTTTGTACTTACCAAGAACAATATGTATGTTGGCAAAGGTTATGTAAAAGATGGACTATTCAAAATGAATGTCCTAACCATTTATCATCGAAAGTTATGAATAAAGCGCCATCTTCCGTTTATATTCTTGAGTCATCTAATTTATGGCACCATAGATTAGGACATGCAAACTTTAATTCAATACGTAAGTTGATAAATTTAAGTTTACTTCCGAATATGCATTTTAATAATGGTAAATGTGAAACATGTGTAGAGGCAAAAGCGGCCAAAGCACCTTTTCATTCGGTTGAACGAACCACAACACCTTTAGAACTAATTCACACGGATGTGTGTGATTTAAAGTTTGTACAAACAAGAGGTGGTAAAAAGTATTTCATCACGTTCATAGATGATTGTACAAGGTCATTATTACGTATACTTGTTGAAAAGCAAAATGAAGCTTTGGAAGTGTTCAAACACTACAAAAGCGAAGTTGAAAATCAACTTGGAAAAGCGAATAAAAATGATTCGTAGTGATAGAGGTGGAGAATACGTTGCACCATTTGAGGAATTTTGTGCGAATTTGGAATCATTCATCAAACTACTCGCACCTTATTCACCTCAATCAAATGGGATTGCTTTGAGCGTAAGAATCGAACTCTAAAAGAAATGATGAATGCAATGCTAATAAGTTCGGGCTTACCTCAAAACTTGTGGGGAAAGCCATACTTTCTGCAAATCATATCCTAAATAAGATACCACACAAGAGTAAAGTTGAATCACCTTACGAGTTATGGAAAGGTCGGAAACCTTCCTACAAATATTTCAAAGTGTGGGGGTGCTTAGCAAAAGTACAAATACCCAAACCTAAACAAGTTAGGATTGGACCAAAGACAATTGATTGTGTCTTTATTGGATATGCAATCAATAGTAGTGCATATCGATTCTTGGTTCATAAATCTGAAGTACTTGATGTACATGAAGGCACGATTATTGAATCAAGAAATGCGGTCTTCTTTGAAGACAAATTTCCGTGTAAAGAAAAGGAAGCAAGTTCAGTTAAACGAACTTATGATAATAGAAATGACGATAATCTTCAAATAAATGAAGAACCGAGGGCGTAGTAAAAGGCAACGAATTCTTAAGACATTCGGTCCAATTCAGTAACCAATTTACTTGAAAATGATCGAGGACATTTGATGAAGCAATGTCCACTCCGAATCTCCTTTTTGGAAAGAAGTCAGACGTAATGAAATTGAATCCATCATGAGTAACCATACTTGGGAATTGGTTGAACTCCTCCCAGGAAAACAAAGCTTTAGGTTGTAAATGGATATTCAAAAGAAATTGAAATCGGATGGATCAATAGATAAATACAAAGCTAGATTGGTAGCCAAAGGGTATAGACAAAGGAAAGACTCGATTTCTTTGATACTTATTCACTGTGACAAGAATCACGTCTATACGTGTCTTGATTGCAATTATGGCATTGCATAATCTTGAAATACATCAAATGGATGTTAAAACTGCGTTTTTAAACGGTGAATTAGAAGAAGAAATCTATATGGAACAACCCGAAGGGTTTGTTGCATCGGGAAATGAAAAGAAGGTGTGTAAACTTGTAAAATCCTTATATGGATTAAAACAAGCACCGAAGCAATGGCATGAAAAGTTTGATAAAACTATGTTGTCAAATGGCTTCAAAATCAATGAATGTGACAAATGTGTCTACATTAAAAACACACCCGATGAATATGTGATCGTATGCCTATACGTTGACGATATGCTAATTATGGGAAATAACTCAAAAGTCATTTCCTCGACTAAGAAAATGTTAACAAAATATTTTTACATGAAGGACATGGGAGTGGCGGATGTGATATTAGGGATTAAAATCTCTAAAACATCCGATGGTTTGTCATTATCTCAATCTCATTATGTTGAGACTATACTTAAGAAATTTAAGGCGTATGACGATAAACCAGTTAAGTCACCAGTTGACCTAAGTATACACTTAGCCAAGAATACTGGTGAGCCCGTATCTCAATTAGAATATTCGCGTGTCATAGGCAGTTTGATCTACATTACCAAGCCGCACAAGACCGGATATAGCATACATAGTCAACAAGTTGAGTAGATTCACTAGTAATCCAAATGTTGAACATTGGAAGGCATTAAACCGAGTTCTTAGATACTTAAGACACACAGTTGAATATGGATTACACTACTCAAGATATCCCACGGTGTTAGAAGGATATGCCGATGCAAATTGGATATCTGACACTAAGGATTCAAAATCCACAAGTGGTTATGTATTTACCATTGGAGGTGGAGCCGTATCCTGGAAATCGTCTAAACAAACATGTATAGCTCGATCCACAATAGAATCTGAGTTTATTGCTTTAGACAAAGCCGGAGAAGAAGCAGAATGGCTTCGTAATTTCCTTGAAGAAATTCCATGTTGGGAAAAGCCAGTTTCTACAATTAATATACATTGCGATAATCAGTCGGCAATAGCAAGGGCACAAAACAGTATGTATAATGGTAAGTCTCGACATATCCGTCGAAGACATAATACCATTAAACAGATTAATATCGAATTGTATAATCTCTATTAACTATGTAATGTCAAAAGAGAATTTGGTGATCCTTTGACGAAAGGACTTGCAAGAGATCAAGTATACCATCTTTCGAGGGGAATGGGCCTAAAGCCTATTGAATAGAATTACTATAACGGAAACCCAACCTTGTAGATTGGAGATCCCAAAATCTTGGTTCAATGGGAGAACTAAGTTATAAAAGATTTGGAATAAAGCACTTATTTCCATTCCTAACTTTTAAAGTGCTATGTCAATTATGTATAAGGATAAGTATACATACTTTTAATGATTCAAAACCTTGAAGTGGAAAGGTAAGAGATCACCTATATAAGTGTGAAGTGGGGCGCTTCTCACGAGAATTCGAGGCTTAATTCTCTTAGAGTACTTATGAAACCAAGAGTTGTCCGGGGCAAAATGGACACAACCATGAGAACCGAATTGGTTAGATGAGTTATGGTGTTGGTACAATTGTTTGGGTTTACGAGCGGTGGATAGTTCAAAAACATCGTGTTCATCGACTAGCCTAGTAAATCCGATTGTATTCAACTAAAGAAGGTTCAAAGCCACAAGCTACCTATCTTGATGCTATGACTTGTCGTTTGTACTCCATTGTTAGAGTCTGCATTTCATTGCATTTCATTTGTATCGTGTTTTGCGTATCAAGGAATATCCATTCATGTGGGGGATTGTTGGAAATTGGTTTAAAATGTCGAGAAATTAACTAAGTGACTCTGTGTCAACTTGGCCAAATATACAAGACCCAACCCAATCCGTTTAGGCAAATTTGTTTGCCACTTGACGACGCCGAGGGCAACGCCCGGAGCCGGAGATCGACCGCCGGTCGGTCGCGGGGTTGAGGCGGCGCCCTCGTAAGGGCTCGGGGGCAACGTCCCTGGACAAAAAAATTCAGATTTATCTGCATGTTTAAAGGGTATATTTGGCATCTCGAAACCAATATCGAATGAATGAGAAATTACGAAAAAAGACAAAATCGGGTCAACGTTTGACCCATGCGATCGCATGGTTGATTTTCATCGCGATCGCAAGTTGCTTAATTTTTAGCGAGAATGTATTTTGGTCCTTCCATGCGATCGCAGAGGCAAAAGCCTTGCGATCGCATGGTTATTCTGGATGAAGTCTTGTTCGATTTTTTGTGCTATGCGATCGCAGCTTGGTTAAACCATGCGATCGCATAGGTTCGCGATGAAAATGACATGTCCTTTTGAAGGGTTGCACAATTTGGTTCATTCCTTTTCATTTCCAACCAACTCTCCAACGTTAAAAAAAGGGTCGTGGACGTCCATTCTGCAGAGTTTTGATACGAAACATATTGCAAACATAAAGCACTCATATTTTTCATCTTTGAACCAATTTATTGCATTTAAGTTGCACAAAATCTGGTTTTCCATTTCATTCATCCGTTGGAGTACAAAGCCATCCTTGGTTATTTGTACTTGAGTTTTGTTGTGCTACAAAACTCAAGCGAAACCGTTGTATCTTGGGGAGTCATTTGCCAAAGACCGAAAGCACCTTATGGGCAATATTGACTTAAGGACAAAGAGTTCAACTCTTACCTCGGTTAATTCATCCTTTCGATATTTTCGGTTCTTGATTATTGCTTTGGGTCACTTCCACATAAATTCCGCCAACACGTATGACAATCAATGCTCGAGCAAGCAAAAACATGCTTGAGTGAAACAAAGAAAAGAGGTTGCAAGCAGCTCGAGCTTACTCTTTAGCTTGAACACAGAATACGCTCGAGCATACTCTATAGCTGCTTGCAACAGCTTGTGTCTGCGAATGCATAGTCTGCAAATCTGCGGGAATTTCAATTCTTTCAAATGAACTGATTATTCTACTCGTGAAGCATCACATTTTTTCGAACAAGAGGGGTCAAATGATTATAAATAAGTGCATTTAAAGGATTAGAAGTAGATATAACAAATATATGTGATATCATCAAACTTGCAATCTCTCTTCTTCCATTTTTATAAACCTTAAATCATTGTTTTTTATTTATATTTGGTTATTACTTGTGTGGTTCGTACGAAATATGTGATAAAAAGTATATTTGATTAGTTAAGCCAAACAAGTTGTAATAATTATAAGGGATAATTGCATATTTGGTCCTCAACTTTTCAAAAATATTTGAGATATGCCCCTAACATTAAAAAAATCCCAGCGTTTGAAAAACTTGGCATAGTAGGTGTTTATGACGAAATTGTCCTTCATTTTAAATAAACAAAAAAATGAAAAAAATGAAAAAAATGATTGAAAAATAACCAAATTTACCCCTAAAAAAAAAAGTAAAAAGTAACAAAGTGGCCCTCCTTTTTTATCAAACTTAAAAAAAAATGAGAGAAACAAAAACTAGTATCGACAACAATAATAATAATAATAGCAAGTAACCGGTGTACGGGGGAGTGAGAATGCGGGCTTGGGGAAAATAGGTTTCCAACATACGGGAGCCCTGAAATAAATCTCGGATCTGGCTTGGAACCTTTGCGAACCCTGAAATGGCAGCCTAAGCCCACGATGTAGTAGCGGTCGCCATTAAAGGCGGCAACGCCATTCTCAACTTTCTTGAAATATCCAACGTGCTGCCGCGTCCCGCCTTGTGTTCTCCACGCGACGTCTAGGCTTCCTGAAATATGTTTAAAGTGTATAAAGTTGGAGATGAAAATCAGTTAAGTAAAAAGATTGTAATACATAGAAGTGATAGAGTGGAGAATATTTCACATGTGAATTCAATAGTTTTTGTGAACAACATAACATAATACATCAATGTTGTGTACTTCGTACTCCCGAACAAAATGATATGGCTGAAAGAAAGAATAGAACATTTCTAGAAAAAATAAATACTATGTTATTAAATGCTAATTTGTTATTTTAATTTATGGGGTGAAACATTACTAGTGTGTGTCATATTGTAAATAGAATTACTTTAAAAAACAATAAGACTTCTCCATATGATTCATAGAAAGGTAGAAAATTAAACATTGAATATTTTAAAGTATGGAGGTGTTTTGCATAATTGTAAGAATGCAGACCCTAAAAGGACAAAAATAGGTGTTAGAGGTATTAAATATGCTTTGGTGGGATATATTTCAAATAGCAAAGCATGTCGACTTTTAAACTTAGAATCCAATGTGATAATAGAATACCTAGAAGTTGAGTTGTTTCAGAATTTATTAACATCTGGAAATAATTCTCAAAATCCTAACAAAACTAAGTGGAGATTCATATCCCTGGTAAATTTCTAGATGAAACATCTCATGATGATATTAATGAGTCTAATGAACCTCGAAAAAGTAAGAGAGATCGAGAAATAAAAGATCTAGGATCTAGTGAGATTGACTCTGAACTTATTTACATCTACTTGGTAGAAAGAGCAAGAACGTTATAACAAATAATTTATTTGTTCTTCAAGTTAATAATAATCCTACAATTATGTAAACAAACGATGTCTTCAAGGGACTCTAACATTGGAAAAATGTCATTAGAGATGAAATGAATTCAATTATGTCAAACAATACGTGGAAACTTGTTGATCTACCATTCGGCTCTAAATCTATTAGTTATAATTAGGTGTTAGGATAAAGTATGACTCTATTTGGTGCTCTTTGATAAGAGCGTTTTGTGCACTTATTCGAGACATTTAAACTAAGCTTTTATCTTGTCATATCATTAATTTTATACTTAATTTAGTGTATTATTCTTTATATTTCAATTTTGCATCTGTTTATAAACAATTTGAGAAGAATGGACGAAAAGAGAAACAATTTGGTAAATATTTAGAGAATATGTGAATTCAATTTCACTCAATTGAAAGTTGAATGACCAAATTGGAGATTGTGAAAAGTTGAAAGACCAAATTGATCAAAACCCAAAGTGGATGACCAAAACAGTAGAATTGAAAATTATAAGCTGGACGAGGGCCCAGCACTATTCATCACAAGTAGTATACAATTTTACATACTTGGGCGATCGTCTAGTAATGGCCTGGGCGATCGCTCAGGCTATTTCTGACCTGTAGATGTTTTTCTTCCTTTTTGATTCTAATCTAGTTTTGAAACTTTTGGCCCATGATTATAAGAATTTTTGGGCATATTTTGGGCACAATTAGAAAAATATAAATATGAGTTATTATCTCATAACAGAAGAGCCAAATTATGGCAGATCAAGAGTCAATTTTTGGAGAAAAACAAAAAGAGAAACAAGAAACGAAGATCAAGAATTACTCTTTCAAGAATTCAACGAAGATCAAGATCGAGATTTCTTCTCTTTCAAGTTTTCTTCATATCCGGGTGATAACTTCTATGTTTTATTTTTTCTTCTTATTAGTATGTTAGGCTAAATTCTTTTAGTGTTAGGATCATGATGAAGCTTGTAACATGATCATTTAATTCCTTGAACCTAGTTTTTGATATCTAAGAATGTTTTTAATTCTAAATAATTGATTTTGATTTCTCTTCATCTACAATTATGTGCACAATAGTTTTATGAGTCTTGTGACTTATTTTACCATCAAGAGCTTGAAAATAAGTTATACATAGTATCAATTGTCGTAGAGTCCGATAGAGATAGAGATATACCTCTATACTTTACGTGATCTTTAAGTATTCATAAATTCTAATGTAACTACATTGGGGACAATGTAATGTTTTAGTTTGAGGTAGATTAAGTATCAAGATACTTAATTGATTAATTTTGAATTTGCTTATTTTTTGGGTCTCAGATATTCTTTGAATTTTGTTTTTCAAATATATATATATATATATTTTCAAAAAAAAAAAAAGTTTCTTTGTCGAACTATTGTTGAATATATTATCATCAATGATGATATTTGTTTGAATTTGAGTACGTTTTTAGTTAGAATATTAGACAACACCTAAATTGTGATTTTACTTAAATACTTATCCATGTTAGATTAGATTAACAGAGCACGTAGCCACTATTGACTTATCATTTATTAGAAACATGACTTGAGTGTATGAGTTAATACTATTGACTTAGGATTATTGTGAAAAATATGTTCTTAAATCCTTAGACTAGTAACCAAACTGTTTGAGAAAAGTTTGGAGGTGTTAAAGTTAGTACATGTGTTATAGAATTTTGATGGAATGGGTATTCTGAGGAATAGGTTGTGGTCAAGGAATCTAAACCGAGTACTACTCACTGTTGATAAAAATAAAATAAAATAAAATATCTGACTCGAACAATTAAGCATGTTAGGGTATTTTAAAACCTGGTACCCTATGGTCATCTGACTTGGGAGTCATCGGTCCAAAGCTCGCTACATGGGTCACATAGAAAGCTTATAGGAGAGAAGCATTGCACACAAGATGTAAGACTGTTTATATTAATTAAATAAATAAAAAGAGTTAGAAATACTCGGTAAAGATTGCTAGGTTAGGACTTCAGAGACTGAAGATACGAATTTAGAAATCACTCACATCCTAATTCTAAGAATCCAAGTTTCTAATTTTTACCACTTTATTTGAAAAAGCATTGTGTTGATCAATATGAACCAAATTTAATAGAATGCCTCGGGATTGGAGAGAAAAGTATTAGAAGTGTGATAATTTACGAGAAGTGTAAGGAATAAATGACTACAAAGGGTTCGGGATTGTAAAAATATCAAAAACACAATATTAGTCGTGGTCTAATACAAGTGTAAGTTCAATATCTGGCTATTCACACATTCACAAAAGATCGAGCATCGGATAAGTAAAAATTTATTTGTTGTGTTTTTAATCTCTTTCTAAAAGTGTTGCTTTATTTTCAAACTTAAGGCATTTGGTAAGAAATTTAACATTAACTCAATTTTTGATAATTCTTTTAGCTTAGTTTAAATTTGTAGTTTTTTTTTTGTTCGAGGAAGAACAAATATTTAGTTTGAGAGTGTTTGATAAGTGCATTTTGTGCACTTATTCGAGCATTTAAACTAAGTTTTTATTCCGTTATATTATTGATTTTATACTTAATTTAGTGTATTATTCTTTATATTTCAGTTTTGGACCTGTTTATAAGCAATTTGAGAAGAATGAAAAAAAAGAGCAACAATTTGTCAAATATTTAGAGAATATGTGAATTTAATTTCACTCAATTGAAAGTTGAAGGATCAAATTGATCAAAAGCCAAAGTGGAGGACCAAAATAGCATAATTGGAAATTATAAGCTAAGCGATCGCCCAACTTATAGCTGGGCGAGCGCCCAGCACTATTCATCACAAGCAGTATACAATTTTACATACCTGGGCAATCGCCCGTGAATGGCCTGGGCGATCTGATCTACGGATGTTTTTCTTTTATTTTTGAATTCTAATCTAGTTAGGAAACTTTTGGACCACGATTTTAAAGATTTTTGGGATATTTTGGGCACAATTAGGAAAATATAAATATGAGTTATTAACTTATAACAAGAGAGCTAGATTATGGCCGATCAAGAGCCATTTTTGGGAGAAAAACAAGAAACGAAGATCAAGAATTACTCTTTCAAGAATTCAACGAAGATCAAGATCAAGATTTCTTCTCTTTCAAGTTTTCTTCATATCCAAATGATTGCTTCTATGTTTTATTTTTTCTTCTTATTTTCTTCTTCTTAGTATGTTAAGCTAAATTCTTTTAGTGCTAAGATCATGATGAAGCTTGTAACATGATAATTTAATTCTTTGAACCTAGTTTTTGAAATTTAAGCACATTTTTAATTCTAAATAATTGATATTGATTTTTCTTCATCTACAATTATGTACGCAATAGTTGTATGAGTCTTGTGACTTAATTTACCATCGAGAAATTGAAAATAGGTTATACATAGTATCAATTGTCGTAGAGTCCGATAGGGATACAGATATACCGCTATGTTTTACATTATCTTTAAGTACTCACAAATTCTAATGCATGTTCGCATCCGTCATAGAGATATAGTTGGGTCATAAATAGAGATATATTTAATTCTAATCGAGAGAGATTGTCGAACAAATTAGGAATATTGGTCTTCATAATTAATTCATGTTATCAAATTCAACGGTTCGGTTAAAAGGAATTGGTATAAGTGGATTCGGGATCCTAGTACGCTTTCTTTTCCAACTTTAAAGTAATTATTCTCTAATTGAATCTAGGGATAATTGCATCAAAGGTCTCAAACGTTTCAAAATCGTTGGGGATATGCCCTTAACCTAAAATAATTGAATCAAACGTCCCCAACGTTTTAAAAAATAGGCATGAGAGTCCCTCTTCACACTTTCCGTCAAATTTTGCCGTTAAAATAGAAGTGTGGACTGCACGCACAATTTTATTCCAAAAAAGGCAATTGGGAATGGTAGGGTAAAAGTGCCAAAAGAGACAGTTGATCCCTCCTATCCTTCTCCCTCTTCTCCTTCACTCTATTTTCCTCCTCCACTTCTACGAGACCCACGACAAAGATAGTTTCTATATTTATCAATTGACACTTTAGATGTTGAAGAGGCTTGGCCACTTGGTTTAGCATCAGATATGGATCTTACGCCTCCTGAGCTTGTTGTGGTTGTTTCTTCTGGTTTGGGACCCTGGGAGTGATAAACCATCAAACGTGAGTTGAAGCTAAAATATCAGGCATCGAGAAAGAAACAAAAAAATATATATATAAAGCAGAACTAAAGATGAAATGCGGTGAAAAACTTTAAAAATAATGCATCTTGAACAACACGGAATTGGAAGTACATATAATTTACAACGACAAGGTAACTTGACTTTTGGTAAGTTGAAAATTCTTAAGTTTCAAAAGGCTTGATCATCGAGCAATGGTACCAGTTTCTTTACCATGTAAATAACTAAACTTAGTCAAAGGTTCTTAATTGATTGATTCGATTCAGTTTTATATCCCTGGATTGGGATTTAGCAACTTCCACCAAAAATAAATATAATATGATCGTTTTAAGATCTACCTTGAAGAGTCCATTTACTCAAACCAATATTTATTCTTCAATGCTCCCTTTGAATCCATTCAAGAACAATGCAAAAGAAGACGAAAAAACAATTGAAATTTTTTGAATAAATAAATCTCTTTCTAATTCTCACGTCTTGTTATCTTTATCATTCCTTCAATTCAACTCTTCTAACCGCATTACGTTATACATAAAGAAAAAAATAATACTTCTTCAATATTTCCCTCCAAACAAAACCCCATTTCCCGCCAAGAGTCTTGTTTTTCTTTAATAGAATGCCAAATCTCAACTCAAGATTTCTTTATTCAAGAAAACATAAAGAAACAATATTTTCTCTTGAATAAAATAATGATCTTGGAGCAAGAATATTTAAAGGATCCCATTTATTGATTTGTTCAACCCTTATAACGATGACAGAGGTGCTCCACTCATCTTCTTCCTCTTCTTCTCCTTCAATATCCACACCTACCAACATTGCCACATTGTTTCATCGAGACTCGGTCATATGCGCTTGAGGAGGGGCTTTCACGGTGTGACGGGTGGTGACATAGAAGAGGAGGAGGAAAATAGAGTGAAGGAGAAGAGGAGAAGGTCGGGAGGATCAACTGTCTCTTTTGGCACTTTTGCCCTACCATTTCCAATCGCCTTTTTGGAATAAAATTGCGTGCAGATCCACACTACTTTTTTAATGGTGAAATTTGACGGAAAGTGTGAAGAGGGACCTCCCATGCCCATTTCTTAAAACTTTGGGGACGTTTGGTGCAATTATTTTAGGTTAGGGGCATATCTCCAATGATTTTGAAACGTTGGGGACTTTTGATGCAATTATCCCTTTAATCTATTATTTGTTTGACTTATAATTATTTATTATTTTTAGTTAAGAATTTAATTTGTTTAAGAAACCAAATTTCCAAAGTTAATTTGATTCGGTTAAGGTTATTATAAATGTAATGAACTATTTAAATATCTGTGGGTACGATACTTCGACTCATAATCTTCTTTATTACTTGTAAGATCCGTACACTTGCGGAATATTAAAGATATAAAATCGTTGACACTCTTCTCACTTTTGAAGTTAGAATAGTACGTAGTCAAATATTATCGACAAATTGAAGGAATTGATTATTTTGACATATATGCACATGTACGTAGAACGCGATTAAGATTTTATTTGCATCAACATCCATATATTATATTTATGTTCATAAAATGGATGTAAAACAGTTTTCTTAAATGAAGATCTCGATGAAGAAATTTATATGGAACAACCGAGAAGGTTTGTTTTGTTAGGATTGGAGCAATAAATAAAGGTTGAAAAATAAAGAACACGATGATTTATACAAATTCGCCTCAATATGAGACTACGTCCTGTCTTCAGCTGCTGCATTATTTTCACTATAATGAATTATGATCTTTGTTTACAAGAGATCAGTCTTATATATAACAACCCAATGAAGGTTCCCTATTATAATAAAATTATAAGGCAACCCAATGAAGGTTCCCTAATTATAATGAAATTTCCCTAATTATAATGAAATTTCTAGGATAACCCAATGAATGTTCCCTAATTATAATAAAATACTAGGACAACCTAGTTATAAAAGTCGGTCCGCACTCAGCTCCGCGTAGCGCAACAAATTAAGCTCCACAACTTAACATGTTCTACCTGAAAATGAGAATAAAGTATGTAAGCTTAATAAATCTTTATACTATTTGATGATAAATATTTTTTCTCTTCCTACGAGCACGGCGGCGACAATGGTGGAGACCTACAAAAGGTGGCAGGATTTTTTTTTCCGTGTCCACTCCGGTGTGATAATTAGTATATGATTAAAATATTTGTGCTGAATAGCAATATGGAGTGTATAAGAGTTGTGTTCTGTTTTTACCTAGGGGTTGGCCTCTATTTATAGGGATGGCATGTAGTTATTGATGACGAATGTCCCTTCATCTCTCCCATTTGATAAGGGGTGTCCCTTCATCTCCCTCATTATTAGAATTTAATGAGGGATGTTTCATCTTTTCAATTTGTTGAGAGATGTTTCGTCTTCTCGATAATAGGTGGTAACTGTCATTCCATGAATTGCCTGTCTAGCTAACTTGACGACAGTTGAGTTATTGCAGTCTATCTGTCAGAAGCGTGCTCATGAGACCAATTAGGCAGGCGAATCATTGAGGCGGGCGTGCCAAGACGTGCCACCATAGGTAAATAACATATAACAACTGTCATTATTTATATCATAATAAGCCCCTCTACTTTTCATAGACTGTCATCAATGGGAAGTAGAAATAATCTACCACACATGCTTCTTTCTAAATTTTTCAGACAGAGATTCATCTCCTTGATTTTCAGATAGAAGCCCATTGGCCTTATTTTTTAGACAGAGGCTCATCGCCTTATTTTTCAGACAGAGGCTCATCGCCTTGATTTTTAAACAAAGGCTCATCGCCTTATTTTTCAGACAGAGGCTCATCGCCTTGTTTTTCAAACAGATGTTCATTGCCTTGATTTTCAGCAGGACTCGTTGCCTAGCCTTATTTTTTCAGTATGACTCATAGCCTAGCCTTGTTTTTTCGCAAGACTCGTAGCCTAGTCTTATTTATTAAATAATGGCTATCGCCTTGATTTTTAAACATAGGCTCATTGCTTTGTTTTTCAATGGTGGCTATCACTTTAATTTTTAAATAGTGGCTATTGCATTGATTTTTAAACATAGGCTCATCGCCTTATTTTTCAATGGTGGCTATCACCTTGATTTTTAAATATAAGCTCATCGCTTTATTTTTCAATGGTGGCTATCACCTTGATTTTTAAATAGTGGCTATCGCCTTAATTTTTAAACATAGGCTCATCGCCTTATTTTTCAATAGTGGCTACCACTTTGATTTTAAATATAGGCTCATCACTTTATTTTTCAATGGTGGCTATCACCTTGATTTTTAAATATAGTCTTATCGCCTTAAAAAAAAAATTTCCAGCTAGCTCGCCTTGGCTTGGGCGAGGTCGCCTCGCCTCGGGTGAGCTCGCATTGCCTCAATTTTTTTTTTGAACTTTGGCTTGGGCGAGGTCGCCTCGTCTTGGGTGAGGTCGACTCGCCTTGGCTTGAGTGAGGTCGCCACGCCTCGGGTTGGGTGAGGTCACCCCACCCTCGTGAGCTCGCCGCCTTGTCTCAATTTTTTTTTGACCTTGGCTCAGCTAGCTCGCCTCGGCTTGGGCGTGGTCGTTTCGTCTTGGGTGAGCTTGCCACTATTATTTCAAGGTTTGGGCTCATCCCAAATATTTCTTTTGTTAGACTCCGGTTTATTTCGATCTTTCATACTTTTGGTAATGAGATATGCTTCTTCAGCGTCCACATACTTATCCCCTCTCTTAAGTAACTCATGCATCGTATCCGGCGGGTTTTTGGAGAGTGACATCTTGAAAGGACGACTTCGAGTTCCACTCACCATGGCAGTGACTACAGCAGACATCTCTAGATCTTTGATTCCTAGTGTGGCTCTATTGAATCGAGCAATAAAATCTTTTAGCAGTTCGTTCTTGTCTTGTGTCAATTGCATCAAACTGATAGCAGTTTTCTTAATACGCTTCTTCTTTGGTAAAGTGTGCAAAGCAAAACTCTTGGAAAAATCATCAAGCGTCTTGATCAATTTTGGAGGAAGAGTGACTACCCGGCCCCCGGTCTCTCGCTTAAGTATTGGCGGAAAAGTCCCGCACATAATCGCATCAAGAGTGGCTTACAACTTCATCAAGTCAACAAAAGCTTGAGGTGATCGGCGGGATCAGAGGATCCGTCGTACTTTTCTATCTTTGGCTGTTTTAAGTCTCGTGGCAAGGAGACCGCCATCACTTCTAGGAAAATGATCTTCTTCCAATACCATAGATTGTTGCCTACTACTTTTGTTAGACATAGCCTCAGCTATTTTACGACCCATCATTTCTTCTAATCGTTGTTCCAGACTTAACACCTGTGTCTCAACCAGCGTAGGCGTGGGCATCCATGACGGTTGCCTTCAGTGTGGATTTGGACTAGATGTTAATGAATAGAAGTGGGATGTAGAAGGTGGATCCAAAGAAACTGGAGCCAGCGGTGGAGCTTCTGTTAGCGGTGTTTCTATTACTGGAAAGTTAAGAGTCTAGAGAGGAGCCCCTGGTGGTAAGGGCCCTATCGGTAGAGGGCTAGGACCCTGGGGCGGAGCCCCTGGTGGTAAAGATCCTATCGACAGAAGGTTAGGACCCTGTGGTAGCTAAGAAATCGCAGTGTTTCGATCTTGGAGTAGAGCCGTTAAGGCCGCCACCTGAGCTTGCAGTGTCGCAGGCTGAGCGGTAGAGACAAATTCTTGTTGTGGGTGATTAGTGTTGGCGTTGGAGTCGGTGTCTACATCCCCGATGGGGATTGGTAGAGCGGTTACATTCGTAGCTCTTCTAGTTCGAGCCATGACTTATTGTGCAGTTTCCCACAGACGGCACCAAATGATGATAAATATTTTTATCCTCCTCCAAGCACGACGGTGACGATGGTGGAGACACGCAAAAGGTGGCGTGGCTTTTTTCTCCGTGTCCACTCCAATATGATAATCAGTATATGATTAAAATATTTGAACTGAATAATAATATGGAGTGTATAAGAGTTATGTTCTATTTTTACCTGGGGGGTTGGTCTCTATTTATAGAGATGGCATGCAGTTATTGATGATGGGTGTCCCTTCATCTCCCTCATTTGATAACAGGTGTCCCTTCATCTCTCTCATTATTAAGAGTTAATGAAGGATGTTTCATCTTTCCAATTTGTTGAGAGATGTTTCGTCTTCTCGATAACTGGTGGTAACTGTCATTTCATGGGTCGCCTGCCTAGCTAACCTGATGATAGTTAAGTTATTACATTCTATCTGTCTGCTCATCAGACCAACGAGGCAAAGTAGCCGAGACGTGCCATCATAGGTAAATAACATATAACAATTGTCATTATTTATATCATCACTATTCAAAACAAACATGTAAACAATGGCATGAATTTGATACAACTATTGTGTCTTTTGATTTCATTCATCACTGTAGATAAATGCTTGTATACTAAGAGCCCGTTTTTGTGAGATTATAAACTAGTTTATAAACCAATTTTTGGTTTATTTGACCAATATTGGTTTATTTGAGTTGAAATTGTTGACTTTTTCATGTTAAAAGTGGATTGAAAAGTCAAAAATGATTAAAAAAAAACCAAAATGGGTTTTTAATATGTATCAAACAAGGTCTAAATTATGAGATAAATGTGTGTCTTTACGTTGATGATATATTAATTGTTAGCAATTATATGGAAGGCATACAAGAAATGATGAGGTGTATATCTTCCATGTTGGAAAAATATGTGTCATATTTTTCACTTTTTATATCTTGGCTAACTTAATAAATATAACTGATTTTTAATGATAAAAGAGCAGGTCAACATTTGTATTTTTGATCGGTCTCGATTAACCCCGATTCGATCGACCGGCTTGATAAGCGGATTATTTTTCCGGATCGGTAAAAGTCTGCGATTTTATTACATTTCTATATTTGATATATTCGATCTCATGAATATTATTGATGACTCCTTTTGTAGGTTAAAGAATATTTTCTTATTCTTTTAGATTTGTTTGGGAAGGAAATATTTAGTTTCCTAAATTCTTTCCTTCTACAAATCTAAGAATATCTTTCTATATTCTTGCCTACTAATTTTCTTACCATTCTTGTTGCATATTTTTAGGTAAGAAATAATTTCTAAATTGATTTCTACTTTAACTATAAGTAAGAGTGGAAATCAATAAGGAATTAATGCTTTTGAAAATATTTTTGTGTTCTTGTTCCATAAGCTTCAAACCGGCTGAATCCATTCAAGGTGAACAAGACATGGCGCTTCATTGATTCAACTTTCAAAGCAAAAAAGTTTTCTTCAAACTCATTGAAGAATCAAGAACTTATTGGTACTCAACGAACAACTCCATATCTTGTTCAAGCTACTTGACGTGAAGTTAAGAACGAGAGTTCTTAATCTAAGTGGTGGTTGCGGTCAAGTACAATAGAGAAGTGGCGATAAAGTCAAGACCGGTGGGTTTGATTCCACTTCATCAACAAGTCAGAAGAAGAAGTATCACTGGGAGTTGATCTATTTTCTTTTGATTGTTATTTTGTTAATTTTGCGAAATTACAAAAATCGATACTATTGTATTTTTGAACAAGATTATTAGTGGATTGTTTTTACCCATGGCATAGGGGCCCGTGGATGTTTCCCTTAGGGGTTTACCACGTTACATCTTGTGTTCGTATTTAATCCTTTAATTTCTGCACTATACAAGATTAGGTAAACGAACACGGTTGTGTGAGTCAGAACTGTTATCTCTATATCTTACTAGTTTCGACTACGTTACGTCCATGCTTGTTTAATTAAGATTAAAATTTGTTTTAATTTAATTAATCTAGGTTTTAGAACTTTCATTCCACATTCTAAATGAAAGGCATTGAACAAGTTAATACCATCTTAATTATAAAAATGATAAAAAAAAAAAATGGTGAGGGTTATGCACTAAGTCAATCACATTATATTGAGAATATTATAAACAAGTTTAGTAACTTGAAAATTAAATATGCAATTATCTAGTTTGATCTAAGTATAAAATTTGTAAGAATGATAAAAGAGCAACAACTCAACTTTAGTACTATGCAAGTGTGATTGGTAGTCTTACATAGCAGTACACTGTACTAGACCTGACATCGCATTTGCAGTTAATAAAATTAGCAGATTTACTAACAATCCAAGTGTTGAACATTGGAAGGCCATCGGCGGATTCTTGGTTATCTAAAGAAAACCAAAAATCTTGTTTACAATATTCAATATTCTTTGCTATTTTGGATGGATATTCTGATGCTAGCTGAATATCAAGTGCATAAGACAATAAGTTTACCTTAGATTGGGTGTTTACTCTAGGAAGATGTGTAGTTTCTTGGAGGTCCAAGAAGCATTTATGTATTACACACTCCGCTATATAATCTGAATTTATAACATTGCCAAAAACAAGGAAAGAAGTTGAGTGGCTTAGAGGTCTTCTTTATAAAACTCCATTGACATTGAATAAAGTGTCGACAATTTCAATTTTGTGTAATAGTCAAGCCACTTTACCATGTGCTTATAACGAAGTGTACAATGGAAAGACCAGTTATATTAGTCTAAGACACAAGTATGTGACAAAATTGATCAAGAGTGGAATTATTTTCTCTCACCTATGTTAAGTCTAGTGAGAACTTAGCCGATCAATTTATTAAACCTCTTACTAGAGAAATAGTAAAATCAACATCAAGAATTATGGACAAAATCACTTTGATTAAATGGTCTACCAATGATGACAACCCTACCTAACGTTACTAAATAAGTTACTCTAGGCTCAAAAAGTAAAAACAAATCATTGATAAGTAGAAAATTTTGCAACACTATATGCTAAAATGGCCCTATCAACGATGATTAGTGTTGACTGTTACAATTAGATAGTTGAGTTATTAAATATCTTCATTACGTTCAGTATAAGTACAAATATCTTAAAATGTAACAAAGAACATAAGAGTGTTTATGTGCGACGTGTTACCAATATTGTTAAAAGAAATAACTAGTTCAAAATGTTTCAAGCTATTGGATTTCAACAAGACCTTTTGAAACAAACACTAATGTAAGTTTGAATCAAAAGATACATAACTATAAGCATAAACATCTTGTGTGTGTGTGTAGATTGTCTATCTTTATTATTTCAACAGTGGGGGTTTGTTGGGTTTCCTCAAATTCTAAAGAGAGATGAAGTGGGGCTACGTTACTTGACAACTCGAAATGAGTGTATGTATCACGTACGAAATCAATGCTCGAGCAAACAATGCTTAAAGATTGTTGGGTTTGCTTGAGCGAACTCTCCGGCTGCTTGCAGCAACTTCTGTCCACTAGGTCTGCTCAAGCAGACAGTCTACAAACCTACTGGAATTTGATTTATTTCAAATGGACCTACGCTTCTCTTCGTGAAGCATCATATCCTTCCATGCATGGGGTGTCAAATGATTATTAATAAGTGTCTTTGAAGGATTAAAAGTAGATAAAGTAAATATATGTGATATCGAACTTGTAATCTTTCTTCTTCTATGTACAAAAACTCTACAATTCCATTGACATTGAATGAAAGTGTTGTCAATTTCAATTTTGTGTGATGTAAAGCCACTTTAGCATGTGCTTATGGCAAAGTATACAATGGAAAGTCTAGACATATTAGTCTAAGACACGAGTATGTGAGAAAATTGATCAAGAGCGGAATTTTTTTTCTCTCACCTATGTTAAGTCTAGTGAGAACTTAGCCGATTAATTTACTTAACCTCTTATAAGATCAACATCGAGAAGGATAGAGTTAAAACACTTTGATTAAATTATATACCAATGATGGCAACCCCACCCAACGTTACTAAATAAGTAACTCTAGGTTCAAATGGTAAAAACAAATCATTCATAAGTAGAAAAAATTGCAACACTTGTTGATTAATTCTTAAAGTTAGAGGGTTGAGTTGTTAAAACACTTCATTAAGTATAAGTATCTTAAAATGTAACAAAGCTATGGTGCCACCTCAATTTAAAGATGGTGTTTCTTTCTTAAAAGTTTATGAAATAGGATAAGCGTGTGACCGTAAAACGCACTAAGCGTGTCAAATGATTATAAATGCATTAAGTTTCTACTTCTATTTACATAAACTATACAATTTAGAATTTCATTGTTCTTCACTTCTTATTTGAGTTTCCTCATTATTACTTGTGAAAAACTCATTGTTGAATCATCGGGACTATTTTTTGGTAAATCTCTTGAAGTAATCTCAAGATCGAGAGGAGACAAATATCACTTTCAAGACGACATTTCTTCAACGTGTTCAACACATTTATGTTTCGGAGTTCTTCATCTTGTTTTAACTTTCTTGTTTCAATCTCCCTTCTTCTACATTTCTTTAGTAAAAGTTCAAGACAATCATTAATGTAGGTGATAAGGTCCGTGGCCTAATTAGATAATTTCCATCGCATCAGCTGTATTTTTGTGGTCACGAAATTTATCTATAGAAAACTTTAGCTTATACTCTCCCAATTTCATCACAACATTAACACCGTCTATAATCACTACAACAAATTTCATTTTTAATGACGCAAATTTTTGTTGTAGAAAGTCATTTTTATGTTGTTTCGTAAAAAAAAGGTCGTCGAAAAATTTTACAAGATCAAAATTTTTGTTGTTAAAAGTAAAATTTCTTGTAATAAATGTTCACCAATAGAAAATATATAGCATCAAAAAGTCCATCGAAAAATAAAGCTTTTTAGCAACGAAACTGTTGGAGGTGAATATGCTGACCATATTGGATTGATGAATCAAGTCATAAGTTGTTCATGATTATCTATCTTTAAAAAAAAAAAATAAAAAAAAAAATAAAAGTTCTTATTTACCTTTTTAAAAAAAATGGTCCAATGCAAAAAATCTCATCCTCAGACCCCAGCTATCCAAACGCTATATCCAAAAACTTGATTGATAATTTTTGGCTCTATGAATTTAATTCAGATTGATTAGCTAATTAATATGCCATAATTGATCAGAAAAGGAAAAGGGCTAATTTGCCAACTCTACTCGCGTTTGTATGTTTCAAAAAGTCACAATGGGGTCCCACTTGATCTCCATAGCATGTTCTTTTGTTCCAGAAAGTTTGCTTAAAGGCCTAGCAATACAACAACACACGTACGTATAGAAACAAGAGACATGTTTTCTGTTACAGGTTAAAAAGAAAACCATGTTACATTATGCTTATATTATACTAAAGTGTTCGAAAATATGTTTCAGTTTGTCTATTAATGTTATTGGCCTGCATGTGCACCACCATATATAGAGACACAAACCACCTAATATCCCATGCTGGAACATATGTGTGTGTAGACGATCGATGCACTCACTTTGACTACATATACTTCAACAAGAATCACAAAATTAGACTTGACATGGAAGGTTCCCGAAATGCATATTATTTGGAAATGCATATTATTGGGTCAGGTGAATTTAATAATAGACGCTTACCAACATTTTATCCTCCCTTCTCCTTTTAAGGCCTAAAAGAGAATCTAGTACTTTTTGGCCGTCTGATTATTTGCTATTCAGGAATTTTTGTTTGTGTAGGGAATTGACGTTTCATCCCAAAAGATTAACTCATTAGGTAGAGTATATAAATCCCTTATAATTATATCGTTTACTTCATGTTTAACCAATGCGGGACTTTTGTTCGCACATTCTTAACAATCTCTTATTCGAACTAACTATCATGTCTTCTTACCCCCCCCTTCAAGTGATAGTCTATTCAACTCTCTTCCACTAACTTGGAAGGATTACATACTCTATAAAGACCAACTCTTCCATTGCGTCAGGACCACCGTCTTACATGGACACAATTGCCTTAAGATCCAACTATAGATTTTTCCGTCCATCGTGATTTAACGTAGGGCCCACAACCTTCGTTCAACTACAACTCGAATCTGTCTTGTGCATTCTTATAATTAAATTTGGGGTCTAACTCTGATACCACTTGTAGAGAATTGAGGTTCCATCCAAGAAAATTAACTCATTAGGTGAACTAGCTCAATCCTTTATAATTCTATCGTTTACTTCATATTTAATCGATGTGGGACTTTATTCGTACATTTTGGGCAGCAAACATATATACCCACCCCACCCTGGTACACACCTAGAAAGTATTAAAAAGCTTCTTTGGGGAAATATGGCACTGGCCAATCAATGCTGACGGTTATGGCAAGTGAACAAAGTGGAACCAAACAAAGCGTAACCTTTTGCGATGTGGCTGGCATTATCTTTAATTTTATCTTAATTAAACTTTATGGTAGACATATATTACATTAAGATTATATATGAATTGGTTTTCATATGCAAGAACATTGATGGAATCCACAACGAAAAGTAGTGACCTTTATTATTTACAATCTCTAATTTGAATAATTACTTGAGTTAAAAGGCCAAAGGATCCGTGATTGAATAGAAGTGGATAACAATATTAAAAAAGAGAAAGAAATTAAAATATAATTCATTATAATTTTCCGTCCTATCTAAATATTCTGTACGAAATATATCTTGATGGCTAGTGTTACGCCTCTAGCTAAATTAAATGTCCTTGAGGAAGAACCCATCCTCGCCTATCGCTGTCTTCTCATAAAAATTTGGAAGGCCAGCACATATAGAAATATCGACCGCAGCAAACTTTCGTATTCTCTTTGTTTAACCTGTTTCATAACAACACAAAAAAAGAGGGGAAAAGTAAGAAAAGACGTGTTTAGTATGTAATATTTGATAGACTTGATCATTATCCGATAGTTGAGTCGCATTACCTTGGTGGCATCTGAAGTTAGCGAAATAGAAGCTGACAATGGAGAGAGGCCGACATTGTAAACCATGGTTCCGTCCGGTTGGAGTAGACCATAGTTCCTCTCCGAAGCCGGGCCGGGTTTCATATCCTCATTAAACAAAGCAAACACATAAATCTCTAGTCTATCGTTTGGCCTTAATGGAGTCCCTTCATTTTTCATTTGCCTTCTCAACAAATTTCGATTATATATTGCTGCATTCTCTGGAGTTGCACCGGTTTCATTCGGGTCACCTTTTGATGGCCAGCCCGTTTCTGATACCATAACTTGTATCCCTTCATATCCCATTCTAGCCATGGCAAATATTACAGCATCTACTTGTGCATACAACATGTTGTCATAATGTAGCTTTGTGTAAGGATCAATCATTCCTGAATTAGGGTTGAAAAGCACATAATCTAAAGAAACCCTATTGGGATCATCTTTATAAGCAAAATAAGGGTATGCATTGATCCAAAATGGTGCCTTTGTAGTTTCCAAAAACTGCAGAAATTGTGGCATTATTTCATTGATCTCACTTCGAAAACTTCCTCCAGAAGGTGGATATGATTCTTCAAGAACTCCTAAAGAATTGGGAGTCGAAACTTGAATAAATTGATCTAACCCTAATCTTACTAAAGCTGCATGAATGCTAACCATGGCTGGTACAAGATAAGCCATTAGTGTCGTGTCGTCGCCTGTAAAAATCTCATTCCCAACGGCGATTCCTGTGATTCTTGTGGCTGGAAAATAGGGTCTAATACGGGTTCCTACCCATTGAAGGGCTTGTTGTGGATCCATCAACGTAGAAAGCATTTGATTATCTACAGTGACAATAAGTTCAATACTGGAATTGGCAAAGGATGTCAAAACTTGAGGATTTGTGTCATAAATTCTGGCTTTTGTTAGCTTGAAGGATTGCAAGAGATTAAGCACTTCATCAGGAGGTGGTAAATTGTTGGCTACTTGACCATAATTAATGCCCAGAGATTCAACTTGTTTAAGAAAACCAAGACCTGCACTTCAACAGTTGAATTAAATTAAGTAAACACATAATCAAGAACATATGAAAGATCCATCAGGGGGAGAATATATGTATATATATAAATACCTGATAAAACAAAGAATCCAAGAAGAATATTTGATATGGCAATTTTGCTTGTAAGTTTTTCCATGGGAGACAGAGAGATAGATTAGCTTTTGGGTGTAGAGAGAGAAAGAGAGGGGAAGAGTTCTTTGAAAGAAAAAGCAAGTCTTCTTGGTTCCAACTTCCAAACCAACAAAAGGGGGAGAAGGGGAAATGAAATAGATGTGAAGGTAGAGATATATAGATGTCAATTCCTTCCTTTGCAATTTTCCTCTCTTTTTTATTTTTTTTTTAATATTAGAGGTTTTGGGTTGCCTTGCCTTGCCTTCTTAATACTCGCTTTGGCCCTTAACGACATATTTTTTGCCTGCATTAGACAATATTTATGGTCTGTTTAAAAAAATTTTGATAAAAATTGATGAAACGTATGATTAAAAAATTAATAAAAATAATGAATTCTGTAAAATATATAGTTTTAACTTCAACTTCAATTTTTAATAATTTTTTAAATTAAACCAAATAAAAAGTTAATCTTATTCAGTCTTGTCTAATCAAGTATATATAAAGAATCTCAAATATATTCGTTTGAGTTTGAATGATTTGGTCTCCTCATTTTCTTCCTCTCATAGGCTCTTTTGGTGTCCTCAATTGTCATTTCACACACTCACTTCCTTCATAGAAAAGAAAGAGGCAATTCCACGATCAAGAAAAAAAAAAAAAAAAACGAAAGAGGCAACTCCACTAAATGGCTGTTAAATATTGTATATTTTGGCTTTCTGATAGTTTAATACTTTATAACCAAACAAGGCCAAACTGATAAAAGGAAAACGCTGTCCCTATTATCCATATTTCTTAAGTCACCTATCAATTTTCTTACCCTTTCAATTTTCACAAATTTTTACTTACTTGAA
Organism: Forsythia suspensa; assembly: GCA_023638005.1. Taxonomy (NCBI): domain Eukaryota; kingdom Viridiplantae; phylum Streptophyta; class Magnoliopsida; order Lamiales; family Oleaceae; genus Forsythia; species Forsythia suspensa. The sequence continues at coordinate 22,246,990 of CM042663.1, forward strand.
ATGAACACAAGTTAATTTTAACAACAAGTGTGAACACATTAAATAATTATATTTATTTGATAATATATATATTTTTATTTTGAGACAGTCAATGAGATACACATTTAGAACAGTAGATCTAAGCTCCAGTGTGAACTTCTTTAGTATATGATCAATAGTTAAAAACAATGAATATAAAAAATTATCTTGTTCAGATACAATTAATGTACGAATAAACTTTTATCCAAATAATAATTAAAGACAAAAATAAAGATAAATTTTGTCTTAAAAAAGAAAGAGAACAATTTTTTTTTCCTTTTTAAAATAAAGATTTTCATTTTTTTTTAAAAGACGAACAAATTATCATTTATAATATATGACAAATCTATTTTTAAAGGGAAATTGGCGCAAATAGTCCCTAACGTTTGCCATTAGTGCGCAAATGGTCCCTAACGTTTCATTTTTGACGGAAAGGTCCCTAACCTATCTATTTAGGTGCGCAATTGGTCCTTTTAGGTGCGCAAATGGTCCCTATCACTATTTTTTGTCTTTATTAGCAGGGGTAAAATTGTCAAGTTACATTTTTTTTCAACCTTTCAATTGGCGCAAATGGTCCCTAATCTTAAGAAATTTGCAATTGAATTCCTAACCTTTAAAAAAGTGAAAATGAGTCCGATACTTTAATTTTTTTATTAAAAATTAAAAAAAAAACTAACAAATTAATAATATACTAAATTATTTTAAATATTTTATGAACTATTATAAAATAACCAAAATTGAAATTCATAATTATTAACAAATGTGCTAATTAAAATTATTTTATTATTATTAAGTAATCATATTATTTACAATTCAAACTTTAATTTTATCATTACAACAAACAAAAGAAGAAAAATAAATTTGTAACAAATAAAAATTTTACTTATGCTCAATCCAACTTGATTTTATACAGTCTCATATTTACTGGGCCAATCTAACCCGCTTTTGAGCCACAAGGTTACTGGACAAGTCCTATTTTAAATTTTAATTAATTTTTATATTAAAAAAAAAGTTTCCACCCCCACCCCCCGCCCCACTCCCACCCACCCCAAAATTCGAGCATCGGGAGGAGAAATCCCTCCCCAAGCTCGCGAAACCGTGGGGAGAAATGATTCGCCATGAAAGGGGAGAAATCCCCTATTTCGTCATTGGGGGGATCTCTCCCAAACATGGGGAGAGATCCCCCCATTCACGGTGAAACCGGGGATGTCTCCCCGGTTCGCAGTCGCGATCGCCAGCCGTGAATGGGGGTCACGGGAGGAGAGATCCCCTCGTCGCAATGAAATGGGGATTTCTCCCCATTGGCGTGCCCCACGGTTTCGCGCGAGCTTGGAGGAGGATTTCTCCTCCCGCCGCCGTCGCCGGCGGCGACCGGGAGGGAGAAATCCCCTCCCTGATGCTCGAATTTTGGGGGTGAGGTGGGGTGGGAGTGGGGGTGGGTGGGGTGGGAGTGGGGGTGGAAACCTTTTTTTTTTTTAATATAAAAATTAATTAAAATTTAAAATAGACCTGGTCCAAAGAACCTCGCTTCAAAAAGCGGGTTGATTGGCCCAAGAATACGAGACTCAGATAAAATCGAGTTGGATTGAGCATAAGTAAAATTTTTATTTGTGACAAATTTATTTTTCTTCTTTTGTTGTAATGATAAAATTAATGTTTGAATTTTAAATAATATGATTACTTAATAATAATAAAATAATTTTAATTAGCACATTTGTTAATAATTATGAATTTCAATTTTGGTTATTTTATAATAGTTCATAAAATATTTAAAATAATTTAGTATATTATTAATTTGTTAGTTTTTTTTTTAATTTTTAATAAAAAAATTAAAGTATCGGACTCATTTTCACTTTTTTAAAGGTTAGGAATTCAATTGCAAATTTCTTAAGATTAGGGACCATTTGCGCCAATTGAAAGGTTGAAAAAAAATGTAACTTGACAATTTTACCCTTGCTAATAAAGACAAAAAATAGTGATATGGACCATTTGCGCACTAATTAACAATCACCTAAATAGATAGGTTAGGACCTTCCGCCAAAATGAAACGTTAGGACCATTTGGCGACTAATGACAAACGTTAGGGACTATTTGCGCCAATTTCCCTTTTTTAAACATATATACGACCGGACCACCACCACCTTCTTCTGCCACTCCAACTATTTTTTTTCTTTTAGTTTGTTTTTATTTATTTTTTTGTTTAACAATTAATAAAAATAGAATTATCTTTTATACGAAAAACTTGACTTTTAATTTTAATGACAACATTTTTCATTCTTTTAGGTAATGATAAACAAATTTATTTACAAACAAGTCCTATAAATTAACAATATGTTCAATATGCTAAATATTACGAGATTATCTAGTCAATATCTTGTCTATTACTACAATAATTTTCAAGAAATTATAATTAGTTCTTAATCTTGTGGTGGGAGTTTCAACCACATGATGATCACCTAGTGGCTAGTGCTAGATTAAAAAGATTTCATCAGACTTCCACTAAATTGGCCGTGTGAATTTAAAATAGTAATTATTCCTCCAAAAGTGCACTATTGTTGAAAAAAGGTTTTGTGGTCAGCGTAAAAAGCCATTAATTAATTAATATTTATCCTGAAAATTAAAAAAATAAAAAAGAATTAATATAATAGGTTTTGTGGTCATTTCTTTTGTAAAAAAATAATAATAATATAATATGAAAGCAGCACCAAAGCAAAGCATCACCAGATTATTGTAAAATATATATGTGTGTTAATGATGTCAAAAGTCGTCATAGTAATCATAATCATAATCATATTCTTAATCATCATCATTACACGCATCTTGATTTATTAATAAATAAATAAAATATTTAAAAAAAAAAAAAAGGCCTAAGGAAGACTGGTGGGATTCTAGTGGCAAATAATAAAACTATACAAATACAATGAATTTAATGAAATTTGTAATAAAGTTATGATAACCCTTTTTGACAAAGAAGACAAAGAAAGCGTGTGTAAATCACTAAATTGCACTATTTTAATAAGTTTGTTTAGACGACTTAGATTGTGTCTAAATATAAAGTACGACCTCCACGTCTAATCACGCTTCACGTCTCAATTTCACATCGCTCTTGTTTTGCTCTCGTTTAAGTCTCGTTTAAGTCCTGAAAAACTTGAAACTCGATATCTACGTTTAGCCACGCTTTACGTTTTTGAACATTGCTAAATTGTAAAAATTTCTCCACATTTTGGTGGGGAATTCAATGATGAAAACTACGTGAAATGGACCAAAAAAAAGTAATATTATTTGCTAAGTGGATAAGAAATGGAATACGTGAAAATGATGAGACTTTAGTGTCATTATCTTAGTTTATTTTTCTTTTTGTTTGCTGATGCAAAAAAATAAAAAATTATTATTTTCGGGCCCCAAATGCTATTTTTGTCGCAGAAATTTGCATTTCGAACTTTATGAAAATGATAGATTATTCTTGTCGGATCAAAAAGGAATAGTTAAAATTTTACCCTATTGTTTTTAAGATTTGCAAGTGATTCTTAAAAAAATTTTTGTTTAGGGGACTATTTGACAAAAGTTTTGATAAAAATTTTTGTAAATTTTAATAAAAATTGCAGGTTTTATAAAATATGTTAGTAAAATTAATTATTAATTTTAATCTTAATTTTTTAAACTGTATCAAACGAACACTTAGACTAATATTTAGCCTCGGTTTCTTTTGAAGTAAGGTAGGAAACTCCAACAGTGTCTCCACTAAGAAAAAGTAAGCTAGGACTAGTGGAGTGGGTGGGTGGTACTACGACACATCTACACCATCCAAAATAACAATTGCTTTGGGGAGTGAAGATAGAAATAATGACAGTTATTACATGTTGTCTATCAATAGTGGCACGTTCTGGTATTTTCATTTTAAAGATTTGTCTGTCTCACCGACTCGTCTACCTCATTGGTATCATAAATTCGTCTTTGACAGATAGATAACAATGACCTAACTATCATTAGGTTAGTCAGACAAGCGATCCATAGAATAACAGTTATCATCGACAATTAGAAAGATGAAATACCAGCAATTCGGAAGATCAAATATCCATCATTAACTCCTACTAATGAGAGAAATGAATGGACACCCGTCATCAATGACTATTGAAGGTCATAACTACAGGTCATACCTATAAATAGAGGCCAACCTCATAGGTAAAAACACAAGACACATACTCCATATTATTATTCTGCATATCTAGTTTTAATCATATATTGATTATTACACTGAAGTGGACACGAGAGATAAGAAGCCCCGCCACTATTTTGCAGGTCTCCACCATTGTCGCCACCGTGCTCGAGGAGGAGAAAATATTTATTATCATCTGGCGCCATCTGTGGAAACCTACACAAGAAGTCATGGCTCGAACTAAAAGAGCTAGGAATGTAACCTCTCCCCGTCGAGAATGTAGACACCGAGTCTAACACCGCCATTAATCACCCACAACAAGAATTTGTCTCTGCCGCTCAACTTGCGGCACTGCAAGCACATGTGGCGGTCTTAACGACCCTACTCCAGGATCAGAACGCTGCACTTTCTCAGCCACCACAGGGTCCTAACCTTCCGCAGGTAAGATCATTATCACTAGGGGGTCCGTCCCAAGGTCCTAGCCCTCCACTGGTAGGGCGCTCACCGCTAGGGGCTCCTCCGCAGACTCCTAACTTCCCAGTAAGGGAAATTCCGCCAACGGCAACTCCACCGTTGGCACCAGTTTCTTTGGCTCTACCTTCTGTACTCCACTTCCATTCATTGACATTTGTCCCAAATCTACATTGGAGGCAACCGTCATGGGTACCCACGCCTACGTTGGTTGAGACACCAGTGTTAAACCTAGAGCAGCGATTAGAAGACATGATGGGTCGTAAAATAGCTGAGGTTATGTCTAAGAAAAGTAGTAGGCAACAATCTATGGTGTTGGAAGAAGATCATTTTCACTAGAAATAATGGCGATCCCCTTGCCACGAGACTTCAAACAGCCAAAGATGGAGAAGTACAACGGATCCTTTGATCCTATTGATCACCTCAGGGCTTTTGTTGACTTGATGAGGTTACATACCACCGATGCGATTATGTACAGGGCTTTTCCACCAATACTTAGACGGGAGGCCAGGGACTGGGTAGCCACCCTTTCTCCAAAATTGATCCGTATATTTGACGATTTTTCCAAGTGTTTTACTGTATACTTTGCCATCAACAAACGTACTAAGAAAACTACTATCGATCTAATGCAATTGACCCAGGACATGGACGAACTGCTGAAAGATTTCATTGCCCGATTCAATAGAGTCACACTGGGAATTAAAGATCTGCATATGTCTGCTATAGTTATTGCCATGATGAGTGGAATTCGAAGTCGCCATTTCAAGATGTCAATCTCCAAAAACCCACCGGATACGATGCATAAGTTACTAAGGAGAGTGGATAAGTATGTGGACGCTGAGGAAGCATATTTCATTACCAAAAGTATGAAAGATCAAAAGAAATTTGAGTCTAATAAAAGGAAAACTCGAAATGAGCCTGAACTTTGAGATGATAAAGGCAAGCAGAAAATAAATCATCTAAGGTGGATAAATGATGAGTGTACCAAGGAAGGATCCGGCTAGCTGGAAAGTCCTGGTGCACATACTAGACCTGGCCTGCAAAAAAAATATTCTCAATTATTGCAACGGTCAAACAAGGCGACAAGCCTAAAAAAAATGAGGTGAGGCGAGCATAAAAAAAAAAAAAAAAAAAAACAATGCTAGGCGATGAGTCATGTCTTAAAAACAAGACTATGCAATGAGTCATGGCTAAAAACAAGGCTAGGCGATAAGTTCTGTCTGAAAAATAAGGCTAGACGATGAGTCATATATGAAAACAAGGCTAGGCGATGAATCATGTCTAAAAACAAGGCGATGCAATGAGCCCCTGTCTAAAAATCAAAGTGATGAGCCCCTGTCCGAAAAACAAGGCGAGACGATGAGCCTCTATATGAAAAACAAGGCAAGGCGATGAACTCATGTCTAAAAATCAAGGCGATAAGCTTCTGTCTAAAAAACAAGGTGATAAGCCTCTGTCTGAAAAACAAGGCGATGAGCCTCTGTTTAAAAATCTAGGCGATGAGCCTCTGTATGAAAAACAATGCGAGGCGATGAGTCTCTGTCTGAAAAATTTAGAGAGGAGCAAGTGCGGTAGATTATTTCTACTTTCCATTGATGACGTTCTATGAAAAGTAGAGGAGCTTATGATGATAGAAATAATAACAACTGATATATGTTGTCTGCCAATAGTGGCACGATCGCCTCACTTACTCGCTCACCTCATTAGTATCATAAGCTCGTATCTGACAGATAGACAGCAATGACCCAACTACCATTAGGTTAGCCAGACAGGTGACCAATGTAATGACAGTTATCATCGGCAATTGGAAAGATGAAATACTAACAATTGTGACACAACCCGTCCCAAGCAATATTCATATACTCGAGACGTGACATGCGCCGATGGTAAATACCAATTAAGGGTTGGACCCACCATCAAGGCTACTACAATCACAACTCATTATTACTTAGTTTTAAGAAAATTTCGACATTATCTCCCTTGTAATTTAGACTAACCAACCTGAAATAAAATACCACATATCCCAACAAACTGATTCATAACTAAATGGGACCATTTTCCCTTTCAATATCCACAACAAAACAACACAATAGAGACTAGTCGAATCATAAAACTTTTACTATTTAATTAACATAAACTGTACATACAGATACAAAAATATATTGTGAGCCCACTTAACTATTTACATGTGATGGAAAATGATATCCAAAAATGAACATGCGTCCCAAAACAATGACTACATGCTCTATGAAATGAGTCATACTAACTAACTCTGTCGTGTGACTCCAACTTCGAACTCAAAAGCTTTATATCCAAAACCGCCCAGAAACTCAACCGCTACCTGATAAGAAAAATCATTGATAGAAAATATATGAGTTGATAGGCTCAGTGAGTGGAGATTTTTGAAAAATAAATATACTCTTTTCATTTATAGATATTATCGAAAACGAGCTCACGTCACTTAACAATTCACATTAACTTTAACAAGTAATATCAGCTCATAATTGTAGAATATTCATCAGCTAAAATATATATATCATCACTTCATCATATCCTCATATCACAGTATAATGGAAAATCTCATCAAAATGTACCAATTTTATATAATCTCAGCATGCGTGCACAGATTGCCTCAAAGGGCTAAGCTTTCTAGTATACGGCCAAGACCCCTTAGTGTATATAATACACGGACGAGACCCCTCAGTGTACGAATACACGACCAAGACCCCTCAGTGTACTAATACATGGCTAAGACCCCTCAGTATACTAGAAAAATCAATGAATTCACCGGGTACTTTTATGAATTTAAACGTCATCTCAACTCACGTTTAATTTCATAATAAGCAATTTTACAATCTATAGAATTTACAAGATAACATAATTCAATAAAAAAATTATAAGAAATCACGTAATTTAACATTTAGTGATATAATATCTTATAATTGAAATCTAAATTTTCTAAAATATATTTTTCCACTCACATAGTTATCTACTGAAGATTAACTCGACTGATAAACTGTCCCGATATTTGAATCGCTTCCTAAGATAACAATAAGATTATCCAAATTAAAACTCACTTATAATTCTCCTTCTTGAAAAATTCAATAATTGAAGCTAGGAATTGAACTGCTAATTCTTAACCCACTATAAACACATAATTAAACCAATTCTTAAAATCAAAATTTTTCTTCTTACCTCGTATCGTAGCCCAAGCCGGAAATTAAATTCTTCAAACTTAATATTTCCTATTACTTCTTCCACTTTCAAATTTTCTCCTTGAATTCCAAATTTTGTTGTCTCAAGTTTAGTGTGAGGAAAAGAAAGAGAAAATGAATGCTGTTTCTTTCTGCCGAATGTATAAGATGAAAAGAAAATGGAATTGATTTCCACAGCCATCCACCGCCTAAGCCATCATTATACATTTTTTTTAAAAAAAAAAAACTTGGCTTGAGATTTTTGACCAAGAAATTCTTGGTTTGACTGGAATATTACAAATTGGGAAGATGAAACATCCTTCATTAACTCCTACTAATAAGGAAGATGAAAGGGACACCCTTCATCAATGACTATTGAAGACTATAACTGCAGGTCATCCCTATAAATAGAGGCCAATCCCCAGGTAAAAACACAAGACACATACTCCATATTATTATTCTGCATATCTGATTTTAATTATATACTGATTATCACATTGGAGTGGACGCGGAAGAAAAAAGTTCTGCCACTATTTTGCAGGTCTCTACTACTGTCGTCATCGTGCTCGAGGAGGAGAAATTTTTATTATCAGGGAGAGAGAGTACTCGTAATCCTAACAACATATCAAAGCCAAGGTTTGTTAGAGTTTTTGTTGTCAGGATATGATAACAATTACCCTCAAGACAAGCTTCGGGTGTGGATCAAGTAGAGGTATAAATTGGATTGTACTAAATTGATACAGCTCAATTTTAAGTATATATGTCACTCTCAGCTAAACTTGTCGTGCTTAGCTGTCATGCATAAGAAATTCCAATCTTGGCAAGATCCATTGGTACGGTTAGACTATAAGGATGGATCATCCTAGAAATGGTTCATGGTGAATCAAGTCATGTCTGGCTGGCACTAATGTGTCTTTCCTTTCGACACATTTTGACATGTTTAGGATGTTTAGGATCCATGGCCACAATGTGAGGCTTGAAATTTAAGTAGTATCGTTGCTATTGAATATTACTGATAAGTGCATTTTGTGTACTTATTTGAGTTTTAAAACTAGGTTTTTATCTTGTTATTTTATTGATTTTATACTTAATTTAGTGTATTATTCTTTCTATTTCAGTTTTGGACCCGTTTATAAGCAATTGAAGAAGAATAGACAAAAAGAACAACTATTTGACGAATATTTAGAGACTATGTGAACTCAATTTCACTCAATTGGAACTTGAAGGACCATTTTGGAGGCTATTGAAAGGTTTGAGAACTAAAATGACCCAAATCTAAAATTAAAAAACTAAAAGTGCAGAATTGAAATGTTTAAGCTGGGTGATCGCCCAAGCTTAAAGCTGGACAACCACCCAGCACCTAAAACAATCAGTAGAAGCCAATTCAACTGAATTGGGCGATCGCCCGAGAATGCATTGGTCGATCACCCAGTGTAAAATGCCCCGCGGAGTTTTTACTTACCTTTTAGAGTTCGACTCCAATTCATCCACAAATTTTAAAATAGGTTTTCAAAAAAAATTGTTACTCTACTCATGTGGTGGTTCGATTAGAAAAACAATGCATCTTATGTACTTAGAAAGGGCATTGACATGATTTTTCTTCTCTTTGTTGTGTTAGTGGATTCGAATAGTTCTATCGACCTAAATAGTGCAATTAGATATGTCTCGTGAAAATCTCTAGTTCACAAGTGCAAATGGTTGATTAAATACATCCGATGAAGAAATATCGATTTTGCTTAACTCCTAAATAAGATCAAGTGGAAATAGACCTAATTCTGTGTTATGTGTTATGTGTTATAATGTCATGACTCATGGAGCAATCATTTTGACATTTTTGCACTCCTACTCAACTCATCGAATTTAGTACGTGTTTTGCAGTAATAAACTTATTATTTAAATACTTATAAATTCTAAATTCTAAATTATATTTAATCAATTTAAATTATAATTTAAGTTTGATCAAACAAATTGTATATAATGATCCCCTTTGATGTCGACACGTGGTTCCATCCGAAGGGTTCTTGAGTCCCATCTTTGGTGTCGCGTCATTAGCATTAATGAGGAAGTCACTTTCACCGCAAACTAATGGGCTATGAGCGTGACAAACCGCATTGGTGAGCGATCCCATCAATCTTTTTCAGATTGAATCACATGTTTGGTGGGAAGGCTTTCTAGCACGCAACGAGGTCGGACTTTGTGACTCGGTTGTCTAACCACCTCGGCACAAATAGCCTCGGTTGACTAACCTCCTCGGCACAAATAGCCTCGGTTGACTAACCGCCTAGGCATAAATAGCCTCAATTGACTAACCTCTCGGCACAAATAGCCTCGGTTGACTAACGCCTAGGCATAAATAGCCTCGGTTGTCTAACCACCTCGGTACAAATAGCCTCGGTTGTCAAACCTCCTCGGCATAAATAGCCTCGGTTGACTAACCTCCTCGGCACAAATAGCCTCGGTTGACTTTGACCGCGTACACGTGGAGCCCAAGTGGGTTTGGGGCGTAACAATAGTCCCCCAGTTCGGGGCCTCGATCATTTATGAAGGTCTTTGGACTTGGTAGCGTTCGAAGTGGCGATTCGTAATTGGGAGATTTAGTCCCACAAGGTCGGGAACTCTCATTTATATGTGAAGTGCAGACTTGGAGTGGGTGAAATTGAGCGTAGAGGTTGTGCTAGCGATCTCCGTTGTTTTGGAGAGGAACTTGCGGCGGAAGAGCCTATTTCCAAGTGGAAGAGGCTGGGTTGTAGAAGCGAGTCTCCAAGGTTGGAGAGGCTTCTCTGGAAGAGCCTAGTCCCAAGCGGGAGAGGCTAGGTTGCGAGGAGTCTCAAAGTTGGAAAAGCTTGATGCGGAAGAGCCTATTCCCAAGTGGGAGAGGCTGGGTTCTGAGCGAGTCTCGAGGTTGAGAAGCTTCCTACGGAAGAGCCTAGTCCCAGTGGGAGGCATGATAGTAGAAGCGAGTCTCCAATGTTGGAGAGGCTTTATGCGGAAGAGCCTAGTCCCAGTGGGAGGCTGGGTTATGGCAGAGTCTCCAAGGTTGGAGGCTTCTGCGGAAGAGCCCAGTCCCAGTGGGAGGCTGGGTTGCATAAGCGAGTCTCCAAAGTTGGAGAAGCTTGATGCGGAAGAGCCTCTTCCCCAGTGGGAGAGGCTAGGTAGCATAAGCATGAGTCTCCAAAGTTGGAGAAGCTTGATCTTGGAAGAACTGTTCCAAGTGGGAGGCTTGAGTAGTAAGCGAGTCTCCAATGTTGGAGAGGCTTCATGCGGAAGAGCCTAGTCCCAAGTGGAAGAGGCTAGGTTGCGTAAGCGAGTCTCCAAAGTTGGAGAAGCTTGATCGGAAGAGCCTCTTTCAAGTGGGAGAGGCTAGGTTGCATAAGCGAGTCTCCAAAGTTGGAGAAGCTTGATGCGGAAGAGCCTATTCCCAAGTGGGAGGCTAGGTAGCATAAGAGAGTCTCCAAAGTTGGAGAAGCTTGATGCGGAAGAGCCTATTCCCAAGTGGGAGGCTTGATAGTAGTAAGCGAGTCTCCAATGTTGGAGGCTTTATCGGAAGAGCCTAGTCCCAAGTGGAAGAGGCTGGGTTGCATAAGCGAGTCTCCAAAGTTGGAGAAGCTTGATGCGGAAGAGCCTCTTCCCAAGTGGGAGAAGCTTGATAGTAGAAGCGAGTCTCCAATGTTGGAGAGGCTTTTATGCGAAGAGCCTAGTCCCAGTGGTGAGAGGCTGGGTTGCTTGCAGTCTCAAGGTTGGAGGCTTCTGGGAAGAGCACAGTCCCAAGTGGGAGAGGCTAGGTTGCATATAAGCGAGTCTCCAAAGTTGGAGAAGCTTGATGCGGAAGAGCCTCTTCCCAGTGGGAGGCTAGGTAGCATAAGCGAGTCTCAAAGTTGGAGAAGCTTGATCTGGAAGAGCCTATTTCCAAGTGGGAGAGGTTTGATAGTAGAAGCGAGTCTCCAATGTTGAGAGGCTTCATGCGGAAGAGCCTAGTCCCAAGTGGAAGAGGCTAGGTTGCATAAGCGAGTCTCCAAAGTTGGAGAAGCTTGATGCGGAAGAGCCTCTTTCAAGTGGGAGGCTGGGTTGCATAAGCGAGTCTCCAAAGTTGGAGAAGCTTGATGCGGAAGAGCCTATTCCCAAGTGGAGAGGCTAGGTAGCATAAGCGAGTCTCCAAAGTTGGAGAAGCTTGATGCGGAAGAGCCTATTCCCAAGTGAGAGAGGCTTGATAGTAGAAGCGAGTCTCCAATGTTGAGAGGCTTCATGCGGAAGAGCCTAGTCCCAAGTGGAAGAGGCTGGGTTGAGAGAGCGAGTCTCCAAGGTTGGAGAGGCTTGATGCGGAAGAGCCTCTTTCCAAGTGGGAGAGGCTAGGTTGCATAAAGCGAGTCTCCAAAGTTGGAGAAGCTTGATGCGGAAGAGCCTATTCCCAAGTTGGAGGCTAGGTAGCATAAGCGAGTCTCAAAGTTGGAGAAGCTTGATACGGAAGCCTATTCCCAAGTGGGAGAGACTTGATAGTAGAGGCGAGTCTCCAATGTTGGAGAGGCTTCATGCGGAAAAGCCTAGTCCCAAGTGGAAGAGGCTAGGTTGCAGAAGCGAGTCTCCAAGGTTGGAGAGGCTTCCTGCGGAAGAGCCTAGTCCCAAGTGGGAGAGGCTAGGTAGCATAAGATGCCTTAATGAAGAGGCTAGGCCCTTGTGTGGGTATGGCGCTTCTACAAAAACTAAGTCCCAAATAAGGGAGCTTGTTTGTAGAGGCCCTTTCAATATCGGATGAGGCATGATATTAGGCCTTTCCCAGCTGGTGCCATGCCTTAATGAAGAGGCTAGGCCCTTGTGTGGGTATGGTGCTTCTACAAAAACTAAGTCCCAAGTAAGGGAGCTTGTTTGTAGAGGCCCTTGCAATAAGCCGTGAGTACCTCTTTGGGGAGGCATACGAGAAGATTTTACCCCAAACTTGATTAAGTACTAGTGCCTCTTTTATGGGCTGCATTTCCAAATCAAATGGCGGAACGATAGGCGTGGCGCTTCTATATGGCGGTGCCTCTTCTTAGAAGTCTAAACATGCAAACAATCGAAACTTGATTTATAAATATTCAAATGTCGATTGCCTCTTCTCGAGAGGTGTCACATAGGCTCCAACGACTTACAAGCAATGCCTTAGGAAATTTAAACCATTAATCAAGTTGAATAAGCTTGTATATATAGTTTTCGAGTGCCTCTTCTTAGGAGCCTCAAACAAGCAAACAATGAAACTTGATTTATAATTAATCAAATGCGGTGCCTCTTCTCGGAGGTGTCACTTAGGCTCCAACGACATACAAGCAATGCCTTGGGAAATTTAAACCATTAATCAAGTTGAATAAGCTTGTATATATAGTTTTCGAGTGCCTCTTCTTAGGAGCCTCAAACAAGCAAACAATCGAAACTTGATTTATAATTAATCAAATGCGGTGCCTCTTCTCGGAGGTGTCACTTAGGCTCCAACGACATACAAGCAATGCCTTAGGAAATTTAAACCATTAATCAAGTTGAATAAGCTTGTATATATAGTTTTCGAGTGCCTCTTCTTAGGAGCCTCAAACAAGCAAACAATCGAAACTTGATTTATAATTAATCAAATGCGGTGCCTCTTTTCGGAGGACCTATGCTAGCCCCAATTAGTACTTGAATAGCGTCATTTCTTCAAGAAGGCTCCTTTGTCCAAGGAGGCTAAGCTTTTAGTCACGTTTTCCACAGACAGGCGCCAATCTGCTGACCTCCAAAATGGCGCCAGCAGGAACCTCACGCCTCCTCTTCCTCGTGTCTTGCTCCTCTTACTTGGGCGCCACGTGGTTTATTCAACCACGCAGATATGCCCTAGGCCGGGTGGGTAGGTAACCAAGGATAAAGAGAAACACACTATGAGAGAGGTAATAGCTTGAGGGCCTTTAACTAACGATTTCCCAGTTGGTTATAACACTTGAAGAATAATTAGTATGGAGGACTTGATATTTCTTGTGAGAATAATATTTCCACGTCCCTCTATTGTGGAAATAAGCTTAGTATTTATAGGCAAATTCTACAAGAATGATCCCATTTGATGTCGACGACACGTGGTTCCATCCGAAGGGTTCTTGAGTCCCATCTTTGGTGTCACGTCATTAGCATTAATGAGGAAGTCACTTTCGATCGCAAACTAATGGGCTATGATCGTGACGAAAACCGCGTTGGCGGCGGTCCCATCAATCTTTCGAGAGATTGAATCACATGTTTGGTAGGGAAGGCTTTCTTAGCACGCAACTGTGGGTGGGACTTTGTGACCTCGGTTGTCTAACCACCTCGGCACAAATAGCCTCGGTTGACTAACCTCCTCGGCACAAATAGCCTCGGTTGACTAACCGCCTAGGCATAAATAGCCTCGGTTGTCTAACCACCTCGGCACAAATAGCCTCGGTTGTCAAACCTCCTCGGCATAAATAGCCTCGGTTGACTATATATACAAACTATTCACTATGAGTCTAATATAATAAAATTTTGACGAATCCTAAATGCATGTTCTCAAAAAGAATTTAGTGATCTCTCGAACCCATAAAATGATATCTTCATGATTGCTCCAATTGTATTTATTTTTAATGTTTTACATATCCTTAAATTATATTAATTTATGTAAAACATTAAAAATATGCTAAAAATTTATTTTTAATGTTTTACATACGTTAATTATTTTTTTTTTTTTATCAAAATATGCTAAAAATCTTTCTCAAACAAACTTGTAACGGTAACTCGTACAAGTGGACATGATATTGAATACTGAATTTGATTATACATTAGAAAATATTTTAGCTTGTTATTTTTCAGTATTGAGATAATAAATATATATTTACGTAGATTATACATCATCCAGTAAAAATCATTGAAAAGTTACATTTGATTCGACATCTAGGATCACTGGCCAATAAAAGAATCATGTTCAACAAGTAAAACGCATAAATTGTCCGTTCTCCATTCTTAGAGCATTTTTAATGGTAGACATCTTTTAAAAAATCTAGATGTCAAGAAAGAAAAAAGAAATGAGGAGAGAGAGAAAGAGTGAAAGGAGGAAAGAAAAGAGAAAAATAGATGAGAGAAAGGCACAATTTAATGAAAATGAGTGAAAAATCGTCTAACATGATGTATAAAACTGGACGATAAAAAGGGAGACTTGCTTCACAAAAGGACCTTCAACAAAAGACATCCATTAGTATGTTTGCATTCTCGTCAAGAAAATTATGTTATAAAATGTATTTGATAAGATGGATTAGATAGCAAAACATTACATTAAAGTTCATTGGACAATACTATAGAAATTTAAAAATGATAAAAGAATTAAATTTTATTCATTATATTATTAATCGTAACATTCCAAACATACCGTAAATATTTTTCGAGGCTGTAGTATGTATATATGAACCCAAAAGGGATTTTTAGCTTTATGCATGTTAAAAATAATGGGCCAATCGAGGACGTAGGCCAGGGTGGAATGCCATTACATTTGGTGTAGGAGTAGGAAAAGTAAGTGTAATAAAATGCATCTTTTTGTTAGGTTTCCTCAACAAGTTATATGATAAGATAAGCAGGTTAAGGAAATGAAAACTAGGAATGATTATTATGGGCAACAAGTGATTTCCTCGACAAAGTCCCAAAAGTCACATGCAATGCACGTTATTATAAATTGGATACTAACAGCATCTTAATGGAGAGTAGGAGATTATTTACCCACCGTGAATAGAAGATCATAACTCTCTTAACGCAATTGTAGATTATACTAAAAAAAAATGTATCACATCACTTCAAATTATTTACAAAGCAAAAAAAAAATAGAGGATGTCTAGTGATAAGTACAATTTTGTACTTATTTAATCTCACAAAAAGGGACAATTTTGAGTACTCTTATTTGTTTTCAATTTAATTGCATGTTGCTTTCTTATTATTTTAGGAAATAATCAAATTCAAGTGTCAATCTGACGAAAAGACGAAAAGAGAGCAAATAGAAGAAAAATTAATTCAATTGAACAGACAAATAGATTTGAGGGATTTGGCATGCAAATATCAAAAAATGAACGCAGGAAATCACAATAACTAACCATGCGATCGCATGGTTAGTAAGCACTGTGATCGCAAGATGTCAATTTCTGCTCCAGAACATAAAAAGGTAAAGCCATGCAATCGCAAAGTTATACGCGGCAGCAGTTTGGCAGAGTCCTAATTGAAATAGAATTCTACAAGTTCTAGGATAAAACAACTACCTAATTCACGTCTTGGAGGATTTTGAAAGGTATATAAAAGGTAGATAATAGCAGAACAAGGGAGACAAATTTTGGGAGAACAAGATACAAACGAAGAATCGAAGACCAAGGTATGGGATTGAAGATTCTTGAGCCGGGATCACGAGTTTTATTTACTTTTTGTTTTTCTTTCTCCGGATCATGATGAACTCAATTATTATAATAATTAACAAAATCATGTCCGGCTAAATTTACTTTTTCTAGGATGAACGATGAAACATCATGTTTTTAATTAATTAGAAATTTTTCGTTTTAGTAGGTAGTTGCTTCTTGATTGATTATTCTTTATCCAATATTTTAATATTTTAATACTTGATCATCATTAAAATATTCTGTGATTTATATTGAAGTCGAGAGATTCAATATAAATTTAGCACGTGGTACTGAATAACATAGGGTCCAATAATAGATAGAGATTACTATTATACTATGTGAAATCCGGTTAGGTGTTCTTGAGATTTAAATGCATATTTTATGTTCAAAATCTGATTAGAGATAATTAGGTTTGCTTATCGATATAGAATTGATCGACCATCGAGAGAGGTTTTTTATTATTATAGGATCACCGATTTTCAATCTATGGTAATTAACCGCTAGGGCGATTAACGAATAATTGATTATAGAACGTGTATGTGGATTCGCAAATCCTAGTGTTAGTAAAATTTGAATTCGTTCTCATTATTTAAAGTTGCTTATTGATATTTTAAATTTAATTAAAATAGTTAAACTAGTTTAGAATCACACATAAAAATCAAATATGTGTTTTTCATATTGTTAAAATTTGAATTACAAATTAATTGCTTAAATTGATATCTAGTCCTTGTGGGTTCGACACTCTACACATCAGTATATTACTTGTAAACGAACCGTATACTTGCTAGATTAAAATCGCACAACATCTAGCACTATGTCCATATTTGGTTGGTGTGCTAGACATCATATATTTACTTTTTTATAATTAATATCCATCGAAATGTGTGTTAAACATATTTTATTTATTTATTTATATCAAAATGTGTGTTAATTATTATTTATTTAATTTTTTAGAATTAATTTACCTACCACTCTCTCTTATATATAGGCCTAGTCGTTGGATGGGTCGATCCGGGTATTTCAATACCTAGAACCACTCGTTACACTTTGAGTATTTTGTAAATGGAACCATTCGGATCCACGTAATTATTGTAACCAAACACGAACTGGTACCATCCGTTCGGTTCTACCCATAATATTTTATTTTTTAAAATAGTGAGTTGATAACATGTTTTGAAAAAAAATTAAAAATTGTAAATTTGTTAACATTAAACTACATTAGATATTAAAACTTTTGAAACATATAAATATTAACTGGAAGAATAAACATCAAAATTGCAAACTCATAAATTAGGATTAGAAAAATAAAAAAAATTCTCTCAAAATTGAGGATTCATTTCGATTATAGAAGAGTCTCACCTTCGCTGCATCACTATGTGTTGAGCGAGTGAAAGATGGAGAGGGAGATGAGCGAGAGTGCAAAACAAGCGCCAGTTTTTGTATTATGTATATGAGCAAATAACGATTGAGAATTTGGGATTTGGGTATTTGGAATTGGATCAATTAAGTTTTGGTTTAGGAGTTGTGGGTTTTAGATTGTTAGTTTGGGTCTTGGATAGTTGAAATTTTGTGTTTGGTACCGTGGTATTGTCCACAGTGAATAAATTGTAAAAGATAAATAAATATATAAAAAATGACAAATTCGGGTACTCATAGTTTCAATTCAAGAACCAAGAACCGATCCAAACCTAGTCGAATCTCAGTTCCAATTCCAAATTTTATTTTTTTGGAACCTGAGGTTCGAGTTCGATTCCAATTATAATGCCCACCCCTACTCTCTTGTACATATGGACCATAATTTTTTCAATCCCCAACTCTATTGAAAATATTTTTCTCTTCGTCTCTATTTTATTTATCACATGTACAACAATCCACATTGTTAGATTGGAAATGCTCTAAAAATATATTATAAAAGAAATACTAATTTTTACTATTAGTTAAAAAAAGTTTTAGTTTTTAAAGATTGATTTTTATTAAAATAAAATTTGTTAGTAAAAAGGTAATATTTAAAATAATAAAAAAAAATTGTAAAGGAGTCCGAAAAGTTTGGTTCTAGTAATTAGTGAGATGACTCAAACTTTTGGGCCCATGTTGGTCAGAGATCATACAGTATTTCTCGATACAAATGAAGAAAAGTCTACGGATAGTCATGATACAGTTTTTTGGTTTTTTCTCGATACAAATGAAAAAAAGTCGACGGATAGTCATGTTTATAATATTGAATTTTTTTTTTCATTACATATAATATAATAAACTCAGAAATTTAATAATTCATGAGGATAACATAATAACAAGCAGCATAGACACGTTTCGAGAATGCACATATGATTACATTCCATAATACAATAAAAATGTGGCAAATTTGATAAGAGCACTACATTTTGTAAAAAAATTAAAAATTTTTTTTTTTAATTTTTCAAAAAATACTTCATTTTTATGATTTGCTTTAAAAAATACCTCATTTTATTAAAATTAATATTTTATAATTTAATAAAAAATACATTATTTTCATTTAAAATCTATATTTTAGTTTTTCATTATCTAAAATTATATTAATTTTTTTTAAATTAATATATTAGTTTTTCATCATCTAAAATTATATTATTTTTATCTAAAAATATATTATTTTTATACTATTTCAAATATAATATTTATTGTAAATATATTTTACAATTTATTTTCTTTGATAATTGTTTTAAAATACATTATTTTCATTGAAATCAATATTTTAATTTTTTATTTAAAAAACAATATTCTTACACGAGTAACATATGTGTTACTTCATCATTTTTATTGAAATCAATACTTTATAACTTACTCATTTTATTATTTTTTAAAAATTATATTATTTTCATTTAAAATTAATATTTCAATTTTTCATTGAAAATCAACATTTTTGCATGAATAACATATATGTTACTATATGTTATTACATGTTACTTTCTCATTTTTTATTAAAATTAAAAATTTATAATTTTTCTCTTTTTATAATTTTTTTTAAAAATATATAATTTTTATTTAAAATTAGTCTTTCAATTTTTTATTTAAAAACAACATTTTTACACGATAACATATGTGTTACCATATGTTAGTTCTTTATTTTCATTAAAATCAATATTTTAAAATTTGTCTCCTTTTATAATTTTAAAAATAAAATACATTAACTTCATTTAAAATCAATATTTCAAAATTTTTTTATTTAAAAATAACATTTTTACACGGGTAACATATGTGTTACTATATGTTATTTCCGGGTAACATATGTGTTACTATATGTTATTTCCTCGTCTTCATTAAAATCAATAATTTATAATTTATCTTATTTTTACAATTTTTATAAAAATTCATTAATTTCATTTACAATTCATATTTCAACTTTTTATTTGAAAACAACATTTTTACACGAGTAACATATATGTTACTTCATCATTTTCACCAAAATCAATAAATTTTACACTAGTAACATATGCGTTATTATTACCAATCGTCTTGTACCACTAGTCTTATACCACCACCATTTACTCTACTCTACCACCACAACTAATTTAAATTATAGTAACACATATATTACTCTAATTTAAATTTATATTACTCTAATTTAAATTAGATTAATACGTGTTACCATCACCAACTATCATATTTATGTATTATTTCAAATATAATAATAATTATAATTATATTTTACAATTTGTTTTTTTGATTATTGTTTAAAAATACATTATTTCCATAAAATCAATATTTTAATTTTTTTATTTGAAAAACAATATTTTACACAAGTAATATATGTGTTATTTCATCATTTTCATTTAAATCAATACATTATAATTTACCCATTTTATTTATTTTTAAAAAATATATTATTTTCATTTAAAATATTTCAATTTTTCATTGAAAAATAATATTTTTACATGGGTAACATATATATATGTTACTATATGTTACTTCCTTATTTTTTCATTAAAATCAATATTTTACAATTTCTCTCTTTTTTTTAAAATATAATATTTTCATTTAAAATCAATCTTTCAATTTTTTTATTTAAAAACAATATTTTTACACGGTAACATATGTGTTATTTACCTTACTCTTCCACCACAACTAATTTAAATTATGGTAACACATATGTTAATCTAATTTAAATTAGATTAACACGTGTTACCACCACCAACCATCATATTTGTGTATTATTTCAAATATAATTATTATTATTATTATTATTATATTTTACAATTTATTTTCTTTGATAATTATTTAAAAATACTTTATTTTCATTAAAATCAATATTTTAATTTTTTTCATTTGATAAACAATAATTTTATATGAGTAACATATGTGTTACTTCATCATTATCATTGAAATCAATACTTTATGATTTACTCATTTTATTATTTTTTTAAAAATATTTTATTTTCATTTAAAATTAATATTTCAATTTTTCATTTAAAAACAACATTTTTACATAGATATTCCTCATTTTTCATTAAAATCAATATTTTACAATTTCCCTCTTTTTATAATTTTTTTTAAAATATATTATTTTCATTTAAAATCAGTTTTTCAATTTTTTTATTTAAAAACAACATTTTTACATAGTATCATACGGGTAACATATGTGTTACCATATGTTCCTTATTTTTATTAAAATAAATATTTTAAAATTTGTCTCCTTTTATAATTTTTTTTAAAAATACATTAGCTTAATTTTAAATTAATATTTCAAATTTTTTATTTAAAAATAATATTTTTACACATGTAACATATGTGTTAGTATACATTATTTTATCGTCTTCATTAAAATCAATAATTTATAATTTATCTTATTTTTATAATTTTTTAAAAAATACATTATTGTCATTTTAAATTTATATTTTAATTTTTTTTTAAAACAACATTTTTACACGAGTAACGTATATGTTACTATATCATTTTCATAAAATCAATAATTTTTATACTTGTAACATACGTGTTGCTATTACCAATCGCTTTTACCACTACTACCACTCGTCATTAACCCTACTCTACCACCATCATTTACCTTACTCTACCACTACAACTAATTTAAATTATAGTAACACATATGTTAATCTAATTTAAATTAGAGTAATTTAAATTAGATTAACATATGTGTTACCACCACCAACTATCATATTTGTGTACTATTTCAACTATAATAATTATTATAATTATATTTTACAATTTAATTTCTTTGATAATTGTTAAAAATACATTATTTTCATTAAAATCAGTATTTTAACTTTTTCATTTGAAAAACCATATTTTTATACGAATAACATATGTGTTATTTCATCATTTTCATTGAAATCAATATTTTATAATTTACACAATTTATTATATTTTTTAAAATATATTATATTTATTTAAAATTAATATTTCAATTTTCCATTGAAAAACAATATTTTTACATGGGTAACATATATGTTACTTTCTCATTTTTTATTAAAATCAATATTTTACAATTTCTCTCATTTTATAATTTTTTTAAAAATACATTATTTTTATTTAAAATCAATATTTCAATTTTTTAATTTCAATTTTTTTTGTTTACACGAGTAACTTATGTGTTACCATAGATGTTACTTCATCATTTTAATTTAAAATAATATTTTATCATTTACCTCCTTTATAATTTTTAAAACAATACATTATTTTTAATTTAAAATCAATATATTAAATTTTCATTTGAAAACAACATTTTTACACGGGTAACATATATGTTACCATGTTACTTCATTATTTTCATTAAAATCAATGTTTTACAATTTTTCTTCTTTTATAAATTTTTAAAAATAAATTATTTTTATTTAAATCAATATTTCAAATTTTCATTTAAAAACAATATTTTTACACGGTAACATGTATTATTATATGTGTTATTATATGTTATTTCATCACCTTCACAAAAATCTATATTTTACAAATTATCTCCTTTTTATAGTTCTTAAGAAAATATTGTGTTTCTTTTAAAATTAATATTTCAATATTTAATTTGAAAACAACATTTTTGTACAAGTAACATATATGTATGTTATTGTATGTGTTACCATATGTTATTTTATCATTTTCATTAAAATCAATATTTTACTATTTATTTTCTTTTATAAATCTTAAAAAATACATTATTTTTATTTAAAATCAATTTTTTATTTTTTTATTTGAAAACAATATTTTTAAACGGGTAACATATGTGTTACTATATGTTATTTCTCCGTCTTCATTAAAATCAATATTTTACAATTTATCTCATTTTAACAGTTTTTAAAAAAATACTTTATTTTTATTTAAAATTAGTATTTCAATTTTTCATTTGAAATCAACATTTTTACACGAGTAACATATGTGTTACCATATGTGTGGTGTGTTACTTCATCATTTTTATTAAAATCAATATTTTACAATTTATCTCTATTTATAAATTTAAAAAAAATACATTATGTTCATTTCAAATCAACATTTCAATTTTTTCATATAAAAACAACATTTGTACACGAGTAACATATGTTTTACCATATGTGTTACTTCATCATTTTATTAAAATCAATATTTTACAGTGTATCTCCTACTATAAAGTTAAAAAAATATTTATTAATTTCATTTAAAATCAATATTTCAATTTTTAAATTTGAAAACAACATTTTTACACATGTAACATATGTATTACCATATGTGTCACTATATGTTATTCCCTCGTCTTCATTAAAATCAATATTTTATAATTTATTTCATTTTTATTGTTTTTAAGAAAATACATTATTTTAATCTGACATGAATTTTTAATTTTCATTTGAAAACGATATTTTTACACTGAGTAACATGTGTGTTATCCTTTGTTACTTCCTCATTTTCATTAAAATTAAAATTTTATAATTTTTCACCTTTTATATTTGTTTAAAAATACATTATTTTTATTTAAAATCAATATTTTAATTTTTTATTTGAAAAGAATAGTTTTAAATTGGTGTAACACCCGGGTTACTTGTAGAGTAACACACATGTTACCTTATTACTCCCGCCTCAAACCTTAATATCATCTCTCACCATTACCGCCACCTTCTACCACAACCGAAGAAACACATGTGCTACCATAAGTTTAATTAGGATAACACATGTTTACTTGTTTGGTAACACATGTGTTACCACCATCACTACTGCTCTATCACCACCAGTAAATTTAAATTATGGTAACACATGTGTTACTGTCATTTAATTAGGATAACACATGTGTTATCACTACCATTACCACTATTTCAATTACAGTAACACGTGTTGTCTTTATTCAAATTAGAGTAATACTTGTATTATTTGTAGGAGACGATACAAGTGAGGAAGAAGTAAAATGCAAATGCAGATTATACAAGCCAAAAATAGTAGGATAAATTCTATTTCTTGACCTTATATTCACTAAAATCAAGTCAAACAATAAACAATTAAGATTTCTAAAATACAATTTATACACCCAAAAGCTTATTCATAAACCATCTATTAACATGATGCGCGAGCGAAAATTTAAAGAATCTGGACCAAACCTATAAATGTAACAAAATCATTTTCTTAAATTTTAGGCAATACTGTCATTTTCCTAAAAGCAAAGGAATATAGATATATTAAACCCTTTTTTTTTCGAGTCCCCCCTCCAGCTTTCACTTTAGCTGTGTCAATAATCCATAACTTGAAAACATAAAAAAATAAATAAGCAAGTTTCATTAAAATATATTATTTTTATACGAGACAACGATTGTGCGTGGTGTCAATAGAAAAAAAGTGAAATTCAAGTGAAGGGATCATATTAAACCTTCAAACATATATGAGGACTTCCTTCTAAATTGTAAGAAAAAAGATAATTAAGGAATGTGTACCACATGTTGGGGAGGAGCTAGCTGGTATAACATCAAATGAAGTCACAACAGAGAACAATATTCTTTGTTAATTGGGACTAGTTTTACCCCACAATAGAGAACAATATTCCTTGAGTACAATGTAAAAGGCCAGGATCTTGGGAGCTGGTTTGAATATCTTTATTACAGATTTTTGTATCCATTACTCTTCCGGGCAAAACAATTGTCTTGAGATAAAGTTTTAATGTACATTCTGGTAATGTGAATACGATTTATTCTTTGACTTCCACATTACAGAACATGTTTATTATGGCTTATTGACATAAATTGCTACATTATGTGGGGCTTTTCTTTTTTTCTTTTTGCTTGTATAACACATACACATATTAAAACTAGAGCAATTTTTTCCTTCCATATTTCAGAAATTTCAGTAACGAAAAGAGGAAAAGGGGTGAGGAATCATCACCAATCACCCACACTGGTAGAGGCAGTTAGATGCTCCGTTTCGCGACTCACATGGCTCGAGGTGGTGGTTCGATCTCATTTTGCCTCTTTTTGTGATCCTTCCAGAATTGGATCTTGAGATCGTCGTGTAGATAAATCTTCCGGCTATTGTTGTCGCGCGACCTAGTCATTCCAGATCTTGGATCCACACGACTCGCCCAATCAAACCGGAGGGTGTGATGGTGGTGATGGGTGGTGTTGATGGTGGGTGGTGGTGGTGGTGGTAGCAGGTGGTAACAATGGTGGTTTAAGGTGGTGAGAAGGAGGTAATGATGCTGGTTAACGTCAGAGGCGGTGGAGATTTTATTTTGTGGATTGGACGACGGTGGTAATGGAAGTGGTGGCTGGCGGCTTGAAATTTTAGATTTAAGGCGGAAGATTTGAGATGGTGATCGATGTTAGTGGTGGCACAGTGGCTCATAAACTCATATCGACTTTTGACATTGCACAAATCTAAGCAACAGAAGTCGTAGATCGAACAAATCTGCGCGGCAAAGGTCGTAGATTATCACGATGGTGATGACGATGATGCAAGTTATCGAAGGTGGTGGTTATGGTGGGTTTGAAAGGTTGAAAGGATAAAATTATTCATTAGTTTCTTATATTTTGTGTTTGAAATGATAAATAATTTTTTTAAAAAGTTTATATAATATAAAATAGAGGTATTTTTTAAAAAGTATTATTTAGATGTAAGTAAAAATTAAAGAATTAAAAAAAGAAGTATTTTTTAACTTTTATAAGAAAATTAAGTATATGGTAAATTACCTCATAAAAATGTGGGCAAAGTTCACAAGAGCCCTACTTTTTGTAAAAAAGTTGAAAAATACCTCTTTTTTTTATTATTCAAAAAATACATCACTTTCTTGGTTTGATTTAAAAAATACCTCATTTCATTAAAAACAATATTTTATAATGTGAAATGATGTGACATTTATTTATTGTATAATAGTCTATGTACTTTATATAATATTCACTTTAGTCCTTATTTTTCAATTATATTTTAATTAAGTCATCCAAAAATTACATCTTAGGTCCTTAATCTTTTACATCTTTACACTTTAGTCTCCAAATTTTAATTATCTTTCAGTTAAGTCCTCCATAAATTACATCTTAGGTCCTTCAACTTTTTTATATTTTACACTTTGGTCTCCAAATTTTTAATTATCTTTCAGTTAAGTCCTCTAAAATTTGCATCTTAGGTCCTTCAACTTTATACATGTTCAAAGTTTGATCTTCCAAATCCTTGATTTTAGTGGTCAAAATAAGTGTAATTTTAGTGGTCAAAATAAGTGCACTTTCAATTAAATCTTTGACTTTACACTCGAATTTTCATCTAAACGAACAAAATAAATATTTGTATACTATTTTAAATTATGGTAACACATATGTTACTTTAATTTAGATTAGATTAACACGTGTTAGTAATAATTATAATCATATTTTACAATTTATTTTTTTTTATAATTATTTAAAAATACAGTATTTTCATAAAATCAATATTTTTATTTTTCATCCGAAAAATAATATTTTTACATTTAGTAACATATGTGTTATTTCATCATTTTCATTGAAATTAATACTTTATAATTTACTCATTTTATTATTTTTTAAAATATATATTATTTTCATTTAAAATTAATATTTTAATTTTAATTGAAAAATAATATTTTTCATGGGTAATATATATGTTATTATATGTTACTATATATATTACTTCTTCATATTTCATTAAAATAAATATTTTACCATTTCTCTAATTTTATAAATTTTTTAAAAATATATTATTTTAATTTAAAATCAATTTTTCAATTTTTTATTTTAAAAAAATATTTTTATACTAGTAACATATATGTTATTATGTGTTACTTGCTCATTTGCAATAAAATCAATATTTTATAATTATTTAAAAAATTCATTATATTTCTTTAAAATTAAAATTTCATTTTTTTTTATATTTTAAAACAACATTTTTACACGGGTAACATATAAGTTACTTCCTCATTTTTTATTAAAATCAATATTTTACAATTTCTCTATTTTTAAATTTTTTTTAAAAATACATTATTTTCATTTAAAATCAATATTTCAAATTTTCATTTTAAAAAAATATTTTTATAGTAGTAACATATATATTACTATGTGTTACTTGCTCATTTACAATAAAATCAATATTTTATAATTATTTTAAAAATACATTATTTTTCTTTAAAATTAATATTTCAATTTTTTTTTTGTTTTAAAATAACTTTTTTACTTCCTTATTTTTCATGAAAATCAATATTTTACCATTTCTCTATTTTTATAAATTTTTTAAAAATACATTCTTTACATTTAAAATCAATATTTCAAATTTTCATTTTAAAACAAAATTTATCTTATTATAATTTATCTCCTTGTAAATATTTTTCAAAAACTACATTAGTTTGGTCTAAAATCAAATATTTTCAAATTTTATTTTTGAAAACAATTATTTTACGCGGGTAACATATATGTTATTGAATTTGTTACTTTATGTTACTTCCTCAATTTCATTAAAATCAATTTGACACGGAAAACACATATGTTACAACATGTGTTACCATATATTACTTCCTCATTTTTACTACAATTGCTATTTTATAATTTATATCTTTGTAAATATTTTTAAAAAATACATTAGTTTGGTCTAAAATCAAATATTTCTAATTTTTATTTTTAAAAACAATACTTTTACGTAGGTAACATAAATGTTACCGAATTTGTTAACCTATGTTACTTCCTCAATTTCATTAAAATCAATATAACATGGGTAACACATGTGTTACCACATATGTTACTTCCTCATTTCAATACAATTGCTATTTTATGATTTATCTTCTTATAAATATTTTTTAAAAACTACATTTATTTGGTTTAAAATCAAATATTTCCAAATTTTTATTATTGAAAACTATACTTTTACGTTAGTAACATATATGTTACTGTATTTGTTAACCTATGTTACTTCCTCAATTTCATTAAAATAAATTTGACACGGGTAACACATATGTTACCACTATGTGTTACCCTATGTTACTTCCTTATATTCAATACAATTACAATTTTATAATTTATCTCCTTGTAAATATTTTTTAAAATACATTAGTTTGTCTAAAATAAAATATTTCCAAATTTTATTCTATAAAACATTACTTTTATGCCGGTAACATATATGTTACTGTATTTGTTAACCTATGTTACTTTCTCAATTTCATCAAAATTAATTTGACACAGGTAACACATACGTTACTACACGTGTTACCCTATATTACTTCCTCATTTTCAATACAATTGTTATTTTATGATTTATGTCGTAAACATTTTTTAAAAACTACATTAATTTGGTCTAAAATCAAATATTTACAAAGTTTAATTATGAAAACAATATTTTTACGTGGGTAACATATATATTACCATATTTGTTAACCTATGTTACTTTCTCAATTTCATTAAAATCAATTTGACACGGGTAACATATATGTTACCACATGTGTTATCTAATGTTACTTCTCATTTTCACTACAATTGCTATTTTATGATTTATCTCCTTGTAAATGTTTTAAGAAAAATACATTAGTTTCGTTCAAAATCAAATATTTCCTATTTTTATTTTTAAAAATAATACTTTTACGTGAGTAACATATATGTTACCGCATTTGTTAACATATGTTACTCCCTCAATTTCATTAAAATCAATTTGACACGGGTAACACATATGTTACCACATTTGTTACCCTATGTTACTTCTTCATTTTCAATATATTTTATGATTTATCTCTTTGTAAATATTTTTTAAAAAATACACTAGTTTCGTCCAAAATCAAATTGTTGACGCCGGAACCCACAGCGTCCACGTGTCAACAGATCTCCAGTCACTCCTCTGCCAATCTGTATGTTACTTGCATACTCGGACGACCGTTAGGCACCAAGATCACCGGGGAAAAAAGGTCCGGTGATCGTTGGTACTCAAACAATCTAGTCAACTTGGGTATATAGAGATAATACACGGAGAGGTAAGTAATTGGGTGTGGGAGAGCAGTGAGCGAAGTTTGAGCAGAGTTTAAGGGTGGGGTTCAAGTGCGAAAAAGAGCGTACTTGGAACAACCGGGAGCGTCGATTTATGGCGCAAGAGTTCTGATTGATTTAGGTAACAAATCGATCAGACACCCAATCGGATCCTCCTTCCTTATGGGATAAGGATCCTTCCTTGTCAAGGCAATCTCCAAGATTCTCTTCCTTCTCTGAACTTATCACGTTGCATAATTTTAGGAGATTATGATTCGGTTTCCTTATGAGGATCTGTGCGCCAAACCAACGCAATATTTCCTTAACTACTTCTCTGGTCATTCCGGTACATCACGCTATCTGCCAGTTCCAATTGATACGAATTCCTACGAGGCCCTATGGTTCGGTATGGGACGCTAAGTCACTCAGTGGACCTCACCGAAACCTGATTGTAGAAGGTTAGGGTGTTTGATGGGCCTCCGGGGCCATTTATTAAAATTTTCGAGGAGATTGCAGGCCCGGATGAGGCTTTCTTTGGCTAGATGGGGCCACTTAATCGACGTGGAGGCCATATCAGAATCGTGTGGTAACACAAATATTTCCAATTTTTATTTTTAAAAACAATACTTTTACGTGAGTAACACGTTACCGTATTTGTTAACCCATGTTACTCCCTCAATTTTATTAAAATCAATATTTTACAATTTCTCTCTCTCTATAATTTTTTTAAAAATATATTATTTTCATTTAAAATCAGTCTTTCAATTTTTTCATTTAAAAACAATATTTTTTACACGGTAACAAACGGGTAACATATGTGTTATCTTAGTTCTTTATTTTCATTAAAATCAATATTTTAAAATTTGTCTCTTTTTGTAATTTTTTTTAAAATATATTAGTTTCATTTAAAATCAATATTTCAAATTTTTATTTAAAAACAACATTTTCTCATGGGTAACATATGTGTTACTATATGTTATTTCCTCGTCTTCATTAAAATCAGTAATTTATAATTTTTCTTTTTTTTTATATAGTTTTTAAGAAAATAGATATTTTCATTTAAAATTAATATTTCAATTTTTTTTATTCTAAAACAACATTTTTACACGAGTAACATATATGTTACTATATGTTACTTCCTCATTTTTTTATTAAAATCAATATTTTACCATTTCTCAATTTTTATAATTTTTTTAAAAATACATTATTTTCATTTAAAATCAATATTTTAATTTTTCTTTTAAAAACTACATTTTTATACTAGTAACATATATGTTACTATGTGTTATTTGCTTATTTGCAATAAAATCAATATTTTTTCATTTAAACCAATATTTTAAATTTTTTCATTTAAATCAATATTTCAATTTTTTATTTGAAAAATAATATTTTTACATAGTAACATATGTGTTACTATTACTAATCGCCTTCCACTACTATCGTCACTATCACTCACCTTATCCTGTCAACCATGCCACAACCGATTTCAAATATGCTGCTACCATCTATAACTATATCACCTTCACAACAAACGAAGTAACACAAATGTTACCCTAACTTAAATTAAAATAACACGTATCAGTAAATGGGTAATACATATGTTATCATCACCACCATATTTCTCTTTCCACCAATAACATTGATCCACCACCACTATTACTTTAAATTAAAGTAACATATGTGATACTTGTTAGGTAACACGAATCACCACCACCACCACATGTGGCCCACCAAGAATTCCCATTATCACCACCAACATCAGCCGCCAAAAGCTACCGCCTTCAATATCAACCACCTATATCAAATCTGCCATTACATAATCACCACATTTTTGCTGCCGGACATCACCACAACTCAGATATAAAATTGGATAAATCAAATAATGAGAAAAAAGGGCTTGAGTTCGACTAATCAAATTCTTTGAAAGCTGATTATCAAGCCATCAATCAATATGTGTATATATAATTTATATGTAATATGTAGTGAGAGAAAATCGATAAATACCATACCGAACTACAAAACACTCAAAAATATCCATAGAAATTGATAGATGTATATATAATTGATCAGTAATATGCATTGAGAGTATGAATTTTAAGAAGAGGGAGAAATGAATACCCAATATTGGTAGAGAGAAAAAGAAATACCCAATGTTGGAGAGCTTTGCCGGGAAGGATTGGATTAGGGTTTTGGAGTGAAAAGTTGTGGGTATGTGAAAAGAGTGACAAAAGACTAAAGAAGCCATGGTTTTGGAGTTATTTACGATATTTGCCATTGAAAAGTGTGTGTAAAACAGGGTATTTTTAATAAAGTATTTTTTAATATAGGGTAAGAATAAAATTTTTTAAAAAGAAAGTATATTTCAACTTTTTATAAAAAAAAAAAAGTATATGAGCTAATTATCCCTAAAAATGTGGAGCTAGAATTAGATGTCTACAAAACTGGTCCAGGTAATGTCCATCAAATTGGGCTTGCTCCACATGCTAAAGTTTCGGCCAAGTCTGATGGGATCATCATCTTGGTTGAATTCATCTATATCTATACTAATCTAAAAGGGGCTTAAAGGGAGAAACATTTTTGGACAAATATACCCTCATTAATATTTTATATTTTCTAAATTGTCCTTGAGTTAATGTTATAATTAAAATCCTAATTTAACATTTATAACCATTAGAAGTTGAAAAGACCAATTATCTCTATTTATTATATTTAATCTATACTACATCTCTAAAAGAGATAAATATTTTTGGACCAAAATATCCTTCCTCATATTTTAGATTTTTCAATTTGCCCTTAACTAATTTAAAATGCCTTTTAAAATTGGTCCAATTAAATCTTAATTAAGGCATCTAAAATTATCCACATATCCATCTACCATCATCTCTTCATTTCATAAATTGAAATATAATTAATTGAAAACAATAGCCTTCAACTCTAACTATTACTCATCACTCCAATTCACTATTGTATCAATTTATTCATGAGTCGGATATTTTTCGCAACAGTAGATTTAAGATCATAAACAAAATTGTAAATGGACAATGGATCATGAAAAGCTGCAGTGGAAAATTACTCGCATACCTATTAGGTAAATTTACGAATTATTACTACAAATGACCTAATTATCTTAAAATATATGTTGATATTGGTAGCTCAACAATTGCCACCGCAATTTTTTGCTACTGGCTTTAGGGTGTGTTGCGGTGGACATGGATTTCTTGGTGGAGGCGCAGTTGGAGGAGGAATTGCTTGGGAGGAATTGTTTGGTCTTTGTCAAAATTTGTCAAATGGAGATCACTTCTACAACATTAGTTGATAATGCCATGCCATCAAAAAAATGTTTTGCCCTACGAAGATGAAAATAAAAATGAAGATGAATTATGGGTTTTATTGTGAATTTTATCATCGGTAAGTTCATAAGTTTTCTCAATGATGATGAAAAGGGTGAGTAAAATGGAAAACTTTTGAACACTTTACATATCTGTGATTTTCTACACCTTATATTGAAGACACAAGCCCTAATAGATAACTAATCTCTAAAATTAAAGAATCTTTAGAAAACTAACATCACGACATAGGTAGTTGAGCATCTATATTTTTTAGAGGTTGAAGAAGCCCGACTTTTGAGATACTCCATTGTTTTTTTTAAATTTATAAGCAAATTGACAATTTTTATAATATTTTAAATTTTAATCAAAGTGACTCGAGATACTGATGGAAGGTTGGATAGATAAAATAAAGAAATAACTGTCAAACTTTTATTATTTAAAAATTTTAACAAAAAAAATAAATTCACGATATTATTACAAAATCACGTGCAAATCACGTGTTTTTAACTAGTATATGAAAAAATGTGATAATTTTGCTAAATACTAGATTATCTATTAAAATTTTATAATTATTTTTTAATATTTTAAACTTTAAAAATAATAAATATAATAAATATAACAAATATTTTTTTATAAGAAATATAATAAACGTAACAAATGTAACAACAAGTATTACAAAAACAAAAACAATATTTTTAGAATAAAAAAAATTAGATAGTATTTTTTAAATTATTTTATATTTTGTGATTAACAGTGAAATATTCGTGGAAAAATTGACAAATAGCCTATTATAAAACTAAAAATTGAAAAAAATAATGTAGCGTTAAAATAAAGGGAAATTATGATGACAATAAATATTTAAGTTTACATTTTGATAAATGAAAAAAAAAAAAAAATCAACAAATTGGAACAATGAGGTACAAATTGTAAAAATCAATGTTTTTTTTGTTTCAATATTTATCTCCAAAATTTATTTAAAAATTGTAATTACAAATAATAATTTAAATAAAAGATAAGATTCTGTAGTCGAATTTTGAATGTAACCCAAGATAAACAAGTTACTCAATTGATACCAGCAATCATCTTAAACTCCTCTTAAAGAGGAGATCTATGGTTCGAATTGCTAGGGACGCAATAAAAATTCAGTTTGGAACTCAACCTTCAGTGGACAATACGTAGAGATTTGTATGAAAAAGTACGTGGTTATTACAAAAAAAAAAAAAAAAGATTTTCACATACAAGCTTTTTGCTTAGGGGCTATTTCGTGCACTATTAACTTATGTACTTTTCACTGGGGGTTTCACTTTTAAGCCGATTTCTATCACGTCCCCAATGATTCGAACTTTTGACCTCTTCCTTAAGATGAATTTATGAAGAATGCTGATACCAATTGGGTAAGTTGTTTAATTAGTATCAGCATTCAACATAAGTTCTTCTTAAGGAGAATGTCAAGGTTTCGAATCTTTGAGGACGCGATAGAAATTCAGTTTGAGGTCCAACTTCCGGTGGACAATATATAAGCTAATGACAAAAGAATACCCCTCCCCACCCCCCCTCCCTGGCAAGAGTCTTTTAGGAAAAAGTCCGTTGTTCGCGAATTTATTTTATTACGCAAGTGTACGGATCGCATGAGTAGTAAAGTAGATTTAAAGTTCAAGTATTGTATCCACAGAGATTTAGATAGCTCTACACAATTAAATTAACCTAAACAGAATCGATTTAACTTTTAAAATTTGGGTGACAAAGAATTAATTATAATATTAACTAATTATAATTTAAACAATTAAAGATTAAGTTCACGCCAATTATTTTAAATAAAAGATTAAGTTCATGTCGAATTATTTTAAATATGGAAAAGAAAAGTATTAGGATCCCGGACCCACTTATACCAATTTCCGTTAGCCCGAACAATTGAATTTGATAACACGATCTAATTATAAAGATCAATATTCCTAATTTGTTTAACAATCTCTCTCGAATAGAATTAAACATATTCTTAAATGTGACACGACTATATCTTTGTGACGGATGCGAACACATAAGAATGCATTAAATTTTTGAATACTTATAAATCACGTAAAGCATAGTGGTATATCTCTATCATCTATCAGACTCTACGATAATTGATACTATATTTAACTTATTTTCAATCGCTTGATGGTAAAACAAGCCAAGAAAATCATAAATTATTGTGCACATAATTGTAGATGAAAAGAAATCAATATTAATTGTTCAAAATTAAAATTGAATATAAAAAAATAGGTTCAAAGAATATAAGGTTCATCACAATCTTAGCATAAAATGGATTTAGTCTAACATACTAAGAAGAATAAAACAAAAAGAAAATATAAAAACCATTACCCAAATAAGAAGAAAACTCGAAAGAATGGATCTTGAGATCATAATTGTTTGCAACTTGCAAGATCAAGATTTTCAAAAATAAATACCACATACATCCATCTATTATAAAGAAGGAAGCAAATAATCCATTAGGGTGTTTCCCAAACAACAAGTGCCTTAACTTGCATGGTCTGTCTACACACAATCAACTTGTATTATTTAAGCCAATTCTGGTGGCCATCAATTATAATTTACAATGTAGAGAGGAGACTCAAACATGTAAATGCTACTGCAATATGCAACACAATGAGCATGAGAGGATGGCAGAATATACATGACAAAAATATAAATAGAATAGGTGAAAGAAAATGAAAAACGACATTAGGCTAGTCAATATAAAGACAGATAAGATAAAGGCAAAGTTACTGACATATGTCCTACTTCCCAAACGCTATAGCTCACTGTAATTTTGCCAAACTGCACAGAATTCCTCACATAATGTGTTTGGATGAGCTTTCAAGCTGGGCACCCTAAAGCTTGCATGTGCAAGGGTGGCTGTGTTTGAAAGAGAAATAGAGAAAATGAAAGTTTAAGATAATACACATTGGAAAAGAATATTCACAATAAGAAGCATTGAATTACTGAGAAGGCCAATAGCAAATGCCCATAAGACAGTGAGAACAACATAAGAAACAAACCATAGGATGAAACTCACAGCACAAAGAACAAATGAGAAACCATAGTTGCTTATACTTGAAAGTTGAAATTACAATCACTCAAGCATCCTAGAATCCCACAGCTACATTGGGGAAAAATTGTTTAGGAAGTTGGAAGGGGGGATTGCAGTACTATGAAATAACTTTAAGTAGAGTGTTCAAAAATCTCAAAACTTTTGATCAGTATAATCCATGTGAAATGTATTTCAGAGTTATTGTACACCATAAATAGCAAAGATTAGTGGCATAACTAGCAAAGTTATGTGACAATTTTTTTTTATTTTTCCAAATGACCGCAACACAACACGACCCCAACAACACTTAAACTAACAAATTCAGAAAATGTCTACATTTTTACCATTACATACAGGTAAATCATCAAAATCGAGGCAAATAGTAACAAACAACCGACCAAATCAACGAAAATCGAACCGCAAACTCTACAAACAACCTAAAATCGACGAAATAACAAAAAAAATTAAAACAATATGAACGGATCTGTGACAAATTTTTCATTTTTTCACAAAAATAAAACACGAAACGAACAACATATAAAACTAACAAATTTGAAAATTTTCAACATGTTTTAGTATTACATACCAGTAAATGAACAAACTGAGGCAAAAATTGAACCGCAAACTCCACAAACAACCTAAAATCGATGAAATGATATAAACATTAAACTAATATGAACGGATCTATGACAAATTTTTCATTTTTTTCAAATCACATAAACAAAACATGAGCCCTACAACATCTAAGACTAACAAATTAAAAAAAAAAAAAAAAAAGTCAACATATTTTACCATTACATACATGTAAATAAAGAAAGCGAGGCAAATAGTTGAAATCAACGAACGAAATTGGCAAAAATTGAACTAAAAACTTCACAGACGACCTAAATCCAGCAAAATAACACAAATTGAAACAATATGAACGGATCTATGACAATTTTCAGATTTTTTTTCAAATAATCTAAACCCTAAGCACGATACCCAACAACACATACAATGATTGTAACTATTGTGCGAGAATTCTAGGGTCTGTACGTTGGAAATGAACAAATGTTGCATCAAAATGGCGACGAATAGAAATAGTGTCGCTGGGTTCGAAGTGAGAGAGTGTGTGTGTTTGAGATTCTAAGTTTTTGGCCACAAGAGAGAAATGGACGTGTATATAGTTTTATATGTAAGCTTAAACGACATCGTTTTTGCAGCCAAAATGAGAGGGGGAAAGCACCAAAATAACAGTGTTTTAATCGAAATTATGAATAGTAATCTCAAAACTTATCACTGGCCGTGTTTTCACCACCACTCACATAAAAAATATATATATCGTCTGTCTTCAACAATGTTTTAAAAAGCGTAAAATGTAACTAGGTGTCGAGACTGAGCTTTAAGCTTTTTGAACCTAGGTGAAATCTAGACGAGGCGAGATAATGGCAAAGTTAGGGTGATGATTGAGCGTGATAGGTGTGGGATGAAAGCTTCACGCGTCAAAGCAGAGGCTTGAAAAACTTACGATGTTTTTATAACAGTTCTTCAACTCTCTCAAAAAAAAAATTCAATTTCTTCAAATTTCTTCCTCTTAATTTTCTTTCTCTTCACTATTTTTCTTCAAATCTTTCCTTTTCATGCTCGTTTTTCTACAGTTGGATTCTACCAATAAACGGTATAATAGTATATTGTAATGAAATGAAGTAGATGGTTGGGCTAATTTTCCTACTTTTTGGGCCACTAAGACTCGGCTCATTAGATAAGGCCCAAAAATAAACATCAAGTTTCTTATTTCTACTTATCTCTTCTTCCCATTTTAAATCGCTGATTTCACTTCGTTGCAATGAGCTCTATTTGAGATTTCTCTCTTCTATATGTCGCAACCCACCTCCACCAACCCCAATAAGCGCTCATCCACCTCCACCTCCACCTCCACCTCCACCTCCACCTCCACCTCCACCTCCACCTCCAGGGACGTACCCTCCGCCTCCGGAAGTAGCGGAGCCACAATTTTTCCAGCAATGAAGAAGGCCAAGTCGCAGGCGGTCGCTTGCTCACTCGACAGCAACAAAAACGGCCAGCAAAATATTACCCCTCACGTTCACTTCGCTGACCCCCTGCTCACTCTCCCATGATCGAAGATGACCCTAGTGACGTTCTGGAAGCCTCCCTTCGTCCGGCCGCGGAGCTGCAGCCATGGGTGGCCACGAAGGTGGGACTATTGCTAATTTGTCACGGAAGAAAGCCACGCCTCCACAGCCGGCAAAAAAACTCGTCATTAAGCTCAATAAAGGTTTAATTTTGACTTATATTTCTCTTCAATTTTGTTCTGATTGTGAAATTTCGTTAATGGGTGTAATTACCGCAAACTTCTGCCTAAAGATTGGGGATTTTTATTGTAACATTTTCATTTTCTTTCCGGTTTCTATTGAGGTAAAAGTGTCAGGGTTACGATCGTTGGATTGATCAGCTTGAGATTGAAATTTAGGTTTTAAAGTTGGCATTGAGCAGTAAATTAGGAAAATATTGATAGGCATATGAGTGATTTTAATTTTGGAATTATATGCTGTTAATATGTCAGGATCTGGGTGTTTTTCTCTTTTGTAGGAACACGGGGTTGCAACTTCCAATTACACGATGAATGCATAGTAAATTAATAAATTTGATATTGAAAGCTGAAATGAGTGAATAATTGAATTGATTGTGTATTCATTCTATATGTCTTGTGGAACTTTCCACTAGAACATAGAAATGGTTAAAGAATCTTGGTTTTCTGTATCGTTAATTTTTTGTGTTTATTAGGTTTTAATTTTCATTAGTAGTGGGATTTCAGCTGGACTTTAGTATGCTGTGGGAGTAGATTGGTCTGGATAAGCAATGGGAATATATTTATACAGTTTTTATTACTTCATTTGTCTTGATGGGGTAATGATTTGAGTGCTGCTGTGACAAGTTATGAGTATTCCGCTCTAATAGAAGACACATAAAAGTAGAGGAATCTGCCTTTTGGTTTCTTCCAACAAGCACGCGTATCCCCAGTTTGAGCTAACATTTAAATTGCTCTAAAATTGTTGTTTGAAGGCGCCGGAAATCAGTTATTGATGAATGGTCAGAGAATATATGACCTGTGGAATTAACTGGAAAGTTAGATGAATACTTTTTGTTCATCTTTCAATTGAGTTCTGACCAGAAACTTATTAAAGGCATCATCTAGCATTGCCACTTGCTATTTCTCCCAGTCAGGAGATAAGTTTCCCAATAATGCAAGATTAAGGAGAAAAGTTCCTTAATCTCTTAACATAAATTGCCTGTGTCACATGGTAAATTTGTTTCACTTCCCAGATGCTTTATGAAGCTATTCTTGCAAGATATCTATTTATGAAGGAAAACCTTGAAACTTGAAGTATCAAGTAACATGGAATATATGAGGAGAAATGGACCGTAGTACCAGTGCTAGATTTTCTAAAGGGGAGCTGGAGAAATATTTCACTCAAAATATAAAATGTATAAATAATTTGGATGAGAAATGTGAAAAGAGAAGATAAAAATTTCAAAATCATCCTGCTCATTTTCCTTAAGTGTGATGACACTCTCTTATCCCTAAGTCATGTGCCTTCACTAATGACCTAGAGATTGATAATTGTACTTCCTTAATGCTTTATTTGTTGACATTAGTGTTTTTGTTGCTCTCTTGTTCCCTGTTGTAGTTTATTTTAGAAATCAAGGCATCATCTTTTGGGAATTGGGATGATTAATTTAATTATTTAAATAAATGAACTGGAGTGCATTCACAAAAGAGGGGTCAATAAATAGGACACAATTGAAAGATTGACGGTGTGTTTCTGAGATATTAGGCATAGAGTGCAGATACTTTTCTTTTTAATAATTGATGTAAATAATGAATTTTGCCAATTTCTGAAATGCACTGTTAAACAGTTCCAATTAATATCTCCTTCTTCGTGGACGCAGAGATGGTTTACATCGTCAATTCTGGTGTATCAACAGAAATAATTTTCAAAATGCAGGACGGCTTAGGATACATTTCTGTCCTGGTTTTAGTTAACAAAAGCAAGGAAATTTTATGAAGGAATGTAAGGGGTTTATGCATGAATTGAAGAAAGTGAAGATGTTTATAGATGTACATTCCTAAGTACTTCAATTTTCTTTTTTTTCAAGAAACTTGTGAGAATAGTCTTCATATGTGCAATTTGTAGAGCTTGGAGTATCCATTAAAGTGTTCTTGAAACCTTTGTGTGGAGTAGGCTGAAGTGATCATGGGGGTATAAGTACTCTACAAAAATATTTGAAGTTTTGTCATTGAACGGGGATCATTTATTAAATATTTCAGATTTTACTGTATTACATGCATAGTATCAATTCTCTGGGGAAAACTAAAACAGAAAAGCCAGAAAGCTAGCTTTTAATGTTTAAAACTTATCAATGCCTATGCTGATACTAAAGAGTGACACGATATGTTGTTGGCCGAAATAGCTAGTCTTTTGGGAATAAAATTGATTGAAGTCTACTGGTTTGACCCTTGCTGAATGTTAATACTCCAATAATAAATTTCGTCCTGTGTCTCTGAAGCTAAACCAACCCTGCCAACTGATTTCGAAGAAATTACATGGGCGACGCTCAAGTCTGCTATCATGGCCATATTTTTGAAACAACCAGATCCATGTGACCTGGAGAGGCTCTATCAAGTAAGTACTGTTTCAAGTTTTCTTTTTAGTATCAAGTCTCTTGAATGTTAACCGATCAACTTCATTCTAGGCGGTCAATGACCTTTGCCTGCACAAGATGGGAGGGAGTCTCTATCAACGGATTGAAAAGGAGTGTGAAGCGTACATATCTGCTGCACTACAATCTTTGGTCGGCCAGAGTGAAGATCTGGTGGTTTTCTTATCACTTGTTGAGAAGTGCTGGCAAGATTTTTGTGACCAGATGTTGATGATTCGTGGTATAGCATTATATCTTGATAGAACATATGTAAAGCAAACACCAAACGTGCGTTCACTGTGGGACATGGGCTTGCAACTTTTCTGTAAACATCTTTCTCTGGCATCAGAAGTGGAGCACAAAACTGTGTTTGGCCTTCTAAAAATGATTGAGAGTGAGAGGTAATTTCCAATTTATTGAAACCATACCATTCATTACATGAAGAATCTATTGATAGTGGATGGATAGATTTATGCAGTTAGGTGTATCACTGGACATTTAAATTGAGTGACTCAACAAGTCCATCATCTGGTTTTGGCATGTCATTGATCATAGTATTTACCTATGGTCAGGAAGATGTACATCACAGTTTTGCTTTTGTACTTGAAACATCTCAGTTATTTTTAGACTAGTCCTAGTACATGTGATTTTTGGTAATCTTGAGAATTGAGATTAGGGCTTCATGAATCATTTTTAGCCATTCTATTCTATACAAAGCTACCTCTTTCCGAAACATCAGGCATACTATATCATTTTCGACCACCTTAGTCCATGTAATTTTTGTTTTGCCTCAGAAATAGAAGTGGCAAAAAATTACCATAAAGTATAATTAAGTAAAGCAAAGTTGATAGCTCATTATTTTCTTCATGATTTCATTTCAAAATGTTCTTATTTTGTTCTTTTTTTCTCATAGATTAGGTGAAGCAGTTGACAGAACACTCCTTAACCATCATCTGAAGATGTTTACTGCATTGGGAATATACCCCGAAAGCTTTGAGAAGCCATTCCTTGAACGCACGTCTGAATTTTATGCTGCCGAAGGTGTAAAATACATGCAGCAATCGGATGTTCCAGATTACTTAAAACATGTAGAGGTGTGTGTTCGTGCTGCTTTATCCATCTCATATACATTGAAAATGGAAAAAGTTTTGTTCATCCCCGTGTATTGTTAACTTTCAAATTTCCAGATTTTAGATTGAGAAAACCTTTTTTCCCCCAGAAAGTGTAGATCTACTTTTAGTTTGTTACATCCTCCATTTACATTATTAACTGAAATTAGTTGGTTATATGTGTCTTCCAGATAAGGTTGCAAGAAGAACATGAAAGATGCTTAATCTACCTGGACCCGAGTACAAGAAAGCTGTTAGTAGCCACTGTAGAGAGGCAGCTTCTTGAACGTTACATATCTGCAATTCTTGATAAGGTGGCTATCAATCATTTTCTCACTTCCTTCTATCACTTGCTTTTCCCATGTTTATGTATATCCGTGACCGTACTTCTGTTCTATTTGTCTAGGGTTTCATGATGCTGATGGATGGTAAGCGTATTGAGGACCTTCAAAGAATGTATTTGCTCTTCTCCAGGGTCAATGCCCTTGAGTCATTGAGGCAGGCCCTTAGTCTATACATCCGAGGAACTGGGCATGGCATTGTCATGGATGAAGAGAAGGAGAAAGATATGGTATCGAGCTTATTGGAATTTAAGGCAAATCTTGATAGAATATGGGAAGAAAGCTTCTTTAAAAATGAAGCATTTGGCAATACCATCAAGGATGCATTTGAGCATCTCATTAATCTCCGCCAGGTAAAATTGATTCACTATTGATTCAGTTTGGTTGCCTGCACTTAACATATTAATAATTCTATTTATGATTAATATTATCACCTGTGATTTGCATGAAAGTAGGATACTCCAAATTCGGGGGTCAAAAGTATTTAGAAAACTTAGTTACCACTTATCTAGAAGCACATACATCTCATGCAAACAAATCAATTCAACGTTCATTTAACAAATATCTAGCAATTTTTGACACGTGGATAAGCTGAAATGAATATTGGAATCCTAGGACAGATATGATGAACTTACATGCGCGGTAAGTATTGCTATGGACTGCATTTGTAAAATGACATTCTATTTTTTGGGGGGGTGGGGTGGGGGGCTGAATTATTAGTTAAGGGTGTGTTTGATTGGGAAGGGTGGAAAAGGAAAAAAATTTCCATGTTACAAGGAAAATAAAAACCACCAAAGAGGTGAGAAAACATTTTCCAACAAAGTGGCCAAATCCATGCTTTAAGTGATTGCACGTTAGAATTTTTTTTTTCTTTTTCCACCTTGTATCAAACAACCAAAGTTGGAAAACATTTTCCATGGATGTGACATTATTTTATGTGACATTTTCCATGGAAAATGGTGCAATCAAACACAGCCTAAGTGATTTGTAATCATAATTGGATGCTATATAGGTAAGGATGAAGTGAGTCTTGTTGATTCTCAATCCCACGTGAACCTGAATTTCATCCTTATTCACCATCAGCATGTCAATTGGACACGATCTTTATTTTTGTTCTCGATAATCAAAACTAATGACCTATAGCGGTGTTTTGTTCCAGAACCGACCTGCTGAGCTAATTGCCAAATTTGTGGACGAGAAGCTTCGTGCTGGAAACAAGGGTACATCAGAGGAGGAATTGGAGGGCACACTGGATAAAGTCTTGGTGTTATTCAGATTTATACAGGTAACATGGGGTGTGTAATTATTTAACCTGAACTTATTATTATTATTAACTTATTATTATTATTATTATTATTATTATTATTTTATTTTAATAAAAACGGTAAATAGAAAAAGAAAGGAAAGGAAAGAACAAGAGGGTCACGTCCATGACAGACAGCATTGGGATTGAAACTTGATGTTGATCATATGTTAACTTTACTGCCTGTGTGACCATCAAATAAATCTGGAAGTCACTTGTGTTCTTTTACTCATGTAGGGTAAGGATGTATTTGAAGCATTCTATAAGAAAGATCTTGCAAAAAGGCTCTTGTTGGGTAAGAGTGCCAGTATTGATGCAGAGAAGTCCATGATTTCCAAGGTAAAACTTCCTTCTCTTTCCCAAGTTACCCCCCACCCCCAAAAATAAAATAAAATAATTTTAGCCTCTATACTCATACTCACTCCCATCTTAATTACAGTTGAAAACTGAGTGTGGCAGCCAATTTACCAATAAACTTGAAGGAATGTTCAAGGTGTGTACCATTGTTCAAATTGACTGTGTGGTGGAGTTGTCATTTCTTATTATATTTAATACTGTACACCATAAGCATTCTTCCTTATTTCGAGTAGTTCCAAGTGTCTGATGTATCTTGTGCTCTCTAGTTGCAGATTTTGTTGAACTGTCGTTGAACTGAATATCATCTCCTACAGCAGATCACTTTTAATTATAAATTATAGGATGGCTCTTGGCCAAAAGATGTATTGGTTCATTTTTTTCCTGAAGCTGTAAAAGTGCATTAGGACATCACTAGTGGACCTTAGTTTACTATCATTTGTCTTGCTGAGTAAATCCAAACTATGTGGTCATTTTCTTTTGATAAATCCAGGATTCATCTGATGAGAAGCCATAGACAAGCAGTATACCAAGAGAAAAAAACATGAAGTTCAATCCTGTGATTCTGTCGAAACTGTCAATGAATCCATCCTAGACTCAATATTATCATTTTGCTAGGATGTTGAATTGTCATCACAGCGACAAATTTTGCCTTTTCCTGATAAATTAGGAGTCAACCACATAAATTGTTTTTCGCCATTTCGTTCTAATTGAATATCTAATACAAAAGATTCTAAGCAACCACAATAGGGTATGTTAGATTTAGTCTACCTCTTCCTTTTCTAACTTGCTTTACTCATATCACTACACTCTTGTGAATGTGTGATTTTTTAGGTCTACATGACATATACCAACTGCCCAAGTTGTCATTCCCATAACCATAACTTATGCTAAATTGTTGCTCTCTCCATTCGTGGACATATATCCTCATTTCTTAGCATGGCCACACATATTTCTTAACATTCTCATTTCTGCAACGTTTATCTTGTGAATATTTTGTCCTTCCAACTGTAAAACACTCAGTACTAATAACTGTTTTGCATAAATAACCTTTTAACCTTATGGCGATCTTCCCTGTATCACTTTTCTA
Organism: Forsythia suspensa; assembly: GCA_023638005.1. Taxonomy (NCBI): domain Eukaryota; kingdom Viridiplantae; phylum Streptophyta; class Magnoliopsida; order Lamiales; family Oleaceae; genus Forsythia; species Forsythia suspensa. The sequence continues at coordinate 22,290,878 of CM042663.1, forward strand.
TTTCAGCAAACCACTCTAATTCTATACATTGCATCATCTTCAAGTCCTCTTTCCTTGTTAATTATCGAACCTAAATACCTAAAACAAATCACTCTTTGGGACAACGTGATCGTATATAGTGACAATGTGATCGTATATAGTGATATGAAATTCTTTACAACTTCGTCTACTACATTTAACAGTCTTGACTTCTCCATCGTGCATATTTTTAAATTGATATATCTAATAGAAATTCCATCTCACTCTAGCACCCAATGTAGCACTTCTGTGGCCACTCTATTATAGGCTTTTTCTATCAATAAAACCATATGCATATCTTGTTTCTTTTCTCTAGGACATTGAACTGTCAAAAGAGATTAATGAATCGTTCAAGCAATCATCCCAAGCTCGAACAAAACTCCCATCAGGAATCGAGATGAGTGTCCACGTCTTAACAACAGGGTAGGTGGCAACCTTCCATTACTTTTACATTTCTTTCAAGCTTACATAATTTTCACTCTCATATGAGTTTTCACGAAATAAATGTCATATATTTAATTGTTGCAGGTATTGGCCAACATATCCTCCCATGGATGTTAGGCTACCCCATGAACTGAACATGTATCAGGTTTGGCACAAGCTAGAGCATTTGCGCTGCTATGTTTATTGTCATGCGTACAACTTAATAAGATAACCCCATCATGTTATTGCAATCACCTTGCAGGATATTTTTAAGGAGTTCTATCTAAGCAAGCACAGTGGGAGGCGGTTAATGTGGCAAAACTCATTGGGTCAGTGTGTGCTGAAAGCAGAATTCCCTAAAGGTAAAAAGGAGCTGGCAGTATCTCTATTTCAGGTTGGTCTCATTCGATCATACTCTCTGTCTGTTTATAAGTTTCTCCCCTTCTATGTTTAATAAATCCTAGGAACGAATCTAAATGGTTCAACATCTTGGTGCATCTGTCTGTTCAATTCCCAGGCTGTTGTGTTGATGCTGTTTAATGATGCACAAAAGCTCAGCTTCCAAGATATCAAGGAATCTACTGGCATTGAAGATAAAGAGCTGAGGAGGACTTTGCAATCCCTTGCATGTGGAAAAGTTCGTGTTCTACAGAAAGTGAGTGGTCATCGTTGAACCTAATTTTTTCTTCTTCAAGTTCCTTAATATATTGCAAACAATTCTCAGTTGCAAGAAATAATTGTCCTTGTAGATGCCCAAAGGGAGAGACGTGGAGGATGATGACTCGTTTGAGTTCTACGATCAATTTACTGCTCCTCTCTATCGTATAAAGGTAACCTGGTTTTATATTTTATCTTTGAAATGAATCTCACCGTGTGATGTTGGAGCTAAGTTTACTTGATATGAGCAGGTAAATGCCATTCAGATGAAGGAAACAGTTGAGGAGAACACGAGCACCACGGAAAGGGTGTTCCAAGACCGTCAATACCAGGTTTACTTTGAGACATCATATCACATTCTTGAAAATTCTATTGCAAAACCATGGGATGTTCTTTATTTGTTTTTGGTCGACGCTAATTTAGTTTTCGGCACAACTGTTGGTGCAGGTTGATGCTGCTATTGTTCGGATAATGAAGACTAGAAAAGTGCTCAGTCACACACTCTTAATAACTGAGCTCTTTCAGCAGGTATAGAAATGAAATCATTTTCTTGTGCCATTATGATGAAGCTAATTGAGCTATATGCAAATTAAAAATGAATATAATCTTAATTTTGTGAAACAGCTCAAGTTTCCAATAAAACCGACCGACTTAAAGAAAAGGATTGAGAGCCTGATCGACCGGGAGTACCTGGAACGTGACAAAAATAACCCTCAGATATACAACTATCTTGCTTGAAAAGTTACAGTACATTTACCATTTTTCCTTGTATATGTCTTGGGGAAGGAAATCTGTCGGTATCAAGTGGCTGGCAGCTTGTAATTGCCCGGTCGCATTGTGTACAGGAAATGATAGTTGCTCTTTTTTCTTTTTGTTGCAACGTTGACTGTAACTGTAAAGTGCATTTATCATGTTCTTAAATTCTGTTCCTATCTTAGATCACATGAAATGAATGGGATCATTATCTATTTTTGCAAATTTTGCTTATAGAATGGGATAATCATGTTTAGATAGTCGATTTTTTATTTTTGAAGATGTCACAGTGGAAATACTATGGACTATTGTCGTAATTGGCAAGATTGTGATGCAAGATGTATTGGGGGTCATTTAAGTAAAAAGCCAAAACCCGCAAAAATGTTACTGAGAAAAAAGAGAGTACAGGCAAATAGCAATATGGCAAGGAACTTGGAAGAGTCGAGCTAAACAAATTATTTAAGGGAAATTGGTCCAAAACATTTCTAACGTATAGATTTGGTGTACAAATCATCTTTACCTTTCAAATTTTGGCGATTACATCTCTTACATATCTATGTAGTGAGCAAATCATTTTTTGAACGGAATTTATCCAATATTTCGTTAAATTTTTGGGATTTTTGCTCAAATGGTCCCTCACTTTTGTTTTATTGTAGAATTGGTTTCTAACGTTTATGTTTTGGTAAATAAGTCCTAATTTATGTGTTTTTGTGCAAAATTCGTCCTTATGGAATGAAAAAGACAAATATACCCTTAGTTTAATTAGAAGAAATTGTATGTGGATTTCTAATCATTACAAAATGTGCAAATAAGTCCAATACTTTTATTTTTATAAAAAAAAAAAAAAAAAACTAATGATTTTTTTTTTGAATTAATATTTTAGTAATAAACATGTCAAATAAATTTATTATTTTTATTATTAAGTAATAAATATATTTAAAGAGTGAAATCATTTTTCTCCCTCTTTACTTATAAATTTTTTTCTCCCTCTTTATTTTAAAAATTAAGTTAAATAAATAACAAAATGACTTATATAATTTTATGACATTGAACTAATCTTATTACATTTTTATTTAACATAAAAATACTAATAAAAATTAATTTACATATTATGTGTTTTATTTTTGAACGAAAATAAAACGATAAATTAAAATATAAAGAATATAGTTAGATTTCTAATATTTGTAGTTAATAAACATATAACTCAATTAAATAAAAGTATTTGAAGATCAAGTTTGTGACAAATTTTTTTAATACAACAATAAAATAAAATTTTTAAGTTTAAATAATATATTTATTACTTAATAATAAAAATAATAAATTTATTTGACATGTTTATTACTAAAGTGTTACTTCAAAAAAAAATTTATTAGTTTTCTTTAATTTTTTTATAAAAAATAAAAATATTGGACTTATTTGCACATTTTGTAATGATTAGGAATCCACATACTATTTATTCTAATTAAAACTAAGGGTATATTTATCTTTTTCATCCCATAAAGATCAATTTCACACTAAAACACATAGGTTAGGGACTTGTTTGCCAAAACATAAACGTTAGAACCAATTTCACACTAAGGACAAAGGTGATGGACTATTTGCGCCAAAATTTCAAAGATTTAACAAAATATTGAATGGATTCCGTTCAAAAGGATGATTTGCGCACTACATGAATAGATGAGGAATGTCATTGTCAAAATTTGAAAGATAAAGATGATTTACGCACTATGTCTATACGTTAAGGGACGTTTTGAACCAATTTCCCATTATTTAATTTGAAAATGTGCACCTTTTCTATAAACTAAAGTCAATTAGTTTTACTTGTCAAAAAGCAAAAGTTCAAATATTACCCACGAAAGTTAGTGAAAAGCTTGGTAAAAAGAGTATATATCATCATGTCTATCTTTTTTAATAGTCTTTACCGTACCAAATACGCCATATTAGCCAATTGTAACTTGATTACTTCCATAATCGGATATGACATGATGGCCCAGAGATACAATTTTTGAGATAAACAAAAGAAAAAGAGCAAGAAACCGATTTTGCGTGACAATCAACTATATAATAAGATTATTCAAGCTCGAAACTTAAATGTTAATGCAACTATCATATCCATCTCAATAGAACACAAGAAATCTTGATTGATAGTAGCTACATTTTTTTGCTAGCTCAAAATTAAGCAAGATCAAAACAATTCTGTCTATAGAAAATCATTTGACCGAATAATCCAGAGATTTTGATGGAAACTAAAAATCATCCACAGCAATTATTTATACATAATTAAGGCAACAGAAATATTATATATTCACATCAAAATAGAAATAAGTCGTCTTGTAACAATATACATCAGCAGGAAAAAGCTCCTTGTCCAGTGTATCCAGCACAACTAAGATTTCAATGGTAAAATCTGCTAGTACAGTATGAAACTCTAGTAAATGTGCAACCAGCCTACTGGTATCTGGTTTCTCTTGTAAAGAATAGTCCTGTACTTAAGGACAAAATTGATTTTCAAATTCACAGATCCGAGTTTATCAAGACACAATAAGCAACTACAATGTCAATTTTCACATTTTGTTTTCAACAGATTGGAGTGCAGTTTTCCTTCATTTAGCATCACAGATAATCTTGACAGAGAAATGAAAAACAAAATCTTAATTGGTTATATCAGTAATTTGGTAAAGATCAATCACAATGACACGATCTAATTCATTAATTTTCACTTCCAGTAGCCTCCACTACATCATTGAAAAGCTTTTTCCATGCTCTACGATTCTAAACACCAAGAGAAAAGTACTCCACACGCTATCATCTCTAATTTACTGACATTCTCATATAATTACATTGGCAGCACTACAAGCGCAATCACAAACTCAAAGAAGTTCAAGCAAACAGAACCTGTGCACTTGACGGTGCCAAGTCAGAGAGGGTTTCAGGTGCATCCACCACTTGCCATTGAACAGAAAATCTGCCCCTTTTTCTAGATGAGCCTCTCGGGCAAAGGCTCGAGACATGGCCCACGGCAAGGTGAAGGTTCCGACCTACCACATAGATCCTGTTGTCCCAGCAGTCGACACAGAAAGGCTTGCATATCTGCTCTGGCAAAGGAGGTCCTTCAACACTATACCAAGAATCAGTTTCAGTGTCATAAACCTTCAGTTTTGTTCTTTCATGCTCTGTAACCACAAACAAATGCCCATAAATCACAACGCTGGAACCAGTCCAGCCTTCTCGCAGTCCATTAGCCATATTCTCCCAATTATCTGTTATTGGGTCATAAACCTGGCCCCTGGGTACAACATAGAAGGGCCAAAACCAACCTTCAGTCACAAGAAGCTTCCCATTAAGAACTGCTGCATCATACGAGGCCATGTTTGTTCCCATGTTTGCAACTGAACTCCAGGTTCCTTTATTAGGATCCAGGACTTCAGCCGAGTTAAGCTCAAACATATCAGTGCTATTTCCACCAGCCACATATACCATCCCATCAATTATCCCACTTGCGAAAAATGACCTTGCAGTGATCATCTTTGTCATCACAGTCCAACGGTTCTTACACACTTCATATTTCATTACTAAATTGAGGGGCAATCCACATCAGAGGCCACACCACCAAAAACAAAAAGAACACCTTCATGAGGGATGGATACGCACCTGAATCCCTGGGGGCAGACCTTATCCTTGCAAGGCATAGCCGGAATTGTGTGCCAAGAGAACTGGGTAAGGTCCAGAACCTTCCACTCTATTTTTCCAGTACATTTGTGGTGTGCAAAGACAAAAAGCCACTGATCATGAAAACCAAGCTCCTTTCTCCGCGTAAAAAAAAGCTCCTTGCTGCCAAACAATGAATACCAACGCTTGCAGACAGCCTTGCAGGTTGCATGTTTATCTACTGGAACCCGGAGGAGGCATTGCAAAGAAACATCATCAGGAAGGCCTGGAATCAATGGCTCTCCCCTAATTGATAGTTCTAATTCTACTGAAGGATCTAACAAAGAGGACTGGGAAGCGGCTAATCTAAATTTCGGAGACAATGTCATTTGGGAATCCCCTAACTTGTGCACTGGAGCTTGGTATGATGAGACGCGCACTCTTTGCATCTTTCTCCTCTATAATAAATGTAAGTATCCAAATGAATAAGCCCTTGTTCCAATATGCCCTTTTCTTCCAATACAATTTCATCAAACTAGCTTCATCTGGAGAAGTCTACGATGAGAAAAAATAACAAGCCCAAATCTAATAACTTCACTAATTGTTCATTGAGATCCACATATCTTCTGATTAATTGCATAAAAGATTCCCCAAATCACAATATCAATTGCCTCAAATTCCTTACCCCAAATCCTCTATATTCTCATAACAACTAATACTAAATACAACAAACCCACATATGAAATTCCAAAATTCAACCTCAAAAACATCACATTTATGTTCCTTCCTCTCTCTTGAATTTAGAGCCACTACTTTTTATCTCCACTTCCAGACTTGAGCGGACAAACTTTGACAAACTTTATGCAGCTGAAAAGAAGAGGCACAAAGCACCATAAAAAAATGACAAACGTGGGAATAGCTCAGTTCCTCATTCATTTCATAAAAATAATCCCAAATACTTAATAATCAACAAACCCCAATTCACATAATCATATAAACATGTACCGTATCTTTCAATTATACTAGTTCATTATTCAAGAAAAACTGTACACAAAAGGAAAAAACTTCCAGTAATACAGATGCCAAAATCAATATAAGAAACAAGAAAAAACGGAATAAATCCAATATGAAAGCAACTTTCGGCTAAGTTAAAAAGAAAAAAGAAAAAAAGAACTTACAGATTATAAAATTGAGGAAAATTTGATGGAAATAGGGACTTTAGCAGATTTTCCGCGAAGGAATTGATTGATTGACCAACAATACTTTTTCTTATTATTTAATTAATTGGAATCAAGCTTAGCTGGTTCTCGTTGTATTTAGCTAACAATTTGTGGCTTTTTCTGGGTTTTTTGGACCGAACGACAGTGTCATTCATCAACTAACAGCAAATGGTCCTCCAAAAAATTGTACTATCGCCATTGCGTCAAACACGTTTATAAAGAAGGAATCGTACGCGAGAATTTAGCGCGTATTAAATACGCCTCTGAATTTATTGTTTCAATAATTTTATAATATTTTTGATAGTACTAAAATTAATTTTTTTAAGTAATTATATAATATAATTGTTATATAATGTATGAATAATAAGTGAGTAGTGTATAGTAACTACTTACACAAACAAACACTTACATATGAATATAAGTGGATAAAACTTGTTCGATCAAAAATATTAAAAATATAAAAAGTTAAAAATATTATTAAACTCAAAAGCTAAAAACAAGTTGATTTAATTATTTAATTTTTTTTATTACCAGTTCCATCATTTGACCTCCACCTTTATCATTTGAAAATTATAATATGTACTTTTCTTTATTTTATTTTATTTTTTGAAAATTTGAATTTTAGTAAATAATATATTTTTTAATTTAATTACTATTTATCATTTATATTATATTGTTACTAGATTTATTTCACCAACGGTCATTGAAATTACCTTTAAATTACAAAATAGTCACTGAAATTCAAATAGTTTCAGTAGTAGTCACTGAAGTTAGAAATCATTTTACTAATTGTCACTCTATTAAATTTCTAATTTAAGATAGTGTGGCATAATGATGTGACATTTATTTATTGTATAGTAGTCCATGTACTTTATATAATATTCACTTTAGTTTCTATATTTCAATTAAGTGCTTCAAAAATTACATCTTAGGTCCTTAATCTTTTACATCTTTACACTCTGGTTCCTAAATTTTCAATTATCTTTCAATTAAGTCTTCCAAAAATTGCATCTTATGTCCTTCAACTTTTTACATCTTTACACTGTGGTCCCCAAATTTTCAACTATCTTATGTCTTCTAAAAAATTACATTTTAGAACCTTCAACTTTATACATCTTTAAATTTTGGTCCTCCAAATTCTTGATTATATTGGCCAAAATAAGTGCAATTTTAGTAGTCAAAATAAATATAATTCAATTAAATCTGACGTTACACTCGAATTTTTATTTAAACGAACAAAATAATATAATTATATAATAAACTATTTAGTGGTCAAATAAATGTAAAATTCGCACTTATCATTTAGAGTTGACCACTAAAAGTAGATATTTTAGTGGTTAGATCATATAATATTATTTTGTTCATTTAGATGAAAATTCGAGTGTAAAGTCAATGATTTAATTGAAAGTACACTTATTTTGACTACTAAAACTACACTTATTTTGACCAATAAAATCAAAGATTTGGAGGACCAAAATTTAAAGATGTATAAAGTTGAAGGTCCTAAAATACAATTTTTAGAGGACTTAACTGAAAGATAATTGAAAATTTGAGGACCAAAGTGTAAAGATGTAAAACGTTGAAGGGCCTAAGATGTAATTTTTGGAGGACTAAATTGAAAGATAATTGAAAATTTGAAGATCAAAGTATAAAGATGTAAAAGATTAAAGACCTATGATGTCATTTTTGAAGGACTTAATTGAAATATAGAGACTAAATATTATATAAAATACATGAATTACCATATAATAAATAAATGTCACATCATCATGCTATATCACTATTTTAAATTAGAAATTTGATAGAGTGACTATTAGTAAAATGATTTCTAACTTCAGTGACTACCACTGAAAATTTGAACTTTAGTGACCATTTTGTAATTTGAAGGTAATTTTAGTGACCGTTGGTGAAATTAACCCTATTGTTACTATATAGAAAAAATTAAATAATTAATTTATTATCGTTTAGTAACTATTAAGAAATTTAATTATATCATTACCAATTTTAAGTAACAATCAAATTATTTCCTAATTTACCCTTCATACTATGCATTGAATGCTCGAATTCATTTTAATTTTCAAACCATATATAGAGCATGTTCGGCTACCCTTTTTTCACTTCCAAAATTCATTTTGCATTAAATGTAGTGGGCCACTTACTGAATTCTGCTTACACACTTTTTTACTAAAATTGCAATTTGACAAAATTGCCCTCAATCAATAAAATGCATTTAAAATTTAAAAGGACAATTTGATCATTTAATCTCAAATTCTTTTGAAAGATAAAAAAACTCATGCTCAAAAATAAATTTTTTGGTTGACAAAGCCTACCAAACATGCTCATAGTAAGATCATGTGTTTAAATCAAATTCATTTTAATTTCAAACTCTATATAGTAAGATCACGTGTTTCGTATTTAACTCCTTATTTATTTTTAAATAAGAAAATTTTATATTTTTATGATCATCTTTTTTCTTCAATCTTTCTTTAGTTTTATTTATTAATTTTTGTTTCAAATCGATTTTTTTAGATTGTGATGGCTAAAATGCGTAGTGCAGTAGTGGTAACAAATCCAAATTCAAAAACAGTACCGTGTGCACCATTTCCATCATGAAGAAAAGTCATCGGAACAATAGAGTTTATCTACTATTGAGTGTTATTAATGTTTGTCTACTATTGAGTGTTATTACATTATGCTACGATGTATGGTAGTATTTAACTATCTCGATTGGCACGAGTAAGTTGTTGAACATTATATAAGTGTATACAATTATACAATGTTACATTATGCTACGATGTATGTGTTGGGTTGTGTGCTCTAGATTGTTACTTTAAATTATTCTTCTTATGAAAATGTATTTCGTTTATGTTATATGTTAAACAATGTTGAATTTTTTAATTACATTAAGAGAATTTGAATTTTGAAACGATTGTATTAATTTTCAAGAAGGTAATATTCTATAAATAATATAATTTTTAAATGTTCAATATTTTTTAATTGATACAATTATAAATTAATAATTTTTAATTATTTTATAGATATCAATTATATTTCAATTTATATAAAAAAGAAATGTTGTATATGCATAAATTTCCAAGTATCATTTGATACATGGGGAAATTAGACAAATACATTAAAAATTTTGAAAATTTTGAAAAATACGTTAAAACTCAAACATTAGAAATTATGGTAATTAATAAGCAATGCACCCCCACCCCACCCCCTCTCCCTTCACACGGACGCGCGCGCGCACACACACTCACAATTCATGCGCCTACCACCCCCTCTTCTCTCACACGGACACACGCGCGCATACACACACTCACAATTCATGCGCCTACCACACACATGAACAAATTCAAATTTTGGATGGGTCCCACAAAAATTTAACCTCACATGTGCTATTTTTGTTGATATTGTGTCTCTCGTGTAAACATTTCACACGCAATGATTTAGGAAATAAGATGAGCCCACCAATAAATCAATTTTCAAGAGGAAAACTATACAAATACCCATAAATTGAGGGCCTTTGGAAAACCAGGTTAAAAATGATTGTTCAACATTAAAATTGTATTAAATATGCTTAAAGTAAAAATTAACTTCAAATCAAACACAAAATCTATTCCACTAAAATCCAAATTAGAAACGCTTTACTTATGACAAATCCAAATTCAGAATAAAAAACGGATCTCTTCCAAGTTATTATAACGAATTTCTCGTTGTTTATTCTCCAATTTAGCACAAAATCAAAACTCAAAATAAAAAATTCTCATATAATATGATAAATTTTATTTCTTTTTCATAGCTTTTATTGTGAATTACATAATTTTCTAAATTTTATTTCGAAATATTAAGTAACATGCTCAATAAATGTATTATATTATAGATTTCAATATCCGACACATCCTTATGCATTATTGGATCACTTTGTTATAAACATGAAACTTGCAGCATGCTTTGTTCAAAATAAAATTTGAAACTTTATGTAGAGAAATGTGAAATCCAATAGTTAAATCAACCATAGAGAAGTATGTGATTCAAAATTGTTATATTACTTGTATCCATTGTTGTCACTTTCTTATCTAGTACATTAATTTATATCAAAAAAATAATACATTAATGTTGATCATTCTCAATAATACATGTCTCTAAATAATGCACAATAAATATCAAGTTAAATCTAACAGTTAAATCAACCACAGAGAAGTCTGTGATCCAAAGTTGTTATATTCCTTGTATACATTGTTCTTACACTTTTCTAGCAAAAAGTGACACAACATGTTATTTTCTATCCAAAGTTCAATTCATATTTATATTTACATTTTTACAAACACCTTGTATGTATTTCTATAATTGATATTCAGACACATTTTCATAAGACATTACTCAATGCCATTGATATAAAGTTGAACTTTGATATATATATATATATATATATATATATATATATATATATATATATTAACATAAACGAAAATCTAAGAAGTCACAAATCTATAATAAAAGTAAATGAAGAAGGATGTGCCGAGATTGAAATCTATAACGTAATGTAGCAATTTTTTTCAAAGTAGATTGTGTTGATAATTTACTTTTGGAGAATGAAATAGGAATATGAGATAAAATTATAGCAGGAAATCTGAAATTTTCAATGTAAATATGCTTGAAATTTTCGAAATTTTGACAAAATTGAAGAATAACATGTTTGAATTGAATTATGTCTATGTCGCGATTGAATAATTTGTAGATTTTGAAGGTGATTTGAAGAAAACTATCCCACCGTCACTGTGGAACTATAGTTACGTTTTATTTTGGAATTGAAAACCATAAAAAATACGGTTGTTACTATATTTTTAAGAATATTTATATTGTGAACTTCTATTTACAATGACTTTTCAAAAAGTCCCTAACATTTACTCTAGTTTGAACTCATATACAATATTCCAGTTGGGTTCTGTAAGTTCAACAATGAGAGTCCGCCCAGTAATGGTACAGGCTTAATTATATTTTTGAAGGGAATTGACAGAAATAACTCTGAACTCAGGGAGTTCGCGTTTTTGCATTCTCTTTTGTAGACTAGTATGTATTGACTTTTTTAGTACATTTTTGGAGACACAGTATTATGATTGTACTTATAAGTACATGACATTTAAATATATTGTCTTTTTAATAAAGTACTTAGCTCCAACTTATAATCCCCAACCAAACATACTCATGCCGCATGTTTGGCCAACCTAAAAATTTACTTAAAAATTAATTTTATTAATTAAAAAAATTAAATTATGTTTAATTTTAAAAAAATGACAATAACATTTTTTTAACTATTTGAGAAAATGCATAAATAGTTAAAGAATTAAAAGAATCTATATAAATAACAAAATTTTATGATATGTTTTCTTACCAAAGGAGGAAGGTTACTAGGTTAGGGTGGAGAAAAAGATAATGACATCAATAATAATATAAGATCAATGACAAGTCATTATCGTGCTCATAGATTTTTTTATTTTTCGGTAAATACTATTCGTGGTATTTTAATTAATATTTAGTTTATTAGTATTTTTTATGAATATAATAATAACAATAAAAGATTTATTTATTGTAATTGGGACGGGTGCGGGAGAGAGATCAGTTTCTCCCCTGCCCTTTCCCCGACCTCGGGCAATGACTTTAACACTGGCCTGTTTTAATTCCATGATTAATTGGGGAATTCTTCGTTCTATTCAAGACGGGTCTTGCGGGACTGATGGAGTCGAGTATTTTTGATATCCCTATCTTAAAAGAGACCCCTAACTTCTCATTTGAGCTCACGTGGAAGTAAAGTCCGTGTTAGTCCTCTCTTTATAATCGAGGTTAGCCAACGAATCTCTTAGTGATGAAGATGGATGGGGCTTTTATTTAATTTATGTTATTTTCCTTAAGTTTTATTATCTTATTATTATTATTTAGTATTAGGTGGCTTTTAATAACACACGTTATCTTTTTTTTTTTTTAGTTTACGACAATTTTATCTCCATTCAATTTTAATTGCAAGAAACATTCTTAACTTTTCAGTCATTCATGTTGATAGTCCATTTTGACAATTCTGTCCATAGTTTAAATAAACTAAAGCAGCAAAAAAGATAAAATAAAATAAAAATATCCTTATCCAACAACCCCACCCCACCCCAAAACCATAGAACTTCTCCCACCACAAATCAGCAGGGTCGCAATCTCCGCCAAGGCGCCAACCACCTCTCACAAATAAAGGGGTTTGCATAAATTTTACCAATATGAAAGCACAAAATGTGGGACTAAAGTAAATTTCTTAACCGGTTAGAAAAAGAAATAAGCAAGAATGACTTGAGCCATGAAAGAACTGAAAAACTTAAAATTTTGCAAGTGGGTATTATGCAATGTTTTAAAAATCAACTCGAACATCGACCCAGAAAAGAGAAAGAATCAATAGTCAAAAGGTCGAATCGGAATTGACTCTATGATTTTTTAAAAATTCAAAAAATTCAAAAAAAAATTCAAAAAATGAAAAACAAGTTTTTGGAAATTACAAAAACTGCGCAAAAGCAATTTTTTTAATTTTTCAATCTTTTGATCTATTTTGTGTAGAGAGAGAGATGAATTTCAATAGTCACTTATAATTAATTGCGGAAAGAAATAATTTTTAAAATCAGTAACTGGGAACAGTTTAACGGGTTCCTCAAAAACGGGCGGATCGATGAGCAGTGGCGAATCTAAAGTTGAAGTTCAACTAGGGTGGGCGTTGGTGGTCATCGGTCAAATATTGACTGTTGACGGTCAACTACCGATCTTGTTAGAAATATAAGTATTAGCCACACACTTAATTTGCCTCCAACACCTGGCGTAAAAAAAAACTTAAAATAAAGTCAAATCTATGGAAAAAGAGAAAAAGAAAAGAGAGAGCAAAAGTTCTGATAAATACTTTCTATATTCTTCAATTTTGACCCTCCCCCCTCCTCAAATTATGCAATTATCATATAAAAGAGAAATAATAAATTCTTTACTTGATGATTTATTTATGCAATTATCTTATTTTTTAATTTCTCAAAATTCAACGACCACAAACGAGATTTTGAATTTAAAATGGCATTCATCTCTCTCTCTCTCTCTCTCTCACACACACACACACGTAGTCTTCAACCCGTAAAAATTTTATATATATGAAGATATACATACACCGATACACACAAGAAAAAAATTTGATGAAGTCAACACTATTTTTTCAGCGAAATTCCAGCACGGACGGACGCGGGTCTCGCCATGCACTAGATCCGCCACTATCGATGAGTTTTTGGACGGATTTTTAAATAAAGAATTTTTCTACATAACTATATCGGTTTTGATCTCAATTCTTGATTTTACGAGTTGAATCGAACGGACCGCAACGATTCTAATAACAATTATGCTTTTCAGCTTTCAGAGTACAAAATGTATGTTGACAGAGAAGTCAAACAATGATCAAGAAACCCAAGATTAGACAAGCACATACTAGAAACAGCAAGTGCAAATTATTGAACTTTGTAATAATATTTACCTTTGGCAGAAAATGTACAACATGTAATGCCATGGCCATGAACTGAAACAATTTAATCCTAATAGATTTTCCTCAGTCAGACAAGCTCTTGTGAGCAAGAGAATCTTCAATAGTGTTTTCTATTTTGAATGTTCAATTGATGTGGTGATGAGGTGGAGAGAAGAAAACTCACGTGGCAGTATTTATTGTAGAATGATGTTCAACATGTTGTCTATTTTTAGACAACATTCTACCAATTTTTTTATTATTTTGCGTTTATTTCTATCATCTATTTTTTCCTACTTTTCTGTTGTTCTACTATGTCTCTCCTCATATTTTTTTAGAAGTGTCTAGTATTAGAGATATTGAGAATTTTTTTATATTATTTTGTGTCTACTAAAGAGGAAAATGAATGTGTACATGAAATTGGTTAAAACTGCCGTAAATGTCTCAAATTCTTCAGTGTGTGCAATCTCGAGCCTCGTTTTACCCTTTTTCTTTTTTTCGATTATTCATTTTTTTATTATATTTTCCGTTTTCTTTTTCAGTTTGAAGGGGCGGTGCGGTGGCGGCGGCGGCTGGGTGGTTGTTGCTGGTTTCAGTGGTTTGTGATAAGAGAAGTCACATGGTTTTAGGGAGGGAGAGTGGGTTGGGAGTGGACTTCGGTCATTGAAAAAGAAGAATCTTTTTTATTATTTATTTATTTATTGTCTTCTTTTTTATTTTTTTATTTATTTATTGTCTTCTTTTTTATTTTTTATATTTGTTGAGTAAAAGAGCTGAAATTTTTACTTTTATAAATGTTAGGAGCTCAAAATCTAATTTTTTCATTTTTTAATTTTAATTTATTTAAGTTCGTAGCAAAATTATCAAAATGGACAATGTGTGCGATTATTGAAAATTTGAGAATGATACGAACGATTAAAATTGAATAAATAAATTACAACAAATTAAAAAAAAAATTAGTTACCTTAAATTAAAACCACATCAATATTTCGTTGCGCTCTCTCCTTACGTATGAAAACGTCGTTATTGTGCTCATTGAGAATTTAGTTTTAAATAAAATTTGTTAGTATTTAACATTTTAAATTTTAAAATACAGTCATGAATTCTTATTTTGTGATAAGAAAATAAATTTGTTAGAGAGATTTTTTTTAAAAAAAAATTAAAAAATTAAATAAAACATGTAATTGAAAAGTTAACAGAAGTTACGAGTTCTATAAAATGTGTAGTTAAAATTAATCACGACCGTAGGGAGTTTTCTCCGCTACTGGAAGAAAAAAAGAAAGTTTGTGTGTCACTACATCTTCACCTCACAAAATCTTCTCCGAATTTTGCTTATCACTTTAATCAATATGATATGATTCGATTATCTCTCTCAACCGATCATCTACAAAATTTGCTACCTCCTTGATCTATATCCCTCATTCGAACATCTTCCCTACCGATTATCTCCAAAACCTTTTCACCGTCTCAATCCATCATTATAATAGAGCTACGATCGGATTCCACCGTACCAAAAAAAGTATACTAATTATTAACTTTTTAACCACAGTTTTTTAACAAATTTTAGTACGAATCAAACAAGTAATTAATAAATTACTATAACGAGAAGTTTGACTTTGACCAAAACAATAGATAAATATCTGAAATTTCAAAAATAAGGAAAAATGTAACAAGTGGCGGAGTCATGCAAATTTATGAAATATGAAGTTGAAAGGGTTGGCGAATTTAGCCTGTACAAAAACACAAATCTCATTTTAAACGTGTTTTTTATTATTTCTTCACAATTTTCCATTTTTCTGTGCCCACTTTTCAACTTTTTTAGGTTTGTCTAATGTGCGTTTGTTGTCGTGTTTGAATTGTCATTATATCATCCAGCTTCCACTTCTCTATATAAATTTCATATGAGTTTCATCACTCTCACTCTCACCTCAACTTCCTAGTTTCAATCTTGATTACCTTATCCTCTCTCTCTCTCTCTACAGGAAAAGATGAAGAGAAACTGTAATTTGGAGCTGCGGCTTGTAACGCCTTCTGTGTTGTTCCATGCCGACCGTAGCTACCATCCCATGTAACTCTCTCTCTCTCTCTCTACGAGCTATACGAAAATAGATTGAGTAATCTGTTCCTTTATCCAAGAAAAACCTTGGTTCTGTAGGAGCAAGTCAAAAAGATTGAGAAATAGAAACATGTGATTTAATTCATTTTCAATAGTCATAAAATGATCATTTTAGGGTTCCTTTTGTCGACGGATGCTCCTTTTACACTTGTAGTCTCTGGAGGATTTTGCTAATTTTCTGTTACATATGTTATTGAAGGTCGAATATGGTGAATGAGAGTCCAAATGAAAAGCAGCACCAACAACTAACCATTTTTTACAACGGAAATGTCGCTGTTTGTAACGTTACAGAGTTTCAGGTACGCTCTTTTTTGTCAACTTCAATCGACCTCTATATATCTTATAACATGTTCTACTAAGATTGTAACTGCAGTATCGTGGATTAATCAAACTTTTGTTAAATTTTAATGCAGGCTAGAGTGATGATGTCGCTTGCAAGACGAGAAATGGAGGAGCAGTCTCCCGGCTCAGATCCGTGTTCGCCATTGGAGCTTCAATCGCCACTGCGTGATAGTCCAACTGGTCTTTGCATGAAGAGGTCATTGCAAAGGTTCCTCCAGAAGAGAAAGACACGAGTTCAAGCTACGCCCTATCATCGATAATCATGCTAATTTATAAGATCAGCTAGCAATTTGGAGAATTTGGTTATATATTCATTAAGTGAGAGACAAGAAGACCCCCTTTTCTAGTTAGATCAGTCAAAATATTTGATGTACTCAAATCCGTAATACGCTTAAGGCCTTGATAATCCAAGTCTTGAGTGCAATCCTTATGTTTTGCTAGATTGTTGGTCCGCAGCCCCGTCCTATAGAATGAGTAAGGAGATCAGGTTTATCGATGACCGAGAGAAGAGAATAAGGTAATTATGTAAAATCAGGTTTATCGATGACCGAGCTAGAAGAGAATAAGAGAATTATGTAAATGTGTTACTAAGCACCTTTCTTCATATAAATGAAATGTAATAAGGAACATTGTAAATTATTTTTTATCTCTTCTTCTAGAATTTGCAATGAACTGAATGGAGTAACGTGATTGAAGGAAAAAATTTATGTAGTCGATCAAATTTATTGACATTCATGAGCACGTTTATTCATATTTATATGAGATGTAACAAGGAATAAATTGTGCAATCGATCCAATTTTGTACTGCCGAAGAAGAAATAGCAAAGACTGTTAAATTGTGGACTACTATATTTTCGTTCCCAAAAATAAACCGACACGAACCACGTCCAACATCTTTTAAGAAATTCCACCGTGTTGCGCTCTCCCCACAACAGCAACAAGTGACAAGAAGGTAACAACATTCGGGGTAAGGCACCCCCCTTCAATTCACATCCCACTGTTTGTGACAACATCTTGGCCGAGCTTCAATGGAACAATACATACGTGCTATCCTCAAATTGCCCACACCTAGTAGTACACTGTACGTACACGCCAAAATTATAACTAGACCGGATCCAAATCTCCCATAGCTTTTTGTGGCCCTTATCGCCCATTCTGTCTTCCAATCTTCGTAGCGTCGATGCTCGCAAGAAGTCATGCTTGACTCTCCTCCCTCTAAAGTACAGGGCAGGCCTTGGCCCTAGGTGGTGAGGCACCACCTAGGGCCCCCAACTATTCAAAGCCAAAAAATTTGGCTTAATTTTTTTTTTTTTTTTTTTTATAGATCAGCCTTCTTACTTTTACATGTAAAATGAGTCTAAATAAAAAACAAGTCCAAATATAATATATATTATTTATCTTAATCTAGTCTTTAAATTATAGACCGTGCAATTTTCTTTTTAAACCTCATTTTAGAAATCTGTCTTTAAATCAAAATGATTTTTCAAATTGTTAAGATTTGAGCAATAAATAAAAGGGCAAAAAATAAAGAATACAAAGATTTATATAAGTTCGTCTTAATGTAATACTACGTTCCAAATTGTTGAGATTTGAGCAATAACTAAAAGGGCAAAAAATAAAGAACACAATGATTTATATAAGTTCGTCTTAATGTAATACTACGTCATGTCTTCAGCCGATACAGTATTTTCACTATATTGAATGATGAGACAAGATATTAGTTTTATATATAACAACTTAATGAAGGTTTCCTAATTATAACGAAACTCTAAAGCAACCCAATGAAAGTTTTTTAGTTATAACGAAATATTAAGACAACTCAATTACAAATGCAAAATCTCGAAAAACACATTTACTTAAGCAAATACAAATACCGTAGACCTCTCCGTGCTCAACTTCGCGTAGCGCAACAAATTATGCTCCACTACTTAACACAAATTCCAACCATTTTTTCATTTAGTGAAGAATAAAAAAATGGTACCCTTATTTGGCTTGTAAATCTGTATATATATATACGCACACACATGTATATGTTGCGTGTATGTTTTTTTATTATATATTTTATTTTTTCTTTGACATTTTCAACTATTTTTATTCAAAGAACTTTATTTATTTTTGTTAAGTGAAAATGATTTGAATATATTATGTGCCTCTGTATTATATAACAGTTTTTTAATCTTTTGACTTGTGTGAAAATCTAATTTGGATTTAAGCAAAGTATTATAAAATATATCCGTGAATGCACGAAATTTTAATTGTTTGTCAAAAATTTAAATTTTAATACATCATAATTTATTAAGAACCACATTTAAATTTTCGCCTAAGCCCCTCCTGTTATCACCCGATTTTGGTAAAGCCTCTACGTCAGCAAATGCTCAGTAAAGGTCACATATAGGCCTAAGCCTAATTCAGGCCTTGCTAAGGTCTTATAGGCCCAGCGAAGGCTTTCCAGATTCATAAATGTCCCATAGACCCGGCGAATGTCTCGGGTAAATTCTCGAGAAGGCCTCGAAGCCCAAATGAACATCTTAGCACTCTTGAATTCATCACGCGAGAAGCCTGTGAAGGGCTTCACATTCACGGCCAATCTAGAGCGCTTCACTAGTCTTCGCATTCTCGTAATCGATATTTTGGGATAACCGGAAAGATTGTGTTTGATTGCCATAAGGATTCTTACAAGAAAATTAATACCAATTTTCCAATAATTAGGCAACACAATATTGGAAATCCAATCAGATAAGGACCGAAAATTGTGTCCATGTCTAATTACCATTTATCCTATAAGGAAGAATAATCTAATCAGAGTCTAATTGATTACTTACACAGAATAATTAGGACTCTGAAGCTATAAATACAAGGACTACGGTTATTCCAGTGCGCATTTTTACGCGCTCTTTACGCATTAATTTCACCTTTAATCTCTATTCAAATCTCTGTCTGCTTGTCCCTTCCACACCCAATTATTTTCATTCCTCATATATTGTGCTATATACCGGTAGTTGACTTGATCGTCGGAGTACCAATGATCGCCGACCCCTTTTTCTCCAGTGATCTTGGTGCCTAACGGTCATCCTAGCGTGTGGTGAATCTCTGGGTTGGTAGAGGATTAATCGAAAATCATTGATGTGTGGACAATGCAGATTCTGACATCAATAGATTGGCGCTGTCTGTGGGAATCGAAAAACGTTATGCAACCTAAAACTTGTGATAAAAACATGTTTTCTACCAGGAAGAGCATGTCAACCGAAAACTCCATGGAAGAAGAAGTAGAGTCCCATCATACTGACTTATGGTAGGAAAACGTTCAAGATCTCCAGAACGTAACCCGCCGTAAGAGGAGAAGACAACGACAGAAGCGAACGGTCGAGCAGGAGAACCAAGACTTGAAGCTAGACAATGCTCGGATTAAGGCTTCCTTGAACTATTGGAGAATCAATCTCTTTAACATGGACCCAAGCGTAGCGCCATGTCCGGATTCGAAGCCCTTTGAGGTGGGCGGTTCGATCGAAAGTCGCTCGACCTCAAGATGATTCGCCAATCCTCGGCGTGGCAAAAGCCCGGTGATGACCACCAAGAGAGATAATGGACTCTGAGTGGCTGCGGATGTGAAGCTCGAAGATGAAAGAGTGCCGAGCGGGTCGTGATGCGACTTCGACCTCGATCGTTGAGTAGTACCTCACATTCTCCAAAATGCCCAGGCTAGAGATGACCACCAAGAGGAAGATAATGGACTACAGAGGGTCTGCGGATGTGAAGCTCGAAGATGAAAGACCAGAACGGTCGTGCGACTTTGACAACGACGACGAGTACCTCACATTCTCCAAAATGTTGAAGGCTAGAGAACTCTCTGCAAGGTTCAAAATGCCCCCATATGGAGAAATACAACGGAGAGGTGATCCCACGGATTCCATTTGAGGTTCGCTTTCTAAAGGCCTTCGTCCTCATTTAATACTCCTTCTTAAAGTCCACGCCTGATATAAATAATAGGCTTAAACTTGGGGACTATTGTTACCACTCGATTTTGGTAAGGCCTCTACGTCAGCAAAAGCCCAATAAAGATCCCATCTATGCCTAATTTAGGCCTCGCTAAGGCCTTATAGGCCCAGCAAGGGCCTTTAGATTCATAAAGGTCCCATGGACCCGGCGAAAGTCTCGGGGGCCCTAGCAAGGGCCTCGTAAATTCTTAGAAAGCTTCGGAGGCCCATCGAACATCTTAACATTCTTGAATCCATCACAGCTAAGCCCATGAAGGGCCTCAACATTCCTGGATAATCTGGAGAGCTTCGCTGGTCTTTACATTCTCGTAATATGATATTTTGGGATTACCAGAAAGATTGTGTTTGATTGCCATAAGGATTCTCATAAGGAAAATGAATACCAATATCCCAATAATTAGGCAACACAATATTGGAAATCCAATCAGATAAGAACCGAAATCTGAGAGATTGTGTCCATGTCCAATTTGATAGCCCAATAATAACTAACCAAGAAGGGGGTTAATTGGTTGTCTCATATTTTTTCATAAAATAACTTCAAAACAAGAAATTTAAGAAATAAAATTTAATCTACTAAAAATACGAGCACAATATAAATAAATAAAATGGAAGAGAGGGTGCAAACGATATTTTTATAGAGGTTCGATCAAATCAATGATCTACGTCCCCCGTTTCCAAGCTCTCCAACACGAGTACGACCTTTCCACTATCTTGATTGACTTATGGTGCAATCTAAATCATTACAATATATCCGGTGACTTACAAACAAGGAGCACCGATCCTTATACAATATTGAGATTTCAAGAGACTTCAATATGACCCAAAATATAAAGAGATAAATTTAAGTATTTCTCTCTTGATAAATGATAAATATAAGTTCGGTTATAAGAAACTAACACTTTAATGAATAGTAATAAATGAGAAAAGCTCAAGTGTTAGAAGAAAACTTTGTTGATAATGATGAATCAAAAGTTTGATTTGATTAAACAAAGTTTTTCAATGAATGATTTTGAAGATATACGTTTTGTGCATAAAAATATTTTTGAACTTTCATTCATTTATTTGCTAAAAATCAAATAGTTAATACCTTTATAATTTTATCTAAAAATCTATTCTTCGATCTTGATATTCGAATCTTGAATTTCGAATCCTGAGATACTTGAACTTTTGTATTAATTTGGCTTTGATCTTGATATTACATGAGAGTTCGATTTGTAGCGCTTTGAATATTACTTGAAAATAGATTGTTAGTAAACACAAATAATTTGTTTATTATAATTAAAACATT
Source organism: Forsythia suspensa (assembly GCA_023638005.1). Lineage (NCBI taxonomy): Eukaryota > Viridiplantae > Streptophyta > Magnoliopsida > Lamiales > Oleaceae > Forsythia > Forsythia suspensa. Next base: position 22,312,866 of record CM042663.1, read on the forward strand.
AATGTTTAAAGTTAACCATAACACAATTATCCTTTATCCTATAAGGAAAGAGAATCTAATCAGAGTTCTAATTAATTGCTTACATAGAATAATTAGGACTCTCAAGCTATAAATACAAGGACTCCGGTTATTCCAAGGTACGCATTTATTTACGCTCTATTTACGCATTAATTTTAACTCTAAACTCTACTCAAATCTTTGCCTACTTGTCTTTCCCACACCCAATTGTTTTCATTCCCTGTATATTGTGCTATATATCGGCAGTTGATTTGATCGTCGGAGTACCAACGATCACCGGCCCTTTTTTCTCCGGTGATCTTGGTACCTAACGGTTGTCCTAGTGTTCAGGTAACATACAAGTTAGCAGAAGATTGTTGGAGATCTGCTGACGACGCGTGAGCGGTGCTTGATTCGAGCGTCAACACCTTCAAATCTCGGGAGACCAAACCGCTGCTAAAGCATTGTACCGTTTCAATTCTGTAATATTATTCATAGAGATGACAAAATACCACATTCTTGATCCGCCCCGTAATCTAATCGGAGTATAAACGAAGATCATGGTCTCCATCTCGAATTTTTGAATCTGTTTCGAATTTTTTAATTTTATTTTAATTTTATATTTTAAAATTTAAATCATATTTAAAAATATTACAAATAATATTACAAAATGTATAATTAATTAAACAGATAGTAAATAAAATATTTTAGAGTCCGTTTGATATGGTTTATAAATTAGTTTATTTGATCAAGAAAGTAAAAATATCATATTACAAAGATAATTTTTTTGATCAAATAAACTAATTTATAAATCATTCCAAACGAATTTTCCACTCGTCTCCCCTCCCAAAATTCAATGATGAAAACGGTACTCTGACCATAAGAACGACCCGGTCCCCGCCCCCATCCACTTGAAGGTCGTGCCGATCCAATTTCCTCTTCACTTCCCTTTCTCTCTCTCATCAATCGTCTACGACAGCTGGTCCACTGTCATCCACTTGAAGGTCGTGACGCTCTGCCAACCCCTGCCCCACACCCCTACTAATCCAATTTATTGAAGATCAAATAATAGCTTATTTTTATTCTTTCAAATTTTACGATTAAATCAACATTTGATAAATGTTTTTTTTTTTTTTTTTTTTTTTTTGGTCTCGTGAAATAGTGGACCGATCAGCTGGAAAAAGTATTTACATTTATTTACAAATACTTTTTATTATTTGATTCGTGGCCTAATGTTATATGACTATGCACTGATAAAACTATACAACTTTATGATTGGTAAAAAAGTACAAATTGGAAAAAGTAATTTTTATCTACAAATTTTATAAAACTCACAATTTACTATTCACTTATCATTCACATATATTTTATATAACCTACAACTTATAAATACTCAAAAAATAATTTCAATACAGCCAAAATTACTATTAAAGTAGTCATAATGCACGATCTTTAAGTAGGGGTAAAAAAATAAACAAGAAAAGTAAGTAAGTAAATGAGATGACTTCAAAATCTGATGTCCCTCTCATTATATATGAAAATGCTTATTCTATGGACAATGTGTTTTTAAGAATTTAGACTTGAGACTTATCAGACATTAATTACAGAAAATATCGATTCCCGTTACATTATTCGATGGACGATAACAATGTTCCGTGGACTCCACGGGTCTGCAATACAACTTTGCATGTAATAGGTGCGACATAATGACAATACTTGATAAGACAATCTACAGCCTGGGTGCAACGCGAGGGTTATCCCACAGAGCTACTATATGGGCACGGGTGATCTCCTTGATGGAGCGACAACCACTCAAAGCCATGGTCAGCTCGAACTCATCGTGAAGCATCTGAAGTACTTTCCTTACACCGGCCTCACCATCAACGGCTAGTGAGAACACAACTGGCCTTCCAATCTGTCATTAATCATGATAAATTTCAGTTTCTGGACAATGATTGAGGTTTGAATATGAAGTGATTGTGCCACAGATTTGTAGTGTTCCAACAAGTTGGGAAGGAACATAGGCAAATTTTTAAGGTGTTCTAGAATAGGGCGTTGTGAAAATGAGATGAAAAGTAAATAACATTAAATTGCTTATTCTAGGCATTACAGGGCAGCAATAGTATACTTACAAAAACACCGGATGCACCAAGAGCCAATGCTTTAAAAACATCTGTTCCTCGTCTAATCCCACCGTCAAGAAAAACAGGCACTTTGCCCTGTACTGCTTTCACGACCTGCAAGTTTCCATACCACAATGCATCTAAACTACAAGATATGATTTAAGAACATGTGAAAATGGGAAACATTGAAACTGGAGACAAAGGATGGTACATAATCCTTATAGATAGAGCAAAAAGTTAGATATTCTTGCAAGAACTATATTCACACAATTAATTACCAAAATAATTAACTGTTACTTATTAATAATGTTCATGTTCAAATCAAAATTTCAAATTAGGGAAATTTGTGTAGAATGATTGTAATGTAAAACTTAGTAAAGAAACCTCTTCCAATGACATAATAGTTGAAGGGACATAGTCAAGTTGTCGAGCCCCATGATTTGACACAATAACTCCTGCTGCTCCAGCTTGTACTGCTAGCCTTGCTAAAAAATGTGAAAAATATGCAGATTATAAAATATAATTAGGGAGTCAAGCACCTGGAATTACTGTAATCATTTGTATGGTACAAGGCTTACCATCCTCGGCAGTTAGCACACCCTTTACTAGAATTGGCAATCGAGTGATTGTCTGAAGCCACTTCACATCCTGTTAGGAATTCCCAAGAATATCTTTTTGACACTTTCCGCCATTGTTCAATCAAAGCAAAGAGAGCAATGGCAATTTTACCTTCCAGTTAAGAGATCGGTCAACTTGGCCAGCAACATATGAAGCGAGTCCAGAGTCATTAGTCTGCAGTCAGCCGAATATTACTGTGATCAAAATAGATGAACACAAAAACAAAATTATTCATAAGATGTAATTTTAAGCTTATTCACCCTGTCTATATTTCCAAGATCCAATCCCTCAAAATTCTTCAAAGTCAAGTTGGATGGCAAAGTGAATCTGGTATATTAGCAAATTTAGTGGTTAAAACATCATTTTATTAACTCAAGTGCCAGATTAAGTCTTTTTGCAGAAAAGGAAAATATCCTCTCTGCAGATCACCTGTTCTTGATATCAGCTTCTCTTCGTCCCAGCCTTGGGGTATCAACTGTAAGGGCAATTGCCTTGTAACCAGCTCTTTCTGCTCTTTTCACAAGCTGTATGACAATATTCCTATCTTTGAAAACCTAAATTAAAAGAAAAAATATTTGTAATCAGCTGAAATTTACAGGCAATGCACATTTGAAACCCATAATAATCATAGAAATGATTGTCAAATATCATAATCATCATTGATTCAGATGCTCATTTAATGTACAGCAGCAATGAGATATAAGAGCATTCGCTAATTTTTTGTTAATGGCCATCACAAACAGAGAAGCAATTGGTTTAACGAACAAATTGAAGTGAAACTCACATAAAGCTGGAAAAATCGAACGCCAGGTCCTGTTGAGGCAACCTCTTCAACACTGGAAGTACCCCATGATGATAATGTCTGTAATGCGCAATCATGCATCAATCAGTAGCATAGCCATAAAAGATAGTGATCATGTTTGAATCTCTCGATGTAACCAACTACAAATAACACGACGGGTAGACATTAGACAAGAAAAAATAAAGCTGCATAAAAATCCAAACCATGATGGTGCCAGCAGCCGATGCTGCTCTTGCCGTCGCAAGCTCCCCTGCATCAAAGTAACATCAGGTTTCATGAAAAGAACAAGACTTCCAATCAGAGGATATATAGTCGTGTAAACAAGTTAACAATTGAGCAGTAGCATCAACCGAAAAATACAAATAACCCAAGCAAGCTTTACAAGTCAAATGCATCTTGATTTATAGATCAGTTCAAGGTAAATAAGAAATAATGTCAGAAAGTATCTCTAGCCATAAATTCTAACAGTGTGTGTATAACATGGTAAGATGATAAATGGGAAAATCCACTATACAAAATCCATTGACAGTCACCTTAAATTTTGTTCCTACACTCCTAGCAATTCATGAATGCTAATCACGTATATACAAAACACATATATGCAGATGTAGTACTCCAGCACGACACTAATCCAGTTCATACGGTAAAAGACGAGTTCCAAAAGAGCTGTGTAAACCTTCAGGATGAGCCATTTTCTGCATAGCTGTTGGAGCAACCATGATAGGCATTGAGACCTTGAAGCCCAATACAGTTGTGGTTGTATCTATGTTGCTAACATCAATTTAGAATACGAGGCCGGAACCTATGTCAAATGAAGAATACAATTTTAGAGCATTTGGAAAACGATGAACACCTGGAAAAGAAGACTAAACTCAAAGCAAATCTACAGAAAGAGAAATTGGAAAAGATATTGATGCTTCACTTGTATGCTAATCTATGATGGAGACATTACAGTATTCTAGAGAAAGCATTTCGGTTCTCTTGGAGTGTCCATTGATCTTCTGCGCCGGAGGCATAATAGTCATAAACCATCTTAGGCAATTTCTCCCGTGCAATGGTCTCATACTCCATAACATTGGTAATCTCCATTTTCTCAAAAGTCTTGTTAACCACACACCTAGAAAGTTCTGGCGTATCACTCAGATACAATTAATTAACAAGAAGTTAGCATGAAGAAAATTTTAAAAACATTTTACATTCCAAGGTGAAGAAAATGTAAGATCATCTTGTATTAAGCAAGGAAATCATAAACAGAGAAGAAACGTAATCTACAAATTTAAATCAAAATTAGAGGCCGATACTAAACATCAAGATTAAGAAATGTGAAAAGTGTATAGTTCAAACTTAATAAAAAAAAAAAAAAAAACAGTTCAAAACGACTGTGCATGTAGAGTCCTGTTTTGGGAAGGTTGAAAATTAGCTTTCTGTACAGTGGAGCATTCAATATGAAATATCCCTAAATAAAAACAGTTTCTTCTAGTCTGTCATTAATTTTGATGTTTAGAAATTTCTTGAAATATTTGTACCAAATTAATGCTAAAGATGAGCACCAAAACTTCATCCAAATATCTGTAAATTAAGCCCAATTTATAACCTTATTAGAAATATCGAAACATTCGTTAAACTGTAATATAACTCCTCAGGAAATCGAACGTATGGCTTAACTCGAGTATTCACTTCGATGGATATTACATTCAAATAGGAAATGCAAATCAAAACGCAAAGGTGACGAAGTCCAGCGACCAATTTCACGCGTCTTGAAAAAACCAAGAAAAAGAAAAGGTGTAAGAAGAAATCAATACAAACATATACAGTCATAACTCATACACTCGTATATCTGTAAGCAACAAATACAGTAGTAATCATAAAAAAAACATCAAATTCGATAAGACCCAGGTGACTGAATGAAACATAGACATGAAAAAGAGGTAAAATAAGTAGAACAGGAATGAAGATTGAGAGAACAAACCCCCGAATGAAACGCTAATCAAAGGGTTTCAAGAGAGAAGACGAGAGAGAGTATATAATGAAAACAGATTCAACAATAAAAATAGAATGAAACAAAGGAGCCAACTTTTAGAAAAACGGAAGGAGGATTAAATAGTGACTTACGCACCAGTTGAGATTTGTATTATCATACATTTCAAAAGGGGGAATTTGGCGTCAATGTTCCCAAACCTTTGCTTTCAATGGAGAAATTATTTTGAAGGTTTTTTTTTTGGCACAGTATTTTTAAATTATATGTTTTGGTGTACAATTAATCTTTATTTGATGAAAATAGATTTTTAATTTTTGTAAAATGTACAAATAAGTCTGATATATTTATTAAATAATATTTAATTTAACATACTAAATTAAATTTTTTATAAGAGAAAAAAGATAATATTATTATTTTTTAAATATATATAATTACTATGTGATGTGTAAAAATTAAATAAAAATTAAGATAAATAAATAAAAAAATAACGTATATAGTTTTATAACATTGAACCAATCTTATTAAATTTTTATGTACCATAAAAATAATAATAATTAATTTACACATTATATGTTCTTTATTTTCAAACGACAATAAAACGATAAATTAAAATATGAAGAATATTCTAATATTCATAAACGAATAGTTCAATTAAATAAAAGTATTTGAGCATCAAATTTATGGTAATTTTTTTTGTTATAATGATAAAATAAATTTTTAAAATTTAAATAATATAATTCTTAATATAAAACTAATAATTTTATTTAACATATTTCTTAATAATTTATTAACTTAAATTTTAGTTATTTTATAATAGTTCATAAAATATACAAAGCAATGTAGTATATTATCAATTTCGTCCATTAAGTCTTAATTCATAAAAATAAAATTAAAAAAATTAGTTTTTTTTTTTTTCAATTTTATAAATAATAAAAGTATCTAATTCATTTGCAATTTTGTAAAGATTAACAATTCAACTATAATTTTTTTTTAATTAAAATTAAAGATATATTGAATTTTTTTATCAGATAAAAACTAATTGTGTACCAAAACATATATGGCAAGACTTGTGTACTAAAAGATAAATATTAATAACTATTTCTATAATTAAAAAAAAAAGTTAGGAACTATTTGTACCAAATTTCTATTCAAAAATTATAAAGAGTTTGGAATTTTTTAATCAACTATACTATTTTTTTCTTGTCAAGGGATTTTAGATATGGATCAGCCTCTTTGAACTAAAAACAGTGCCGTGTCAAAATAGCTTGGCGGCTTGGACCCGTAAATTCTCGACTCTCGAGTGTGTGGCAGGCCAAGGTGGCGGAGCATGTTTGGAGAGTGATAAAATTATTTTTTAAATATTTATAAATTGTGAGATTTTTTAAAATATATAAATAATAATTAAATAGTAAATTATGGATCTCACGAAATATGATGATAAAAAATATATTTAACTAATTGACCAATTTAAATTATAATTTAAACTTGACCAAACTTTCGGAGGCCTAAGCTTTACAATTGTACAAGACCTCACATTTGACACAAATATGGATTGAATTGAGCTCGTATTGAGATCACTTGTTAAATGTCAAGCTTAAATTATAATTTAAAATGATCAAATATATTTTTATGTATATATTTTATAAAATTCACACATAGAACATCTACAATGGATGTGTTAATTCAATTATTATTGATGTGTTAATATGTTAGTTAAAAATATTTATTATTGTCATTAGTTAACTAGTTTGCTAACTTTAGCTAACACTTTACTAGTTGACATGACGTTTAATTACTTTTTTTTTGTTCCAATTCATACTTCCTCCATCCCATAAACATGTTTGGTATTGCTGAAATTATTTTTTAAGTGCTTCCAAGTTATGGATTTTATGAAATGTGTGGATAATAAATGGATAGTAAGTTGTGAATCTTACGAAATATGTATATAAAAAATATGTTTGACTAATTTGATCAACTTAAATTATAATTTAAGCACATGCAAACAAGAACAAATATAGACTTACTTCTATTTTTACACAAATTAAAAAAATGTAGTTATTATAACTTGAACAATAAATTTTACTTACATTTTTCTAATATAATCCTACAATTATTAGAGTGACAGTTCATATTTGTTGATAACAATACACGTTAAATAAGGGTATATTATAAAACTAATAAATTAACTATACTATCAACAAAGAAAATGACCTATAATTTTAGATAGGTGAATAAAAAAACAAGCATGTATTTATGGGATGTATGGAGTACATACACACACACACAAAAACATTATGAAAATCAAATAGAAAGTTGAGTAAGTAAATTTAACTAATCAATATGATTGCCAAATACTAACTAAATTATACATGTTGATATGCCAATTAACATTTATTTTATTGTTTATGTGGTAATATTTAGCTAGCTAAAATTAAAACATTCCATACGAATACTCTTATTATCCATACATTTTATTATCCACAATTTTTAAGCACTTAAAAATAATTTCACCACTCTAAACATGTGCCTAGTTTAGGTGATTGTAGCTACTGTTAGAACATCTACAATAAATTCTTTAAATATAAGATATTCTCTATTTTAAAGAGTCAATCTTTAAAATTATAATCCAAGTTACTATTTAAATTAACTTTTTAAAATAAAGAGTGGGTTTGGACTCACTCTCTATAATTAAATGTAATGTATTTAAAGAATTTCAATTTTCAATATTCATATGTTGACTAAATTAAATAATATATACAAAATAAAATAGAGAAAAATGAAAGAAAATCATATACTTTATTCGTTACATTTATATATAGACTGATTTCGTTTTTCACATAAAAAATTTTAATTAATATTATTGAAAAAGTAAATTTTAAAAAAAAAAAATTTTTAGAGTTTACCTTTATTTAAGTACTATCAATAACTAATGATTATTTAAAAATAATGGTTATTAAATTATTATTGGAAGTAGTAATAAAATTGAAAGAAGTTGCTAGTGGGTGGAGAAATTGAAAAATTTATTGCCACAGTTAATTTGACTTAGTTTAATCCCTTATCCCTTACATTATCTAAATTAAATGCATTAATAAATTTAAGTTATTTCCTACTATATTAAAAAGAATACAAGTTTATTTGTGTTGATAACAAAGTACATTCAATAGGGGTATATTAAAAAATGAAAAAAAAAAAAAAATCAAATACACTATTAACAAGATAAGTAAACTATAATTTAAGACAGATAAATAAGAAAAATCGGTTTATATAAATGGGACGGATAGAGTAATAATTAAAAGAAAACATGTTAAAATAAAAATATAGGAAAAAATAATAAATACTTATTAGAATAAATAAAATAAAGTATTAAAAATAAAGATGCTTTAAAAAAATTGCTCACTAAATTTATATATGATGTCTAAAATATAAAAGATGTCTTTTATAAATAGGGAGACTCTTGGAGATGCTCTTACACTATTTAATAAATAAATACACATCACAATTGAATAGGGAGCCTTTTATATATACATAGGGAGAATTTGGGGTGGAGACCATGATCTCCTTTCCCACCCCGATTACTAACGAAACAGGTAGGGATGGCAATTGGACCGAACCACCCGTAGTCCCAGTGGCTCGATTCGTAAGAACTCGGCCGAGTCAGCTCGACCCTTGAAAATAATGGGCTGGCCCGTGGATTAGTCCGTGGGCTATGGTCCCTAGCTTTTAAAAAGTTGGGACCAACTTCAACGGTCACAAAAGTGATCGTTGCAGTCCAACAGTTACTTTTGTAACCGTTTTGGTCCCTCCTCTTGTTTTTTTCCAACATCTATTTCTTTTTCTTATAAATACCCCCTTTAACTTTATATATTCTTCACAAATTTACAACTCTTTCAACCTACACCATTCGAAAAAATTATATTGTCAATATTAGCTATTTTATTATGCAATTTATAGTTGAATTTTATATTTCTAGTTTTCTACAATTCTACATTCTATTTCTACATTTCTATTTTGTACATAGATCAATACAACATACAAAAAGTGTTGATCACCAAATTCATGATGATTTTAATGGATTAAATGATATTCCAAATCCTAATTTTGGTGATGATCATGGGATTGAGAACATTGATCCCTTTGTCGATTTAGAGGATATCAATGAAAAATTAGAAACGACCAATATTATTACAACGAATGGGTCGACTACCAAATGAAGAGTCGCAAAATAAAAAAGTTCGGTGTTAGGATCATTTTAAATTAGTGCAGACTAGTGCAACTGTAGTTGAACAACCAATCTTCAAATCAATGTGTAAATATTGTAAACAAAAATTTGCATGACAAAAAGGTGGTGGCATGAGTCATCTAAACTGACATTTTTTTCTAAGTGTATGCAAAAGCATAGGGGAGTTGATACCAATTAAGCTCAACTTCAGTTTAGATCTCTCGGTGGATCTTCTAGTTCTAGTCCGAATCTTAACAATTGGTTATATTCACAAAATTCTATGCGTCGAGAAGACATGACCCAGTTGGTGGCCAATAGTGAGTTCCGCTTAGCATAGTGGAAAGTTCTCACTTCACCAAATTCGTACAAAGATATCTTCAAACAAAGTATATAGCCTTTGCTATAAACACTCTTTGTGCTGATACTATTGCTTTATATAATAAAAAGAAAGAAAATATAATAAATGATTTAACTAAATATTTTGCTATTGTATCATTCACTTTTGATTTATGGTCCGGTATAAATCATAAAGAATTTATTGCTACCACTTACATTATATTGATAAACTATAGATTATGCATAAAACAATAATTGATGTTAAAATAATTGACTAACCCCATAATGGGATAAATTTTTTTACTTATTTAATTAATATTATTAAAGAATTTAACTACAAATATAGAATAGTCACATATGATAATGATATGCCTAATAACATATTAATAGAGAATTTAGTTCGAGAATTTAATCTAGATTTTGGTAAAATTTTATTTCATATTCGATGTGTATGTCATATTTTTAATTTAATTGTCCAATATAGTTTAAAGTATATAGGTCCACAATTAGAAAAAATTAGGTATGCCCAAAAATATATTATTGTTTCACCTTCTCGAAAACAAGTATTTGATAAATTATGTGTAGAAAATTTTATTCCAACAAAACGTCTATGATATAGACAATAGATGGAACTTTACTTATTTAATGCTTCAAGCATGTGAAGGTCATGAAATTTATATAATTGCCTATTATAATGGTCGACATTCACACGGTCCAAAATATGATTTGGAAAATCGCATTACATGTGAGAAAATTTTTAAAAGTTTTTTTTGACGCCACAAACGTATGTGATGGTGTATATTATCTTACCCGTCATTAGTTTTAAATTATTTTTATTTTATTGCAAATAATTTTAATAGGTATAAGACATTTGTAATTTTTTTGATATTATTACAGCAATAGAGATTAAATTTAAAAAATATTAGAAACAATTGCTTATGTTGTTCTAGTTAGCGTCAATTATGGAACAAAACATATTATTTCGACAATTTCTAATAAGTTAAGTTATAGAAATCCAATAAATTATGGTAATTTAGAAAAAAATATTTTGTGAAATGTACGACTTTTATGTTGCAAAAACCGATAAGAACATTAGAAGACTTCCTGTAGCAATTCATTCTTCGTCATCAAATGACGATAACGATTATTAGAGTTTCATTAGTTCCGTTTGGGAACTCAACAATCTAGTTTTTCTGCTTCGCTTTCTCGTATTATGAATGTAGAAACAAGTAGTAAAGACGTACCCTTAGAGTTAGTTAAATATTTTGGTCACGACATGCTTAATATGTTAGATGAAGATGAGAGAAATAATTTTGATATACTTAAATGGTGGAAACAAAACGAACATCAATACTTAATTATTTCTATTATAGCATGCGATCTACTAACATATCCGATATCAAATATAGTATTGATGTCTGCTTTTAGTACAGTGGTAATATTCTAAATAATATGAGGTCAAGACTAAAACCAGGCATATTAAAGAGTTTAATGTGTTTAAAAGATTGAGAGGAAGTAAAACTTCGACTTCAAGATAAAGTAGACTTCATATTGGCTGAAGATGTGCAAAAGCAGACTACATAAAATGTAATTATAGTTTGTGTAAACCTTTTTTTTTTTTAATTTTAAGTATTGAAATTTAAGTTTACCAAAAATTGTACACGTAACAATTTGTTCGTATACAATTTTAACTCACCTACGCTAAAAATAGTTGATATCAACCAACTTACAAGCTTTTCAACTAGATAAAAAAAAAAAAGAAAAAAATTGAAGTTCACGTGTGGCCCACAAGCCACCGGCCAATCTGGGCTCATATATTTGGGACAAGCTGAGCCATGAATCGACTATTTCCTTGGGCCAAGCTGGGCCCTTTCAGCAAGAAACGAGCCTGCCATTTCCACTAACAGGACTGGACAAAGGTGAGTTTTTTGCTATCCCTATTTTAAACTCCATCAAACATACACTTAAATTATAATTTAAGCTCGTGAGATTTACAATTTAATATCCACACATTTTATATAATTCACTACTTATAAGTACTTAAAAAAATCATTTTCAGTCTTGTCAAAACATGCACTAAATAAAATCATTAGATACCATCAAAAGAAGGAAATTTTACAATTTTTGTCCACAATCTTTGTATTTTATTACTAATCTAACATTAATTTTTTTTTAGCATCAGATATCTCTAACTTTTTATTTAATTACAAATCACGTCTCAATTGACAGATTTTGACAAATTTGACCTCATCTTTAAATAAAAAAATAAAAAATAATAATAAAACCATAAAAAATAAAGAAAAATTACAAATTAAGTCATATAACTTTTCAAATAGTACAAAATATCTTCTTCTTCACCCACCCATCCTACCCCACCCCACCCCACCCCACCCACCTCATCCCATTATGGTCACATCCATTATCTCTTTACCACCACCACCATATATTTATTCCAGAAGAACTACTCATCTCCTACAATTAGTGATGGCAACGGGGTAGATTGGTCTGATCCAAATCCGTCCCGCAACAATTATAGGAGATCCAAATTCAAATCTGCGATCCGCTATTTTTGGGCGGATCGGATACGGATCGGGACGGATAAGAGCCCACGATCCCTATCTCGATTTTTTTTTTACATTCAAAAATTTAAAATATATTTAAACAAGCTTTACTACTATACTATATAGTTTAAATAACATTCTAAAATACATTAACTACTTAATTAAATATCCAAAAGAAACAAACGACATCAATTACTTAATTAAAAATTGAATACTCCAAAATACACAATAAAAAATAAACAAATTGTTTATCATCTCACCTTCATAACTTCATGGAATCAAGAACCTAGGTTTAAAAATTAACAAATTAGGAATTAAGAAATTTGAAATTGTAATTGCAGCCCTTGTCCTAAATTTTTTATTTTATTATAATTTAATCTTTTTTTTTAAATATAGGGCCGCGTCGGATCGGGCGGCCCGATCTGATCCGCCCCGAGATCCGTGGCGGATCACGAATATCTACTCCGATCCACCCGCCGACCAGCAGATCAGGTATTTTTCATTCCATTCGGATCGAGTATCCATCGAGTTCGGGATGGATTGGATATTTTTGCCATCTCGACCTTCAATGACGAGCTCATATATTTCTTCTAGAAGAAGTTGGGGTTGGGTCCTTGTCCTTTTGCTTCATCGCATGAAGATTTGCAAAAGTTGGTCGAAGTACAAACTTATTGTGGTAATTGGAATTCACAAACAATTAAAAGGGTGAATTTATTTGGTCCAAAAGATGAATACGTTTTAAGTAGATGAGATTGTGGATACGTGTTTATCTGGAAGAAGAAAGGGCAGAACTTGTTCATTTGGGCTTCATCTTCAAACCTCTGCCTCAAAATATACTCGAGGAACAACTTTTATAATCAACTTTCTTTTCTTTGTACATGAATTCATATTGCTGACATTTAAGAAATTGTCGATTCATGAACAGATAATGGAAGCTAATAAAAGAGGGCGATGGGACCATTCACGGGTATCCTCACTCCAGACTTACATTTGGCCTACACATCCTAACAAGCTACAACATCTCTCCTTTATAGCTCATCCCCAACTCCAACACCTCGAACCCCACATTCCTAGACATCTCAATGAGAGTCAATATGACCCCAATTTCATTATTTCAATTTCCACGGCTCTGATAAACAGTCTCATGCTTTCTAAAGCCAATGCAATCATATTTCTTGTGGTGGTCTTGCCCACACTCCCGGTTAACTCCGATCAAGCAACAATTGTGTGGTGGTGGTGGTGGTGGTGGTGTGGAAGGGTTGGTGGTGTGGAGGTGATGACTGTGGTGTGGTGTGGTGTGGTGTGGTGTGGTGAGGTGAGGTGGGGGACGGGGGTGAAGAAAAAGATATTTTGTACTATTTGAAAAATTATGTGACTTTGTAATTTTCTTTTATTTTTTGGTATTATTGTTTTCTTTTATTTATTTATTTATAAAGAGGGGGGCAAATCCGTCAAAATCTGTCAATGGGACGTTATTTGTAATTAAATAAAATTTGAGGATTTCTGGTGTTAAAAAAGTTAAGAATAAATTAGTAACAAACTGTAAAAGTTAAAGACGAAATTTGCAAATTTCCTTAAAAGAAATGGTTGGAAAAATAAAATCATTAATTATCAAGAATATTTGTTTCCATTAGATATCTCTAAATATTTGTCTAGGGTTTGTTACAATTTTAGTATGTCACTTTTTGGCTTCGATATGATCTCCCCTTTATTTGGTAAACTTTTAATTCTATCTTTCCACTGTGTCTTCATGATATATCCACGAAACTAGTCCTACATATTTTATTTGCCACCTCTCCCCTTGCATTCACCCAAAAATCAGTGAAAAAAGGAAGCCAAAAGTATATGATATGTATTAAAATTTAAAATATTTAGTTAGTCCACCTTGACTCAAATTTTGTCACTAGACAAGTAGAGGAGTAATGGTCTGATCTTGGAGCGTTTCAGTGCAAGTCACCTTTAGTTAGGCATAGCTCGTTACCATGACCTATGTTTATAATCAGGAACGGATCTAAGAATTTTTTGATCCCAGACTGTTATTGAAAAAAAAAATGGCATTTTAAGATCGGGTTGTTACTATTTTTTTTTTAAAAAAACTATTTTTAAAAAACTATAAAAAACGGTTTTTCCGGGCGGGACATGCTATAGTCCGGTCCCGCCCCCTTTAAATCTGCCCATGCTTGTAATGATATATTTTTTCTTGATTAAAGACCCATTTGAGCGGCTTGGGTAGCTTGTAGGCCATTGTCCCCTATGGTCGAGCTCAACATGGCCCTACTCTACGAGCCCGCTAGTTCAAGACACAAATCATGAGAGGTTGCCTCGTGCTTGAATACTAGAGCGGAATCACTAACATATTAAAGTGGGACACCGAGTATTGATTAGGGATGGCAACGAAGTAGGGTGAGGCCGTGGTAGCCCTTATCAATTACCATCTTCGTAGTGTTAGAAATTTTTGAGAGATGGGATGTGAATTAAAATATTTTTATTTATTGTCCTGTTTAATTATTTATTTATTTTTTATAATATAATTTAATTTTTAAAACATAAAAAATAAAAAAAATTCAAAACAAATTTGAAAAATTTAGGACGAAGACCATAATTTCCATCCCCGATCCAATTAATTAACGGGGCGAGAGTTTCCCACCCCCTTTCGAGACAGGACAAAATGAAACATGCGGAAGTATGGTATTTTGCCATCTGCAATTTTGACATGCCTACACAAGTAAAGCATGCAAGTCACAAAGACAAACTCTACATGATGGGGTGCAGAGTTTGCATCTTTTATCTTGTCAAAGGTGCTCTCTCTTTAATTAATGCTACTGCATACCACAGATGCTGTTTTCTTAGCCTGGAAAGTCTGGCAAAGAAAGCAACAATTCCTGATGGGACTCAAGAATATTGCTTCAGACATTCAAGAATTCAAAAAAATAAAGAACAATGCAAGAGCTGACAACTGAAAAGGCTAATCTCTTTTTGCTCTTGTATTCACTGACTTCCACTTCCATTACACAAACTTGTTTCAAATTTCTTACATCTTTTTTTTTTTTTTTTTTTAATTTTTTACACTGTACACGAAATTGACCCGTGAATGGAAACCATAATCGCTGGAATCAATAATAAGCAGAAAACTCAGGAGCCCAACAAGAAAACAGGAATATTAGACCAGGAAAGACAAAGTTTTGACGTAACCCATGAGTGTTTGAACTCAAATTACCATTGTACAATGTTGGCTTCATCTTTTGAGAATCATCGTCCTGGTGGTCTTCAGACAAAGTTTTGTTCGTAGCTGGAAATCTCGTGCTGGTTTTCTTGTTTTGAGGGTGCTGATTTATGCTTAATCCTTTGTTTCCTCTAGTATCTAACCTTTGTCCAAGCCTAATGAAAAAATCTTCAGGAAATAATAGTTCCCCATAAAGCTGATTCTGGCTCAAATTCAGTGTATTTATATTTGGCAGTGTCCCCAACTCCTTAGGGACTGTGCCGTTGAGGCTGTTATTATCAAGGGACAATGCAGTTAAATTTTGCAAGCTTGAAATTGTACTTGGTATGGGTCCTGTTAAACCACATCCTGAAAAACTTAATACTGTGAGCTTCATTAGTTCCCCAATAAATGAAGGTATCCCAGTATTTATTGGGTTGCCCTCCATTATTAAGTACTGTAATTGCTGCAAACCTGATAGATTTTCATGGATTGGCCCTTTCAAGGAGTTATGACTCAAATCCAATAAGACTAACCTCTTTAATTTCCCTAAATCTGAAGGTATTCTTCCTTGAAGTCTGTTCCAGCTTAAGTCAATTTTTTCAAGAAACTGCAGATTTCCCATTGAATAAGGCACCATCCCTTGTAAAGAATTCCAGCTGAGATCCAAAATGGACAGACTTTTCAACCCACCAATTTCTTCTGGGATCGATCCACTCAAGTTGTTGTAACTTATATCAATTTGCTGTAAATTAACAAGCCTTCCAATTTCCTTGGGAATTTCTCCATTCAGACTGTTCTGTAACAAGCACAAAACTTTCAAACTTGTAATGTTTGATAAAGTTGAAGGGATTTCTCCTGAAAGGCTTGGATTTGACTCAAGAACTAAATTCTCCAAGGAAGACAGTGAACCAAAGAGTGTTTTGCTTAAAGAAACAGATGATTTGGAGAAACAGTTTATCAAAGAAAGGGTTTTGAGATAAGGTAATTTCAATAAAGATGGTGAAATTTGAGCAGAAGATTTGCAAGGTGGGGTAAGAATATCAGGGCCAACATGAATCTTTGTGACATGAAAGTTTGGAGTTTCAGTTTCTTGACCAACCTCGCACTCAACACCAGGCCATGGAGTGTCAGTGCAAGGTAGAGGGTGCATTTGGCCCCAATTGGGATTTTCCAAAAGTGAACCCATAACCTCAAACAGACCAAATAACTCCTCCTGTTCCATCACCGACATATCAACACGGCCGCCGCCAGCAACCCCTTCAGCAGCAACCAAAAACACAAGAAACCCTACGAGAAAAAGGGACACAGAAGAAGCCATTTTTAGAGGAGAATAACAAATGTCCTGACACAAATTTAAAAAAAAACCTCTTCATGTAAACGTGAAAGCTGTGTAAATTTATAATAATAATATGTTTTGTTTGGCATGTATAAAGGGCTTTCATGTGTCAGTAATAAGGCTGCATGGGAAGTTATGGAAACCCTAAGGTGGCAAGTGTGTTTACCACATTTGCAACTTTGAGTGTGATGTCATAGATTAGCATGCAAAGGGATGAGATTCTTGCAGTTGAAACAGATACCATGAGGCATGATATGATATGAAGATATTGTCAGAACAGTCAAATTTCGTATTTAAAACTATGCTGTAACATGACCAGACATTGCACTGTAGTCTGTTCTCTGTAGCTCTCAAGATACCGACATCCCGAGCAAGATTCACTGGCGGGTTCCCCACCAACCCCAAACCCAGCTCTTCAGGTCTAATCCATTGTTAATTTGTCTAATATTTGTTAATCAAACACTTTTGATCAGCATAATCTTCCTCTATAATCTTTCTCTCTAATCAATTAGACTTCTAGAAGAGATGATGATTAAGAGGCATATCTAGATTTATTTCCTTTTGTTGATGTTGAATTCAACTGTTCTTCAAACTACACAAAATATGTGATATGTCTATACAGGTGCCCTGTATAAACATTTACATTTTTACCCTTTTGGTAAGGTTCTAAATTTTTAGTTTCATTTACACTTTCATCTCCAACTTTATTTTGTTGGCTACTTTGTCTCAGCAAATGTAGCCTATTTTCTAAAGGTCCGACGGAGTAATCTAAAAAAAAGCTGAGAATCAAAGTGCAAATGAAAATAAAAATTGAGGACATTTGCTGTTATTTACTCTTTTATTGAAGAGTAAATTGCAAATTTAGTTCCCAACCTTTGGCCAAAGTCAAGATCACGTCACCAACCAATTTTTCGTCTAGTTTTTAGCACAACCTCTAAGTAATTAGCATACTCAGTCCCTTTGGACTGTTTTCATACAATTCAAGCGTTATATCCAATCAAATATAAACACGTGAGATGCACATGTCTTTTAATGAAAGGTAGGGTGAACGAAAAAATAGTCAAACCACAAATCGAACTGAAAACTGTTGTTCGAAATCGTTGGTATGGATCCACGTGAACCCATCAATATTTTGGTTTTGAACTGAACTTAACTATTTCAAAATGGTTTTATTTAAGTTTCAATAGTTAAAAATCGTTTGAAACTGAAATGAATCATTTACCTAACTAAAAATAATAAATAAATAAAACAAGTTTTTTTACTGCTATTTTTTGTTGCATGGTTTTTTCGGTATTCTTACCATTAGTGATGCTCTCTTATTCAGCTGCAATTTGGTAACACAGTAAATGATTCAGAATTTTGTTTAACTTATTGAGTCATAATTGAAGAAGAAGTTGTTGATCTTTTGTTACTTTTGTTGTATTTCTTAACCAGGTTTCATAAGTACCACTTTGTCATTTAAAACTTGTTACAAATCATAGCAACGACAATGTTTAGCTCAACCATTTTATTTAGAGTAAAGAGTTTCCATTCTTTCAAGTTTTAGTTTTTTTTTTTTTTTTTTTTGTAATTTCATCCCTATTTATTTGTGTATATCATTCCCAACCTCTCAATAATTGCACACATATGGCCCCTTTTGATAATTTTGCCCATAATTTAAATAAATTAAAATATATTAAAAAAATAATGGAAATTTGCTGTTGAGATCCCCAACCTTTTCAAAAGTGTAAAATAAATCATGAACCTTTTTTTTTAATACAGATTTTCACTTAATAATAAAAAAAATTTATCATCAAGTTACAAACTTTCTAATCCTAGCACCTTAGCCCTTCAGTATATATACACCAAGAGGACCACTGGAGTCTGGACGAATTTTCATCTAAATATCTATTAGTTAACAAAAAGTCAAGTCAATTACAAAATTTGACTAATTTAACAAGAGCAAAATAGTCTATTCAAATTTTATTATTTAAAACAATTAAAAAATAAAAAAAAAAAAAAAAAAAAAAAGAAAAGGAAAAGGAAAAAGTCTTCTTCTCCGGCCCCGCCCTACTCGACATGACCCGACCTAAACTGTGCACAACTATGGGATTTCTCCTCCCTCTGGTTTCAGATCCAAACTTACCGAGTTTGGATTTGACACTAGGGTGGGGTTTCTACCCCGTTGGTGAATGGTGCGGTGCGGTGGGGTGGGGTGGGAAGTGGGGGTGGGGTGGGGGCGGGGAAGAAGATTTCTTTTCCTCCTTAATTTTTTTAAATAATAAAATATGAAGAGACTATTTTGTTCTTGTTAAATTTGTCAAATTTAGTTCACGAGCTTGACTTTTTGTTAATTAACGGACATTTGAACAAAATCCGTCCATACTCCAAAGTTCTTTTCGATGCACATATACTGAGAGACCTAGGTACCGATATTAGAAGGTTTGAGATTTGATAACAAATTTTTTATTATTGTACGTAAAAATCTGTAAAAAAAAAGGTTTAAGATTTATTTATACTTTTGAAAAAAATTAAGGATGCAACTGCTATTTTTCCATTATGTTTTTCCTTTTTTGCTATTTTAATTTATATAAATTAGGGACAAGTTTGTCAAAAGAAACCATTTGTGCAGATTAATAAAATGTTGAGGATGATATGTGCGAATAAAATTGTTACAAATCTAAAAGAATAATGATTGTTAGTGTAATTTATTCTTTTGGTTATGCCTTGCTAACAATGACAAGAAGTGATTGATGCACTTAGATAAAAATTATTAACATTTATATCACTAAGTACTACATATAAAAATTATTAACATTTATATCGCTAAGTAAATTGCAATTTGAAACTAAATTGAACAGTAAAAAAATGGTTTGGTCTGTTTTGTTTTGAGAATTGAAATGTTTCAGTTTGGCATGAAATTTTCAAACGGTTTTATATTGTTTGATTTGAAATAAATAACAGGGGTATGGTGATAATACTATGTTCCAGTGTTCTTACCACTGCGTATAATACAGAGTGTGATGAACAATACAATTATTCCAGTATGCCAGCCACTTTGCCTCCTCATTGCATTTACGAGCCTGACTGTTAAAAATATATCATCATCAAACTACCAGTATTAGAATTCTTGAAAGAGGTAGCTACAAGCCTGACTTTCGGAGACCACATATATCACCAAACCTCCGTATCAGATCTTATGGTCAGTAGTGAAACATTTCTTTTTGTTGCAGAGGATCTTCAAAGAGGCAACTGCAAAACATAGTGAAAAGATACTACTAAGTTCTTATGCTTATTACACATCTTAAGATTATTACAGAAACTAAGGGAGAAGGAGGAGAATTTAGAAAGATATTTAGTGATTATGTAATAAAAGATTTTTATTTCTTTCGGATCTGTCTTACAACTGAGGATGAGAGCTCCTTATATAGAAAAAGGAGTTTCACAAACCTTTGGACACGTAGCCTAATACAAATCTTATCTGATCGACACAATAATCTGCCTTTTGAAAAAGGCTACAAGACATGATAACAATAATTTAAGAAACGGACAAATAACTTTTGATAAAGCGAATAGTGTTTTATCAATTATTTAACAACATGACAAACAAATTTTAAAAAGATAATCCCATAAATCACGGGGTGCCCAGATTTGCTACCCGTCTTGGGATATCTGCGTCATCTGAATCTGACGAGAATCCAGCTTGTTTCCACCATGGCATGTTTTGTAATTTATGTTCATCTTTCCAAATTTGCTGCTCCAACTTTTCAAGATTTTTCTGGATTATGGGGATCAAAGGAGTAATCCCATGGGTCTTAATAATTTTGGAGTTGGGACCATTATGGTTCTTCTTTGACTGTGCTTGCTTGCATCTCTCTTTTCTTCTCTTTTTCTTTGTAGACTGTGATCTTGCACTTGTTGGAGGAGTAGGATTGAGAGTAAGTGGTGAGAACACTTTCATTTAGTATTTTCCACAATCTTTCCTTGAGTTGTTGACCTTCAGGTGTATCTTCTGAATACTTGGACGTTTTGTCCTAGGCTCTGTGTTGGTCTTCCTAGATACAACTGGTTCCAGGAGTTGTCAAAATTAAAATCATCAGGAGGATGCACTGGATAATAATTAAAAATTTAACTTAGACTCTGCATATGAGCTTTTATGTCTTGTTGGATCCTTTGAGCATAAGATAAAGGCAAACCTCATATGGTGCATCATCATGAATGTTAGGCCAAATCTCATGAGGAATTTTTTGGTTTAGTTCCTCCATTTTTCTTTGGAATTTCCTAAACTCTTGTGGATACTTTTCCCAATCACTGAAGGTTGAATGGATGAATAGAATATTCTTTAACAGAGAAAAAATGGTCATAATACCCTGATTCAGTGAAATATCCCTGTCTTTGGAAGATAAGGATAACATAGACATTTTCATGCGAAGTTTGGAGATCTTGCCATCTTAGGGTATAAGTTTTGAAATTTTGTTCCCAGTAAGAGATTGGATGGAACCATTCAAAGAACATTTTAGCTTTTGAGATGTATTCTGGATGAGTTTTCCATAATTGTACATCACTAAACTATACATATGTTTCATTGGTGTTGAAGCTGAATGCAATCTTGTGCATTTCGAGGAGATACCACACGAAACATAGAAGTTCTTTTGAAAATTTCTCTTTCATTTGAAGGGAATTCAAGAAGAAGAGATTTAGGAAAGGGTAATCTAGATGAATACCCAAGCCTCCGAGAAGATGGATACCATGTTGTCTTATCACAATGGTTGACACTTCAACATGAGTTCTTTGGACCTTGATTGTATTGTTCAGTTTCTGATTAGGTCTTGGAGCTCAAGGGAAGCCATGAATCGGAGAGCTTTGGAAGGAGGGTGTCATCACGCAAATAATGGGAATGATATGCACATAAAGTGTTTTTGGTTGAGAGAGCAAGTCGGCGAAGAAGATTTGTAGGGCCTTTTGTATGTTTGACGTCAAAGTCAAAATTTGAAAACCATTCAGCCCATCTGAGTAACTGGGAGTTGGAGACCTGTTTCTATTTGAAAGCTAACATTTTTGGGAATGTTGACATGTCCATTTCTACAAAGAATTTGTGGCCAATGAGGTGGAATTGGAATTTCTCAATGCTACGTTTTACAACCAAAATTTCTTTAAAAGTGGAATGGTAGTATTTTCTGCTTCTGAGAATGATCCACTCTTGTATCTGCAGATAGAATGCTTTCCATTCTTTTCTTCCAGGAGAACTACATCCTAGTATAAGTCATTTGCATTAGTTTGTAAAACTCTTTTCCCATAAGTAGGAATAGAAAGGGTTGGTAGTTGTTGCACCATCTATTTGATTTGTCAAACTGCTTCAGTTTGGACGGTTGACCATTGTGGTGGTTCATTCTTCAGCATTTATGTAGTGGCTTGATTATGGTGGAAAGATGATCAACAAAATCATCCATATAGTTTACAATGCTAAGGAACTGTTGGACCTCTTTTCTGATAGGTTTTCATCAGGGAACTTTAGGAGTTCTTGTCCAACGTGAGGCTGTAAAGAGTACGACCATTTTTTATCTTCATGCAAAGGAAGTCTATTTCCAGAACTTCAATAACCATCTTTTTTTGAGAAAACATGACTCCAAATTTTTTGGTCAAATCTAAAAATTTAGACAATAATTATACATGTGATTCATCATCTTGGGAAAAAATGAGAATATCATCGATGTAGATTAGATCAGAGTCCATTAGTGGATGATATATTTTGGTAATTTCTTTCTGGAAGAGGATGGAGCTGTTTTGAGGCCGAACATCATAACTGTCCACTGGTAGTGATGGTTTGGTATGCAAAAACATGTCTTGTGTTTCTCATCAGGCGCAATTTCGAGCTACCAAAATCCTACCTTTAGATCAAACTTGAAAAGACTCGTGCATTAGACAAATTGGCAAATAAAGCCTTCATGTTTGGTAATGGAAACTTGTCATCTGTAAGGAAATAATTCAATGGTTTATAGTCGATGACAAGTCTCATTTTTCCTTGGACTTGTTCACTCCTTTTGTTGACATAAAAAGCTTGGCATGCCCATTGGAAAGTAGTAGGTTCGATAAGACATTTGGTTGTCAGTTGGGCAAGTTCTTTTGTTGCTAGCTAAATATGTCCAGGGCTCATTCCAATGTGGCTAGCTTTTGTAGGGTTAATGTCTTCATTTCGCTTAAAGGGTAAGGATATGATGAACTCAGGGTTTTTCCATAAAGGGTGAGTGCATTTAGTGAAGAAATGTGTATAAGATTCTATACAATAATCTCGGATCAGTGTATCTGTGATAGTGTGAAGGTTTGTTATTGAAAATTATGTGGTTAGCCGAATATATTGTAGGTAATAGGATTTGAATCTGAGCCCCTTTGGTAGTAGGATAACTTTTTTTCTCAGAGCTGCTGAATAACATCGAAATAGGTGACAATGTCCTTACCAGGTAAAGATGACCCAAGCAATCTAAGCGAGATATTCAGTCAGGAAAGAAATGGAAGGTGACCAGCATGCTGATAAGTTCTATGGAAAATACTCATTGTTTGCTGCTTGAAAGATTTGTTGATGAGATTTCTACATGGCTACCGGGAAGACATATGGGTTTAAGATGGAGAAGTTGTATTAAATAGTCCTGCAACAATGATTGGCCTCTTGTACCTTCCAGCAAATATCTTGATTTTAATTATTGGAAATGGAAGACTCATGTTGATAGCCTGCATACCATAGTAGTCACTTAATTCACCAGAATCTTTTTCATGTCAGAATCGGAGTTTGCTTCAAGAACAAAGACCCTATAAGTGGTTTGTTTGCCTTCTTCAGAAAAGATAGACTCAAGATCTGCTTCTTCAAGGTCAACTTGTGTAGCCGTACAAATCTGGTTAAAGACTTTTGCTTTCTTCTTGCTAGTACAGTTTTTAGCAAAATGTCCATTCTTTCCATAGATAAAACATCGGTCCCCTGAACTTCCGCTTGAAGAACAGTCTTTTTCATGGGTAAGATTTAGAAAATCATTTGTTGCGAAATTTAAACATTTACTTGTGATACATCTTTTTTCTGGACTGTCACAAGTTTTGAGGTCATGTCTGCACTTAATTTTTAGGTCAGGTGCGCTCACAAGCTTTCTCAAGTTTTTGCCTGATTCATGTGACGATCTCTATGAAAAACTCTCATTGGTTGCCCCGCCCACAAAATTTTACCCCCAAATTTTGACAGTGAGTCAATCTTTTGACTGTCCAGCCTACGAATTTTTTTTCTTTTCTTTTTTATAAAACTGAAAAAAATTAATTAAAAAAGAAATAATTTTATTTTTTAAATATTTGTAGCAAACAAAAAAAAAAAATTCAAGAATGAGATTGTGGTGTAATGGTTGAGATTTATAGTTTATAATTTCAACCCGGGTTCGATTCTTCTTTAGTTCATTTCTAGTAAAGTTTTAATTTGTATTTTATTTTATGATTTTACAAAAAAAAAAAAAACTTGGTGGTGAGGCGGTCGCAGAGAGAAAACTCGCCCTGACCCATCCTTATTACCCGAATAGCGGGGCGGGATGGGATGGGGGGGCGGGGCGGGGTCAGTTTAGAGCGGTGGATTTTTTTGCCATCTTTACTGGTTGCAAAGTTTCTTTGGAGTTTTTATAACCCAGTTGTGTAACTCTCCAAAAGAAGTAGCTCTAAGAGATTTTCCTTTGATTTGGATCATCTGCAGTGTTTCTTGACCAAGTGGTTGTGGGATCGACTTAAGATAGTTCTATTTTATGTTAACTTCATCCGGTCCTCCGATCAGGAAATATCACTTTGCTATTTTGTGGAAGTGTTCATTTACGTCTTTTAGATCATAGGAACAACATTTTAATTTAAAGAACTCTTCCCGAGTGACATCTTCTAGGTGATCAGTTTTGCCATAGAATTTTCACTATAAGGATTCAATGAATGCATCGAATGTAGAAACACATGAGTATTGGATCTGTTAGTATTATCCTAGAGAATTGTACCAATCCTTAAGGAATCTAGTAATCCTGGCAATGAAGGATTTAATGATCGAGGCATGACGTTTGGTCTTTGAAGCTCTGCCAAGCACCATGCCTGCATTTCTTGAAACCTTTTCTTCCATAGCGACGAAGATATGTCATCAAATGTGAATTTGACTGTAGAGGTGTTATTCTAAGAATAGTATTTGTTAACTACGTGGGCATCTGTAACCTCTTCGTCAATCACATCACTAAGTCTTCAACCGTGGGGTTCCTTTGGTCTCGACTTATTTGAGGATGGTCAGCCATATATATAGAGGAATTTGTTTGTATTGAGAGGAGTCTTCAAACGATTCCGAGGTTTCTGAGGTACTTGAGCTGGGCTTATGTAAAACAGGTAGGATTGGAAGGGACAAAAGGGGTTTTTTTTTGGGATTGTTCCAGAAATTTTGAGATTGAATTTTTAATCATCATTTGTGGCTGTTTTTTGGATTCTTTGGTTTTGTTGCCCTGCGCTATTTAGGTGGGAGAGGCTCTAACTTTTGTTTCCATTATTCTGGAGTGAGAAGTGATGTAGTAGATCCAAGAGTTCCACAAGAATATGTAGGGCCGGATGTTTGGGCACTTAGGGCATATAAAGTAGGATAATATAGAGTGGATGGTAGGATCATTATGTTATTTTCAAGGAAAGAGAGTTGGATTTTTAGGTTTTAGATTTCTCTTTCTTGGCTGTCAATAGGTGATCGATTTTGTATGAGGGCCATGATTTCACTGTGTAATGTCTCAATCCTCTATTTACAGGCTTGTAATGGGGTTAGGATGTTTTGGGTTTGTTGTAATGTCCTCTCAATTCTTTGCTGGCTTTGGTCAATCCTCTGTAATACAGTATTTTGGTAGACTACATTTTCTGATTGCCAGTTTAAGATTGTCTTAGCTGGAGAGAGCTGGCTTAAGGAACCATCTGGTTTTCTAGTAGTAGAATTTTTTATTTTTCACACATGTATTGTTTGTTTCTTGTCAAAAGAATCAAGCGGATGAAAGTCTTTTGGTGGTGGTGGATGGAACATAGCTATAGGCATAGCTATAGGAGGAGATGGAGGTAGATTGTTATCCCAATCTCACCTTTTGTGCATCTGGCTACATCCATCCTCATTTTCATCTCATCACGTAGGGACAATTGGCTCGTCACTTGTTGGGGGTGGAGTGTACTTGACATAATAGTCAAATTTGCTAAAGGGTTCTCCTAATAATCTAACACCGGGGAATTTGTCCTCATAAGCCATGTGCAACTTGCGATGGCTTGTGTTTCTTTTGGGTTTTCTCTTGCCTTGCCTGTGACCATCAAACAGTTCTTCTGATGTCATACACTTCGTACAAAAATATACATCCCAGTTTTGGTGACCAGAATTGTCAGATCTGGCATAAATTGGTATTCCTTTGCATTAAAGTCGTAAATAGGGATGTTTTCTGTGGTGAAGGCAAATTGTGTCGGGAAACAATGAGGTCTTTTTGTGTTGGCTCTTTTTTAAACATGATTTCAACATCATTATTAGTTTTTTCTTCTAAAATGGCTGGTGGATGATTGAATAAGCTTAGAATTATGAGATGCATGATGATGTTGTTCATAAATAGTAAGCTATGTTTCTGGGATTAGTTTGAGAAGTTCAAATCTAGGGATTTGTCTGGGAACATAGGTGCAACTAGGTTGATCTGTTTCTATATGGAGGAATAGAGCATCATCAGTAACTTGGGAGTAGCAAAATCGAGTGAATGATTTTGTACTCTATAAAAACTGAATAATAACAAAAAGAAATAAAAAATAAAATGGAAATTGATATATACATACATATATTGGCTAAATAGCATTGGAGTCTCCGAACCTTTGAACTTTGTGAAGATGGAATCTCGAACCTTCAATTTCTAACACACAGATCCATAATCTTTAAACACTAAAAAGTTGCGAACATTGTCATTCTATTACGAAAACCGTTAGTTTGACTATCAAATGATCAAAATTTTCTTAAAATAACAAATCTATTTTTATTTTGGAATTAAAATAAAGAAAATAGAAAAAGAAACAAAAAAAAAAAATTGCAACCAACTCCCTATCCCTATCCTCCTCCACCACCCTACTTATTCAACTCCAACTTGACTAACACTTTTTTTTTGTGTGCTTTAAAAATTTTAAATCCATGCTTGTTGTATAGACATTTTATGCAATTCAATTTGCAAACAAGTATTCTATCATATTTATATTTTATTGTTTTGAAGAAAACAAAAGGAAATTAGTGTATATAAATCTAAACTACTCTAAAATTATATTCTTTTTTGTTGCAATATTTACGACCATAGGGAGTTTTATCCGCTATGGGAATAAAAAAGTATTTAAATGTACATGTGTCAGTACGTCTTCAATTCCTCCAACTGACCACTTCAATCCATCTCGCTAATTCGATCATTTATCTCAACTGATCATCTCCAAAATCTGCTCACCTCTTCAATACATCTCTCTCAATTGGTCATTTTCAAAATCTTTTCACCGCTTTAATCCATCATTATAATAAAGTCTAACCTGTAAAGAAGTGGTATACTAGTATATTAAAGGCATAATTAAATCCATTAAACATAAGCAAAATGCTATATAAAGGACAAAGAAGCTACATTTCTGTATCAACAAAAACCAGCACAGCCTCTTTTGGAGGGATTCTCAAGCAGAAAAAAAAACGCATTTTCTGTATTTTCAAGAACCATTCAATAATTTTTATTGATTTTTCTTTTTCGTGACTACTTTAGTAAATTTCACTTCATTTAGTTCAGTTTTAGTTTAGATTTACTCTGTAAATTAAATTTCCAAAATAAATTTCAGCCTTATGTTTTTGGTGAAATTTGATGTATTTGCTTGAAGAACATGATTATATAGGTTATCATATCCTTCTTCAATGGAAAATTCTTCTTCTTCCCCATTGTTTCTACAGAAAGTGAGAAAAGCAATATTTTGAACCTTAAAGAAATCGAGCTAAGACTAGGTTTACTTGGTTCAGATTTTCTTGAAAAAATGTTGGAACCTTAAAAAAACCTCAAGGCGCTGCCTTCTACACGATGACAGTAGCATATATGTGCAAAGATCCAGGTGTGACTGGTCGCATGACGGCGAGGATTTGATCTAGTTCTGTAGAGATCCAAGCGTGGATGGTCGTGCATATCTATGGAGATACCGACAAAGGGCTCATTACAAATATAGTGCGAGGATTTAAGGATGTGGTAGGTGGTGGCCAGAGATGTTGATTTTGGAGAAGAATAAATGGAGAATGAGGTAGGTGAATGGTTTATATTCTGTGTTTCTTTTTTTATTTTCTTGTTTTAATTTGGAAAACAATAGATTGATCATTAAAAAAAATTGAATAGAAGAATCATACTTGAGCACTTTTAAAATGTTAGGGACCAATGTGTTAAAAGTTGAGGGTTCAGAATCTCATCTTCACAATGTTTAAAAGTTCGAGAGCGAATTGCTATTTACCCTACATATATTATAAGAAAAATTTAGGATCAGTCATTGATCATGCTCTCATGGGCTCTTAAGTCATATTATCCAAACTTAATTTGATTAAATTCACATTTTAATACTAAAAGACCAACGTGCTTCTACAATTATAAAG
Source organism: Forsythia suspensa (assembly GCA_023638005.1). Classification (NCBI taxonomy): domain Eukaryota; kingdom Viridiplantae; phylum Streptophyta; class Magnoliopsida; order Lamiales; family Oleaceae; genus Forsythia; species Forsythia suspensa. Next base: position 22,341,655 of record CM042663.1, read on the forward strand.
AGCGCTAATTAAAACACGATACTGTTTTATTATGATATTGTTTTATGAAAAATGATTGATAATGTTTTACTTTTAATATTCTACAATAAATTTCGTTATATTATATCATGTTTTACCATGTTTATTAACTCTTTTTTCTCCAAATTTATTTTCAACCACATATTTCATGGGACCCACAAATTCATCAACTTTTCATCCACACATTTCACCAACTTTTTTTTAAAAAAAAAAAAAAAAAAATTACTTTTAAACTCCACCAAACAAATACGCATTCAAAATTAAATGTTTTATAGTTGAAGTAATAACACTGTTTCAAAATGCTCTATTAGTAGTACATGATTATTGATACTGTTTTCATTCAAAATGTTTGATACTGTTTTAATCTATGATACGATTCTTTTATTGGGTCGTAGTTTGTGTATGTTATACTGTTTTATTAAGATAATTTCAAGTATAATATTAATATTAAGATACTTTTATCTATGATACTATTTTATTTAGATATTGTGCTATGGTTTTTGTACTCAGCTAGGTATGTGCTTGATAATAATGTAGTTTTGATACTGTTATATTTGCTATATTTAACCATACGACATTGTTATCTATGATACTGTTATTATGATATTAATACGAATGTACTTCTAATACTGTTTTCTATAATACTATTATATTAAGTTAATTTTATTATGATATTGTTCTTTTGTTAGGTTGAAATTTTCGATTTTGAGTGCATGTAATACTGTCCTTGTTTACAAAGATTCTAATATAATATACTTTTGTATTAATATAATAATGTTATTGTACTTCTAATACTGAAATATTAAGATATTTTTATCTGTTATACTGTTATATTAAGATGCTGAAATACGGTTCTTAATAAGATACTATTTGTAATATTGTTTTGTATATTGTTTTTTGAAATAATGATCTTAATAAGATACTATTTATGATACTTTTTTCTATGATACAATATCAAAAAACACATTTGAATGTGTGACAGTAACAACTCGAAACACATAAAATGTTGATGTATGTGAAACAAATGTGTGTTTTCTTTTATTCGACCAAAAAATGATTACAAAATAATTCTATTCATATATATCAAAAAAACAATATCTCCAACAAAAATAATCTAATTCAAGAAAAAAAATATTCATAAAAACCAAATCCACTTACAAAATAATATTCAAGAAGCAATTGTTTCCAAAATTTTACAATCTATAGACTGCATAACACTTTAACAATAGCATGTTATTAAAGTTTAAAGTTTTATCTTTTTCATGATTAGGAAAAAATAACAGAAAAAACTGTGAATCCATTATTATCACTTATAAAAAATAGTGGAAAATATTTGGGTGGCCGGCAGAGAGTCATGAAACGTCGGCGACGAGGTGCGATAGTTGGGAGGAAGGCGCAGGAGAAGATGGTGGGCACGTACGTTGCTGTGTTGAAGTTTAAATATAGATCACATGGATAATTTTCGGGATTAATATGAAATATGGTTAATGAATATGACTAAATGTCAATTTTGAAATGTGTTTTGACTTAATTTGCAACAAGTCACCTATGGGTGACTTATAGGCAATTTCTCCTATATTATACATACATATTTGTCCCTAATAGCCCACAAACCACTTGACTAGTGCTTTTGGTCATCGAGCAAGCTTTTCTACTCCAAGTTTTGGACCTAGTTAAAAGTATTTATAAGAGACTCTTTATATTTAAAGAATATATTATGTTTAATAGATAATATTTGGGATAATCGCATATTTGGTCTTCAATCTTTCAAAAATATTGAGAATATGCTCCTAACTTTAAAAAATAACACCAGACATCCTCAACATTTGAAAAATTAGTATGGTAGGTCATTTATGATGAAATTGTCATTTCTCTTTAAATAAACAAAAAAGAAAAAAAGTGATTGAAAATTAACCAAATTTACCCAAAAAAAAATAAAAAGTAACAAAGTGGCCCACTTTTTTTTTTATCAAAATTAAAAAAAAAACGAGAGAAAAATCTTCTCCTTCATCATTTCCCTCCTCGACATCCCTATGACACTCTGTACCATCTTCAATCCTTCGAAAGTCATCCAAAACTCTAGTATTTTCCTCACTATTTCCCACATTTGATTTCTCATTTACACCCACATTTTCCCAATTACCATCAAAATCAAGCTTTATCATCAAATCAACATCATTTGCTGCAAAACCCTCAGTGCTTCCACCCAAATTCAACATCCCATTTATTTTCTCATAAGAAGAAAATTCATTTCCTCAACCAGATAATACCTTTTGGGCCCAAAGTTCTTGAAACTACTAACATCATCCCCAAGTTAGAAGCTTTTCAATGACCCAAAATCAGAATCTTGAAATGAGCTACCACAGAAACTAGGTGTTCCCATTGTTGAGTTGGTGATAAGTACAATTTTGTACTTATTGGAACTCACAAAAGGGACGATTATGAGTACTCTTGTATATTTTTAATATAATGGCGTGTTATTTTTTATCATTATAGGATAATAACTAAATTCAAATGTCGATCAAACGAAAAGAAAGCAAATAAAAGAAAAATGGACTCAATTGAATAGACAAAGAAATTTGAGGGGCTTGTCAGGCAAATATCTAAGAGAGAAATTCAGGAACTGCATTTCAAACAACCATGCGATCGCATGGTATCCTAGTGCTGCGATCACAAGCTTCCAAGATTTTCTGCAGAACGTAAATGGACAAAATATTAACCATGCGATCACATGAGTATTTCGGGCAGAAATTAAGTGGATTCCTAATGGAAATAGAACTCTACCAAGTCCAGAATAAAACAATTACCTAAAACACGTTTTGAAGAGTTCGAGGAGGAATATAAAAGGTAGAATAGAGCACATATCACGAAAGACGAATTTTGGGAACAGAGATACAAGAAAAGAATCGAAGATCAAGAAACAGATTGAAGATTCTTGGGTCAAAATCACGAGTTGTATATCTAATTTCTTTTTTTTCCGTCGAAACATGATTAATACAATTCTTGTATTGTTTTACAAAATTATGTCCTGCTAATTTACTTATTGCTAGGATGAACAATGAAACCTTATGTTTTTAATTAATTAGAAGTTTTTTCGTTTTAGTTATTAATTGCTTATTGATTGCTTATTCTTTATTCATTCTTTCTAATGTTTTAATACTTGATCACCATTAGAATGTTTGTGATCTTTATTGAAGTCGAAAAATTCAATATAGATAAGCACGTAGTTTTGAATAACATAGGGTCCAATAATAGATAGAAATTATTATTATGCTTAATGAAATTCGGTTCGATGTTCTTGTGATTTAAATGCATATTTTTATGTTTGAAATTTAATTAGAGATAATTAGGTTCACATATTGATATAGAATTAATTGACCATCGAGAGAGGCTTTTGATTATTATAAGATCTCCGATTTTCAATCTAGAGTAATTATAAGCTAAAGCGATTAAACGGATAATTGATTAAGGAACGTGTAGGTGGATTTGCAAATCCTAGTGTTAGTAAAACTTAAATTCGTTCTCACAAATTTATTTTGATTGTTTGATAATTTAGATTTAATTAAGCATAATTAGAGTAGTTTTAGAATTAAAATCAAAACGAATATATGTTCTTTACATTGTTAAAACTAGAAGTATAAATTAATAGGTTAATTGATAATTAGTTATCATGGGTTCGACACCTTTAACATCACTTTATTACTTGTTAACGATCCGTCCTCTTGCGGAATTAAAATTTACAACAAGTTTTTGACACCGTTGCTGGGGACTAGTTTTATTAATTACTACGTTAATTGATAATTTATTTTTTAACAATTCTTTTTATTATTATTTATTTTATTTTTAGTTTTATTTTTATTCTCAGTTCTTCGTGTTACTGCTGAATTCCAAATATTTTCTAAAAGTTTCAGGTGTCAAGTCTGTATGCACCGTATAAAAGATCTTGATCGATTTTATTTAGACCCAGAAATTAAACGGAGTTTTCTCCAATGACAATGTGAGCGAAGAGAAAAGAAACAACAGCAAAAACACACAATGGTAGACAAACGAATCCATGATCCATTACCCGCAGATGTGAGAAATAATCTTGTACCAATGGCTGGACTAGTTGAAGTTAATGAATGAAATATTCTTATGGGTGAGTATATAATGCTACCGATTGTTGAGAATCGGTCCAGCATATTCTATCCGCCTTATGGACACAACAATTTTCAGTTGAGGCTAGATGTGATTAATTTGTTCTTGAACAATCTGCCGTTCTATGGGAGAACGGATATAAATTCTCATTACCATATTTCTCGCTTCGATGAATACTGTGGAAATTTCAAATACCAATATGTTAATAAAGAGGCACCTAAGATGAGGCTCTTTCCACACACACTGAAAGATAAAGCTAGAGAATTGTTAGATTCTCTACCGTCTGGGTGCATCACTATTTGGACAGATTTGATCCAGAAATTCACACTGAAATACTTCTCTCTAGCCAGAGTGAACAGACTGAAGTATGAAATATCCAATTTCCAACAATCCGAGTTAGAAAATTTTCACGAGGCATGGGAAAGATTCAAGGAACCGCTTCGAAAGTGTCCAAGTTATGGTTTCCCTTTAGCAGCTCAGAATCATTATTTCTACTCTAGATTAGCTCCAACCAGTTGTTCCTTAGTAGATTCTGTAGCAGGTGGCTCTATCCAAAATAGATATGCTTCGGCGACCTTAACGACCTGTATAAAACCAAAAGTGGACATTTCATTAGGTGGCCAGACGGAGGATTGCAGAAAAAAGTAACAGGAATGCATGAGGTGGAAATCAATTTGCTTGTACTGGCAAAAATTGATGCATTGGCAAAGTAGATGGAAGCAATGAAATATTCTCACTCAGCTAATATGGTTCAGATGTCCCTACCAATATGTGTAACATGCGAGGCAAACCATCAATTATCAGAATATCCTTTAACCACCGTTGATATGTCATCACCTAAACAAGCTGCATATGCTTAGAACTTTCAGCAACAGTAGAATAATCTATACTCACAGAGCTACAATCCTGGATGGAGAACTTATCCAAATTTCTCATATGGCAATACCCAAAATATTTAAATCCGCCAAATCAAGGAAGACCCTAAGAAAGAGAATGAGGATTAGAAGATACATTCGCTAAATTGTTAGAACGGGTAGAGATGGGATTCAAGGAAGTAGAAAAACAAGATGTCGCGATAAAAAATATAGAAAAGCAGATTGGGCAGTTAGCTAAAATATTGACCGAGCGACAACCAGACAATTGGCCAAGCAATACCGAGGTCAATCCAAAAGAGCAAATAAATACAATTACCACGAGAAGCAGAGTTGAATTGCCAAAAATTCATATAAAGAGACCAGATGTAAAGAAGGAAACTACATCCAGCAAAGAGAGAGAAAATAAATCCGATAAATTCAAAGAAGCAGTTGAACAAGAAAAATAGAACTCTACACTAGATTATATTCCACCACCGGCTTACGTCCCTCCAATTCCATTTTCTCAAAGGCTGCAAAAACATAAGCTAAACCAGCAGTTCAAGAAATTCCTCGATGTATTCAAGAAAATCCAAATCAACATACTTTTTGCCGACGCTTTAGTTCAAATGCTGAGCTATGCAAAATTTATAAAGGAAATTCTTTTAAACAAAAGGAAGTTGAGGGCACGAAACAGTCATGCTTATCGAGGAATGCAGTGCTATATTGCAAAACAAGCTACCTCCAAAATTAAAAGATCCAGAGAGTTTTACTATTCCTTTCACTATTTGTAGTTTATTTTTTGACAAAGCTCTATGTGATTTGGGTGCTAGTGTAAATTTAATACTTTATTCTATTTTTAAGCAGCTCGGTTTGAGAGAAGCAAAGCCAACAACAGTATCATTGCAGCTTGCAGATAGGTCAATCAAACATGCAAGAGGAATCGATGAAGACATATTAGTAAAAGTGGACAAATTCATATTTCTTGTTGATTTTATTATTTTAGATATGTGTGAAGACAGGGATGTACCACTTATTTTGGGTCGACCTTTCTTGGCTATTGGTCGGGCATTGATTGATGTGCAAAAAGACCAACTAAAGATGAGGTTGAATGATGAACATATCACATTCGATGTATTTAAAGCAAGTAAATTTCCGAGCTCTTCAGATTCCTATTTCTAGATTGATGCCATTGACTAAGAGAAAACCAACACTTTGACATTGGAAAACCAGTCAGACCCAAAGGAACACATACCATTCATAAAAACAAGGAGTGACAAATACCTGTCCGATGAGAAAGTTGAAGTTTTGATAGTTGAGTTCGAGCAGGGTGGCAAAATAGAGTCATATCAATATGATAATAGAAAAATCAAACTCTGAAAGGTGAACAAAAATTGGTGCAAAGACAATCGATGCAAGTAAATCAAGTCCTCCAAAGATCTATTCAAAGTGTCTTGAGTGATCACCACAAAAAAATCGAGGTAATGACTTTAAAGAAGCGCTTAATGAGAGACAACCTATTTTTCTACTATTTTATTTAATTTTTCGTATTATTTAAGTTTTGGGATTCTTTTGACATTTTGCACGTTTTACACTTTTAGGATTTAAAGTAGACACTTTCAATTCTAGATAACAAGGAGCTATGATCATCGTCATTCTGTAAAAAAAAAAAACGACTTTAGTAGTTTTGCACTATGAAATCACATGGTATTACCATCTGCGATCGCATAGCCTAGGCAAAAATCATTCTGCCCAGATTTTATTGGTCTTGCGATCACAGGATTTTTCTTCTTTGCCATCGCAAGGACAACCAAATTTTTTTTTTGTTTATAAAAAAAATTTATTAATAGTTTTTTTTTAGAGTTACACTTTACAAGCCAGCTGGATGACATTCAAGCGAAGATTTTCCGACCTACACCTCTACAAGATCTTCCACCAGTAGATCCTACCACACTTCTTCTTCCTGAACCATCAAATCCACCTCTGGAAAGTCTCTGATCTTTTTATATATTCCTTTTGAATTTTTACATTGGGGACAATGTATCTTTCAAGTTTGGGGGTAGTGGAAAAATATTTGATCTCATGATAATACTTGATATTGATTGTTAATTTTTTTTGCTTGTTTAAAAAAATGTATTATTATGATGATTTTTAGCTATGTTGGTGCACTTAAATTGAAAACAATAGGATACCTTTTTGAAACTTAGAATCATCTGTATCTCGAACAAGTAACCAATAGAGTAAGTAAGTATGGTAGTTAAGCTATGATGGTGGCTATCTAGGTTGTGATTGATTCCATGCATGTGTATATATTGTGTAGTGCACTTTTGACCAGGTAGAGGAAACTAAGTAATGACCAAATGTTAGGAATCTAATCACCGAGAATGAACTTATTACACATGCAAGGAACAAGACTATTACTATCTTATAACTCTTTTCGTAGTACTTTTTTGAGTGAGTGATAAAGTCAATCGAGTCTTAAAGCTCGTTACATGAAGATTGGATAACTAATGAGTTTGATTTTTACTTAGTTAGAAACTTAAAACGTGTCATGAGTCAAGCACTGCACAAAAATATAGAGAATTTTATTAACCTAGTTTATATATATATTAGAAAAAATTTTTCAACTAGTGAAAAATTCTTTGTAAACAAGATGAACTAATGAATGAACTTAGTAGAAACTTCCTAGTCGAACATTAAGAGAACCAAAATTTTCACGGGAATTGAAAAGAGAAAATTATTATGGGAGAAAGTGTACCTTATGAGAAGGAAAGAAAAGATGATCAAATGGTTGGGCTATCACCGCCATAGAAATTAAAGAGATCGAATTAACTGCTCTCACATACATATCAAGTATAGCTTAAGTAGAATCATGTTTGTAATAGTAATACTTGGACACTTGTCATGAATTATAAGTTGTTGCAAAAGACAGAAGCAAGAACGACAAGCTATTTATGTTGTGAATTGTGTTACTATGTATTTCATTTTATACATGATTGCCTTTAGTTATTATATTCGAGGACGAATAAAAGTTCAAGTTTGGAAGTGTTTGATATGTACAATTTTGTATTTATTGGAGCTCACAAAAAGAGATGATTATGAGTACTCTTGCATGTTTTCAATATAATGGTGTGTTGTTTTTTATCATTATAGGATCATAACTAAATTCAAGTGTCGATAAAACGAAAAGAAAGCAAATAGAAGAAAAAGAGACTCAATTAAACAGACAAAGAAACTTGAATGGCTTGTCAGGCAAATATCTAAGAGAGAAATTCACGAACTGCATTTCAAACAACCATGCGATCGCATGGTATCCTAGTATTGCGATCGCAAGCTTTCAAGATTTTCTGCAGAACTTAAATGGACAAAACCATGCGATCACATGGGTATTTCGGGCAGAAATTAAATAGATTCGTGATGAAAATAGAACTTTACCAAGTCCAAGATAAAACAACTACCTAAAACACGTTTTGAAGAGTTCAGAAAGGAATATAAAACGCATAATAGAGCACATATCACAGGAGACGAATTTTGGGATAACAGAGATACAAGATCAAGAAATGGATTGAAGATTCTTGGGCCGAAATCACGAGTTGTACCTCTAATTTCTTTTTTTTTTTCGCCGGAACATGATTAATACAATTCTTGTATTGTTTTACAAAATCATGTCCGATTAATTTACTTATTGCTAGGATGAACGATGAAACCTTATGTTTTTAATTAATTAGAAGTTTTTCCGTTTTAGTAATTAATTCCTCATTGATTGATTATTCTTTATTCATTCTTTCTAATGTTTTAATGCTTGATCACCATTAGAATATTTTGTGATCTTTATTGAAGTCGAGAGATTCAATATAGATAATCACGTGGTTTTGAATAACATAGGGTCCAATAATATAAAAATTACTATTATGTCTTATGAAATCCGGTTAAGTGTTCTTGTGATTTAAATACATATTTTTATGTTCGAAACTTAATTATAGATAATTAGGTTCGCATATCGATAAAGAATTGATTGACCATCGAGAAACTTTTGATTATTATAGGATCACCGATTTTTAATCTAGAGTAATTATAAGCTAAAGCGATTAAACGGATAATTGATTAAGTAACGTGTAGGAGGATTCGCGAATCCTATTATTAGTAAAACTTGAATTCGTTCTCACAAATTTACTTTGATTTCTTGATAATTTAGATTTAATTAAATATAATTAGAATAGTTTTAGAATTAAAATCAAAACGAATCTGTATTTTTTACATTGTTAAAACTAGAAGTATAAATTAATAGGTTAATTGATAATGTCATCGTGGGTTCGACACCTTTCACATCACTTTATTAGTTGTTAATGATCCGTTCACTTGCGGGATTAAAATCTACAACAGTTGGCACTACATTATCGCTCAAATTCCAATTCACCATCACATGATGAGTATTGCTACAACACATCCTTATCGTCCGATCCTCGATTGTGCGCGGATCACAAGTAGAGTTGGATTTTATTTGTACCTCTAATAAAGAGGTCATCTACTTCGGCGGAAGACGGAAGAGAGCATCCTGGAAAGGTAAAGAGACAATGCGTCACCGTGGGCAGCAGAGAGGATTCAAGAAGGCGAATGCACTGGCGGCAGACCGACGACTTCTTCGACGAGTCGGTGGCTGAAAGGTAGTTTAAGAAACGGCCAAATGGTTCTAGCTATAGATTCCAATTCATTGGTGGCCATGGAGAGACTGTCTCTATCCGATAATTTATTAACACAACTGTTCACAGTGTTTTTATATCATCGGACGGTTGTTTTGTGATTGCCATGAGGAGGCTGTAATTATGCAATGCTGAAAAAGAGTTGTACAAATAAAATTTTAGGACTTTTTGGAGAAGATGACCTATTTTTGTTATTTTTTATTTTTTTGGGGTGCATTTCTTACTTTTTATTTTTTGGAGGTACATTTGGTTAGTTTTCAATCATGTTTTTTTTTTTTTGTTTATTTAAAAGGAATGGCAATTTCATCATAAAGGATCTACCATGCCATGTTTTTCAAATGTTAAGAATGTCTGGTGCTATTTTTTAAGATTAGGAGCATATCCCTTTGAAAGGTTGTGGGACCAAATATGCAATTATCTCATAATATTTTTAAGACATAATCGCATATTTGGTCTCCTAACCTTTCAAAAAAGTTGATGATATATTCCTAACTTTTAAAAATAGTTTCGGACATCCTAACGTTTGAAAAAATAGGCATAGTAGGTCCTTTATGAAGAAATTATCATTCCCTTTAAATAAACAAAAAAACAAGAAAAAAAAAAAGAAAAAATGATTAGAAAATAACCAAATGTACCTCAAAAAATAAAAAATAACATAGAGGCCATCTTCTTTATCAAACCTCAAAATCTAAAATCTAGCACCACCCCCAAAACCCAAAAATCCAAAATCCAAAATCCACCATCTCTTTTGTTTTATGTTTTAGCTAAGATTCAAGAACTGTACGTGTATGAGATAAACGAGTAAGATCGTGGCAGCCCTGCTTATCTTCGGCTGAGTCAAAAATTATTAATAACATCTGCGATCTTGTGCCTTCTGCAATAAGCAGGAAAAGAAAGGCGACCAGTACGAGGCCATTTACAAAAAATGAAAAAACGGCTAGAATATGCGTTCTGATTAAGAACGGAAAAACGACCGGACTATGCGTTCTGATCAAGAATGAGCTAGAAAAGAAAGGCGGCCGATACGAGGTCATTTACATTTTCTACTTCAGCGATTACATGTGAAGCTGCAACATATTATTTTTTGGTTCAAATTGTTCTACACTTTCTATTTGAAGGGCATACTGGATCTACCGATCGAGTTACTAGTGGTGGATTTTTTATTTTTTATTTTTTTTGGGTAGTGGTAGATTTTGGATTTTGAGATTTGATAAAGAAGATGACATCTTTGTTACTTTTAAATTTTTTGGGGGTACATTTTATTATTTTTTAATCATTTTTTTCTTTATTTTTTATTTTTTATTTATTTTTAAAAAATAGTAATTTCATCATAAATGATCTATTATACCTATTTTTTCAAACGCCATGGATGTTCGGTACTATTTTTAAAAGTTAAGAATATATCCCCAACTTTTTTGAAAGGTTGAATACCAAACATACAAATTTTCCTATTTTTAGATTTAAAGAGTAAGATTTTTAAATACTCCAACAACACATTTTATTTAACTCTTCATTTTAATTTTTTTCATAAGCATTTATTATTTTTGCCATCCTTATTTCAAATATCATTTAAATTATATCATTTATAGTCTAAATTATTCAAATAGTATTACTTAAATAATCAAAGAAATAGAGCATTGAAATTTACAATTCATTAACAACTTGTTCGGTAGAGCTTAAAAATTGATTAAAAAGTTAGTCAAAATCAACATTTCATAAAATTCACAACTTTTATTAATATTTTAACTACACATTTTATTAATTTTATTATTAAAATCTGTTAAAAAACTTCACCAAACAAGTGGTAAGTACAATTAATATTAAATATAAATAGATAGTGCTTTGACTTTCCAAACGTGGAGATTCTATTTTAAAATACTAAATTAAAGAGTTTATTGAAGCCTAATTTTATAGATTGACTTTTTTTTTTTAAAATAGAGAATATTTTATATTTAAATAATGTTTTTGAGATGCCCTAAGTAAGAAAATATCTTTACATTTTAAAAAATATTTATATTATACCAAAAAATTTGTATGTAAAATATAGTCTTTTGCTAGAAGGTCAATGAAGTTGATGATGAGAAAATGGTGGCTGAAACTCCAATGAACGGCTATTTCATCGTTGGGTTTAAAGTAGTGAAATTTCATTGTCGGACAAGTTCTAATCTGCACTAGTCCTAATGCTATTTGTTTATTTTTTTTATCCTTTCTATAATCATGATTTTAGTAATTTTTTTATTCCTGGCCGAAACAGGACGAAAAAAAAAAATCTTAAACGTCCAGTGGTTATTACGCATTACGCCCAATTTCTCGAACGCGGGCCGTTCTGGGGCCTCCTTACAAAATCATCTCCTTCAAAATTTATAGTAGTGAAATTGCTCGGAATCTATATCTCTAATTCGACAATCTCCATCAATTAATTATCTCTAAAATCTACTCTACCTCTTCAATCGATTATCTCTCTCTACCGATCATTTCCTTTAAAAAATCCTGCTAATTATCACCACTTCAATCTATATCTTTATAATCTCCAAAAATGTTACTATTTGGGATCTCATCCGATTTAAAGAAAGCGATATATTAGTTATAGGTATTACTAATATTTTCCTAGTCAACGATCGTAGGAAGGTTTTATCTGCTATAGAAAAAAAAAAAAACTATGTTCGTGTGTCACTACGTCTTTAATTTACCCCTTCAAATGAAACACTCCATCAATCCCCTCTTTCAAACGGTCACCAAATTCTATTCATTGTCTCAATCCATTATCCTAAAACTATAAATTGAATATATATATATTTTTTTTTTTTGGTTACGATAGTAGATTTTTCTTCGTTCTTTTTTTTTTTTTTTAATTTTTTATTAATATTATTTTTGTTTTCAAATTTTTTATTTAAGAATATATCATAACTTCCGATTTCACCGATTAAACGGTATAGTAGTTATAACCGCATGAAATTACAACCCGACAATGTATTGGAGATTTACATTTTGTACAGATACTCTGTGGCAAAGGGCCAAAAATTTATGTCCATATATTTTTAATTTATTTCAAAATTAAGATAGATAAAGAGAGCTGGTCATTCATGGCGGTTCTGGGTTCTCTACAGTGTATGTTGTCCCCAATTCAACCCAATCAAATCCCACCTTCTTCCCCTTCAAATTCAAACAACGCCCATTTTGTAACGAGGCGTAAAGCCTTGACCTTTACTACTTCTTTGGCAGCCTTTTACTTCCATTTTTATCAAAATTCAAATCTTTCTAGTTTTCCCTCTGCCATTGCCCAACAATTAGATGAACTCCAGCAAGAAGAAGATCGGGCCGTTCAACTCTTTCAGGTCCCAAAATTAGTAGTCAAATAATAAGTCATATATTTGAATTATATTCTACTCCTATTGAGACCTGGACAGTTCCATCACATCATAGTTGAGTTGTTTAGTTTTTATTTCTTAATTGTTTGTACTTTTGTTATGATTGTCCTCATAATGGAGTACACTTGTAGATGGAATTGATATATAATTATAAGAGAACTATCTTCATTAAACTGAAACCCCAAAAAAACCAAAATGCACCAACTCTTAGGGCGTTTCTGAATGACCCTTTTGATTGCAATGCATATTGAACAGAACATATTTGATGAAGATGATGACTTCGCTCTTACTTACATGGTATGTTGTATAAGCATAAAGTAAAGATGCCAAATTGATAGAAGTTTTGAATAATGCGGCTACTTTTGGGCTTTTGCATGTAAATGTCATTTATTTTCTTTGATTTTATTTAAATTTGAAGGATAGGAGTAAGTCTTGGCTTCTTCTTCTTCTTCGTCTTGTTGTTCTTGTAGTAATGACAGGAGTGAGATTTAACTGCTTGTTATTGCAAGGATCGGAGAAAAGGCAGGTAGTAAGGAGTTTTTTGCCTTGTTCATAATGAATGGTATTCTGAAAATGGAAAAGCCGTACGATTTTACCTCTGAAACTTTTCAAATTTACTAAAGATTTTAGGACAATGGTATTTCTGATTTAAGTGCCCCTCAAAATGGTAATCCACATTGCAGTCTGCGAAATCTCCTCAAGCGGTCCAGAAAAATATTCCCGGATCAATATCTATTGTTAAAGAGTATACTTTATCCATGTTTCGATTTTTGTTTATAATGGATTCTAAGAATTGATTTCTTCATAATTCTGAATTTCTGGTTAAAAGAAATATTTTCATTCCCTTCCAGTTTCCAGTGTAAAATTAGTGCAACAATGGGAGGGTATGAATTACTTTCTTGTACCACTGAATATGAACTCACCTGGAATCTCATTCTTGAATCGAGCTCTTTATTTTTATCACGATTACTTAAAATAGTTCTTGTACTCACAAATTTTGTCTAATTTGTAGGGAACTTCACCTTCTGTTGTATTCATTAAAGACCTTGAATTAGCTAAAATCCCCAAGAGTACTTCTGAAACTGTGCTAGCTGAGGATGAGAATGCAAAATTGGAAGGGACGGGTTCGGGTTTCATCTGGGATAAGTTTGGTCACATTGTAGGTTTTTTCCACCTTTTTTCTAGTCACTTCAAGTTCTAATAGGCACGTCCCTTTGCTTCTCAAAATATAGAAGTCATCAGTACGTCCTAAGCAAATTATTTATTTTGGCAGGTGACAAACTATCATGTGGTCGCTAAATTGGCTACAGACAAAAGTGGCTTACAACTTTGTAAGGTTCTGTTTAATGCTTTCTTGTTTCTTCACTGTTTTAGTCCTGTGTTGTTTTAATCTCTATACACTTGACAGATGTGAACTAGAAGTTTTTCTGTGTCCTTCTTGTTCAGGTATTTTTGGTTGATGCAAGCGGTAACAGCATTGTTAGAGAAGGCAAGATTGTCGGATTTGATCCAGACTATGATTTGGCAGTCCTTAAGGTGCCAAGTGCTGACTGGTGACAAGATTTATTATGTTCTGGAAACGTTTATAGGCTTTAACATTTATGTTGGCATAGTGTGAAATCAGCCTCATCATGTACATTTAAGTTCCCAATAACCCGTTATGTAAATTCATAATTAGGCATCACCATGTCTTTGTTTCGGGATAACCATTTTAATAGAAAAATTACCTTAGCACGTCCTAGATGATATTAATGGAATGTTTGGTAGGGAGGATTGAATAACACCGGATAGAATTAAGGAACAAAATGAAGTTAAAATCTTGTTCATTATACTTAAATATTTAACTTAGTAATATATTCTTTCTCTTCTCCCTCAATTCTGCAGGTTGATCTCAAAGGAAATGAACTGAAGCCAGTTACTCTTGGTACATCTCGTGATTTACATGTGGGTCAAAGCTGCTTTGCCATTGGAAATCCATATGGATATGAGAACACTTTGACAACAGGGGTAACTGTTTAAGAAATGTGATCTTTATTTTATATTTAATTTTCGTGAAAGTTTATTTTTGCATTCACTCCTAGTTTCTTTTGGGAACATTGGAAAGGAAAAGTAGAAGCATATATTTTATTTATCTATTTCAATTATTCTTGAGTTCACATAGTTCAACTATCACAGGTTATCAGTGGATTGGGCAGGGAGATCCCCTCACCAAATGGAAAATCCATTCGAGGAGCCATTCAAACGGATGCTGCTATTAATGCAGGTAATTGACAATTTTTTCTCGAAAATTTGGCCTTTTGGTGGTTTTTTTTTTTTTTTTTTCCGATGAATACTGATCTTCCATAGTTCAGACCATCAGTTTCTATTAAAAAGCTGATGGATATAATTAACAGGCATTTCTCATCTCCCTCCATTATAAGTTGGGTCATTCTGTTTTCACTTTGGGAAGAAATCATATATGTTGAGAAACAATTATTCATGTCTTCATCGAGGCTGATGATGTACCAACATTTTCAGCTTTGATGCGAAGTTATTTAGTGCAGGGAATTCTGGTGGACCATTGATTGATTCCTATGGTCATGTTATTGGAATTAATACAGCCACATTCACTCGCAAAGGTAAAGCAACTTTCCTTTTTCAATATAGGCCATTGCAAGTTAATTTTAAACAGATCACGGAATCGAATTCATACTTCAAAGAAAACAAATGAAAATGCTTTTGAATTTGAACCAAAATGCAGGTTCTGGGATGTCATCTGGGGTGAACTTCGCGATACCAATTGACACAGTCGTCCGCACTATACCTTACCTGATTGTCTACGGAACACCTTATACTGACAGATACTGACATCCGGTCGTCATAGGTGATCTCCTTTTCAATTTGCTTGCTCTCCAACTGGTTTTCCAGGAGGACAATACACTGGATAAAAGCACCAGGCCTCGGTGGAAAACCATCCTGTTTCCAATTGATCTTCTTCTTAATTTCTTCTCTTTATTAGAAGAATATTGTATTCTTATCTTGTCTATTCTTTGATAAGTGGGAAGCCAAGATGAACTAGTTCATGTGCCATTCCATGCATTATGTTGGTGCCGTGTGCACAAGATGTTTTAAAGATGAGAATACTAATATTTTGAATATATCCAGATTAGACCCAACTTCAATCATGTTGGTCGTGAACTGTAATGTTTTAGCTGTTTTTTTTTCACTTTTGCGGGTTGTTTGCTTTTGAGATGGGAGATGAAATCGACATGTATGTCCCGAGTTTTCCACGGCTTCGTGACAGACTGACAGTGGAGTTTCTGTAAATCTTTATCCTTATACTTCATGGCCATATTCAACACCATACCATTTCTTGTGTATTTCATACATCTGCTGAAAATCAGGAAGAACTCTCTTGCCAAACATGTTTTAAACCCAAGCTGATAAATTTGGGCACTCTTCCTCCAATGTGATATTCGCACGACTCTCGTATCAATTAAACATGTTTGACACAATTGTATATTATAAAAAAATCTAAGCATTAATTTCTTGATGAGATTAGGGAAGATAACAAACATTGTCTACAAACAGAGCCCAGAATCTTACAACGGCTCTCTCATAAGGATCCTTGGGAAGTAATGAGGGAAATTCGTCTTTCCATCTTTCATCAATGTATTCAAGTATGACTAGATTATCACAAATTGGCTTCCCTTCATCAATCAGTATAGAAACAGATTTCCGAACCGGGTTCATGTCCAAAACCAACTGGATATGTTGTGTTATGTGCAACAATATTGGTTTATCGTATGGAATGAAACGAAGAAGGAAGATGGAAAAACACACAGGTTTACGTGGTTTGGCAGTAACTTATTCTACAGGAGCAAAGTCGCTATATGAAAATAATAGGGGTACAACATATATACATATACTAACTCTAGCCCGTACATGTTTTCGTGGTCCGTTCTGTTCGGTGCACTCTGCTCCCTCACTCCACTCCGACATCGACCTACTTTCAATATACACGTATTCCACTCGAGATGAGTGGTATCAGAGCTTTGATCTCTTATCACTAAAAACATGCATGTAGCTTGGACATCCAAACACTTTCAAACCGGATTACTCTAGTGCAATGCCTTTCCACACCTCCTCTGCTACCTTCCAATCTAGTGCTGCCATAGGTGATCTGTTAATCAAGAAGCATGCCATCCTCATTGCATCTGGCCAGAAGTTATTTGAAGGCTCTGCATTCAACCTGAGACACTAGGCTATTTCTGCTATTGTCATGTTCATCCTTTCCGCTACACCATTCTTTTGTGGTGTCTTGTGTACTAATTACTATGACTTTGAATTAGTGTATTCGGTACCATTGTCTGACCTGAGGCATTTAATCTTCCTTCCCTTTTGGTATTCTACTTCAGATTTCCACAACTTAAACTTGGCAAACGTTTTTGACTTGTTCCGCATGAAGTACACACAAACTTTTTTGAGTAATCAATCAATATTGACGCACGTAACACAACAAGTTGTATCAAAGCTAGATTCCAAACTTAGCCATGTGGATGCACAAGACAAATCCCTACTAGTTGGGTTGAAAAAGAGCAAATTGAGGATTCCGATCAAAGGTGATGGGCCTTAAGTTTAAAAGAACAAGACCGGAACAAAATTCAACTCAAGCAAGTGTGGATCCACAACAATCTAAGTATCACGCGTATTGATTTTGAAAGTCTTCCAACCGATCCGGGGTTGCGAAGAAAATTTGTGATTATCATCTTAATGATAGAGATGAAATTCGAAGAACTTATTTGCTGAGAGGTCCATGTCAACCTCGTGGACACGATTTTAAACAAAAAAAGGGGAAAAGCATTACGTCGTTTCCAACCCGAATGGTTTGATGAGCTTAGCGGTTGGTTAGAGTTTAGTGTTGACAAGGAAGCTGCTTTCTGTTTGTGTTGTTATCTTATGAGAGAGGATGTTGACGAACAACGATTTGGAGGCGACTCTTTTGTTTCAAGTGGATTTAAAAATTGGGGAAAAAAAAAGACTTCAAATGCATATAGGAGGCCCCGGAAGTGCTCATAATCAAGCTTGGAGCAAATGTCAAACTTTAATGAATCAAAGGCAACATATTGAAACTGCATATTGTAGACAATCTGAACAAAGTCGAAAGGATTATCGAACTCGTTTGATTGCAATGATGAGATCAGTAGACTGTATACGATTTCTTTTACGTCGAGGCTTGGCATTTTATGGACATGATGAATCTGACGATTCATTTAATCAAGGTAACTTTCTAGAGCTTCTCAAATTTCTTGCTGATCACAATGACATTATCAACAAGGTTGTGTTGAAAAATGCTCCAAAAAATCATAAAGTAATGTGACTCATGATATCCAAAAGAAATTGTGAATGCAAAGATCAACCTGAAACTACCAATGCAATAATCAATGATCTTGGAGATGAATTTTTTCTATCTTGATTGATGAGTCTCGTGATGTAGCAGTCAAAGAACAAATGGTTGTTCTATTGCGTTATGTTAATAAAGAGGGAAGTGTCATTGAACGGTTTCTTGGAATAGTTCATGTTCACGACACAACTTCGTTGTCACTTAAAGCAGAAATACAATCATTATTCTCAAAGCATGGGTTAAGTTTGTCAAAATTATGTGGTCAAGACTATGATGGAGCTAGTAACATGAAGGGGGAGTTCAATGGTCTTAAAAGCCTTATCTTAAAAGAGAATCCATTTGCTTTCAATATTCATTGTTTTGCACATCAACTTCAGTTGGCTCTTGTAGCAGTTGCAAAAAGTCATAGCCAAATATCTCTTCTTTTTAATGTTCTTAGTAACTTAGTGAATGTTGTTGGAGGTTCATGCAAGCGTCGTGACATTTTAAGAGACAAGCAAGCAACTAAAGTCTTTGAAGCATTGAATAATGGTGAAATTACAAGTGGACGTGGTTTGAATCAAGAAAGTAGTCTCCATAGGCCCAGGGATACAAGATGGGGATCACATTATGGTACATTAATAAATTTAATTATTTTATTTTCCTTTATTGTTGATGTACTAGAAATTGTTTCACATGATGGTACAAGTTTAGAGCAAAAAGGTGAAGCTTGTGCTTTATTAAATTTAATTCAATCTTTTGAGTTTGTATTCAATATGCATTTGATGAAAATGTATTGGAAATTATAAATGAGTTGTGCTTAAGCACTATAAAGAAAAGATGAAGATATTATGAATGTTATGACATTGGTTAAATTGTCGAAACAACGTTTGCAGAAGATGGGGGATGAGGGGTGGGAATTGTTACTTAATGAAATTTCTTCTTTTTATGAGAAGCATGATATTGTTATTCTACACATGGATGATGTGTATGTTCTTCCAAGGAGATCACGGCGTAATGCCGAAAATCATACTAATTTGCATCATTACAGAGTTGAACTATTTTATTGGGTGATAGACAAACAACTTCATGAGCTAAACAATCGTTTCACAGAGACAAACACCAAGTTACTTCTTTGTGTGGCATGTTTGAATCCAAGTAATTCTTTCTATGCTTTTGATAAGGATAAGTTGCTCCGTCTTGCTCGGTTTTATTCATTAGAATTTTCAAGTTGATATCATGGTGCTTGACAATCAATTGGAGACATAGATCACGAATGGATCAACTTATTGTTGTTTGAGTTTCAAAAAATCTATAGTTGGCTCTTAAGAAAGCTACGATCACGTAGTTGGCTCGGCTGCGCTTAACTAACACAATAGAAGAGTTATGACTTGACAGAGCATACAATCTTTATAGGTTTGACTAAGAGAGATGGATAGACTATCGCTTGAAGGGGGTCCGAGAAATGGTACTTCGTTCGAAGAGGGACTATTGAGAATATGCGAACAAAGTCCACATCGGTTAGACATGGAGCAAATAATTAGCTTATAAAGATTAAGCTACTCCACTTGTTGAGTTAACTTTTTGGAATAGAACCATAATTCCCTACATGCTTCGTTTAAGGATTCTCAAGATTTTCTCCCTCGCATGTGTACTTAATCCCTTTTTCTTCCAAACAAATCCTCACCCTCATACTAAACCCATAAGCCCAGAAATCAATATTAGTGCTGCCACTCGTTTTTAAATTTCTGCAAAAATGTCTATTTTTGCCATCTCTGAAATCTCTAAAGTAGTAAAGTTTGTTGATGGTTTTATATTCTGGTTAAGTAAATGGAAGTACATATATCCTTATTTTCAATGAATAATTATATATTTAGTCTCCAATTTTTCAAAAAAGTTGAAGACATACTGATAATCTTTAAAAAACTACCAGTCATTTCAACGTTTGAAAAAATAGAGATGGTAAGTCTTTATGATGAAATTGTCATTTCCTTTGAATAAACAAAAAAGTAAAAATGATTGAAAAATATCCAAATTTACCCCCAAAAAATAAAAAATAAGAAAGTGGCCATCTTCTTCGAATTTAGAAGCATTGTTCTTCTATTTCATCAAAGAAGAAGTGATATTCTTAGCCATACCATTCTCTGCAGTTGTGTTATCTCCATTTCCAGCAACACTTTTCACTCCATAACAGATTTTTTCGATGAATTCGTAGTCTGATTTGCGGTCACAGGAGAATTTGCGACCCCAATTGAGTTATGATTCGCCTTCAACTCTTCAGTTTTGTCAATATTGAGGACTTGTGTTGAAGAATTTGGGAAAAAATAAGATAAAAATGAGATCTATAAGAATCGTCAGAGAAAATTGATGATTTTGAAGAGCTTGAACTTATAGTAGAAGTGAAAATGTTAGTGAACCACGGGGAAGAAGAGTTTGAAGAGGGAATGAAAGCAAGAAAAATGGTGAAGCCAATAAAAACAAATGTGAAGCCATATGCAATGGTTCTTTTGGTTTTATGGAGTGAGAAGTGGCTTTTGAAGTCTGGTATCAAGGTTCTGCCATTAATGGGTGCATATTTTGCCACATCTGCCATATGGGTAGTGAAGTTTTGCAGTTGTTCTGAAAATCCCAGAAGTGTGTGTGTGTGTGTGTGTTTGTGAGAGAGAGAGAGAAAAGCAAATTAGAAATTAAACAGAGAAAGCAAGAAAAGAGATGAGAGATAGAGATAGCCACTTTGTTACTCTTCTTCTTTCTTTCTTTCTTTCTTTTTTTTTTTTTTTTTTTTTGTTAATTTGGTTATTTTTCAATTATTATTATTTTTTGTTTATTTAAAGGGAAGAAGAATTTCATCATAAAAGACCTACCACGCCTATTTTTTCAAACGTTGGAGATGTCTCGTGCTATTTTTAGAAGTTATGGGTATATTTCCAACTTTTAAAAAAAATTAGCAACTAGATATACAATTATCCCTATTTTCGACGACTATGTTAATTTGTTCAAAGTATGTACTGCACATGAATTTTGTAACCAATAACGCTTTTCCAAAGATTGTCTCGAAAATGGTAGTTCACTATAATTTTATGATGAATCGTGGGGCTCATTTGTCATCGCACTCGTAAGCTTTGAAGAGGTTAATTTAAAGGAGACTAGCTTTGAAGAGGTTAATTTAAAGGAGACTAAATTGTCCATGTTATTAAATGGAGAAAAACAAAATAACACAAGATGATATATTATGTGGAGATTGTACTCAATTGTGTATTTTTATCTCAAAAATGGTGTGTACAAAATAGATTACAGACACCTCCTTATATAGACAATAAAATGGTGCCAGTTATCTATCTACTTGCATATCGTTTTACATGATAAAATTAAATATTCATACAACCTAGCAAAAATCCAAACTAATCATCCACACACATATCAATTGTTAGATCATTTTAATAAATTGATAATATCACAATAGTCCCATCATTGCTTTGTCTGGCTACTATTATTTATATATTTTCTTCTTTTCCTTCTCTAATTTCTGGAATTCACCTG
The DNA here is from genome assembly GCA_023638005.1 of Forsythia suspensa. NCBI lineage: Eukaryota > Viridiplantae > Streptophyta > Magnoliopsida > Lamiales > Oleaceae > Forsythia > Forsythia suspensa. The sequence goes on from CM042663.1 coordinate 22,363,631, forward strand.
TATCATCTATGTAAACCTTAAACTCGGTTGTTAAGGAAAAAGTCTAGTTTATCTTTTAAACAAAAGGTGGATTTTTTTGTTGGGTTAAATGTCTAAATAATATAATTTTAATGAGATGAAATGATAATTTTATATTGAATAAAATTTTTGTTTGTATTCATTTATTATTATTGCATTTGTTTAATACTGAGCATGTAAATAAAGTGTTAATGATCACTTGTGATAATATAAGTTGGATGCTTGCGTTGAGAACTATAGTGTGACACAATTTATATTTTGATCCTGAATAAAATTGTTCATAACTAATGTATAAGGGTTAGCGCCTTATACCGGAAGGTTGTAGTGTTGACTATTTAGGTCCCGTTTGAGATTGATTTTGGAGCCCAACTTCTGATTCTCAAACAATCAGAAGTTGATTTAGGCGTTTGACAAAATTTTTAAAAGTAATTATAAAATAATCTGATTCACCTGGCAGCAGATTTTGAGAAGTAGTAAAAAGACAGCTTTTCAGATTCTGCTTTTAGCTTTTCATTTATATATTATTAAAATACTCATTTTACCCATAATTAATTAAACTAATTCCTGTAATACTCATTTGAGAAACTGAATTGATGCAAGTTGGATTCATAAAAAATAGTGTTAATTTAATTAATTTTTACACTATATGACTATACTTTTATTTTGTAATTTTTATAAAATTTGAAATTTATTAAGTATTTATTATTTTTATTTTAAAATAATAATAATGAATGCATTGTCTTGTTAAAAAATATTTGACTAGGTAAAAAAGATGAAGTTACCACTCGTGATAATAATAATAATATAAAATAATATTATTATAATCAATAATAATATAAAATAATATTATTATAATCAATGTCCTTTTTAGTAATTTAATATCATTACATCAATAAATCACTTTTGTTTACCAAACGCTCAACTGCTGCTTTTAAACATACAACAATTTCGAAACAAAAGTTTACCAAACACTTATATAATTCTTCCCACATGATTCTTTTCAACAAAGACAAACAGTGTTGATTCTTTTAAAAGCACAGCAATACCAAACCAAGTCTTAATCATTCGAGTTTGCGATTTGTCCTTATTGCAGAAATGGATTAATAGTGACACTAGTACACTTGGAGTGTATTGAATGGACCACGTGTCGAATTTAATTATATAGCATGACCGTGCGAATAATTAAATTCCACTTGATTATCGGGTATTTCATCTAAATCCCTTGACAAGATTGTGTATATCTTTTAATTAGTTTGATGGTTCTTTGATTCACCAATGGGTGAGATCAATTTAGTTGATCAAATATCTCGGTGAGTTGGGAGCTTAAGAATGAGCGAAGTAGAGAACATGAATTCGTGTTGGGAACTGTCGCCTTGAAAAATGGGTCGAGTGACAACTTAAGTATTTTCTGTTGAACGGTTATAGATCTGAGCTCAGTATTTAAACTTCGACATCTGTGAATTAGTTCACGGGACCGTTAAAGAAAATGTAACTTAAAGTTAGTGAGAATAATTAGAAGGGCAAAACGGTTATTTATGCTCATACCTAATTATCGAATCTCAGACGGGGATGGAATATATATACGGTAGGTCAGAGGAAAGTATTACAGCTTCTGTAATCTTATATATTCCGATAGTGCAATCTCTTGCTTTTAGTAGAAAAAGCAAAAGACTAATAATTAGATCGAATGGTCTAGGGTCGACTAGACAGAATCTAATTATTAGAGCTTGGAAAATATATGTCCGGACAGGTCCTATGGTAGCTCTATAAAATTTTGGACTTAATCACAGTTACTATGAAAGTTTTGGACTTGATTGTAATTGTGATGTAAGTTCAGGTATTACATGTGTAATTAAATCAATCCTAAGCTAATTGGACTTGGATGATAACAGGATTCTTGTCATTGTTTGCAATCAGAACGCTTGTCGTATTTATATCACATTGCTTGTGACATAAATAAATTCGAACAATTCCAACGATTAAGAAAAGATAAGAAAGTAAAATTCTTAAGTCTTGTTTGACTTGAATTTTATCTTCTTGATTTTCTAAATCTGACCAGTCCAGAAATTAGTTATTGATTAAATTAAAAAATGCCCACACGTCGGTGTAATCTATACTTGAAGAATACCATAGAAGATTTAAACGTTGAGAGCACTAAGTTCGTGAATCAGATCAAGATATAATATCGTATATCGATTAAAGTATAATACTAATTAATTAGTATTTAATTATAATAAACACGTGAACACCTAACAAAGATCCTAATTTTATTGAATTGAAGAAAAAAATTTATTTTCTAACTAATTCTTGTGCCAGTTTCCAACATTTTTACGAACAAACGCAGAAGTCGAAGTCAATGTTCAAGGAGTACATTTTCCCAATTGAGTCATTCCATCAAACTGATCCTTTACCGAAAGTACCCCAGGAAAAGTTGTCTGCTCATACAATTGTTACAAAATTCACGCTTGTAAAGATATGAAACTCTATATGCTCATCACGAGCGATATGACACTCAAAAGTAATCCTTAGAACACAGGAGCAATCGTGATTAAATAGCCTAATCCATTCTAGAAGTAATAGGAAAGCATTACATTGAAAAGACAACCGAAATAATGTCGAATGGATTACATTATGCACATCAAACATTATGATTTCTTCTCCTGAAGTGATAATAGAGACAACTGTTCTTCAATGGAGCAATCCACATGACAAGAAGTTCGACAAGAAAAAGGAATCAAAATGAGACCAACACCTCTGTGCTCCATTGGGGAGGGAGAAGAACGTCTAGTGCTCCGATATTCTACTGCATCTTGAAGAATTATGTTCCCTTGCTTATCCATGCAATAAAATGTGCCAATAAAGAACCGCCCGTCCTTGATCCCAACCAGCATCGGGCGAAATAGAAGCTTCTTTACACGTGCCACATAATTTGAGCCTTTTGATTCGGACGCATCCAAGCTTCCAGCATGGTTTACGGATGACTCTGCTTGCTGTGGGGTTTCCATGAACTTCTGCTACTGCAAATGAAATTAATCCAGCATCAGACTATGGAAAGTAAAAATTATGCGTACAGCCCAATACGGGGACGGATGATCAACAAACCAGACTAATATTGGAGGTACAAATACAAACCTTGAACCTCAATCAGACTATGCCAAATATACATATTCGACTAGCAAAAGAATGAACACATCCAATGAAATTTCTAGTTCCACAACTTTAAACATCAAAATTTCACTATTGATGCTTCGAAGTGACTGGATTGGTAGAGGAAGCATCCAATAAAAAGTATAATATTTCATTCGATTAAATGCATGAGGTACAAAGTGTAAACTGCCTGTGTTAATAACAGTATCTAGATCTTGAAGAACAGCCAGGGGAGTAGCCACCGATAAACAAAATGGGTCAAGGGTCAATTGACCCCGCACAGATTTTGAAAATTGCTCAAGCCCGTTTTCAAAATGGCAAAAGCCTAAATCCAAAAGGATAAATTAGTCCAAAATAACTTAAGCCCAAGTCTCAACCCAAATTGTTTTTATTCAAGTTTCAGCCCAAATTGACCCAAACTCCAAGTTTTAATTTATACCAACTTTTGAACACCCAAAGTCCTCAAGTCCAATTTATACCATTTATTCAATTCTCTTCTCTACAGATAACCGTGCCCCAATCCATTTCTAATTTTCACTCTATAACTTCAAATTAAAGCTATAATAAGCCAAAATGAGTCCTAAATCTGTTAATCCAACTACCCACTTCACAAATGGACTACGAGATGAGTGTTTAACTTGCTTCCTTCGTGGTCATTCTTTCAAATTGAACGTCATCCAACTGAAAAGAGAGATCGACCTAAACCTAGGTAATTTCTTCATAAATCCGTTAGCAATATTTATGTAAATTTTAATGTTTATATTGTTTTTATATATTTTAGTTTTGATTTTCTATTTATTTTCCTCCCTGGTTTTTTTCCCACAATTTATATATTTGCTAATTGTTATTGATAATGTTTATATGTAAATGAAATTGTTGGATGTTTATTGTTTTTTCTTGCCGACTTATGTTATTGACTTATCTGCTTATTTTAATATTATTAGATTGTTGGTGCATTGCCGACATACTTTGTTACTTATTTAAATATTATTGAATTTAATGTCAACATTTATGAAGAGATTTTAAAAAAAGAAAGCTCAATTTGTTATTGAAGAAAAAAATATTGATAGAAAGAAATCAATGATTGAATGAAAGTTTGATTGTATATATTCAGAATGATATATTTCACGAAATTGATAGTGATGTAATTAACAACGTTTTTAAAGTATGAAAACGCGTAGGAAAAATTGTAGTAATGTATAGAAATATTGTAGTTTTAAAATGTTATATTATTTTAAAACAAAATTGCTACTTAATTTTTGCTCACCCAAAGAAAAGTTTGTGGCTCCACCCTGAGAACAGCACATTAAAGAATGGACTAAGTGGTTGATTTCAAGACTTGCTACAATACCTTTTACAGTATGCAATACATAAATTGCTGCCAAACTCAGACAAAATTTTCTAGATGCTACAATTGCTACAGACCTCACTTAACCACCCATCCCAAATCCTTTGAGTAACATCATCTTTGTTATGTCCCAACCTATGAACTACTTTATTTCATAACCACGTAAACCACCACAGTTCCTTTTATGACATTTGAAGCATTGGGATATCCAAAAGCAACATCTTATTTCATTACTTTAGAAATTGGAACAAGTCAACAGGTTGGTTTCAAGTTGGAAAATCGTAGATGTGCGAATATTTTTTTTTTATTCAGTAGCATTTTGATGGGCACAAGTTGTCTTCAATACCAGGGGCGGAGCCACCTGGATTTTGGTCCTGGATATTTCACTGAATATACTTGAGGGGCGGCCGGCTCTAAAGGCAAGGGGAAAACCATAAACAACCACATAAAAAATTCACAAGAGATAGTCGAGAAAATCACTGTTGCGTAAGGAAGATTACCATCAAGAAACAACAATTTTGGAAAAGAAGAAATTCGAAGGAGCTAGAAGATGAGAATGGCGATAAGGCTGGACGGGAATCTTAGATCGAGGTTGTATGTTGAAATTAAATCATTCACAACAATCAAATCGAGTGCGAAATGAACACATAAAGCCCGTTTTTACACAAATAAATATGATACTACCTTCCAAGTTTGGTGATGAAGAATCACTGCAACACAAGACAAGCTGGTGGGGGTGATGAACACGTCTCCTTTTTCCCACTCCTTCAAAGTAAATTGTTCCCCATTTTTAGCCGCTTCTCCTTCTGCTCTCTCAATAGTTAGATATGAACTTATGGATTACAACACCAACAACGGGCTCTTAATTGGGCTTTACATGGTTTATACGCGAACGCCATAGATTGGGCTTAATGGGCTTCTATGAGTTTTAATCAAGAGCAAAGTTGACAAGGCCCAATTTTTTGTAAAAAAATTGAAAATATTATTGTAAAATTATGAGATAATTATTGATGATTATTTAGACTTATCGGGATATTTAGTCTTATCAATATATTTAGATAAGTTCTTGTTTGATTGTATCCAAATCTTTTGTAACTCACTTTAAAATCCTATAAATATAGGTCCATAGTTATAATAAACATACAATTCATTTCACATCTCTTTATTCTTCTACCTTATTTCTATAATTTCATAACACGTTATCAAGACGTAATGCTTTAATCCAATTATTGAGTATTCGTAATCATTGAACCCAATTTCATAGCTCCATCCGAACAACCGATTTAATACTGCCCAATTCCAGATTCTGTTGTTGGTAAGCAATTATATGTCCCATTATAATTAAAAGGTTGGTATTGGTTAGTCATTTATTGTTTGCATTAAAAGTCAACATTAGATAATATTTTACAATTTCTTTAAAATTATGATTTGTATAATAGAATTGAAACTAATATCACCATGTTTTCAGAATAACAATATTTGTAGAGCACATAGACTTATAACTTATCTCTACTTTTTACCATCTGCATGTACTATTATCAAGGTAACTAAATGCATTTGACTTTTTGCTAATTTTAACTTCTGATCTTGAATACGAGGAATTACATTTTAAATATTAATTAATGTCTATATATTGATAATTGTGAATAAAACTAATGATATCGTAATTGCATTAATTTATAATTATTGTGATTACTCTGCCTTTAACTTGAATAATTATTTTTTGATATTATTGTATAAATTTTAAATTGATATATATCATACTATTGTTCCTGAAGAGCATATATTCATAATGATATGTTGTTGTTCCTGAAGAAACACAACATTAATATTTTGACAGAACATATGACTTTGTCATATGACATAACTTAACATATAAATATTCTAGAAGAATATTATATTGTTGCTTCAGAATAAGCAAAGATTTATATTATATTAATATTTCAGTAGAATTTTAATTGCTCCCGAAGAGCCTAATTTTATAAAATATAATATTCTATTAGAATATTATAATATTGCTCATGAAGAGCAAATCTTTACTTCAGAATAATGATTTGTTGTTGCCCCTGAAGAAGCACAACGTATAATATTTTGACAAAATATTAGGCGCATTTCAAGAGCATAATATTACAATTTAAATATTCCGGAAGAATATTAATTGCTCCTAAAAAGTATGATGTTATAATTTTATATTCCGTAAGAATATTGAGCAAGATTCGAAATAATATTTTATTGTGCTCTAGAAGAAGCACATATCTCAAGAATGTCATACCACATAATTAAATTGTGATATAAATGAATAATTAATCAACTAATGCTTATTCCCGAAGAAAAACATATAAATCATGTTATGTTAACATTGATTAATGCGAATCATATAATAATTGATCAATTTTTTTAGTGAAAACTTTTACTTAATCGATAAATTATTTTGTATTGTGTCGTTGCTCTTGAAGAACAACGACCTTATATTCAATCAATATTCTAGTAGAACATTGCATTGTAATTCCTAAAGAAACAAAATATTACATATATTAATATTTTGATATTGCTCTCAAGAAGCACAAAATTATATTATATTAATATTTTCCGAATTATTGATCCGGGAGAGCAATAGTCTAAATAGTACTTTATTGTGTTCTTGAAAAAGCACATGTCTAGAAGAATACCATATTACATATTTACATATTTATGAAGTAATGCTTATTTCTAAAGGAAAGTATACAACTCATGTCATTTGGATTTGATTATTGTGACTCATTGATCGGTCGCTAAACTATTTTATAGTTTATTAAAATTCATGATGAATTGTCAAGATATCTGTTTAGCTGATAGTGCAACTACTCATACAATTCTTCAAGATAAAAAAAATATTTTTTGGACTTAACATTAGCAAAAAATAATGTTAATACGATATCTGATACATCAAATATCGTTGAAGGCTCCAGAAGAGCTAGTATTATCTTACCGAATAATACAAAATTGCATATAAATGATGCATTTTATTCTAGCAAATCCAGAAGAAATTTGCTTAGTTTTAAAGATATCCGCAGCAATGGATACCACATTGAGACGATGCAAGAAAATAATTATGAATATATTTGCATAATTTCTTTTGTATTTGGCCAGAAGCAAATAAAAGAAAAACTCATGGCACTCCCATCTGGCATGTATTATACATTCATAAAAACATTTGAATCAAACAATGTCACGAACTCGAAGTTCGTTGAACCAAAAAGCTTTATGCTTTGGCATGATCGACTTGGACACACAAGAGCAATAATGATACGTTGAATAATTAATAACTCACATGGACATCCTCTAAAGAACTAGAAGATTCTTTTACCTAATGATTATCCATGTGCTGCTTGTTCACAAGGCAAGCTAGTCATTAGACCTTCTATTACGAAGGTTCGTGTTAAATCTCCAACTTTCTTAGAAAGAATTCATGGAGATATATGTGGACCGATACACCCACCATGTGGACCATTTCGTTATTTTATGGTATTAATTGATTCTTCTACTAGATGGTCACATGTCTACTTACTTTCTACTAGAAATGTAGGTTTTGTTAGACTACTTGCTCAAATTATAAAACTACGAGCTCAATTCCCGATTACTCAATCAAGACAATCCGTCTTGATAATCTTTCAGTGAATTTAGATCAGAAGCAATCAATGATTATTGTATGTCAATCGGGATTGTCATTGAACATTCGATTGCTCATGTCCATACACAAAATGGTTTAGCAGAGTCGTTTATCAAACGTCTTCAATTGATTGCTAGGCTTTTACTTATGAAAACAAAACTCCCAACATTTGTTTGGGGTCATGCTATATTACATATTGCATTATTAGTTCGTATAAGACCAACCGCTTACACTACTAAAAATTTGACGTTCGGGGACGCTTTATTGGAGACGGTTGAAAAATTCGTTTCCAATAGTTAATTATTAAGGACTGTTTATAAATATTCGTCCTAAAAATATAAACATTAGGGACGATTTTCTCAATATTCGTCCCCAGTTATGAATTATTTGAGACGGTTTGATCCGTCCTAGATGGTCCTTTAATTGTGTACTCAATTTTTTCACAAAAGATATGTATAGAGACGAGAGAAAACAGTCCCAAATAAGGTTATCGGGACCGATTTTGTCATAAAATTTCGTCCCCAATGCATAAACAATATTTGTTGGAAAAATTTGAAGTGAAAAATATTTGGCGCCAAGTTTCCTTCCACATTTTTGACCCAATATTTGATGTGGGAAACATTTGTAAAGGCTTCAATTTTCTCTCTCCCACCCTCTCAAAATCTTGCCCTAACTTCAAATCGATTCATCATATCTTCTATCCAGAGCCGGCCATTCAAAGATCTTTCTCGTCTCAATATGTTGTCATTGCCGTCAAAGATCTTTCTATCCAAAGATCTTGTCGTTGTCATTCAAAGAAGGTAATTCTCTCTTTCTTTTCTTCATCTCTGTTTACTCTTTCTTAGCTTTACCGTCCATGTAAATTATTTTAATGTCGTGGATTTCTCTGATTTCATTGCAAAGAGTATCTTGAACCAAATGAAATTCGGGTTTAGTTCATTATAGGAAAGTCCATTTTAATCAAAATTAATAACCAAAGATATGGGTTTATACATGATTTTAGTGTCATGGATTTCTTAGTTTTACCATCCAGGTAAACATGATTTTCTTGTTGACTTGACACACGATCAATTGGTTTATACAAGAAATTGGTTTAATTTGATTTGGATAACAAGAATTTCTGAAAACAAGATATATGTTCCTAGTTTTCTCCAATTTTCTTCTCTATTCCCGACTTTATTATTATTATTTTTTGAAGTGTAGTGTATGTTTTCATCTGTTATTGATGTAGTGATTGGAAGTAGGTAATGCAAAGGAACGAGAATTAGTGTGGAAAGACCAAATGAATAATTTTGTGGAGAAGAGCTTGAAAATCATTTCATCGAACATGTGCCTCCAATGTGTTTGTAATTTTGCCGAGAGAGAAAATTTATTGAGTCATTTTGCCTTTTGGTTGATATGAAAAATTAAGCAGCGTTCTTCAACTTGAAAATTTTGTACAAAATCCATTTTAATTGTTGATTGGATTGACTCAAAGTTTTGCTGATAATTGATTAGAGCTTATATCACTAAAATCAATGATTTCGCTCCTTTTGTTTGTCATGTTTTCAATTCTAAGTGTTTCCCCAAAATTTGTATACATTTCATCGATTTATTCTAACACATTTTCCTTCTTCCTTAAAATATTACTCATAGTTTGCTATAGAGATAAAATGAAAGTAAATTCTTCAAGGTATTGCATATCTCTCACTTTGAGGTCAGTACAAAATGTGGTGCGGCTGCATAAAGCAAGCGATGAATGTTGCCTTAGAGGAAGTTTCACTTTAGCTTCTTCAAATTCACGCCCATTGAAGAAGTAAGGAACATAAATTGTTTTCGTTAGGCGCTCGAACTATTTTACCATATTTTGTATCTATTTCTCACATTTCCTTTTTAACAATCTTTTGGGTAGTTTTTAGATGAAGGTGCCATTGAAGCAAATTCAGTTTTTGATGATCTTCAGGATGCTTTATCAAGTTACCAAGGAGAAACAGCACATTTGGCTAGAGAGCTTCGCCAGGTTTGCATATATACTCTACTAGCATCTAGGTGCATGCGATGCCTTAAAGTTTCTTATTTTTTAGTTTAATGAATGTACGTAAATTAGACAATAAGTCGGGTTCTTTTCAAGATTGCGATGGCTAGTTGGTTTATATATTAACGACTTGTGGTTTATTTGTCTAACTTTTCAGTGAATCCTTTAGTTTTGATATCTGCAGAGATTTACTTCTAGTATTGAGCACTTGATAGTTGATAAACACCTCAGAAACCATTCACGAATTTCTTGATAAGCTTCTGGAAGAATAAAAAAGTCTTGAAAGGCATGCAACTGAGGTTGATGAAATTCAGTTGAATTGAATTTCAGAAGGCTTATGAGGTATATTATACTAAAACGTCCATTCCAAAGTGTAATGTTCTCTTATTTGTCTCAACATTTTAAGTTTAATGTCCTCAGGAACAATTGAGATCTGATGCAGAAAAGCTTATTGCTGATATGACCACTCTCGTCTCTGGTTGCATGCGTCGTTAGAAGGAGATGGTCTGCAATTTTGTGTTTAGTTTCTCAAATGTATTTTTTTTCTTCTATAGACATCTAAACAATAGATGACAAGTGGATGCAAGGCTTGGAGATATCAAGGAAAGTGTGATTGGGAATAAGATATTTATGGACGGGCATGTTTCATCGATGGAAGGAATTGCAATGGACCTAAAACGGTAATGGAAGGATTCTTTTAAGCTAGCGAGAGAATAACTTCAAAGATAGTGTCGACTTCTCTCACGCGCAAACATTGTCGCATAGAGTTACTTTGATGTAAATGGTGAGAACATACTTTAGCCATGTTTTCAACCTAAAATCTTCCTCTTTTAGTTTTGAAATATGTGACTCATGTGATTTAATACCTAGGCCCTTTTCTCCCTTTGTCTTGCCTTGGTTTGGTTTTGAATCTTCCAGACGTTCTCTATCCAAAGGCAAACACCGCTAAAACAAATACTCAAACAAGTGGCAAAGAACACAAGAATCTTTGAATGACATGGGAAGTCAACATGCAAAGAACAATTGCTTCACATTTTAGGTTAGTCAATATACTTTGGAGGCTTTTCTCGGTTGTCGGTTCTAGATAGGTTCGAAAGATGAATAAAATTCATCATTCTTGTATTTTAGCTCACTAAGCACATGTTTTTCCATTTCCTTTGTATTTTCTAGTTTCAAATAGTCGCAAATCGATCGTTGTCTTCTAAATTACCTATGTGTGGTGCTTATCCCTTTGAGAGCCAACTTTGTATAATCATATCCATTTGTTTTTGTTTTTTTGTTTTAGGAGCATTTGTGATACTAATGAACAACATGATACCGAGATTAACTCCACAAGAGTTATGGTCAAGAAGATATCACAAAGAACGTTGAAAACATTGTCCGTTGTCTCGGTGGTAAGTTTTCTCATTAATCTCTATTTCTTCTCGCTTTAAATTGCGAAGAATTTTGCACCAAGTATTATTATGTTTTCATATTCCTTCTAAATATCACCGATAGTGTTGAGTACAAATAAGTAAATTTAGATTTGTCTCAATTCATTCCTCAAGTCAATGTGACATCGTATACAAGCGTTGAAAACATCTCGCAAGACCAAGATTAGTGTCGCCCCGCTCTACACCATATGCAAAGATCTTCCAAGAATAAGTCCATAGAGTATCGTGTCTTCACTTTTCATTCAAAATTCACTATGTTTACCTTGGTTTATCCATGCAATTTCAAAATTTAAACTTGTCGATATTATTCATTCTTTAGTAAACAAGACAAACATACTGTTATATTCTATTAATTGTAAATTTGAATGGATTGAACAACAAGTCAAAGGAGACCTAATGAGTTAATACAGGCACAAGGCTTCATGAGAAAAATTGATTTCTCTACCTCTCTATCAAAGGACTAAATAGTAAATACCATGAGATGTAGATGTCATATATTTGTTTACATTGATTTAATTATCTCAGTGATTTTCCTAGTATGGAAGAATATATTACTAATTCGTTGTGGTATCCATTGATCTTATAATTTCCTAATGTTGGGTCTTTTGCTTCTTTTGCGATCTTGCAAATTTTATGATCCCCGAGAAAAAGTCATCGTCTTTCGAGATTGTTGCTTGCAACTTGCGCCAAAGAATTGATACTATCCGGTATTTTGTTCGCCAAATAATTGAAAAGAATTGACATACATACTTGCATATTGACATCTATATTGTTGGTGTTAGCAAATGCATCTATATTTGCTTATTTGTTCACGTGTGTCGAGATAAGATTAAATTACAAAAATCGATTCCGAATAACTTTGATATATTTTTTTCTCCCAAGCGAAATTATTTTTTGCTCAATTTAATGAAGGAAACATTTCGGTGTATAAAAACTAATTGATTTGATTAATCATTTCCTGTGTAGAACAGAAGCTAGAGATTGTTTAGTTAGGAAATAAGTTGGTAGCAGTTGATTCTTTATATATCTTTGTAGACACTTCAACAAAGAGAAAATTAATAGATTGGTCGGCTAGAATGAAAATAGCTTCACATGTTGCGGAAGGACTTGAATATTTACACGAGAAAGCCAATTCCCCTATCATATATCATGATTTAAAATCCTCAAATATTGACTTGAAAGTAGTATGTATATGTTTAGAATTATTACATATTTTGTGGATGTGGAATGGTTGTTATTTTTTATATTTAAATGATTTATTTTTTTTGATGTGATTGATCAATTGTGTAACTACAACCTATTGGTGCACATGTACTGTATAATCAAAATATTTGGAAAAAAAATACTTACATTAGGGACGGTTGCCAACTGTCCCTAATAAGAGTCTTATTAGAGACGGTTGGCATCCGTCCCTAATCCCCACGTCTTATTAGGGACGGTTGATATCCGTCCCTAATAAGATCCAAAAGTAGGGACGATACTTAACGTCCCTAAGACCGTTCTTGATAGTATCCGCAACACGTCTAACAGGGACGGTTGCAGTTATAGTCCCCAATATATATTGGGGACGGGGTATCTAGTATTGGGGACAGTTATTAACCGTCCCCAATGGCCAAATTTTTAGTAGTGTTATCATGAATACTCATCTTTACAACTTGCATTTGGTCACGAACCTAATATTTCTCATCTACGAGTTTTTGGTTGTGATGTCCAAGTCCCAATTTCACCTCCACAACGTACAAAGATGGGTCTCCAACGAAGACTTGAAATTTATGTTGGGTTTGACTCACCATCCATTATTAGGTATCTTGAACCTTTAACGGGTGATTTATTTACTGCACGTTTTGCAGATTGTCATTTTGATAAAATAAATTTTCCAACTTTGGGAGGGGGAAAACTGCATTCTGGAAAACAAGATAAAATTTCTTGGAATGAAAACACTCTATCTCATTTTGATCCCCGCGGTAATTAATGTGAGCAAGAAGTTGAGAAAATTATTCACTTGCAAATAGTTGCAAGCCAATTACCTGATGTATTCGTTGATACAAGGAAAGTGACAAAGTCATATATTCCAGTAGAAAATACTCTTGCAAAAATTGATGTCCATGTAGGACAATCTGCCATAGCAAATAAATCTCAAATACGCCAGAAGCGTGGTCGACCAGTTGGTGCTAAAGACTCTGTACCTCGAAAGAAAAAGGTACAAGAGAAAACCCAACTAAAAACTTTTAATGAAACAATGGTAAAAACGATTGATCAATCAAACACTGATAATGTGACTCTTGAAGAACCACGAGTGTCCGAAAACAATGAGATTTCAATAAATTATTTATTATTTCATAAATTATGGGAACGAAATAATATTGTCATAGACAATATCTTCGCCTTTAATGTGGCACTAGATATCATACAAAATGAGGATCCTGAACCACAATCTATTAAAGATTGTCAAATTAAAAATGATTGGCCAAAATAGAAAGAAGTCACACAAAGCGGAGTTGAATTCCTTAAAAAACAAAAGTGTTTGGACACGTAGTTCGAACCCCTAAAAATATAATCCTCAGAGGATACAAATGGGTCTTTGTAAGAAAAATGAATGAAAACAATGAAATTACAAGATACAAAGCCCGACTCGTAGCCCAAGGCTTCTCACAAAGACCTGGGATTGATTGTGATGAAACATATTCTCCCGTAATAGACACCATCACATTTAGATTTTTAATAAGTTTGACTGTGTCACAAAGGCTCGAGATGTGCCTTATGGATGTAGTAACTGCATATCTGTATGGTTCACTTAATAGTGACATACACATGAAAATTCCTGAAGGATTTAAAGTGTCAAAAGAAAATGATTCATTTCCCATAACAATGTTCTCAATTAAATTGCAAAGATCATTGTATGGATTAAAACAATTTGGACGAATGTGGTATAATCGTCTTAGCGAATATTTGTTGAAAGAAGGTTATAAAAACGACGATGTATGTCCTTGTGTTTTCATAAAGAAAACATATATTGGATTTGCAATTGTGGCAGTTTATGTTGATGATTTAAACCTTATAGGAACTCTTGAAGAGTTCAACAAAACTGCAGATTATTTTAAAAAAATGAATTTGAGATGAAAGATTTGGAAAAACCCAAATTCTGTCTTGGATTACAAATTAAACATTTTCCAAAAGGATTATTTGTTCATCAATCTTCTTATAGAAAAAGTCTTAAAACGTTTTTATATGGATAAAGCACATCCATTGACATCACCTATGGTCGTTCGATCACTTGAAGTGAAAAAAGATCCATTTCGCCCACTTGAAGATGGGGAAATAATTGTTGGACCTGAAGTACCATACTTAAGTGCAATTGGTGCATTAATGTATCTTGCAAATTGCACTCGATCGGACATAACTTTTTCTGTAAATCTCCTTGCAAGATATAGCTCTGCACCTACTCAAAGATATTGGAATGGTGTTAAACATATTTTTCGTTACCTAAAAGGTACTGTTGACATGGGATTATTTTATTCACGAAAATTAGGATCGTCTTTAGTGGGATATGCAAATGCGGGTTATCTCTCTGATCCACATAAAGCTAAATCACAAACAGGATATGTATTTACAGTGGAAGAACAGCTATATCATGGAGATCTGTGAAACAAACATTGACAGCAACATCTTCAAATCATTCTGAAATTATTGCAATACACGAAGCAAGTCGAGAACGTGCATGGTTGAGAAACATGACACATTATATCCAAGTATCATGCGAATTACCTTCAACAAAAGATAGTCCAACAATATTGTATGAAGACAATGCAGCTTGTATTGTACAACTCAAATGAGGCTATATCAAAGAGGACAGGACAAAGCATATTTCTCCAAAATTCTTCTATACACACGAGCTTCAAAAGAATGGTGACATTGATGTTCAACAAATTCGCTCAAGTGACAATTTGGCTGACTTATTCACAAAAGCATTGCCGACATCCACATTCAAGAAATTGGTGCACGAGATTGGGGTACGTCGACTCAAAGATCTTTAATGATTAATATTAGGGGAGTAGTTGTACTCTTTTTCCTTAGTCACGTTTTGTCGCACTGGGTTTTCCTAGCAAGGTTTTAATGAGGCAGTATTTTCTTAATACTCCAAAACTTTAACAATTACTGTACTCTTTTTTCTTTTCGTTTGATATTTTGTCCTATTGGGTTTTTATCAAACAAAGTTTTTAGCGAGACAGTTATTGTAGAAATAGTCATCAAATGAGGAGTGTTGTAAAATTATGAGATAATTATTGATGACTATTTAGACTTATCAGGATACTTAGTCTTATCAATATATTTAGATGTTCTTGTTTGATTGTATCCAAATCTCTTTGTAACCTTCTTTAGAATCCTATAAATATAGGTCCATAGTTATAATGAAACATACAATTCATTTCACATATCTTTTATTCTTCTACCTTATTTCTATAGTTTCATAACAAATATCTCTTTTTTTTAATTTTTCAAAAAATACTTTATTTTCATAATTTGATTTAAAAAATACCTTATTTCATTAAAAACAATATTTTATAATGTGCATGATGATGTGACATTTATTTATTGTATGGTAGTCCATGTACTTTATATAATATTCACTTTAGTCGTTATATTTTCAATTATATTTCAATTAAATCGTCCAAAAATTATATCTTAAGTTCTTAATCTTTTACATCTTTATACTTTAGTCCTCAAATTTTTAATTATTTTTCAGTTAAGTTCTTCAAAAATTACATCTTATGTCCTTCAACTTTTTATATTTTTACACTTTGGTCCAAGTTTTCAATTATCTTTCAGTTAAGTCTTCTAAAAATTGTATCTTAGGTCCTTCAACTTTATACATGTTCAAATTTTGGTTCTCCAAATCCTTGATTTTAGTGGCCAAAATAACTACAATTTTAGTGATCAAAATAAGTGCATTTTCAACTAAATATTTGACTTTACACTTGAATTTTTATCTAAACGAACAAAATAAATATTTGTATACATGTGTTACTTTAATTTAAATTATAGTAACACATGTATTACTTTAATTTAAATTATGGTAACACATATGTTACATTAATTTAAATTAGATTAATACGTGTTACCACCACCAACTATCATATTTATATACTATTTTAAATATAATAATAATTATAATCATATTTTACAATTTATTTTCTTTGATAATTGTTTAAAAATACAATATTTTAATAAATTAATTTTTTCATTTTTTCATTTGAAAACAATATTTTTAAACGAGTAACATATGTGTTATTTCATCATTTTCATTGAAATTAATACTTTATAATTTACTCATTTTATTATTTTTTAAAAAATATATTATTTTCATTAAAAATTAATATTTTAATTGTCATTGAAAAACAATATTTTTTCATGAGTAACATATATATGTTACTTCCTCATATTTCGTTAAAATCAATATTTTACTATTTTTCTATTTTTATAAAAATTTTAAAAACACATTATTTTCATTTAAAATCAATTTTTCAATTTTTCATTTAAAAAAAATACTTTTATACTAGAAACATATATGTTACTTACTCATTTGCAATAAAATCAATATTTTAAAATTATTTAA
The DNA here is from genome assembly GCA_023638005.1 of Forsythia suspensa. NCBI lineage: Eukaryota > Viridiplantae > Streptophyta > Magnoliopsida > Lamiales > Oleaceae > Forsythia > Forsythia suspensa. The sequence goes on from CM042663.1 coordinate 22,380,854, forward strand.
AAAAAATTCATTATTTTTCTTTAAAATTAATATTTCAATTTTTTTATTTTAAAACAACATTTTTACACGAGTAACATATATGTTACTTCTTCATATTTCATTAAAATCAATATTTTACCATTTCTCTATTTTTATAAAAATTTTAAAAATACATTATTTTCATTTAAAATCAATATTTCAATTTTTCATTTAAAACAACATTTTTATCTAGTAACATATATGTTACTATTTGTTACTTGCTCATTTGCAATAAAATCGATGCTTTATAATTATTTAAAAATACGTTATTTTTCTTTAAAATTAATATTTCATTTTTTTTATTTTAAAACAACATTTTTACACAGATAACATATATGTTACTTACTATAGTAATATATATGTTTTTACATATTACTTCCTCATTTTTCATTAAAATCAATATTTTACCATTTCTTTATTTTTATAAATTTTTTAGAAATACATTATTTCATTTAAAATCAATATTTCAATTTTTCATTTTAAAAAAATATTGTAATACTAGTAACTGGTAACATATATGTTACTATGTGTTACTTGCTCATTTGCAATAAAATCAATATTTTATAATTATTTAAAAAATACGTTATTTTTCTTTAAAATTAATATTTTAATTTATTTATTTTAAAATAATATTTTTACACGGGTAACATATATGTTACTTTATGTTAGTTCCTCGTTTTTCATTAAAATCAATATTTTACTATTTCTCTATTTTTATAAATTTTTAAAAATACATTCTTTACATTTAAAATCAATATTTTAATTTTTCATTTAAAGATAACATTTTTATACTAGTAAACATATATGTTACTTCAAGATTGTTCTCATCCACCTAGTGGTGGAAAATTATTTTGCCCATCGACAAGTGTCCAATGGGCATTGGTGAATATTTGACTTTTAATGTCAAACACTTTTATTCCTCCAATACTCACCTTTGGACAAGTGTTCAACACAAGAAAATAATTCTCCTACTTGATGGAGGAGATCAAATTCCTATGTTATTATGTGTTATTTGCTCATTTGCAATAAAATCAATATTTTATAATTATTTTAAAAATATGTTATTTTTCTTTAAAATTAATATTTCAATTTTTTATTTAAAAAAAAAAATTTACACGGTAAAACGCGTCTTTATTTTTCATTAAAATCAATATTTTACCGTTTCTATTTTTATAATTTTTAAAAATACATTGTTTTAATTTAAAATCAATTTTTCATTTAAAACAATATTTTTATACTAGTAACATATATGTTACTATGTGTTACTTGCTAATTTATAATTGCTATTTTATAATTTATATTCTTGTAAATATTTTTAAAAAAATACATTAATTTCGTCTAAAATCAAATATTTCTAATTTTCATTTTTGAAAACAATATTTTTTACGTAGGTAACATATATGTTACCATATTTGATAACATATGTTACTTCATCAATTTCATTAAAATCAATTTTTAGCAAATTATATCCTTCTATAATTTTTTGAATTACGAATTATTTTAATTAAAAATAATATATTTAATTTATTCACTTTTAATATCAACAATTGATTACGGGTAACACATATGTTACCACATGTGTTACTTTATGTTACTCCTCAATTTTTATACTGTTGCTATTTTATAATTTATATTCATGTAAATTTATTTACAAAATACATTAATTTCGTCTACAATCAAATATTTTCAATTTTTATTTTTGAAAACAATACTTTTACACGAGTAACATATATGTTACCATATTTGTTAATTTATGTTACTTCCTCAATTTCATTAAAATCAATTTTTAGTAAATTATATCCTTCTACAATTTTCTAAATTACGAATTATATTAAATAAAAATAATATATTTAATTTTTTCACTTTTAAAAATAACTATGTGACATGGATAACACATATCTTACCACATGTGTTACCCTATGTTACTTTCTCATTTACAATGCAATTGCTATTTTATAATTTATCTTCTTGTAAATGTTTTTTAAAAATATATTAATTTCGTCTACAATCAAATATTTCCAATTTTTATTTTTGAAAACAATACTTTTACGCAGGTAACATATATGTTATTGTATTTGTTAACATATGTTACTTTCTCAATTTCATTAAAATCAATTTTTTTACAAATTATATCCTTCTACAATTTTTTGAATTACGAATTATATTAAATAAAAATAATATATTTAATTTTTTCACCTTAATATCAACAATTTGACACTGGTAACACATTACCACATGTGTTACCCTATGTTACTTCCTCAATTTCTATATAATTACTATTTTATAATTTATATTCTTGTAAATATTTTTAAAAATACATTAATTTCGTCTAAAATCAAATATTTCCAATTTTTATTTTTGAAAACAATACTTTTACGCGAGTAACATATATGCTACCGTATTTGTTTACTTATGTTACTTCCTCAATTTCATAAAAATCAATTTTTAGCAAATTATATCCTTCTATAATTTTCTGAATTATGAATTATTATAAATAAAAATAATATATTTAATTTATTTACTTTTAATAACAACAAATTGACACGGATAACAAATATATTACCACGTGTGTTACCCTATGTTACTTCTTCATTTTCTATACAATTATTATTTTGTAATTTATATTTTTGTAAATGTATTTAAAAAATACATTAATTTCGTCTACAATCAAATATTTCCAATTTTTATTTTTAAAAACAATACTTTTACGTGGGTAACATATATGTTACCATATTTATTAACATATGTTGCTTACTCAATTTCATTAAAATCAATTTTTAGTAAATTATATCCTTCTATAATTTTCTGAATTACGAATTATGTTAAATAAAAATAATATATTTAATTTTTTTTATTTTTAATATCAAAAATTTGACACGGGTAACACTATGTTACTTCCTCATTTTCAATACAATTGTTAATTTATATTTTATCTCCTTGTAAATATTTTTTAAAAAACACATTAGTTTGGTCTAAAATCAAATTATATCATATGCTACTTCCTCAATTTTATTACAATTAATTTGACATGGGTAACACATATGTTACCACATGTGTTACCCTATGTTACTTCCTCATTTTCAATACAATTGCTATTTTATGATTTATCTCCTTGTAAATATTTTTAAAAAAATACATTAGTTTTGTCTAAAATCAAATATTTCCAATTTTTATTTTTAAAAACAATATTTTCACGCGAGTAACATATATGTTACCGTATTGGTTACCCGATGTTACTTCCTCAATTTCATTAAAATCAAATTGACATGGGTAACACATATGTTACCACACCTAAGATGCAATTTTTGAGGACTTAACTGAAAGATAATTGAAAATTTGGGATCCAAAGTATAAAGATGTAAAAAATTAAAGGACCTAAGATACAATTTTAGGAGGACTTAACTAAAAAGATAATTAAAAATTTGGGGACCAAAGTGTAAAGATGTAAAAAGTTGAAAGATCTAAGATACAATTTTTAGAGGACTTAACTATAAGATAATTGGAAACTTGGCGGATCAAAGTGTAAAGATGTAAAAAGTTGAAGGACCTAAGTTACAATTTTTGAAGGACTTAATTGAAATATAGATATTAAAGTGAATATTATATAAAATACATGGACTACTATGCAATAAATAAATATTTTTAAAAGCATTTATATAATAGAGAAGATATGTATTTTTCATAAGTATTATTTAGATGTAGGGTAAAAATAAAATTTTTTTAAAAGAAGGTATATTTCAACTTTTTATGAAAAAAATGGTATATGAGCTAATTATCCCTTTAATCAATTTTGTGAGCCACATTATTTGATCGGGTTTTTCGTAAATAACCACAATAAATAAAATATTTTTAAAATATTGTCATATTTTTTTAAAATAAAATATTAGGCTGCTTTGTTACGCCACAATCGAAGGCGGACGACATTCCACGGGCATATCGATTTGCTCGGGCTTTGGCCGCCTCAATTCGTGCTAGTCTACACCCCGAGTCGATCGACATACCGGCCATCATCGTTCCACATCCAACTGGAATGCATCGCTGACCCCCATCCGCTTCCTTCACGACAATTTCAAGCACTATTTGACTCTTTTTTCAAAGTTCTTTTCATCTTTTCCTCGCGGTACTTATTCGCTATCTCGCTTGTATTTAGCCTTGGACGGAATTTACCGCCCGATTGAGGCTGCATTCCCAAACAACCTGACTCGAGGCGCTGTTTTCCTGCCATTTTTTCTTTTAAAATTTAGTAAGTTCTGCCATAAATGTTGCATAGGAGTTTGTTTTCTTTAATTGGTTTCACACATTGATTTGGTAAGTTCCACTATAAATGCTGCATAATAGTTTGTTTTCTTTAATTGGTTTCACAAATTAATTATTTTTTTTCTTTTTCTTGCAAAAACGAAATGTAACATTTAATATTATATACGATAAATGCAAAAAACTTTTCACTTTCTTTAATTTGTTTCACATATTGATTGTTTATTTATTTATTTTTCTCCTTCCTTGCAAAAAATGAATTGTAATATTTAATATTATATATGATAAATACAACAACTTTTCAGATTTTTTAATTTATACCGGTTAAGAAATTTAAATAAGTTATATTTTCAAAAAAATGAAACATCAATGCACGAGAACTATTGGCAATAATGCAATAGTTTTCCAAAAATAGATTTATTTTCCCTACAAATTTTGTATGCTTCCTATAATGGGTTTAAATAGGTTGCAGTTTCAAAAAAAAATATCAATACACAGAAAACATATAATTGTGTTATATTATCAAATGATCTGATTTATTGATTAAAAATAATAAGTCGATTAAACTAATAAACTAGATATGATAATTTTAAAATTAAATTCATACGATTCGCAATTACGGTTTTGTTCTAATGCCCATGGTGGGCATTGTTATAATGCCCACCTAAGACACTTGTTCAACACTCATTGGATGAGTGTAACGCCCACTTTACACTCATCCAATGAATGTTAGACAAGTGTACCGGTGAGCATTATAACAATGCCCACCGTGAGCATTAAAACGAGAGTGTTCATAGTTAAACCACAAACATAGTTTTCAAAGAAGTGTTTCAAAATCTGGATTAGCTATATATTTTTTTCCCAATATCAATGAATAATCAAATGTTATTTATATGATATTTTTTTTTATTTGAATGTAATAAATAAACAATATACTCTTAGAATATTTTAAAATCACTATCATGAAAAACAAGTATAGCGCATCGCACGGGTGATATACTAGTTTTAGTTATAATAAATGTGTTACATTTGTTATTAACAAACATAACAAATGTAACAACAAGTGTTACAAAAATAAAAAAGTTAAATAATTTTTTTTAGATTATTTATATTTTATAGTATATTGTGAAATTATCACTATTTGATCTAATGACTCGATCAAAACACCACAAGTCTACAAGGAATACGTTAGTGGGCTCAAGTAAGTAAGTAATAACCTGAATTAATACATTATATTCATGATATTACAATAATATAAGTGAAAATTATACTTACTACATATACTTTTTAAAATAATTTTATTGTTACAAATTTAATTTTTTTATTTTAAAAATACTATTTATAATTTATTTTTTTAATAAATAAAATATATATTTTTACACAACCGTTGATACATAATTATCCTTAAAATTGCACACAATAAGAAAATAACACATAAATTGCAAAAGTAAATATTTGATTTCCAAATTTACTAGCATCTTCCATTTTCAAATTCTTCCCCAACAATCTCAACTATTCTCCGAAATCGAAAACGCTAATTACTTAAATCAATCATCTTATTTCAAAGGTAATCTTTATCATTTTGGAGTGAGTTGAAGAATTTAACAATGGATAATCCAAATCGAACACCAAGTAGTTCGAACCATTCAAAAAATGTGATTTTTGTAATTAGTTTGTCAATTATGTAATTCAAAGAAATGAAAACTATATGTCATATTTCCCCTTGTATTTAGTTTACTCATAAAGATTTTGTAAATATTGGTGAATTGTTTGTAACATGAACTATTAATACGCTGTTTGTAACATTTGTGTTAATACGAATGTTATTGATTGAATTGTTATTATCATTTAATATGAAATGAAGCAAATGAACATGAAAATGAGTTATACCCATTGTAATAATAGTTTGTAATTGTCCCAATCTAATTTGTAACACGGATTGTTACAAATGTTACAATTAAACTTATCATGAGTTCTACTTGTGGATTGTTACAATTGTTTTTTACACAAATTATATATATTTGACGGTTCTATCAACTAATTGTTACATGTGATTGTTACAATTATTTTTGACACAAATGATATAAATTTGAAGGTTGTGTCAAACTAGGTGTTATATTTGATTGATTACACGAAGTGTTATTACGACATTTGATATTGAAGTTATATATTATTAATTGACTTATTAATTTTGTATAGCATGTAATGAAGTGTATGAGAATGTATACGAGTAATACTCTTTGAAATAATGTTCTGATTTTGCCTTCATGTCATCTCAGAGTACGATTTTTACTAATGGCACATTTCATTGTATCATGAGTTTTATCTAGTGAAAGTTGGTGCTATCTATTACATCTATGGTCATAATATGTTTTGATGAAAGAGAATTTTTTTGCCAACAGATTAATAAAGATTCAATCAATTTTTTTTTTTGCAAACAGATTACAATTAAAGATTTCGTAATATATTGATTACAATCAGCTGCGAAATTTGAGGAATCAATTACTCTATTTCAAGTAATTCAATATTAATATTAATAAATAAAATAATTATTAAGAAGCGATGATTTTTAATAATAATAATAATAATAATAATAATAATAATAATAATAATAATAATAATAATAATAATAATAATAAATGGATTTTTATAATTATTTTTAAAAAGTAGCTTATTTGTGTAAAAATCTCATAACATAATTGTCCAAAACATGATTTAACATAAATCTTATGAGCCCGTTTGATATATAGTCAATGGTTAAAGATAATAGATAAAATTTGTCTTATCTTCATTAGACAAGATTCATGTCTTGATACACTTTTATGCGAGATAATAATTCACATAAAAAATGAGAATAAATTTTATCTTCGGAAAGATGATAACAATTTTTTAATTGGATAAGGATTCACTCATTTTTTCAAAAGACCAACATACTCTTTAAAATATATAACAAATCTATGATTGAACATCCTTATCCTAGGATAATTGTCACCGTGTTCGTCGCCATCGCTCGTCGCCGCCACCCGCCCACCGCAACTTCCTCCACCACTATCCTCTAGGGGCGGATCCGTAAAATCATGTTGGACCGAAATGAAATTAAAAATAAGTCGAGTACAATTTTTTTGACATACAACAAAAAAAATCTAATTACTACATTACCCATCGAAGTTGTATTTTTCGAGCTTTAACAAAGATAAAACTCATCTATAATAGAATCTACATCTATTTTTTTCGGCAAATTCTCGCTCAATATAGAGTGTCATACAATCGAGAAGAAACTCATCCTCTATTCTGCTTCGAATTGTCGTCTTCACATGTTTCATTGCCGAAAAAGCTCGATTCGGTGGTCGTGTGAGACATGGGTAGTGTCAATACAAGACGAATCAATTTAATCAGTATAATGTAACTCTCAGACCTTCTACTTGCAACCAAGATCTTACATAATTCAGAAAGTGAAGGCACTTGAAACCGAGGATCGGGAATAACATCATACCGATAATGTTGCAACTCATACCTTAAAGAACAAACATCTTGCCGTGTAAAATCATCAGGATAGAACTTTTCTGCAAGCTTGCAAATATCATCCTCATTAAATGATTCAAAAGAATTTCAAGGATCCAAAGCAACAGTTAAAGAGAGGAGTTCTACCGATAACTCATTAAATCTTGTATTTAACTCCATCAACTGAAAATCTATTACTTCATTGAAGACATTGAAAGTGGTAATGATGCTCAAGTGTAATTTGGTCACGAGAACGACTTTATTATTATAAAAAGAATTTAGATCAGGTATATCAACATCATTTCTTGAGCAAAATGTTTTCACTTGATGAAGAAATTCTTCCCAACCATCTTCTCTTAATTTTTGAAGTATAGCTTTTGTGGATGAGACAAACCTGATAGCAGTCGGGATGTCTTGAGATCTTTTTTGAAGAACTTGACAAAGAACGTCGCTGATTCCCAAAATTTTATGCATTAAATGCAAGGAAAACACAAATTCAAAACTTGTAATGGTTTCAAGAACACCATGAACTTCAGCTCGAGATCTTCCATTTGGAGAATGTACAGTAAGATACTCAAGCACCTTACAAGTTGCAACGTACATCTCTATCAAGCTCTTTACCGATTCATAGTGTGAACTCCAACGAGTAGATCCCGACTTTTGCAAATTACCAACTGATTGGCCCCAGCCCATTTTCGTTCTCCACTAGCTAACATATCCTCAAGCTCACTTCTTTGAACAATTTTGCAACACACTAATACGTTTAGGAGAAGAATTAATAATATTAACAACATTGTCCAAATGAGAAAAGAATTTTCAAATACAAATCACATCCTTGGCTGCAGAAACCAATGTCAGTTGTAGTCGGTGAGCAAAACAGTAGAACTATTGGATGGATTACCATCATTTAGAAATAAAAAACAGTAGAAACAATATGCCTTATCCGTTGAAGGCGAATACTCCAACCATCAAAACTTATAGAACCATTTTTTTTTGAAACCGACGATTCTGATTTCTAAATATTGACTTCGGATAATTCAAAAGTATTGGTTGATAAGGCCCGGCTTGTAGATATGCTCGTCTAATCTCATCTTGTAAATTAATCTGATGTTCACTAATATGCTTCCTTTTCCCCGGATCCCTTTCTATCCAAGTAGATGGTTGCACGCCAGGCTGTGAAGATGAAGGATTTTCAGTTTCAAGAGATGAATGTGGAAGAATTTGAACGGTAGGGATTGAAGTATCCTCGTCAACTCGATGAGAATATGTACTTGTAGTAGATTCGTCCGTCTTTTTAAAGAAGGAGAACAATGTTTTTTCTTTCTTGGCACAAGGTTGATGATGATCCATTTTTAAATCTAGAAACACAAATACAAACAATTTAAAATTTTACAAATTCTGTAGTTAATATTGGTTTTGGAATCTTATCAAACATATGAAACTCAAATGGATTAAACAATTTCATCACTTTGCCTAATTAAACATAAAACATTCAAAATTAAACCCTCAGTACGTGCCATCTACAATCAGAACAAAACTAAAACACATCAAACAGAAAAAAAAAATCTCATCAGCTTGAATCACTTATTCAATTCCTAGCTTGATTCAGACATTCGCAATAAATCAATACTTGATACTTCACCTAAAACTTAAACCATGTCTAAAGAGTAAAAGGGGGAAAAATTAAATTCTCATAGCTTGAATCACTTATCCAATTTCTAGTAATTTTTCCAATGCTAATTCATTATTCATGCCAGTGATTTGATAAACTCATACCAAACATATCAAAAAGGGCAAAAAAAAAAAATTAGTACCCACTTCAACAAACAAAAAGAAAGAAAAAATAACCGATATAAAACAAAACAAGCAGAACAAATTCACAAAATATTTCATGTATTATCATGGACCCATCAATACAAAGTATAAACTCAAAAAAAATCAATAATGTCACGAAAATACAAGAACAATCAAAAGAAAATTGAAGCAATCTATCATAAATTCAAAGTGAGAAAATACAAAACAAAGCTTAAATATGAATACATAACTTATAGATAAAACTTAATAATTTTTCTTTAATCTTCTAAGTTCTAACCTTGAAGAAAATTGAAGGCAACTCGGTGAACTCTTTGTGACTATGACTCATCACGAAAACCGAAGCCGAGAGAGAGAGAGATTACGGATCTTTGGAATATTTTTGGTCTTTTCCCTTTTAGGTTTTTGACTTTTTATATGGATTATATGTATAATGGGTATTTGGATTATATGTATAAGGGGATGATCTAATGCCCACCTGGACAAGTGTCCAGTGGGCAATTCTTATTTGGCCCACTATGGGCATTAGATCATCCCCCTATATGTATAATGGGTAAAACACCAGACCAAATGTAATAACTAATGGGGTGGGTTGTATTTTGGGTTGTGGAAATGTGGGCTAATTAAAATTTTGGGCCTAGCTACAATTAATTTTTTTTTTTTTTTTATACAGATCAATATCATCTGGGCCGCCCAAAGGCAGCCCTCCCAAATCCGCCCTTGCTATCCTCCACCATCGCCGCTTCATCCTTTTTTCTCTCTTTTTTTATTTACTTTTTCTTTTAATTAAAAATAATGGTAGAATTGTCTTTTTTATAAAAATTTAATTTTTAAGAGTGACATTTTCCATTTTCACACCTAGTTGAACCAAATAGGATAATGATAAATATGTTATTCGGATAACTATTATCCAAATAACTTTTATCCGAGAAATGCTTTTTTCTACAAATTAAAATCGATCATAATTATACTAGTCCACACAAAATATTATAACATGTTCATTTATAAAAAAAATCAGCAAGCAGAGTTAATTAATAATATAATAGACGCGAAGACTAAAGGAGTATGTTTTGAAATCTTGAATTTGTACAAGGAAATGATATAGAAGAAGGAATAATAACAATATACGCTATGTGCAAGATAAACAATTCTTTGTTGACTAAAGAGAGAAAACGTATAGACGTATATAAGTTAATTGACACCCCTAATCTCCTGCCCATTGGTGGGGCGTGATCTGCCCACAGAGGGCGGGGAGATCGAAGCGTGAGATCATCCTGCAGTTAATTGGTTCTCTAGTTTTGTCCACTAATTATGTACAAATATTCAATTTCATTCTTAATTTTAAAATGAAGTGTTGAAGTTCATCGTTAGTCTCTCATTCTAATTTATAGGTTAATTTCATAAATTAAATATTTAGTTATTTAAATTTGATATGTAATAGTTGAAGATTTATAAAAATAAACTTTGTAATTTTAATAGGCTTTAGGATTTAATTAAATAGAATTAACATCAAATTAACTATGTGTACAGTATAAATTAAGAATTTACGTAAATGTTTTCTAAGATATGTTAATTCTTTTGTTACGATAAAATGAATGATAGTGGCGGTGTTGGTTAAAAAGATTAGCTTTGGATACTGGGTGAATTATCATTAAATTACAATCAAGAAATATGCAAAATTCAGGTATAGTTAATTGTCGATTTAATATTTTGAGTGCTTGAAAATGAGAGAAATGAGAAATTAAAGAAAATGCTTCAGGTTTATTGAATTTTTGGATAGGGGTCTTTATTTAAAAGACCTAGTCAACCAAATGTTTTATTTAAATAGCCCCCATTCAATGTATTTTGTGTCAAAGGCCTAAACATTAAATAAAGTGAAAAAATAAAATATCAAATGACTAAAATATCCTTGTAGTTGGAAAGTCAACTATAACGACTTCAATATCGTTATTTTGGATCAATCACTATTCAAGCTATATTTAACATAACGATATTTATATCGTTATGTTACAACTGAAACGATATTAATATCGTTATAGTTATGTTTACTATAGTAACGACTTTAATATCGCTTTTCTATCAACTATAACGACTACAATATCGTTATTTTGGATCAATCACTATTCAAGTTATATTTAACATAACGATATAAATATCGTTTATATTATAACCGAAACGACATTAATATCGTTATAGTTACATTTACTATAGTAACGACTACAATATCGCTTTTTCATCAACTATAACGACTTCAATATCGTTATTTTGGATCAATCACTATTCAAGCTTATATTTAACGTAACGATATAAATATCGTTATGTTACAACCCAAACGACATTAATATCGTTATAGTTACATTTACTATAGTAACGACTTTAATATCGCTTTTCATCAACTATAACGACTTCAATATCGTTATTTTGGATCAATCACTATTCAAGCTATATTTAACGTAACGATATAAATATCGTTATGTTACAACTGAAACGATATTAATATCGTTATAGTTACATTTACTATAGTAACGACTTTAATATCATTTTCTATCAACTATAACGACTACAATATCGTTATTTTGGATCAATCACTATTCAAGCTATATTTAACAGAACGATATAAATATCGTTATATTATAACTGAAACGACATTAATATCGTTATAGTTACACTTACTATAGTAACGACTACAATATCGTTTTCCATCAACTATAACGAATTCAATATCGTTATTTTGGATCAATTACTATTCAAACTATATTTAACGTAACGATATAAATATCGTTATATTACAACCGAAAACGACATTAATATCGTTATAGTTACATTTACTATAGTAACGACTTTAATATCATTTTCATCAACTATAACGACTTCAATATCGTTATTTTGGATCAATCACTATTCAAGTTATATTTAACGAACGATATAAATATCGTTATGTTACAACCGAAATGACATTAATATCGTTATAGTTACATTTACTATAGTAACGACTACAATATCGCTTTTCTATCAACTATAACGACTTCAATATCGTTATTTTGGATCAATTACTATTTAAGTTATATTTAACGTAACGATATAAATATCGTTATGTTACTCTTGAAAAACATTAATATCGTTATAGTTACATTTACTATAGTAACGACTTTAATATCGTTTTCATCAACTATAACAACTAAAAAATCGTTATTTTGGATGTATCATTGTTCAAGTTATATGAAGCGTAAGCGATATAGATATCGTTATCTTACAACTGAAACGACATTAATATCGTTATAGTTACATTTACTATAGTAACGACTTTAATATCGTTTTCTATCAATTATAACGATTACAATGTCGTTATTTGGGTTCGACATCCGTTTCGCAATTCGGTATAATCGAATCATCATTATTTAGTACAAAAATTACTTTTAACCAAGAACCGAACAATATTTTCCAATGAAGTGCCCGTTTAGACTACCATACAAGATTCTGGTGTTGTCAATAACGTTTGAAGTAATTCGATAGGAATAAAGTAACTCCATTTGTGTTTTATTCATTGTTCGTATGGTCTTTTGTGACTAGATACTATTTTTCAGACTTCTCATGTGTGAATTATAAGCATGTTCATCGTACATGGATAATCGATTTGACATATTTGAACGAAACGATATAGATATCGTTATGTTACAACTGAAAAGACATTAATATCGTTATAGTTACATTTACTATAATAACGACTTTAATATCGTTTTCTATAAACTATAACGACTACAAAATCGTTATTTGGGTTCGACATCCGTTTCGCAATTCGGTAGAATCGAATCATCATTATCTAGTACAAAAATTACTTTTAACCAAGAACCGAACAATATTTTCCAATGAAGTGCCCGTTTAGACTACCATACAAGATTCTGGTGTTGCCAACAACGTTTGAAGTAATTCGATAGGAATAAAGTAACTCCATTTGTGTTTTATTCATTGTTTGTATGGTCTTTTGTGACTAGATACCATTTTTCAGACCTTTCGCATGTGTTCTAAGCATGTCCATCGTACGTGGATGATCGATAGGGCATATTTGAACGAAACGATATAAATATCATTATGTTACAACTGAAACGACTTTAATATCGTTATAGTTACATTTACTATAGTAACGATTTTAATATCGTTTTCTATCAACTTTAACGACTACAATGTCTTTTATTTGGGTTCGACATCCATTTCGCAATTCGGTATAATCGAATCATCATTATCTAGTACAAAAATTACTTTTAAACAAGAACCGAACAATATTTTTCAATGAAGTGCCCGTTTAGACTACTATACAAGATTCTGGTGTTGCCAACAACGTTTGAAGTAATTCGGTAAGAATAAAGTAACTCCATTTGTGTTTTATTCATTGTTCGTATGGTCTTTTGTGACTAGATACCATTTTTCAGACCTTTCGTTTGTGTTCTAAGCATGTCCATCGTACGTGGATGATCAATCCGGCATATTTGAATGAAACGATATAAATATCGTTATGTTACAACTGAAACGACATTGATATCGTTATAGTTACATTTATTATAGTAACGACTTTAATATCGTTTTCTATAAACTATAACGACTACGAAATTGTTATTTTGGAACTATCGTTGTTCAAGTTCTATGTAACGAAACAATATAGATAATGTTATGTTATAATTAAAACGACATTAATATCGTTATAGTTACATTTACTATAGTAACGACTTTAATATAATTTTCTATCAACTATAACGACTACAATGTCGTTATCTTATCACTGTGATGATATTATAGTTGTTATAGCTAAATTTTGTATTATAACGATATAAATATCGTTTCAATTGAACTATAACGACTTGATTGTCGATCTTTATGATCCCTAAATGTGCAAGTTGTGTATAGAAAACAATATTAATATCGTTACCTTCCAATAAAAACGATATTATAGTCGTTTTATATTATATTTTGTAATGTAACGATATAAATATCGTTTGCTTTCAGCTACAACGAATATAATGTCTTTACTTTGATCAATAATTGTTCAAGTTACGTGTTAAATGAAAAAAAAAAAATAAAAAATGGGCTTAGTAAATGTGGTCTCATTAGATTTTCATAAAAATTGGTTCAAAGAATTGAGGTTTGAGAAAAAAAAATTAAAAGTGACCTGCAAAGCTTACTCCTCCTCTAGCCCATCACATCTGGGACCTCCCAACTTAAAAATGTGGTTATGCCACTACCTAGGTATGTCGATGGCATGCCAAAATGTCCGGACATTCAATTTGACATTTTTACATCATAAACAATATCAATCTCGTTGCCTTTTAATTGAAGATTAAATTTTAAATAATATAATTACTTAATAATAAAAATAATAATTTTATTTGATATGTTTATTACTAAAGTGTTAATTAAAAAAAAATCATTAGTTCTCTTTTATTTTTATAAAAAAAAAAAGTATTGGATCTATTGCACATTTTGTAATGATTAGAATTCACATACTGATTTCTTCTAATTAAAACTAATGACATATTTATCGGAAGAAATTGTATGTGGATTCTAATAATTACAAAATGTATAAATAGTCCAAAGATTTTTATTTTTATAAAAATAAAGAAAACTAACGATGTTTTTGGAATTAACACTTTAATAATAAATATGTCAAATAAAATTATTATTTTATTATTAAGTAATTATATTATTTAAAATTTAAAATATTATTTTATTGTTGTATAAAAAAAAATAACTTTGTCACAAATTTGATATTCAAATACTTTTATTTAATTGAGTTATATATTTATTAACTACAAATATTAGATATCTAACTATATTCTTCATATTTTAATTTATTGTTTTATTTTAGTTAAAAAAAAACACATAATGTGTAAATTAATTTTTATTATTATTATTTTAATGTTAAATAAAAATGTAATAAGATTAGTTCAATGTCATAAAATTATATACGTCATTTGTTATTTATTTAACTTAATTTTTAAAATAAAGAGGGAGAAAAAATTTTATAAGTAAAGAGGAAAAAAATAATTTCTCACAATGATTTCTCCCTCTTTAAATAATATAATTACTTAATAATAAAAATAATAATTTTATTTGACATGTTTATTACTAAAGTGTTAATTAAAAAAAGACCTCATTATTTTTCTTTAATTTTTATAAAAAAATAAAAGTATTTGACCTATTTGCACATTTTGTAATAATTAGGAATCCACATACAATTTCTTCTAAATAAAACTAAATGTATATTTGTCATAAGGATTAATTTCGTACCAAAACACATAAGTTAGAGACTTATATGTCAAAAAATAAATGTTCGGGGACCAATTCTACACTAATGACAAATATTAGGGACTATTTGTGCCAAAATCCCTTTTTTTTCAACTCTAACGAATATAATTTTGTTATTTCGATCAATAATTGTTCAAGTTTCGTGTTAAATGAAAAGACAAAATTAAAAAAAAAAGAGTAATTGAAATTTGAAGGACTAAATTGGAGGTTAAGAAAACTTGGAGGACTGAAGAAGATAGAATATAAAGTTGGAGGACTATTTAAGAGAAATATAAAATTGACGGACTAAAAAGACAAAAACAAAAATTTGGATGACAAAATGCCCAAAATTGAAATGAAGACCCCAAATTTTTTGGGAGTATCACAGTAAATGAATATAATAATATGAGAAAAGTAAGGTTAAATGTGAAGGGTATAAAAGCCTTTTTTTTTTTTTTGTTAAGTTTTTGATTTTTTTTCTTACTTTGGTCAAAGGCCTTTTGAAAAAAAAATTGTGGAAGGGGGCTATCTCAACTTATTCCCCTTTTGGATAAGGATTGCACTAGTGAGTTACAACTTGCAAATTATAAGCACAAAGTGACAAGTTAAGTGTGAAGTGACCAAACAAGCAAAAAATTTTGATGATTACTTGAGTGAAAGATTCATATTTTACAAAAATTGAAAATAAAATTAACCTTGAAAAGAATAAGAACTGTACCTAGAAAGTTACAAGCTCACCAAGATCCCAACAAGAACACCGTTAAGTGGCTGAGGATGCAAAATTGAGGGGTCTGTGATGGAAGCCGCGCCGTCATCGACTGTGGCAAAATTGGTGGAGATAAGTCTCGGGCCGCCGGAATAGACGATTACCATTAAAGAAGGGATTGAAAGTCGCATGTATGCATTTGATATTCTTTTTCAAGAGAGTCAAATGTTGTTTGACTGGGCCATCCATTTAGTCTCGGCCCAACTTCGTTTTGGCCCACGAAAGATAGAATTATATTATATTTATGTTATGAGTTATTATGTTACAACCACACTTTTATTTGTCGACTACAGTTTAATTATACTTAAAATTATCAATTTTTGTTCACGGTAACATTTATGTTCATGATTTTTTTTTTTTTTTTTTTTGCATATAATCTTGGTCTATCATTAATTAGCACATTTTATTCTTAATGATGATTTATGTGAAAATATTTTGTAGCACCTTTATATTTATTATTTTTTAAAAGATGTGATGGACTAATAAATCGTTGTATGCTCTCCCAATAAATTATTTGGATGGAAACTCTTATTAAAGATAAGGTGTACGTGTTAACTAATGAAAAATTGAGGATAAGAATGCGATAAAAAAAATTGAAAATATAAGTGCTATAATAAATAAAGATGAAGACTTTAAAGTTAATTAAAATATAGTAGTGTGAATATAATCACATTTATGTTATCATAAAGATAATATATGATTTTACTATATTACATGAGATAATAGTTTCAATCTTAACCAATGTTCAGAAAATTGGACTGGCTATCGATCCAGAAAAGACAACGGATCAAGAGTCAAAAGGTCGAACTGGTTTCAATTAAAAATTAATCCAAAAATCTCACAAAATTTCAAAAAATAAGTTATTTGTAAATAAATCAATATTTATAGACAAAATTACTCACAAAACTTAGCTTTAAATAGACTTTTCATAATTTTCAATTAAAAAATAAAAAAATTAATCCAAAAATCTCACAAAAAATGACGAACAGCCGAAGAAGAAGAAGAACAACAATCGGAGAAAAATGAGGAAGAAATAAGAAATGGGTGATTTTGCCTTAAAAAATTTTTAAACAAAAAAATTATTAAAACCGGACCGGTTACCGGTTTTCAAGCTAAAACCCTGGTTTCGGTCTGATTTTCTGATACCCATTTAAATTAGTAGACAGTACCAGTTTTGCGATCGGTTTATGATTTTTTCAGTTGAACCGATCGGTCTGATCCGATTTTCTAAACATTGATCTTAACCTTAGTTCAGATACAAAATCCACGAAGTTATGATTTTATTCATCATTAAGGTAAAGAAGTGATTAACTTTCGAGTGTGGTTGCTATTAATTTACATTATTGAAAATTTACGATACAATTTAGAAGTCCATAATTATTGTGCTCTTAATAAAAATTGATTTTCTACTATTATTACTGATAGATTTAGTTGTTAAAAAAATCAATTAGTCTCATAACAAAATTAAAAATTGTAAAATTGTAATTCTCATCTTCGTTTCAAAAATTCAAGAGATTCTCTCTAACATCTTAAGTTTATTCTTATGTTATTTTTGTTCGTTATCATTGTTTTATTTCCCCGTTGCCCACCCATTTAAATTAGTAGACAATACCGGTTTTGTGATCGGTTTATGATTTTTTCGAGTTGAAGCGATCGATCGATCCGATTTTTTAAACATTGATCTTAACCTTAGTTCGGATACAAAATCCACGAAGTTATGATTTTATTCATCATTAAGGTAAAGAAGTGATTAACTTTTGAGAGTGTTGTTGCTATTAATTTACATTATTGAAAATTTACGATACAATTTAGAAGTCCATAATTATTGTGCTCTTAATAATAATTGATTTTTACTATTATTATTCTTGATAGATTTAGTTGTTAAAAAAATCAATTAGTCTCATAACAAAATTAAAAATTGTAAAATTGTAATTCTCATCTTCGTTTCAAAAATTCAAGTTTCTCTCTCTAACATCTTGAGTTTATTCTTATGTTATCTTTGTTCGTTATCATTGTTTTATTTCCCCATTGCCCACCCCCATAATCTCATGGAAAAAGTGTTCAAATACACATTTAAAAGGAAAAAAAAATTACTAAAAAGACTAGAAGAGGAAAGAACAAAAATTCTCATAGTATTCTTTGAACAATTTTTTCCTTCATCACCTCTTTAATCTCCATTCCTCACTCAAAATTTCTAAAAATAGTCTTTTTTTCAATTGGATAATTTTGTTAAGTGCATTATTTAAGATGGTCTTGACGGGCTCGTCAGATATCTCATGTAATGTGCTCAAAATTACTTTATTTTACGTCGACAAAGTCTCATATATAATCATAAATAAAAAAATTAAAATGTTACAGCCTATTTCCTATCGATTGAGAACTTGCCTAACTAGACATTTCCTCTCTATTGGGGGAGTTGATCTAATGTCTATAGTGGATAATAATTATAATGTCCACCGAACACTTGTCCAATGAATATTGGATGATAAAAAAGTATCTATGTGCCATGAGTCACTAGGGAAAATTTTCAACATTTTTCGTGATCCCAAAAAAGTTAAAAATATGAAATACCTAACGGTTTTCAAAAAGTTCATTTGAGATAAAATTAACATTTCGTAGTGACCACTTTTATACAATTTGTGAGAAGTGGCCATATTTTAATTTGACTATTTGCAAAATTCTCCCGTTAAATTTGTTCTCTATTTGGAATGGCAAATTCATCTGATAAATGTAAATTTTGAACTGAGGCAAGCGGTGAGTGCGAGAACTGAACTCTGGCGCTAAAAAATGTCGTTTTTGATGAAAATTACAAAACAAGTGACCAAATATCTACTCTAGTTTTATCTGTAAATTGGTTCTTTTACTTCTACCAGTAACCAGGTATGATTCTTCATCCCGGGTTTAACATTGGAACAACCAGTCTCGCGACAGTATCTCTGGTATTAGGGTTATTGCAAGATTTCTGTTAGTTTCTACTTTTACCGCTTTTTTAAGCCTGATTTTAATCTGTTTCGGTTTTTCACATCTAATTTGTATCCATTTATTAGCAATCGCTTTTATGCTTCGAAATTTCTCCCCGTAAAGGGCTTCCAAGATTCTGTAATTATGTCCCTCTCCTTCTGATGATCTCTTTTCTCGCTAATCATATCATTGAACGTTTGTGTTTTTTATGGGTAATTAGCATATTTGGTACTTATTGTTTGCTCTCGTTGTGAAAAGCGTCCTTCTCTTGGATTTTGGCATCTCAGCCCCTAAATAAACTTTTTTTTTTTTTTTTTTTTTTTTTTTTGTGGAAAAGGTCATCCGTCCATATCGATTAACATTTGCCGTTAAAGTTATCAAAAGGGTTAATTAGCGCAAATAAATCTAAACAAAAGGGATGATTTATAAAAAGTAAACAATGGGACTTTTGCCCGCACAAACATTTAAACCTAGATTTTGGATTTTCTTCTTTCAGCAATTATAAAATTTCACACAAAAGATAAAATTATATATATTGTAATATTACATTTAAACGTAGTGAAAAATTCATAGAATTACAAGAACTTGACACATTATAATAATGTTCAAACAAATGTATGCCGCTATATACGTATTATTGCATAGTATATTTTGCAAATGATAAGGACAAAGTGTGTCACAGGGGAGATAATACTTGGTTTGCTTAGATTCAAGAATGTGTATGAAAAATAATTATTGAATTTGCAGAAAGAGAAGAACATGTTCAATTTTAGAACATGGTGTTTAGTTTTTATGTACGGGGTTGGTTGTAATGTGGCATATTGAAGTGTTTAAAATGTATTTATCAGTACACATTTGTTTGGATGTACCATGTTCTGTGTTTCTTTTACTATGTTTTTCACTATATTTAAGTGTAATATTACAATATATGTGATTTTATGTGTTTATATGGAAACTTATAGTTGTTGGAACTTGGAAGAAGAAGATTCAAAATCTGGCTTTAAACGTTTGTGTGTGCAAAACATCCCTATCGTTTACTGTTTTTTGAGCAAATCATTTTTATCGTTTAGATCTATTTGTGCTAATTAACTCTTTTGATAATTTAACGGCAAATGCTAATGAATATGGACGGCAATAACCTTTTCTATAAAGAAACGTTTATTTAGGGTCCAGATACCAAAATCCAAACAATTGGGACGAAATGTATTGATTACTCTTTTTTCATTGTGAAATAAGTCATTCCACTTTCTTTTTCAGGTTTTGGCATTTGACATTTTTTTAGGGTATTCCAACTTTATGTGCTTTAATTCAGAAAAGAGAATGGGATCACTATTTTTGAATTTGAAATTATGTTTACCTGCATATTCTTGTTGGAATTTGAAATTTTGTTTGATTTTGATTCAAATTTCTTTCGGAGCATTCAGGGAAAGCTTTTGTGTAGTGTGCAATGGGTGAAAGGGCAAAGCGCTTTCGTTCCCACTGGGACGATGGGGACAACAAGAACCAGAAGAGGAGGGCAGATAGGGAAAGAGACATAGATGACAAGGGTAATGACAATCTTATAGTGTATAGGATTCTGTGCCCTGATGGAATCATTGGAAGTGTGATCGGAAAGAATGGAAAAGTTATAAATTCCATACGACAAGAGACTGGAGCAAAGGTCAAGGTGGTGGACCCGTTTCCGGGTGCTAGAGATAGAGTTATCATAGTTTATTGCTATGTCAAGGAGAAGGAAGATGTTGAGGTTGATGAGGAACTCAACGATAACGAACCTATCTGTGCTGCTCAAGATGCACTCCTCAAAGTGCACGCAGCAATAGCAAAAGCTGTGGCAAATCTTAGGGAATCTGACAAAAAGAAGAAAGATGTAGATAAGGAAGAGTGTCAGCTTCTTGTTCCATCTAGCCAATCTGCTAATATTATTGGGAAATCCGGTGCCACCATTAAGAAATTAAGGAGCAAGACAAGGACAAATATCAAGGTTACTGCCAAGGATGCCAGCGATCCAACTCATTCTTGTGCCTTGGAGTTTGACAATATTGTTCTGGTTAGTTGTGAATTTACAATCGTTCTATACTGTGGTGTATATTTTATTGAAACTAGTACCATAGGTAATGAATCTAAATGGGAAACAATCTTTCTAAAAGTAGTGCTTTGTTCTTTATCAGGATCATTACTGTGTGCAGTGGCATAATTTTATATGTCTTCTATTGTAAAATGTGACGCATATTTTTACTTGTGATAGATATCTGGTGATTCAGAGGGAGTGAAGAAAGCTCTCTTTGCCATTTGTGCCATTATGTACAAGTTTACACCCAAGGAAAATATTCCACTCGCAACTTCTGTACCAGAAGCGTTGCCAAGCATCATCATCCCTTCAGATGTTCCCATATATCCTGCCACTGGACTCTATCCAAGCGTCGATCCAATCGTCTCTTCAAGATCTGTTCCTTCCATTCTGGGTCCTAGGCATGTACCAGATATTCCGTATATGCTGACGCGGGTAGCACTTTGTCAGTTTATTCATCCGCATTTCAAATGGGTTCTGGGTCTGGTGGAGTGTCGCGATCTGAGGAGTTAAGCATAAAAGTTTTGTGTCCTTCTACCAAGATCGGGCGTGTTATTGGCAAGGGAGGAAGTTCCATTAAGAGTATAAGGCAGGATAGTGGTGCTCGTGTTGAGGTTGAGGACCCCAAGGCCAACCATAATGATTGTGTCATCACCGTGATCTCAACCGAGGTATTTCCATAATCTCCTTTGCCTTTCGTTTTTGGCATACTGCAATTAATCAAGAAGTGAGGAATGGTAGAAGCTTTCTGAGCCTCTATATCCTTTTTTGTCATGATATTGGTTTATCTATTGTGTCAATATCATATTCAGAACCTCATTTAAGGGCCCAGTTTTTTCCAATTTTCTTTGGTTATCTTGCATTTCCTTCTAAATATTAATTTGCCAAGATTCACTAAAATTTACCCAAAAAAGATTTTCTTAATTTTCCACTTCCACTTGTATTAATCATTTGCAACATGTCTCTTGTGCAGTCGTTGGATGATATGAAATCCATGGCAGTTGAAGCAGTGTTGCTGCTTCAAGGAAAGATAAACGATGAAGATGTGAACACTGTAACTATGCGGCTCCTTGTTCCGTCTAAGCTCATTGGGTCTATCATTGGGAGAAGTGGTTCAATCATAAATGAAATTCGGAAGAGAACCAAAGCGGATATAAGGATCTCCAAAGGCGAGAAGCCTAAGTGTGCCAATGACGGTGATGAACTTGTCGAGGTCTGTACCGTTTGTCACATATTCTTGTTATTGAACATTGTCTCATGAATTATTGCCTTTTTTGCTGAATTTCATGTTACTCTCATAGGTTGTTGGAGAAGTTGATAGTCTGAGAGATGCGCTTATTCAGATAGTCTTGAGGCTTCGAGATGGTGTTTTAAAGGATAGAGAAGGTGGCCGCGATTCTTCTTCTGCTGCAGATCCTTTATACTTTGGTGGTGCCGATCTTTCGGTTCCCTCTGTTTTACCGAGTGTTTCTCCAGCTGCTCACATGGGTTATGAGCACAGGGCCAAAACTGGGAGTGCGGTGGACTTGCTTCCATCCAGCACCTATGGATATGGGTCCCTTTCGGTATGCTTCTTTTGCCTTTTGTAAATGCTATTTCTTCATGGACCTGGATCAGGGGGTAGAAATAAAGAAAGAGAAACAGTTCAAGCATAATGGTTTCCAGGTCTTTCCTTAATTGGAGATTTCTGCTTTTTCAGTAGTAAACAATAAGATACGATGTATTGCAAAATATGAAGTAGGCAATTGTTCCTTTTACTTTGGGAATGGTTGTTTGCCATCCATGATCCATCATGATTTTGTTGTCTCATCGTCTTCAATATTGTCAGTGTCATGTTCATTTATATATTTCATCCCATTGGGGTTCTTTATATCAAGAGCTTGTAATGGCAAGGCGCACAAAAACATTTTGATCTTCACAATTCAATTGTAAAGAAAATTTGGAAGGACTATGTTGTAACAAGTTATGATTACCCTCTAAGAAAGTTGCTGATGATCCATTGAGAGGTTTGCTAAATAATAGTAATGCCAGCCGCTTACTCCTCACGGATTGCATTTCTAACTATTCGAACCCAAGACCTCTACCTTATGAGGTGCTTAAGTTGAATGCGGGTACCAATTGGACAAAAAAATGCGCGTTTGTATTTTTAACGACCGGGATCTCTCTTCTCAAGATCTTGTGCCAACCGTCCGCTTTGGGAGAGCACGTGCCTATGGTACCAACATTGAACTTAAGTGTTTCAAGGTCTTAGGTTCGAATTGCTAGGAACGCGAAAGAAATTCTCGAGGGATAAGATGGACACAGACTCTCCCAAAGCGGACAATACTGAGATGAGTACGGTTGGGGCAAAATCCCGAGAAGAGGGATCCCGGTCATTACACATGTTGTCAAATTACTTTTTATGCAAATTTTGCTTGTGCTCTGGACCGCTAGATGCTACTTTTATATATTTGTTCTGTTTAAGATCTTCAATTTTTAATGTGAAAAAAATTTGAACCCTTTATTTCTTTATTCCACAATCTGTTCCTTTCCTGTAACCTTGTTTTTTCTTTTTGTAAAGATGAGAGAAAATGGCTATGGATCGCTATCGTCACATTCATCATCATTTTATGGAGGGTTAGTCTTTTATGTCATGAATTTATTTATTGGCATTAATCTTCCTGAAGTCTATAGAGCGGATCTATGATTGTATCTTTGCCATATTAAACAGATCGCCTCTTCCATCAACTCTGGAAATTATTGTCCCTGCACATGCAGTTGGTAAAGTCATGGGCAAAGGTGGCACAAATTTGGAGAATATCAGGAAGGTTAGTATTTTCTATTCGCTGGGCAACTACATTATCTTTTATTTTTCCACCATGTTTGTAGGTGGGGAAATAACATTAGATAGTTGATAATAGTTCTCTCATAGTTTGGTGTCAATACTGGAAAAAGAAAGAAGAAGACCGTATGCTTATTGGGCCCATAAGTTACCATTTTGATTGAATCAGTATTTTCTCCTATTTTTAAAAACCAAACTAGAGAAGTAATCTCCACTCCTTTCTTTATTTTCGTCCTTTTTTTCACAACTAAAGTTAAGCATATCATTATATTGGTTGCAGGATTACCTACATAACTAATAGGGTAAACTATTTCTTCAGTGGTCCACGACTGCCAATTTGGTAAACTTGCAAATTAACTTTGTGGGTATGCAACATGCAGTTGGCAGTGTGGATCATTGCATATGAATATCACATATTACAGGAACTTGCATTCTTACATGCACTTATTGTCTTCCAGATATCTGGAGCAGCGATAGAGTTTTTAGATTCCAAATCCTCCCGAGGCGATCCTGTGGCTCTAATATCAGGCACACCTGAGCAGAAGCGTGCGGCTGAAAACTTGATTCAGGCATTCATAATGGCTACCTAATTTTTGACGATACTTCCCACCTATTGAGTATTGGGTTCCTTCTTCAAACAGTTCTCCTCTCTAGCTCCTTTAGGTTTCCACAATGGAGTTGGAGTACTGTATTTATGGGCTTCTACTGCAATCCTGTTTCTTCTTTAGGAAACCTAATGAAGATGCTTCTGGAAGTTGAATAGAGTGTTCTCCTTCCAGCAATGTAGGTTCTACCTGCATTTCATGATAGGATCTGTTCATTTTTTGTGGCTTTAGAAGTTAATGAGATAATTTCTTTCCTTTCACAGTGTTACTTTGATTATATCTTTCGTTCTTCTTATTCCAACATTGCCATCTCAATGAATTTGACGTTGAGTTTATTTTCGAACTCATAAAACATTAATCTTCCATTTTTCCCATTCCTTCCTCTATCTTTCGGCTGCTTTTATGGTATTGATGATGCATATGTACTTGGCCAAGATCTCTTCCTTGGCTGCCCTTCATGCTGTTATAAATCAGAGACGCAAGATCAAATGACAACCCTCTAATGAACCAGATTGCTTTGAGAATTATCTCCCATCTATTTGAATGTTCTTGCTTGATAAGTATTTATCACTAGCTTAGTCCTGAACCTGAAATTTGTGCAAGCGCCATTTTGTTTGAGCGCTGACCATGATTTTCTGAGACCATGTACTCCTTGATACTCTGACTTCATTGCCCTTTATTATATTTCTTTCATGCCCTTCATCCAACAATTCCAAGTTTTATTTCTCTTATGATTTCCTAGAACTCCTCCACCGTGATCGCACATAAAACTCTACATATGATTTTTTTATTCTCACATGCCTTCTAAAGTCCAAGATAATTTATTGGATATCCTCGCTATATTTTGTAAACAATTTTTGAAGCCTTCATTTAAATGTATGCTTGTCGACGTACTGTGAGATGAATACACCTAAATTGGAACTCTTGGGCTTTGATAAGTAGTAGTGATATGGTTTGGAACATTGGGTAACCTCACTGTCAAATCCTCATTTTCTTCAGGTCCATCACGGCTATTGATCTGAATGATACCAAGGGGGTTCTGTTATCAGTTCTTACACTCCTGCTACTAGCATCCTATGTATCTCTAAACTAACGAAGTTCTTTTTTCCCATTTAGTTTTTCCCCATAAATTGATAATGGCATTACAATACATTCAAGAACTTGCTGATAGCTTCTGCTTTTAAGTTTTACCTCCACACTATACTATGATCCTATTTGTTAGGCGAATTGTGGATCTCTTCTTCGAGTATTTGTAGCTTGATATTGTCGTCTGTCACTAACTCTATATTGTCAATCCACTTTGGTATATCCTAAGCTGTCATTTTTGTCCCTCCTGTAGAAATGTTTTAGTTATCCATGTTTGATGAACAACACTTATAATAGCAGAACTGCTACATGGCATCTAAAACTAGGTACACCCCGAGTTTTTGGGTCCATTACTTCTTCTGTTGTATGGTTTATTTTATTTCTTCCCTTGTTTCCCCCATCCCGTTCTTGTGATCTCTGGGTGTGGTGGGGGTTGGTATAGTTTCAAAGAGCATATGGATTGACACGAGTGTTTCAGGTTTAGTATGAATATGGTAATGCAGTTCTATTAAGGAAATGATACTGTTTCTTGCCGGTGTTTCCTTTCAGATTTTGTTAACAAAGCTACGCAAGGCGCACAAGACAGCTGATCATCTATATTGTCACGGTGTCAACATATCGGGACTACCCCTGTTCTAAATGTTACTCTGCATGCCAGTCTAGTTTTCATTTCTGTGTGGTTGATGTTATCCATCATGTACCAGGTGAATGTTTTTATCGTGTCATTCCTCTCTCATCCATCGGATCATGTGCTCACTGAACTTTTACAGTCAGTGCACTAGTAAATTCCAATGTTATTAGTTTGGAATCAGATCGGTTTTTACCTTGCTTTAGCCTGCTTAATCAGTTGGTGTAGCTGTTATGACGAGTGATATAGGATTTCGAATGCTTCGAGCTGCTCCAGGTGTAGAACTCTGAACTCGAGGAGTTATATCGGTAGTGCCTTAAGGGGGAATTGTGTATGACATGATTTATATTTACAAGGAACTCTATCATGAGGTTGTGAAGGTATTTTGTTTGCTTTTAAGCACGTTTGTAGCTAGAGATGCAAGTGTATTTTGATTGATACCTTCACATTGTAAATGCCTTGACTTTTATTGTCAATTGTTGATCATTCTCCTGCTTGTCTTTTTCTTAATTTATCTTTCACCCTCGACTCTCCCTATTTCTCCAATCAAATATTACCTCATTTGACTTGTTTTAGCTAATTTAATCTTCTCATTGGAGAAAATTTCATTGAGTTAGAAATTGGAATCATTTTGACCCTCTTTCCCAATCCATGTTATTTTGTATCCATTCACCAAGAAAAAATAAAAAAACTGAGATAGAAAATAATTAAGCATAAACACAAAACAAAAAAAGGTGTCCAAATCTCCACCATTTTCCTTGTCATCTCCTTCATCCCACAAAGCTGACTGATAATTGTCAGGCTTATATAAATATCTACAGACAGAGATACATACAGTGTATTCAGTTTAGTTTGTACAGATGGGTTGTATGGTTTGATCTGAGCAAAAAAATTCACCCAGAAACGATCGATGACTTTGATAGGCTACCTGATTCTCTTTTCCTCTTGATCTTTAACAATATTGGTGATGTCAAGGTGTTGGATCAATGCTGGGTGGTTTTGAGGTGCTTCCAATCTCTGGTTCACTTGGTCGACAATGTCGTCGTCCTTGTGGATTGTGTCATTTCCGATAATTCTTCATCTTCCTCCTCCGCCGTTTCCGCTTCCGCGAAGTCCCGCTATCCCATTTCCTCCTTTTTGCGGTTCTTGTTTTCGGGCCTCTTCAAACCCTTCCATTCCCACACCCAGCTTGTCTCGACATTCCTCCAACGCTGGAGGTTTGGACTATGGTTCTGATCAGAATAGCGTGCTGACCCACCATTACCCTACTCAACTTTTGAAATTTTTTAAGGAAATCAAGCGCCTCAGAAAAGAATTTCATGGTAGAGAGCTTGGGATTGACAACGGTGATTTGATTAAGTGGACGGCAGATTTTGGGTCCACCCTAGATAATTGTGTCATTCTTGGAGTCTCCACAAACAAGAGTGTTCCAGTGCTTGCAATGTCAATGATAATGGAGATGATATAGCAACTGAGAACGATAATGGGAGCATACCCAAACCATTTTACACTAGTGGAGGATTGAAATTACGTGTTGTGGCAAGCTTCTAAGAGGACTTTGGTTCCATCTCTCAACTTGCGGCTGTCGGACGCTTCACGTTTGGATTTACCCAATGGGATGGTCTTGTAAGGGACTTTGGATCAGGCCCGGTGAACAGCCAAAGAAGGAGGTGATGGGGTCAGAAGGAAATTGGGTTGCCTCAAAACTAGAGGAGCAATTTGGGATTGCAGCGAGGATGTTGGTGAAATGGAGGACTTATTGTCTGAAAATGAACTCGTTCTGAGATGGGATTCAATAAGGAACGGATTATGAATGTATTAGGTAAATATTCCAAGTCTGTGTGTAAAAATCTCAGTATAATTGTTGTCTATAATGTGTGCATTCCACAAATATCTTTAGATATATTTGTTTGTATTGCTGCTAGTTGTCTGTACTCTTTGTTGCTGATGATAGATGCAGGTGCTTTGGGGGAAGAAGTATGGTCATGATAAAGAGGTTCGGAAATATGCAGGATGGTGGAGCCTTATTAATCCGTGTGCATGTGATGATGATACCACTACGATCCTCAATATTTTTCATCGACTAACCAGTGCTGAATTTGCTGAAGTTGGCTGGCATTTTCTCTGTGGGCTATTTGGGGAGGTCGTGACAGTGAATTGCATGGTGGTAGTGTACAATCAAAGGAGAGAATTGTTGCAGGGCTACTAGTCTGCTACACATCTGGAGCCCAATTGAGGATGGCGCAACTCTTAGCACCACACCACAGCCGCAATCCTGGCTTGTTCCTCCGGCTGGAACCTAGAAATTAAATTGTGATGCAGCAGTTTAGAATGGCAAGAATTTGACCATAGGGAGTGGTGGTAGCAACACACTCGCGGACTATCTTGGGTCAGTTTGGGCCAGAGGACGCCGAAGCCTTGACTGTTAGAGAGGGTCTGTCCAGCATAGTCACTAGGATTAATGATTGATGCTTTCGAGTTCAAAGCCTTCAAGGGGATTTATATCGCAATTTTATTTGATGTTGTAACTTTACTATCAAAGGTTCCCTGGCTCTTGTTCCTAAATTTAGAGGGTGTATTCAATTAAAATTTTTGAAAATTTTTATAGACTTTTATAGGTGGATGGTTTTTGTAGAATTTATGGATTTTAAGTGACTTTTATGGATTTGTTAGAAATTGATAAAAGTTTTCCTTAAACTTATGTAAATTTTTATTAAAGACTTCTATAAATTTTCATTTATTTTTTTAAAAATGCTAAGCTAAATTTCTATATACTATAATATTATTTAAATAACTTCTCCTATATGTAAATTACCTACAACACATGTAATTAAGAATTCAAAGTAATAAATTATATTTCTCATGTCGATAAAAATATTTATTAACAAATATAAAAAAAATTTAGGTCACCTCAATTAAATTAACAAATAATATAAATCTAAAAAAGAATTAATAACATTTTAGTAATGTTCAATAAAAAAAATATCAAAATACAACAGAAAATTTTCCAGTATAATGCCAAACTATTGTCGAAAAATTTGACTTCCATTAAAATATTAATCAAAATATTGCAAATTTATCACGTAAAATATCCTCAATTTTTGACACAAGACAATGTACTATGATATTAAAGTTTTGATTACTGCAAATTCTATATACAATTGCATATAAATTATTGAGTACAACAAATTCTTATTTGAATAAAAGCGATATGAACAAACCCTAGAAGTGAAAGAAAATAAGTGTTTTTATTTTGGGGCTTTGGATTCTTCACAAATCTCACGGTAGGCCGGAGATTTTTTTTTAGATATTTTATTTATACTTTTCACTAAAAAGTCTCCAGAAGTCTCCAGAAATCTGGTAAGAGAATCCCTAGAAGTCCTCAATTTGAATAGACTTATAGAGACTCCTACAAAGATTTAATTGAATACTCCGTGACTTTTAAAGACTTTTTAAAGTCTCTAAAAATTTTAATTGAATACACCAATAATTTTAGTGAATCTTAAAAAGTCTACATTGAATACTCCAGAACTTTTAAATACTTAAAAGTCTCAATTTAAATATACTCCCTTAACCTATTATCTATGTTGGTTTTAATACGATGTTGTGCCACCCATCTCGTCTAAAAAGTTAGAGAAGGACATTGATTTATTTGAATTGATGTCTTTACAGTATTTCAATTGTTTCGGCTGTGGAAACCAACATCTGGTGAGTACCTAAAAACTTGGATTGTAAATTTCTTGAAGCCAAATAATGCCAGTATCATATAGCAAGTGCAATGTCATTTAGGCTCGAGACAAGGCCCTGCATTCATTGCAATCAAGATGCATACAATTTTAAGCAACAATAAATATGGCAATTCCACCAGCTTTCCTTCAAAAAAACTGTGCAATCTGTGTATCAAGTATCAACAACACTATTAATTGGTTCTTTAGAGTTGCATTGAATACTCGATGTTGTTTACTTTATTTCCACTAAAGATGTATGTGTCGGTAAAGGATATATTTCCACTGTTTCAGAAAAGTTTGTCTTGCGTTTTCCTGTTATGGCTACTGAATTTGCACAATAAAGTCAGCTATATGTGTAGTACATGACGATGTGACTCCCGCACTTGACGGGATAAGTAAATGTGAGTATTGAATCTTGTCGTGTGTGTGCAAGTGCCCTTCAAGGCATAGTGTGAGAGTACCAACTTAGTAAAAATATAAATCATTTTTTAAAAACGTAATATTTCTTTCATGATTTTTGGGTGCAATTTTTTAAAATTACAAAATCGGATGAAGGCTTAAGGTAATGATTTCAATTGGGTTGGATGATAAATGTTTGAGTTGTTGGAAGATAAATTGGTAATTCACTCAGTCACCATACTTATAAGTTAAGATAAGTTGAATGGATTTAACTTATAACTTATTTTGATTTGAGCTAAAATTTAAGCCATCTCAGAATTTAACAAGCATATTTGGATAGGATTTGGGCATATAAGCTAGTTTGACCAGCTTATAAACCCAGCCAACCATGCTGAAAGTAAAAAACTTAATTTAAGACAACCTGTTATTCTTTTATATTAGATATTAATTAATGCACATTTCTAGAAAATTTCTAGTCTTAAAAGATAAAATGACAACGTATAGAGAAGTTTCAAATTCAGAGTACACAATGTAAAATATTGTATGAAGTTCTAACTTTTTTTTGGTTTTGTAGTTAATATTACATAATGCTCCAAAAATATTAGATATTTTGATAGAAGAGCCTCGAGAGGTACTCTCTACCTTGTGATTAAAATCGATCATCATCATCTATATTAAGAAGATGGGTCTATAAATCTTGCAAACAAATAGACCCACTGTAAAAAGTTCTTACTTTATATATAAAATTTTCAAAAAATTATAGGCTGAATCATTTTGGATGTTTAAAATTACCTGATGTTGACATAATTGACTACTGAAATCAATCTATCATTTAAATTTTTACAAACTCAATGTCAAAGTCTTTTTTTGTTCTTATCAAACATAGAATCCACATGTTTTTGCAAGAATTCTATGAACAAAGTCAGGTTTTGCTATTTAGATTAGGCAATAGTATCACATTCGAGGCTTGACCAATTTCTTGATTATTGTACTCTACACTATAATAATTGTTTTATGTCACATAACACATTGCACAAAAGGTCTCTTATAGAATCAAGGCAACATCAACTGTGTTGTATTTTAGATGATGGTTTATCCTTGAACTCCTCTAATCCCTCTTAAATCAGTAAAAATATGAATATATATAATAAAAATATAAATATAAGAATGCATCATATTGTTGTCTTGTAACTTTCTCTATGTATATATGAAGACACGCATATACATGCATATTTAGTCTAGAACATTCTGGAGTTTTGAAATGAAGTTCATCTAGCTATATAATCCTAATTAGAAAGAGATTCAATCCAACAAATTTTTATTTATATTACAATCTTGAAATGGCTCGGAACAAACTCAACTTTTCTCTCAAGATTGAAGCTTTCATCATGGTCGTGTAGTCGAAGTTTTTGGAGAGAGATTTCATTATCGTATGTTCCACTCGACTTTGATGATTCTTCATCAGAATATACATTGTTAAAGGAAATCTTAACCTCATCAAACATTGAATAAATGTGTTCTTGTATTGATATTACGATAAGAGATACCCAAGTGAAGAAGGTTGCATGGTTTTATTTGTAACCCATGCCAGCAACAATGAAAAATCACTTAAACAATGTTATGTTACATGCTGGAGAAATTGTCTCAAGATATTGGCGACAAAATAAGCACTTTTGGTTGCGTCATCTTTCATATGCCACTTTGGTGTCATATCGTGCTCTATTTTGATTTCTGTTGTGCAATTTCAATCCCGTAAGTGTACGATTCGTAAACAAGTAATATAGTAGTGAATAGAGTGTCGAACCCATGAGGACTAGATATCAATTTGATCAATTAATTTGTAATTCAAATTCTAACAATATGAAAAACAAAGATTTGATTTTGGTTTGTGATTCTAAAACTAGTTTAATTATTTTAATTAAATTTAAAATATCAATAAACAACTTTAAATGATGAGAACGAATTCAAATTTTTACTAATATTAGGATTTGCGAATCCACCTACACGTTCTATAATCAATTATTCGTTAATCCTTTTAGCAGTTAATTATCCTAGATTAAAAATCGATGATCATATAATAATCAAAAGCCTCTCTCGATGGTCGATCAATTCTATATCGATATGCGAACCTAATTATCTCTAATAAGATTTCGAACATAACAATATACATTTAAATCTCAAGAACACTTAACCGGATTTCACATAGCATAATAATAATCTCTATCTATTATTGGACTCTATGTTATTCAATACCACGTGCTAAGTCTATATTGAATTTCTCGATTTCAATATAGATAACATAATATTCTAATGGTGATCAGACATTAAAACATTAAATAAATTGAATAAGGAATAATTAATCAAGAAGCAATTACCTACTAAAATGGAAAACTTCTAATTAATTAAAAATACAAGGTTTTATCGTTCATCCTAGAAATAAGTAAATTTAGCCGGACATGATTTTATTAATTATTACAATAATTGAATTCATCATGATCTGGAGAAAAAAAACAAAAAGTAAATAAAATCCGTGATCCCGACTCAAGAATCTTCAATCCCGTGTCTTGATCTTCGATTCTTTGTTTGTATCTTATTCCCCAAAATTTGTCGTCCGCGATATGTCTATTATCTAGCTTTTATACTTGTCTCCAAAAATCCTTCAAGACGTGAATTAGGTAGTTGTATTAATTTGGACTTGGTAGTATTTCAATTCTATCAGGAAACTGCCAACTAACTGCTCGTGAAAGCCATGCTATCGCATGGTTCTATGGTTTTAAGTTCTGCAGTTGAAAATGTATACTTGGGATCGCATCCTTGGACAACCATGTGATCGCATGGTTATCTTGGATGCTTTCTTGGATTCTTTTCTTTGATATTTACATGTCAAACCCCTCAAGTATTTTTTCTTAGCAATTAAGTCTCATTTTCTTCTGTTTGCTTTCTTTTTGTCATATCGACATTTGAATTTGATTATTTCCTAAAATAATAAGAAAACAACGCACCATTAAACTGAAAACAATTAATAAGATTCATAATCGTCCTTTTTGTGAGCTCCAATAAATACAAAATTGTACTTATCAATTTCCAAGATCGACTATTAGCTTTTTTAAATAGTTTTTTTTCTTCCAAAGTTTAACAAAATGAATTCTGATCTAACTCAAAACAATAATGGCATGTTTTGAACTATTCCAATTCTTTTATTGTCCAATTACATCATAGCATGTAAAAAGCATCGTACATTTGGTTGAGATAAAAAAAAATTGAGTAGTTAGTAGTGTACTTCAATCAAAAGTTGAGTAATCGATTGAACTATTTTTAATAAAAGTAAAATAAAAACATCGTAAACTTTTAAGTGGAAAAATTTTTGTCTGAAATTGAAATAATTGGATAGGGCCAATTTTTTTTTATCCCAAAGAACATCTTTACTTTTATGAATTATAAATGTGTGGCAATTTTTTAGGGGAAATTGGTGCAAATGGTCCTAACCTCTGTCTTTAGTGTGGAAATTGTCCATACCATTTGCTTTTGACACAAAAAATCTCTAACCTATGTGTTTTGATTCGTAATTGGTCCTTATTTGATAAAAAAAGATAAATATACAATTAGTTTTAATTAGAAAAATTGCAATTAGATTTCTTACCTTTGTAAAAGGTACAAATGGGTCCCATAAAAAACTAAAAGAAATTAACGAGTTTTTTTTCTTCCAAAATTAGTACTTTATTGACCAAATTGATAATATATTAAAAGGTAAATTACATTTATAGTCCTCATTCTTTCAACTTTGTACAATATCATCCACATTCAATTTTATTTACACCTATCATCTCCATCATTTCATTTATTCGCACAAATAGTCTTCAAATAGTTTTTTAACGATTTTGCCCTTGGCTTAAATAAATTAAAATAGATAATAGAAAATTTATTGAAAAAATTACAATTGAGGTCCTAACTTTTTTAAAAGTACAAATTTATCTTGAACTTTTAATTTTTTTTACAGTTTTCACTTAAAATAATAAAAAATGTGCAATCAAATCCTAAACTTTCTAACTTGGTAATTTACCCTAAATCCTAAAACAAGAGTAAATTGCATTCGGAGTTCTAAATCTTTCAAAAAAGTGCAAACCTTAAAATTAATATGTAGTGCGAGATCCTTTCATCTAAATAATTGTTAGTTAACCCAAAAATCACTCATCAACTAAAATTTGACCAATTTTAAAAAAGGTAAAAAGGTATTTCTACATTATTTATTTAAAACAATTAAATTAAAAAAAAAAACAAAACAAAAACAAAAGAGAATTTTAGAAAAGAAAAAAAGTGTCCATCTTCCCCGACACCCCACCCCTAATCCCAACTAGATTGCCAGCGGCCGCCACTCAAATCCACCGCCAACCACCACCAAATATTGTTGATGATACAAAGAGATCTGCATAAAAAATGATCGATCAAAATTCTAGCTAGAGCCAACAATTTTCATTTTCATTTCAATCTCAATGCATCAAAAATTTTGCTTGTTTGCAAGTTTTTCCAATTCTCAATGAGATTAACATCAGCCATTTGTTTTCAAATTAAAATCTTAACCCAAAACCTCCAAAACAAAATCTTTGAAGACTAAATGCCTTGAAATTTTTAAAAACTTGACATTTGACTTTCCAAAAACAAATCTTGCACCTAGAAGAAGCTTCTATATTAGGGCTCCAAAATAGTGTGCCCATAATGTATAATCTAATTTCAATTGGAATTTTTTTTCTTCCTAACTCACAATTACATATGGAGGAATCAGTTTGTGCGAGAATATCCCCATAAACTAAAAGAAGCTTCTTTATCAGGGGCCCAAAATAGTGTGCCCATAAGGTAGGGATTTTATTTTTTTCTTTCCTAACTCACGATTACAACTCTACAAATAAGTTTGTGCGAGTTCAATACTTCTTGGAAGATGATTTGGTGGCGGTCGACGGTGGATTTGGAGGGTGGCGGCCGTCGGTAGTCCGTAAGTTGGGATTTATGGAGTTGGATTTGGGAGTGGAGTGGGGTATTGGGGAAGATAGATATTTTTCTTTTCTTTTTTATTTTTTTTCTTTTTTTCTTTTTCTTTTGTTTTTTCCTTTTTATATTTCAATTATTTTAAATAAATAATATGAAAATATCTTTTTACCCTAGAGTGGAGGTTATTTTATCGTTTTGTTATCATTCAAAAATAAAGAACACATAATGTATAAATTAATTTTTATTAGCATTTTTATGTTTTTAAAAAAAAAAGATTGATTCATTGTTATAAAATTATATACGTCATTTATTTATTTATTTAACTTAAACTTTATTCAAAATTTTCATATTACACATCAATTACATATACTTAAAACACAATAATTTTAGATTTTTCTCTTATGAAAATTTAATTGACATGAGTATAGTGATATATTTAATATGCTAAATTAAATGTTATTTAGGATCCGTTTGATTTCAATTAAAATTTTGATAAAATCTTGAAGTCAAAGTCAACAATTAATTTCAACAACACATTTCATAGGACCCACGACTTTTTACAAATTTTAACCACATATTTCATCAACTTTTTACAAAAAAAAAAAATAATTGATTTAATCAAAATCAAACACACTCTTAATAAAATCCTGTTTGTTTTCACTTTTGATTTTGTTAAAAATCTAAAGTCAAAGTCAACAATTAATTTTAACCACACATTTCATGGTTTCACAATTTTTCAACTACACATATCAACAACTTTTATCAACTTTCAAAAAAAAAATCTTGTTTTAATCAAAATCAAACACGCCCTAAATGTACCGGACCCATTTACACATTTTACAAAGATTAGAAATTCAATTGTAATTTTCTAAAATTAAAACTAAAGGCATATTTATCTTTTTCATCAAAGAAGGGAATTTTGGCATAAATGGTCCCTAACGTATGTGCTTAGTGCGTTTTGGTCCCTAACTTTCATTTTTGGCTATAAGGTCCCTAACATATGCATTTAGTTACAAAACTGGTCCCTATGGATGGAATCCGTCTAATTGTGCCGTTAGTTGGGTGCGTACTTTGGGATTTTGGCACAAATAGTCCCTAACCTTTGTTCTTAGTGTAGAATTGATATCTAACGTTTATTTTTTTTGGCATACATGTCCCTAACCTATGTGTTTTAGTGCGAAATTGGTCCTTATGGGGTTAAAAAGACAAATATGCCCTTAGTTAATTAGAATAAATTGTATGTGAATTTCTAATTATTACAAAATGTGCAAATAGGTCCAATACTTTTATTTTTATAAAAATAAAGAAAACTAATGAATTTTTTTTTTGAATTAACACTTTAGTAATAAAACATGTCAAAAAAATTATTATTTTATTATTAAATAATTGTATTATTTAAAATTTAAAATTTTATTTTATTGTTGTATAAAAATAACTTTGTCACAAACTTGATATTCAAATACTTTTATTTTATTGAGTTATATGTTTATTAACTACAAATATTATAGATCCAACTATATTCTTCATATTTTAATTTATCGTTTTATTTTTGTTTAAAAATAAAATACATAATGTGTAAATTAAATTTTATTAGTATTTTTATATTAAATAAAAATGTAAAAAGGCTAGTTCAAATTATGTAATAATTTTTATTTGATATGTCGTGTAATTGTGAGTATATAATTTTCTCAATGGAGTGTGTATATACTTTTGAGTAATTTTTTTTGAATGCTCATGTTCTAAATTATTTTATTTACCGATTTAATAGTTTGACAAATGACATGATAGCAAGGTGGTAGTGATGATAAAATTAGTATTTTTATTTGCAGATTTTATTTTATTAGTATTTAACATAAAAATACTTGTTACCACCGGATTTCGTTAAAGCATCCACGTCGGCAAGAATCCAGCTAAAGCTTCGTATAGGCCCAAGGTAGGCCTTGTTAGGGCTTCATGGGCCCAACGAGAGCCTCCCAAATTTGTCAAGGCCTTAGATATCCAGCGAGGGCCTCGCGGATACGCTTAAGGCCCGACAACACGTTAGCACCCTCAAGTTAAGTGGGGCGAAGCCCATAAAGGGTCTCGACATTCCCGACCAACTGAGCGTCACCGGGTCTTCGCATTCCCATAATGCATGTGTAATATGATATTTTGGGATAACTAGAGAAGTAATTAAAGATATATTGTGTTTGATTGCCACAAGGACTCTCATAAGGAAACTGAATCCCGATCTCCTAAAGATTAGGTAACGTGATCAACTCAAATAAAGACTGAAATTTTGGAGATTGCCATGACAACCGATTGCCCTTATCTCATAAGGAATGATGATCAAACCAAATATCTAATTGATTATTTTCCTATATCAATTAGAATTCTAGTGCTATAAATACAACGTCTCTGATTATTCCAATGGACGCTCTTTTTACACATTAATTTCACCTCTAAACTCTGTTCAAATCTCTGCTTGCTTGTCTCTCTCACACCCAATTGTTTTTGTTCTCCGTATATTATTCTATATGCCGACAGTTGACTTGATCATCGGAGTACCAACGATTGTCGAACCATTTTTCTCGGTGATCTTGGTACCTAACGGTCGTCCTAGTGTGCGTGTAACATACATGTTGGCGTAAGAGTGATTGGAGATCCACACACGCAGACGGTCTGATTCCGACGTCAACAATACTAATAAAAGTTAATTTACACATTATGTGTTTTATTTTTGAACGAAAATAAAACGATAAAGTAAAATATGAAGAATATAGTTGGATCTCTAATATTTGTAGTTAATAAACATATAACTCAATTAAATAAAAGTATTTGAACATCAAGTTTGTGACAAAGTTATTTTTTTATACAACAATAAAATAAAAGTTTAAATTTTAAATAATACAATTACTTAATAATAAAAATAATAATTTTATTTGACATGTTTATTACTAAAGTGTTAATTCAAAAAAAAAATCATTAGTTTTCTATAATTTTTTATAAAAAACAAAAGTATTGGACCTATTTGCACATTTTGTAATGATTAGGAATCACATATAATTTCTTCTAATTAACTAAGGGCATATTTGTCTTTTATCCCATAAAGACTAATTTCGCTCCAAAACACATAAGTTATAGACATGTATGTCAAAAATAAACGTTAGAGACCAATTCTACATTAAGGACAAATGTTAGAGACCATTTGCGCCAAAATTCCAAAGTATGCACCCAACTAACGACACAATTGAAGCGGATTCCGTCCATAGGTACCGCTTTTGCAACCAAATGCATAGGTTAGAGACCTTCTAGCCAAAAATAAAAAGTTATGGACCAAAATCGCACTAAGTACATACGTTAGGGAACATTTACGTCAAAATTCCTCAAATAAAGACTAATTGCACATCTAAACAAATATTAGAGAGAGAAAAAAATTAGGGACCATTTGTGCCAATTTCCCTTCTTAATTAGTCACATAACAAAAGGAGGGGAAAAGGTAAAAGCTATGTACCCAAGAAAGTAAAAGAAGACGTTAATGTCGGATGTCTTCTATCTCTCGGTCATTTAAAATGTTCTGGGTTATGACCGTCAAACGACGGCGTGTAAAACGCTCCTTGTCGGCCATAACAAACCTCCATGTCTCTTCCATATCTCCACCTCTGCATCACTGCTTGCTCAAATGAACATCTCCAGTTTTCGCATGCATGTTTGTCTGATCATTGTTAATACTTAATACACAGTGGTTAATAAGTGGCAGTGATAAATTGGCTAAAATAAAAAACATACAATTGATCACCAACTGTAGAAAGTCGATCTCACTGTCACGATTCATGCATTATGCATAATGAAAATAAAGTACGTACTGATAAGTAAGTGAGAGAGTGAGATTGTCCCATGCGATTCCTTCTGCTCTCTCTCTTATATTTATATGTATCATGTATCTCCCTCCCTCCCTCACACACACACACGCACTAGATTGAGTGATTCGAAGGGACTTGATCTAATGTCCATAGTAGACATATGGACATTGGAAGATGAAAAAATGTTTGACTTTGACTCCTCCAA
The DNA here is from genome assembly GCA_023638005.1 of Forsythia suspensa. Taxonomy (NCBI): domain Eukaryota; kingdom Viridiplantae; phylum Streptophyta; class Magnoliopsida; order Lamiales; family Oleaceae; genus Forsythia; species Forsythia suspensa. Next base: position 22,420,807 of record CM042663.1, read on the forward strand.
TGCCCACCATAGAAATTACTATTAATCTTATATTTTTTCACACCACTTTAAACCCAAAAGTTAAATTTCAAATAAGCAAACAAAAACCATTGCATTCTTGTAATCACTTAACGATCTACTTAACTCAACACTACGAGCTTGTTTGGTGTAGTTTAAAAGTAGATTTTTATGAGATTTTAAAAAAAGTTAGTGAAATGTGTAGTTAAAAAATTGATAAAAATTGTGAGTTTCATAAAATATGCAGGTTGAAAATGAATTTGAAAAAATTCCAAACATGCTCGTAATGAAGGAATAGGTTCTTAAGAGACACTTTCATTGGCAACGTACCACTTGTGATTAGGAAAATCCTTCTTGAATCTTTAGTAATAGCTCTCTGGAGAATCTCTTGATTAGTGAATCAAGGAATCGTTTAGACAACCCCTTTTCTTATACCAAACGACAAAAAACACCTTAGTTGCCTTCTCCCTTGAGCCTCGTCCCCAGGGGCCCTTTTTGATTTGTATAACTTTTGTTCTTATTTGATATCTGTTTCCTTCCCTTGTGATTAACATAGCTTTTCTCTTCGTTAGGAATTGAATTTCCTCGCTTTTTATATAATTCATCATTCTCAAGCAATTTTGTTGTCACTCATTATGTATGCCTAATAAACATTTTTTTAAATTATATGCATAGGGTGTATTGATAAAAATTGTAGATCTTACTAGATGTATATATAAAAATAATGTTCGATCAATTTATAAATGTTTATAAACATTAACAAACAAGCTAAAGACATATATGATAACTGTATCACAATAAAGTGAAGTTACATCAATATTACAGTCATGAATATCATATAAATGTTTCCATTCAAAGCCAGAGAGCTCCAGCTTCCTTGAGAAGAGGGACAAGGGTGCCATTAATATGGCAAGCCATGACTGTCTCTACGCCACCCAAGAACTTCCCGCCCACAAACACCGCCGGAACCGTCTGTTGCTGGAAGAGCATTCCGTGGATATCGCGGCCGCAAGCGTCGCGATCAAGCTCCACTATGGTCGGGCCAACACCAAGGCCAAAGAGAAGCTGCTTGACCACATGGCACATGCAGCAACCACTGATGGTGAAAACCACCACGGCGTTGCCGGTAACCAAAAGATTGACCTTTTCATATACTGTCTCCATTTTTACCGGCGACACAGATTCTTCAGTACTCCCCATTGATGACTCTTCCACTACCTGCATGTTGGTTTGAATTTTGTGTACAAAACTTTGATGAATGGAATTAAAGTGTGGTTGGGGAGAAAGAAATGGAGCAACAGTATAAATACATGGAAAGTATGAGAAAAAAAGAGTTAGAAAAGGGAAATAAAAGGACAGACATGAACTGTTAGCTGAAATTCTGATGGTCTTGATTTCTCCTACTTTGGGTTATGTATACGAACGAGTACGACCACTTTCTAAATCATACATGTCTTTTTTTTCTATGCATCTTTATTGTTCTACCTGGAAACATAAAGTATCCATCAGATCCAGGACATACTTTAGAGCAAATTATTTGATTATTACGAGCTTATTTGAAAGAGTTTAAAAATAGTTTTTTAAGAGATTTTGATAAAAGGTGATGAAATGTGTGGTTGAAAATGTGTTTAAGAAAGAATAATTTATTTTAAATTTTAACATACGTAAACTTTCATGAGAGATAGAGTCCTCGACTTTGGATAATATTAGACACGAATCATACTTAGTGCTCGTTTTACCGATATTATAAACCAGCTTATAAACCAATATTAGTTTATTTGAGTTGAAATTGTTGACTTTTCAAACTACTTTAACGTAAAATAACAAAATTGTCCTTTAAACTTTGAAATGACATTTTGTTGATTAAGGGTAATATGGTCTTTTCATGGTAAAAGTAAGTTAAAAAGTCAAAAAAATCAGCTGAAATAAACTAATTTTGATTTATAATCCATGTCAAACGGGACCTTAATAACTAAATTCTGAAAGATATTTAATATTTTAAGACTTAACGCACTACTAAAGAACACCAAATCACCAACCGATGTCATTACCTATAGAATCGGCAATGGATCAGCATCGTATACGATGTTAACATTCACCAACGGACTTAGCAATAGAAATTCTATTGGTGAAGATTAATATTTAAAAGTATTCACATAAGGATTTTCCATAGGTAAATCAATTGGTAAAAGTATATAGCAATTACTTACGAAACAACTGTGGGAGAAATAAAATAATTTACCCATTCACCTACGAAATCCGTATGTGAATGTGAAATATGAATATCACTTACCTATGGAATATCCGTTAGGTGAAATAAATTGTTTTCAAAATTTAGACAAAAAACTAACCATTTACTTAAGGAATATGTGTTGGAGAACATGCATATATATTATTTACCTACATATGTAGTTTTGACTTCTTCTTTTTGTATTATTTCTCGAACGGTGAGACAATCTAGTTCTACGTACTTTGTTTGCTTGTGGAATACTGGATTTGAGGATGCTCAACACACAAATCACGCAAAAGGTACCTCAGACAAGTAAGTTCGCAAGTGACAGCTTCCATTATTCGATATTCTGCTTCGGCAGATAGTCGTGACACAATGGATTGTTTTTAACATTTTTAAAAATTAAAGAATTTTCCAAGAATATGCAATAGCCAGTTACTGACCTTCGTGTGAATTGACAACTAGCCCAATCAGCATCACAATAACTTGTGAGTTTTAATGAGCCATGTGAGGAAAATAGAATGCCTTGGCCGGGTGCAAGGTAGGGTCTTCTCGGAAGTTGCATGAATTGGCTAAGAGTGACAAATGAGTATGCGATTTCAGGTCACATAATTGTGAGATAAATCAGTTTTCCAACAAGTATTCGGTATTGCATTGGGTCTTAAAGGGCATCGCCATCTGTTGGGTTAAGTCTCAATGTTTGTTCCATCATAAATTTTGTGGGTTTCGCACCAAGTAAACCGGCTTCTTCCAGTAAGTCCAAAGTATACTTTCTTTGGCAAATGGTGATGCCTAACTTGGATCGAGCAACCTTAAAACCTAGAAAGTATTTCAATGGTCCAAGGTCCTTGATTTTGAAGCATGTACTAAGAAAGTGTTTGAGGTAACAGATTGATGCCTCATCATTCCCTACAATTATCATGTCATCGACATAATTAAAATGGAAGTATAAGATATACTTTCAACTTTGACAAACAAGGAATAATTGGATTTTGACTGTTGAAAAACCAATGTTGGCAGTGGTTGAAGAGAACTTGTTGTTAGAGTGTATTTGTGTACTCTTTGAGAGAAGAAATGAGGGAATGAGTAGATCTGTTAATCTTGAATGGATTATCTGTTGTAAACTCTGATTGTAACCATTTTATTGTTGATATAGTGCAATTGAGGCCGATCTACTATTATAGAGCTTCAAAGACAGAAGTAGGTATCGTACTTGGCCGGAATTGCCTATCCCTAAATGGGACAAACATATTTGGTGTTATTTTTGTTTGATCTGTTGTTTTTCTTTGAAAGATTTAAGTTCTGGTAATTAGAGAATGTTGGATCTAAAAAGTAATAAGCACAACATGTGGTATGTGGTATCATAGCCATGTGATGATCGTTTGATGTTAATCTCATATTTTCCTTATTACTGAGACAATCTCTCAGGCCTATAAGTATCTTTTGCTTATTTTCGTATAGGTAAAAAAAATTTGCTCATAATCTTTTCTTTTTTCATTGAATTGTGTGTTTTACTAATAAAATAAAAATCTATTAAAATACTAGATCTGTGTTTTATGATTTGTACTTTTGTGTTACTTGTTCAAGAAAATAGTATACCACGCCCTTTGTTAATTTTATTATTAAATACTTTTACCCTACATATTCATTGTGAATAATTGTGTTTTTTGATCTAATACTCTAACTGTTGTGATATAAACCCATCACTTGAGACTTTCTGGATTTATCCCTTAATTTGATAACCTGATTCTCACGGGATCCAGAGTTTTTCTTGATTATCAGTTTCTCCCAAGATATACTGTGTAATCTTGAATCTCTGTGAAGTGGTGTTTTTGTGATATTGTAATATTGCTTTGTTGTGTGATATATTTGTGTTAAATCTTTTTTCATTTGTTGATAACTATTATAAAATTGAATATTATGACAATCGCAAGTTTTCATTTAGATTAGTTTAATGGAAAATGTGATTTTGTCATTTTGCAGCAAAAAATGAAAGGTATTTTGAGGGAAAAAAAATTCAATGGCCATTGATAAATCATATGCTGCTATTATGACTGGTGACCAAAAGAAAGAAGCTGATGAACTTTCCTAGACTTTCATTATACTTCATTTGTTTGATTCTTCTATCTTAAGAAAAGTAGTAACTCTTGATGATACTCAAACTTTATGCTGAAACTCTTGAATCAACTTATTTGGAAAAATCCTTCTAAATAAATTGTTTTTGTTGGGAAAAAAAAAAATCGTTTCAAAATTGATCATTCAAAGAGTTTGATGAAAATTTTGATATTTTCAATAAGTTGATTCAAGACAAAAAGAATTGTGGTGATAAAGGTATAGATGAATATAAGATAATTATTCTATTAAACTTTAGGGTAAATTGCAGCTAGTGTCCCCAACGTTTGATTTCATTTGCACTTGTATCCTCATTATTTAATTCTTGGCATCTATCACCCCAACCTTTTATATAATTAGCGACCAATGCCCTTATGTCCTGAGATAATTTGCACCAATGCCCTTATGTGAGGGCATTGGCTGCTAATTATATAGAAGGTGGGGTGATAGATGCCAAGATTTAATAATGAGGATACAAGTGCAAATGAAGTTAAATATTGGGGACACCGGCCGCACTTACCCTAAACTTTATCCCTAAAGTAAAGTTATTAAAAGTGTAATAAAGTATGGTAGGGATGATCTTATTATCGACATTGTTATGAATGTCTTTAGAAGTAAGAATCTAGAACTTAAAATGAAAGGAAACTAGAAATAGTGGTGAATGCTTATTTTTAAAGGCACATCTCAGTATAGGAAGTCTAGTAGTCAAGAAGAAAGTAATTCTAATGGCCATAATAAAAAAAATAAGGAAAATGGTAAATCTAGGTTAAAATCTAAAGCTAATGGTATAAAGTGTTATAACTATGGTAAATTGAGGCATTATATTAAAGATTGTTACAAGTTAAATAATATTTCCCAAAAGAACAAACCACCTAAGCAAAGTAATGTTGCTACAACAAATAATGAAACTCTAGTTGACCCGTGTGTTGTAGTGGTAAAAATTATTTCACTGGCCCAAATATTCCAAAAATATACAACGAGGCTCGTGAATAGGACCATTCGATAAAACGCCACTTTTGGCCCAACTCAAAGATGTCAAATAATCCGAAAACATTATGGGTCGGTCCAAAATCTTTAAAGTTTATCCTCAAATGATTCAGTTATATAATGATAGACTTGACTAAATCTAGACAGATGAGGCTTATCACAAAATCGATCAGAATATAACTGACCATATCTCTACCTAGCTGAAAATCTCGGAGGATCACCACAGATTTCGACTAGACGGTTGTGATATTGCTTCTATAAATACTAAATTTATTAGGTGAAAGGTACGCTCACTTGAAAACATTCAACTTCAACTATTCACTTTCCGCTTAACACTCTCTTATTCATCTCTACAAGCTTCATCGACATGACCGTTGGAGAGTTTTCACCGACACCACACCGTGTCCTCTTGAGACCTTTTAATGATTTTTCTTTCGTAGTTTATTTTTTGAGTTCCACAGGATTGCTGGTGGCCCAATTGATCTGAAATTTTCAATTTTAGAATCTACCGTCTACATATGTAGCCATAAAAATGGAAGAAACTTAAGCCTTGGTGAATTCTGTTTCTTCTAGTGGTCAGTTAGATGGGTGGTTGCTTGAATCTAGATGTAATTTTCATATGATATGAAAATTTGATGTGTTGTGCACCTATACCAAAGTTAACAATGGGATGGTGGTTATGGAAAATAATGTTGCCTATAAAATAATTGGGATATGTAATATTATAGTCAAGTTTGATACTGGTTATGTGTATCTTCTTGATAATGTGAGGCATATACCTGATTTGGCCAAAAATTCATCTTTATTAGATCTCTTGAAGATTCCACTTTGATGGCAAGTTTGGAGATGGTTCATTTAAAATTACTATATGAGCACTCCTTGCAATCAAATGGTATAAGAGAAATAACTTATACTTCACTAAAACAGAGAGAGCTCCTGCAGATTCTGCAATGGCTAACTCTGATAAGGGTGATTGTACTGATCTTTGGCATAAAAGAGCTGCTCATATAAGTAATAGATGACTTAGCTTCTTGCAAAAACAAAGGGATTTTAGAACAGACCAAATAACTAACTTACCTTTATGTGAAACTTGTGTTTTGGGAAAACAACATAGAGTCCAATTTTTTGATTGCTTACATAAAACGTCCTTCATTCTTGAATATGTGCACTTTGATTTATGGGGTTCTTTAAGCACATCCACACATGTAGGAACACAAATATTTTTTTGTCAATATAGATGATTTTTTAAGAAAATGTTGGGTACATTTGTTAAAAACATATATCTAAAACTTTTGACAAATTAAAAATTGGAAAAACTCTTCTTAAAAATCAAACTGGTAAAATCTTGAAATGTTTAACAACATATAATGGACTTGAATTTTGTAATAAAACTTTGATGATTTTTGTAATCATTATGTAATCAAAAGACATACAACAGTCCTTTACATCCCTCAGCAAAATAGAGTTGCTGAGAAGATGAATATGACTCTTCTTGAAATGGTAAGGTTTATGCTAATAAATCTCCAAATATTTTTGGGGTGAAGTTGTGGTTACGGCTTGTTATCTAGTAAACTGATCTCATTCTATCGCCTTTTAAATGGTAAAACCCCTCAAGATATATGGTATGGTAGACCAACCGACTACTCTAATCTAAGAGTATTTGGTTGTCTTTGCATATTTATATAAAAAGATGATAAACTTGATCTTAGATCCAGAAATGTGTTTTCTTAGGGTATCCCAATGGGACTAAAAGGTATAGACATGGGCTAGAAGTCTTGGGGTTTTTAAATCATTATTAGTAGATATGTCATATTTAAAGAAGATGAAATGCCATAAATCACATGATAATCAGACTATTAGTACTGTAAGTCAAATAATGCTAAGAATAACGTGGAGTCTAAAAAGTACATTGATCATATAGAGATCACACCTACTAAGGTGGAGCAGGGACATCCTAATTCATCTCAAATAGATGAATAAGAAGATGACATAAATAAAAACCAAGCTTTAGATGAGGATCAAGATCAGTCTAAAAGTTTAGGCTTGGAAGATTATAATCTAACTAGAAATAGTAGTAAAAGGCTAACTAAATTACCTTTTAGATTGTCTGATTATGATCTTGCTACTTTAGCCATTAACTCTTATGAAGAATTAAATGGGAATGAGCCTAAAACCTAAAACTTTTAGTGAAGCTATCACGAGTGATCATGCTGACCTATTGTGGTCAGCTATGATTGAAAAAATGATTTCTTTATGTAATAATCAGACCTGTGAATTAGTTCCAAATTCTAAGAATAAGTTCATAGTTTATTGTAGATGGATTTATAAAGTTAAGGAAATAATGAAATAGAACCTGTAAGATTTAAAGTTAGACTAGTTGTAAAATATTGTACACTAAAACAATGTATAAGGTATGTATTACAAGAAAAAATTATCCAAAGAATAAAGTACACCACTATAAAAGTCATGTTTGCTTTAGTTGCTCATTCTAATTTAGAAAATGGAAACATGACGCCAAAACTATTTTTTTTCATGGTGAATTTAGAGAAAAATTTATATGAATCAACCATCGGTTTCATTGATAAACACAAATCGATTATGTTTGTTTATTTAAAAAATCTTTATATTGTTGATTCTCACGGGATTGAGTTTTTCTTGATTATCGGTTTCTCAAGAGATATCTTTGTGTAATCTTGAATCTCTACGTGAAGTGGTGTTTTGTGATATTGCAATATTGCTTTGTTGTGTGATATATTTGTGTTAAATCTTTTTCATTTGTTGATAACTATTATAAAATTGAATATTATGACAATCACAAGTTTTCATTTAGATTAGTTTAATGGAAAATGTGATTTTGTCATTTTGCAAACAAAAATGAAAGGTATTTTGAGAAAAAAAAATTCAAAGGCCATTGATAAATCATATGCTACTATTATATTTGGTGACCAAAAGAAAGAAGGCGATGAACTTTCCTAGACTTTCATTATACTTCATTTGTTTGATTCTTCTATCTTAAGAAAAGTAGTAACTCTTGATGATACTCAAACTTTATGCGAAACTCTTGAATCAACTTATTTGGAAAAATCCCTTCTAAATAAATTGTTTTTGTTGGGAAAAAAAATCAGTTTCAAAATTGATCATTCAAAGAGTTTGATGAAAATTTTGATATTTTCAATAAGTTGATCCAAGACAAAAAAGAATTGTGGTGATAAAGGTATAGATGAATATAAGATAATTATTCTATTAAACTCTATCCCTGAAGTAAAGTTATTAAAAGTGTAATAAAGTATGGTAGGGATGATCTTATTATCGACATTGTTATGAATGTCTTTAGAAGTAAGAATCTAGAACTTAAAAATGAAAGGGAAACTAGAAATAGTGGTGAATGCTTATTTTTTAAAGGCACATCTCAGTATAGGAAGTCTAGTAGTCAAGAAGAAAGTAATTCTAATGGCCATAATAAAAAAATAAGGAAAATGGTAAATCTAGGTTAAAATCTAAAGCTAATGGTATAAAGTGTTATAACTATGGTAAATTGAGGCATTATATTAAAGATTGTTACAAGTTAAATAATATTTCCCAAAAGAACAAACCACCTAAGCAAAGTAATGTTGCTACAACAAATAATGAAACTCTAGTTGACACTGTGTGTTGTAGTGGTAAAATTATTTCAATCGGCCCAAATAATCCAAAAATATACAACGAGGCTCGTGAATAGGACCATTCGATAAAAACGCCACTTTTGGCCCAACTCAAAGATGTCAAATAACCCGAAAACATTATGGGTTGGTCCAAAATCTTTAAAGTTTATCCTCAAATGATTCGGTTATATAATGATAGACTTGACTAAATCTAGATGGATGAGGCTTATCACAAAATCGATGAGAATATAACTGATCATATCTCTACCTAGCTGAAAATCTCGGAGGATCACCACCGATTTCAACTAGACGGTTGTGATATTGCTTCTATAAATACTAAATTTATTAGGTGAAAGGTACTTTCACTTAAAAACATTCAACTTCAACTATTCACTTTTCGTTTAACACTCTCTTATTCATCTCTACAAGCTTACTGACATGACCGTTGGAGAGTTTTCAGCCGACACCACACCGGTATCCTCTTGCGACCCTTTAACGATTTTTCTTTCATAGTTTATTTTTTGAGTTCCACAGAGTTTTTGGTGGCCCAATTGATCCAAAATTTTCAATTTTAGAATCTACCGTCTACATATGTAGCCATAAAATGGAAGAAACTTAAGCCTTGGAGAATTTCGCTTTTCTTCTAGTGGTCGATTAGATGGGTGGTTGCTTGATCTAGATGTACTTTTCATATGATATGAAAATTTGATGTGTTGTGCACCTATACCAAAGTTAACAATGGGATGGTGGTTATGGAAAATAATGTTGCTCATAAAATAATTGGGATATGTAAAATTATAGTCAAGTTTGATCATTGGTTTGTGTATCTTCTTGATAATGTGAGGCATATACCGATTTGGCAAAAATTCATCTCTATTAGATATCTTGAAGATTCCACTTTGATGGCAAGTTTGGAGATGATTCATTTAAAATTACTTAATGAGCATTCCTTGCAATCAAATGGTATAAGAGAAATGACTTATACTTCACTAAAAAGAGAGAGAACTCCTGCAGATTCTGCAATGGCTAACTCTGATAAGGGTGATTGTACTGATCTTTGGCATAAAAGAGCTGCTCATATAAGTAATAGATGGCTTAGCATCTTGCAGAAACAAAGGGTTTTTAGAACGGACCAAATAACTAACTTACCTTTATGTGAAACTTGTGATTTGGGAAAACAACATAGAGTCCAATTTTTTGATTGCTTACATAAAACGTCCTTCATTCTTGAATATGTGCACTTTGATTTATGGGGTCCTTCAAGCACATCCACACATGTAGGAACACAAATATTTTTTGTCAATATAGATGATTTTTTAAGAAAATGTTGGGTACATTTGTTAAAACATATATCTAAAACTTTTGACAAATTAAAAATTGGAAAAACTCTTCTTAAAAATCAAACTGGTAAAACCTTGAAATGTTTAACAACAGATAATGGACTTGAATTTTATAATAAAACTTTGATGATTTTTGTAATCATTATGTAATCAAAAGACATACAACAGTCCTTTACATCCCTCAGCAAAATATAGTTGTTGAGAAGATAAATATGACTCTTCTTGAAATGGTAAGGTTTATGCTAACAAGTTCTGGTGTCTCCAAATATTTTTGGGGTGAAGTTGTGGTTACGGCTTGTTATCTAGTAAACAGATCTCATTCTACGACCTTAAATGGTAAAACTTCTGAAGATATGTGGTATGGTAGACCAACTGACTACTCTAATCTAAGAGTATTTGGTTGTGCTGCATAATTATATGAAAAAGATGATAAACTTGATCCTAGATCCGGAAATGTGTTTTCTTAGGGTATCTTGATGGGACTAAAGGGTATAGACTGTGGGCTAGAAGTCTTGGGGTTTTTAAATCATTATTAGTAGATATGTCATATTTAAAGAAGATGAAATGCCATAAATCACATGATAATCAGACTATTAGTAGCAGTAAGTCAAATAATGCTAAGAATAATGTGGAGTCTAAAAAGTATATTGATCATATAGAGATCACACCTACTAAGGTGGAGTAGGGACATCCTAATTCATCTCAAATAGATGAATCAGAAGATGACATAAATAAAAACCAAACCTTTATATGAGGATCAAGATCAGTCTAAAAGTTTAGGCTTGGAAGATTATAATCTAACTAGAAATAGTAGTAAAAGGCTAACTAAATTACCTTTTAGATTGTCTGATTATGATCTTGCTACTTTAGCCATTAACTCTTATGAAAATTAAATGGGAATGAGCCTAAAACCTAAAACCTTTAGTGAAGCTATCATAAGTGATCATCTTGACCTATTGTGGTCAGCTATGATTGAAAAATGATTTCTTTATGTAATAATCAGACCTGTAAATTAGTTCCAAATTATAAGAATAAGTTCATAGTTTATTGTAGATGGATTTATAAAGTTAAGGAAATAATGAAATAGAACCTGTAAGATTTAAAGTTAGACTAGTTGTAAAAGATTTTACACTAAAACAATGTATAAGGTATATATTACAGTAAAAAAAATTATCCAGCAATAAAGTACACCACTATAAAAGTCATGTTTGCTTTAGTTGCTCATTCTAATTTAGAAAATGGAACAACATGATGCCAAAACTATTTTTTTGCATGGTGAATTTAAAGAAAAAATTTATATGAATCAACTATTGGTTTCATTGATAAACACAAATCAGATTATATTTGTTTATTTAAAAAAATCTTTATATTGTTGGAAATAGTCTCATAGGCAATGAAATAAAATGTTTGATTCTTTTATATTATCTTTGGGCTCCACTAGACGTAAGTTTGATCAATGTCTTTATTTTAAATCAGAAATGCCTGATAATATACCTGTGTTTTTATTGTTGTATGTGGATGATTTATTAATAATTAGTTCATGTATTGATATAATTAGTAACATTAAGTCTGCTTTAAGTTCTAAATTTGATATGAATGATCTTGGTAATGCCAAAAAGATTTTAGGAATGGATATTACAAGAGAATGTAAAGTTCTTAAGAAACTCTCAATGCTTGAGGCTAAATATGCGTGTGTTCCTTTAGCTAATCACTTTACACTTAGTAAAGATCAGTGTCCTCAAAGTGATAAAGAATTTGAATACATGAACTAAATGCCTTATTTAATTGTGATAAGTTTTGTAATGTATACAATGGTGTATACCAGACTTGATATTACTTACATTGTGAGCACCTTGAGTATATACATGTCAAATCCAAGGGTTCAACATTAGGAAGCTTTGAAGTGGCTCTTAAAATACCTAAATGGTACTGCTAATGTGGGTTTACTATTCAAACATTGTAGTGAAGGGATAAAACTGAAAAGTTATGTTGATGCAAATTATGCAAATGATAAAAATAGTAGAAACCCCACTACTTCATATGTTTTTACATTGTGTAACTCATGTATTAGCTGAAAGTTTCAATTGCAACATATTGTGGCATTGTTCACAATTGAATTTGAATATGTTGCTGTAACTAAAGCTGTGAAGGAAGCATTATGGTTAAAGGGGTTGTTTTTTGAACTAGATCTATTACATAATTCTATTGTGATTTTTTCTGATAGTCGGTCAGTTATACAATTGTGCAAAAATCATATCTTTCATGACAAAACTAAAGATATTGATGTAAGGCTTCATTTAATTAGAGACGTTGTATCAAAGAAGCTAACGTGTCTGGATAAAATCCCATCTTAGGCAAATCCCTCTAGTATGGGAACTAAACCTATTTCATTAAACAAATTCAAATCATGTTTAAGCTTGCTTAACATTGACCTAAGTTAAAAGTTTGGGTAACTTAAGCAATTTTTTTTTTTTTTTATTGGTTGGGTTATTTTTGTTAATTTTTTGCTTATTTGATTCTAACTTGTTAATGTTTTGTGTTAGGTACCCAGATGCAATGACACAATTCTAAAGAGGTTTATTCGGTTGCACTTGTGGTTGAACATATGGCTCAAGGTGGAGATTACAATGTTGGTGATCCATATGATGGTTTCTGCCTAAAGCAATGTTGGCTCAAAATGCTTGCTATCCACTTTACACACCTAGCCTTTCTTGAAGCACGCCTTTAATTATTTATGTAAACACATTTTTTGTGATGGTGGCTGAAGTTTGTTTTGTCCATTGGATTTTCAGTATCTCATCTTAGCCGTTGGTGTATCATATTTAAGGTTGTTTTCAAGTTAGGATTTTGTGTGTTGTATGCGCAGCTTTCAAATTTTCTCTCTTTCTCTCTTCGTGTTAGTCTCTCTTCTTCTTCATCTTTTTTGAGGGGTGAACTACTTTCTCCCATTAGTCTTGCCACTTAGTGTTGCTACATTAACCATTAGTTGGTTCTTTGTGGTTGGAGTGTATTTGTGTACTCTGTGAGAGAAATAGTGAAGTAGATCTATTAATCCTCAGTAGATTATCCGTTGTATGATTGTAACCATTTTATTGTTTGTTCTAGTACAATCGAGGCTGATCTACAATTGTAGAGCTTCAAAAGCAGAAGTAGGCATCATGTTTGATTGAATTGTCTGTCCCTCCAAAAGAACAAACATATGTGGTGTTATATTTTTTTTAAAGATTTAAGTTTAGGTAATTGGAGAATGTTGGATTAGAAAAGTAATAAGCACAACAACTTAGTAGTGTAAATTTTACTCTAGGAGTGTGAACTTTATCGAAAGACCTACAAAATCGCAAATCATAGTGATTTAGGGATGGTAATGTGGTCAGAGAAGGACGAGAAGGCCCTCTCCGTCCCCTACTTTGTTGGGAATTTTCTTAGAGGTAAAATGGGGTATGAATTAGGGTAAATAGCACAAAAACGTCCCTACCTATTGAGGGTATTGTGGAAAACGTCCCTACCTTCAAAATTTTGGCATTTTCACCATTACCTACTAGATTTCCAAAACAAAACGTCCTTACCTTCAAAATTTTGGCATTTTTCACCCTTACCTCATTGGATTTCAGAAGCGTCCTTGGGTCAAAAATCGACCATTAACTTAGGGGTAAATTAGTCCAACCATTTTTTCACATATATATTACTTCTTTTAAAATTGGAGGCTTCCCATGCAATTTCCAAAATTGCATGGCAGCCCCCGTCCCCAATCGATTCGAGAAATAGGCTGTGGAAAAGAATTTCAAGCGTTTCTTGAAATCGCACCCATGACCATCAAGAAAACAAGCTAGAAGCTTTTCCCTTGTTCACCATTCGACCTATACATACATACATAATCGGCTAATCGCTTGCAGCTTTAAAAAAAACCAGAAAACATGGGTGTGGATTATTACAATATTCTCAAAGTTAACCGCAATGCGAGTGATGATGACTTAAAGAAGCCTACCGCCCGCCTTTGGCCATGATTTGCACCCGGACAAAATGCCAACAAGCTAGAAGCCGAGGCCAAGTTCAAGCAAATTTCCAAGCCTACGACGTTTTTGAGCGACCCGAAAAGCGCCAGATCTACGATCTATATGGCGAGGAGGGCCTCAAGTCCCGCCAAGCTCCACCGCCCAAACAGGCGCCCGAGGTTATGGGAGTAATCGCAGTCGTCTCGACCGAATTTTCGGTTTAATCGGGACTCGATGATATTTTATGAAATTTTTGGGAAAGTAGTAATGGTGTTTATGGTAGTAATGCGAACAATGGTGGTGGCGGTGGGGTAAAGAGAGATGGTTTTTAGGAGTACAACCACGAATGGTGGGACGAGTTATGGAGGTGGGGAAAATTCGGTGGTGGGTGGGGGATTGAGAAAAGGCGCCACACCATGAGATTTAGACGAGGGGCTACCATGCAATTTTGGAAATTGCATGGGAAGCCCCCAATTTTAAAGAAAGAATATATATGTGAAAAAAATGGTTGGACTAATTTACCCCTAAGTTAATACCGATTTTTGGGTGGAAGGGCTTGCGCAGGAACCAAAGAGGTAAGGGTGAAAATGCCAAAATTTTGAAGGTAAGGACGTTTTGTTTTGGAAACCAAAGAGGTAAGGGTGAAAACGCTAAAATTTTGAAGGTAGAGGACGTTTCAATAATTCTCAATAGGTGAGGACGGACGTCTTTATTTACCCTATGAATTAAATATAATTTAAATTTCAAGATATGAATGAATAAATAAAGGGGTTGGGACGGATTCGAAGTGAGGAGCATATTCCCGTCCTCGTGGTTCCCGACATGTTGGGTTTAAAGAGTCACCCAAATTATTCTGGGAGTTTCCACCTGTCCGTTGTTTTTGAAAGATGGAAGCTTGAATAGGAACATTAACCAGCAAAGACCGCCGTTAGTTTCTCTTAAATTTCTACCAATTTCACTCTTCCACGATCCATCACAAATAACGCAAATAAACATTTCAAAATTAAAATCCCTATAATCATTTACTTCTTCTTCGATCCATTCATCTATCTCTCCATCTCTCTATTTTTGGCAGACTCAACCAACGGTGATTTACAGAACTTCCAGTGCCGCAATCGAATGGTTAAATCCGAAACTGAGAACAAAAGGCGCGTGAACCCATGGAAGACTTGGTTTCTTGTTGGCGCTCTCATTGTTCTTCTCTTCGCTGTAGTATTCGTTCCAAGAAATTTTCCCAACACCTCTCTCTTCAATCGCATCAGAAGCTGCTACTGTTCTCAGGTGACTTGATAGTTTCTGGATTTTTTTCCCAATTACAACTCTCAATTTCAGTATTAATTTCCAGCTTTGTTGATCTTTTTTTTTTTCCTGAAAGAAATGGTGGAACAGAAATTGCTGTACTGTTTTATAAATCAAACTGTAAATTTGTGGGATTTTAGGATAAATCTCTTTTGTAATTTAAAGATGCTATTGGCTGCTATTCTATCCAATTGTTTAAGTTTATTATTTTTTTATGGAAAGATTTATCCATTTCTTTCCCTTCTCATAATGGTAGTAAATTGTAACCTACTAATTTGGAATCACGCATGAACTTAGTAACTTCCTTTTGCAAATTGTTTTAACTAAAATATTTTAGACCTAATGATTGCATAATTTGCATTAATGTATTAATTTTCGAAATGTAGAGAAAATAGTAGATTAGCGATGACTTGAAATTTAAAATCTTGAATTTCTATTTCAATGTTTTCGATTGTCGCCTTCTTATCCGTGCAAATATGTATTTGTGCATATAGCAAGGGCTTAAGTATCATGGGATGGTGGAGGACTGCTGTTGTGATTATGAGACTGTAGATCGGATTAATGAGGACGAGTTGCATCCATTGCTCCACAAGATTGTGAAATATCCATTTTTCCGATACTTTAAGGTATGCAATACTAAAATTACTATTGTATGGTTTTAAATTCCGTATCCATCTCTCCTGGTGACTGATCATCTTTCACTGTGGTAGGTCAAGTTGTGGTGCGATTGCCCATTTTGGCCTGATGATGGTATGTGCCGTCTGCGGGACTGCAGTGTATGTGAATGCCCAGAGAATGAGTTTCCCGAAATATTTAAGAAGTCCTCTTCCCATAGCCACTCATCAGATGATATTGTTTGTCAAGAAGGAAAGCCAGAGGCTACTGTTGATCGTACGATAGATACTAAAGCTTTCCGCGGCTGGATAGTAGAAGACAATCCATGGACAAATGATGATGAGACAGATACTGGTGCTTCTTATAACATTTTCCCTTTTTTTTTTTTTTTTTTTTTTTTTTTGTTACTTATATAGTTCCTGCCTCCCCCAGCCCCAACTCAGACAACTTTCTATATCTGAATCCCCTCATTATAAATCTTGCAAAAGTGATCCCATACTTGCATTTGTGATTCTTCTTAACCGTCAACCACTTCTCCCTAGTCTACCTGCTTCTGAAGTTCACAATTTTGTCTGACTGTTATATCTTTAGGAAGTCCATAATACAATCCCATCATCCATTTCTTTTGTCATGATGTGAGATTCTTGTGCTTCAATCTTGAATTAACAGCTTTTGATTTTATTGATTGCAGCTGAAATGACCTATGTAAATCTGCAACTGAATCCTGAACGCTACACTGGCTATACCGGTCCATCTGCTAGAAGAATATGGGATGCTATTTACACAGAGAATTGTCCCAAATGTAAGTCATATATCTTCAGAATTAAAAGTTATTGAAAGAGAAAAAAAGAAATCGTCTTTTTATAAACAAATATTTGAAATGGGAGGGGTTGTGATCATCTTGTCCCAAAAGAAGTAGGAAAAAAAAATTGGTTTGGAGGCTAAAGCTGCTCCAACTTTATCCTTTGGAGGATGAGTTCTAGCCTATGATTTACATCTTACAAAATATTAACGTTCATCCCTACATTGACAAACTTCTTGTGTAAGTTTTCATGTTATAGGGAAGAAAATTTGACTACTATTTAAGTTCGTAGCAAGGCACTTTCCTATTTAACTTTTTTAGATAAAAGTTCATACATTATTAATTGAAGGGGAATTAGTGGCGGGCGTGCTAAAGGAAAATTTTAAATGAAACCATCTTCTCAAGAGGGAGGAAGTTGGAGTACACTTTTTTAATGTTTAATTTGCCTGTGGTTTTATGTCTACTTATTGCTTACATGAGTAGAAATATTTTTCCTGTTTGTATGTGTTTGTTTGTTAGGGTGGGGAAGTGAGTGGGTGGGCGCTTGAATTTCTTTACTGATCATTGACATGCTCTGTAGATCCATCTGGACAGTGCCATGAGAAAAGAATACTATACAAGTTGATATCTGGTCTTCACTCTTCCATTTCAATTCACATAGCCATTGATTACCTGCTTGATGAAAAATCGAACACGGTATTGTCTATTGCATTTAACATGCATGCTTTTGGTTTGTGTTCTATAAATGCCTTGTTTTGGAAATTTCTCGTACATGAACATTCATGCCTGATACAGGATGATACATTCATCCAGTTTGATAGTTAGGAAGATTTGACTCCGTGACTTCTTAATTGATAAAACCTTATAGAAATATGATATTTTTGGGATTGGGACTTGGTTTTAGAATTTGATTCACCGTCTAGCCAGGATTCAGGTTGGAAGCAAAGTTATTGTGCCTTAAAGTTGATTGCTCAATAAAAGATGATTATACATGTGCATTTATATAATAGACTATTTGATCTGTCCATATAATTTTTCCTTTTGTTGTTATGAGCAGTGGGGCCAAAATCTTTCCTTGCTGTGTGATCGGGTTTTGAAATATCCGGAACGTGTCAGAAATTTATATTTCACTTTTCTATTTGTCCTGCGATCAGTGACAAAAGTGAGTGCATTAGCTCTGGAGCTTGTATTTTGGCTCATTTAATTATCTTCTTTTTAATATTCTTCATTGTATACTTTGTAGGCAGCAGATTACTTGGAACAGGCTGACTATGATACTGGTAATCCTTTGGAGGACACGAATACAAAGCTTTTGATGAAGAAGCTGCTGCGTGACAGTAAACTTCAAGCTGCATGCCCAAAACCATTTGATGAAGCTAATTTGTGGAAAGGCCAGAGTGGACCTGAACTGATGCAACAAATTCAGAGACAGTTCAGAAACATAAGGTTTTCTATATATGTTTTTATACATGCATTTTGTGACCTGATTGCTGATATGAAGTATAAACATTTTCAATTTCATGTTTGCATTTTTATTTGCATTATTTGATCTACAGAATCCTGTGGTAGTGATGCCCTGTATTTCACTTTTAAAAACTGCAGCGCGTTGATGGATTGTGTGGGATGTGAAAAGTGTCGTCTTTGGGGAAAGCTACAGGTTCTGGGTCTTGGAACTGCATTGAAAATTTTATTTTCCGTCAATGGCCAGGAGCATTCAGGTCAAACTGTAAGTTCTTCATACTAAAAGGATTTCTTCGAAAGCTCAAATGTGTTATCATTTTTGACATGTCCTTTCTCTGTCGAAACTCTTGATTATGGCTTGAAGTCTCTTGTGCCTAACACTTAGAATGTTCACTGTGTGACTTAATATCTGATCTATGCTTAGTTGTTTGTGACTGACCACTAAATTGGCTTTCAGCTGCATATGCAACGAAATGAAGTGATTGCTTTGATAAACATACTCCATCGGCTCTCGGAGTCTATCAAGTTTGTTCATGAGATGGGACCTTCGGTTGAAAGAATATTTGGGAAACAGATTTCTTCATCTGACCAGATCAGCCGATGACAGAGTACTGTTTCTTCTGTACTCATTAAAACTTGTAACATTTTCGTAGATTTTCTTATTCAGCATGACACTCGGGGAAGTTTCTTCTTTAGGAGTTATTCGCAGAAGTGGGAAACAATTTTCAAGTTCTTAGCCCCAAACCACCGTTGTCACTTCATCGATGCAGGCTGAGAAGCTGGTGAGAATTCAGAACATTAATTACTTTCACCAATGTAAGCTTCTGAATCAGTTTTCCCTTCTTTTGCTTCCGATATCAAGAAAACGTGGATCACAAAATCTTCAATAATTCTAGGGGGAAAACTAAAAATGGAGTAAAACACGCTTTAAATTGTTAATATTGGTATTAAGTCTTGGAGTTTGTTAATTTTGTAAAGAAGAGTATTTCAATTGACTATTTCAAGAACATTAATTAATAAATCTTACAACATGGTATGCATCGATCGTTTGAATTATTTTTGCTCTAAAGCCAGATTAGCTGCTCAAGCTGTGGCACGAACGAAGAATGTTCAAATGTAAACGAACTCCGTAGAAAGTTATGAAAAAATATCGAATTTCAATATAGCAGGATATAATTTGAAAAATTCACCCGATTGAGCACGTCAAGAATAATTTTTCACATTAATTGAATTACTATAACTATTTCCATTGAGTTTGTTGTTATAGAATTAACAGTTATACCTACTTGTTTCATTGATTTTAGATTCTAACTTCTGATTGTCAAACAATCAAAAGATATTTTAAGTGTTTGATAAATTTTAAAGAAAATTGATTAAAAAAAAATTTATAGCATCTAACAGATTTTGAGAATTAGTAAAATTGTAGTTTCTCAAATTTTGTTTTCAGTTTCTTTAGTTATCTATAATCAAAATGCCAATTTTAACTATAATTAATTAAATCAATTTCTTTTCTACTATATGAAGTAAGCTTTTATTTTCTTATTTTATAAATTTTAAGATTTAAGAGATTAATAAAATAACTATAGTGAATATATTATCTTAAAAATATATTTCATAATATTACGTATTGTTACCAAAAAAATAAAATAAATAAATAGTGGTAATATAAATTGATATCATTATGATCAATGATGAATCACTTTTATTTATGAGTTACTAAAATGCTGATTTTGAAATATACATGAAATAAAATTTTACTAAATATTTAACTTATTCTTTTGTTAAATTTTTCTTTTTCTTTTGACATTAGAGCGTCCCAATGCAATTGTAGATTGTATTAAAAAGTGTGCCATATCACCTCCAAAATGTTTATATGGCAAGGAAAAAAAGTGGAAGATATCTAGCACACTGTTTAAATATGGGCGATGTGCTAGACATTCTTTATTTATTTTTTATAATTTATGTCAATCGTTATGTGTGTTAAGCTTCTTTTATTTAATTTTTTATAATTATTTTCATTGGTAGGTGTGTCAATCATCTTTTATTTAATTTTTTTATAATTTATCTATCATTCTCTCTTGTACGATTACAATTTTTCTAATCTATAACTCCATTAGAGATGATATTCTTCCGGGTATATAGTGTATATGGTCTCTAACATTTACCTTCACTGTAGAAATAGTCTCGAACTTTTTTTTTTTAGCACAAACTGTTTTTAACTTATGTGTTTTGATGCAATTGGTCATTATTTGATGAAAAAGACCAATATGCCCTTAGTTTTAATAAGAAAAATTCCAGTTAAATTTCTAATATTTGCCAAAGGTGAATCTGGTGCCATTACTTTTTAATATATAAAAAGTTAAAAGAAACTAATGAGTATTTTTTTTTTTTTTTGGAATCAAGACTTTATTGATCAAATTAATAATATACATAAATTATTTTAAATATTTTATAAACTTATTAAATAACTAAAATTTAAGTTCATAATTACTAACAAACGTGTTAAATAAAATTATTAATTTTATTATTAAGTAATTACATTATTTAAAATTAAAATTTTTACTTTATGGTTATAACAAAAAAACAAAAAACAATACCATCAAATACTTTTATTTTAGGGGAATTTATAATTGTAGTCAAATGCAAAGGTAATTTTAGAGAATGAGGAATAATCTCCTCCACCTAATGGGGAAGATTATTTTGCCCACTGATGTCCAGTAGGTAAAATAATCTCACCTAGTGCCAGTGGGCATAATAATCTCTCCACACTAAGTGGAGGAGATCATTTTCATTTAGAGAATACCAACTTTTAATAACATTTGTAAAAATAGCAACTTTTTAATTGTAAAAAATCATATATACCATTTTCTAAAGATGACAAGTTAACAACACTTGAAATGTTGTTAAATTTATTATTATTATTTTTTTCATTTCTACAATTAAACTATATGTAATAAAAAGAGAAATTGGTGCAAATAGTCTTTAACCTTTGCTCTTAGTACGAAAATGGTTTCACAGAAGTCTATAACCTATGTGTTTTAGTGCGCAATTGATCATTATTTGATGAAAAAGACAAATATGCATTTATTTTAATTAGAAAAAATTACAATTAGATTTCTAACATTTGTCAAATGTGCAAATAAGTCCAATACATTTATTAAATAATATTTAATTTAACATATTAAATATATTACTATAGTTGTGTCAATTAAATTTTTCATAAGAGAAAAATGTATAATTATTGTACTTCAAGTAAATGTAATTGCTATGATGTGAAAAACTTGAATAAAAATTAAACTAAATTAATAACAAAATGACGTTTATAATTTTGTGATATTGAACCAATTTTATTATGTTTTTTTTTTAACGTAAACTAGTTGTAGGACGTGCGATGCACGTAAGGTGGTTCGTAGGATACTTGCATTATTGTATTTTAATTTGTAATGTATACAGATATAAAATAGTCTTCTTCTTACTATAAATCAAACGGAATGGCATGTACTGAACCCTAGTCCTTGGACCAATTTTCACAGACGTGACGTGTCCCTAGAATCAGATTTGATCCAAATTCTCCCCAAGTAGGATTTGAACCTACGACTAATCAGTTTTTTCGACCCACCCTCTTTATTTATTGATTTTGTATCTTTTTTTTAATTAATTTATTTTATTTTCTTTCGAGTATAATTTGCAGCAAATAGTTTAAGAAAATCAGCACTCAACAAATTTAAAATGGATAATGAAAAGACACACTTCTTAAATATAAATATAACAAGCAAACAATTATTTGAACAAACCACAATTTACAATCTAGAAGAACTTGTGGTTGATTGCATAAATGTTTTCAAATTGTGTACTAAGCAAAATAGTAGAAGTTGAGAAATACTGTGAGCATATGTTTGGCAGTGCTGAATTTATTTTTTAAGTGCTTGTATTATAAGTTGTGAGTGAATGTGTGGATAAAAAGTGAGTTGTAAATTGTGGGTCCTAATTTTTTTAACAGAAATTATCATCAAAGACAAAGATAAGATGTAATAATTAATAAGTTGATGATAACAAATGTGATAACAAATAATTAGGGACATGAATGTGAAAATTAGATATTGTTGAGAACTTTAATGTGCATTAAAATGAAGGACAAATATTTTGTCAAACTTTTGTATTTGTTATTTATTTTGTTAATTTAAAAATATGATAAACAAAAAAAATATTTTTACGTCCATTTAATTAATTTTTTGAACAAAAATCATCATAAAAACAAAGATAAGATGTACTAACTAATATGTTGATGATAACAAATGTGATAACAAATAGTTAAGGACATAAATATGAAAATTAGATATTGTTGAGGACTTTAATGTGCATTAAAATGAAGGACAAATATTTTGTCAAACTTATTTTGTTTATTTAAAAATATGATAAACAAAAAAAATATAATTTTCCGCTCCCTTAATTAATTTTTTTAACAGAAATCATCATCAAATACAAATATAAGATGTACTAATTAATAGGTTGATGATAAAAAATGTGATAACAAATAATTATGAACATAAATGTGAAAAATTAGATATTGTTGATGACTTTATTACAATTATAAAATGTGGTGTGGTTAAAAAAAATATTTTTACACTCTCTTAATTAATTTTTTGAATCGAAATCATCATCAAAGACAAAGATAAGATGTACTAATTAATAGGTTGATGACAAAAAATATGATAACAAATAGTTAGGGACATAAATGTGAAAATTAGATATTGTTGAGGACTTTTATTACAATTATATAAAATGTGATGTGGTTAAAAAAAAGTGTGATTTAAATATAATTACCTAAATAAAAAAAGAACAAATAAGGAGAAAAAAAAAAAAAAGAAGGAAGGTAGCCTCATGTTAAGTCGACACGTGGCAAAATAAATAGTAACAAAGTTAGTCTCTTAGATATTGTTGAGGACTTTTATTACAATTATAAAATGTGGTGTGGTTAAAAAAAAATTTTTTTACATCCCCTTAATTTATTTTTGAACAAAAATTATCATCAAAGACAAAGATAAGATGTACTAATTAATATGTTGGTGACAAAAAATGTGATGACAAATAGTTAAGGACATAAATGTAAAAATTAGATATTGTTGAGGACTTTTGTTATAATAATATAAAATGTGGTGTGGTTAAAAAAAAGTGTGGTTTAAATATAATTATCCAAACAATAAAGGAACAAAAAAGAAAAAGAAAAGAAAAATGAAGACAGCCACATGTGAAATCGACACGTGGCAAAATGAATAGTAACAAAGTTAGACTCTTTTATTATAAGTAGAAATACTAATAAAAATTAATTTTACACTATGTATTCTTTATTTTTAAACGATAAAATAAATTATGAAGAATATAGTTAGAGCTCTAATATTTTTAGTTAATAAACGAAAAGCTCAATTAAATAAAAGTATTTGAGGATCAAGTTTTTGACAAAGTTATTTGTCTTTCTATGTTGTAACGATAAAATACAATTTTAAATTTTAAATTTTAAATAATATAATTTCTTAATAATCAAAAATAATTTTATTCAACATGTTTGTTAATAATAGTTATTTTATAATAGCTTGTAAAATATAAAAATAAATTAATAAATTATCAATTTGGTCAATAAAATGTTAATTCAAAAAAAGAAAAAAAAATAACCTCGTCTGTTTCATTTAATTGTTTATAAAATAATAAAAGTATTGGATTCATTTGTAATTTTTACAAATGTTAGAAATCTAATTACAATTTTTTAAATTAAAATTAAGTGCATTTTTGTCTTTTTTATTAAATAAGGACTAATTACACACTAAAATACATATGTTAGGGATTTCTGTGTTAAAAAAACAAATGTTAAAGATCATTTCCGCACCGAAGGCAAATGTTAGAGATTATTTGCACCAATTTTCCTAATAAAAATAAAAAATCGATAGATGAAATGTAGAAATTACGAAGAAAAACAATATTTAAATCTGAAAAAAAAAATCAACAATCAAACTCTCTTATTGGCAGTTGACTGTCGATCAATGGTAATAATTTATTTATTTACTTTTTTTTTTCACAGATTCCACTGCCATTTTTTTTTCCCGAATTTTGATTACCAGCATTGTTGTTTGACGGCCGAAGCAGTGGAACTACCGTTCAACAGGAGCTCAACATACCATTTTCGTTTGCTTTTTTCGCCTTCACATTCTCTTTATTCAATCAAACATTAATTCATGAACCCAATTTCTTTTAATAATTTTTGAGCAATTATATTTATCATATTTTCAGAAAACTTCCTAAACTAATCTAGCGCAACATTTAATGAATTTTTGTTATTTTATAACTCAAATTAATATAGTATTTTTATGTTAAATAAAAACATAATAAAATTGATTGAATGCCATAAATTATTTACAACTTTTATTTATTTATGTATTTTAATTTTTATTGAAATTTTTACTTCAAATAGCAATTACATATACTTAAATCACAATAAATTTACATTTGTTCTCTTATGAAATTTTTTAATTGAGTATAATGATATTTTTAGTACATTAATTAAATATTTTTAAATAAAAGCACCAAACTCATTTGCACCTTTTACAATTGTTATGAATTTAATTGCAATTTGTTTTAATTAAAATTAAGAGCATATTAATATTTTTTTATCAAATAATGATCAATTGCACATCAAAATATATATATATTAAGGATATTCACATTAAAAAAAAATAAAAGTCAACAACTGAAAAAAGGAATTAAAGAATATATGCACCATATTCTCTATTATTTCTGTCTTCATTTTATTTCTTACATGTGCAACAAAGGTAGTGATCTCTTCTCCACAATGGAAAAGAGTTATAAAATCCGCTGAACACTTGTACACTTGTCCAATCTCCACTGAACAAATGTCCAGCGAGTTTTATAAATGGGGAGGAGATTACTAACGTGTTTTATATCTACGTTGCATTGGAGATGCTATTACAGTGATACCATTAATTTGTGATATTTAGAGCATCTTCAATGTAACAATGTCTAGTATATATATGTGGCAAAAGCATTAACATTATATCAACAAATTTCTTCAATGAAACAATGTTTATTGTGCAAATATAGCAAATTATTACTAGCATTTTAGAAAAAAAAAAGAGAGAGAAATATATTGATTAGATAGAAATTATTAAATTAATGATGGACATTGTCAAAAAACTTTTATCATTATTAATTGTGCCACATAAATACTTTTTAGCTATTCGTAAAAAAAAGTACTATATATTGTTCCTAAACATTGTTGCATTTGAGATGGTCTTAGTTATTTACTATTAATATCTAACTAGTGTCGTTATCGTCATTTAACCCCGGTCTTAAACCCTAAACCCCGAATTGTTACAAGGCGAACCAGTGTAGATAACGACAATTGCCCAACTTCTTCTTCGCCGTCGCTGGCCGCAAATTAGAGTTTTACGGACGCCTGAAACTGAAGTAGTGGGTAGAAAGAGACAAAGATAAAGATGACCTTGGTGGCGGGGTCATACGAGCGATTCATATGGGGTTACAGGCTAAAATCCCGAAAAGAACCCCAGACACTTGCCTTAACTCCCCTCTTCTCCTTCCCCTCACATCTCTCCACCATCAAAGCCGTCGCAGTTTCCGGTTCCGCCGCCGTCTCCGGAGGCTACGACGACACCATCAAAATATACGACCTCTCTTCCTCCTCCGAGATCGGTTCCCTCCATCAGTCCTCCGCCATCACCTCCCTCTCCTTCTTCACCCCTCCCTCGCTCCCATCCTTCCCCCGCAATCTCCTCGCCACTGACGCTGACGGTTGTCTCTCCATCTATGATGCCGACCCCTTCGTCCACCTCAAAAGTCTTAAAGTCCACAAGAAAGGAGTCAATTCACTCTCCGTTCACCCCTCTGGTCGATTAGCGTTGACGGTAGGTCACGATGAGTGCTTGGCCATGGTCAATTTGGTCAGAGGCAGGCGCAGTTTTTACTGCAGGTTAAGCAAAGAGTCATCAATTGTGCAATTCAATGAAACTGGCGAAAAATTCTTCATGATAGCCGATGAGAAAATTAGTGTCCACGAGTCCGAGGATGCAAGATTAATTTTTGAGCTGGAAAATGGGAAGAGAGTTCTCTGTGCTGCCAGGGGAACGGTATGATTTCCAGTATTTTGATGTGGGTTTTCTTTAATATTATTTTTGTCATGCTGATTGCAAAATTGCTTTTGGCAGAACGGGATTTTATTTACAGGGGGAGAGGACAGAAGCGTGAAGGCATGGGATACAGCCGGTGGGAAAGTGGCATATAGTATTGAAGATGCACACGCGACCCGTGTCAAAGGCATTGTTGTGTTATCTAAGAGTTGTGGTGATTCCGGGGAGGAGGATCCATACATTGTGGCATCTGCATCGTCAGATGGTGTTATACGCATTTGGGATGTTCGCATGGCTAATAAAGAGAAAACGAGTCCACTGGCGGAGGCTAATACCAGATCCAGGCTCACTTGTCTCGCAGGATCATCTACTAAATGTGAGTCTGCATTTTGTTTGATATGATTTTTCTCTCCTTTAATTCTAAGCTTATTGTTAGATGGTATTTATTTGTGCAGTTAGGCTCCCATTGGTAGGTTTAGTAAACTGACAACTACTCAATACAAAACAGTAAAGGGGTCATTAGGGAGTGGGCTTGTTGGGGTTAATATGAATTGATAGGGTTGAATACTAATTTTTCCATCCGATAAATTTCCCTCATGATAAGTTAAGAATTTCGATTCAGTGGGCTTATGATGCACCAACAGTCATATTTTGAATCTTTTACTGAAAAGATTGGCAGTGGAGAGGCCAAAAGATTGTCAAATTCATGGGGACAAAACTCTTAATATGGTAGATTAAGCTTGTAAATCACGTGTATGTGGAAGAGTTGTTATGCAGTATAAGAAAAGAAAAACACGTATTCCAATATGCTTGATAAGTTTGCATATCCAACTAGTAGATTTACAATATGATCTTCCTCGCACTTGAACATTTCAGGGCAGTTCTGTAGTGCTGTCTCAGCATGTCTCGGTCCTCGATTGAAGTTATGCAGACTCCCAAATTAGAAATAACAGAACCAAATTTGATGGACTAGTATGTCTGAAACTTCCATAGGATTGTGGATAGGCCCAAAAAGTAGGACTTTAATCACGGAATACAGATAAAGACCTTTGAAACTCGTGGAGAAAATGCTTTTGAGTTGGTTGTTTCAGAAGATAAAGCTGAACCAGTACAAAATGAGGATGTTGATAAATTCTTTTGTGACGGGGACAGAGAATCATTTGTGCTGGCTTCTTTTTCCTCTTCATGAATTGTGTCCAGCATCTTTGATGCTCGGTGCCTCATAACATTTACAAACTGTGGTGGTGCTACTTCAGTAATAAATCTAGCAATGCGAGCATTTGCCATTTTCTCTTAGAAGTATTTGGAGAATAATAAGATGGAAGAACAGGTTAAAGAGTGTGTGAAGAGATTGCTGGCTATGTGAACAAGAAGGAACACAGACTGTTTGGAATTTATAGGGGTATGCTTGGGCTGAATTTCAGTAATTGGATGAGATGATAGTTTAATGCTCAGGCTTAAATTAAGTCAGTGGTCCTAATCAAATTCTTAAATGATTTTAAGATGTTTGTGCCGCCTCTTACTTTTTGTATTTATTTGACAACAATGTTTGCTGTTCATGTTGATATGATAGCCTTATTAGTAGGATAGCAGAGGAGTCCAATTAACTTCATTGCTGGGTCCATATGGTGCTGTGTGTCCGAATGGATAGAAAATGCATATCCCTTAAGAGATTTTCTTTTTGTTGGTATCAAAGCTTCCAATTTTGCACTTTCCGGGGTTGGACCGGATGCTGCCTTTAAATGCCAACTGTCAGTTGATAATCCATGAAATGGATCTATCAAGTAATTGTTAGATGGTGAAAAGCAGGTCTGTTTGGCTCACTAAATATAGTGATTTTCAGCAGGAAAATAATAATAATATATATAGTGAATTTCCCTATGCAAAAGCTGGGGGTTTGAATCCTCATAAGATTTCCTTGCATAGATTTTTATTACAAATATATACGCGTGTGTATGTGGTTGGACGTACATAATTAGAATATAGCATTAATTAGAAAACTGTTTGATTTTTCATAAATAAGAAATAACTAGTATCTATTGATTTTCATGCTGAAAATTTCAGTCGCTCTTGTCATATGTGGTAGATAGCCAAATTTAAAAGCCATAAGTTGACCCAACCTGCTTATCATAGCTGAGATCTCTAAAGTGAGCACACTCCGGATTGATAGTCCAATTCCAATTATGAGTCCAGGAGTATCTTACTTCAAGTTTCTCATAAGCTTACTCCAAATATAATATAGCTGAATTTGAATTTCATAGTAAAAAAATAGATAATAAATTTTTTCGTTGAGATTACATAGGAGTCAATTGTTTTATATTTGTATCCTTCCATGCAAACATCACGTAATACAAGCCCAATCTTAGTGTGCTCGGTTTTACTTGAAGTCTTGTTAAAGCTTGAACTTTAGGCTCAAACTCGTCCTAAGATCGATTTAAATTTAGCAAGCCGAGCTTTTGAGTTTTAAACTGGCTCGAACCCATTGGGAGTCCCAATGATAGAGACCCAAACAACTCAGTTTGATACATGATCTATCGAATGCACTTGAATTCTATTCGTGTCGCTAGCAATTTGTAGATGAATTTTAACCTTCTTCTTTTCCCTCTCTCAGCTGTGAAGTGACCGCAAGTTGAAAACTCTAATCAAGATGCAAATCCGGAGGCAGTGGCTAGGGAATCATAATAGCTGTATTATGCTGGGATATTAATATTGATTTTCCTTTTTTACCCTCATTTCTTTTGTTTTTACTAGAGGAACAGAGTGAGCTGTGCATGTATTTTGGGGTTTTGATCTATATCAGTTTTGACAGTCAAAGAAGCATTGTAGTATATAAATTACTAGTTTCATGATGTTTGTAATGGTTCAATGAACAAAAATTTATCACTCAAATCTGTATGAGTTCAATACAGTATCTTGATCTAGATAAAAACAGATCATGGATATATGCAAATTACAGTATGTCATGTTGGAACTGCAGATAATTGGTGCCTGTTTGAGCTTGGTTTTGTTGAATGATTATAAAGACTAGTTGAGTTTCCCACCATGGCTAAGTTAAAGCTTCACTTTTGGATTAATTAGCACTTTGGGATTAAAAGAAAAGCACAAATGAACT
The DNA here is from genome assembly GCA_023638005.1 of Forsythia suspensa. Classification (NCBI taxonomy): domain Eukaryota; kingdom Viridiplantae; phylum Streptophyta; class Magnoliopsida; order Lamiales; family Oleaceae; genus Forsythia; species Forsythia suspensa. The sequence goes on from CM042663.1 coordinate 22,450,548, forward strand.
TAATAGCCAAAAGAGAAAAATAGAACCCTAATTTGTGTGACAAATATTCACTCCGTTCTATAAATATGGATTTACTTTTTTTATTCACCTGTCTTAAATTATATTCTATTTTCTTTGTTGATAATATAGTTAATTTCTTAATTTTTTAAAATGCTCTTATTTAATGTGTATTGTTATCAATAAATATGAATAAGCATTATATTAATATATGAGTATATTAGAAAAAACATAAGTAAAGTTTATTATTCTAATTATAATAATTAACTTTTTTAATGTGTGTAAAAGTAGAAATAAATATATTTTTGTGAGAGAATAATTTATTTAAGAGTCATTATCTCCCCTTGGGGGCAAGAAAATCTTGCCCACCTCAAGCAGGTGGGTATGATTTTCTTGCCGGGTAAGAGATCATTTTCCATTTATTTAAATTCACATAACAACTCTCCTACATGAATAACCTGAATCCTATAGATCAACCGTAACCATTTCTCTACTAAACTCTTAGCTGAGAAAATAATCAGATCTCTTGGGCGCAAGTTCTAATCATCTCTTAAATTTGTCCTTCACCTCTCATGATATACATACATATACATAATACATGTGTGTGTGTGTGTGTGTTTCACAGTTGATCCCCACATTGCCATTTTCTTTCTTGAAATTGTATTGCTTTATTCCACCTTGGGAGCATGCACATGCATATGGATTGAAGGCACGTCCATGGCTTAAATACTGAAAGTTTTGAGAGATGGGAAACCCTTTTGATGCTCGACATATCCGAATGAGCTTATTGTTCTTCACATTATTAACGTAATGTATCTGTTTATCAACAGATACGAGGTTAAAGAAAGCAACACGGGAAGCATGTAGATGACTTTCTTGTTGAAAGAAGCCATTTTGTTGGATCCTTCTTCGGCAATCGTCTCGAGTTTTGGGGCGTTGGAAGGTTTGTAAGGGGAAATCAGAGGAGAAGGTGCAACCTCCACCCAATTGTGCATGCAACTCATTTGCTTTCCCATGACTGCCTAAGAAGGAGAAATATGGCCTTGTTTGGGAAAGAGGTTTCTTGAACAGAATGATTGATGATTTGACACGACTTTTGTGCAGAGACGAGAGAAATTTTGTTGGGATGGAGAAGAATTCTTGAAATAATGGTATATAAAGTGGTTCTTGAACGTAAGAATAGGAACAATCTTAGGAAGAAATTGACTTGAAGAAAACAATGGCAAAACAAAGGGACAGTTGTTTGGTGTGTTTAAGAATGTTCAAAACCAAAATCCAGTCAAAATCCTTCCAAAGACATAGGCACCAAATTAGTCGAATTCATGAAGCAAACAGAAGAAGAAAACAAGTGAAATGTTAGCTTGATCTACAATAGTGGTAGACCTTAAATTCAGGATCTCCAAGGGTTTAGAGAGCATTTTTAAATTTAAAGAGTAAATTTTTTACATATTCTAACAAATTCTTTATTTTTAGTTCATTTTACATTTTTTGATAATCATTTATTGTCTTTTTCTCATTTTAAATATGCAAGGGTAAATTGTACATTTGGTCCCCAATCTTTGGCCAAAGTAGGGATCATGTTCCCAACGAATTGTACATTGTACATCACCTTGTATTCTATAATAAGGACCTGTTTGGTTTGTGTATAAAATTATTTATCTGAATAAAAATTATATGGATAAAAGTTATGAAAATAACATGTTTATTATTATATTGTTTGGTTCACCTAAGTATATGAATACAAAAAGTCACTTTTTGATGAAAAAAAAGACAATTATACCATTATTCTTAATTAAACGAAAAAAAGTAAATAAAAAAAGTAAAGGAGAAAACATGGGTGGAGCGATAGATGGTGTGGCAATGGCGATAATGGCAGCGGCGTCGGCGTCGGCATCGGCGGCGGTGCGGTAGAGATGGTAATGGGCCGGGGCGACCATTACCATCCCCACCCCATCGAGAATTTTTGGAATGCAGGGATGGGGATTAAAAAATTTCTATTTACAGTCGTTTAATTAATTAATTAATTTTTACATTATTTTTTATTTTTAAATACGATTTAAATTTTAACATAATATAAAATAAAATAAAAAGAGATTTGGGATGATTTCGCAGAATTTGGAGCATGGACCACGATACCCGTCCCCGTTCCGATTACTAACGCTGGGGGGGGTCGGGATATTTTGCTATCCCTAAGCGACAGGCAGGTTACAACGATTATCCTAGGTTATAGATGTTCAAAAATAGATTTTTTTTTTTATATATTACGAATGGTACGTTCGTCTTTAAAAAAAAATGAGTGAATCATTATCTGAATAAAAAATTATGTCATCTTCTTTCCGAGGACAATTTTTTTTTTTTTTGGCTTAAATTGTTATCCGGATAAAAATTTATCTGGACATCACTTCCGCCCAAACATGACAAGATACAATTTATTCATTATCTTTAATATTTGTCCATATACCAAACGTGCCGTAAATGGTAAAGTATGCACACACCTCAATATAATGGAGAATACTGTGAGTTTTCCTTTTATCTAATTTTGATCAAATACAAAAGAAGTTATGTAAAGATATTCAATATTATTTTATTGCATTGTCTCACTGTGATATTTATTGGAACAAATATTTTTAAAACTAAGTAAATTTCTTTTGAATTTGCTAGAATAAAATGTATCATTAATATATAACTTTGTATTATTTAGTAAGATAATATTAGATCTTCCGGAACCTTCAATAATATTCGATGTACATGATGTCATATTAACATTATTTTTTATTAATGTTAATTCTAAAAAAATACATTATCTTGAAGAATTGTATGCGTATTTGTACTATATGTTAAATAGACAACTCGATAATTCATTTCGAATCTATAAACATGACCAAATGAATAACATTTTAAAAAAAAAAAAATTATAACCAAGAAAAATTGAATATAGAATACTACTTCAATCAACCATGAAATTGTTCAAGAATGCAAGCTAAATTTCTAACGTGAAGGAAATGAATTCTATTTCCAACTAAAGTGTTGATTCAAAAAGAAATACTTAGATAATGGAAATAAACTAATCTAATTTTTCAGCACCATCATCAATAATGATCAATATTCTAATTTGGATCAGCCAAAAAAAAAAAAAAAACATAGACGATGTTTAAGTGAGTCACATCAACTGGAACGTCAAATCAAATAAATTTTGTCTTCACTTTATTGATTTTTGATAGAAATCCACGTGATGCAGGTACGTGACCAATGTCATTTCATTCCATATCTATAACAATTTTCTCCGTACTCTTTTTTGGATGAGTTTTTTTCTTTTGCTTTGTGCTTCTTAAAGCTGTTATCACGTTGCTGATAGTTTTGCACATTATTTCGCCCATGATTTCGTCTACGTCCATGTCTTTGGCTTGATGTTGTATTTGTTTCAGACAATGAAATACCATTTGCTTCAAGCAATGTTGTGGAACTAGTTGGATGTAATCCATGTTTTTTTTTATCATCAACTCATTATTTTGTTCAGCAACCAGCAGACATGATATGAGTTGTGAGTATTTTTTAAAACCATGCTCACAATATTGCTGCTACATAAGTACATTTGAGACGTAAAAACTGGAGAAAGTTTTTCCAACATATCTTCATCATTATTTTTTTCCTACAAATAGTTAATTTGAACATATTCCAAACAGTTTACGGTTCTACACACCAATAGTTTTCAAGTCCTGCAAGTAAATGTGCATCCATTCGTAACGAGCTTTGAGAAGCACCACAGTTCTTTGGTGATCAAATCTTTCTTTCAAAGTTTTTCAAAGATTTTGTGGATCATTCATAGTGAGGTACTCAATTTTCAATCCATCATGGAGATAGTGACGAAGGAAAATAAATGCTTTGAACGATCCTCTATGGATTATTTGTTTCCTTCTTTTATAGTCTCTCCTGAATTATTTGAAATAAGATGGATCTCGATATCGAAGGCCCATGACATGTAATTTTTTCTTGATGCGTCGAGTGCAACAAACTCAAATTTTGTGAGGTTTCCCATTTGAATATCTATAAAGTGAAAAAATAAAATACAAATAATTTTAAAATAAACGCGATTAGTTGTTGTATATAAGAATCAATTAAGTAATCAAATTAATCAATATATCATTACCAACATGACATAAATAGTAGGGTAATTAGCACTTTTCGTCCATATCCTTTAAGTCTATTGCGCAAATCGTCTCTATCGTTTGAATTTTAGTATTTGGGGTCCTTAAATCAACAATTCTTTGCGCAAAAGGTCCTTACCGTCTATTTCTATGAATTTTTTCCGTTAAATCATCGCGATTCTATGCAATCTCTCATTTTATAAAGGACAATTTCGTCTAGACCATGTTGATTCCACCTGTGCTTGATTGCGCCATGTGTCCGGAAAAAAAAAAAAAAAAAAGAATGGAATGAACAACAACAATTGAATCGCGTAAATATTCATCATCTAGTGTAATCGCTACATGGACCAAAGAGGGATCGCACACGCCAGATTTCCCTAATGTTGATGAGCGGCATTCGTCGGCATTGCAAAAAATAGGGGCTCTTCTGAAGGAAATTTTGTCCATGGAGTTTGAAGATGTAGGAAATCGGAGATAATAATCTATATTAGAGGACCTAATGGCTTCTGCTGGAGGGAAGGATTGAAGAGAAGGGAAAAGTACAATAAGCACCATTATGACAGAGAAAACCAAGAAAATCTCATAATCTACATCATTTTTCCTCTATAAAACAATTTCCAATTTATTATTATCACTACAAAAACCCCAACTGCAATGGCAATTGTGCTTTGCTTTCTGTAAACTTTTTTCTCTTACTAATGGGATTCTTTATTCACTCTCCTAGTTTTTTTCTTTGGAGAAGACGAATAATCAAAAGAGAGAGAGAGAGAGAGAGAGAGAGAGAGAGAGAGAGAGTTTGGAGAGGGGTTTTTACTATAGTTCTTGTCGGACACATTGCGCAATCAAGCACAGGTGGAATCAGCATGGACTTGACGAAAATGCCCTTCATAAAATGAAGATTGCACAAGACGTGATGAATTAATGGCAAAAGTTAATAGAAAAATGAAGGACTTCATAAAATGAATGGTTGATTTAAGGACCAAAATATCAAAATTCAAACGATATGGACAATTTGGGCGATAGACCCAAAGGATATGGACAAAATGTAGTAATTATCCTAAAATAGTATGTTTTCCTCCCGGGATAAACATTTGTTCATAAAATACGCATATAAAAACAAATTTTCATGAGATTAGACCACATATCTTATAGACTTTTACTACTTCAAGAACATCCGATTATTTGAAATCATTGATATAGACTAGTGCTTATTTAGAAGTAATACCTCAATATTTTTCTAAAATATTAAAATTTGTAATTACACGCATTTTAGGACAAGTAATATTCTACCAGAATATTAATATAACATTGTACGTATTCAGGAGTAACAATAAATTATTATTTCGAAATATTAAAGTATATAAATATTTTCTTTTTTGGAGCAATATAATAATCTTCTTATAAAACATTAGATCTTATAAAAGTACGTTCATTAGGAGCAAGTAAAATTCTAATAAAATATTAATATAATATAAAGTTGTGCTTCTTCAGAGCAATATAATAAAATATTCTTCTAAAATATTTATATATTTAGTTAGTATTTTTTTTCCTAAGAAGTACAACGTAATATTCTTGTGGAATATTAATAAAATAATAAAATTGTATTTTTCAGAAAAAGCACAAATTATTGAAAAATACAATTAAAAGATCTTGTTTGTTATAAACTAGAGAGAATAATAGACAAGAATCGAAAGAAAATATGTATTTCATTATAATAAAGGACCCATATATATATATGGTTTCAAATACATGTAAACTAGATAAGAAATCTCTAAATATGGTCATCAATATTATTTTTCATATTTTACAACACTCCCCATTTGATGACCATTAAGACAATAACTTAATATTAAATCTTACACAATTACGCTCTTCAAGAAAAAGTAATATTCTATTGAAATATTAATATAATGTTGTGCTACTTCAGGAACAACAACAAATTATTATTAAAAAATATAATAGATGTTTAGATCTTATACAATTATGCTATTCGAGAGTAAATAATATTCTAATAGAATATTGATATTTACAAAGTTGTGTTTCTTTCAAAATATTATACAATATTCTTCTAGAAGAATATTGATTCTTAGTAATAGACAATTTTTCAAGAATAACGATATAATTTTCTTCTATAATATCAATATAAGAAAATTATGTTTTTTAATGAGCAATAACTCAATATTCTTCTGAAATATTAAATTAATAATATCACGCTATTTAGAGACAAGTAACATTCTTCTAAAATATTAATATAATATTGTGCTCTTCGGGAGCCTTAACATATTCACAAACTTAGACTTGTATAAAGTTAATTTTTAGAACTAACATAATATTTTTCTAGAATATCCAGGATTAATCAAAAAACATTCTTCTTGAATATTTATTTAATAGTGTTATGTTTCTTTAAGAACATCGACACATTTTTACTTATTTAAAAGTATTTAATTTGTTAAAACAAAAGATTTAACCAATAAAAAGATTCATAAATCATGTAAATTCAATCTTACAAAATATAATTAAAAGATTTGTAAGAATAAACTTACTTGGAATAGGAAAATAGTCATTTGTTGAAAGTAGTACCAATACAAAATTTGTTATTATTCACGTAGCAATTTCTCACGAATGAACCGTCGGATCTTAATTATAGTCGTTGGATTTCAAGAACAATGAGTTTTGAAGTTACTATCCAATTTTTACAATGATCGGTCTACATAGTGTTGAGATATCAATATTTGATTATATTGCAAGATGCATCTCGCCCGTGATTCTGCTAATTTTCTAAACCAACTCTCAGATTTTCTCTTTATTTTAGATGAGCTCTATCATGCTGATAACGTTTTATAAACTAGATGGAATAATAGACGAGAGAAACTATGTATTTCATTATAATAAAGAACACACACACACACACACACACACATATATATATATATATATATATATATATATATATATAGGGTTTCAAATACATGTAAACTAGGTAAGAAATCTCTTGTTACACACACGATTACGACATGGTCGCGCCACGTCAAGACAGCCCCATCCAAGCCCAAGAAGGGCCCGGATCATAATCATCAAGAACCTATCGGGCCTGCTAGGGCCTTGGAAGGCCCGTCACACGCTTGGGCTTTGGCACCGAAAATCCATGAGCCATGTGGAGGGCCTCGGCGCCCAGATACGAACCATAAGGCCTCGTCGGGGCCACGCATCATTTGTAACCGGTGAGCAACTCGATATGCTTGGGCAACCAGAGAAGTAATTAAAGAAAGATTGCGTTGGATTGGGCGCACGAATCTCCACAAGGAAACACAATCATGATCTCCTAAAATCATGCAACGTGATAAACTAAAGGAAGGAAGGCAATCTCAAGTATCTTTATCTCATAAGGAAGGAGGATTCGATTGAAGACCGAATTGATTTGTCTTCAAATCAATTAGAATTCTTGCGCTATAAATACAACGTCTCCGGTTGTTCCAAGGTACGCACTTTTTATGCTTAAGAATCCCACCCTAAACTCTCGCTCAAATCTCGCCGCTTGTCTCTCCCACACCACTTTTTGTTCCCGCCCGTATCTCCCATATACCGCAGTTGACTTGATCGTCTTGAGTGCCAACGATCATGGGATCCTTTTTCTCCGGAGATCTTGGTGCCTAACGGTCGTCTTAGTGTGCGGTGTAACATACTGGTGGCGGAGGAGTGACTGGAGATCTGCTGGCACGTGACAGTGCGGTTCAGACGTCAGCAGATTGGGCGCCGTCTGTGGAAAGCGAAAAACCTTACACGACCAAGTGCTTGTGGTAAAACGTGTCTTCTACCCGAAGAAACATGACATCCGAACAGTCCACAGAAGACGAGGTGGAGTCCCACCACACCAACCTGCGACAGGAGAGCGTTCAAGACCTACTGAACGTCACCGTCGCAGAAAGAGAAGACATCGGAAAAGCGGACGATGGAGCAGGAGAACTAGGACCTCAAGATGGACAACGCCCGATGAAGGCCACTTTCGAATTGTTGGAGAGTCAATCCTCCAACATGGACCCAAGCGGCTGTGCGTGAGGAGTCCTCACCCATTGGTTCATTGGATGCCCATGGTTCCCGAAAGGAACCCCTGTTCGACGGCCGGAACCCTCGAAACCCAGCTCCGAAGCCCCCGCAGGACGGTCACAAAGAGAGACCCTTCCTTGTACGAGAAAGCCACCCGGTTCCTGCAGCTAGCGTGTTTGACAGGTTGGGAGTGGGGTCTTCGATTGCACCCCCAACCCACACACAAGCAGCGCGATGAACATAGCGAGCCGTCACGGAAAAAGAAGAAGGACCCGAAGAATCAAGAAAAGGCCGAAGATGAAAAGGAAAGGCTGGAGTGTTATGAGGACGATGATGACGAGAACCTACCGTTCACCAACTACATGAAGGCAATGGAGGTGCCAGCCAACTTCCGAATGCCTATCATGGACAAGTATAATGGAAGAGGTGATCCCACGGACCACATAAACACCTACAAGACAAAACTCCAGGGCCAATCTCCCGCAGTGAAGTGTCAGAATTTCCATACCACACTCACGGGTGACGCGAAGAGGTGGTACAACAAGTCGAGGCCGAGGAGTAGTATCAAGTCGCCACAACTTAAGAGGGAGTTCGTCAACGCCTTCATTGGCAACCGGACGATGATTGCTGACATCGCCCAACTCAATGATATCCGGCAAAAGGAGGGAGAAACCGTCAAAAGCTACTTTAAACGATTCAGCAACATCATCAACAAGATCGAGACGGTGACCGACGAGAAGGCCCTGGATGCGTTGATAACGGGGCTCCACATGCGAACTCCCTTTTGGAGGGACGTTCAAAATAGTCAACCAAAGTCTACAGCCAGCTGGTGGACATGATCCAGCGCGAAATCCGATCAGAAGAAACGATCGAGAACAGAGAAAGAGCTGAAAGGAGAGAGGAGATCGACAGAGAGAGGGGCGTCGCTCTCTCGAGCCTCTGGTTCTCCCGCTTTTTGTGAGGAGGCGTTCTCGGAACCAACTAACAACCATTCTGGGAGGTTCAATCAAACGGAGGTAGCCCCACCCCACGGGCACCGATGGCCCCCCCCACCCGCGGTGACCCCGCCCAAATTCTATCGTACACGGGACGTGGTGCATAACACGGAAGATTGCCGGATGTGAGAGAGCTAATCAATCGCGAGAACCACGGGCCGGGCGAGAGGGATCAAGCGGTGCGAGGGGCGCCGAGGACCCCCCACACAGCGAAGAAGACCTCCTCGGCCAGTAGGAGCGATGGACCTCGCCGGACGGAGGAAGGAACAAGGGGACAAGGACCAACCGAGGGCCGAGAGGCCCCAAGGAGCCCCACCTGTCCGAGAGATAAATACCATCTTTGGAGGACCGTATGTCGGGGGAAGCACGATGAACTCGCGACGTAACTACGCGAAGGCAGCAAGAGGGGAACCCCTGGAGAGTTGGCAGGTACACGGGCATCGGCCTAGAGTGACGCCAATCTCATTCACTGAAGAGGACGAATCTGGGATACACTACCCGCATTGCGATGCCCCAGTGGTACGCGCCATTGTCGCCAGAAACGGCCTAGGCCGGATGTTGGTCGACGACGGAAGTGCCGTGAACATCCTATTCGACAATGCGTTCGACCAAATGGACGTGGATCACGAACTTACGGCCATCACCGAGCCGCTATTTGGTTTCACAGGGACAGTCTCATCCTACGAGGAAAAATTACCCTGGCGGTAGATTTCGGAGAACCACCTTGCCACCTCCGAAAATTCATGGAGTTCCTAATAGTGGACACCCGCTCCGCCTACCATGGGGTCCTTGGTAGGCCCGCGCTGAAGGATTTACAGCGATTACGTCCATATACCACTTGGCGATGAAATTCTCGACTCCGGAGGAATAGCTAAAACTGTGGTAATCGACGGAGGCACGAGCATGCTACATGAACGCGTTCTGAAAAGTCGCCAAACGCAAGGATATCTCCCCCACCGCATGACAACTCGAGACCTTCATCACGGCATTTCTATTTTGTCTTTTCCCTGCATTGTTTCGATCTCTTTAGAGATTTTTTTTTTCTTAGGACGCCAGAAACTAGGCGCCGCTTAATAATATTCGTCTTTTATGAACCAAGCATCCCCAAGTAGAGAGTACTAATACGACGGCAAGAGGGTGTGTAGTTCATGACCAATTCTATTAACTCATTTGGGTAAACATTTTACGTGTAAGAAAGCAAGTACAAAGAACACGGCAGCGAGGAGTGTGGTTCATGCCAACTCTATTAACTCACTGGGTAAATATTTTACGCGTAAGAAAGCAAGTACAAAGAACACGGCGGCGAGGGGTGTGGTTCGCGGCCAACTCTATTAACTCATTGGATAAACATTTTACGCAGAAGAAAGCAAGTACAAAGAACACGGCAATGAGGGGTGTGGTTCGTGGCCAACTCTATTAACTCATTGGGTAAACATTTTACGTGTAAGAAAGCAAGTACAAAGAACACGGCAGGCGAGGGGTGTGGTTCTCGCCCAACTCTATTAACTCACTGGGTAAATATTTTACGCGTAAGAGAGCAAGTACAAAGAACACGGCAATGAGGGAGTGTGGTTCGCAGCTAACTCTATTAACTCATTGGGTAAACATTTTACGATAAGAAAGCAAGTACAAAGAACACGGCAATGAGGGTGTGGTTCGTGGCCAACTCTATTAACTCATTGGGTAAACATTTTACGTGTAAGAAAGCAAGTACAAAGAACACGGCAATGAGGGAGTGTGGTTCTCGCCCAACTCTATTAACTCATTGGGTAAACATTTTACGTAAGAAAGCAAGTACAAAGAACACGGCAGCAAGGGAGTGGTTTTTATGCCAACTCTATTAACTCATTGGGTAAACATTTTACGTGTAAGAAAGCAAGTACAAAGAACACGGCAACGAGGGAGTGTGGTTCATGGCCAACTCTATTAACTCATTGGGTAAATATTTTACGCGTAAGAAAGCAAGTACAAAGAACACGCAGCGAGAGGAGTGTGGTTCGCGGCCAACTCTATTAACTCGAGTTGGATAAACATTTTACGCGTAAGAAAGCAAGTACAAAGAACACGGCAGCGAGGGAGTGTGGTTCGTGGCCAACTCTATTAACTCGCTGGGTAAACATTTTACGTGTAAGAAAGCAAGTACAAAGAACACGGCAGCGAGAGAGTGTGGTTCTCGTCCAACTCTATTAACTCACTGGGTAAATATTTTACGCAGAAGAGAGCAAGTACAAAAAGAACACGGCGGCGAGGGAGTGTGGTTCGCGGCTAACTCTATTAACTCGCTGGGTAAACATTTTACATGTAAGAAAGCAAGTACAAAGAACACGGCAGCGAGGGAGTGTGGTTCTCGTCCAACTCTATTAACTCACTGGGTAAATATTTTACGCGTAAGAGAGCAAGTACAAAGAACACGGCAGCGAGGGAGTGTGGTTCGCAGCTAACTCTATTAACTCGTTGGGTAAACATTTTACGCGTAAGAAAGCAAGTACAAAGAACACGGCAGCGAGGAGTGTGGTTCGTGGCCAACTCTATTAACTCATTTGGGTAAACATTTTACGTAAGAAAGCAAGTACAAAGAACACGGCAGCGAGGAGTGTGGTTCTCGTCCAACTCTATTAACTCATTGGGTAAACATTTTACGTAAGAGAAGCAAGTACAAAGAACACGGCAAAGAAGGGGGTGTGGTTCGCGGCCAACTCTATTAACTCATTGGGTAAACATTTTACGCGTAAAGCAAGCAAGTACAATTAACCCGACAAAGAAGGGAGTATGGTTCGCGACTAACCCTATCAAATCATTTGGATAAGCGGTCCAACGCGAATGTGCGCAACTAGGATTCATTCGATGGAAAATAAAATTCGATCATGACACGCGAACCACCCCGCGCCACCAGGGGCATTATTTACGACCTCATACTTGTACCAATGACTTCGTAAGCGACACTAAACATCGACGAGGCCGGAAACAAGTATGTAAAACGTGGGCATCACAAACACGATAAGGGCACGCACACGCAAATATGAAGGTAACTCGGCACCATTTTATTAAACACGAAATACAATGCAGGAATAGATATAACTACAATATATTCTAAAACCCCGCTGCCTCATTGGGCCAGCACATAAATGGGGTAACTAGATCTACTAACCCTATCCCCTGGTCTACGCTGGCTCCGCCCAGGTTGGGAAACCTGACTTCACCATGATTGGGAGTCTCCCGAGCCAACCTGAGTTAATTTGGTGGCTTATTAGACCATACTGCTCAAAAAATGCCGTTGATGCTTTTTTGGCAGTGGGAGACCCCAACCCCGTCAACCATTCAGGGGAAGGTCGGGCTAAGGCTGCTAAGCCCAAATTCCCACCCCGTACGTTTGGTCCCCTGAACGTTGATTGGCTAGATTTTTGGTCCTCTGAATGTTGATTCTCAGATTGACAGGCATCTTAGATGCCAGCCCTCCAGCCGCACCACCATCACACGTTTTCTATTTCTATCTCGATCGCACGATAATGGCAAGTTAAATGCAACGGTCTCACGATGGAAGAGTCTTGTTAGGCTTGCATCCTATTTATAAAGGATTATGTTAGAAAGAGGTGTGATGCAATAAATACGGTCACCACCGGGAGTCTGGAATGGCGCACGGACGTTCTACCTCTCCAAGGCATTGAAGACGCCAACCTTCCAGGTTCTACCAGGCGTCTGCGTCATCAATGCTAGGAGAATGATTCTCATATTTAAAGCTTCTTCCCCCCCACGCACACACAGAATCGAAACGTCAGATAAGCAAAAGGTCAATTCCAATTTTGTTTTCAATTAATTCGGGCAAAAAACATAAGGATTACAAAATATAAATGCCCTTGCCTGCCTCTTCATGGTCGACGCTGTGGGCCTCCCTTAGTTGGAGGGTGTATCGATCACCGCGGTACTAGGTCCGGCGTCGGGAGCTTGAGCCTCGGCAGGGCCCTGCCGAAGGAAAGAAAGGTCCCATTCTGGGTGGACCTCCATGATGCTCTCCACCAACTGCTCGCCTCCAGCTGTCATCAAACGTTGGGCAAGGTCCTTATACTCGGGCGTTTCCACAAATGCATCCCGATAAGCCTCCACCGCCTTGTTCCCAAAGAATCGCACATTCGGCCCGGACCTCTCCGGGCCCAAACCTCGTGTCCGCCAATAACTTGTCCTCCTCCGCGACGATGGTCTCCACCTACTAGTCGCGTTGGCGAAGGGCTTCCTCTGCGGCAAGTGCCCCGATCCTCGGCCAACTTTTGGGCCTCTTCATCGCACCGTGCCTCTTGGCACTCTTTCCAAGCTCTCGGCTCGTTTTCGAGCGGCCTCTGGCCAGCTTTTTGTACTGGGCGTCCTTGTGCACTCTTTCGAGGCCTTCAATTCAATCTCATATTTCTCCTTAATATCCGCCTCCCTTGCAACAGAGGCGCCGAGTTTGAATCAAGTCCCCTCTTTCGGACTCCATTTGTGCCTTCTCGACTGAAACAACTTTCGCCTCCTGACTGAACCAGCGGACTTAGCCCCCCTCCTCATGGCACTTGCCGTCATAACTTTCCACACATCGAACAGACTCCTTGCTCAAAGACCAGCCCCGATTAGGTTCATTTCGCCATCTTCACCGCCCGTGACAAAGTGGCCCCTCGCGATCTTCTCCCATTTCTAAGTCCAAGATTTGTGCACGCTGCCGCCGCCATCATCGCGGGATGAGTTGGGAGCATCTCTAGGATGGAAGTTTCAGTTCTCTCCCGTACTGGGTTATTCCGGACGGGCCCCCTTCTGCAGACGAGGGGCGGGTTTCTTTACACCCTCGATTCGCCCCGACTTACGGGCATTCCCCATAAACCCCTCCAGACATGGGAGCTTCCTCTCTTCGCACACCGCATCCCCACGTCTTGCAATGCCCTTCCCTTGTCCTTAGCGGGATTGGGATGGGCCGGGAGACGGATCACCGCCAAGCGAGGGGAGGGAGGAGGAACAACCCGACTAGAGGTGGGCTCGATTGCTAAAGCGGCCGGGATACCTTATGCGATGACCTGGGCACCTCCCGGACGAGCACCTGAGCAGAAGACCCCTCTCCACTAGCAGGGCGAGCAAGGTGGAGTGTGGGCACGCTTTTGAACCGAAAGTCATTAGCACATACATTAATAAGCGATGCGCCTAGATAATTCCACGCCTTAGCACCATAACACCGAAGCAAGTGAGACTTACACATTAGTCCGCAGCTGACCAAAAGTTTATCGTCTTTCAAGAGATTTCCGAGGCTCCGGAAGTCGCTGCTGAGAGACCGAACCTTATCCCACTTTGACCTCAGCTCTCCTTGGCTTCTCTTCGGGATCGGTGGCTTCCTTAACTGCAAAGGGAATAAATACATCAAGTCGGGAATCGTGAATCGAGATTTCATACGATTTTGGCGAGTTATACCAAGATCCCGAAATGTCGAGGATAGACACGTGCGGAAGGGGTCCTCGGGCGTAAATTCCCAATCCCCGCCAACGAAGATGAACCTCTTTTCGGTTGTGCACCTTGTTGGGACTGTCGGTGGGTGCCCCCATTTTCGACCCGACCGGAAGATATATTATACCACCCGGGCGGACCAAGCAAGGTCGGTATATGGACTCAAACTCCACAGGAGACAAGTCTCCTCCAACTTGGCAACGCTCCACAAAATGTAGGAGGCTACCATCGCCCCAGACCATTCGGGCGTTATTTGACAAGGGCCAGTTCGATCCCTCAACACTTGGCGGAAAAAAGGATGCATGGGTAGGCGAAGGCCTTGCGCGCATCGCAGAGCTCGTAGACCGCCACACACCCTTCGGGAGGATGGTCGGCACGCTCTTCCGAGCTCGGGGTTCGAAGCGCCGCGGTCGAAGGAATATCGTAGGACAATGTATATCCTCCAACTCCGCCTCCGTGATCCTCGATCGAGCCATGGACACTTCCGGTTGCCGACCGCTTCAGCCTCCTCGTCTAGAGCCCTCGCAATGGCGAGCATCCTCTTGTCCGAGATCCCTCATCTTAGGCACCCCGTCCCGCCTTCCCTTCACTACCGTCTCTCCCGTCGGCATGGGGGGCCTGACCTCCCTCCCACTCGTCGACGGAGCCGACGGGTTCACAACTGGAGGCTCCGGACTCACCTCTCCCACGACTCCAGAAGAGGATGATGATGTAGAGGCCGACGAAGAAACGCTCCCAATAATACTAGGGTTTGTGGGAGCGTCGGACGGGTTCTGTGAGTCGTCGTTTCCAGATGACATTTGGCCGTCTCCAGGTAAAGGTATCGTACTGTGACTATGAAAATAAACAATGCAAGCAAATTTCAACCGCTTTTTGAGCGCTTACCTCGAATGTACGACTCAAACGGCACACCATCTACAAGCGTCTCGCTTATCGGCAGAATAACTACAGTAAGCACGAAGGTTGGAGAAGGTGCAACGTTTGGGTGGATGCCTAGTTTTATAAAGGCGCACTCACTCATCCACCGTCCGGACCCCAAGTGTTCCATCTGGGCATACGGATGGTCGACGCGTGTCTTGAATGGTATAGTAGGCGGGAAAGCGAAACCTACTCATTTAGCAAATCAAGGACGCACGCGCCCCACGCGCGCCCCCATTCTCCTTCTCACGCGACCGCATTTAATGCGTACACCCCCTCTCTCATGATTGCACGACTGAGAGAGGGACGGCCTTGATAGATGTAATCATGCCATCGGGGACACGTCAAGATTGGCTTGGCCCTTGAAGCCCTCACCCGTCATGAATGTTCGGCGGACTTGGGGACTATATATTGAGGTAGGTCGAATCACTTCCCACCGAACCACCTTGAGAATATATTTAAGCGCATCAAGATTCCGCTCTCTGCGAGGCACATCAACTTGTGGATATCCTCAAAGTCCCACGCCCATTATAAATAATAGACTTGGACTTGGGGATTATTGTTACCACACGACACGACATGGTCTGCCACGCCAAAGACAGCCCCATCCAAGCCCAAGAAAGGCCCGGTTCATAATCTGTCAAGAACCCTATCTAGGCCTCGCTAGGCCTTTGAAGGGCCCGTCACACACGCTTGGGCCTTCGACACCGAAAATCCCCGAGCCATGTGGAGGGCCTCGGCGCCACCGCTTGATACGAACCATAAGGCCTCGTCAGGCCACGCATCATTTGTAACCAGCGAGCAACTCGATATGCCGGGGCAACCAGAGAAGTAATTAAAGAAAGATTGCGTTGGATTGGGCGCACGAATCTCCACAAGGAAACACAATCATGATCTCCTAAAATCATGCAACGTGATAAACTCAAGGAAGGAAGGCAATCTCGGGTATCTTTATCACATAAGGAAGGAGGATCCGATTGAAGACCGAATTGATTTGTCTTCCAAATCAATTAGAATTCTTGCGCTATAAATACAACGTCTCCGGTTGTTCCAAGGTACGCACTTTTTATGCTTAAGAATCCCACCCTAAACTCGCTCAAATCTACGCGCTTGCTTGTCTCTCCCACACACCTTTTTGTTCCCACCCCCGTGTATCTCCCATATACCGGCAGTTGACTTGATCGTCGGAGTGCCAACGATCGCGGGACCTTTTTTCTCCGGAGATCTTGGTGCCTAACGATCGTCCTAGTGTGCAGGTAACATACGAGCTGGCAGAGGAGTGACTGGAGATCTGTTGGCACGTGGACTGGTGCAGGTTCAGACGTCAACATCTCTAAATATGGTCATCAATATTATTTTCCATATTTTACAACATTGTTCAAGAATCAATAATCTGTTACTAAAAATTAAAATAATAGTATTCGGAAATAAAAGTTATCACGTAGGATTGTATTACAAAAATCACATGAAAATACTCACTGTAATTTAATAAATATTGTACAACAATTAAGCATAATTGTAATAATTAATTTAAGAGAAAAGCATATTTTAACAAAATAATTAGTGGCCTAAATGCAGCGTAGCGAGAGCAGCCTTCAAAAATTATGGGGTAGGGGGACACGCACGGATTGGTAGCTACTCTCCTCCGAAAAGCTCCTCCGTCGCTTTCCTCTCCTTCAGCTACAATACAAAACAACCGGGAATGACAATCCCCGGGATCTCTCGTAATCTTATCTCCGGTACCTATCGT
The DNA here is from genome assembly GCA_023638005.1 of Forsythia suspensa. NCBI lineage: Eukaryota > Viridiplantae > Streptophyta > Magnoliopsida > Lamiales > Oleaceae > Forsythia > Forsythia suspensa. Next base: position 22,467,854 of record CM042663.1, read on the forward strand.
TACCTACGATAGAGCTTACTTGTTCCCCCGGTTCTTGTCCGGCCTCTATGCGTCCTCGCAGAAGTTCGTCGCTCATTGTATTCAAACCCTTAAGGAAAGAGGTTGAATCCTTGTTTGTACGAGTCCTTGTTTTCTTTTAGTTTATCAAAAATAATAATAATAATTGCACCCTTATTGTATATCTTTAACTTCGTACAGAGATTTAATATCATCACCTCATAGAGAAATCTCTTTAAATATAAAATAAAAAAATAATACAATAAATCCATATACATAGTGTTCTAATCAGGGTGACAAATTGATAGGATACAAAATTTTAGACTAAATATGACTATTTTCTAAATATCTTGATATGATTATATAGTCATCAATTATTATTTTACAATAAAAGTAATTTTTTTTGACATACTTCAACAAGTTCTTTACTTTTAGCATTTATTTTAATTTTTTCAATAATCATTTATTGTTTGTCTCTCATTTTTAAACTAAGTGTTAATTACATTTAGGGTCCCTATTCTTTTTAGTTTGTGATAATTTCATTTATTTTAATCGCATGTATTATCTCCATCCTTTTAGTAATTCACACATATTGTCACTTTTGACAATTTTGTCTCTAACTTAAATAAATTAAAAGAGCAATATATAATGACAAAATTACAGTTGAAGTCTCTAATATTTTTAAAAGTGAAAAATTTAGATCCAAAAACAAATACTAAAAGTAAAAAAAAAATGACAGGAAAATAAATATAATAAATAATAAATAAAAAAGGGTTCTTCCTAAAATTGGTGTAATGAGGTAAACAATCATTCTTGCATTACTATAATTGGTCTCTTTTCCTTGACCTTCATTTATGTTTTTGTATTTTAGGTATATTTTCAAATGTTTATAATTGTTCAAAATTTGCTGGGTTAAAAAATTGACAAAGATGTCGAGTTTTTGCTCATGAATGTTGAAGAGCCAGAGCCTTATACACGTTGGAGCATAATTATAAAATCAACTCGGAGAACGACCCGAACTTGGCAGCGGGTTAATGGGTCGCCGGTTCAACACCGGGTTAACGGTTGAACCGACGGGTCAATTCCAATGCTTACACCCTTAATTACTTTTAACTTATAATACAAAAATAAACCATTTTTTTTGTAAAATAGTAAAGACAACAAACTTTTCATAACAAGAATTATCAAAATAATTATAAAAAGTTATCGAATTGAGTTATATGGTCAATACAAAAATTATCAAAACAATTTCTAAGCAACAAGTTTGAATGAAACACGATTCTACAACTTAAAACAATTATAAAAAATTCGGTAAGTGTGCCTTTGACAATCTAAAGTTGAGATGAAATCACATGTAAGAACATATTAATTTAACAAGAAAAATACTATATTCAATGTAAATGCATTCTTACATCACCGTTTGGCACTTTAATATTATATTCAAAAGAAAAACATTCAAGGTATAATCATGTTAATGAATTAAATTATTCTTAGTTTCCATCTAAGTACCATATATGATATACCAAAAAAAAAAAAAAAAGAAGAAGAAGACTTACAGATTATGAGACGTTGAGAATTGCATATTGCATAATGAATTATGAAAGTCTTTACTAGGGTTCTTAGTTGAATAATTGTGAAGAAGATAATAAGACTTTAGTTTTATAGCAGTCAATGGAAGACAAATAGCTGAATCTGAATGTTTTTTAGTTTTTACATAAATAGAAAAAAATAAAAAAAAAAAAATAGAAACAGACCCGGGTTTACCACTAAAACCCGGGTCACCGGGTTGTACGGTTTTTTCCTTGTTTTTTCGGTTTTTTCCAGATCGTGTTCTCGTTTGGTTAAATGAAGTAATCGGACCGGTCTAGTGCCCGGGTCACCAGTCGAACCAGTCGGACCAGTCCGGGTTTTATAACTATGCATTTGAGTACACGCCTGAGCCCAAACGCTCGTGGATTTCGCACTTGGTGTTGATTTCTAGGCACGTGTGGATGCTCTAGCTCTTCGACGACGAGTATGGGTCCATTTTGGAATTGGAGGTAAATGGGTCAATGCTTTGCTAATTATTGGTTTTTCATACTTGTTTATTTATGCTTGTAGGTATGTGGAATGTTAGCATCTTCGGATTTTCTATGAGGCAAAAGAGGCAGTAGACTGGGGCTCAAAAAAAATTGAGTGCTCAAGATTCTATTTTTGTTTTTAAATATTGAAATTCCATGTACAAATTGAGCCCTCACTTTTTTTTTTCTTCAAAATCCAACAGACCCATTGTGTCAATCCTATAGACTAACAAACTCAATAGTCATACTCTATCATTATTCATTACCATAACTGATAATTGAAAAACAAGAGAATGAGGCAAAAGGACCCAATTCGGCAATTGGCAATCGGCAATCGACAATTCGGCAAACTAGAGAGCTAATGTTTAATTTTATTTTCTTGATTTTTTTTTTTTGAATTCTTGTTTCTATTTGCCTACAATATTAATGCAAATATGTAATTTGTATGTATTAGATTTTTTTTGCAAGTTAGGGTTAGATTTTATTTACTTGAATTTATTTTTTATTTATTGAATTTTTAGTTCTATTTTTGCATACAATATTAATGAGACAAAAAAATTGTGTTTGAGCTAGTGATATGAAGGAAATGAGTATTGAAAAAAGAAAAAAAAACCTTCGCAATTTTTAGAGGGTGATATGGGCTATGGGTTTAAAGCCTATAGATAATGGGGGCTTACACAATATTAGATTTATTTTGCAATTTTTACTCTTTTTATTATTTTATTGTTAGATTATAAATGTTTGATTTGTAATTTTTTGTAATTTTGTTTTTCTTTGACAAGAATACTAATATCAGTTAATTTTTTAGGTTTATAATTAGGCTTTGTTTGCCACATTTTTCCATCCAAGTTAGAGACTTATTTGATGATACTGGATAGAATACTGACTGACTTCTTCAGCTAGTACTATATATTATTTATAAGCAGATAGAGAGCATCTCTATCACTGCTGAGGTACATGATCAGATTATGTGAAAGGATACTTCGGATGGTAGATTTGCTACCAAGTCTGCATGGTAGCTAGTTCGCACGGGGCATACTATTCAAGTTGTATACAACATGATTTGAAGTTCTATTATCCCGACGACCGTCTCTTTCTTCTGCTGGAGACTATGGCAGGGTCTTATCCTAGTTGATGTTGTGATTCAGAGTCGGATTGAGAGTCATATGGCTTCTTGTTGTTAGTGTTGCTCGGCTATTGAGACTATCCAACATTTATTTATTGACAGCTGTATTGTCGACCAGGTTTGGTGCCATTTTTCTGAAATTTTTCATATAACCCTTTCGACCGATGGAGGATTTTTTAGTATCGCTTTCAGTTTTGGCATTTTACGGGTCAGTTTGTCAGGTAGGGTCATATTTGCACGATCATTCTTTTTTTGATTCTCTGGTTTATTTGGACTGCGAGGAATGATGCGAAGTACCAAGATATCTCTATAGAGCCGAGACGGATCATCTAGAAAGTATACCATACTATCTTCCTACTACATACACGCTGTTTATTTAAGGTTATTCATTGGCGAGGAGATATTGATATTGCTCATCTTTTTGGTATCTCTCTTACTACTTCATCCCTTCCTCCCCTTATTTTGGTTTATTGACGTACTTTACCAGTGGGATCTTACAAGGTCAATATTGATGGATGCGTCAAAGATGAATTTGCGAGTGGAAGGGGATTATTAGAGATTCATCAGGTTAGTGTGTTCGCGCCTTCTTCTCTTCATTTGGCGAGTGCCCTATTCTGGAGGTTGAGCTCAGGGCTATTCTTGACGATATCATTATTGCTCAAAGGATTGTACTATTAGATTTTTGGATTGAGTCCGACTCTACTTTAGCCATTCATTGCATCACCAGGGGTGGAGGACCTTGGTCTATTCAGGCCACTCTTCACCACATCAGACATCTCTTTATCTTCGACTGTGATTCTATTTCTCATATTTATCGCTAGGGCAACCAGGTGCCTGACTTACTTGCTTCAAAGGATTGGGATCGTCGTTGCTATTTCGAGTACAACGCTTAGGACTTAACACGACGTTACCACAGCTTAGTTTAGATTGATAAACATGAGCTTCCTACAGTTAGGGGTCTATAGAATTTTTAAGAATATTTGTTTAGGAAGTAGTACCTCATTATTTATTCATTTATTTGTTTGCTTTAGCTTTTATGATTGAAGGTCAGATTTTATGTCTCCTCCAATATATTTTTTATGAGTTATTTATATATGGTTGAGGTATTCGAACCCCCCATTCTTTTCTAGTGGAGGGCTGAAAACTCCATTGGGGTGTGTTGTGTGTTGAATTAAAAAAAAAACTTGGTGTTTCGAATCTTCCAATTTGACCCACTTTGACATCCATATTTTTCGGTTCATGTACTTCATCATTTTGAACTTGATTGTAGAAAAATTAGTAACTTTTCGATGTTACATTTTATTTACTGGTTTAATATTGGGTTTGATTTTATAAATTTTGTATGAAAAACTTGTATGGAAAAAGATAAAAATTGAATGCACCCTACAATATAAGAACTAAATTTATAGTTTGTCTGAAGTATGAAAAATTCGAAGTCCAGCACTAGTGTTATGTATGGTGGTGGTGAGGGGCGTGTCAGTGATGATCATCGACAATGTTAGGTATGGTTTTGGGGCTTGGAGGTACTTACTGGGTATGGGGGAACCCCAATTTCTTTCTTCGGAGCCCTTTTTTTTTGCCCCGCCCCACCCCGCTCCGCTCCACTTTGGACATTGCCACCGGGATCTTTGAGGCCCCATGAAGACGGCTCAGACGCGGTATTCATTTTTGGTGGGTCATTTAAGAAAATGATTTTTTTAAATTTTTTAAATTTAAAGTTATAGGCATTATTGTCCTTTTACATTACATTAACAGCAAAAAAATAGATGGAAATCACTAATAGGGACTAATTCTATTAATTTATAAAAGGTTGGGGACAAAATTATATGAAGAAATAGTTAGGACATGATCGTTACTTTAGCCGAAAGTTGGGAACCAAATGTGGACTGTACAATATGATTTAAATAATCTAAAAAATAAAACATTGAAACTTACTTCATTTTTCCATTTCTTTTTAGCATAAACATATACCTTTAGAGTTCTCGACTATAGGTCCGTAAACTTGAGTTTATCTAGTCGGGTTCAATTTATTTGGATTGCATCTTTTATTTGGTCAATTTATTCTTTGATGATTTCTTTCAATATCCTCGCTACCTTTCATAATATGAAGCGCTTCATTATGTACAATAATATTGTCAACAACATTTATTTTGAATCCATTTCTTTCTCATAACGACATAACTTAACGAGATCTTTCGTTTTATTATTTCAAATTTAGTGATCCTCTTCTCGGGGTTTTATAATTAGTTATGTCTATATACTCTCAAGAGTATACACCTCCTCAATAGGACCATCTTTATAATTAGCTCCATTTTTATTTGAGAATTTTTGGAATCAAATGTCAACACGCTTGAGCGTGTCATTAATTTACCCGATATAATGTTAATGGATTGTCCTTCAAGGACGCTAATATAAATTGGAGCATTTAGAGCTGGTATATGAGATTTGATTTAATCTCTTTGGTCAAGAATGCATCTATCAATTGTATAACTTACAAATGAGTTATTTGTCGAACTTCACGGTTCATATTGTCTTGTGCAAGGACTAGAAAATATAATATACAGACATTTTCATGTATTCTTTCCGCCTACTTAATTTCTCTTCCCTAATGTTGAGAAAACTATCTTATCAAAATGACATTCGAAAAACCGCATTATAAAATATCACCGTTAGGACTTAATATATTTTATAACGTTCCATACTAAACATGTATTCTCAACATTTTTCAAAGTCCATCTCGATTGCACTATGGTGGACCGATTATACATATATTGCACTATAAAAAATTCATTAGATGGATAATATTGAGCTCGACCATAAGCCAACTATAGCGGGGTAACTTTGATATTGGCATGATGCGTATAAGTGTTTACAGATATAACATAGCATTCCCTAGACAAAAATGGGAAGCGCTTTGTTCTCAATAGTAATGGTTTAGAATTTAATTGAGGCGTTGAAAAACAATATTGCTAAACCATTTAAAATCATCTCAACTGATATTTATTAAAAGTTTGAGATTTAGACTCACTAGTATTGACAAGACACATCATCGTCTTGGTTGTATAATCTGAAAATTATGCTCATAATTTAATATTTGAGCAAGTAATCAAGAAACTTCAAGTTGCCAATAATAACACCATACAATTATCTAATAGATGTATCTATTAGATGATTGTATGGTGTTATTATTGGCAACTTGAAGTTTCTAGATTACTGCTCAAATATTTTTCAGAATATAAAAATTATAACGTCATAAAAATTAATACTCTTCGGAATATTTAAATTGTAACGTTATGCTCTTCAAGAGCGCCTAATATTTTGTCGAATATTATAACGTTGTGCATCTTCGTGGACAACAACAAATCATTATTCAAGTAAAGATTTATTATTTATAGTAATATTATAATATTCTATAAGAATATTATATCTTATAAAATTAAACTTTTAGGAGCAATTAATATTCTCTTTAAATATTAATATAATATAAAATATTGCTTATTTGAAGCAACAATAAAATATTCTTCTAGAATATTTATATGTTAGGTTGTGACATATAATACAATATTCTTGAGAATATTGATATTATTGTAAAATTGTGTTTCTTCAAGAAAAGTACAATTAAAACAAATCATTATAAATCATTATTCCTTAATATTATAAAGTTGTGCTTATTCGGGAGTTACAACATGTAAATATGTGCTCCAAGAGCAATATTATAATATTCTTATAGAATATTATATCTTATTGAATAAGCTATTCAAGAGCAATTAATATTCTATTGGAATATTAATATATAAAAAATTGTGCTTCTTCAGAGCAACAATATGATATTGATATATGTAAACTATTACTACTTGAGAGCAATAGTTCATATTCTTCTAGAACAATAAAATATTCTTCTAGAATATTTATATGTTTAGGTTATGAAATATAAATGAAACTAAAAAGTAGAGAGAACGAGAGAATAGAATAGAGATTCAAATTCAAGTCTGTTAATTTATTATAACAATGACCCCTTATTTATAGGGTCCAAAGGAGTTACAACTTGATTAGAATACACTCTTCCGGAGTAAGTAGATAAATACATAGACATCTAGATACAACTAAATAGTCATTCATCATTATCTATAATTTCATAACACTCCCCTTGAATGACTTATTACACAATAAGCGCTTGGTTGTTTGGTAAAAATCCAATGGGACAAAAATGCCAATAAGGAAAAAAAATTATCAAAAATTGGAGTACTCAAATGCTGCCTCATTAAAACCTTGTCAGGAAAACCCAGTGGGACAAAACCTGAGCGAAAGAAAAAGAGTACAGCTACTCCTCCTGATTTCACTCAATGAAAAAAGTTTGTATCGAGCTATCTATATCTTGTACGCAAAGTCTTCAATGTCGCTATCTTCTTAGAATTTGTATAAAACAATTCTGGTGAAATGTATTCCATGTTATAACCTCCAGCAATATCATCTTCATACACTATCTCTGGTTGACTGTAATCAGCATGATGGTCTGATGCTATTATATTAAAAATAGATCTTGTTGTTCTTCCCTTCAGGGATCTCATATACAATTTATAATACATGGGAGTATAACCATAGGGTTATGATGAAAGTAAATATTTTGTAGGTTATAGACATCCATAACTATAAGAATTATAACACTTCTTATTGGATATCATTTACACAAAGAATATGCCTCATTAAAACCTTACTAGGAAAAAACCCTGTGGGAAAAATCATAGTAAAGGAAAAGAGTACATAATTCTTTTAATACGCCATGCAAATTGCCTCATTAAAAAACCTTGCCAGAAAACCCAATGGGACAAAACATTGGTCAAGGAAAAGAGTACAATGTGTATTTACTCTCCTCATTATAATATTAGTTCAGATCTGTACTTTGATCGATTGAGTTCTCGAAAAGTTGAACTATATGCTTGGGCATATTAAATCTTCCAGGATTTATATACATTGTTTTATTAGTCATGATGGATGAGTTGGTTATAACAATATTCATTATATACATATATTTCATGCATTGATGACTAACAAGATATCAACTTATGATTGATTTACATAGTTTTTGCGAAATTATAATGTTAAAAGTCGTGCATTACATGTTACGACTTCATTTTTCCATTTCTTTTTCGCATAAACATATACCTTTAGGTTCTCGACTATAGGTCCGAAACTTTGAGTTTATCTAGTCGGTTCAATTTATTTGGATTGCATCTTTTATTTGGTCAATTTATTCTTTGATGATTTCTTTCAATATCCTCGCTACCTTTCATAATATGAAGCGCTTCATTATGTACAATAATATTGTCAACAACATTTATTTTTGAATCCATTTCTTTCTCATAACGACATAACTTAACGAGATCTTTTCGCTTTTTATTATTTCACTTCGGTGATCCTCTTCGGGTTTTATAATTAGTTATGTCTATATACTCTCCAAGAGTATACACCTCCTCAATAGGACCATCTTTATAATTAGCTCCATTTTTATTTGAGAATTTTTGGAATCAAATGTCAACACGCTTCAGTGTCATTAATTACCCGATATAATGTTAATGGATTGTCCTTCAAGGACGCTAATATAAATTGGAGCATTTAGAGCTGGTATATGAGATTTGATTTAATCTCTTTGGTCAGTAAATGCATCTATCAATTGTATAACTTACAAATGAGTTATTTGTCGAACTTCTGGTTCATATTGTCTTGTGCAAGGACTAGAAAATATAATATCTGACATTTTCATGTATTCTTTCCAGCTACTTAATTTCTCTTCCCTAATGTTGAGAAAACTATCTTATCAAAATGACATTCGAAAAACCGCATTATAAAATATCACCCGTTAGGACTTAATATATTTTATAACGTTCCATACTAAACATGTATTCTCAACATTTTTCAAAGTCCATCTCAGTGCACTATGGTGGACCGATTATACATATATTGCACTATAAAAAATTCATTAGATGGATAATATTAGGCTCTGACCATAAGCCAACTATAGCAGGGGTAACTTTGATATTGGCATGATGCGTATAAGTGTTTCAGATATAACATAGCATTCCCTAGACAAAATGGGAAGCGCTTTGTTCTCAATAGTAATGGTTTAGAATTTAATTGAGGCGTTGAAAAACAATATTGCTAAACCATTTAAAATCATCTCAACCGATATTTATTAAAAGTTTGAGATTTAGACTCACTAGTATTGACAAGACACATCATCGTCTTGGTTGTATAATCTGAAAATTATGCTCATAATTTAATATTTGAGCAAGTAATCTATAAACTTCAAGTTGCCAATAATAACACCATACAATTATCTAATAGATGTATCTATTAGATGATTGTATGGTGTTATTATTGGCAACTTGAAGTTTCTAGATTACTTGCTCAAATATTTTCTCGAATATAAAAATTATAACGTCATAAAAATTAATACTCTTACGGAATATTTAAATTGTAACGTTATGCTCTTCAAGAGCGACTAATATTTTGTCGAGAATATTATAACGTTGTGCATCTTCGAGGACAACAACAAATCATTATTCAAGTAAAGATTTATTATTTATAAGTAATATTATAATATTCTATAAGAATATTATATCTTATAAAATTAAACTTTTGGGAGCAATTAATATTCTCTTGAAATATTAATATAATATAAAATATTGCTTATTTGAAGCAACAATAAAATATTCTTCTAGAATATTTATATGTTAGGTTGTGACATATAATACAATATTCTTGAGAATATTGATATTATTGTAAAATTGTGTTTCTTCAAGAAAAGTACAATTAAAACAAATCATTATAAATCATTATTCCTTAATATTATAAAGTTGTGCTTATTCGGAGTTACAACATGTAAATATGTGCTCTCCAAGAGCAATATTATAATATTCTTATAGAATATTATATCTTATTGAATTAAGCTATTCAAGAGCAATTAATATTCTATTGGAATATTAATATATAAAAAATTGTGCTTCTTCAGAGCAACAATATGATATTGATATATGTAAACTATTACTACTTCAGAGCAATAGTTCATATTCTTCTAGAACAATAAAATATTCTTCTAGAATATTTATATGTTTAGGTTATGAAATATAACATAATATTCTTCCGGAATATTGATAGAATTATAATTCTTCAGAAAATAAAAATAAACAAATCTTGTTCAAGAATATTTTAGAACAATAAACACACCGATTTGTTGTCCTTTGTCGTTGAATAAAAGTTAAAGCATTGTTATATCTAATTAAAGCATGAATATTTCTTTTAATTGCTTCTCATAAAAATATCATAACAAAAGTCTAATATGAGTTGGACTCATAAATCAAAGCAAGGATAGAGATATAAAGACTAACCGGTTGGTGCCCGTTTGAATTTCTTTTGAGAAAGTGAACTTTAGGCCACTAAGCTTTTGTTTGTTCTTTATGGTATTTTGATATCACCGTTTGGCTGCCTAGTTTTGCTTCTCCTTTTTCTTTTTGAATAAAAGAAAATAATATCTAATTGCTAACTCAGTTGGTTAGAATCTCGTGCTGATAACGTGTTATGAAACTAAAAAGTAGAGAGAACGAGAGAATAGAATAGAGAGATTCGAAATTCAAGTCTGTTAATTTATTATAACAATGACCCTTATTTATAGGGTCCAAAGGGAGTTACAACTTGATTAGAATACACTCTTCTGGAGTAAGTAGATAACTACATAGACATCTAGATACAACTAAATAGTCATTCATCATTATCTATAATTTCATAACAGAAACTTGCAAATTTGCAATTATTATAAAATACAAATAGAAAAGGTAAAGAGTTAAACTTATTTTTTATTTTAAAAAATTAAATTAAAGATTTTCTTGGAGTTTAATTTTTAAAATTGACTAGGGGAGAAAGAGGTGGAAGGAGGTGCATCAAAGTTTCTTTGAATATTTTTTTTTCACATGTTTTTTCTTTTCTTTTATTTTTTATTTTTAATTTTGACACAAGGTATAATCTGATTTCATATGTGTGTAGAATTTATAAAAGTAAAAAGAAGTTCACAAACTCTACAAAAGTCATTTGCTTAAAAATAGCTTACAAAAATACTTGAAAGTCTATATATTAAATACATTATCATAAGGATCAGTTTGGGAGTTTTGTGGTACTGGTTATGAGAGTTTTTTTAAAGTATTAGTTTTGAGCGTTTATGATGAGTTCGATTTTGAGTGGTTTTTTGTAACAGTTTTTAAAACAGTTGAACCCGTGCTTTTGAGTTTATTATCAAGCGGTTCTGAAAGTTTATTAAAAGAGTAAAATTACATATATGCCCACATATTAAAAAAATGAAGGTACATTTAAACAAATTGGAGTAAATGTGTATATTATAATTCAACATGATTTTATATAGTTTACCCAATTATTTTTATTGTGTGTGGACTAACATTTGGACTAATTTTTCTTAATTTTTTTCTTACTATTTTGTTCATTAATTACTTATAATAAATTTACTAAAAGCTCTGATTTAAATCATCAATATTTGAAAATGAAAATATATATTCCACTATAAAATTTTTAAAAATAATTCAATAGCACATAAAAAAATTATTATTTGAAGAGAATAGTCAAAATATGCATTTGGAGAGAATATGAAGAATGAAATATGTATTTTAGGTCTATGGTATATTTAGATATAATTATTTTGGAGAGTATAAAAATGGAAGAAAATTTGGAAAAACGACTATAAATTACCGGCTTAGGGTAGAGGTGTCAATCCGGTCAAAGCCGACTGGGTGGGTCGGCACCTCCGATGAATAAAGTGTGACGGCCCGCATTAGAAAAAACCCGCGCCATGGCGGGTTGCGGGCCTAGTCAACCCAGTCCACAAAAATAGAATACGACCCCAGCCTACCCGTCGGCCCATTCGGGTCGAGCCCATGTGGGCCGCGGTTCAATCCGGTTTGGCCCGTATGAATAAATTTTTTTTTGAAATTAGTGAAAACATTTAGTTACCTATTGTAATTATAAAAAAAAATGTTTTCATATATAGCAACAAATGTGTTAAATTACTAAATAAAAATAAATAACAATGATAAATTCACTTTTGTTATTTTTTAATTCAATTTCTATTTTTTATATATTTAAAGACTAAAACATCGCGTATCTGTCACATCTTTCACTTTAAACGGCTCTCTGCCATTTATAAAAAAAAAATTAAAATAGGTCAGCGGTTAAAGGCCTAACCGCCCAAGTAGTGAACAGTCCGTCCGGTTCACGGGCTGGCCAGCGGTTCGGCCTCCTCAGCCTGTTAACGAGCCCGCGGTTTGACCTGCTAGGCTCGTGAACGGCCGTCCGGTTCACGGGTCGGCCCGCAGTTCTAGATCGAGACGGGTAGGCCGATGCGGGTTTGGCCGGCCCGCCAGTCTTGACATCTCTAATTTAGAGATTGAAATATACACCTCAAATTACACTACATTGATTTTGAGTAATTTTTCCAATCTCTCAAAAACGGTGCCATCCAAAAATCCGTCAAAACTAGTAGAAAAAAACTCCCAATTAGTCTCTAGTCTATACTACTTCTAAAAGGCTCTAAAAGGAGAAACAATTTTGAACTATTTTACCCTCCCATATTACATAGTTAGACTATTTTACCCCCCAATATTAAATTAAAAAAAATCTAAAAACCTTTCCCTCCCGCCATTATTAAACAAAATAAATAGTTGTTTGGAACCTTTGGGCAAATTATGTTCAGCTTTTTTTTATTATACTGCGGAATACAAAGAGTCATATGATGATTATGTAATTTTAAATATATATTTAGGATTATAAAAATGAGATTTATGAATTTGAGAAGACATTTCATTTGTCAATATTGACATCAAACATTTGTCTATTACTCAATCAAGTTTAGTGTAGCAAAAATGTCCCTATAGTCCAAGCCAACTGAAATTTGAAATGGTCACAACTCATTGGCATTAGTTTAAAATTGGTAGAAGCGTGTGTCCAAAGGAAAAAAAAGATAGAAAAAAAGAAAATACAAAAATAAGTTTTAATGTAAACAAAATAGAATTCCAAGGGAAGAGGAGGGAAAGAAAATAATTCTATCAGTTTAAATATTAACCAATATAATTAACGTGAAGTTAACATGTCTGACATTAATAAATATCTTAGTTTATATTTTTTTCCATTATTATTTAATTTCCTAAATTTTATATTAAGGAAATTTCTGATCTTTTCCACCCATTTGACCTCTTCTATGTAAGACACATTTTCCTTCCTTTTCATTACATATACCAATTCTATTATTTTTCTTTATATGTCACTACATTTTATTATCTTGTTTAATCTTCATGGATGGAAATTGTAACGTGCATATGTATAACAAGTGCTTGATTCTCAATCTGGCTATCAAGGAGAGGTATTCAAGTTATGAATTTATTTTTTCGAGATGTGAAGTAGACAAAAAGTTAGCCATCATTTTTCTGTTAGTTGCTAAAATATTTGTAACTATCCTTCATATAAATTGTAAATGATCTTTATGCATTTTTGTTTCCTATAACCATAATGTGTATCAAAATGGACTATGTTCATAGAAAAATGAGAATGTGGATTGATTGGAATTTTATCAATTGAAGTAGCTCGCACAAAGTTCGCTAAATACGGGAAAAGCCATTCTGTGTATCTTTCATATAAATAGTAAATGATCTTCACACATTTTCGTTTCCTATAATTATAATGTGTATCAAAATGGACCATGTTCATAGAAAAATGAGAATGTGGATTGATTGGAATTTTATCAATTGAAGTAGCTCGTACAAAGTTCGCTAAATACGGGAAAAGCCATTATGTGGAAAACGTTACATAAGCATTGTTGCAATAATTATGTCCTTGTAGATTTAGTAGGGTTAAAGAAAAAACTAGATTGCAATTTCAAAACACAAGTAAGATATTGAGTATTTGATGTTTACAAGCGTTTTATGTGTTAGAGTTCTTGGAAAAATATATTAAGGTTAATAATGAATACAATCAAAGAAAAATATGCAACATAATTGATATTTAGCTAGGCATGAAAATATTATTCATTTTCTTCTTTCTATCGCCTCTTTTTTATTAATTGAAAAATGGTTAGTTTTGCTATTGTCAAAGCTTCATTCAACTTCTATTGGAACAAAGATTGAATTGAAAATATAGGGATTTGACCATTATTAAAAGTTTGTCAATTTCTTATTCTTGATAATATTTATTCCATAAGATTTGATATTAATAGTTCGTCAATCATCAAAGCTCAAATCACCAAAATATATTCATTGAGTTCAAGTTACTGTTGGTATTACCACAATATAATACTCATATCTACTTGCAATTATACTTTTATAAATGTAAATAAAATATCAACATTATTCATTATAATATCAAACAATACAGTACAACATGTTATCGAGAACTGTGTTTTCTTATCTTATTGTAATCGCTACTTTAACATTTTAACAATAAAAAAAATAAGAATTTTGAAAAAAAATTAAAATTAAGAAAATTATTGCAAAATCACGTACAATGCACGTATTTCTAACTAGTCTAAAAAATAGGGTATAAGGTGCTCAGTGATTCAATTATTGGTTTTTCAAATTCTATTTATATGTGAAATAATGAATTATATATTTGTTTACCCTATGCTTGAATTGAAACTCATGAAAGGTAATCCAAAAACAAGATCAAACCAAATAAAACAATTCTACACAATCTATTCAAATGAAATAAGATTTTTGTTTAATCTTACTTCGAGACCAAGAAGTGTATCATAAAATTAGGCAAAGTCTAATGCTACAAAAGTAACTATTATCGATGGCATTATCTATAACAATCAGATCTACTCCCCACTATGGAGAGTTCTTATAACCCCCACAGCTTAGGTGGTCGGTGACTATGCTGAAAAAATGCCAACTGGGTTATTTGTTTTTACCACCATACACAACCCCACTCCACCCTCATTGCAATTTCAGCACTCTTTCTATCCACGATTTCTGCCCCAAATCGTGCCCTAGCTCACCCGACTCCATCGCCGTGTACAACTACTCCATCGCCGTTGCCGTTGACCACCATCGTCGTGTACCATTCTGTCGCGCGATGCGCGATGTGAACAGCGATTTGCGGGTTTGACGCGCCCACCATTGAAGCACCTCTCTTTGCACGGTGACCTCTCGCCGTGAATCGGTCGCCTCTCGCCGTGAACCACCATTGATGTACCACCATTCAAACGTATAGTCCTTTCACTGCCATCACTGTCGCGCACTGACCTACCATAGACGGACCTCTCTCTGCGCGGTGAACCACCATTTTCAATTTTCTGGTACTGATAATTTTTTTAACGTATTCTGAGGGTATAGTGAAATTGGGGAACAATTATTTTGTTGCCAATCTTAATTTTACCCAATGATTTGCCAAATGTTAGGGTTTGGCCGTTTTGATGGAATCTGAAATTGAATGCGTGAATAGGGACCTTTGATCCTTAGTTTATAATCGATTGAAGAATGATGATTTATGATGAATTGTGATGAATTGTGATGATTTTGTGATCCTTTTTTTGGCTGATTTGTGATGATTTGCCTGATTTGTCATGCTTTGTCTGAAGGACATTTTTTTCTCCATCTTCAGCTAACCAAATGATTTGTCCCATTTGTTGTATGAGGAGAGAGGGAGAGGAAGACGGAGAAGGAGATATGATATGTGATGAAAATGTGGGCAGGAGAACACGACTTTAATTTGATAAATGGGCTGTGATTTGTTGATGATCAATGTTGTTGATTTGCTGTGATTGTTGGAATTTGGCAACTACACAATTAGTCACGTATCTTGACTTGGCAGCACGGATGGCATGAGAAAGGGGATGCTGCCCGTACTTTCATACAACTAGTGTTTTGCATCCATGCCTGTGCTAATCAATGTAGTCCAAAAATATGATCTGAGCCTCCAATGTATTTGTCAATTCGTAATATAATGTATATCGTATGGAACATATTGGTATTCTTGTGATATTGGTGCGACCTTCGAATAACAGATAGGTATGGATCAATGTCTTCTTCTAGTGAAATGTTCTCCGGTCACTATTTAGATGTAGATGTGGTGCGTATATGAAGATTAATACCTCGCACTCCGAAAGGAACCCACACCTTCAATATTGGAGATGTCATAGTGTGCAGGTAAGTGACTTTTAATATGTATTTTTGGTTCAATTCAATTGACTAGAATTATATTATGCTATTGCAAGATGGCATCATGTGCGGATTCTTCAGTTGGGCCGACGAGGTTGAATCTAATTTTGGATTGTAGTCAGAAGGAGGTGAACGTACACATAATGAATTAGATGAATTGAAGTGTAATGTGCAGAGTTTAATAGAGAAGGTAGAGAAGCTAGAAGACAAAGTTCGTTCACTTCGGCTTCTTAGAAGTAGGGGATACAATTGCGCAGATGTTTTCATGATTTCATGTATCGCCATAATTGTGTTTTTTGTAATGAATTTGTTGGTGTAATTTTGTAATCTAATGACTGGCACTTTTTGCTTATTAAGAAATGGTGTTCAACAGATTGTGATATGTCAACAAACAGGATTATGATATGTTACCAAATAACATGATTATGATTACCTTATGATATGTGAACATGATTTTGAAGAAATGGGGTTCATATTTACAAACTTGTTCAATTAAATCTTAAATGTACCACTAACAAGATGAAGATATATTACCAAACATGATGATTCCACATCTAGAAACTCATATTGTAGCCAAATGATTCATTTCATTCAATCTGTAAAAATTCAATGTTCCAAAAATACAAATGCACTCGACTAGGAGTAGTAAGGGCATGATTTTGTTTCTCGATAAAGTTGTTAACTATCCACATTTGTCCCATTCGTTGCTTCACCATAGTTAATCTAGCACAACATCCAACTCGTGTTTGCCCACGCTTTCTTTTCCTAGCACGCAACACAGATTCTTTATGTTTTCTCTGATATATGTCATCTGTTTTCCATTCCTTCGAACATATAAACAATTTCCAATATGCCTCACCACTAACCTTATTCTTTTTACTGTTCTCAATTCGTGTACTAAATCTAGCCTCCTGGGCATAATTATTGTAAAAATGTAGGCCACCTCATGTGATTCAAATTCTTGTTCAATTGCAAGGATACGATGAACAGAAACTTGAGGAACATACACATTGTGTGCACTTTATGATTCCATTCCTATCACATACTAAACAATAAACAAAAAACCACCATTATCAATAAAAATTTATCGATCACATATGGTAAATTATTTCAACAATGATTATTTTCAATTTTTTAATATACCTACTTAATATCCACTGCAGCTAATTTTCACACAATAAACAATGATCATTTTCATTTTTTCAAATTTATCCCCATTGGAGCTATTTCGTACACACTTTATATTTCCATAAATAAACAGTACCAGGAATTGAAAATGGTTGGTTAGTAGGCAGAGAGGGCTGCGTCTATGGTAGGTGAGTGCGTGATAGTGATGGCAGTTGTTTGAAGGGTGGTACGTCAGTGGTGGTTCACGGCGAGGGAACGACCAGTTCACGGTGGGAGGTGCTTCAATGGTGGGCACGTCAAATACCAGTTGCTAGGGTAGCGAGGGCAATGGTGGTCAACGGCGAGACAAAGTGGTACGACAACGGCGGTGGAGTGGTTGTACACGGCGATGGAGTGGAGGGAGTTAGGGCACGATTTGGGCAGAAATCGTGGATAGAGAGAGATAGGGTGTTGCAATTGCAATGAGGGTGGGAGAGGGGTTGTGTTTGGTGGTAAAAAAAAAACCCAGTTGGCATTTTTTCAGCCTAGTCAGCCGGCCACCTAAGCTGTGGAGGTTATAAGAACTCCCCATAGTGGAGAGTAGATCAGGGCTGTTATCTATAATTAATATCCATGATCCTCAATAATAAGGAAGGTCATATTTTGAAAGATAAAATATATTTTAATTATATAATTCTACAAAACCGTACCATGTAGATTTGATCCATAATATTATGTAGAACCAAACATTATAATAAATATAATTTTAACTTATTTTTATTTCTTAAGTGTCCGATGGTGCAAATTAAGAAGTCATGACAAACCCCAAGAAATGTAGCAGTAGACCATGTGTAAACGAAATGACAAATTTTTGAGTAAATATTGTGCTTTAATGTGGTCGAGTAAGCTTTATTGAAAGTGTAAAAGAATAATTTAGCTATGTTGATGAATGAAATTTTTTCAAAAACTTTAATCTTGATGCGAGTTTGGAGTCATGGGCTGGTCAGTTTAAACCTCATTTTGCTATATATACTCAATTATTTGATTATTTCAACTCATTTCTCATGAAAATGTTCTATAATTAGATTATTATGTTAAAATAAATTGCAAATTCTAATGTGGTTCAAGAGTTTCTTTAAAGTAAATAACAATCCTATAGTTGATACTAATAATTTTATTCTGACATAAGTTTGAAATAACTACACTTATTTCCATTTGAGTAAATTCAGTAATTTGATTACAATATATCATGCTATTATATTCAATTTATTTTCATATAAATTATTTTTTTCAATTTTTTTCGTGTACTAAAAGAAAAATAAGTTTTTCGATCAATGAGAGTTCCAACACGTGGGGAGTCTGTATCCGCCCTTGGCTGGAATTCATTCCCGTTGCCAAAATGAATGACCCTATGATGTAGGACAGATGGCAAGCCTCGAAAAATAATGACTTTTTCAGTTTTAGTGCTAATTCTGTTATTGATTTAATTTTGATTCTTACAATCTTAGTTGGTTTAGACTAGATTTTCTTATAATCTTAGTTGATTTAGATTAGGTTTTAATTTCCTTTACAATTTAGGATTGTTAAACCCGTATAAATAAAGGTTAATTCTTTGTTTTCATCATTCATTCATTAATATTATTTTTAGAGTTTTACCCTTACTCTCTAGTGGATTCTAAATATTGTGTTTTTAAGGTTTTCGCTTGAATTCCTTATTCATGCTGCGTCAAGTGGTATCAGAGCCGGTTTGTCCACCTCCATATCTTTTGATTACTATCCGTATTCTTAATTATCCATGGGTGACACGCCAATTACTATGGCAGATTTTGAAGCCAGAGGAAGAAAGTGATTCAGAGTCGGAGGAAGAGTTTGCAGAAAACCCTATTCGTCAAAACCGAAACACTTTTGATGATTATAGAATTAAAGAAGATATTCTTCACTTCTCTAGAAATTTGAAAATTGAAGACTTCTTAGATTGGATGGTGGAGGTCGAGCGATTTTTCAAAATTTTGGAGATTCCAAAAGAAAATATGGTAGCCTTCTGTTTGAAGGCTGCAGCAGCAGTTTGGTGGGTCAGTTGTAGAATACCTGCCATAGAAAGAGTAAGAGTCGTGTTCGAATATGGAGAAAGATGAAACAGTTTATGATGGATCGATTTCTACCAGTGGATTATGAACAGATTTTGTATCGTATGTACCTAGGATGCACACAGGACAATCGAACCATATCAGACTACATAACGAGTTCATGCGACTAGCAGAACGTAACAACTTGTCGAAAATGTAAAATCGAAGGTCACGGGTATACCAACGGTTTGAAAGTGGCTATTCAAGATAAAATAGGCTTGCAGACTATTTGGACGTTGCAGGAAGCCACTAACATAGAATTGAAGGATGAGATGAGGGAGGCTAACAAGAGAACGACCATTTGTAGGAGATTTGCTCTAAGGCCCACCAACAAACCATAGCCAACCCTTCGAGTGTTCAAACCAAAATTGGTATTGAGAACAGTAATCAGTTTACTAACAGAGGACAAAACCGAAATCCATCCCAACAGGAGAGTTCGTATACTAAATCAATTACCGACGTCTGCTATCATTGTAGACTACTCGGACAACGTTCCAATACTTGTCCGGAGCAAAAACAGGCTAATTTGATGGAAGCAGATGTACCTGAGAAAGAGGAAAAAGCGATGGCAGATGATGATTATGTAGGGGCTGATGATTAGTGTTGCAGCGAGTTCTCTTAGTGCCAAAAGAGGAGGGGCAACGTCACATCATCTTCCGTTTACTTTGTTCTATCAAGAATAACATATTTGAGGTGATTGTAGACAATGTGAGATGTGAAAATTTTGTATAGAAGAAGTTGATGAATCTGCTGCAATTACCAACTGAATGCCATTGTAGTCCATATTTAGTTGGTTGGGTGAAGAAGGGTCTTTCTGTTCCTGGTTGTTGAGACTTGTAAAGTACTACTTTCCATTGTCAAGCATTATAGAAATGATGTGGTATGTGATATTATCGACATGGACACGTGCCATATCTGTTGGGTCGTCCATGGCAGTTTGATGTGGACTTAACCTTGAATGGACGAGATAATGTGGTAATCTTTACATGGAGCACTCACAAGATTGCCATAAATCCTCTCAATCAAGCAGAAAAGTCAACCAAGCAACGATCGGAGAGTTTCCTTACTCTTACAAACAATGAGCTAGAGATTGTAGATTTAGTAAGAGAAGGTGATTGTTTCTGCCCAGTAGCGGTTAAGGGGCTTTTGACAAGTAAGGAGGAGGATGAAATTCTGCCTGAAGTGCAGAAAATCTTGCAGGACTTTGAGGGCTTTATTTCAGATGAGCTGCCTCCCATGCGATATATTCAGCACCAAATCAATTTAGGGCCCGAGGCTACTCTTCCAAATTTACCTCACTACCGACTAAGTCCGAAATGATGAAATTCTGAAGGAGCAAATTGAAGATTTTTTGAGAAAATGTTTTATAAGAGAGAGTATGAGTCCGTGTGTAGTACCCGCTCTCTTGGTGCCAAATAAAGGGAGAACTTGGCACATGTGTGTTGATAGCCATGCCATCAACAAGATAACAATAAAATATAGATTTTCCATTTCGTGATTGGAAGACATGTTAGACGTGCTTGATGATTCTAAGGTGTTTTCAAAAATAGACCTCCGAAATGGCTACCACCAGATCCGTATCAGACCTGGGGACAAATGGAAAACTGAATTTAAGAGAAAAAATGGACTTTATGAATGGCTGGTGATGCCATTCGGAATGACAAATGCTCCAAGCACCTTTATGAAACAAATGAACTAAGTTCTTCGTCCTTTTATTTGTTACTTTGTTGTAGTGTACTTTGATAATATTCTCTTCTACAACAAAGGCAAGAGAGAGCAATTGACTCATTTGAGGCAAGTTCTAGTTGTTCTAAAGGAAAATCAATTATATGTTACATTCTGAACAAATAAGCTGTTGTTCTTGGGTTTTGTGGTTGGTGAGGATGGTATGCAGGTGGAGTTTGCATACAACAGCGCGGTTCACGCTGCTACATGCATGTCCTCTTTTGCTATTGTGTACACTGAGGTTCCTTATCATGTAGTAGACTTGGTGAAGCTATTCAATGGTCAAGGTAAGAGTGTAACTGCTGAGCAGTTGGCTCAAGATATGTTGGCTATCCATGATGAAGTCAAACAGAAGTTGGAGAAGCCTAATGTTAGGTATAAAGCAACAACCGATTCTCATTGATAGAATAAATAGTTTCAAGAGGGAGACTTGGTGATGGCGTATCTTAGAAAAGAGAGATTTCATGTCGGTACCTACAACAAGCTGAAGCCCAGAAAGTATATTGTCATTTCAAAGTACTTAAACGGATCAGCAACAATGCCTACATTATTGAGTTACCAGCTAATTTCAAGTACCTTCAATGTAGCTGATTTATATGATTTTCAAAAAGATGATGAACCACTCTATCCAGATTATAATTCGGGATCGAGTTTCTCGAAGGTAGAAGGGACTAATGTGGGACTGATGGCAAGCCTCGAAAAAATGGCTTTTTTAGTTTTAGTGCTAATTCTGTTATTTGATTTAATTTTGATTCTTATAATCCAAGTTGATTTAGAATAGGTTTTCTTACAATCTTAGTTGATTTATACTAGGTTTTAGTTTTATTTATAATTTATGATTGTTAAACCCAGGGCCAGATATATGATCTTATTCAAGAAGGGGCACGTAAACAATAACCAAAATTTGTTAAAATAAATTATACATAGAAAATAACAATTAAAATTGTCCACGTCGAGTTTTCATATTCTTAAATCGTTTAACAATATCACTATTACAAATATTATCAAAAATATCTTTATCAATGTATGCAATCATGCATTCATTCATTCATTCATCTCCGATCCGATTGTGTAATTGATCTTTGATAATATTCATAGCTGAAAACACTCTTTCCACGGTGGCAGTGGCAACTGGTAAAAGAAGAACCAATTTGATTAGCAAATAAACTAAAGCGTAAATCTTATCTTTTTTTTTTGTCTTAACTAGCTTCCGTGCAAGGCCACTAATTCCTTTCAAACTTGAAAATTCTATATTGGAACGCAAATCCATTATATAATTATCAAGTTGATTATTAAGTATCACAAGTAGAGAAGTCATTTGGATAAAACTTAGCAAGTTGAACCAACTTAGACTTATCAAAAGATGAAAATGAATCAGTTGAATCCAAACAAGCCAAACAAATAAGCAAATTGGTACTTGTCTCACTGAAATGACTGTTTAACTCTTGCAACTGCAAATCAATGACAATACAAAATATCTCAATTTGATAATGATGCATATTCGTGGTTTCATGTACTCTGCATCTTGAGTGTCCTGGAGGGCAAAATATATCATTCATATTGCAAACATCAATATCGTGTTTCTCACAAAAGGAAGAGACTTCATCTAATAAGAGATTCCAACCACTATCCCTCATTATTTGCATTCTTTCCTTACATATTCTTACCAAAGTCATAGCATTCACAATATTTTGATCTTTTTTCTGCAACGCTTGTGATAGATCACTTGAGATTCCCAATACAGTCTTCATCAAATGTAGAAAATAAAATAAAATTAAATGATCGAATAGATACCAATGCTTTTTTTGCTTCATTTCTTTGATCAGAGCTTAATTTAACATTGTTCATTACTATCTCAAGTAATTCAACAATAGATGAGAACATGCCAATCAACCTTATTAAAGTGATATGGTGTGAGCTCCAACGCGTATCACAGGGTTTATGAAGATTGATTTCTTGATTAATACCTTTCCCACTTGAAATCTCACCATTATTATAAGCTTCAATAACAACATTAACATGCAATTCTCGAAGAATATCATGATGCTTAGATGATGATCCAACAATATTTACCACATTAGCAACCACAGTAAAAAAATCAGTGACTTCTACATGCTTCTTTGCAACGGCAACAAGAACTAATTGAAATTGGTGAGCAAAACAATGAATATAAAAATGACATTTATTCTCCTTTAAGATAAGTGTTTTAAGACCATTGACCAGAAGGTTGACAAGGACCTTTTTGTAAATATGCTCTTCTAACTTCGTCTTGAATATTTGGAGGGTAATTTGAAATTCGTGGCCGCTCTCCTGGATCTGTAGGAAGATTTGCTAAGTTAACTTCATTACAACATTGTTTGCACTTTTCTCATTTCTCTATGGAGATAATAATAGCTCCGGAGTTGAAGTTGAATGAGTCGATATTGTATTAAAGTATCTCTTCATCACTATTAAGAATAATAAACTTGGCAGTTGGTACCTAATCAAAAACCTGCTTCAGTAAATAAACTTTAATCAATGAATATATTTGGAGACAAAAATCTTTAGAAAATATATTGAAAAAGCCTAAATAAACTAATGTTGTACAACTACTCTGTAAGGCATAAACGATTGGCACGGAAAAATAAAACAAGTGTAAAGTTCAATATTGGGAATCAATGACAATCATGAAATTGAGTAAAAAAAAATAATATGAAGAACTTTATTGGAAAGAACTTAATTACTTAAATCAAATTACCCAGAGTGCAGCTCTCTAAGTCCCAGGGCATATCAAAGACCAAGCAAATTTGCATCAGGAGCAAATTGTTAAAAGACAGAGAAAGCATGGATCAAGTTAGTTTCTAATTGGAGCATAGCCACGTCATGAAGCACCTTATCTCATTTCAAGGCATCAACATTACTCAAGCAAATAAAGTTGATTCTTCAAAATAATTTTAAAGCATGTGTTGAGATAATGCACCTTATCTCATTTCAAGGCATCAACATCACTCTTCAGTTTATTACTTGAATTTCAACATAAAATATTAATATACTTAAATAGCCACTCTTCAATTTTTCAGAATTTCAAAAGCAGAATAGAAGTCCAAATAATGCATATGGACCATGGTGCATATAGAGACCAAAGCAAAATGGCCACGAAAATGTACTAGTAGAACCAAACAGAAAACAACCAGTTAGTAACTACTAGAACATCAATTTCATCATTGCTTACTTGTTGTGTTCGATCACCGTGAATTGTTGTAGCAGGAAAAGTGGAAAACCATTACCACACAACCAATGTTCCAATGAGTCAGCTCCTTTCTTTGTTTCCACAAATACTAAAGTAAGAGATTGCTGCACACATCGACAAGCAGTTAGGAAACTAATTTTTTAAATGGAAATGGAAATGCCAATTTAAATGAAAACTATTAATCTAACAAAAATCAATTGGACTTCCAATTTTCAATGAAATAAGCCATCATTAATATAAACATTATATCCCACATTGATCGAAGATGAATTGTTTCAAAAATTTGATCTCATTTTTCTATCAATATTTTTATCAAACACTTTAAGTGCATTTTCAAACTTCAAGCTTGATTGTCTTAAAATTAATGGTATTGTTAAGCCTCATAAAAATACATCGATGTGACATAAGACAAGTAAGCCCCACACAATGATTCATCCATAAAAATAGGTACACTTGGCGACACGTGGAAAATGCCTTGAGAAATGTCCGGACTGCTTTTGAGAGATATCCAGACTGCTTCTAACGAAGGCAGCTCGGACACAATGACCGAACCACTACAAATAATTGACAAGACAGCTATAAGGCGGCATGTTTAACCTGACATAAAGTAAGAGTGCAAGAAAAGACAAATCAGCCATCTGCAAATTTAGAGTCAGACGCAAAAGAGAACGGCGACATTGACAGTTTGATGGAACGTGAGTCAATTACTCACTCTAAAATCTAACTCCACTCACTTGGACTTTAGAGATATATAAAAAAACAAGAAAAGAAGAATAGAGGTAAGTATCTTTAGAACTTGGCCTTTTGATATTGGTTTTTATTCAAAAATCCTATCGGTTCGGCTAAAGCATAAATCCTAATTTGAGCGTCAGAGTGCATACATCAACCACCCAGGCTGGTCGCCTATGCTAACTGACAATCTTGTTGTTTAAGTGTGCAAGAATTTCTTAGCTAGAAGAAAAGAAGACATTTCAATGCTGATTGTAAATCCGACTAGGATTTGCGGTCAACAGTTATAATTAACATATTTAGTAGACTTACATTAAAAATTAAATGTTAACAAACTCATACTAAATAGGAAATAAATTAATGAAAACAAATAAGTGATGAACCGAACCTTAATCAAGCAAGAAGATTATCCGTCCTTTGATTTCTTTATATTTTTCATTTTCTAAAATTCTGTTACTTGACCGAGAAAGGGGGAGAGTGAGTATTGACTGTGGTAATTGAATCTAAATGCCTGAATCGAGGAGAATTCTTGTACTGGATTGATTGCAAAAAATGAGAAGAAAAATGACGATAAACCTGTTGCTTGGGAGGAAGATACGAAATTAACAGAAATGAGAGGGGCCTGCTTATGGCTTATGATATGGGCTCTTATTGGGCCTCAAAAATTTTATTTGAGAGGGGGCCTGGCCCCCTCATGCCCTTGAGTAAATCCGCCATTGGTTAAACCCGTATGAATAAATGATTAATTCTTTGTTTTTATCATTCATTCATTAATATTATTTTTAGAGTTTTACTCTTACTCTCTGGTGGATTTCAGATCTAGTATTTTTAAGATTTTCGCTTGAATTCCTTATTCGTGCTGCGTCACCCTAATAAAGAATTTGTCGTTAAAGATTGCTACATCATTGAAATTGAGATTTTTCTTCAAGTTATGGAACGCAATTTACATTAAATTTCAACTTATTGTGTAGATTTTATTCGACTTGATTCTTGTAGTGAAATTGGATGTTAAATACACCGTTCTTAGCAAGAAATATTCATGCTCAAACTTTATAAAGCTAGCCAAACATGTTTGAAAGTCAAAAATGACTGAAATGTGAATTTTCGTCATGAATTAAATGCCAGTTTTGGAATTATTGGATTCGTCTCTTTGCACAGTAATGCGTTCCAGAACTGATCAATAATCACCTTTTCTTGGGGGACCTCTTTCCATCCTAATCTCTATCCATTATTTACCCTTGTGGACACGGCATACGTTGTGCGTATGCATTATGCATAGATAATAACATGACAATAATTTTTAAATAAAATAGTTCAACGTTATACCAAAATGGATGAAAAAAAATTTGAAGTATGAAAATAGAAAAAGATTTCAAAGTCAATTATTATTGGTCTTGTTTGTCTATCTGCTTTGCACAATTTGCTAAATTGTGACGCAAATTGCCCAAAGGTACGAGTTGCCATGGATACAAGGTATTCGATAGAGACACAACGGCAGGAGGGTGAATGGTTTTGTGAGGGAGAGATCCATGAGAAAACTGGGCTTTGGATAAGCTGAATACAAATGTTACAGCGAATTGATATCGTCCAAACAAGACTCAATGTCTATTAACATCAAATGTTTCCAACATGCACGTGATTGAACAAGAAATTTGGGGTTAGCTTTTAGATAAGGTAGTTTAATATAGTATTAGAGTAGACATATGAGTTTTGTTGACCTCAAAATCTATACGATATAGTTGTCAATTAATCTTGGACACTTCCCGTCCACCTATGCATTACCTGTACACTATGACGCAGTGAGGAGATAAATGCCGTCGTTCCAGGAAAGGTTCATCGACCGTTTGAACTCCGACGGTCAAGTCAAATGCCAAAAAATAAAAAATAATTGGGTTTGAAAGAAATATATAGGTAGATAGAGATTTGACTTGGAGTTTGATTTCATACATTTAGGGTGCAAATGACCCATGTATATATATATAGAGGAATATAGGCATTCGGGACACGGTGGGCTGTTGAACCAGGCCCAAGCCTATGAGAAGACCGACAAGATATGATCCAGCCCAATTCAATGGGCACCACTAATGCCCAGCCATCTAATGTGGGACCGTATCTCGCCACGTATACGCTACGTAATATATTAGTATAACATTAGTCCCCCAAAATTTGAGTCATACATTCATGTGCGGGTTGGACTTAGAAGAAAAATAAAAATAAGAACGAGAAGTTTGCAAGATTGCTCCAAGTATATAAAGACTCATGTCGAACTTTTGGAATATAAAAGACCTCAGTTAGTTGAAGACTTACGAAACACCTCTACTAGCCAATCCGACACTTACCAGAGACAGACGGCATTTGAAGGCAGATTCCGTGTCAAAATCTGGAAAGTGCAAAATTGGAAGCTTTGGTGCCAACAAAAAGCAAATGCATTTTTAATACACAGCACCATATGACCCCAGTAATGAATGAATTAATTTTGGACTAACTAGCACAATTAATAAGAAAAGTAAGAGGCGGCAGAAACGCCTTAACTTGATTAGGACCACTCACTCAATTTAAGCCCAAGCATGAAGCTATAATCTCATCCAGTTATGGAAAATCATGCCAAGCATTGCCCTATAAATTTCAACTTGCACCCCATATTCTTTACATCTTATTAGTCTCAAAATGGCAAATGCTAGAATTGCTAGATTTATTACCGAAGTAGCACCACCACAGTTTGTCATCGTCATGAGGCACCGAGCATCAAAAATGTTAGACACAATTCAAGAAGAGGAAAAAGAAGTCATCACAAATGATTCTCTCTCTACATCGACATCGACATCCTCATCTTCTACAACACACAACTCTAAGCATCTTTCTTTATCTGTATTTCGAGATTCAAATCCTACTTTGAAGTTTCAGACATCAAGTGCATGTTTGGTACACGGTAGTCGACAGCATAATTAAGTAGATTTTAGTTTATTTTTCTTTCTTTATTATGTTCAATGCTATCTAATTCTCTTGACCAATGTGGAAGGGATGTTTTAGTAAGAGGAAGATCATTTTGTACATCCACTACTTGGATATGTAAAATTATTGGTCATCTTGATGTACTAGTTCTTCTTTTCTTTTCCAAGCATGTGTTTTACAAGTTTAATTTCCCATTAATTACATATGTGATTTTATCCTTAAACTAATATGATATGGATAAGCTTATGTTACAACAATAATATTCTTATACCTTAATTAGTATGCCATCAATATTCTAATTAATGCACCTTAAACAACATGACCCTTTTAAGTTTAAATTAAACTAATAAGTGGATTATAACTCTAAGATGTGGGACATTATATTATACAAAGATTAAATCTAATATTACAATCGGATCGCCCCAAAGGAAGTGTTGAATTACGAAACCCTTTACGATTTACTCCAAAAGAGGCATGTGTAATAAGTAAGTTTCCAAAATTAATATTGCATTATTTGTTGGCGAACCAACCTTGATTGTACTCTTCTTAATCATATGATTTGTATATTAAAAACTCTTAAAATTTCAAGCACTTATTATCGTGAAATAGTATGAAAAATATTTTGACAGAATTTAAAAAGAGAAGAAATTAGAAATCAATTAAATTTGAATTGATTTGGAATGAAGAAAATAGAATGATCAAGACTATTAGATCGCACAATTTCAATTTGGGACATGATTTGGCAGTTGAGATCGCATCTTATTCGAAGGTCCATGACTTTTCAATATGCACCTATTGCACTTTGAACGATTGCCCCCAGTCATCGCACTTTTTGAAGGCTTATTCCAATTCACACATACAAATCATGGATTAAATAACTCATTTAATTTCAATATAACATGTGTATACATACCAGCATATAAATCGATTAATGACAAGAAGTAGAACTATTCAAAGTCCATAATATTGTATGATTGGCTATGATAAAATAAAAAATTTATAGAATTATTTATACAAAAATTATAAATTGAACAAATTTTTTTTTTTTTACCTCACTTTAGCAGCCCAATCATTTTGCCTCCAAGGTTTTCACACTACATCCTCCTCTGAGCTCTCTCTTTCCAGAAATTCTACACAGAAAATTCTGACGGTCATTGTGAACAATACTATTACATCATATAACGGTCAATGACTAAAGTGTTAAGAATTAAAAGTTGAGAGTCTGCTTGCTACAAATATCATATGTTAGGGACCACTCTTATTTTAAGAGTAAAGGACTTGTACGGGTTTAAAAATATTTCTACATCGAAAAAAGGAGAAAATAAATTTATTTTTTCTGAACTGCGAGAAAATAATATTATTTATATCTAAGAATTTCATCATTTTTTAGAGGTAAAATTGACTGTTGAGATGTAGGGCTTGAACCTTTGACATCGGAGAACATTGGATTTTGTCAAATTATAGACTTTAAAACCCAGATAAGATACGGTTGATATTATTATCAGATACAAAAATCAATAATGATGGGGAATAAAATTTACAAAAGTGATAATTTCACCATACACTACAAAATATAAAATAATTTAAAAAATACTATCTAACTTTTTTTTATTATAAAAATATTGTTTTTTTATTTTTGTAACACTTGTTACATTCGTTATGTTTGTTAATAACAAATGTAACACATTTATTATAACCAAAATAACAAATGTAACAAATGTGACAAAAAGTGTTATCAAAATTGAAAATAGTATTTTAAGCTTACTACACCTACTCTAAAAAATCACAACTCTCTGTACGGTTGGAGTTTTTAAGTAAAATTAGTGATTATGAAAATCCCTATATGTGATGTAATAACAGCAATTGGAATCACTCAAAAATTTCATTGAATGAATTTATTATGAATGTTTTTGCGGGCTGTCTTAAGGCACCTGGGTCAATTTTTCAAGTAACTTCGACTATTATTTTCACTTGCCAAACGATGTATCTAAGGTTTGAAATTTTAACATATTGTAGTTTATAGTCCCAAGTATTTACATTAAATATTTGAAATTTTTGGAGTTTGTTTGAATAGTCAAATAAATTGTGACAACACCTATCACGGTATAGGTAAAACTATGAAAATTTGAAGTAAAATCATTTTTCCCCTTGCGCATTTGTTATTTTTCGCAAAAGTTATATTTTTAAAACCCTTCAAAGGCACGAGAAATGTTATTTGGAGTCGTCAAATATTAACTAAAGATTATTTAGGTGACCATCTGGGTTGAGAAAATTTAGGACGTTACAAAAGCACACTTATAAAACACCCTTATGTAATCATGTTAATCTGGGACGTTCATTTTAGTGATTCAATCTAGATCATAGGTCGGACTATTTAAGGTCAATCTTATTGGCACTGTTCAATCCATCATCTGATTCTTCATCTCCTTTTCTTTCGGTTGCGCCTTTTAGATCTTCTCCTCCTTTCTTTTCCGTTCTTCTGATTTGTTCAATGTATAGAGAGACTAGTGAAGTTCTTCTTTTGGTGAGAGTTTAAGGGGTTACTTTTGGAGGTCAATTGTTGATTGACTCTCAAGATGTAATTTGTGTTGTGTTTCTGTGATACTTGTGTACTGTAAATCTTTGTAACCTGGTGGATCTTGATGATCGTTAATGCACTGAAGTCGTATCCACGAAAGTGAAACTTCAATGGGAAGTAGCTAAGTGTTTGGGTGAACCGGGGCCCTTTGGGCATAAAATTCGTGTGTTCTTTTGTTCTATTTCTTGGATCTATTTTGTTTACATTCAAAATACTAAACGTCTAAAACCAACATTTATAAATACTTATAAGTTGGTTAAACATATTTTTTGATTCTCACATTACGTAGAATTCATAACTTTTATTCACTTTTTACTCACACATTCTATAAAACTCACTACTTATAAAATACAAAAAGTTTTATCAAACAAATACTAAGTAGTGCATTTTAGTCGTGGCAAAAAATACACAGATTTCCAAAAACCAGTTGTATTTTAACAAAATTAAATCCCATACCGATAGTTCAAGCACATGAACAATGTGCTTGTAAAAAAATTATTGGAAACTAGCATGTTTGTTAGTACTTATAAGCATTTATGTTGGTAATATTGGTGCATTATTTATATTATGACAATTTAAACACGTGCATGCAAAACAAGAAAAATGACTTAGAGAAATATAGAGAAATGAAGAACTAGATTCTATCAAGGCAAGAGTTTGACTCTTTTTTCTTAAGACAAAATTACCTGGCACATGTGCTTACGGTTTCTCAACACACGTCTCCTAATATACAGCAACCACTTATCATAATAGTAGTACTCTGAAATATGAAAACAACGAACCAGATAGCATTTTGTTCTCTCTTTAAACGAAAACTGTACTTTGACTTTATGCTGAATTTATTTCTAGACTAAAATGATTTGTACAGAAATTGCAGGAATATTTGGTTGAAAATGAAATGATTAAATTGGCAATCATAAAGGGTCTATGTATAATATTTGAAACGTCGTGTTTCAAAAGATACAACTTTGTATAAAGGCATGTCTAAAAAGACATGTCTTGTTGGAAAGTACATGTCCAAAAGGACGTATCTCTAAGTTGAAAAGATGTGCTGCATAGAGATTCTAGTATATTCCATAATATTCTAATACATTTTTCAACATTTTTCGTGTTTTTAAGAGATTCAATGTGGGCTTTAATTTTTCATTCACTCGAAATTGGTTTCGAACAACTAAATATATTGTGTTACTCGTGGAGTAGAACACGTTTAGCCTTATAACTCTCGTACTGGACTAACGGGTACCGCTTAAATAATTAATCAAAGTTGATCAAAATCAACATTTTTATAACCAATTTTCAACAATCCCCCACATGAATGAAAATTAATAGAAACGAGCATGTAGATACTAAAAGAGAGTACAAGCAGAAAGCTACTGTATCATGGCAGGTAGCTTTTGGATTTGAACCTTTCTTAGTAGAATACTATGAGATTTATTTACCTAATCAGTTAATGCAATGTCTTAAATTATCGAGCCGTTGGTATAAATTAGGACAATAGTGCCAACACAATAACTTTCCTAACACCTTCGGTTCTCACGGTTGTGTTCCTTTTGGCCTTGAACAACTCTTGAGTTTTATAAGTTCTTTAGAGAATTCAAGCCTTGAAACATTCTCATAGAAGCGTCCCCACTTCACACTTACATAGGTAATCTCCTATCAAGAGTATTTTGCCCTACTCCATTTGTTTTTTCAAGATATAGGAATCATTAAAAGTTAAACTTAACCTCACAACTCTGCACAAAGTACTTTTTCTATCATAGGAATGGGTAGGAGTTTAACTCCTATGTGCTTCATTAACTCTTAATAACTTAATTTTCCCATTGAACCAAGATTTTGAGATCTCAAGTCAGCAATGTTGGGTTACCATTACAAAAACTCTTACATAGTATGCTTTGATCCAATTTCCCTCGACATCAAGTATACTTGATCTCTTAGTAAACCTTTAGTAAGCGAATCCATGAGATTCTCCTTTGACTTTACATACTCGATGAAGATAACACAAATTGAGATCAACTGCTTAATGGTATTATGTCTACGATCATTGTGTCGAGAATTATCATTATACATACTACTTTGTCCTCTTTCGATAGCCAATTGACTATCACAAAGGTTTAGCCCAATAAAGAATGTCATCTAAGAAGTTACGAAGATATTTTGCTTCTTCTCCAACTTTATCTAAAGATATGAACTCAGATTCCATCTTGAATCGAGCTATACACGTTGGTTTGAGGATTTCCAATTTTTTTTTGAATAAGTCATGCCTCCTTCAAGCTTTATTTAGAACTCAAAAGTTAATATTATATCATGATCTTCTAATACTCAAGTTATTTGGAAGATTTTCAAGATGCAATTGCACTCTCAATAGTAAAATATATTTACTAGTAGATTTTGAATCCTTGTATTGGGTATCCAATTTGTAACATCGTATGTTTTTAAGTTTAACAAAGTATTCATTATAGTGTAGTTCAACATTTTAATATTGTTCAAATATTTCAATATTATAATTTGAAGAAAACAATACTATCTCCCACAAATTTTACAGTAAATCTGAACTTAAGTTGGGGATATAATGTAAATGACAATCCCACCTAACTATTATGAGTAGAATTGTGCTTAGTAGCATATATTCGTCAATATCATAAAGTACAAATATTACATTCATCTTGAATAATCCATTGGCTAAGTACCCCTTGCTCATGTACATCTCATTTAAGTACAAATTTTTCAGACTCAAATACTAGCTCGAACCTGTTCTTGCTCAATAACTAAACTAGAAACTGAATTCTTGCGAATCTCTGGAACATGTAGTACATCAATTATGGTTATTTCTTTTCTTGATGTCATTTTATATACTACTTTGCCAAGTCCAACGATATTAGAAGTAAGAAGAGTTACTCATAAAGAATTGTCTTCTACTAATCTGAGTGTAAAATGAAAACATCTTTTTGTCGGTACAAACATGACGAGTAGTGCCTGTGTCGATCTATCATTCTCTCGAGTTATCCACTATGTTGGTTTCAAACACAATTGTAGAGAGCATTAGATCAGAAATACCATT
The DNA here is from genome assembly GCA_023638005.1 of Forsythia suspensa. NCBI lineage: Eukaryota > Viridiplantae > Streptophyta > Magnoliopsida > Lamiales > Oleaceae > Forsythia > Forsythia suspensa. The sequence goes on from CM042663.1 coordinate 22,501,749, forward strand.
AGTCAATTTGTCTTCCTCGATTGGATTGCCCTTATGCAAGAACCTTGCAAGACTTCAAGTCTTAAGACAAAACAACACTAATTTCCATTTCTTGAAGTCTACAATGGTAAATTTTTTTTCCCATTACCATTGACCATTACAACAAAGGTAGAAGTATATGTCATTTATTATATTAGCATAAGATAAAGCGAATTTAGAGTCCTTAAATATATTATAAAAAAGTTATAACAAAATGTACTAACAAGTTCAATAATTTATTTAGACTAATCATAACGCACTTGATACAACGCACAATCCAGAAAGGCACAAATTTTATAAGAATTCTTAAATGAAATGTAACGAAGTAAAACTGGATGGCTTAATACTACAATGCAGAAACGATATTTAAACATTAATACTTTCAATAATATAATAGTTGTATTGAGAAAACACTGTTCATCGCATCGACCAAAATGACATCATTTTGGAAAAACGTTGTTTTGGCTTACAATTTTTTTCCTCGTCTGAAAAACAACGTTTATTGCCATATAAAAGCTAAAAGGTCATTACAAACCCTACATGCATCCTTCTCTTTGTTGTCTATGCAGAGAATGCACGATTCCCTTGATCCTCCACCATTTTGATGCCTTAATGTTATTCCTTCTTCCTTTAAGAAACAATTTGTGTCTATATTTCGAATTCATAAAGCCTAGAAATGTATTGTCGTCGTTACGATTTTAGAATTTTGTTTGTGTTACTAAAAAATAAAAAATTCTTGTAGATCTGTTCAGAAATTTCTAATTTGTATTTGTTTGGTAGAATTGAAGCTATTTCTGGACTTATGAGTTTCATTTGGTTGTGTTCTATGTATTCGGTTGCACTAATCTGATTGTCATCTCCATTTACAGATTTTTTTTAATCTTGGTTTTATTTTGCCGAATGTAGTATGTATCCACACTCTGGTTTGATTTTGTTGGATTTCATATGTTACTGTATTATTTGATTATTGGGCTCGATTTGCTCAGTAATTTATGTTAATTATGATTACTTTTGTTTATCATTTTTATCCTTGATGAGTAGATTTGTTTATATTGTAAAGAAATATTGACGAAAATTTATTGTTTTTATATGCATACAAGCATACGTATTAATTTGATTAATAGCATAGCTGGGATTGGACAAGTGTGCTTTCATATGATTTGTTTTCAATAGTTGTTAACATCAAGAAGAAAGGAATTACTCTTATGACTACCAAGATTCAAAATGAAGTTGAGCCTCATTGAGTTCTACCTTTCCAATTTTGCCGTTCAGTAATTTTTTCGAATTGACTGGAACCATGGTCGTGTTGAAATTTTTTTTAAGTGTGTTTATGCTGTCACATACAATATATATTCTCATCTAGTCTAAATTCATGTTTATGTTGTAACTTCTCTATATAGTTTTACGCTTATCGGTTTGTATTTATTTCTATATTTTTTGTCTCTTTATAGTAAAATATGATGTTGTTGTATCAACATTTTCTGGAATTGATTATATTGTTATGGAAACAACTAGTGCAACACAAGCACCTGTCGAGATACTTCATACCAAAAATTTAGGTGTTGTAGCTTTTATAATTCTGTAAAATGTTATTTTAAATTAATTGAATTTTGGATTAATTATTTCATGTACAGTCGATTGATACATATAGTGTCTATAATCAAATATAAGTGATCAAGTGATTTTGACATTTGGGTTGAAAGTCATGTCATTGCCTACGTTGAAGAATTTATATAATCAGTAATTAGCACCAAATTTGTCATATTGTAAAATCATTTATGTTTGTTCTTAAATCTTGCATTTGACTTATTTTTCCATCATTGTGTTGATCCCAAGGCAACAATATAGTCATCTGCTCGCAGTTCGATTTCCATGTTGTCACTGGGACGTTCATACCGATCTATGTTAGTTATTTTTAGTTTTTAAAGTTCTGATAAAATTTAGAATTCATTAAGTTCTTTATGGTAGTTTTCATATTCTTTCTCAAACTTAAAATAATCTATTTTGCTTTGTGGGTTCAATTTTTTGGTTACGCGATCATTTCCAGTGTAATCATAATAAAGAAAGAATTTGCAACTGGGACACAGTTGTCAGATGTGTGATGTGTTGTTTAGTGGATACTCTCACTTACTTTTGTATGAAATTTTATTCTCAAATATGTTGGCAAATGAACATCATGTTTTAGAGTTTGTCTTAAAGAAGTAGGTGAGACATTGTTGTCAGATGATTAGATTTATAAAGATCTTGGTGGAGAAAAAAAATATTTCTGAAGGTTATAATTGGAATAAAGTGTGTAAAGTTGATGAACAATTTAAGGATGCCCAAATGAAGTACAAAATGAAGTAGCAACATAAATTTTGATATGTGTGTTGTGGTAAAGAATGCTTTATTTAAAGAATATTACATTACATCCTTTCATCAATGTAAAGATGGTTTTGAGTTTGATGGCTCCTTATTTGTTCTGTGGCTTTTCTTAGAGAGTCATTCATGTGTTGTTTAATTTATTAACTTCTTCCCAAAAGAGCATTAGCTTTCATATGATATATACTTAATAGAATAATATAAAGTGAGTATGTAAGGATTCGATTTTTTGAAGGATTCATTGATTCACACTTATGAAATCTATTGAAATTTTTTAGTTGTTAGTTTTACTTTATGATATTTATGTTTTTAGTTTTTTCTTAATTGTTTTTAGTTAGTTTTTTATGTTATTTTCTTCTTTCTGTGTTTAGGTACATATTTGTATATTGGATTAAAATATATGAAATTTGTAATTTTCGTATGGAATTGTTTATTTAATTTATGATAAGTTCTTTAATTTTGTATTATCTATTATTTAATACATGTTTGTGTATGGTTATTTATGTTTTGGGAAGAAGTTGTATTGTAATTGTTGATTGTTTCTATTTTGGATGTTTTGTTGTTGTGTTTAGTGAAGCATTTGCTGGCCTAGGAGTTCTGAAAATTTTTTTGTGCTTGTTTTTGGGGAGTTTGTGGTCCAATTCCTGTGTAGTTAGGCTATTTTCGGCATTTGCTTGGCCGGTTTTACTTTGGTTACATGTATAATATTTTTATTTATGATTTTTACATGTTTATATATTTATTTGTATACTGGATAGTAATATATGAAGTTGTTTGTTTTAGTATAATGTTATTTATTTTAATATATGATGATTCTCTTATTCTTGTGTAATCTATTGTTTAGTGTTGGTTTTGTATACTTACTTATCTTTTTATTATAAGGATGTGTTTTTATTGCTATTTTGGTCAAATCTATTGTGTTTTGTTTTTGTGTTTTTGTATGCTTGGTAGTTTTTAATGTACATTTTATGGATAAACAAAGTAATTTTGAAATACAAAAAGAAATCTAAAGAAAGATAAAGAGATACACTACGCATAAAAAATTTCATTTATAAAAGATAGTATATAGAACAAGACTTCAAATTATTGATGAAATAGATATTAATTTCAATGATGAAAGTAGTAGTTCAAAGTTGGTTGATGAGTATTAATATCTTACGAAACAAAATAAAAGCAATATTCTATTTTTGATATTAAGCAATATTAAAGTTTTGTGATCGAAAGAAATTAGGAATTTTGTTGTCATTTAAACATTTAAAACTTATAATTGCATTGAAGCCCAAGTCCAATTGCCTTAGTCGGTCGATGAATTAAGATTATAATTCATCCGGTGATTACGTTGGTTTCTGAGCATTCGAGTGATTAAGAAATTAGGAGGGTTGGTTTGTGATGAGTTCAGGTGAACAGTAACCTGTGGGTTACAGATTTGATTACTTGGTGTATTTTAGTGTAGGCTGTGGAGGGTTGATTATTGAGAGTTGTATTCTGTAAATCTGTAAACATTGGTTCTTTGCCGTTGTTCTATGGTTGATGCTTAGTGCTTGAGCGTTATCCTTCAGTGGATGCTCAACGGGTGAGTAGGTCTTTTGACTGAACATCCGGGCCCTTTTAGGGCAAAACAAATCCTCGTGTTGTTATCGTTTTCTTTTACTTTCTTGCTTGCTTGTGGTGCTGGTTGGGATCTTTTGGGACCAACAGAAATGATGAAGAAGGATTTTCCATTGTAGAAACTGATAATTTTGAAGATGGTGTAGACAATCACCATTCGTGTCAAGAGGATCCAAGCATGATTTATAATAAAATTAATCAACTACAAACGAATCAATGCAAAGCAAAAATTGACATAACAAATATTCCTACTAAAATTTATGTATTGCAAACACCAACAATTGTAAGCATTTCAATGCTAAAAAATGAGAAAGAAAGTAAATATTTTTTATGGAAAAATAAAATTACAAATCAACAATATACTGTATAAGTTATATACTTCTAATTCAAATTCAAGTGAATCATTACATTTTAAAAATAATGGACGACACTATAATAACTATTTTGCATTTATCATTTGGTATAAACTATGATAAAGATTTGTTCACAAAATACAAAGGTATCTACCATTAGCGGATCTATGGTTGAAGTTCAACTAGGGCGGACGTCGACTAGTCAACGGTCAAATATTGATTATTGACCTGTCAACGGACGATGCTTGTGAAAAAATAATATGAAAATATTTTTAATAAATACGTAACTTATAAAGCAACAAAAAAAATCATATAATAGTGAAATATAATTCGATAGAAGCCGTAATAATTCCTGTTTGATGACCAATTACAGTGTTTTAGTTAAAATGGGAACGAACAAAAACTACAAAATTGATAGTTTAAACAACCTACCTTCCTCGAATGAAGCATCTCCTTCTCTTCCTCTTTGAGCTCTGAAAATGCCTGCCAACAAAACGATAATAATTCATTAACATGATAAAATACACGTCATACACAATAGCCAACACCGGAGGCGGACCCAAGATAATGGTTCAGTGGGGGTGATAAAGATTTACATAAAAAATAATTTAAAATAAGATAATAACGATAAGAAAAAATTTAAAATAAAGTCAAATCTATGGCCAAAAAAAAAGAGAGCAAAAGTTCTGATAAATACTTTCTATATTCTTGAATTTTAACCCCCCTTTTCAAATTATGCAATTATCATATTAAAGAGAAATAATAAATTATTTACTTGAAGATTTATTCATGCAATTATTTTATTTTTTTAATTTATCAAAGTTCAAGAACCACAAATGAAATTTTGATTTTAAAATAGATATTCTCTCTCTCTCTCTCTCTCTCTCTCTCTCACACACACACACACACACACACACACACACACAATCTTCAACCCAAGAAATTATAAACAACATATACATACACATACACTACACGCAGAACCGTATAATGCACAGGAGAAAAAAATTGATGAATCTAACACCATTTTTTCGCAAAATTTTAGTACGAAGCGGACGCGGGGTCTCGCCATGTGCTAGATCCACCTCTAGTATCTACACATTTAGGGTTACAATAGAGATTTAGCAACGTTCACCCGTATGTTACGTTTCTTTGATGTTGCCGAAAAGTAGATGTCTACGGCAATAGGTAATGTTCATTGTCAAAGATGAAAAGCGCGTTGACATTTATATTTTAACAATGTACTTACGAGTTTTAACAACTTGCATGGCTTGTAGTGGTAAGACTGAACGTGTGGTCTTTTAACAACGTTCAATTGTATGTTGTTATTTTTTTAACAATAGTTAATGCACGTTGTCATTTATGGAAGTGTGGTATTTTCGAAACGTTCAACCATACGTTGCCCTTTCTTTGTAACAACGATTGACTATACGTTGTTCTTTCTTTTTAACAACGTTCAATTGTATGTTGTTTTAATAATGTTCAATTGTACATTGTCTTTTTTTAATAACGTTCAACTGTACGTTATCTTTTCTTTTTAACAACGTTCAATTGTACATTTTTTTAACAACGTTCAATTGTACGTTGATCTTTCCTTTAAACGCTCATTCACACGTTGTCTTTTCTTTTTATTATCAGTTAACGCACGCTGTCTTTTCTTTTTAACAACAGTTAATGCACATTGTCTTTTATAGAATGTGGTCTTTTAAAAATTGAAATGTTTTTTACAACATTCATTTGCATGTTTTTTTTTATCTATTTTTTAAAATATATGTTATATATTATTATTATTATTATTTCTTTACATTCTACTTTCTTAATCATTTAAATTCAAATTACATTCTTTGATTGTAATTTATACAATATTGATAAAATATGAACGAGACTAAACAAATTAAATATATTTTAAAGTAGTAGAATTTGTATTTAGTCATAAAATATGGCCTAAAAGTTTCTTTAAACATGATACAAAGTTTGAACAAAAACACACGTCCTATAAGTTTCTTGCAATGACAAATATTTAATCTAGCAAAATAAATATGATATGCCCCAAATCAATGAATCCACAATGTCAAACATTTAATGCCCGAAGATTCATGTTCAAAAATTCTAATAGATTGCCAATGTCTAAACAGGGATTGCTGGGCATTTTTTATAACGATTACGGACTTTTTCCTACAAGCCTTTCGCTCAGAGACTACTCCGTGCACCATTAACTTACGTACTGTCCACTGGAGGTTGAGCCCCAAACTGAATTTCTTTCGCGTTCCCAGTGATTTGAACATTTGACCTCCTCTCTTAAGAGGAACTTATGTTGAATGATGGTACCAATTGAACAAGTTATTCTATTAGTACCAGCATTCACCATAAGTTCTTTTTAAGGGGGAGGTCAATGTTCAAATTGCTAGGGACGCGACAAAAATAGAGTTTGGGGCGAAACTTTCAATAGACAGTACATAACCTAATAGTGTATGGAATAGTCTCTGAGAGAGACGCTTGTAGAGAAAAGTCCGTGGTCGTTACAATAATTGTCTCTATTTTTGGACAGATATCGCAAACACCTTCTTCATTCACCTTTGTTTGAGTGGCTTGTTAAAAAAATTCTTGTTCAAAAAATTCTTGCTTATCCAAACATATATTTAAAAAAGTACAAAAGCAGGGGTATTTCCAGAATTTGTGTAAAGCATATTGTGTACAATTTTACCAAGTACAAATGCACGTTTGACACGTTTTTCCAAGTATAAACATATGAATATCTAGCAACTATCCTTATTTATTGAATTAAAGATTTTTTTTTTACTTTTCAGATAATTCTCGTGCTAATTTCCAGTATATTTGAATACTAAAAATTCTTAAAATTTCAAACACTGATTTTTGTGAGTTAAAACTCAAAAATAATATGAAAAATATTTTTACAGAATTTAGAAAGAGAAAATTAGAAATCAATTAAACTTGAATTGATTTGGGATAAAGAAAATGGAATGAAATATGTTTAATTTATACATGTTGGCATGGATTGATCAAGACTGTTAGATTACATAATTTCAAATTGGGAGATGATCTGGCACTTCAAATCGCATCATATCCGAAGGTCCATGACTTTTCAACATGCAAAGATGCACATGTTGCATTTGAATCGTTACGTTCAATCGTCGTACCATTTGAAACTTATTTCAATTCACACCTACAAATTATTCAAGACAACCCATTTAATTCCAACATTACAGATATATATGTATTAACATATATATATCAAACGCATATAAATCGATTAAAGTCAAGTTGTAAAATTCTTCAAAGTCTATAATTTATATGATTGGCTATGATAACTCTTATAGTTCACGAAATTAAAAATATATAGAATCGTCCATACAGAAATTATAAATTTTAACGAGCAACAAATTTCTGACCTCACTTTAGCAGGCCAATCATTTTGCCTCCAATGTTTTCACACTACTTCCTCCTTTGAGCTCTCTTTTTCGAGGAATTCTACACAGAGAATTGTGACGGCCATTGGGAACAAAGCTACAAGGACTTTAGTGTTTAGAATTTAAAGTTGAGAATTAGCTTGCTACAAATATCATATGTTAGGGACCTCTTTTATTTTAATAGTAAAGGACTTGTATGGATTTAATAATATTTCTACATATAAAATGAGAAGATAATATATTGTTTCTTTTTTTAACCGCGAGAAGATTATATTATTTATATCTAAGAATTTCATCAAATTTTTAGAGGTAAAATTGACTAGTGAGATGTAGTTGTACTACAAGGAAATGTACATATAGCAATGGCAATATTAGCGAAGACAAAATGTCGCCACTACTAGTTGTAAAAGTTAGCGACGACATTGTAAAATCGTCGCTATATTGTATAACTATTTAGCGATGACACTATTTGTCTTTATATTTTTCAAGTCGTCGCTAATGTTTTTCATTATGTCGTCGTTATATATGTACTAAATGGCGGGAACTATTCGCGCCATTTTTGTCTACATATAGAGACAACAAATGTCGCTGCAACAAAGTTGTAGCCGTAGTATGAAGTCAAACAATACAGAGCATCGTCATGATTTACCTTGTAATATGTTTTCAAGACTATTGAGAAAACATATGTCGTCGATGTATAGTTGTCAAATTGGCATAAATATTGGTGCCATATTTCTAATCTATAGAGACGACTTACTAACTCTATTGAGACGACATTGTCGTCGCTATAGAATCTCCTATTTCAGCTCTTCTTCTTCATTCTTCATCGCTGTATTTCTACAAATTTAATACTTCACTTTAACCAAAAAAAATAGTTTTTTCAGGTATGGATATTGATAAAACTTAGACAAAATTAGAAATCGCATAAAATCGCAAGAGTTTTGGAACGGTTTGAAAGCATTTATAAACAGGGCGGGCCATTCGTAAACGACCGGAAAAAGATTAGATGTCACTTCACAGGATGTTTAAACGGTCTCACGCATCCATTGAAAATTGTTGAGACTCACATATTTCGTAATGGTTTTACGGAGACTTATGTAACGTGGATTTACCATGGCGAGACCGAGATTCAGACTACGAATGTGTATGCACAAAATGAGAAAGCGAGTGTAGAAGATGAGATGATAGATGTCATGGATGACATAGTCGGTGATGAGCATGCTAGTATAGGCACCGATGGTTACTATGACAAATTGTTTGAGGCTCTGCATTTAGAACTATACTCAAGAGTTTCATCGTTTTCGTCCTTAAACTTTTTAGTGAAGTTTATGCATATTAGGGTTGTGAACAAATGGACAAATAAGTTTGTTGATGATCTTTTGAAGCTATTGAAGCTAGCTTTTCCAAAAATAAACCTTATGGACTCTTACACGAAGCTAAGAAGATGATGAGGAAGCTTGGTTTGGGTTATAAATCTATTCATGCCTGCAAGAATGACTGTGCACTGTTTTGTGGTGAGCATGCTGATAGACATGAAAGCTGTTGGTTGCACACTTCTGGGAGAGTGAACAAGAAGAATGTTCTGCATAAGGTGTTGCGATAGTTTTCCTTAGCCTCCAGACTAAAACGTCTGTTAGTGATAAAGGATACTACAAAACGCATGCGGTGGCACAATATAGGAATGTCAAAGATAAAATGCAGCATCCCGTGGACAGGAAGGTGTGGCGGGACTTTGACAGAGATCATCCACTATTTGCAAGCGAGATTCAAAATGTCCGGTTAGGTTTGGCCACAGACGGATTCAATCCATTTGATAACATAAGTCAGGCTTACAGCATGTGGCCAGTTGTTGTAACAGTTTACAATTTGCCACATTGGTTATGCATGAAATCTGAATACCTCATGTTTACTCTCTTGATACCTGGCCCTAAAGCACCGTGTAAGGACATTGATGTTTTCTTACAACTATTAGTAGACGAGTTGAAGGAGTTGTGGGTCAATGGAATTGACACGCATGACGTTGAAACCAATAATAGGTCTGTATTCAGAATGCGTGTAGTATTGTTGTGAACGGTTAATGATTTCCCAACGAGGAGTAGTCTGTCAGGAATGGTCAGGGGTACATGGCATGTCCTACGTGCAACGAAGAGACTCATTTAGTTTGTGTGATAGGTAAGACAACTTAGGCGGGTCACTGACGATTTCTGCCGTCTAGGCATCATTTTAGGAGCAATTTAGACTTCGACGGGAGGATGGAGAGGCGACCTCCACCTCGTCGGTTAGTCGACAAACATTTTAGCATAGTTAAGCTATTTGAGACATAGTATTCTAGGAAAGCACCCTAGCTACAAGAGTGCTAGAAAGAATAAAAGTGACAACGAGTTGAATTGGAGAAAAATGAACATTTATATGAGTTGCCGTATTGGTATGCTATTGAGCTAAAACATAACATGTATGACAGCTTGATCGGTACAATTCTGGACGATCCATTCAAATCAAAGAACACAGTCAATACTAGGTGCGATCTGATGCAAGTAGGGATAAAAAGAGATTTGCACTTGTATCAGAACGGGAACAAGTGTATGAAGTCTACCACATGTTACACCATGTCCATTACAAACTGTCAAATGTTTTGCAACTTCATCTGATCTGTTAAATTTCCAGATGGTTTCGCTTCTAATCTTTGGAATAATATTGTTCATAATGATAGCTACATTATTGGGTTGAAGTCACACGATTTCCACATTATCATGCAAAGGTTGTTGCTAGTAGGATGTCGCGTACTTAAATAGAACTATTTCTACTACAATCATTGAACTGTGCACGTTCTTCAAGTAGCTTTGTGCGAGAAAACTAAAGGTTAATGACATGATGGCTGTCCACGATCACCTGATACTCATCATCTGCAAGTTGGAATGAATCTTTCTACCAGCCTTCTTCGACATCACGATTCACCTCGTAATGCCTCTGCCCGAAGAGTCAAGCCTTGGTGGTCTAGTGCATATGAGATAGATGTATCCATTCAAACGATACCTGAAGAAACTTAATAAACATATCAGAAATTGAGCTTGGCCCGATGGTTTAATAGCTAGAGGGTATGTGGTTGATGAGACGTTGACTTTTTGTTCGAGGTATTTTGAGGACATAGAAACAAAGTTCAACTGCTTGGAGTGAAACGAGGATGTAAGTGCTCCAAGAAAACAACTTTCTATTTTTCAGCCATAGTGTCACCCAATTGGAAAGAAGACACCAACAATACTTCATGCCGATATTCGAAATCAAGCGATGTTTTACATACTCAACAACTATACTGAAATTGAGACACGCTTGCAGTAAGACCTCGTTGTTAAATATTATTCAATTTTCTTCATCACCTTGTTATTTTAAACAAACTAATTAGTTGATCTTATATGTGTTTTAAAGCGACCATAGGCAGGAGCTATTGCTCAATGGCTATCCAAACATCGACTAGGTATATAGAAGATACTTTCCGTTGGTTTACAGGAAGGAAAATGAACAATGATCAATCCCATTTCAAATATTTGCATATTTTTCTTTTTTGTAACACTTATTAAAATCAACTCTTACTTCATCCAGATATATTGTGACGACCTCTGAAATTTTCTTTAAATTTTTTTTCTTGGCTAAAGGCTACTAGTAGTCTTCAGTTGAACTGAAAACTCAGCTGCAAGTGGATACTAGTTTCCTCCTGCTGTAACATAAATAGTTTCAAACTAAGACCTTATTAAACTTTCTCAAATTTTATATCTTACTCCATAATTACCCAAAAATATTTAGAAGAGATAATTTGAGCATTTCACGCAATTTATAAGAGCACAAGTATATACCGAATACTCAATGACTTTAAATACTTTGATTTTCACCTTACAAACTATTACACAAGGATTGATTTTAACAAATTACAATTTCATCAAGCAAAAGTAGCATCCATCCCTTCAAAATCAGGTCTTGCCATTCCGGTAGCAAAAAAGGTCGGAATGACATACTTGGTTGATCCATTACACAAAATATTTTGACAAGACAACTTTAAAATGTCCACAAATAGCTAAAGGATACAAGGAATCCTTAAAACTACAAAAACAACCATCAAAGACTCTCGGTTATTTAGTACATAAAAAAGAGAGTCCCATTCGGCTCTAGTGTGATGGCATTGTAGACATATATTGTTTTGTAAGATCTTTCCTTAATGTACAAGCCCGGCCATTGCGAAAAATGAACCCATACATCTTTCTTCGTGATGATATAGAAGTCCATCCTATTTTTCGATGCCCTTTCATAAGTATGCATTACCTTAAGGTAGTTCCATTCCATTTCTACATTAGTTATTAAACGACTATAAGCAATGAAACTTAGTGAGCAAAGTAACACATAAACATGAAACCACATAATTCATACCTTCAATTGAATGGAATTTTTTTTCACTTTACCTTCTAACCTTGTTGTTCAATAAGTGAATAAGATCATAATCACACATTAACTTCCAAACAATTTATAGCATATATGTTTCATAAAATGCCTTTGATGATCATTCATAAGCAATCAATACATTATGCATAGTATGAATGCTAAACATTTGAATAATATGCATGTACTAAAAAAAAATGGTTTCATTCTTCTTTTCTTACTTTACATTTCTTTTTAACTTTCTTTTTCTTTTCTTCTTTCTTTTCTTCTTTCTTTTCGTTTCTTCTTTCTTTTTCTTTTCTTTTCTTCTTTCTTTTCGATTCTTTTTTTCTTTTCGGACCCTTCCCATATTAGGGTCGTACACCGAGCTCTCATAGTATTTTGCTAAACACAAGGTCACAACATCATTAGAGTTTCTATGCTCAAAAGTACTTTCATTCTTTTAGAGCACTTTGCTCAAGTACTTTCATTTCATTTTGGGCATCTCGTAGCTCATGACCTTCAAATTGAGACTTTCTCCCATGGTGTACAACCTAAATAAGGCATTCTTAACTATTCATGATCATTATGTAAACATAACTTTTTGCTTCAATGTTTAAGGATCATGAATTATTTCTTGAATGATGCCATGATGCAACACATGGAAACAAGATATTTAATTGCTAAACATCATTCAAAAATATAGCACATAAACATTCAATCAAGTTCTTCCTCAAAGAAACATATTACTTTAAATCCCAATCAACATGCAAGGGATTGATCTAAAAGTCCTTCATCTTGCTATTTATCATGCTATTACAGTAATATTTTAAGTCATTCTTGACTCAAATAAGCATACATTTAATATAGAATATTCAACATTAAATATTTTCTAACAAGCCACAATAATGATACATAAGATAAGGCTCCATTTAAGCATAGACAATTATATTAACTATCACTTCAAATTCATCATAAATTGCAGATTCTAAGCTCATCAAAAATTGACTTAAACATAAGTTTTAGAGACATGCAAGGTCATAAACATGAAGTTGAATTTCTGCAGATTTTGTTACTTATAATTCCTTATATATAAGTAATTAATTTCAACATCTATGATCACTTAAATAGGAAATTTGATGGGTAACACTAAATCACAAGAGGGACTTCATTTAACATAAAATTCATGCTATATATTCTGATTCTAATAAGAATAATCAATATAAAAACAACAATACACATAAACTTTACTCACAGCCCAAATAAAATCTTTTTCTTGGATTAATGACCTGAAATTTTACAAGTTTATGGAGAGTTAATAAATCAAAAATAAGAGAAATGAAAATTTATATTTTAGGCTTGGCTAATGAGGAATTTCTGTCCAAAAACACATTATTTTAAACTGGAAATGAAACTACCAGAGAACAGTGCAGATTCAGGACTACCAGGAACTAAACTGTGTTGTTTATGAGGCTACCAATGGCCTCGAATCTCTGGTGTAACCTGGGTTTTGAATTTCTAGACGGAAAATTCTACTTTTCTAGCTTATCTTGGAATAGATGTGATGAATTCCTTGTTAGTTTAGTGTTTCATCACACTATTTCCCATAAACAAAAAAAGAAAGAAAAAAGTTCTTGATTTCCTTTTAATTTTTCTTTTCATTCTTACCTTCTTTTTTTTTCCTGAATTCCAGCAGAGTTTTCTTACTTAATTTTTAGTTTAAAAAGGCAAGAAAAGAAGGTGTATTTATATAGTGTTGGTAGGCCATGTTTGATTTAGCTTATCTTTAAAAATTCTTACTTATTCTTATTTTATTTTATTATTTTATTAGTTTATCAATTATTTATATGAATATTAATCGACATTGATTCTTAAGTATGATAAGTGTTGCCAAACATGCCCTAAGGTGATAATCATTAAAAATGACATGTATCCCATTCAACTAATATTTTATTACAAAAATTCTCATATTTCTTATTTCAAGTAGCCATGTTCGGGACAATATTTGGGGGTCGAGACGAGCTCTGTTTTGGTCAAACTTTATACCGTTGTAAAGTTCATACTTTAAGCCTTACAATGAGTATACATGCAAAAGAAATGGGTCAGTCGATAGCTCGTACGATTAGCTCAAAAATGACTGTCTGACTGACTTTCCATAATTAGCCTAATTTAGTGAAATTTCTGCATTACATAAAATTTGACTACACCACTTTGGCTCGACTTTCAAGGCAAGTCCCGACTTGAAAAATATCCAAATTTGATATCAATTTAAACATCTCAATAAGAACTATGCGATGGTATAACATGCATAGGCTACGGATCAACGCATGTTACACACGATGGTTGCAAAGTTGGTTCGAAACAATGGCAAAACTATAATTATTTTGAAGTTTTCCAGAATTTTTAGCTTAGTCTCTATCTATGGGATTAAATTCGATTAAACCCAAATATTTTTCACAACTTAATATTTTTCTTAAAAAGTCTCCAATACTTTAATCCAATGTAATTTATATGCTTTTTCTATAAGCTTATTGAAATTGGCATACCAATTTAACAATTTTTTGAGGATCATTGGATTTTTCCTAAGAAAATACTAATTTAGATTTTCTAAATTATAAAATTAAGATACAAAATTTTTCGGAGGCGTTACATATATGCTTTACGCCAAAGCAACGCCCCTCAAGTTTCTCATGAGTTTTTGTCGTTGGCTAGTGGATGTTACACGCAAGTTATGTCTTCCACAGCCTGTGTTGTAAATAGAGTTCGCTTCCTAACATATGATCATGATGTTCGAAGGAAAATGCAGAACAGTGGTGTGTCCATCCCATGGATTGGGAGTGAAACTTACTACGGCAGCTGCAATAGCTACTGGAGCTATATTTGGGTTGGAACTTTCAATATTTATGTTCCGATGCAAATGGTTTAGGTGTGATGGTAGATAGTGGGTAACTAAGAATAACGTTACATGTATTGATGTCAGTGTAGAGACGTAAAAGGATGATCAGTTCATACTTGATACCCAAGCACAATAGGTGTTCTACATTGAAGATTCTTCTCATGGTCCGAACTGACTAGTTGTACAAGAAGTCCATCACATGAGCATGTGGAACATTATGGGATCTAACATCACTAAAATAGACATGGTGCACCATAACAACTCTTCTCGTTTTTCTCTGATCGTTGATCTTGGCAACTTAGAGCACATATCTTTGCATTGGGACGATGGCAAAGCTGATGAGATAGGAGTACCATTTATCAGAGGAGCAGTGTCTGACACTGCAAGAGATACATCATTCATTAACGATGATGATTTAGAAGAAGATACACATGAAGAATACGAGGATGATAAAACATGCAATGAAAGTAATGAGGACGACGGTGACGACGACGAGGATCAAACATATCACGATAGTGAATCAGATTGAATGTTGTTGTTCATCATTAAAGTTTATTTTTGAAATTAAAAAAAAAAATTCGTTGTAAATTTGATATGTGTGGTTGTACACTAATCTGTACCATCAAAATGTGGACGGTTGTAATTTCTACTTCATTGTGTGTAGAATTGATTGCTTTAGATTAAAACCCGAGTTTGGATGGAATTAAAAAAAAATTAAAGCAAAATAAGCGGAGAAGGACTGAAAGTGTACAAAAACTTGAAAATGGAGACCTACATGTAACCTCATAAAAGTTAAAGGGCTTGAATTACAAATAAGAGAGGATGAAATTGAAATAAAAGATGAAATACAAGTACCAAAGTGAATAAGATTGATTGAGGGACCAAATTGTAAATAATGAATGGTTGGACCTCGATTAGCCGGGGAAAATAGAGTCCCCAGAATTGTTGTGGCCATGTTTTTTTTATTTTTTAAAATTATTTTAATCCTACAGTGACGACACATGTACACATATAGCGATATCATGTCGTCGCTATACGTACTAAATTTTTGGAAGAAAAATGGTAGCACATTTTTAGCGCGTGCGCCAAAAAATTAAGAAAAAATGTTGTCGATATAATGCATAGGGATGACTTTTGTCATCGCTCTAAGGTTAACCCTTCTAAATCTGCAAATCACCTTCTTCTTCTCTATTTGTTCTTCCGTCTACGTCTCTGCCGTCTTCCGTCCCAAGCAAGTCCACTGTCGCCCGCCTGATCTCCTCTCAATTTCTTTCGTCAATACAAGTGTTACTGTACACTACATATTCAATTCTCACTATAGAGTCTCCCCTAACCGTCCATCAATCTTCTTGAAGACAATCTCTTGGGGTAGAGACCACCAAGCGTTCTATTTCAACAACCAAACATACCCAGATATTTATTAATTTTCATTTTATTTTTATTTTACACCTTCCTATATATTGTTTCTACCAAACACCACTTTTCAGTCAATTCGAAATAATCCAAATCCGATGATTTATGTACCTTAGTTCTGAATATCTAATCTTTTTTTTTTTTGGTGGTTTTGAAGATATATTGTTGAATGTGTGAATGATTATGTGATTTTGCATGCTCTGTGTGGGATCTGATACATTAATAGTGTGCTTTGAAATGTTATGCTCATTTTTGGTGGATTTTGATCTCAATTGGGTTTTGTGTTAGTTTGGTGAGGTAAGGTGGGGGAGATGGAAATGATTGAACTTTGAACATTGTTTGTTCGTATTAAGTGATTGGGATTAGCCTTACCATTTACCAACTTAAAGTATTATCTGTAATTCAATTATTTGGTACCATTAATTGGCTTAGAATTTTTATTAGATCCAATTATCTTTTGTCGTGTTGAGAGAAAAATCACTAGTATCTACTTCTTAAAGCATGGTAGGTTTGAATTTTGGTTTCTTTTAGGTTATGGTATACCAAAACAGCTTTCTTCAGTCAATATATGTTAGTTTAGCTGTTTTTGAGTTGTTACACTATTTTTCTATACATTATTTGGCAGAATATGTTAAATTAGCTATTTGAGTTATTGTTCTTTCAATCACAAATTCTCCGCTTTCCATTTTTCTTCATTTTTTTATTATATTTGCAAACCTTTTGTAATGTGATTGTCAGCTTACCTGAATTGGAGGTGACCACATTTAATGAGAGCTTTAATGATGCTGAATTTTGAGTATGGGAAAAGATTGGAACTTTAATTGATTTCAAATAATTTTTTGAGATTTTCAATAAGTAATGAAGAAATAATAGCAGATAAAAATGTAGAATTGGTATGAGTTGTGCACGGGCTACTCAAACTCAACTTAATAATGGTGAATTGACTAATGTTTTCTTTTGTTAGTTGCTACTATGGCTGACGTCATGTCGCACGGATGTGATGGTGTAAGTAATCCTCCTCATCAACCACCCACCAATTGCATTCATCCTACGAGTCCAATAACAAGTTTTGTTTTGATATTATTTATTTTACAATTTATTTACAGTCACTTCATTATCGTTAATTTTTTATCAAATATATCGTATTTTTTCTTTTTCAGCGCTGCCGTCTAAGCAACGGGATATCTCTTGAGGCATTAACCTTGAGAAGGTTTGGTAGGCGAACGGGAAGAGGCCACTTTCTATCGCGTTTGACAATGTCAAACAGACAATGCATAAATAACGTGAAGTACTTTACACGCTTGGTTGGGAATCAAGTGAGTTCATCGTGCCCCCTTACTACCCTTCTTGGACAGAGGTCCTAGAGAAGCAGCAGCGGGCATGATTACATAGCATCATTGAAGTATATATATATATATATATATATTTTCATTAGTGCATTCTCTAAACCTATTGTTCCATATAATATGCATTAACGAATAATGTTCCGATGTTGTAGAGATAGTCGCCCGATGAGTACCTTTGCTGCTATAGATCACTTGGTGGCCTATCGTTATTACGATTACAAACTAAAGGCACACAATCACTTGAAAGAGCACGGGATGAGCCCTCCATACAGCGATATGCCTGGCGAGGAATGGCAGAAGTGTATTGACTTTTTCACAAGTCCTAATTTTGCGGTACATACTATCATTTAGTTTTTTGGTTTTTATGTTAATATTTCTATAAACTTCATAGTTACGTAATCCATAACTTTTTATGTCTCCAGGAATGGTCGACAATGAATAAGGCCAATCGAGATAAGGCTAAATATCCGAGAATGCAGGGGTCAAAGAGTTTTCTGCCACACGTTACGATTAGCTATAAGTAAATTTTTATTTTCCTGTTACACATTTTCAATACATGACATATACATGTTTTAACTAAATTTTACACTTAAATTATTATAGATGGACCTTGAGACCTAGTAGTGGCCAAGCATTATTGAATCATTCTGGACTTTCCACACCTTTTGGGATGGCAATTGGGTGTATCCGGAGGCGGCTGGTGACTATGTAGGAAAAACTTATATTTTAATGTTGTTAATTTTATCTCACATTTTAGTATTATTTATTATTTGTTTTTTCTTACCAAATAGCATAAACTTGTTGAGGTGAGGGAGACTTAACAAACTCAAATAACGCTTCCAGTGGCGCGTTGGTTGTCGAATGCGCTATTGCGAGGGAAGTTTTCGGAGAATGACAAAAACACGTCCGTGGGGTTGAACGGGTTTTGAATGGCAAATCTCCCTCCTTGGATTCGACTGCTGCATCGAACGCCCCACGAGGAACAACCAACCAATTTTCTGAGGATGCCCAAAATGATGATCCTCGATTTGCAATGTATGAGACCCAACTCCACCGAATAGAGAGGACAAGTGCACGTCTTACGGAAAATCTGCAGCAGAGATTATCGGAGGTTGTGCTAAAAGACGATGATGAGGTTGACGAGGACGAGGACGAGAAAGAAGGTGGGGGTTTGGAAGATTCATAGGTTTTATGTACTACTGAATTGTTTAAATTAGTTTTTAAAAAATTAATATATTTATAGCGGCGACAATATCGTCGCCTAAAAAGAAAAAGGTGCGACAACTTTTAGCGACGACATAGTCATCCTTGTATATAGATCAATCATATTGCGACGATACTATCATTTTTATTAATGATAAGAATTCAAATATAATAGCGACGACAAAGTCGTCGACAAATTTTAATCTTATAGCGACGATGTTAGCGACGAATTAATCGTCACAATGACCCTAATTTTGAGAAATTGAGCATGACAATGTAACGGCGATGGTGTCGTCGGTATAGATTAAAATACATGTAGAGTCGATATTATGTCGTCCCTAATTACCTAGAAGTACTAATCTATTGAGGCGATTTACAGCAACAACAGTGTTGTCACTATACGTAAAAAACAACGACTACTCATCCTTTAACGGCGATAAATGTCGTTAATATGAATAATGATATTCGTAGTCGCTCACTACCGGTTGTCATCCTACGTGGCATTACTCAATTGGATGAATTATTTACTCTAATTGAGTAATGTATTTATAGCCATTAATTGTGAATCATTCATCCAATTGAGTAATGATACGTATGATAATTATCGATAGTGAGCGACTATGAATAGCATTACTTCATTAATATATACCTCACTTCTTGTAGCATTGGAGATTGAACTTTTGACAACCGATAACATTAAATTTTGTCTATAGGCTTTAAAAACCAGGGAAGATAAGGTTGTTATAATATTATATGTTATTATATAATATAAATATAAATGACTATTATGCCTTTAAAAATCTCTATAAATAGAGGAACTTTTGTTATTAATGAAATTCATTACTTTTCAACGCATCTCTCTCTCTCTCTCTCTTTTTTTTTCTCTTTCTCTTTAGATTTATAACACGTTATCAAGACGAAGACTCTAAGCCAAATTAAGTGAGAAATATTTCTCATTGAATTGACAAAGGTGAGTTCTAAGTATATCTTATTCTACTATCTAAAAACTGGTCCTACCACCTAAATGCATGGTTTTAGGCTGGTTCTACTAGTTCTAAATATTTCATATACCTCCATGATTTTATCATTTGGATGGTTCTAAATATTTCATGTTTGTCCTCCATGGCATTGCCATTAGGATGGATCTAATTATTTCATATACTGTTTTTTCTTTCCTCCATGGTTCTGCCATTAAGATGGATCTAATTATTCCATATACTGTTTTTTCTTTCCTTCATGATTCTTCCATTATGATGGATCTAATTATTTCGCATACTGTTTATGTCTCCATGGCTCTGTCATTAAGATGATTTTTTTAAATTTACCATACTCATATATATTGTTGTACCTCCTAAGTGATTCTATCATTTCAAAGGATGGTTTTAATTATATACTATTTTATATAATGTTTACCACCTAAACAATTAAATTACTCTAGCAAAATATAATTATGTTGCTTTGTACACGTTAATTTATCTCTAAATGTGCTTATGTGTAATTAAATGTAATTAAATATTGTATAAAGAATCCATTTGAATCTACTATTTTAATAAGTATGGGTATAGTATGTGTGTGTTATTTGATTATGGGATATGTAGACGTACACAAGGCAAGGCAAATGTTTGCTTTCTTGAAAATTGGAATAGTACTGCAATATCTCTTTTGCCAAGTGATTAATTATGTCAGATTTTTTTTTTTCAAACTCCTTGGAAATTGAAATTGCGGCTAGCGTCAAGAAAATTTTCCAAATTAAACACGGTTGCAGGCTTATCATGATTACAAGTTTGATAATGTAGGGATTAAATTATTGCTTCATTTCCATAACCGCCTTGGACAAATAGACGTATATATCATTTCCATTTCCATTATGATAATCAATTTAGGCACCGCCAATTCTATTGTTTTTATTCTATGAAAATTGTAGCTCTTGATTTATGTACAATTAAGTTGTGCTAATTTAATAAATATAAAGTGGTGTAATGAAATTCTCTTTATAACTAATTATGTAATTTAAAAAAGAACAAATTTATATAATTCAATGATGATCATTATATTAATATTATTTATTATAAATGATATTCAATTTTATTGTTATTTATATTGATCAATTTGACTATTATTTATATGTCTTATTTTGAAAATTAATTTTTCTCTTTTTCATCATATAGCTATGGCCAACATTACAAAACTTGAGTTTGTTGCCCTCGACATATCAGGAAAAAATTATCTATCATAAACACTTGACGATGACATCCACCTTATCTCAAAAGGATTGGATGAAACGATAAAAGAAGGAAACAAAGAATCCCTGCAGGATCGTGCAAAAGCACTTATTTTCCTCCGTCACCATCTCCATGATGGATTGAAAATTGAGTACCTCACTGTGAAAGATCCACAAACTCTTTGGACAAATATCAAAGAGAGATTTGATCATCAAAGGACCATTGTCCTTCCCAAAGTCCGTTATGAATGGATACATCTTCGTCTGCAAGATTTTAAAACTATCAATGAGTACAATTCTGAACTATTCAGGATATCTTCAACATTAAAACTATGTGGAGAAAAGCTCATTGAAGAGGATATGTTAGAAAAGACATTTTCTACTTTTCATGCCTCAAATGTGCTCCTGCAGCAGCAATATCGTGAGCGTGGTTTTAAAAAGTACTTTGAACTGATATCTTGCCTTTTAGTTGCTGAACAAAACAATGAATTGCTAATGAAAAATCACGGGCTACGCCCAACTGGTTCCACAGCATTGCCTGAAGAAAATGCAATATTATATCATGGATACATGGACGTGGACGCGCGACGCGGACGTGATATGGACGCGACGTGGAAATGGACGGATATAGTTCGGACGTGGAAATGGACGTGGTCACTATCGTGGACAAGGTGATAAGCAACACTATCAACAACAAAATAGCAACTTTAAGAAACCTATCACATTCAAAAAGAAGCACGAAGAAAGTTGCTATAGATGTGGAATGAAAGGGCATTGGTCTCGTACCTGTCGTACGGCAAAACATCTTGTGGATCTTTACCAACAATCAATCAAAGGAAAAGGCTCAATTGAGACAAATTTTGTTGATTATTCAACTGATGTAACTCACTTAGATATCTTTGATTTTGTCACTAATGGCATTACTGATCATGTTGAGAATAATATTGATTAGTTTATCACACAGTCTTGTTTTGGCAAATTTAAGTTACAATTTATTTTGTTGTTTTGTTTAAATTTTGAGACTTGTATTAGTGATCTATTTCGTGGTTAATCAAAGTATTTCTTTATGTTTTAAATTCTTTTCGTTGTATACTTCATTTCTAAAATGATCTATTTGATTATAAATTCAGGATGAATTATCGAGATATTTGTTTAGCCGATAGTGTAGCTTCGCATACCATTCTTCAGGACAAAAAGTATTTTCTAGACTTAATGCTCGTAGAAAATAAAGTTATCCTGATAGTAGGTGTATCAAATATCATTGAAGGCTCTGGAAGAGCTTGTATTATTTTATCAAATAATACAAAATTATATATTGATGATGCACTTTATTCTAGTCAATCTCAAAGAAATTTGATCTGTTTCAGAGATATCCGCTGCAATGGATACCACATTGAGACAATGGAAGAAAATGGTGTTGAATATCTTTGCATAACTTCTTTTGTATATCGGCGAAGAGGATACATGAAAACTCCCCAAGACTACCTTCCGGGATATATTATACTGATTATGAAAACAGTTGAAATAAATCTTGCTAGAACCGAAGTTCATTGATCCCAAAAGTTTAATACTTTGGCATGATAGACTTGGACATTCCGGGAGCTACAATGATACGACGAATAATTAACAATTCACATGGACATCCTTTAAAGAACTAGAAGATTCTTTTACCTGATAATTATCCATGTGTTGCTTGTTCGCAAGGCAAGTTAGTCATTAGACCTTCATCTGTAAAGGTTAATTTTGAATCTCCCACTTTCTTGGAAAGAATTCATGGAGATATATGTGGGCCGATACACCCACCATGTGGACCATTTCGATATTTTATGGTTTTGATCGATGCATCAACAAGATGGTCCCATGTTTGTTTGCTTTCAACAAGAAATGCCGCTTTTGCTAGACTACTTGCTCAAATCATAAAATTGCGAGCTCAATTTCCGAATACTCAATCAAGAAAATTTGTCTTAATAATCTTTGGTAAATTTAGATCCCAAGCATTTGATGATTCTTGTATGTCAATTGAATTGACATTGAACACTCAGTTGCGCATGTACATACACAAAATGGCTTATCAAAATCATTTATTAAACGTCTGCACTTTATTGCCAGGCCATTACTTATGAGGACAAAACTCCCAACTTTTGTTTGGGGTCATGCTATATTACATGCTGCATCATTGGTTCGTATAAGACCAACTGCTTATCATCAGGATTCACCTTTACAACTTGCATTGGGTCAAGAACCTAATATTTCTCATTTACGAGTATTCGGCCAGCAGATCCAAGTACCAATCTCACCACCACAGCGTACTAAAATAGGTTTCCAGCGAAAACTTGGAATTTATGTGGGATTTGACTCACCCTCTATCATCAGGTATCTTGAACCTTTAACAAGTGATCTATTTACTCCACGATTTGCAGATTGTCATTTTGATGAAACAAATTTTTCAACTTTGGGAGTAGCAAAGCTACATTCTCAAGAACAACGTAAAATTTGTTGGAATGAACCAACATTATCTCACTTTGATTCCCGAAGTAATCAATGTGAGCAAGAAGTTGAAAAGATCATTCACCTATAAAATGTTGCAAATCAATTGCCTGATGCATTTGTTGATACAAGAAAATTAACAAAGTCATATATCCCAGTAGCAAATACTCCAGCAAAAATAGATGTTCCTGTAGGACAATCTGTGATAGCAAGTGACCCACAAATACGCCAAAAACGTGGCCGACCTGTTGGTGCTAAAGACTTGGTACCTCAAAAAAGAAAGGTACAAGAGAAAAACCAATCTAAAGAGGTTGGTCAATCAAATCCTGAAAATATGGTTCCTGAAAACCACAAGTGTCCGAAAATCATGAGATTTCAATAAATTATTTGTTATCTCGTAAATTATGGGAACGAAAGGATATTGTTATGGACAATATTTTTGCTTTTAACATAGCTCTTGATATTGTTCAAAGTGAAGAGCCTAAACCACAGTCCGTACGAGACTGTCAAAATAGAAATGATTGGCAAAAATGGAAAGAAGCCATACATGCGGAATTAAATTCTTTGGAGAAACGCAAAGTATTTGGACTTGTAGTCCGAATTCCTGAAAATGTTATCCCTATAGGATACAAGTGGGTATTCTAAGAAAACGAAATGAAAACAATGAAATTACTCGGTACAAAGCCCGACTTGTAGCACAAGGTTTCTCACAAAGACACGGAATCGATTATGATGAAACATATTCTCCGTAATGGATACAATAACATTGATTTTTAATCGGTTTTAGTTGTATCACAATGGCTTGATATGCGCCTCATGGATGTAATAACTGCCTATTTGTATGGTTCACTTGATAGTGACATATACATGAAAGTTCCTGAAGGACTGAAAGTGCTAGAAGCACATAATTCATGCAAAAGGGATATGTTCTCAATCAAATTGCAAAGATCATTGTATGGATTAAAACAATCAGGACGTATGTGGTATAATCGTCTTAACGGATATTTATTGAAAGAAGGCTATAAAAATGATGATATCTGCCCATGTGTTTTCATAAAGAAAACGAATATTGGATTTGTAATTGTAGCAGTTTATGTTGATGACTTAAACATTGTAGGCACTCTTGAAGAGATCTACAAAACTGCTGAGTATTTGAAAAATGAATTTGAGATGAAAGATTTGGGAAAAACCAAATTCTGTATTGGTTTACAAATTGAACATTTCCAAGAAGGATTATTTGTTCATCAATCATCATATACAGAAAAAGTATTGAAACACTTTAATATTGATAAAGCGCATCCACTAGCATCTCCTATGGTCGTTCGCTCACTTGATGTGAAAAAGGATATCTTTCGCCCACTCGAAGATGGAGAAAATATTCTTAGTCCTGAAGTACCATACCTTAGTGCAATTGGAGCATTGTCTTATCTTGCAAATTGCACTCGACCGGACATAGCTTTTTCTGTAAATCTACTTGCAAGATATAGTTCTGAACCAACTCAAAGACATTGGAATGGTGTTAAACATATCCTTCGTTACCTGAAAGGTACTATAGATATGGGATTATTTTACTCACAAAAATCTGGGTGTTCTTTAGTGGGATATGCAGATGCAGGTTATCTCTCTGATCCACACAAAGGAAGATCACAAACAGGATATGTGTTTACACGTGGAGGAACAACTATATCTTGGCGATCTGTAAAGCAAACCCTAACAGCAACATCTTCAAATCATTCTGAAATTATTGCAATCCATGAAGCAAGTAGAGAGAATGTGTGGTGAAATGTGAAATATATGACCCATCATATACAAGCATCTTATGGATTACCTTCAACAAAAGAGAGTCCAACAATATCGTATGAAGATAATGCAGCTTTTGTATTGCACAACTCAAATGAGGCTACATCAAAGGGATAGAACAAAACATATTTCTCCAAAAATTTTCTATACCCACGAACTTTAGAAAAATGGTGATATAGATATTCAACAAATTCGCTCAAATGATAATATGGCAGACTTATTCACCAAGGCATTACCGACATCTACATTCAAGAAATTGGTATATGAAATTGGGATGTGTCGACTCATAGATCTTCAATGATCAACATCAGGGAGAGTAGCTGTACTCTTTTTCCTTCATCCAATTTTTATCCCACTGGATTTTTCTGGCAAGGTTTTAACGAGGCAGCATCACAATACTCCAAGTTAACTGTATACATTTTGTAATTGTTGAACGGATAGTCATTTAAGGGGGAGTGTTATAATATTATATTATATTATATAATATAAATGTAAATGACTATTATGCCCTTTGAAACCTCTATAAATAGAGGACCCTGGTTATTAATGAAATTCATTCTTTTTCAACGCATTCTCTCTCTCTATAGTTTTTCTCTGTTCTTCTTTAGATTTATAACACTATTATTATTAGTTACAAAAATCAATAATGATGGGGAATAGAATAAAACATCTCCAATCCCTTTCACTTCATAAATTTGACTTATAAATCGTGCAATAATTCGATTGCAATCCAAGCCCACGATGCCACAAAATTTTACAGAAAATAAAATGCTTACTTGATTGAGGATATTATATTTTATTAAATTCTATTATTTTATATATTGATTAAAAATAAATACAAAGACGTTGACCATTATACATGGTGCATGTTCGATTCTAAATTAATAATTGAAGTTGTTACGTGGCTTCCCTAAAGTATATGGAGCTCATTAAATTATTCATTGTTAAGTCATTGAATGGATAAGTCTTGCCATTCAAAATGTCTATAATAGGAAATATTTTAACTTATTTTTCGTTTTTAATATTACCTAATGTATTCCTTTTCATCTTATTGAGCATATTAATCACTTTATTAATAAAAAATAAAATTTAGTGACAATTACTATTTGGGAATGTTGAAACTAAATTCATAAGTTTAAATTCACTCTCTCCCATCGTATTAAAGCGTTAACTTCAAAATCAACAGGACAAAGAGTTGGTAAAATTGTTTATAGCATATTTAACAATATTGGAATTTTTTTTTTAAGTGTTTATAAATTGTGAGACCTATGAAATGTATTAATAATAAGTAGATAGTAAGTTATGAGTCTTAAAAAATATGTAAATAAAAAACATATCTAGCCAATTTGACTAACTTTGACTATAATTCAAACTTAACTATACATAGACTTAGACAGATGCTCAGAAAGCCACATGACGGGTATGTCCAACAAGAACAACTACATGAATATTTGCATAGACAAAAATTATTGGCACCAAATACATATGCATAGTTAAAATTATTCCAATTGAAGTAGTTCATTCTAGCAAACGGGTATGTCCAACAAGAACAAACATGAAAAAAAAAAAAAAAAAACCCCATAGATTTCCAATTGAAAAACCAATTGTATTTTAACTAAATTAAGCACTTGTTTAGTTAAAAAAAAATTTCCCCGAAAAATTTTATGGGATCTATAATTTTTATCAATTTTTCAACAACACATTTAATCAACTTTTATCAAAATACTCTTAAAATCTACTTTTAAACTACACCAAACTAACACTAAATCCCATTATGAACTTGAAAAGGCAAAAGTTCAGGAACAAAGAGCTTGTAAAATATTTTTAAAAACATTGGAAATTAAAAACTCCAAAAGTTTATCAAAAGTCTACAAACATAATAGTGTTTACTTTATCTCTGACATCATAAAAAGTACTTATAAATTTCATGGAATTAAATTAATCAATTATTAATCAAATTTATGAGTTGTCGGATAAGATTTTCATAATGCATATGCAATTGGTAAGAGAAAATAGTTCATTATTAAAAATTGTTATCTTTCCATTGATTGGATGTATTTTATAATTATTTAATATCAATATAATTACATCAACAAATGAGTAATTAATCCCAACATGGAAGTAATAAAAACCTCATATAAGAAAAAATAATAACAATAATAACTAAAGTATTCTTGATCATGAGTTATATAATTATTATTATTTAGAGTATTGATTAATGTTGACATAATAAAAATTCAAACGAGAAATAGTTTAGGATAGATATCTACGTGTTCAAAGAAAAAGAAAGATGTAATAATGGACGAAATACTACGAAAAGTTGAAAATAAGCATATATAATATGTGACAAAATAATATATTGTAAAGAAAATGACTTTTGATAGAAATTTTATAAGTAGAAGATAAGATAGAAAAAAAGGAAATTGCACAAAATTGATGTCATTCGTTTTCTAATGAGTACATTCTTGTTATTATCTTTGTCATGTGAAAGTCATGTGCGAACCATGTCATATACTGGTCATGTCATCACGAATGACCCAAAGTACTATGAATCTCAGCAAGGCAAAGTGGCGAACCAACAAGAAAAGTCTCATTAAAGAGGATTTGCATTCGAGCGAATCTCCTAGCTAGGTGAAAGAAGGTGAACCTCATCATTGACATCTCCAGAGGCAAGATAAATGGCAAACTCGCTTGTCTTAGAAAAATCCTCTTAAGTCCCATACAAAGCTAAAGGAAGGTTGACAAATTATGAATTATGTGACTCCATATTTCTTACCCCAAATAAGAGAACGATAAAATATTATTTCTACCACGTAGAAGAAGGTCTACTGCCACGTAAGTTAAAATCGTTAAAAAGGTAAAACAGAATCAATTGTTAACAACAACCTCACCGATACTGAAGTGGCACGTGTTCAAATAAGTTAAAAGATTCGAAATATCCTTGACCTTAGTTTTCCTACAAATACTCCATGCAACATGAAGAAAAAGGTACAAACTTCTAGCCAAATCTCTGTCCATTTTGTTTCTCTATCAACTGATTTGACCGTCATAGTGCAAATGACAGCCAGACCACCCCTTGAACAATTGTCTTTGCAATCTAACAATATTTAAGTGTGCAAGCATTACAACATGTGGACATGGAGGTGGCCATGATATGTTGTCAACTAATTATTATCTGATTTTGTAGTCAACAATACTCGATTCTAAAATAGGTCTTCAATGAGTTTGGTCTACATTCTAGTAATGTTTTCTAGACAATGTCTAATATAGCTTTTGAATTTAGATGAAGATTTAAACAATATCTTTTTTTCTTTACTACACCAACTTGATGGAGTCTTATTTGATTGCATTGGAGAGGAACTTTTGTAAATATTATTCATTTTGCTTATGTGGCAAAATTATTTTAGCAATCCATTGAAGCATTGAATATGTTCTATTTAACATGTTTTAACTACGTATCAAATTAAAAGATCAAAAAAACTTTATTGCATATTTTTTATTAATTATATAATTTAGATATAAATATTAATGGAACTAATGGAAGAACATGATTTATACAACTTATTTTAAATAAATATTATATATAAATTTTGTAAATTTTTTTTTCTTTTTCTTGTTGTAGTTCAAAAAATGGTAGATTCTTCAAAGGTCCCTGACTTTTCATAAGTGTGGCAGTCATATTTCTAACTTTTCATTTATAATCAAAACCTCTTCCCAAACCAAACATGAGCTTCTTCTAAAGTATATAATTTTTTGGATAAAGATGAATTCAATAGCGGACACAAGATTTTATTCAAGATAGCACTACATAAACAATAAGCAAAAAATTTCAAGATGAATTATACATAAAAAGCAACAATTAAAATTTCTAATACATTAAAATTGTCATTGATGAATTTTCATGTTATTAAATCCTTTAACAATATCACCATTACAAATATTATAAAAACATATTTTTCAATATATTCAATCATGCAGTCATTCATTCATTCATCTTTGATCCGATTACGCAATTGATCTTTGATGATATTCATAGTTGAAAACACTTTTTCCATGGTGGTAGTGGCAACTGGTAAAAGAATAGCTAACTCATGAGCAAATAAATTAAAAGGTAAATCTTGCCTTTTTTTTTTTTTTGTCTCAACTAACTTTCGTGCAAGGCCACTTGTTCCTTTCAAACTTGAAAATTGTATATTAAAGCGCAAATTCATTATATAATTATCAAGTTGATTACCTAGTAGCACAAGTTGAAAAGTCCTTAGGATAAAATGAAGTTAAACCAACTTGGACTTATCAAAAGTTGAAAATGAATCTATTTGACCCAAACAAGCTAAATAAATAAGTAACTTGGTGATTGTCTCACTGAAACGACTGTTTAACTCTTGCAGCTCCAAATCAATGACAATTTAAAATATCTTAATTTGATAATGATGCATATTTGTGGTTTCATGTACTCTGCATCTTGAGCGTCCTCGATGGAAAAATATATCATTCATATTGCAAACATTAATATCATGTTTCTCACAAAATGAAGAGACTTCATCTAATAAGAGATTTCAACTATTGTCCCTCATTATTTTCAATATTTCCTTACATATTCTTACTAAAGTCATAGCATTCACAATATTTTGATCTTTCTTTTGCAACGCTTATGACATATCACTAGGGATGGCAATTTGACCCATGACCCGCGCCCCCGCCTGTTTTTGAGATGCCCCGCCCACGACAATCGGGTAATAGGAGGCGGGTTTGAAGCATAGAAATCGCTGCCATTGCTGCCCTGCACTGCATTTATATATATATATATATTTTCAAAAAATCTGAAACTTTAAAACATAGGAAAAGAGTACTATACATCAAACTTTAAAAAGTGGGAAAAGAGTACCATACATGTGTACGCACAAATTTTTTGAAACTTCAAAAAATGGGAAAAGAGTACCATACATCAAATCAAACTTTAAAAAATGAGAAAAGAGTACTATACATCAAATTAAACTTTAAAAGTGGGAAAAGAATACTATACATACACAGGCACACAGTTTCTATACATACACACACAGTTTCTGGCTTTCTACATCTCCATCTCCATTTCCATCTCCAAAAATTCTGCATCTCCAATGTTACCCCCCCCCACCGACCTTACTATACATACACACACACGGTTTCTATCTCTATATTTTTTTTCGATCTACATCTCCAAAAATGCAGTCTTGTGATTTCGTTCGCCTTTAATTTCCATTTAGTTGTTCTTTGAGGCAAAATGTAGAGTGCAGTGAACCCAATGCATTTGTTCTTTAAGGAAAAAGTTGAATCAACCTCGGACTCACCTTCAGGTCACACAGAATCGGCCTCGGACTTACCTTTTCAATCACGATCTTCACGCCTTCTCGCAGTTGCCTTGGCATATATATTCATTGTGCTCTTTCCTCGACTTCAACAACCCCATCTTTCCCTCTTTCCCTTTGGTAGCGGTGCCGTTAATGTCGGCGCCTTATGGTTTAGCATTGTTGTCGCCATTCTTCATGCACTCTAAAGAGATTTAATTGTTAGTTGTTTATAAAAAAAAATAATAATAAATTAATTATTAGGGGCATTTGGCGGGGCATAGGGATGCCCCACCCCGCCCACCGCCAATTGGCGGGTCTAGGGACAGGCAGGCCCGAACCCGCCCCATTGCCATCCCTACATAACACTTAAGATTCCTAATACATTCTTCATCAAAATATAGACAAAAAATAAAACTAAATGATCAAATAGATATCAATACTTGTTTCGCTTCACTTCTTTGATCAGAGTTTAATCTAACACTGTCCATTACTATCTCAAGTAATTCAACAATAAATAAAAACATGCCAATCAACCTGATTAAAGTGATATGGTGTGAGCTACAACGTGTATCACCGGGTCTCTTAAGATTGATTTTTGACTAGCTTCTAACACTTGAAATCTCACCATTGTTATAAGTTTCAATAACAACATTTGTATGTAATTCTCGAAGAATGTTACGACATTTAAAGGATGCTCACACAATATTTACCACATTAGCAACCACAATAAATAAATCAATGACTTTTACATGCTTCTTTGCAACAATAACAAGAGCTAATTGAAGTTGGTGATTACAACAATGAATATAAAAAGCATATTCATTCTCCTTTAAGATGAGTGTTTTAAGACTATTGAACTTACATTTTATATTACTCGCTTCATCATAACATTATTCTTGTAATTGAAATATACTTAGATTATGTGTAGAAAAAAAAATTGTCAATTGAAGCCTTAAGAGAGAGAGAGAGAGAAAGCTCGACTATCAACAACATACTCGATACCTACAAAACTCTCAACTATGAAACTTTTTTTATTAATATAATGTATTACAATAGCCATCCGCTCATTTGAAGACAAGTCACGAGATTCATCAATAGTAATAGAAAAATAATCAACACATATCCTTAAATATTGTATTAACTATTTCACTTGAAATAGATCTTAGAATATCTTTTTGAATATGTGGTGAAATTATTTGACATCTCACATGACCATTCTTCAAAGTAACAACCTTTATATCTTCATTATAATCACCTAACCCATGCAAAATTTCATGAAAATTACCTCTATTGCTTGAATTTTCAGATTCATCACGCACATGAAATGGTAGTCCTTGTCACAAAAAAAAAAAAAAAAACTAACACAATCAACCATTGCAACCAAATGAGTATGATCTTTAACATTTTCTTCATCTATGTGCTTGGTAAACAATGTTTCAATATGTTGCTTTCTATTCGTGGGAGCTTCACAACTTCTAAAAGTTTGATTGTGAACACTAGTTGAATCTTCAATATGCTTTTGTAACTTTTTTTTTTCTTCCAATTTTGAAATTCTTTGACAACAAAAGAATCACCACTCCTTGCTGTTGTTTAAACAAATAACAATATAAAAAGAATAAATCATCTTCTTTCTTGCTATACTCTAACCAAGTATGACAATCTTCAAACCAACTAGAGTTAAATCGTCTTGACTTTTCCCCATACATGGAGTAAAAAAAATCATGACCACAAGGTTAGACATTTTTTTAAATATGCTCTTCTAGCTTCGTCTTCAATATTTGAAGTGTAATTTGAAATATATAGCCGCTCTCCTCGATGTGTTGGAAGATTTGCCATGTTGACTTCATTGCAACATTGTTATGCACTTTTCTCATTTCTCTTTGGACATAATGGTAGCTCCGGAGTTGAAGTTGAATCAATCGATATTGTATTGAAGAACTCTTCATTACTATTTCATAAAAAAATGAAATAAAAAATATAATGTTATATATAGGATGATATAACTCATTTGGTAGTCACATAATGAGTAGAAAAGTAGTTATTTTTGCAACAAGGGAGTGTTACAAAAATAATACTACTATGTTACTTGGCGAATGAATGTGTTTAGAAAAATCCTATATCATTGGATTTGGATGCTTAAAAATGGGAAAGTATTGAATATCATTGGATGCTTAAATAATGAGTAAAACAAATCAATTTCCAATATTTAGGCAAATCATAAACAAAATAACTTATTCAGGCAAATCTGTGGCCCTTCATTTTTCTACATATTCTTAATATGTTTAATAGAGTTAAATTTGTGGCTAAAACAGTAGGAATCTACTTGTAAATAACAATAATAGGGAAGTTTTGAAGTCTCTACATTCAAATGAAGGGCCACTTATTTGCTTGAATATTGGATGCTTTAATCCTATATCACACAATGAATACAAATATAGCTATTCCCCAAATAATTCATTTGGTAATCACATAATGAGTAAAAAAATAGTTATTCCCCCAAATAAAAAGTATTAGAATTTATTCACAAACTTAAGAAGCAGTAGCATTTAGATTGAATCAATATCACTACGTTGCGATAACCCTCCCATAACAATACTCCATGATCCCAGTGTTTATTTTTCTCAAAGTGCAATTTCAAGTTTGCCTGCTTTAAAATACAAACTAATAAAACCACTATCGCAATGCATATTAGTTTACAACGTACATTTCATTGAAATCACATGAATTTGTTTTCCCAACATACAATTCAAATTTTGGCTCGCGGCTTTCAGAACAATTGGGATCGTATATTCATCTGGCGTGACACTAACACAAGACATGGCAATGTAAACATGTAGTGCTTTAACATGCGAATCTTGCCTAGTGTATGATCTCATGAGTATAATAGTATAGTGAAAATTGACCTTGAATTTTTTTGTATTAAAGAGTACCAAACAAAACTAGCAAAGATAGCAGACAATAAATGCAACATCCATTCTCAAGGATTTAGTATAACAAACTCACATCAAATTGTTGGTATAATTAACAGACCCACATTAAAATTAAATGTTAACAAATTCACATTAAATAGGAAATAAAGTAATGAAAACAAATAAATGTCGAGCTGAGCCTTGACTAAGCAAGAAGAAAATCAGTCTTTTGACTCCTTTCTCTCTTTACTTTCTGCAATTCTGCTGCTTGATAGAGATAGGAGATGAGTGACTACTGGCTATGGCGAGCAATGATGAGAGGGGACCGAATGCCTGTATCGACAAGAATAATTATGCCCGAATCTACGAGAATAATATGAATGCCTGAATCTGAAATCTGGACCGAATGCCTTAAATTAAGAGGGGCCCTGGGACATGAGCCACTTATGGGCCTGAGAAAATTTAAAATTGAGAGGGCATGGGACCCTTTTGTTCTTTAATAAATCCTCCCCTGATTATACATATATAGATGGATCTGATATAATAAAGTACTACATGGGTGGATTTGTACCCATGTCTCAAACCTTTTGAGACTGTGCATGTCGTATTTCTACGTGATGAAAAATGTCTATATAGTCGTTAAATGGCCACACGATATACACATGATATTTGACCAAAAGGATAAAATTGTAAAAAAAAAAAAAAAGAGCAATGTTTAATTTAACTTAAATGAGTAATAATGATATTCATAGTGAATGATTATTACTGATAGTCAATTATATGTAATTATGTTACGTTGATTGATATGTCATTTTGAATAGGACGAAAAACTCTATATTTAAGATGACATATCAATTCATACAACATAAGTGTTACATAGACTGACTAAGATAATCGTTCACTATGAATATCATTATTTAACTTAAGTGGGTCTCCTCAACATAGATTTGATCATTTGGGTGGGTTTTAAAAATTCTTGTAAATTTTGGTATCCCCAACTTAGATTTTAATAGATTTAATTGAAAAATATCATCAACTCAAATTTAAATAGATTTTTTAGAAATTTAGGTATTCCCAATTACTAGTGGATTTCTAAAGATTTCATTAATTAGAAGATTTAAACAGATTTACATGAATTTTGAGCTCATAAATATTAATACCAAATTCTTTAGGAATTATATCCCACTTCTCAAAATTTCAATCCAACTCTTCTCTCATACATCTTTCCTCTCGCCTTTCCCCCTCAATTTTTACCACAAGTTATTGTAGTAAACTCTTGTTTTTATTTTCAATTTATATGAGAATTTATTGAATTTTTATTTTTATTTTAATATTTATTTTTGTATAATTGTTAAACATCGTCTTTGAAATTTCATTATTGATGTTTCATGACCATTCATTGAACAAAACAATTGGACTAAAAATATAAATAATCTATTGATAAATATTAATTACATAATTAGTATAATAACATATAGGACAATTAGATATTGAATTTGTAAAATAACACTAAAAATTCTTTTTTTTGAACTTAGAGAGATTTACTCGTCAACTGCGATACATGTAAAATATCTTTTTAAGCCATAAAATAACTTTTTATATAAGATGGTTAAACAACTGATTTTGGAAGAGAATGAATTCTAAATATCCATCATCTAGTCTCAGATATGAAGAGAAAAAAAAATATAAAAAGACAAGTAGAATGAAAGTGAAAATCAAACTAATTTTAATTTTTTTTTCAAGAAGCCTTCCTTCTTAATCAAATTTTTTTTTTATTCAAAACTTAGGAAATTGATAATAGAAATGTGAATCCTTCCAAATAATGGATCTAATTGCATTTCAAGCTTAGAGACGACGGATGACTTATTTATTAGTTTATTTTCTAGAAGCTTAGCTGACGTAGCTGTCGGATTGGTATACCTCCCAATATATCGAATCATTCACCTCTTTGACTGAAAAAGAGTTTTCACTTCTTTATATTTTAAGAATTTTCACTTTTAAAAATTTTACTCAAAATATTTGTTTATGGAGGACAGTCACTTGCAATATTTAGAATAAAAACAATATAAAATTCTTGTTTTTAATAAAAAGACCACAAATCCATGAAAATTCATTGAAATCCATAAGAATATATTGAAATTTATAATATAGATTTTTTTTAAATCTTATAAATTCTATGAAATTCTATTAAAATTCATGAAATCCATTCAAATTCATAAATATTAACAAATTTTTAAAATCGAATTAAGAACACTCTCCTTCAATAGTCATCATTTGGTTTATAGAATGAAGGAACAGTTTTACCTTTTTAGTAAGATATTACGTGAGTATTGTATAGATATATAACATCTAAATAATTATTTTTTTGTTAGATAGAGATATTATGCATACAATGTTCTAAAAAGTACAAAGCATGGCAATACGTGGAGGTCGAGTTTCAAACTTTTCAACCTCGCGAAATAAATGCCAGGCGAGAACTAGACGTGAGACATGACTAAGTGTAGAGGTCATGCTTCACACCTATGCTCTGCCTAAGCGAAATTTAGACGGACTTTTTTTAGAGCGAGATATGCACACTGCAGCACACACACACACACACACACACACACACACACATATATATATATATATAGTATAAAAGGCACTAAAAGGGAGAATATTTTTGCACTATTCTATCCTTACAAATTTTTTAAAATTTCATATTCTTAAAAATTTATTAAATGTACAATTAATTTTTTAAATATTTAATCTGTTAAATTAAATATGACCCTATCTATATCTATATCTATATCTATACTACATCTAAAATGCACAAAAAAGAAAAATATTTTTGGAATATTTTATCCCTACAATTTTTTTAAAAAATTTCATATTAGATCTTAGTTTCATTAATGTACAATTATATTTTAATATTTTATTTATTACTCTTTTATTATTCATCATTATAGTATATTAAAGTTTTAATAATTTTTTTTGAGAAATATCTCAACTCGAAAATCCAAGCCTTACATTTTATTACAATCCAAAAAGAAATACATAGAGGAGGATGTATGAGCCTTACCTCCAAATCTTACAAAGAGATCTATCTATGTATATGAATGCATAAAAGAGTACTACTCTTTTTACAAGTTAAAACCACAAATTCTAAAAGAAACTATGTTGATAGTCGAGTATGAAATAATAGCCTCCAGAAAATCTTGTTCCAAGAACCAGTTCCATTCTCTTTAATTTGCTCGAATTATGATGTGCTTGGTAAGTCCCATTTCTATAGAATCTGATGTACATCAGAACATCAACAATCTTGTAAGCCAGAAAATTGTTACTTCCTACACATAAGTCATGTTGTTATCTCCATCATCTTGATTGATGTAATACCCAACTTGTCCATACGAATGAGGCCTCTCACAATACCTTGTAAATCAATTCCTTGTACCATTTTGAAACTTTTTTCAGTATGTCCCTTATTAGTAAACCAATCGACTACTTTATTTCCTTCCCTCCAAATATGAGAAATTTGAACCTCCATTTTGTTAACATTTTGGTGGATGGATTCCAGAATGTATTGAACATCCCAAGGACCTTTTTCTGTTGAGTGCGTAATAACATTGCGGCACTGGAATCAACTTCTACCCAAACTTTTCGGACATCCTTACGCCAACACAATTGAAGACTAGTAGCAACAGCTTTCAGTTCGGCTTCTAGGATGGAACAAATCCCATAAAAGTCATAAAAACCCCATGTAACATCCCCTAATTTGTTGCGGATTGCTCCACCCCCAGCTGCCAGACCACAACCTTTTAGTGCACCATATATGTTTAATTTACTCCATCCGTCTTCGGGATTCCTCCAAGTGACATCCACATGGTAAGTTACCATTTTCTTATCGGCATGAATGATCCCGGCTTTGAGAAGGATTCCACCAAATTATGGGTTCTTTTGATGATTATAGTTGAATTCATTTCACACCATTGTGTTTAGAGTTATTTCTATCATTCTATAAAATCCACAAAATGAACGAAGGCATGCATGACAATTAAAGTTCCTAGCTGAGCTTGTTTTCTGGTAATCCACATCATAAACATTGCTCTAGGATGTGAGTAATTCTTGGGTGACATACCAAATCTCAAGCAAATATGTTTCTAGACTACTTTAGCACATTTACCATTTAGAATACATGATTAATGGATTCCTCCTCATCACAACATTGGCATTTAGATGCCAATTGTATTCCAAGTTTTTTTTTTTTAATAATGTCATCCACCGAGACCAAATTATGCCAAAGTCTCCATACAAATATAGATATCTTGAGTGGGATACTTTTGTTCTAGGTAAACTTAAAAGACAGTTGAGAAGAGTTCTTTTGGCGAAATAATTAAACACATGACGAAACAGTAAACTGACATGTATTATCCAGCTTCCAATACAGTTTATCAGCGATAAATGGATGTTCTTGATTTCATTCACCAACTCCGAAGGTAAGATGCTGTTCAATTTATCACATTTTCAGCAGTTATTTTCTCTGAATTCCAATACATATTGTTTACTATAATGTTGCTGGGGCAAAAAGTATTGAATGGCTCCTGATTTAATCTATTGATCACACCAAAAATCAATTTTTCCTTCTCCAAGTTCTCATGCTAGATGAGGTTCCACCAAGTGTCTAATACGAAGCATTCTTCTCTATAAAAGAGTCTTGAGGCCTTGTAGTAATCAAATTAGCATGGACAATTCTACAGTATTTTGCCTTCATAACCCAGCTCCATAATTATTCTTGTTTTCTAAATTTCTACCATGATTTGCAATCGAAGGCCATACTCATATATTTCATCGTCCTACATTCAATTCCACCTTCATTATAGGGATAATGAGATCTTCTTCCAAGTTGTCCAATGTATTTGTTTTGTGTGACTGGTACCCCCTTTATATAAGCATTAAATATTTTCGAAATTCTACTCAACACTCCAATGGGAGGATCCATAACTTGCAGGAGATGCATTGGGATGGAATTCAGAACATATTTTAAAAGAACCAACCTCCCTCCAGCTGATAGAATTTTGTGTTCCCATCCAAGACGTCTATTTTTAATATTGTTTACCAAATCTTCAAATAACACACATTTTTTTTTCCTTTGCAAAGTGGAACTCCAAGATAAGTTATAGGAAGAGCTTGAAATTGAAAACCAGTCAAGGCTTCCACCACACCTTTGTGTTTGTATTTCGTCATAGTGAAGGTACTTTTGCTGCAATTTATTTTGACATGTTCCTTTTGTATAAGAAGTGATGAACTCCATCACTTTAGTAAGAGATTTCTTATGACCATTAGTAAATATGATCATAACGTCTGCATAAGCTAAATGAGAGATAGGTACTCCTCTACCATACACAAAGTCTAGAGTAGAATATCTAGTAAATAGCTTGTCCAATCCCCTAGATAAACTTTTAGCCAGGATAATAAACAAAGAGGGAGAAATTGGATCACTTTGTCTAAGACCTCTACTAGATTTGAAGAATCCCTTCAGTTCGTCATTTAGGATAATGGAGAAACCACAATTATTGATGCATCTCTAAATTTTTTCTATCCATTCTTGGTCGAATCCAAATTTCTCTAAAACTTTCAATAAAAAGGTCCAATCCACTCTGTCATACGCCTTTTTCATATCTAGTTTAAGCACCACATTGTCACCCCTGATTTTTCTGTCCAATTGATATATCAATTCTTGAGCAAAAAGAATGTTATCCCCAATATCTCTTCCCGAGGTGAATCCACTTAGAGAGGGAGAAATGATTTTGGGCAAAATCTTATTTAATCTGGATGATAGGAGTTTGGTCAAAATTTTATTCAATACGTTGCATATGCTTATAGGCCTATAATCTTTCTAATCACGGGCATTTTGCTTCTTTGGAATCAGCGTGATAGAAGTAACAACAACCCCAGTAGGAACAACTTTGCCACCAAAAAAATCTACAACAACATCATATAAATCTCTTTGAATAACTTCCCAACAAAATTGATAAAATAGTGCAGAATATCCATCAGGCCCTGCGCACTATCATTCTTCATAGAGAAAACTATTTCTTTAACCTCTTCAATGGAGGGTAAATCATTAAGAAATATGTTGTCCTCTGAAGAAATAAGAGTAGGATTGATTCCGAAGTTCACCGCCATCTTGATGGGTTCTTTGGTAAGGATATTCTCGGAAGTAGTCCAACGCAAATTTTTGAATCTCATATTCACTTTGAATCAATCTATCATCATTGTTGCAAATTTGGATGATCTTATTTTTACTTCTGTTCTTATTCACAACAATATGGAAAACTTTGCTATTTCTATCGCCTTCTTTCAACCATTTAACCCCAGATTTTTGCCTCCAATAATCTTCTTCATGGGAGAGTAATCTATTAAGATTGGCATACGCCTTATGAACCTCCTCTCTGGCCTCTGAATTTTGAAGTGTATCATAAAGTTTCTCTTTGTCAAGAGCCTCCTTTTGAACTTTTTTAATCCCATCAAAAATATTCCCAAATACCTCTTTGTTCCACCACCGAAGAGTACTTTTCAATCTTTTTAACTTGTAAAAGAAACCAAACAATCCTTTAGAGTAAGGAGACAAAGGAGCATCCTAATTCTTTTTAATCACCTCTAGTAAATTCTCATGTTAGCACCACATAGATTGAAATCTAAAGGAATACTTTGTTTTAAAGTTTGATGGGCTACACTTTAACAAAATAGGGCAATGGTCCAATATATCCCTGTTAAGAACATCAACTTTAAATCCATCAAAGACAGATATCCATTGGTAGTTAACCAAGATTCTATCTAATTTCTCCCACATCCTACCATTTGACCAAGTATATTGGCAATCACAGTTCACTTCTTCGACCCCACATGCCGTAAGCATACTGTTAAAATCCTCCATAGATCTACTATCAAGAGAATTACCTCCAAAACTTTCATCCATGTTAAGTATGGCATTAAAGTCACCCCTATTAGCCATGGTTTATCCAATTGATCAGCAAACTGAGCCAGAGCATTCCACAATTCCCTTCTTAGGCTGATAGAACATTTTGCATACACCGCTATGATAATAGTCTCCACCTCACTCTATTTGATTTGGAAAGAAAGAAATTGATCATGATCTTCTATGAAATTTGGTAGTCATATGAGATTTCCAAAGTACCTATAACTTTCCATTTTTATTGGCATAGCAATTATCATAACCCAATTTGCAATAGAATTCATGAATCTTACCCTCATCTACAATATGTTTAGCAAGGAAAATAATAGAGATATTATTAAATTACACTATGAACTTATTCACACCTCTTAAATTCCAAAACATAAGGTTGTCCATCATGATAAATGTTTTTGGGGATTGTTACCTGTATGGTTTTGCCGTCTTAATAGTATGGGACTTCTTATCACTTAATGCCTCGATTTTTGTGTTGTTTTAATCATATGAATGGGCCCCCATCATCCTTCAATTTATCATGATCCTTAAGAATCTCTGAATCAGAGAGTGATTTGCTTTCCTTTAACAAGTTTTGATCCAATGTAACCTCATCCATTGTCTTCACATTCCATATCAATGTAAATCTGATCAACAGGTATATCCTCAATCTGTTTTCCTTCAAGCAGCTGTAATTATTTATTAATTAAAGACAATTTTGAATCATCCTCAAGTTTCTCTTTAAGGCAATCAAAGTATCCTGTGTGGGTGACCTCCTTGCCCTCATTACTGATAGCTGGATAGTTTTCTAGTGGAGCCTCCTTAATTGTCTTAGTCTCCTTCTTAGATTCTCCTTTAGCTGGATAGTTTTCTACTTTATCTTTTTTTAATTCTATTTGGTCTTTCGTATCAATACTTTGGATCTCATCCATCGTATCTTTATTGCCCTTAGAACAGTCTCCTACTCCACCTCTTCCTTCTATTTCATTAGAAACTTTACCAATTTATTTTTCAACCCACACTGCTTTCCCTTTCTTTTTGTCTTGATTAATTTCCAAGCCTTCTCCACCCATATTTATCTTAGCTTTTGAACATGTCGTCTGTTTCGAGAAACACTTCTCAATTTCATGACCCAAGTGTTTACAGAATGAGCAATATAAAGACAAGTCTTCATAATAAATGTTTTGCCCTATTGCAAATTCCTCATTGCCAATTCTAATTATATCCAATCGTGGTGCATTGATGTTCATCTCCACACATATTCGGGCCAAGTTAGTTCTAGATTTTTTTCGCCGTATTCTTATCCAACTTCAAAGGAGTACCAATAACTGAGGCAATAGAGAACAAGATAGCTTTATCATAGAAGACCAGATGAAGTTTAGGTAACACAATCCAAGTTTAGGTAACACAATCCACACTGGAACAATAGATGACTCCTTTTGTGGATCGAAATCAAAGTGTATTTTAAGACTCGCATTGGAACTCCATTGATGTACCGAATAGGTTTAGCAAAAATTCTACAATAATCTTCTTCCTTATCAAAATTAATTAGAATATGCTTTCCATCCAAATTTTCCACTCTAACTTCACTAGATAGCTCAAATGTATTCAGCACTTGCTAAATAGCTAGAAGCGGAGGTTTGAGGTGCGAGAATTTACCTACAAGGCCATATCTGAACTATTGAGCTAATTTACGAATTTCCTCTTTACCTACAAGGCCATATCTCGCTTTTTTTACCGCATTAAAATTCAAATTGTAATTGTCAAAATTGAAATCAAGATGCAAAGATTATTTTTAATACATTATATTACAAAATTATAATTCAAAACTAATATTTGATTTTTTTTTAAATTCCAATTTAATTTAATTGATATATATATATATATATATATATATATATATATATATATATATATATATATATATACCATTTTTTCTATTTACCCTCAACAATATTTTCACAACATAGGCAAGAATTGACACTTCTTTAATTTTTGTTTCTTACACTTTATGATGTTTTCATTTATATCGTCAAATTAGACATGCCTACCACCAAAAGAGAACACACTCAACAAAAAAAATATAATATGTAGTCAATCATTACATTTTTAACAATAAAATTAGTAATGATTAATTTTATTTTTCGTAAAATATAATTATGAAGATCCATATTAATATATCATTAATTTCATAAGATTTGATATCAAGTGTTCGTCAATCATCAAAGCTCAAATTACTAAAAGGTCTTCAAGTTGCTGTTGGTATTACCACCGTATAAAACTCATATCTGATTACAATTGTACTTTTATGAATCTAAATAAAATATCAACATTATTCATTATAATATCGAACAATACAATACATGTTATCAGGAACCGTGTTGTTTTATCTTTATTGTACTTGTTACTTTAATGTTTTAATTATTAACAATTAAAAAATAATAAAAAAATAAAATTTTGAAAATATTAAAATTGACAATATTATTGTAAAAATACGTGTAACGCACGTGTCACTAACTAGTAAAGTTAAAATGGCTGAGGACGTAAATCTCGCTTATGAAAGATTAGAGAATTTACTCAAAAAAAAAAAAAATTGATCTCTGACCGGACTTTTCCTTCCATACCTGCCTAACTACCAAGGCAACTGCCAACCCGACGAAATCGTGATTAGTCAAAATTTTACTACTTGCAATCTCATTAATTTCGCCCATCTTGAAGTTTCCTCGCATATAAATTTCCAAATCCCGACACAAAACCGACAAAACTTGACCCCACAAATCGCGAAAGAATATGCAATGACAATTAAGAAAAACCCCATACGTTCAATTGATCTTGAATAATCTCCATTTATAGCCCAGAATTTTATTTTTATTTTCTTAAACCATTATTGATGGCCTTTGTGTCAGTTTCTTTCGTCTCAATTCTTGATAAGTTTCTGATCTGAATTCCGTTACTTCTCTTTTATATTTTGCCAGCAAAAGAAGCAGGAAAAATGAATGTGGCCAAGTCTCAGGTGTGGCAGCCTTGCAAGAAGAAGAGGCTTTAGAATCTTATCCAACGAGAAAACCTAAAACGGGGGACTTTTTAGTTTAAAGAGTGGAAGGGACAGAGGGAAAAGGGTAAGCAAAAAAATGGATGGGATTTGTATTGGATTTTTTTTCTAGGTAAAAAACAATCTGATGAAAAGGGACGGATAAAAAGAGGAAAGTGTTTGAAAGAATTGATACATATATATAATTATATATACATACACACAGGGTTTTCTATGGTGATGGCATCACGCGGCGGTGGCGGTGGCAGTGGCGGTGGCGGGGGAAATGGAAGTGGGAGTACGAGAGTGGGGCGGTTCGAACTAGGGAGAACGCTTGGGCAAGGAACATTTGCAAAGGTGAAATTTGCCAGAAATGTGAGCACAGGTGAGGATGTGGCCATCAAGATTCTTGATAAAGAAAACGTTCTCAAACACAAGATGATCGGCCAGGTATATTTTGTTTACTTTTTCTTCTTCTTCTTTTTTTTTTTTTTTTTGCTTTCTTTTTTCGGTCTTCGATTATTATTTATTTATTATTTTTATTTTCGTTCTCTTTTCATGATTTATTATTTTTCTCCAATTTCCTAGTGATTAATCCCTGATCACCGATCAGTTACTTCTTTTATGCAGTTGTTGATGTACAGTGCATGCTTATTTTACGATTAAATTTAATAAATAATCACTCAATTTTACCTAACATTATCACTTGCTCACTCAACTGAAGTATTACTCATTGCTTACTAATGTATCTCAAACCATTACTCATCTATCACCCAACTTATTTTTGTCAATTAACCTTAACGAAAAATGCGACAGAATCTTACGTGGCACAAAAATATGCTAAAATCTACCACATAGATTTTATTTTTTTTTAAAAAAAAGAAATCTGGATCAAAGAAATA
Source organism: Forsythia suspensa (assembly GCA_023638005.1). Taxonomy (NCBI): domain Eukaryota; kingdom Viridiplantae; phylum Streptophyta; class Magnoliopsida; order Lamiales; family Oleaceae; genus Forsythia; species Forsythia suspensa. The sequence goes on from CM042663.1 coordinate 22,546,402, forward strand.
ACGTTTTCATACAAAATAAACAAAACACAAAATCCCAATTCAACCCTAATTGCTAAGAAAATGTTATTTTTATGTTCCGATTTTTTTTTTTTTTCTTTAAATCTATGTGGCAGATTTTAACATATTTTTGTGCCACATAAAATTTCGTCCGCCACGTGGCATTTTTCGTTAAAGTTAATTGATGGAAATGAGTCTGGTGATGGATGAGTAACATAGAACAGTGAGCAACGAGTAATACTTCAAAGTTGGGTGAGTAAGTGGTGTTAGGTAAAGTTGCGTGATTATTTATTAAATTTACTCCTTATTTTACTGGTAAAAAAGGAGTTTTTGATTGATTTTGAGTATTGTTACTACTGAAATTTACTCATAATAAATCAACTCATCGTTAAATATATTAACTTAGGCCACAATTGCAGCTTGGTGATGCTTGAATGGTTCAATGAATTTTCAAAATTTTTGTTTCTTGGTATTGTTCTTTACTTTTTCTTGCTTCCGACCCACTATGACATTTCTGATCCCCCTCCCTGTTTATTACAGATTAAACGTGAAATCTCGACCATGAAATTAATCAGGCACCCAAATGTCATCCGCATGTATGAGGTTGGTATTGACCTTGTTTAGCAGACATTTCAACGGAACAATAAGACATATACTGTGATTTATGAGTGGAGAGTTGTGATTTTCATATACATTTGATATAATAACGGCAACTTTGAGATTCTGTATTGTAGGTTATGGCCAGCAGAACAAAGATATATATTGTTATGGAATTCGTTACTGGTGGTGAACTCTTTGACAAAATTGTAAGTTCACAAGTACTTTGTTCTTGCAATTGGCTGATGATACAATTAGATTACATGCAATCTCAATGAAGTTCGAACTTGTTTTGTTTTCTTATGCCAGGCCACTAGAGGGAAGCTGAAAGAAGATGAAGGAAGAAAATATTTTCAGCAACTAATTAATGCAGTAGATTACTGCCACAGCAGAGGCGTTTACCACAGGGACCTTAAGGTGATAATGTTACTTTCATCAGTTACTCTCGTAATTTCTTCCAGCGAGGACATTTTGGGTACTATGATTGAATCTGTTTTTAATTCTCATTTTCATGATTTTTAGCCAGAGAATTTATTACTCGATGCCAATGGGGTTCTTAAAGTTTCAGATTTCGGATTGAGTGCTCTACCTCAGCAAGTTCGGGTTAGTATGGTAACTGACAAGTTTCTTAATCATAATGTAGGATTTGTTTATGTACCAAAATAAGCTCGGTTTCTTTATTTGGTTGTGTAGGAAGATGGGTTACTTCACACGACATGTGGAACACCAAATTATGTCGCTCCGGAGGTATGTAATTAGCTTTTGGAGAAACTTCCTACAATTTCTAGTTTGTGAATTACTTTTCTCATCCTCATTCTTTCTGGTTCTCTAATCATTTAGGTGATCAACAATAAGGGTTATGATGGAGCTAAGGCAGATCTCTGGTCATGTGGTGTTATCCTTTTCGTCCTTATGGCTGGTTATTTGCCTTTTGAAGAGTCGAACCTTGGGGCATTATACAAAAAGGTGATTTATACCCTTTTGTTAACTTGTTCTCCATTAAAGCTTTTACTTGAATAAATGTGCAATATAATCTCCGTTAAGAAACTGTCTAACTGTCTTTTGGCTCTAAACAGAAAACTATAGATATTAAGGCATGAACAATTGTGGGTTTGTCCATGACAGTCTGTGATACAGTGTGTCCTGATACAGCTAAAACCCCCCGATTTTGATTTGTTGATGGCAGATATTTAAAGCTGAGTTTTCATGCCCTCCGTGGTTTTCCTCCGGTGCGAAGAAATTGATCAAAAGAATTCTGGATCCCAACCCGTCAACAGTATGTCACTTCTTTTCTGCTGCTTATCATCATATATGTGCATATGTGTGCCCAAAAAAAAAAAAAAAAGGAGAAGGAAATTTTAGATACTTTTTGATTGTCTTGGTCAAAAAGGGTAATGTCATACAACCTACACTAAAATTGACTCTCTTTTTTCTTGTGGAAATTATAACTTGTGATGGTCGTGGTTTTGTCATGTGAAACAGCGCATCACAATTTCCAAGGTTCTTGAGAATGAGTGGTTCAAGAAAGGATATCAGGCACCTATTTTTGAACAAGAGAATGTTAGTCTTGATGATGTGAATGCCATCTTTACTGAATCTAAAGTTAGTATTCTTGTGCCCTTATCTATGCTCTAGAGTTCTTTCTTATAATTCATTGTGGTTTTATTAAGTTAGTACTGGAATGTAAATTAACTATTTTTAGTTGCATCCAGGACTCTCCAAACCTTGTTGTGGAGAAGAGGGAGGAACGGCCAGCTGCCACGCCAGTGACCATGAATGCCTTTGAACTTATCTCTAAATCTCAGGGTCTCAATCTGAGTTCTCTATTTGAAAAGAAAATGGTATGTTCATCGTAAAATTTGGACTTGGCAGAAGAGTTTAAAATCTTTCAATCTTGATAATCTTGATAAGATGCCTAACGTTTCTTTGACGATAGGGGCTTGTTAAGCGAGAAACAAGATTCACATCCAAATATCCTGCAAATGAGATTATCTCAAAAATTGAACAAACTGCTTTGCCTTTGGGGTTTGAGGTGAAGAAAAATAATTATAAGGTAATTAATAAACTTTTCTTTACCTTCGCTCTTGACTCTCTCTCATTCGAACCTTAAAATGTTAATTGTAGAAATATATCTTTTTGATTTTGAGAGCATTACTTTCTTAATTCTTAGTTTAGACAATTGTGCGTGGGTTTGTTTACTGAGTAGTGAGGTATGATGTGCTATTATATTGGAAAGAAAGCTTCTTTCAGAGAAGTAATTTTTTGTAATTATCAGATTATTTTCAAGTATTCCACTTCTGAATTATTTCCGATACTCATCCTTCTCAGTTGAAACTTCAAGGGGAGAAGTTGGGACGTAAAGGTTATCTATCAGTTGCAACAGAGGTATGATGTCTAAGAAGCTTTTTTGGAAAGCCCGGCCCCCTCCATCCCTTGAGACCAAGAGTCTTGTATTCTCCAGATTGTCTATAATAGTTTTGAACAGGTTTTCAATTAAATTCTTATTGCAGATCTTAGAGGTGGCTCCTTCACTTTACATGGTTGAGCTTCGTAAGGCCGGAGGAGATACCTTGGAATTTCACAAGGTACTGCATTGAACTTTATTGCAGGGCCAACTTACTCTTAATATGTCAGCGTTTGGGAATTTTGTTTTATAGCGATAGGAGCTTTTGGAAGATAAACTGTGTAGTTGGAGATAAGAGTAAGTTGATGTTGGAGCTTTTATAGAGTTTTGGACAATGGACAATACAGTTTGAGATAAACCCATTTACTGAAAAATGAAAAAGAAAAATCCAATTCAATTGAATTTGTACCATTTTTGCAGTTTTTCCTGAAAATATTATTTGCTTATATCGTCTCTTCTTCACGTGCAGTTCTACAAGAACCTCTCAACTGGATTGAAAGATATTGTCTGGACTTCATGTGATGAAGCTAAAAATGAAGTGAACAATGGTGAGTATGTGGATGTAGATGTATAAGTTAGCAGTTTTTGTAGCAAAATTCTTTATATGATGCAATAATAAAATGTTAAATAATTTCCTGCGATTGATTTGGTTGGCGCAGGTATTGCGGCATCTTGATCGAGGCCGAGCTTTAAATGTTTACACAAGTGGACTTTGTAGAAGTTTTTACAATCTGTTGTTCAATTTGAATCAATAAAATACTTCATAGGGTTGTGTTTATCCCTGAATGATTTCCCATGTAAAACTGGATGTTTGGTGTACTCAGTAAGGTCCTCTTTGGACCATTGTAATTTGTGATTACTTGTTTCTTAATGTGAATTTCAACATTCTTTTACAATAATAGCTAGGTTATTGCAAGTCATGTTAGAATACGGGCACGTTCGGTCAGCTGAATTAGAAATATAGAAATGAACAATACAAAATTAAACATTTCAGACATTTCTTTTCCTTAATTAATCATCCGTATTGGCTATGCGCAATATATCAAACATGTACTTTGTTCCTATCTTTCGTATGTTAAATCTTGTATCCTTTTTGGTCCGTAAATCTCATTTCCAGTCTACAGGCCTCATCTAACCCCACCATGGGGACTTATTATAACTCCCATAGCTGAGTTGGCTGGCTGACTGGGATCAAGCAATGCCTACTAGATAAAAATTAATAAGTCAACCAAAATCCAACTCTTCCTCCCAACCCACCCATTTAAGCAATTACTCTCTCTCTCTCTCTCTCCACGATTTTGGCCCCAAATCGTGTGCCTAAGTCCCCACCCAATCGCGGTGAACACCACCGCCATCGAGCACGCCATCGCCGGTGACCACCACCGCCACCGACCACCCCATCGCCACGACCACGCCGCCACTTGTCGCAGAACTCTCTCTTGGCCGCAAGCTCGGCTGTGTCGCGCCTAATTCCTCCCCATCGTGTCCGATAGTGGTACTTCCTTCGTGGATAGCTCTCTGCGCGCTCTATATGTGCGTTGTACTCCCACGCCTTGAACCCCGCCTTTGAAATTGCTTCTCCGCCGTGACCCACCATTTGCAACACTGGTAATGATAGTTTGGGGATAAATTTGAAAAAGTGACTGTATGTTAACAAAAATTGAAATTCATCATTGTTGATTGTTGCAAAATTAGATGCAATGGGATGGGGAGTTGGCTGTATATTCAAAAATTGAAAATTGTCATTGTTTATTATTTCAAAATTATCGCAATGGGATTAACATTAAGTGGTCGTGAATCAATAAATTTGTGTTGATAATGGTATTTTCATTGTTTATTTCTAAATTAGGTGCAATGGGATTAAGATTTGTTGTATTTTCGAAGAATTGCAATTCATCATTGTTTATTATATCTAGTGGTCGCAACGGGATACATAATAAGTGGTCGTATCGATAATTGATTTTTGTTTTGTTTATTGTTTTTGAATTAGTTGCAATGGAATCACAAAGTGCGATAATGTGTATATTTCTCAAGTTTCAGGTTCATCGTATTCCCAGAATGGACAAGAATTTCAATCACATGAGGCAAAGATACATTTTCTACAATAATTATGCCCGGGAGGCTGGATTTAGTACACGAATTGAGAACAGTAAAAAGAATAAGGTAATCGGTGAGACGTACTGGAAAATGTTTGTATGTTCGAAGGAGGGGAAGACTGAAGATAAATATCAGAGGAAAATTAAAGACTATGTGCCGCGTGCTGGGGAAAAAAAGCGTGGGCAAACACGAGTTGGTTGTGGTGCTAGATTAACTGTGGTCAAGCAACAAACATGACAAATGTGGATAGTTAACAACTTTATCGAGGAACACAATCATGCCCTTACTACTCCTAGTTGCATTCATTTGTTGAGATCTCACCGGACGGTGTCGACTACAAAGAAAGCACTTACTCAACAATTTGCTGATGCTAATATACCAACGTACCAGCAATTAAGGCTTATGGAGATAGATTCTGGTGGTCCATCATCGATTGGGTGTGTGGAGAGAGATATTAGGAACCATGAAAGAAACATTCAAGAAGAGCAAAGGGGTCATGACGCTGAAACACTGATAGAGCATTTCACATTTGAGAAAGAGAAAAATCCGAACTTCTACTTCGACTACGAGATAGACAAAGCAAATAAGTTTAATCGTTGTTATTGGGCCGATGCTGAATCTATACGGTCTTATCGTTGTTTTGGGAATGCCGTGGTGTTCAACACAACATATAACACGAATAAGTACTCAATGATATTCGCCCCTTTTGTAGGCGTAAATCACCATGGTCGACTATTCTCGCTTTGGGTGTAGATTTTTGAGCTGACGAAACGACCGAGTCATTTGTGTGGTTGTTGTCGAAGTTCATGGAATCGATCTCCAATCATGCTCTCCCGTTGATTATTACTGATCAAGACGCTGCAATTGTGAAGGCAATATCAATAGTCATGCCATTGACATTCCATAGGTTTTGCATCTGGCACATTCTAAATAAGTTTTCGAGAGAAAATTAACGCTATGGTGTACAATGAACGATTATCATAAGTTAGTTAACATTATCAAAAATTCAGAGACGCCTTGGTGAATTTGAGGAGCAGTGGAATGATGCAATGGTAAATCTGAGCTTACATTGTAATGAATGACTACAATCGATGTATGACATCCGGGGTTGGTGGGTGCCATCATATGTTAAGCACATATTCGGTCTTTGGAATGTCTAGCAGCCAACGATCTGAAGGTGGTCACTCATTTCTGAAGAAGTACGTGAATAGGAAGAACTCACTGATGGGATTCATTACTAGGTTCAATAGGGCACTGACTCATCAACGCCACGAAGAACTAGTAGCTAACCATGTTGATCTAAATGAACAACCCCGTTTGATGTACAGTCTTGTGATGGAACACCAAATGGTTGTGTTTATGTTGGTTCAGACAGAAGTTGATAAGAGTAATGTATACATTTGCTCGAAGAGATCAACTTTAATCGGTAGGAAAACTTACAGTGTGCAGAGATATGAATCTGGCAAAAATGTTGATCGGCCACGGGAGCTTACATATTTCACGGAAAATGACTATGTATCATGCAGTTGTCGAACTTTCGAGTTTGAAGGTTATCCATGTCGCCACATGGTATGTTTTTTGAAGAAAAAACAAGTTCTTTTACTTCCAGAAAAATATATACTTCGACGTTGGACAAAGAATGCCAAAATGGGTAATGTCTGCGACACTAATGCACCTTCCAACATGGATGACTCATCTATCCAATCTTTAATGGGCCGACATGGGTTGTTATCACACAAGGCGTCTATGTTAGTAGATAATGCGGCCTTAACAGATGCCCGCAGTACGTTTCTATTAGATGAGTTTGAAAGGTTGAATTTGAGAGTCGACCAAATTGACAATGGTGGAAATGTCGGTAAAAGCAAGTCCAGTTCTAAAAGTCGTGAGGTCGAACAAGAGATACAAGATCCAAATGCTGTTCGAGCAAAGGAATGTAGAAAACGATTGAAGTCTTCAAAAGAGAGAGCAATATCCAAAATGAGTAGACAATGTTCAATTTGTGGAGCAAATGGACATGACAAAAAACTTGCTCGAGATTTAATAATAGGTAACTGTGCATATTATTTTTTGCTTTACCATTTATTTATGAAACTACTATATTTATACTAATATCGTTATTTTTGTAGATCAAATGTACCAACAATACCCGAGAACCATCATGACTACAATGACCTGCAAGATAGTTGGAGAGAGGGCGCTACTTTCACATCGAATGTTTTTAGTTTGACTAGTGATGCAATGAATTTTAGATTTGGTTTGTAGCAAATCTTTTGTATCTGTTTACCTTATGTAATTCAAACAATCCTATTGTGTGTATTTTATTAGTGAATGTTTCTATTATTGTGTATTTGGAACAATGAATTGTTCCTGATTTAATAACATGAATCATTTTGGCTATTATATGATTTTCTGTATGTGGAATGATCATGTTCGGTAATATATTGTCACCTTGATAGTGGTACACATAACAACATCTGCGCAATTGTATGAACGATTATGCATGAACGATTATCATTAAAAATTACACCAACAAATTCATTACAAAAAACACAAATACGGCGATGCAAGAAATAATTATAACATCTGCCCAATTGTAACCCCTATTTCTAAAATGCCGACAAGAATGAACTTTGTTTTCTAGCTTCTCTACTTTCTCTAGTAAGCTCGCACATTACACTTGATTCATCAAATTCGAGCGTGTTTGTTCGAGTCCTTCTAATCTGCGATCCAAAGTTCGATTCAACCTCGTCGTCCCAACTAAAGGCTCTCAAGACATGACACTATCCCGCAATAACATAATATCATTCCAGTCAATTCAATTAAACAATCCAAAAAATACAAATTAAAACTCATTTACTTTCACACTATGACATCTCCAATATCGACGGTGTGGGTTCTTTTGGGAGTGCGAGGTATGTATCTTCATATACCCACTACATCTACATCTAAGTCGTGCACGGATAACATTTCCACTAGAAGAAAATATCGATCCTTACCTATCTCATTATTCGAATGTCACACCAATATCACAAGAATACCAATAAGTTCCATACGCTATACATTATTTTACAAATTGACATATTCATTGGAGGCTCAGATCATGTTCTCGGTCTACATTCATTAGCACTGCCATGGCTGCAAAACACCGGTTGCATGAACTACGGGCTATCCCATCGCTCATGCCATCCGAGCTGCCAAGCCGAGATACGGGACTGATTTGTGTAGTTGCCGAATTCCAACAATCACAACAAGTCAACAACATTGATCATCACAACCCCTTTATCAAATTATCAGGCCTAATCTACTACTCACATTATCATCATATACCCTATCTCCCTCTCCTCTCATACAATAAACGGGACAAATCATTGGGTTAGATGGAGATGGAGACAAAATTAGACTTCATACAAAGCATGACAAATCAGGCAAAAATGTTGAATCAACCAACAATACTCCTAATCATCACAAGTCATCAAAATTATTCATAAACCATTACAAATTCATCACCAATTTCAGATTCGATGAAAACGTCCAAACCCTAACATTCGGCAAATCATTGGGTAGGATTACGATTGGCAACAACATAGTTGTACCGCAATCTCACTACACCCTCGAACACGCGATAAAAATTATCATTACTAGAAATGTCTCTTGTGGGGCACAATCGGTATGGGTCGCGGGGCAAATGGTGGGTCGGATGAGACGCAATTTCGATGCTGCAGATTCAAGGCGTGGGAGTACAACGTGTAGATAGAACACGCAGAAAGCTGTCCACGAAAGAAGTACCACTATCAATACACGGTGGAGAGGAATTAGGCGCGCGATACAGCGAGCTTGAGAGCGCGAAGAGAGAGTTCTGCGACAAGTGGCGAATGTGGTCAGCGGCGATGGGGTGGTCATTGGCGATGGTGGTCAGCGGCGATGGCGTGCTCAGTGGCGGTGGTGTTCACGGGCGATTGGGTGGGGACTTAGGGGCACGATTTGGGGCCAAAATAGTGGAGAGAGAGAGAGAGAGAGAGAGAGAGAGAGTAATATTTGAAATGGGTGGGTTGGGAGTGAAGAGTTGGGTTTTGGTTGACTTATTAATTTTATCTAGTTGGCATTACTTGATCTCGCTTAGCCGACCAACTCAACTATGGGAGTTATAATAAGTCCCCGTGGTGTGGGTTAGATCAGGCCTGTTCCAGTCTAACAACAATCAAGAATTTCAACTTTTTATCACGTGTATCAAGCACTGAATTGTAGGGATGCATGTAATGGCGGATAATGGGACTTATGGGGTTTCCAAGAACTTTTACATTTTAAATTATAGAAATGTCTTTTTTATATATTAGCTCGACTCAATTTTTTTTTAACTCCCGTCTTATCCGCCCGTGGATTGAGGATTGAAGGGCGAGATGAAAATGAAAATATACAGATATTTCGAAATTTTAAGCCATCTTCATAGGGGAATTGATGCAAATGGTCTCTAACATTTGTCCTTAGTGCGCAAATGGTTCATAACCTTTATTTTTTGGCACATAAATCTCTAACCTATATGTGTTTTAGTATGCAATTGGTCTTTAGTTGATAAAAAGACAAATATACTCTTATTTTTAATTAGAGACATTTTCAATTTGATTCATAACCTTTGTAAAAGTACAAATTGGTCCAATACTTTTACTTTTTGATAAATAATTAAAAGAAACTAACAAATTGATAATATACTAAATTATTTTGTATATTTTACGAACTATTATAATAAAACTAAAATTTAAGCTCATAATTATTAACAACGTGTTAATTAAAATTATTTTACTATTATTAAATAATCACATTATTTAAAATTTATAACTTTAATTTTATCGTTACAATATAAAAAGAAAAACAACTTTGTCACAAACTTGATACTCAAGTTTTTTTTATTTAATTGAATTATTCGTTTATTAACTACAAATATTAAAACTCAAATTGTATTATTCATATTTTTATTTATCATTTTATTATCATTCAAAAATAAAAAACACATAATGCGTAAATTAATTTTTATTAGTAGTTTTATGTTAAAAAATATGGTTAATTACACTAATGGTCTCCATTCTTTCAGGTTTGTAACGATTTCATCCTCATTCTTTTTTTTAGCAGATATCATCCACATTCTTTTATTTATACTCACAGATGGTCTCCAAATCACTACTTTTCACTATTATGACAATTCTTGGACATTTTTGTCCACTGACTTAAATAAATTAATATGATATGAAAAAAATACAATAAAAGCATTGCAATTAAGCCCTTAACCTTTTCACAAATACAAATAAATCCTAAACTATTTTATTTTATTCGAGATAAGTGTTCTTCTCCAACTAAAAATGAATCATCTTTTTTTCCCCCCACCCCCACCCTAGGCACAATTTTTCCATGTCAAATATCCAATTTGAGTGACCTCAAATTTTTCGTTTCAAACCTACCAATGCTCTCTTGCCACTACATTCAGAGAGGCGGTTTGTTTACCCATCCGCCATTTCCAATTTCTGAACTCATTATTCAACTCAAAACCAGCCTCTCACATGCATTGACTCACTTTTCGCCTCTTGCGGGTCGACTCACCACCTATTGAGAGGGATATGTTTACGTTACCTGGAGTGGATTTTATCCACGCTTCTGACTTCAACATTCACGTAAGGGACGTTATGGGTTCTATTGATGTCCTTGATGAAGTTAAATGTTTCTTTGCTTTTGACCAAAATGTTAGTTATGAAGGGCATTTCAGCTCTATTCTTGCTATTTAGGTCACAGAATTGGTAAAACGGCGTTTTCATTGGTTGTAGTGAATAACGTCTATTACATATGGGACTTCCTTCTCGAATTTCTTCAACGCTTTTGCTGAGGTAAGTAGAGGTGTGAATAGAATTTCAAGGACGCCGAACTACCGTCGTGATTCTGTTTTGATTTCTCCGGTTGTGCTTAAATTCCCAGACGGCGACCACAAGGTTAGTTTCTCTAGCGATGCTCTGCTAAGAGAGAGAATTTTCAGTTTTAGCAGAGAATCAATTCAGAAGCTAAAACCCGTTGGAGAATTTTGACAGCACACTTGTAACTCTGCTAAGAGAGAAAATTTGAGGTCACCCAAATTGGATATTTGGGATGGGAAAAAAATGGAGGTGGGGGTGGGGTGGGGTGGGGTGGGAAAAGATAATTCATTTTTAGTTGGAGAAGAACACTTATCTGAATAAAATAAAATAAAATAATTTATGATTTATTTGTATTTGTGAAAAGTTAAGGGCTCAATTGTAATACTTTTATTGTATTTTTTTTTTCATATCATATTAATTTATTTAAGTCAAGGGGCAAAATTGTTCAAGAATTGTCAGAATAGTGAAAAATAGTAATGGAGAGACCATATGTGAGTATAAATAGAAGAATGAGGATGATATCTCTAAAAAAAAGAATTGAGATGAAATCGTTACAAACTTGAATGAATGGGAGACCATTAGTGTAATTAACTCTAACAAATAATAATAAAATTAGTTCAATGTCATAAAATTATATATGTTATTTTTTATTTATTTAACTTAACTTTTATTCAACTTTTTCACATCACATAGCAATTACATATACCTAAAGTGCATTAATTTTATATTTTTCTCTTATGAAAATTTAATTGACACGACTAATCGACTATAATGATATATTTAATATGTTAAATTAAATATTATTTAATAAATGTATTGGACATATTTGTACATTTTGTAAAGATTAAAAATTTAATTACAATTTTTTCTTAATTAAAACTAAGGGCAATTTTATCTTTTTCATCAAATAATGACTAATTGCGCATCAAAACACATCAGTTAGGGATTGTTGTGCTAAAAAACAAAGGTTAGGGACAATTTCCACACTTAGGGAAAAGGTTAAGGACATTTGCGCCAATTTCCCTTTTTCATATTATGAATCTGCTTCAGGCCTTTTTGACTCAATTCCTCTTCTGTCTATTATGTGGCCACAGCCAAACCAGATGGCCTATTGACTCGGTGCGAATTCGGCTTGCCGTTTCCATTGCCATTTTGGGTAGACTCTGCACAACATTAACGTCGGCTATCGTCTTCAGTAACTAATCTGGATCCCTTCAATTTCTGGGTTTCTTCATTGACCTCCCCAAAACACAGACACGCAGACACACACAACGCACTAATCTCACTGAGAAAACTGTTACCCTCACACACATATCGAAGCAGGAGATGTTATTTACAAGGGGGCTGTCCCGTATATCGAGGACAGGTTACAACCGGCGTCAATGGGCCTTCTCTTCTTTACGTAATAACGAGCAGCAATTGATCCAGCACTACAATCACTCTCTCCCCACCTTGCACTCTTCTGAAGAGGTGAATCAACTCGTTCTTTTATTTGTATTTGTGGAATTTATTTTCGCATATTTTAGGGTTATTGTTCAAAAGTGTTGCTTGTGAAGTTAATTCGTTAGTTATAATAACTGGGCTACACACTGAAGAGCCTTTGGTGGGATGGTTTGAAGCTGAAACCTTTGTTGTCATTATTAATTTTTTTTGCCCACAAGTCCATGTGTAGATAGAATTAAAAGTTAATCATGACATCAAATGCCCATGTATAACTAGACAGTAACAGTAATCTAATTAGAAGATTGATATCGGAGGGTCATTTACAAGTTTCAAGTTTGCTCTTTCTTCATCCAACAGTTTTTTAGGGCTCTGTACTGTGTTTTTCTTATTCTAGACTATTAAAATATTCTATGCTTGGTGAATAAATCAGGGTTATAGAAATTGCAATGCTGGCCGATTGCTTCTGATGGTCTGCATTAGGTTACACATCAGAGCTATACATAGATGATGGGGTACCAAGTATCAAGAAATAGTAAAATGTTCCAGGTCGTAAAAAAGCCAACTCGTCTCCTTATTTAGAGGAAGGGATGGATAGATTTTGAAAGAATTTTGGTTGTTAATTCATCAGCGGTGCTAATGTGTTTAATAAGTTTGGTTACTACTTGTTATGGCAGTCACACTCTTTGGAGATTAGCTGTCGCATATTCATGTTGCATAGCTGGTTATGCAATCTCTCTTTCTCACTGATTGCAATGTACTGCATTTGTCTTTCGTCTCAAATCCCGAGGAATCATGCTTCTACTCTAATATGATAGTCTTATTGTTGTAGCATTTTGTTATAACTATAAGTCCATTTTCCTGATATACTTGAATTGGTGGTAGTTTATAAATTTTATGATTGTTTGTATGATATTTATTATTGTGACCGGTGATTAGTAGGTTTGGGGTTTCAGAGTAATTCATTCTTTGGTTTCAAGTGCCCTAAGTGGTGTGGGACAACAAGTTCACGATCAAAGTAGTTCTGTAATTGAGGTTAGTGCAATGTTGTATCATGGTGATTACCTTTGATAACCAAATCTTTACAATTTGCTTACAGTCCTGTATTAAAATATTGAATTACGATAGCAATGAAGCTATGTTTCTTAAGCGTCTTGTTTATTCATTTTTCTGATTTTGTTCCAGATAGTTTAGCTGTGCTTTATTGGTTGCAAAAATCATGGAAAAGACACATCGTTACTTTACTGTTCAATTTTCTCTCTCAGGAGCGATTAGATCCATTTTCTCTTGTTGCCGATGAATTGTCGATTCTCGCTAATAATTTAAGGTCCATGGTAGTTGCAAAGGTATTTGATCTTCACATCCTTTTTCTTTGGCTGACAGCTGGACTGTAGTGACAGGATAGCACCTCTTTCAATCTTGTAGGTCCCAAAGCTTGCCACTGCAGCAGAGTACTTCTTCAAAATGGGAGTAGAAGGAAAAAGATTTCGACCAGCGGTGAGATCTTCATTTTCAATTACGTGTCAGTGTGTTCGTGCTTCTTAGGAGAAGAGAATCCAAAAGTTCAGATTTCTCATTCGATATTTTCATTTCCTAACATCTAGGGCTATAAAAAAAATCATTGCCATATTGGTTTTGGCTAATCTTCTATGCCTGACTGGAATTGTATATTTTTAACTTCAAAGTGGTAACTATTGGCAATTTCATCGATTTGGTCAAAAACAGTTATCCATCTTTTGAATTGCTTGAATGAGCCTTTCACAAACAATGCTGGCTGAACTGATATTTGCCATGTCAAGTTCCCAAACAGACCGGTTTACACACTCATCGATAACCATCTTCTTAACCTCATGAATCAGTTACTAGTAGAACCACCTTGCATGGACAAACTTAATGGAAACATCTTAAGTTAACTTTCACTTACTGGTTTATTCTTCTTGATAATGTGTTAGATGAACCTTTTATTTCATTTGTGCAGTCTGCACTGGTGGTTGTCCTCCTTCTGTGTATTAACTACCTGACATACAAATCTTGCAGGTTTTATTGTTGATGGCAACAGCTTTAGATGTGCCAATGTCCATACATCCTCCTGATGCTACTGTTGATACTTTGCCCACAGAATTACGCTCAAGACAACAATGTATGGCTGAGATCACAGAGATGATTCATGTTAGTTCTCTTTTTCCTTTTCCCCCTGAAAGCCACATTGTCCTGTGACTTATATTTCATTTCTGCGGCAAAAGTTGGAAAATGTTAGAATATGTATGTGGTCACCCTTGCTAACTAAGTGGTTGCTCGGTCATGCTTAAAAGTTGTTTTTTTTTTAAAAATCGGTAAAGTACGAGCCACAATTATTGTGTGGGACCCATAATTTGTTAATTTTGTGTCAAAAAAGTAGTGGGCTCCGGTACTTATAAAACACTTATAAGCACACTCAAGCATGTGCTAAATGAACATGCCAAGTGAACTAAGACAATTAATTTTGATGGATGGTGAATATACTCTTTTGTCAACCCAAGCCTGGGTTTTGAGGTGGAAGGTGGGATTTGATCCAAGGGGGATTTACCTAAACTCATGTGATGGTGGATGATGGATTGCATTGTCAAGGTGGATCTATAATAGTTCAGGTGTATGTCATGATACTGATAATTAAGCCTATCATTCATAATAATTTGGTGTTTAATCATTTTCTAGAATTTAAATCTTAATCATCACCGCTATTAGCATGATATCTATTTTTAATCATAATCTTTTTACAGTATCTTTTCTTCTCAATCTCCTTGATTTTATATTATTTCTTTTTTTTTTTCATATATTGTTTTGAACAAGGATAACACTATAAATTATCAAAATATTCGAGAAAAACCTAATTTGTTTCTGATATTTTTTTTCTATGACTTCAAACTACACTCAACTGGTTTCTAAAAAAGTTAAATGATATCCTACAGATTAGGACCGCAGGTCTGAAGGTACTGTAGTGCTTGATGTGTGAGCATGTGGCACAGATGATGTGCTTTATTAGATGTATGATGTTAGGAGAGAGAAGCATGTTTAATGGACCTTGTCTTTTCTGTAATGTAATAACATTTAGCATGTAGAGCTTCCTGTCCATGTTATTTAGTATATCTATTTTTAACGCTGGTGTCTAATCTGTTACTTTCTGATAGGTGGCCAGCCTCTGTCATGATGATGTGTTGGATGATGCTGATACTAGGCGTGGGATTGGTTCATTGAACTTTGTGATGGGGAATAAGGTATTTCATCCCTTTGTTTTACCAAAGGGAAATTTACAAAATACACCTTGCATTTAGGGTGTATTTACATTTTACTAGTCACTTTTTACTTATTATGGACAAATAACACCTTTTGGTTAAAAAATTACAAATTTGCCTTGGACAAACCAAAATACTCTTAACTGATATAACATATCACACCCTATATATTAAATTATCTAACACTTTGCATACCGTTTGTTTAACTATGTTTTTGTTCTTTAAAATTTAATTACTAGAAACTTGTAATGTTGTATTAAATGTTTATGGTTTACTTTAGCTTGAGGATTACAAAATTTATGATCTTCATTTTCTTTAAACTATGCTTGAAAAAATAGAAAATAAATTTTAATAGATTAATAATGTGTTGGAAAATATAGCAAAAAGTTCATTTGAAGTTTTTCCAACATTATTAAATGGACAAATGGAAATTATTAGTTGTCATCAACTAATAAATAATTTATGTTCAATAAATAAAATTAAACAAAAAATCAATTAAAATAGTATATTATTTTGCAGCTGAAAATGAATTTCTTATTTATTTTAAGTTGAGGTTATAGCTTTATACAAATTTGAAATTTAACAAAATTCCAATAATTCATACATAATTTTTAGTTTCTATTTTTAATGTTTTTTTTACGAGAAAACTTTAAGAAGAGAAGACAAATATAAATATTGTTGATAAAAATATACAATTTTGAATAGGAAATGAAAATGAATAAAATGTCATGTTGATAGTGTAGTCAATATACTTGAATTGATAGAAAATTAATTTATGGAAAAGATAGATTTAAGAGAGAAAAAAAATTAAATATACTTGAATTGATAGAAAATTAATTTATGAAAAATATAGATGTAAGAGAAAAAAATTAATTTTTGAATGAAAGAGTAATAGAAATTAAACTTTTGAATGATAATAAAATAGTATGTAATGTAAGATATATGGTGTGATTTGTTATTTTCAATTAAGGGTATTTTGGTTTCTTAAGCCATTTATAATTGCAAATTTGTAAATATTTCTATTTTTAGCTGCAAAATGTGTTTTGTGTACCAATAAATAAAATAGAAATTCAATTTGGTATCGCTCTTGCGGCCCGCGCCAAAATAGTGCTTTACCCCTACATGTCCAGTTAACTCAACTTATTTTAGGGAGGACCAATTAGATCAGAGTTCGAGTGACATTTCACCCTTAACTGATTCTTCAACATCAGTCGGTTCGGACCTCCACTTAGTTTCATCAAGGTCATGGATGGATCACCCGCGTTCGGATCCATAAGCAGTACAATTTTTCTATGAAGATTTTCTTTCGCTATGAACGTATTTAAGTAATTGTCATTCTATAAGACCATATGAAAACACAATTTTTGTTTTTATTCTAGACGAATACGAAAGCGATTGGTTTCTAAGATCACTTCCAGCTTTAGACCGTTTTTTAGTTAGTCTTGGTAAAGCCCCCAGGGTGGTGTATTTCTTTTGAAACGAGGTCCTCGGTAATGTGACATAAAAAGTCCTTATTTCTAGTTAGAATTAATTTAATTCTTTTTTTTGGGAGATTTTATTTGGGTATGCAAAATGTAAATTTGCAAAATATGGTATGCAAAATGTAAATACACCCTAAATGTATTTTGTAAATTTCCCTTTACCAAATATTTTCATCACCTTGCGCACTACAGCCCCCAACCACCCCTGCCCAGAACCAACCTGCCCAGGAAAAGGGAAAAACTTGAATTTGATTTTTGGCATCACCGAACTACTGCTTGTTACTTTTCACCTTTGTGCATTATTCTTATGTTCCAATGTTCTGTTTAGCTTTATCATTTTTTTGCACATGGTTATATGTTTGGTCTCCCTCCCTCATCTGCTTATGACATTATTTTGATCAAGGAGATTATAAAATTTCCTTTAGAGACATGAATCAGTGAACCTAGCGGCAAGATGGAAACTATTTAATGGGTCTTCTTGCTACAAACAGCGGAGATGGGAATAAGTTCTATGTTAATGGACATTCTAATGACCACCCATGGTACGACAATTTGGCAGCAGCTTGCAGGAGTTAGTATAAGGTGTGATAATTTGTTCTCGTTACAACAAACTAGGCTTTATGGGGTTGGCTACATGAATCTTTTTTCGCCACTCATCCCATGCAATCAAATCTAATTCCTCATGACCTCGCTCGCAGCAACCACTTGGTAGCAGCTATAGGAATCAGTAGTAGGGAGAGTATTTTTTTACATAAAGTTCCTCAAAGGTGTGTCTTTTCCCCCATAACATTGCAGATAGCTGTATTGGCCGGAGACTTCCTGCTTTCTCGAGCTTGCTTGGCACTTGCCTCTTTGAAGAATACTGAGGTATTCTTCGTCCCTTTACATTTCTTTTGGCCCCTTCTCATGTGTTTGTTGACCAGTTATTACCTATATGTTCTCTGCATCACGATCTGATAGCTCAAAGCAACAATGTATCCTCTTCCCAATGCTTCTGCTGTATCTTTGTAGGTTGTAACCCTCATGGCAACAGCTCTTAAGCATCTTGTTAACGGCGAGACCATGCAAATGACTACTGCAACTGATCAACGTTATAGGTATGCTGCTCCAATACTGGTATCTTTGGCATAAACTTTGCAAGTCATCATTTCATATTCTGCATGGTAACATGTGAAAATTTATTTGGATAATATTTAACCCTAAGTTTGCAATGGAGTTCAGCCGAGGGCATTGTACTTTTTCTCTTTTTATGCCTTTGGCTTTATATGTTTAAAATGATTGTATATTTTGTGCACTTTTATAGTGGTTATGATTCAGAAGTGCATTTGTTTGAATCAATTTATGAAGTTCGATTAGAGATTTTCGAAGTTTATTCAGAAAGGATTGCAAGATTTTCCAGTTGATTTCATGCATATATTTCATGCTGCAATCAGTTGCCCCTTGTTATGGACTATTTGTTGTTTGAGAATTTTTTTCCTTCATTTGGAATCTTCTTCTTGCAAAAAATCATATTGCTGTTTCTTCTTGCAGCATGGAGTACTATATGCAAAAGACATACTACAAAACCGCATCATTGATTTCAAATAGCTGCAAGGCGATTGCTATTCTTGCTGGACAAACAGCGGAAGTTTCAAATTTGGCTTATGAGTATGGCAAAAATTTGGTCTGTATACTTATCTAATGCACCTCACGTGCATTTTTAAATTTATATTTGATATGTCTATTTTTTTGGACTCATGGGCTGTCGTCCTTGAAATGGACAAAAATGCTGACTATAGTGACCTAGTGTTTGATGTTTAATTGACAAAAATGTTTACTATAGCCAACAATGCTGGTTTTGCCGCATTTGTACCTGTAATCAGATTAAACAACAATAGTATCACCAAGTAATACCAAACTTGCAATATGGAACTGTGTTTCCCCATTAAAATGCGTCTATTAGACTCAGATTCTACTGGGCGTGCATGTTTGCAGGGGCTGGCATATCAGTTAATAGACGACGTTCTTGACTTCACTGGCACATCAACTTTGCTCGGGAAGGGCTCCTTGTCCGACATTCATCATGTACTCTTCCTGTCATTTCTATATTATTATATTAGAATCTTAAATGCTCAAATATAATATTGTTGATGCCGTATATCCAATACGTATTATTTAAGTATTGTCATTTTCATGCAATAACGCACTCACCTGATTTTAGCAATAATTTGCAGATAATGTAATTAATTTTTTCAGGGGATTATCACTGCTCCAATATTGTTTGCTATGGAAGAGTTTCCTGAGCTCCGGGCTGTCCTCGATCGAGGATTTGACAATCCTGCAAATGTGGATATTGTAAGTTTTATGTAACCTTGTGCTGAAATTACATGGAACTGGTCATGTCAATTTCTCGTCTCCTCCCTCCTTTTACTGTAGGCACAAGGCAAATGGCGTCTTCATTTTTAAGTGATTTAAAACTGATATACAGGCACTGGAATACCTGGGAAAGAGTCGTGGAATACAGAAAACAAGGGAGCTAGCAACAAAGCATGCTAACCTTGCCTCGGCTGCAATATATTCACTTCCCAAGAACGACGACAATGATGTTCAAGAATCAAGACGGGCACTTGTAGAATTAACGCAAAGAGTTATTACTAGAACAAAGTAAGTCTTACGGTGAAAGCTCGGGTTCTAACGCACCTGACAGGTGTATTTTTATTTTTTTCCTCTACCATTTATCATGAGAGAGACAAATCGCGTACCTGCACTGTACCTGTGGTGTGCACGTTTTGAGATGTACTCTTTCTGCAGAAACATTGTTTCATTTTCCTTTTATATTTTTCCTGAATAAGGAGGTAAACTTAAATTCTATTGTTTACTAATGAATAATAGCTATTTGATGAAATTACATTCCATGTGTTATAGGTCACACTGCTTCAATTTGCTTTAATTTTAATTGGTGTGAAATCTTATTAATACTGTGCAATAATATTACAACTGGATGTTGTTCATCAAAGTCAAAGCAAGGAATCTTGCATGTAAGAGAGGCTACTCTCTGAAAATGCCTTGCCCATAGATTCTTTTATCGTTGGGGCTTTCAATTCACCTTGTGACTCATACCTTCAGTTGAGCATTCTTTGGGCGTGTAAATAAATAATGAAGTAAAAAGAAACTACGATTTATGAGTATACAATAGCCGCATGAATTGGTTATTATATGTACAACATGCATTTTATATCTTTACAACATGTAATATAAAATGAGTAATGCTATTTGCAGTCATTTACTGCTGAAGTCGCTATATGTGGTATCTACCTGGAGTCCTACTTAGCGTATAATTATTTATTCAATTTTAATAGTTAAAAATCAAATAAAATAAAATGGGCTTTTCATCTTTTCTCTTTTCATTTCACTGGAGAAGAAACATTCCTCTCAATTCCCTATCTTCCCCAACCGGCCAAACCTCCAATAGGCCACGTGTGCTTGGTTTCGCCGCCTCCAACCCTCCATCGGATTGCTTCCACTATTAATCTCTTCTTCAACAATACTATTCATATGGTTCACGTTCTCTTCAACAATTGGTTTGGTTTTCTTGAACCATCAGTTTTTTTTTTTTTTTTGCCTTATATTTCTTTATTTTTTTAATTGGGTTGGACAATTGATTGAAGTGTTATTATGTTGGGAAAAGTCGTGTGTATGCCACCATAATTATTTAACTTCATTAATGAAAACACGTTTTCTGTGAGTGGAAAGAATGCACAAGATGAAGACACGTGGAGTCTTCTCAACCCTGGGATGAATTAAATGGCTTCTGATATACGCCTCTTATGACTTTTGGCTTCTGCACTTCGGGTTAGAAAGAAATTGGGGTTTCTTCATGAAAAGAATCTCTCTTCGTCTTCTCTGAAATTCTAAAATCTTCATCTCCTTCAAATTTTCTTTTGTTATTTTTCATTTGTTGATGATTCTTGGTAATAGATAAAGATCATATGGTTCTTTATTCTTAGTTGCCAAATAAAACAAGAGATAGTTCTGATGTTCTTGTGTAAACAGTAACTGAGGTTTGATTTCGTTGATTTCTTGAGAGTTAAACCTTGGTGGTTTACTGGAAGTATGTAATATTCAACATTATTGTACTTTGGTTGCCGATTGGTTGTTATATTGATGCTTGGAGCATATTCTACATTGTGGATGCTCAACAGAGGATGTAGGTGTTAGATCTGGTCACCGAACCTCTGGAGCTTAGGCCGAAACAAATCTTGTGTTCTTTACGATTTTATTTTCGTTTATAATTGCTTAAATATGTTGAATGTTTTATCTTCTTGAAAGTATCTGATCGTTCTTGGCCTTACAGTGGTATTAGAGCTTTGGATCTTGCTTTCGTATAAGAGGATCTCTGAAAATCTTCAACATTCTGTACATATTAAGAAATCTTATGGTGAGATCTAACCTTTTCTTTTAACTGTTCTTGTTAAATAGATAGGTTTTTTCCTTTTGTTTCCTTAAAACTATTCCGTTCACTAACAAACCCCCTGGAGACTATTCTTTGTCCAAAAGCTCTTTAAGAGGCCTTGGGATTATGAGATAAATCCACTACGGGTAGTGATCCTAGAGTTCTTTTCTATTGGAGACAAAAGCTGTGTGATTTGTATAGTGTAGTTCTTTTCATATTATGTATATGAGCTGCTGCATGTGGTTATAGTCTGTAAAACTTCTCAGTGATTATATTCTTTTACAGATTTTCTAAGTAATTCTTTCTATAAAGTTTGTTTTTCGAAGTCTTGTAAAAATGACTTCAACAAGATTTGAACTAAATATATTTGATGGGAAAGGAGATATTAATATGTGGGGTCAGAAATTAAAAGCTATTTTGATGCAACAAAAATGTGCAAAAGCTCTTAATGACTCTTGGCCTGATGATATGCCTGAAGTTAAGAAGTTTGAAATGGAAGAAATTGCCTGGAGTACTATCTTTTTACACTTATCTGAAAATGTAATAAGAACCATAGGAGAAACAAGTCCTGCTGCTAAACTATGGACTAAATTACAGACACATTATGTGTCAAAAACTATTCCAAACAAATGTTATCTTTTGAAACAATTATTTTCTTTTAAAATGGACTCTTTCCTTGACTTAGATGAAAATTTAAATAGATTTACAAAATTGTCCCAAGACCTAGTTAATTGATATGAAAAACTTTCACAAGATCAATTGGATGTGGTTCTGTTAAACTCTCATAAGTGATATGCACAAAGATTTGAAAAATGCTCTAAAATATGGAAGAGATACACTAACCACTGAAATTATAATTAGTGCCCTTAAAAACAAAGATCTAGAGTTAAAATCTTAAAACAGAGAGAACATGAGAGATGAAACCTTAGTAGTTAAAGGAAAATTTCAGGTAAATCTAATTTTCACTTCAAGAAGGATCAGGCTGAGAGAAAAAGGAAAGGTAGAGTAAAGAAAAGAATAAAAGTAATGCTAGAGGAAAGAATGTTATTTTTGTGGAAAAATAGGACATTTTATTAAAGATTATTTCAAAAGACAAAATGAGCTAAAAGAAAAGGGTACGAAATAAGGAATTGCAGTCTTAGCTTATAGTAATGAAGAATCAGAAAATGGTGTAGTTCTTGTCAATACTGAAAGACACCTAAATCAGGAATGGATTCTTGATTCATGTTGTACCTTTCATATGTGCCCTAATAGAACCTGGTTCACCAATTATCAAAAAACTGATGGAGGTCATGTTATTATGGGAAATGACATGACATGTGATATAAAAGGAATAGGCACAGTTAGTATTGTTTTAAAAATGGAACCAATCTGATTCTCCATAAAACTAGACTTGTTCCTGACCTTGAAAAAAACCTAATATCCTTAGGTGTCCTTTGTCAGCGATTTTATGTCTTTAATAATTCCGCAAGTGCACGGATCGCTCAAGTAGTAAAATGAATTTTGAGTCCAAGCATCGATCCCACGAAGATTTAGATAGTTCAGTTCAATTATACTAACCTTAGCCGAATCTAATGAACTTTGGAAGAATTTGTGTTTAATAACTAATTAAACTAGTCAACTAAAAACAATTAACTAATTATAACTCAAATAATTGAAAGATTAAAATGGTGAAAATTGATTTAACTTTAAAAAGGAAAAATACTAGAATTCCGAATCCACTTGCAGTTGTTATTTCTTCTATCTTGATTCTTGGTCTTGACAAATTACTTCAGTTATGAAGATCAATATCCCTAGATTGTTTAACAGTTTCTCTCGAATAAAATTAAACCTATTCATATGCATGACTCGACTATATCTCTATGATGAATGCGAATATAAATGAAAGCATTAAATTTACATGGATAATTAAAGATCATCTAAAGCATAGCAAGATATTTCTATCCCCTATCGGACTTTAAGATAATTAAAATAGCGTCTAGCATGCTTTCGATCTTCGATAGTAAAACACACCACAACAATCATACAATTACTACGTATATAATTGTAGATGCAAACAAATCAAAATTAATTATTCAAAACTATATTGAAATAAATTGTCAAAAACCAAGTATCAAGATGAAAGAATTTAAACGACAAGTTTCATCGTAATTCTAGCACTAATTAAATTAGCCCAGCATACTAATAATAATAAAATAAGAAGGAGAAGAAAACATGGAATTCATCACTCGGAGAAGAAGAAAACTCGAAAGAATAATTGCTTGATTTTGATCTTCGTTGAATTCTTCAAAAAAGAGCAATCTTGATCTCCGTTTGATGCTTTTGTCTATGGTTTTCTCCCAAAAACTCAACAACCTATTATGAGTTAATAACTCATATATATACTACCCTAATCGTGCCCTAAAAGATACCAAAAAGACCTAAAAATCGTGGACCAAAAGTTACCTAATCGGGTTGGAATTGAAAAAGGAAAAAAAATGCTGTGAACAAAAAAATAGCACAGGCGATCGCCCAGTCATTCCGAGCGATCGCCCAGTTGACCCATTTTTCTCACTGTTTGTTCTTGAAGTTGCTGGGCGCTCGCCCGGCTTAAATGTTGTGTTTCTGCGCGTGTTGTCCTCCAACTTTGGATCCCTGTCTTCTTTAGTCCTTCAACTTTTCATAATCTCCAATTTGGTTCTTAAACTTTTGATAATCTCCAATTTGCTCCTTCAACTTTCAATAATGTCCAATCTGGTCCTTCAACTTTCAATTGAGTTCAATTAGATCCTCATTGTTTCGAAATATCTTCCAATTTATTGATCTTTTTATCCATTCTTTTCAATTGCTATTAAACAGGTCCAAAAGCGAAATATAAAGATTAAAACACAAAATTAAGTAATAATTCAATGAAATGAAGGAATAAAAGCTTAGTTTAAAGGTCCTAATAAGTGCACAAAATGCACTTATCATCCTTGATGATATAGAGTTTGACATTAGGATTGGAAATGGACAAATCAATATCAAAGATGGTGATTTAATCATCAACTTTGAGAAGAAACGTGGTTTATATTTTCTAAAAACTAAGTCAATCCACAGTTTATCAGCAGCTACTTCAAATGAAAAATTGGTTTTTTCAAAACTATGGTATGAAAGACTTGGTCATATAGGCAATAAAGGGCTTAAATTTTTGCAGAAACAAGGTGTTTTTAAAAATTTGGATATGTGTGATATTACTTCACGTGAAACATGTATATTAGGAAAACAGGTAAAACTTCCCTTTTCAAAGGGAACTCACAAGTCTGAAAAAATACTTGATTATTTACATGCTGATTTGTGGAGACCTGCTACTGTGTGTACTCAATCTGGATTCAGATATTATCTGTTAATCATAGATGATTTTTCTAGAAAATCTTGGGTGTTCTTATTAAAAACTAAAGATGAAACATTTTCTGTGTTTAAGACATGGAAAACCCAAATAGAAAATCAAGTTGATCTTAAAATTAAAACCTTAAGAATAGATAATGGTCTTGAATTTTGCAATTATGAGTTTAATGAATTCTGTAATATACATGGTATAATTAGACATAGAATCATGATTTACACTCTTCAAAGAAATGGAGTTGCCGAAAGAATGAATAGAACACTTCTAAATAAAGTAAGATGCATACTTTTAACTTCTGGTTTGCCTAAACTGTTTTTTTGAAACTGTAATAATCACGCTTATTTGTGTAATAGAAGTCGCTCCAAAGGTTTTAAACTTTAAAGTCCCAGTAATCGGTTTGATCCAAAAGACCCGATTGACTACTCTCATATTAAAATCTTTGGTTGTGCTACCTATGCTTATCAAAATATAGGCAAACTTGAGCCTAGGTCTCTCAAGTGTGTTCTCCTAGGATATGGAGAAAACACAAAAGGGTATAGACTTTGGGTGAAAGAAGAGAGATGGTTTAAAGTAATAATTAGAATAGATGTTGTCTTTAATGAGTCTTTGATGCTTTGTTTAAGAAAACCACCTCTAATCTGAAAGAAAGAGACATCAGGATTGAGGTGGAGTCTTCTAGTTTAGAGAATACTGAAGATATGGGAGAAAGAGAAAATTTATATCATCAAGAAATAAATTTGCAAAATGATGAAGAATCTACAGAAGACAATGATGATTCTGCAACTCTGCCTATTGATGAGTATCAACTCACAAGTGATAGACAGAGAAGGCAGATCAGACTACCTACTAGATTGAATGATGATAATTTTGTCTCTTTTCTCACATATCAGGAAGTGGTTGAAAATGAGCCTTTCTCTTATGATGAGGCAATGAAAAGTAAAGATTCTTTAAACTAGAAAACTGCAGTAGAGGAAGAAATGTCTTCCTTAATGCAAAACAATACCTAGATTTTGGTTGAAAAACCCAAAAATCAGAAGGTAGTTGATTGTAAATGGATTTACAAGATACAAGAGAGTGAAGGTAGTAAAAACAATATTAGATTTAAAGCCAGACTTGTAGCTAAGGGTTTTACACAAAGAGAGGGTGTTGACTATTCTAAAATCTTCTTACCCGTGGTAAAACACACTACAATAAGAATTATCTTGTCTTTAGTAACTCAATTTGGATGGGAATTAGATCAGTTAGATGTTAAAATTGCCTTTCTCTATGGTGAGTTAGATGAAACCATTTATATGAATCAACCTTTAGGCTTTAAGAAGAAAGGTAAGTCTGATTTGGTCTGTCTTTTAAAGAAATCTTTGTATGGTCTAAAACAGGCCCCTAGACAATGGTACATAAGATTTGACACTTTTGTTCAAAATCTGGGATTCTAGAGGAGCAAATTTGATTCTTGTCTTTATTGTAAAGGTTCTGGAGGGGCTAATTCTCTTTATCTCCTACTGTATGTTGATGATATGTTACTTGCCAGCCATGATAAAGATGAAATTAAAAGAATAAAAGACAAATTAATTTCGAGTTTGATATGAAAGACTTAGGAGCTGCCAAGAGAATATTAGGTATGCAAATTAAAAGGGACAAAAAGAATGACATGCTTATTTTGAATCAACAATCTTATGTGATAAAGATACTTGAGAAATTTGTTATGTCTAATTCAAAGCCTGTTAGTTTACCTCTTGCAAATCATTTTAAATTGTCTTTTGATTATTGTCCAAATTCTAAAGAAGAATATGAAAGAATGGAAAATATTCCTTATGCTAATGTGATTGGATCTGTGATGTATCTAATGATTTGTTCAAGACCTGATCATGCTTATAGCATTAGTGTTCTGAGTAGATTTATGTCTAATCCTGGTGAATGCCATTGGGAATCACTTAAGTGACTTCTCAAATACTTAAAAGTCACTTCAAATATGGGTCTGATCTTTAGAAAATGCAAAGAAGGTATAACCCTTAAAGGTTATACAGACTCTGACTTTGCAGGAGATAAAGATAATAGAAGATCCACATCTGCTTATTTCTTTACATTATGTGCAGGGATGGCAACCGGGCGGCCCTCTCTGTCCCATCGGAGAATTTTTACCCCATACCCATCCCGAATTTTCTCCATTTAAATCGGGGTCGCTTAAATCGGGCGGGCAGATGGGCGGGCGGGCGGGGGCATCTTCTCGCTTGTTGTTTGCCTGCTTTATTTTTTTTTTTTTAATTTTTAATTTTTTTTTTGTAACCATGAATTTCAAAATTAAAAAAATTTTTAAAAAAAAGTATTTGTGGCGGGTTAATCCATCCCAACCCCACCCCAGGCAATTCTTTTCGTCCGTGCACTGGTCCCGAATATCCGATTGTCCAGTATGGGAAATTTTAAACGGGAGGGGACGAGACGGGGGGGGGTGGGGCGCGGGGTAAATTGTCATCTCTAATTATGTGGTACTGTAATCAGTTGGAAATTTCAACTTCAAAAGGTAGTTGCTCTATCTTCTACTGAAGCTGAATACATTGCAGCTACTAATGCAGTAAAAGAAGGTATTTGGCTTGGAGGTTTATTAACGAAATTTGGTTTTGTAGATGAAAATGTTATTGTGTTATCTAATAATCAAAGTGCTATACACTTTAGTAAAAATTCCATGTTTCATGATAGATCAAAACACATAGATGTGAAATATCATTTTATAAGAGATATCATTTCAAAAGGTATTTTGAAACTTGAAAAGATTGCTACTCAGTACAATCCTTCTGATATGAGAACCATATTAATTCCTTTAAATAAATTTAAGAATTGTTTGAAGATTCTTTCAATTGATCAGAATGAGTCTAATTAGTTTGTTTTCCCTCTCTTTAATTTTTTTTTAAAATTTTCTTGCAGGTACAGAGCAATGAAACAGTGAAGATAATGTTCTAAGTATCAAAATAAATTGCCAATTCTTGATAGCAAGGTGAGCTGTTGGGAAAAGTCGTGTATGCCACCAAAATTGTTTAACTTCATTAATGAAAACACATTGTCTATGAGTGGAAAGAATGCACAAGATGAAGACACGTAGAGTCTTCTCAACCCTGGGATGAATTAAATGGCTTCTGATATACGCCTCTTATGACTTTTGTCTTCTGCACTTCGGGTTAGAAAGAAATTGGGGTTTTCTTCGTGAAAAGAATCTCTCTTCGTCTTCTCTGAAATTCTGAAATCTTCATCTCCTTCAAATTTTCTTTTGTTATTTTTCATCTGTTGATGATTCTTGGTAATAGATAAAGACCATATGGTTCGTTATTCTTAGTTGCCGAATCAAACAAGAGATAGTTCTGATGTTCTTGTGTGAACAGTAACTGAGGGTTGATTTCGTTGATTTCTTGAGAGTTAAACCTTGGTGGTTTACTGAAAGTCTGTAATATTCAACAATACTGTACTTTGGTTGCCAATTGGTTGTTATATTGATGATTGGAGCATTTTCCACATTGTGGATGCTCAACAGAGGATGTAGGTGTTAGATCTGGTCACCGAACCTCTGGGGCTTAAGCCGAAACAAATCTTTTGTTCTTTACGGTTTTATTTTCGTTTATAATTGCTTAGATATTTTGAATGTTTTATCTTCTTGAAAGTATCTGATCGTTCTTGGCCTCACATATTAGTTTTACATTGTGTTAATGGAAATGCTTCCTGGAGTAGAATTGATTGGGCCCATCTGATGAAATTTGAATTGGACTATTTTTTTGGATGAAATAAATTATCCAAGAAAGCAACTGTTACCCATTTCTGTAAAAATGTCTTGTAAATATGAATCCACAGATAAATACCATAAATAATAAAGATACAATGAATCTGCAAGTATAGGTGAATATGTCTATGATAACCAAATAATTTGTTTTCAAAATCTCAAATTCATATATAAGAATTTGAGATTCAATTTTGTATTAGTATGAAAAATTTGAGATATTGCTTGATGTGTTCATTGTTTAATGTTTTTGTTTCTTTTAGGTTTCTCATAAATTTCATAAAATTGCAGCATAACATAGAACCTCTCGCACTTCATCTTAATGAAATGTGTTGTAGCACATTTCTTTAGCCATGTATAAAGAAACATTTTTCCTCATTTCTTCTGATGTAGAACTTGACATAAGCTCCATTCTTTATTATCGAATCTAATTTCTATGCACATGTATTAATCTGTAAGCTCCATTCTTTATTATCGAATCTAATTTCTATGCACATGTATTAATCTGTTTTATTCTATTATGGATGTTGTGTTTTTTTGCTAGCAGCACGAACTTAGGCCCTGTTTGATACACCAAATTTGCCATGGAAAATGCAAATTTTCCACCCATTTTCCACCTTTTGGGTTGTTTGATTCACAAAATTTTCCATGGCAAACTTTTTCCATTTTCCATGCACGTGACCCATTTTCCATGAAAATGATGAAAATATTTTCTTGCCAAATGAGTAGAATCAATTTTCCATGGCAAATGAAAATTGGCAAGAAGTTCCTTAATCATTTTAAGTTGCTCTAATTTTTAAGCAAATTAATAATTTTGCTTAAAATAATAATTTTAAGTTGGCAAAATAATGTTTTGGCAAAATTATTAATTTTAAGCAAATTATATAAAATGCTCTAAATCATTAAGTTGCTCTAATTTTTAAGCAAATTATTAATTTTGCTTAAAATTAATAATTTTAAGCAAAATTATTAATTTTTAAGTTGGCAAAATTATTAATTTTTAAGCAAATTTAAGTTGCTCTAAATCATTAAGTAAATTTAATGTAGTTAACTAAGTTAGTCCATTGTGTTTATTCAAAATATAGGACATTTTATTTTAGTTTACGTAAGTGTAAATCGTAGGCCTCATGAGAATGCTACTATTTAACTCACTTTTAGTTACTTTTTAACAAATCCATATGCTTGTGGTAATTCAACGTACAATAGAATTTTTTCAAAATTTGTATTAGATTATATAAAATGTATGGTGGAAATATGCATAAAAAATGGTAAATTATAATTTAACAATTGTCAATAGTAAACTTTCAATTTTTCTCTCCAATATTTTAGTCATGGAAAATGTGATAATTTCCCTAGAAAATAGTTGCTATCAAATAACAAAAGTTGAAAAAATACTACATTTTCCATGGAAAATAAAGACAATCAAACACCAAAAGTTGGAAAATTACAACATTTTCTAGGATGAATTTTCATCCAATCAAACGCACTACATTTACAATTCACTTCGAAAAATATTTTCTTGGCAAATCATTTCCACGAAAAACATTTTCTTTCCACCCATTTTCCATGCTTCCAATCAAACACAGCCTTAGGCTTTATAAATGTTTTCAGGTGAATATATTTGAATGGCAACTTGCTATCATGGGGCCACGAGACATTGAATTTGAGGAATGAATCAATCATGGAAGAATCCAACTTTCAACTGAATATCCTTTCAAGCCACCTTCATTTATGCTGATGACGATAGTGAATCGATTCATTGGGAAGATTATATTTTGTTTGTAACATTGTTACCTGAGTTATGTGATAATTTTCTAATGTAATCAAATTTCCTTTTTACAGCCAAGTGGTCGGTTTGAAACCCAAACCAATATATGCTTGAGCATTTCAAATTATCATCCTGAGCATTGGCAACCATCTTGGAGTGGTAAATTTTTTAATCAAGATATTTCTCTTAATTCTAGCTTACTGTGATATTAACACAAGTCTGTATATCTTTAACATAATATTTGGTGGAAGCATTCTTGTACCCATTCACTCTAGTCAAATTTGTACGAGGATAATTTGGAAATATAGCACATCCACACCTTTCTGTCTTGTTTTCGATACGTTGCTTGCTCATTGACGTTCTTGTTAGCATTGACTATGTTTTGAGATACAAATGGTCGATGCAAATAGAAAATTATCTCGATTATGCAAGGGATGGAATATGAGTTAGTTCATAAATATCCATGTTGGTCTATTCTAGCTAGCAAGTGATCAAATAGTTCAAAAGATTGCAAATTAGTGAGAATCAACCACAAATTGCTCAAGTTTCAATCTCTATGCAGTCTAAATCCTCGCTGCCATTGTCATTGTCAACAGCCAATGAGTGTCTCATAAATATACATATGTTCGTTGTTTTTTATATTAAAAAGTTATGCTAGACTAGATGTGGCATTTGTTATTAAGTGGTATTTGCTATAAGAATTGCATATATAATCATATTGATTCATAGCTAACAAATTTCAATTTATATGCAGATATTATTTTATGTACAGACATGCCCAGAGACTAGCGCAAGAAATTAAGAAAGGAGTGGAATCTGTTGAAGGAGTCGAACAACTCATGGTCATCTATATATCCAAAAACAACTTGTAATAGTTATTAACAAGAATTATGAAGATCAAGACGTATGTTGTTGTTATTTATACGAGATGCAATAGTAATGGGCCAATGTACACATTAAATTTTGCTATGACACTATCATAAAATTCTTTTGTTTATTGTTGTCTAACAATTTTTTCTTATTTGAATGCATTCACATTGTGGCTCTTTTACTAGGAACACATGTTTTACTTCTTGTTTCTAAAGTTTATCCTAAATGAACAATGCAACATCAACAGTCATCTTTTCTATGTGAAACATAATGATGTACATATATGGCAATCTTAATTCTCTTCACTAAAACGAAACAGGAACAGCTTAATTGTGTTACCTTGAATTATATGGTGTTTAAATTCAATGCTATCACTATAATCCTCCTTGAAAAATTCAGTAGTGTAACAATTGAATAGTTGAACCCAACATTAGAAAGCTCAAGTAAATTTCTAATCATCCCATCGCAAGGAAAATGAAAAAGAAAAACATAGGGCAAGATTTTGATCTGTAAGAACTTACACACGATCAAGACAAAAGTTCAGACAACGCCAACACCCTTCCCTTCCTTTCCCTAGAGTTTCTTCGTGTAACACTCCAACTTTATGTCTTCCAAAATATACCTGATCAAAACTTATTAGTTAAAATCTTAGTGAAAAAAAATAAGATATGTACATTACATAAAACTTCACCAAATGTTTGATACTAAAAAATTATCAGAGCATGTTTCAATACATAAGACATTGAGCGGTAAATTATTCTTACCTTAATCAAATTACAATCCAGTGCCATCTTTCTGCTGCACATATGGATCATTATAATATATAGCATGACCTAATGTTAAAAAAAATAAAATTAAAGCACATATATAAAATAAACAAATGATAGTTCCAAATGAACTTCTATTTACCTTGAGCATTCAATATGAAATTTGATAAAGCTGGAGGTATCAAAGTGTAAGGTAGAAAGTATTGAGAGTAAGGTATATGTTGCTCGAATTTTGCCACATCATTAACATGAAAATTATCAGATGTAAACACTTGTGTTTCTTTCTCATAAAGCCAAGAAAGTGAAAATAAAATTAAAAAAATATAATCAAATAATATAAAAATTGAAGACTGGAAGAATATTCAAATTACCGGGATACTTGTACTTTCTTGTGTGCTAACCCGAACGAGCTTGCAAACACCGTGTTCAGTTTTTTCTATTTTTTTCTTGGTCTTTTTGTCTTCATGCTTTTTCTTCTTATTTTCTACATTAGAGACCTTTCTAGACTTAGGATGACGCCCATGTATACGAACAGCTAAAGGACTACGAAGTCCATTGCTTTCACCAGAAGCTTTACAAACGTTCCCAATGGCATTAGTACTTGTTAAAGCACAACTCCTCAAAGTTGAGTCATGTTTGCTTATTTTTTATTGAAATTCATCCATCATGTTCCACAATAAGTCACAATTTTCATCAGAAATAACAGCCAAGTCAACAACATCATCCAATTTTTTTTGCAACTTGTTATAACGCTGAGCCTCGTGACCACCTTTCTAATCATCATAAGTAACTTTCACCCTTGTGTGAGTTCTTTTTAAATCTTTCCTCCAACGTGCTAAGATGAACTTTTCTGGAACTTTTTGTTTATCTAGTTTCAAAAGGACGAATAACGTGTGCTTACATAATATCCCTCTAAATTCAAACAATCGACAAGCACAATTAACCTCATTTTCCTCTTTATCGCAACAAACAATGAAATGAACTTTTTTATGTTTATCTCCAACCAATATATCATCAACCACATCAAATAATCCATATTTTCTCATCAACACAAGAAACTTCACAATATAATTTCCCAGTCAACTCTTTTTGAAATTCTTTGAACTTTGAATTAGTGTATACACTTTGAAATTGTTTTTCTATTTCATAATGTGTTACACATGGGATCATTGTAGCAAAAGATTGAAAATCATCACGGTTTTCCTTTTCAACCTTACTTCTTAAAGCATTGTCATATTGCTCGACAAATTACTTCAAAGTTGTCTTTGAGTTTACGTAATCATCAAAGAATGCATTCATACTCTCGCTATGTTGCGTGGTTGACATACCAGCCCAAAATGATTCCTTTACAAATGTAGGAACCCAACGATGTCTATTTTTATACAGATTACCTAACCATATATTTTCTCGAAGATTGAACTCATTAATGAAATGCTCCCACTTTTCTTGAAACTCTTCTTTCTCCAAAGATTCAGAAACAACATTATGCAAGACATTTTTTATTTTTTGGTACAGCTTATAGCCCCTTAACTTCTCCAGTACCTTTTTCATTATATGCCATAGACACCAACGATATCAAGTGTTAGGAAACACAGCCTCAACTGCTTTCTGCATTGCTTTATCTTGATATGCAATTATAGCACTTGGTGCACGTCCAGACATACATGCTTGCCAAGTACGAAACAACCAAATAAACGTAGTAGTGTCCTCATTTGATAATAATCCACATCCAAATAAAATTGAGTGTCCATGGTAGTTCACACCCACAAAAGGTGCAAATGGCATATCATACTTATTTGTTAAATAGGTTGTGTCAAATGTAATTACATTGCCAAATTCTTCATAAGTTGCCCTAATCCCTTGCATGAGCCCAAAATAAGTTCCTAATTCGAGCATTGTCATCTACATCCATCATATAAAAGAAACTTGAATTGTTTGCTTGCATCCGAACAAAATAATTATGAATTGCTTTAGCATCTCCAATACCAAGTCTTAATCTTCTTTTCTTATCAATGTAATTTCTACAGTCTTTTTCCAAAAAGGGGACATTATCATGACCACCAGCTTCTACTACAAATGATTGATAATTCTTTGACACACCAATCCCAGCTCGATCATTCAATTCAAGTTTTCTTTGAGCACCAAAACTAATTTCCCTATTGCATGAGTAAAATTTTGATTTTTGTGGACTCAAACCATGATTGTGTTCAAGTGTAATAGAATTAATCTTGCACTTGCCATCTCTAAATACAGAAGCATTTACTCTAGCTTTGCACCCCATTTTTGTCATTGGATTAGGATTAAGGCAATTTTGTTTTTAAGACCTTGAATTTCCCGCTCGAGAACATGAGAAGCAAACAAATTTTAAATTCCCTTGTGATCGTAACGATTGTCTTATAACTCCGAAACCTTCTTGTTTCCCGTATTGTTTATAGTACTCAAAAAGGTTATTCAATGAATCAAAATGTATTCCAACTTGTGGCGCTTGCATAATCTCTTTACAAACCAAGTTTTTGTGTACCTCTTGTTCATCCTCATATTCTTCATCACTCATGTTCAACATATTGTCCTTCTCAATAAGCATCTTGATCACTTTCAAATGTATTTAGAAATTGAAATCTGAAATATATTTTAACAGGGATTAAAACAATTTATCAATATCAGGTAGTATAAGAAAAAATTTGGTTCAATAAATATGCACTAAAACAAGTTCCTAATAACAACATTTCAGTTTATAAGGAAGATAGTGATATTTGGTTATCACAAACATATTAATTTTGTAATTGGATTTTGAAAACAAATTATTTGGTTATCACGAACATATTCACCTTCATTGTAACTTTATTATTTATGGCATTTATCTGTGGATTCATATGCACAGGCCATTTTTACAGAAATGGGTAACAGTTGCTTTCTTGGATAATTCATTTCATCAAAAAATAGACCAATTCAAATTTCATCAGATGGGTCCAATCAATTCTACTCCAGGAAGCATTTCCATTAACACAATGTAAAACTAATAACACTTCAATCAATTGTCCAACCCAATAAAAAAATAAAGAAATATAAGGAAAAAATAAAAACTGATGGTTCAAGAAAACCATACCAATTGTTGAAGAGAACGTGAATCATATGAATAGTATTGTTGAAGAAGAGATTAATAGTGGAAGCGATCCGATGGATGGTTGGAGGGGGCGAAACCAAGCACAGGTGGTCTGCTATTGGAGATTTGGCCGGCTGAGGAAGATAGGGAATTGAGAGGAACGTTTCTTCTCCAGTGAAATGAAAAGAGAAAAGATGAAAAACCCATTTTATTTTATTTGATTTTTAACTATTAAAATTGAATAATTAATTATACGATAAGTAGGACACCAAGTAGGATGCCACATATGGCGACTGTAGGAGTGAGCGGCTGCAAATAACATTACTCATATAGAGAGCATGAGTGGCATTGTCCAGAACAAGGACAGCCTTAGCGGTTAGGACTGGTTTGCTCGATTCGATTTACACCTCTCTACATGCCGTAAGAATGTGTTTTTTAAGATCATAAACCACTGGATATCGCCCATTAGGATAAAGCCATCAAAGAGAAACATTGTTATTACCCGTGCTTTGTTATTGCCCAAAACAACAAAAATAAATGCATTGAGCATTGAATCATTGAATCATTGAATGAACCATTTACATTCTGGGCATGTTCTAAAATAGCACATTAGTTTACAAATGTCGAATGTAGCTGAGAAGACTCATCCGTGCTACGAGTAATTCTTCAACGACGAAAGACATTGTGAGATGAATTCAGTCCAAGCGTCCTACAATTATATAACAAAATCATATAACTCAATTGAAATATAACAACTGCTATTTCTGCCATTATCTTTTAACTTCCTGCAGATTGAACTAACCTGAAGTACTGAAAATGCCTTTTCCGCGATATATTTATGTGGGAACGAGATGCCCCTTTGTTGCAGCTTGTCGGGGTGCAGGCACAACTGTGCTTTCTGATATGCCTTCTTCACTTGTGAGCTTTCGATTAGATTTGCCAGAGGGATTGCGAACCAGCCACTATTAGGCCACATAATCTGAATCAGGTAACGAAGAATTAGTTACATTATGTGCAGTTCGGTCGATCCTATAAGAAATGATAATCCTAATACACGATGATCTTACATGATGCAGTGTTGAAAGCAGCAATCGGATGTCAGTTTCCTTTCCGGTTGCCCACAACCTTATTTTTTCATCCAGTATTCGCAATTCCAACTGTATGTCATAGAATTAAGGGAAAAATGAGACATCGAAAAACATGACTTGAATCAAAATTAATTCAACTTGCAGGAATGATGGTACAACCTTAAAGGTGTCAATAACTACTGACCTTGCTTTCTAGTTGTTCTGTTTCTACTGCAGACCATTTATCCTGTTGTTGAGTGAAGTCTTGCCCATTGAGATCGTCCTAAAAAATGAACAAGGTAAAAATCGAACCTTTCTTACAACTTATGAGAATTAACATAATCGACCCCAACTTATTAACAATAAGGGTAGCTTCTTGTATACCTCTAGTTCTTGTGTTAGTCCCCAACCTTGTTTCTGTCCTTCGTTCGGCTTCTCTTTCTTGTGTTCTTGGTTGCTCCGTTCATTCTCTGTACGATGTGTTTGAAACTTCTCTTTCGCCCACGCAATTGCTTCATCCACACCAATGGCTTCACATTTCCCTTCCCTATTCTCAGTATTGATTTCGATAACATAAGAACTCATAATTTCATCTTCTTCTAGTTCCGTGTCATTCTGTTGTTGCAATATCTCATCTTCAATTTCACAGGCAGTGTTCTGTTGGTCTAATTGGCAAACTGAAGAGACTACAGATGATGGTGACTTAAGTTCTAAATCATCTGCAGAAACTCCCATGCTGCCATCCCATATTGGTTCAAGAGTCTCAGGAGATGGATTTCTTCGACTAAATTCAGAAGTGTAGTTTCTCATGTTGTCGACATAGTCGTTTTCAGTATTGAACATGGCCCGATTTTCTGAAAATGGCGGCGTAGTCTGTTGCCTTTGGTAATCTTCATGCCCCATTCTTGTTGATATCCATCTTGATCCAACATTTATTGGCCTGCAAATTTAGAAAATTTTTAGTATACCATTTCAATTTTCATATTCATCACTAAACTTGATTTTCTTTAAAGCTAGTGTGACTACCTGAGTTTGGAAGAAAAGAAGGAAACATCATCCATGCCGTGGCCGGTGATATCCGCCCGGAGTGGACTGAATTCCTCGGAGCTCAACGCCGACGAAGAGCTTGTTTTTGACTTTGACCTTGACCTTGAGTTCACCAAACTTCCATCTTCCCAACTGAAAATATCATTATAGAAAGCATTATGATGATTTTGATTATGGTCACTCCTCTGCTGCCTCACAGGTATCCTGAACTCCGGCAAGTTTCGGGGACTCATTCCTAAGGCAGGCTCCACGTTCTCTGGCTGCGGGAGAATCTCCCCATAGAAGGAACTCATCAATGATGATCTTGAAAATCCGGCACTGTCGGAGAACTGGTGGGAGAGAATTGTGCGAGGGGGCCCACCAAAAACATCAGAGAAGTCTTCAGGTTCTAAAGGGGGTTCGGAGGATTCACCGGAGATGGGTCTTCTCCGGTTAGACGTGTCCTCTGTAGATTTCCTGCGAGGAAGGTTTGGCTTGACCGTTGTTCTCGTGGGCATCCCCATTCTCATTCTCCAAGATTCGTCCATCTCTCTGATTATCGGAGATGTTTCCGGTAAGTTGGCTCGGCGGAGAATGTGGAGAGAAGTGGATATCTTAGCAGTGATGATGATGAGTATTGAGTACGATGACATGCGTGACTGTTTGTGTATATATAAAGATGCACGACAGCGGGCGTTAAAAATTACTTGCACTCACCGTGTATCGAACAATTAAAAAATATTTTCATCTACCTACGTAAAAAGTTTAAAATTTTTATTATAAAAAGAAAAAGGGTAAAAATCTTCAACAATTTTCGAATTTTATGCTTAATGCGAATAAAATCTAAAACTTTAAATCATATTTCGTTAGTCTTTCAATTAACCATTGTGAACTCCGTTAGTCTATCTACCGCCATTCCAAATGACTGAAATAATGAGTTGACAGACAAAATTTCTTATATGACTGATAATTTTGTCCAACTCAACATTTAAAAAATATGACTTGTCATTCAACTATATATTTTGCGCGCAAAAGGACCCTTAACTTTAACAATACACATGTTTTAGTTTTTTTACTTAACAACATGAATCACATTAGTCCATTTGTTTGTCTTTGTAATTCCAACTAACAAAAATGATGAGTTGACAGATGAAATTACTTACGTAGTATTTCATTCAACTCAACAGCTATCTTGACAGAAAAAATAATGAAATGGTCGAATTTTGTCCAAGGTGTAAAGTACGTGGACCATTCATATTTTTACACAAATAGAAACTAAGAGCTTGTTTTTTTAGCAAATTTTGATAAAAAATTAGTGAAATGTGTAGTTGAAAAGTTAATTAAAATTGTGGCATTGTGGGTTGTATAAAATGTATGGTTAAAATTAATTACCATAACTTTTTAGTAGATTTAAATATGAACCAAATAAACACTAACTACTAAATTTCTAAATTAATTGACATATAAACAGAAGTGTATTTTAATTATTTATCGTTCTTGGAATCAATTGTTTGATAAAATAAGACATTTTTGTAATTGTAAAAATGTTATCTAATCATTAGTAAAGATCATCACTAATCGTAAATATCTTGACTTATTATCCAAGGAAGTTGACAATAAATCAAGAGTCACGTTGAAAGATAACATTGTTTAGTTGCAAATGTAATTAGGATGTAAAGTTGATTACAAGTTGAATTAATCTAGTCTTAAGCACATTTAATTTGAATTGCACATTTTTGACAAAATTAATTTATTAAATAATTGAGTCACTCACGACCAAAGAAATGAAATAATACATGCAGATTTCAAAAAGAGAGAAATCGCAACTATAGAACAACTTTCAGACGTGGTCGATCCCACAAGCGGATATCCGTCAAATCGGTATCAAAGATTAACGTGGTAACCAAGTCTTTTTTCACGACACGATAATATAATCTGAATTTTTGAATTTGTCGGGGAAAAAAAAAAAAAAAAAAAAAAAAAAAAAAAGCAAGGATAGTGATAAAGGAGTTGTTGACTTGACATATTCCAAGTAGACAATGCACGCTGTCATGCTTCATTCATATCAAGCTTTTTGCCCATCTCTCTCTACTTTTCTTGGTTGCTTGAAAAACAAATTATACATAATCATTAAAGTTTTCAAAAGAGAAGATGATCATAATCATCAATCAAACAGGTGTTTACCTTTTCTCTATTTGGGTCGAGGGAATCTTTAAATCCTTTGAACTAAATTTTAACTTATTTTCAAGATTTTGGTCTGCTTTTTTGATTATATAACTCTGATTTGTCGAGTGGAATAGAGACCAAAAACATTACCTTTCTTCTTTATTAATTTAATTCCACTCCAGTCGGATGCTATTGACATGAATGATGTTGTCATTACAATTGACAACGATCGAATAACTAAAAGATCGATATTTTATTATAACTAACGATGCTACTAAAAAAATAATCATCAAATTCAAGATTCCTGGTTGAGGTCCTCTTATTGTAGTTAAGAAAGAGGTGAAAAATTCTCTCAAAAATATTACAATGTCTAAAAGAGATGCTGAAGCGAATAAAATTTCATATCGACTAATTATGAGGTAAACGAGGGATTTGGATATTAGTTTTTCTTAAGAGGTTAGGAGTACCTCAAGCTCTTGTATATTGTTTATTATTTTATATTTATTCCATGTGAGATTTATCTCTTAATATGTCCCGTAAGATGGTAGTTCATTTGAGCACACTAATTCTGAAATTTGTGTACTCGTTTTGAGTTAATCGGATCGAATTACTCGTTTGAGCTTAATAGACTCGAATACCATATTAAGACTTGAGTTTTATATCAGAAGGTTAACCTTGTTCATCTCAAACAAGTAATTCAGCCCGTCCAAAGCTCAAATGAGCATTCAAATTCTAAGATTGATGTGTTCAAACGAGCCACTATCTTACGGATACATGTTAGCAGATAAATCCTACATCGATTAAATATCGAAACTATAACAAACATATAAAGACTTGGGGTACTCCTCTTGACAAAGTTGACATTCTAAGATGGAACATAAGTCTTAATATTTGATATTTCACTTAATAAGTTGACATTTTGAAATGAATCTCTAATTTCCTACAAGAAATGATGTCTAAACTGAATAGGTAGAAGATAATAGAACTTGGTTCATGATAGTCAATAATATATACATTTTGTTGGAAATTGATTAGAAAAATGTTGGT
Organism: Forsythia suspensa; assembly: GCA_023638005.1. Taxonomy (NCBI): domain Eukaryota; kingdom Viridiplantae; phylum Streptophyta; class Magnoliopsida; order Lamiales; family Oleaceae; genus Forsythia; species Forsythia suspensa. The sequence goes on from CM042663.1 coordinate 22,586,954, forward strand.
TTTGACCAACTTTGATCAATTATTTAAGTAGGACTCATTTGTCGGGTATAGAAGTTGTAAGGACAAATATATTATGCTTAGTGAGTAGATTAACGTAGTATATTTAGTTGCTCGAAACTAATTTCAGGTGAATGAGAAATTAAGACCCAAAATCGCTTATATATACAAAAAATGTTGGAAAATATATTATAAGTTGTAGAATATTGTAGACTCCGTTTGGCTAAAAAGTCATGTTTTTTTCTAAACAGCCATGTCATTTCATCATTGAGACATGTCCTTTTAGATACGTGCTTTCCACCAATACATTTTCTTTTTAGACATGCTTTTCTATGAAGTTGTCTTTGAGACATATTTTTTTAAGATACTAATTAGAAACATGTGCATTGCACGTGATTTTGCAATAATTTTTTTAATTTTAATATTTTCAAAATTTTTATTTTTTAATTGTTAAAAAGTTATAATGCAACACAGTTCTTGTTAACATATTGTATTGTATTGTATTGTTTGATATTATAATGAATAATATTGATATTTTATTTACATTCATAGAAATATAATTGCAATTAGAGATACGTTTTATAATGTGGAAATACCACCACTAACATGAACTTAGTGAATACATTTTGGTGATTTGAACTTTGATAATTGATGAACTATTGATATCAAATCTTATGGAATTGATGCTATCAAGAATAAGAATTTGACAAACTTTTAATAATGGTAAAATCTCTAGATTTTCAATTCAATATTTGTTTCAATAGAAATTGAATGAAGCCTCGACAATAGCAAAACTAACTATTTTTAATTAATAAAAAGAGAGGCGACTAAAATAAAAAAAATCAGAAAGAATGAAATGAATGACATTATCATGCCTAGCTAAAGATCAATTATGTTGTATATTCTCATTTAGTTGTATTCGTTAATAATATTATGTATTATCCCAAGAACTTCAATATATAAAATTCTTGGTAAACATCAAATAATCAATATTTCACTCATGTTTAGAAATTGCAATCGAATTTTTTTCTTGAACTCTACTTAATCTACAAAGACATAATTAAAGCAACAATGCTTATGCAATATTTTTCACATAATATCTTTTTTCCTATTTAGCGATTTTTGTGCAAGCTACTTTAATTGATAAAACTCAAATCAATCCACATTTCTATTTCTCTATGAACATAATCCATTGATAGATACACATTATAATTATAGGAAACGCAAATATATGAAGATCATTTACTATTTATATGAATGATACTTACAATTATTTTTAAGAACTAACAGAAAAATGATGGCTCACTTTTTTGTCTACTTCATGTCTCGAAAAATAAATTCGTAACTTGAATGCCTCTCCTTGATAGCCAACCTGAGAATCAAACCCTTGTTCTACATATGTGTACTACAATTTCCATCCATGTGGACTAAACAAGATAAACAAATGTAGTAACTCTTAAAGGAAAATAATAGAATTGGTAGATGTAACGAGAATGAAAGAAAACGTGTCTTACATAGAAGAGGACAAAAGGATAGAAAAGGCCAGAAATTTCCTTAATTTAAAATATAAGAAATTAAATAATAATGAAGAAAATATAAATTGAGATATTAATTAATGTCACACATATTACTTTCACATTAATTATGTTGGCTAATATTTAAACTATATAACTATGTTCATTTTCTCCATTAGAATTCTATTTTATTTATATTAAAACTGATTCTTGTATGTTTTTTTTTTAAAACATTTGGACACATGCTTATACCAATTTCAAAATAATGTCAAGGAGTTGTGACCATTTCTAATTTCAGTTGGCTTAGACTATAGGGTAATTTTTGATACACTAAGCACGACTGAGTAATAGACAAATGTTTCACATGTCATTATTACTTAGTCATATTCTATTATCTCTAGTGCTGAACAAGTCATTCATTCTCTAAAATTCATATAAAGTTCTATACAATTCATACCACATTTCATAGTGAGCAACCAAACCATGTCGAATGGAACTTTTTTTTTTTTTTTTACATTTATTCATTACATTTTATAGTGAAAAAATCAAACCATATCGAATGAAAAGTTCTATACATTTCTTTATACCATTTTATAAGTAACCAAATGGAACCATATCCAACGGAATTGTCTATTAGCACATCATGTAAGATTATGAAAAATGTTATATCAAGTTGAAATAACCACTTGCATGCAGATCTCACCTTAGATTTCTTGAATATGAAAACTGATTGAAAAATCTGTAACTTTTTGTTTGTTCTTCAACGACTTTGAATTATCACTTCTTTCAATTTTCTTTCTTTTGTAAAAATTTGAAGAAAAATGAGTTTTGTGTGTGTAATATGTTGTGAAAAAAAAAAGGCAATGAGAAAATTTTGAGAGAGACTTTCTAATTCTAACTTGTAAAATTTACATATAAAATTTAAAAAGTTCACGCCAAATGATGATAGTCGAGTGTTTAACGTAGAGAGCCCAGCCATTTGTTCAACGTAGAAAGCACAATCAGGTGTTTAACATAGAGAGCTCAGGTGGAGAAAAGCAAGCTTAGGTATTTAATGTAGAAAGACACCCAAACTAAGAACCCAAAGAATGAGGGACCAAAAAGTTGGGGACTCTACGTAATACTTCAATCGACACGAGGCATCGGCCTACCCTCTTGCGCGGGCTCGGTCGGCTAGTTTGAAAATAGGTTGGAAGACCCGAATATCTCCCACGTGCATGATATCTACAACCGAAAGATACTATCGCCCCACTCACGCCACCTTTTTTGGGATAGAGACATGTGTCTCCCTGATCTGATGGGATTTTTGCCATGTAGACGTAGAGAAATTGTCTATAAATAGCAGCTCATACTGATTCAGGTATTCTCTTAGAAAAATATTTTGATTATAAGTACTCTACATAAAATCTCCAATATATTTTTCTCCTACTGACTCTTACAATCGGAGTGGGAATGGGGGAGAAGGGCCTAGTCACTTTTTTTCGGTTATAGGTCACGTGCGCCTAGAGATGGCAATGGGTCGGTCCAGATCGGCCCATGTCACGGGCCGAGCTCGGCCCGTGGTCCGCGGGCCACACGGGCCGAGCAACGGGCCGGTCTGCGGACCCACATGTAATTCAATTTTTTTTCTTTTTTGTAAAGTAAAAAAAATATGGAAATATAATTATTAATTACAATTTTTGGTCCCCAACTTAAAGCTAGGGACCAATTTGGTCCAATTTGGACCACGGACCGAGCCTGGCTCGGCCCGTGTGTCATTTTGACACTGGTTCGAGACTAGATCGCTCGCTCGTCGGGTTTGTCCGGGCTGGCCCGGTCGGATCTTTACGGGTCGTCGGGTCGGGTCCGATTTGACAGCGGCCTAGTTCGTTTGTCATCTCTACGTGCGCCTCCACCAGTTGAAGAAGAGATTGTGATTGCTAACGTCACCAAAGTAAAAAGGAGAAATGAGTCGACCATCACAATGCTTTTTTAGAGTAAAAATGATAAATTTTAATGTCAATATCGACAAATGAAATGTCTTTTAACTCCATAATTCATAAATCTCATTTTTATGATCCTAAATACATATTTAGGAATTACGTAATCATCATATGACCCTTTATATTCCTTAGTAAAAAAAAATGAAGATAAGTTGCCTAAATACTCTAAACAATCTCTTAGGTGGGTGTATTCAATTAAGAGTTGATAGGATTTTTATGGAGTTTAAAAGAGTTTAAAAGTTTAGATGTATTCAATTCAGACTTTTTAAACTCCATAAAAGTCTTGAGGTATTCAATATAGATTTTTAAGGACTTTTAAAAAGTCTTATAAAATCATGCGATATTCAATTCAGACTTTTTAAAATCTTACGAAATTCGAGGGTATTTAAAATGTTAATGATTTTTAATGACTTTATAGAGAAATTAATATGTACTAACTTTAAAGCACAAAGTACAAATAAAAGATGTTACAATTTCTCTCACATTTATCATAAGACTTTGAAAGACTTTAGAAGAAAAAACATCTTTCATTCCATTATTTTTTTATATACAACATTTCTCTTTTCTTTTTCTTTCAACAAACTGTAGAGTTAAGATTAATTTTATTCAATGTGATTTTTTTTCTTCTTCAATATATTCTCCTAATTTTTTTTCCTATTTCTTCTTTTAGTATTTTTATCTCTATTCAATTTAATTTTTTTTCAATATTCTCTTAACTATTTTTCCATTTTCTTCTTTTTTTTCTTCTTCTTCTATGAACCTTTAGAGACAATGTGATTTTTTACCTTCAATATTCCTATAACCTTTTTTTTCTCTCTTTTTATTTATTTATCATTTTTCTATTTTTCATTAAAAATAAGATAATTTTATAATTAAATTTTTATATAATTGTTGATTGCAGTTTATTAATGAATTTCATCAAGTTAAAAACTCTTTTTTATTAATGTATTTTTTTTTTTTTAATTCTTGCTTTTTCTATTTATCTTGATGAGCATGGTTGTGTATTTTTTTTTTTCGTCTAAATTGGTACTTTGGTTATTTATTTTTGCAATTGTGGTTACTAATGACGTATTACATATAGATTATTAAATATAATAAGGGAAATAATGAATTAGATAAATTTTTTTGTTGGAAAATATTTTAAAATGAATCGCATGCCATAATTTTTTGAATTTATCGACAAGCCATTTGAAAGTTTATAGTTTTACAAAAAAAAAAAGAAAAGAAATAGAGTGAGTTATATCATTAATTTTTGACGTAATTTACTTGCAGCAATTAAATAGAACATTAATTTTTATGAATTTATTAATATTAATATATTTAAATTAATTATTATTAAAATTTTCTCTTGCGACAATTTTTTTTTTAATTGCGGGATATTAAATTTTTATATTTAAATTTTTTAACTAAAAAAACAAAGTCTATAAAAGTCCATAAAAGTATGTGAAAGTCTAGAAGAATCTTTCAATGTGAAATCTATAAAAATCTATAAAAGTCTATTAAAATCTAGAAAAGTCAATAAAAGTTAATGAAATCCATCAAAGTCAATCACTTAAAAAATGTCAATCAAAGTTTTTAAAAGTCTGGATTAAATACACCCCCCTTATTTTGTTCAATAATGGTGAGATGTGTTATAAAACTAGAAAAGTAGAGAGAAAAGGAGAAGAGAATAGAGAGAGTCAAAACTCAAATCTGTTAATTTATTATAATAATAACCCTTATTTATAGGGTTTCAAAGGAATTTACAACTTGATTAGAATAAACTCTTACAAGTAAATAGATAACTACATAGACATTTAGATACAACTAAATAGTCATTCATCATTATCTATAATTTTACAACACTCCTCCTTGAATAACTTATTACACAATAACCCGGTTTGTTGTTTGGCAAAACCCAATGGGACAAAAATACCAATAGAACAAAAAAAAAATTATCAAAAATTGGAGTACTCAAACGCTATCTCATTAAAACCTTGTCAGGAAAACTAGTGGGACAAAACCTGAGCGAAGGAAAAAGAGTACAGCTACTCCCCCTTATTTCAACCAATGGAAAAAAAACTTGTATCGAGCTATCCATATCTTGTGCGTCAATGTCTTCAATGCCATCATCTTTTTAAAACTTATATAAAACAATTCTGGTGAAATGTACTCCATGTTATAACCTCCACCAATATCATCTTCGTACACTATCTCAGGTTGACTGTAGTCAGCATGATGGTCTGATGCAATTATATTAAAAATAGATCTTGTAGTTGTTCCCTTCAGGGGTCTCATATACAATTTATAATACACGGGAGTATAACTATAGGGTTATGATGAAGGTAAATATTTTGTAGGTTATAGACATCCATAACTATAAGAATTATAACACATCTAATTGGATATCATTTACACAAAGAATATGCTTCATTAAAACCTTACTAGGAAAAAACCTTGTGGGAAAAAATCATAGTAAAGGAAAAGAGTACATAATTCTTTAATACGCCATGCAAATTGCCTCATTAAAAAACTTTGCCAGAAAACCCAATGGGACAAAACCTCGGTCGAGGAAAATAGTACAATGCGTATTTACTCTCCATCATTATAATATTAGTTCAGATATGTACTTTGATCGATTGAGTTGTCGAAAAGTTGAACTATATGCTTCAGGCATATTAAATCCTCTAGGGATTTATATACATTGTTTTATTAGTCATGCCAGATGAGTTGGTTATAACAATATTCATTATATGCATATATGTCATGCATTGACAGACTAACAATATATCAACTTATGATTGCTTTACATAAGTTTTTGTGAAAATTCATAATGTTAAAAGTCGTGCATTACATATTACGACTTCATTTTTCCATTTCCTTTTCTCATAAATATACACCTTTAGGTGCTCGACTATAGGTCCGAAACTTGAGATTCTCTAGTCGGTTCAATTTACTTGGATTGCATCTTTTATTTGGCCAATTTATTATTTGTGATTTCTTTCAATATCCTTGCTACCTTTCATAATATGAAGCGCTTCTTTATATACAAAACATTGTCAACAACATTTATTTTTGAATCCATTTCTTTCTCATAACGACATAACTTAATGAGATCTTTTCATTTTATTATTTCAAACTAGTTTTACCTCTTACGGGGTTTTATAATTAATTATGTCTATATGCTCTCCAAGAGTATACACCTCCTCAATAGGACAATCTTTATAATTGGCTCCATTTTAATTTGAGAATTTTTGGAATCAAATATCACCACGCAAAGCGTGTCATTAATTTACGATATAATGTTAATGGATTGTCCTTCAAGGACGCTAATATAAATTGGAGCATTTAGAGCTGGTATATGAGATTTGATTTAATCTCTTTGGTCAAGAAATGCATCATCAATTGTATAACTTACAAATAAGTTATTTGTCAAACTTCTAGTTCATATTGTCTTGTGCAAGGATCTAGAAAATATAATATACAACATTTTCATGTATTCAAAAAGTAGAGAGAAAAGGAGAAGAGAATAGAGAGAGTCAAAACTCAAATCGTTAATTTATTATAATAATAACCCTTATTTATAGGGTTTCAAATGGAGTTACAACTTAATTAGAATAAACTCTTCCGGAGTAAATAGATAACTACATAGACATTTAGATACAACTAAATAGTCATTCATCATTATCTATAATTTTACAACACTCCTCCTTGAATGACTTATTACACAATAACTGGTTTGTTGTTTGGCAAAACCCAATGGGACAAAAAATACCAATAGAACAAAAAAAAAAATTATCAAAATTGGAGTACTCAAACGCTACCTCATTAAAACCTTGTCGGAAAACCAGGGGGACAAAAGTCGAAAGCGAAGGAAAAAGAGTACGCCTACTCTCCTTATTTCAACCAATGGAAAAAAAAATTGTATCGAGCTATCCATATCTTGTGCGGCCAATGTCTTCAATGCCACCATCTTTTAAAACTTATATAAAACAATTACGGTGAAATGTACTCCATGTTATAACCTCCAAAGAATATCATCTTCGTGACACTATCTCGTGTTGATCAGAATCAAGATGATGGTCTCATATGCAATTATATTAAAATAGATCTTGTAGTTGTTCCCTCTGTGGTCTCATATACAATTTATAATACACGGAAGTATAACCATAGGGTTATGATGAAGGTAAATATTTTGTAGGTTATAGACATCCATAACTATAAGAATTATAACACATCTAATTGGATATCATTTACACAAAGAATATGCTTCATTAAAACCTTACTAAGAAAAAACCTTGTGGGAAAAAATCATAGTAAAGGAAAAAGAGTACATAATTCTTTTAATACGCCATGCAAATTGCCTCATTAAAAACCTTGCCAAGAAAACCCAATAGGACAAAATCTCAGTCAAGGAAAATAGTACAATGCGATTTACTCCCCATCATTATAATATTAGTTCGGGATATGTACTTTGATCGATTGAGTTGTCGAAAAGTTGAACTATATGCTTCAGCATATTAAATCATCTAGGATTTATATACATTGTTTTATTAGTCATGCCGGATGAGTTGGTTATAACAATATTCATTATACGCATATATGTCATGCATTGATGTTGACTAACAATATATCAACTTATGATTGCTTTACATAAGTTTTTGTGAAAATTATAATGTTAAAAGTCGGCATTACATGTTACGACTTTATTTTTCCATTTCCTTTTCTCATAAATATACACCTTTAGGTACTCCGACTATAGGTCCGTAAACTTGATTCTCTAGTGGTTCAATTTACTTGGATTGCATCTTTTATTTGGCCAATTTATTATTTGATGATTTCTTTCAATATCCTTGCTACCTTTCATAATATGAAGCGCTTCTTTATATACAAAAACATTGTCAACAACATTTATTTTTGAATCCATTTCTTTCTCATAACGACATAACTTAATGAGATCTTTTCATTTTATTATTTCAAATTAGTTTTACTCTCTTCCGGGTTTTATAATTAATTATGTCTATATGCTCTCCAAGAGTATACACCTCCTCAATATGACCATCTTTATAATTGGCTCCATTTTTAATTTGAGAATTTTTGGAATCAAATATCACCATGCTTCAGTGTTATTAATTTACGATATAATGTTAATGGATTGTCCTTCAAGGACGCTAATATAAATTGGAGCATTTAGAGTGGTATATGAGATTTGATTTAATCTCTTTGGTCAAGAATGCATCTCATCAATTGTATAACTTACAAATAAGTTATTTGTCGAACTTCTAGTTCATATTGTCTTGTGCAAGGATCTAGAAAATATAATATACAACATTTTCATGTATTCTTTCCAAACTACTTAATTTTTCTCCCCTAATATTGATGAAACTGTCTTATCAAAATGACATTCGAAAAATTGTATTATAAAATATCACCCGTTAGGACTTGAGATATTTTATAATGTTCTATACTAAACATGTATTCTCAACATTTTTCAAAGCCCATCTCAGTGCACTATGGTGGATCGATTGTACATATATTGCACTATCAAAAATTATTAGATAGATAATATTAGACTCTGACCATAAGCCAACTATAGCGGAAGTAACTTTGATGTTGGCATGATGCGATAAGTATTTCAACATATAAAATAGCATTCCCTAGACAAAAATGGGAAGCGCTTTGTTCTCACAATAGTAATTGTTTAGAATTTAATTGGAGGCTTTGAAAACAATATTGTTAAACCATTTAACATCATCTCAACTAATATTTATTAAAAGTTTGAGATTTAGACTCACTATTATTGACAAGACACATCACCGTCTTGGTTGTATAATCTAAAAATTATGCTCATAATTTAAAATTTGAGCAAGTAATCTCGCAAACTTCAAGTTGCGAATGATAACACCATACAATCATCTAATAGATGTATCTATTAGATACAAATAATATATAGATGGTCAACGTGGAAGATGATGGGCCCCATAAATCACCTTAAATAACTTTTAGAAATATAGGAATTCATCAGTGATTTTACCTAGTGAAGGTCTACTAGTTTATTTACAATGAGAACAAGCATCACATGAGAATTCATTATATTGAAAAATCTTCTAATTTTCAATAGATTTTCTCATTAACAATTCACATCATATTGATCCGGGATGGTCTAACCTAAGAATGCCAATCAATAAAATTTTAGGACATTGAACTTCTAGTTCAACATAGTACTTATTTAAGAGTATCAACACTCTAATATTACACAATATTAATATTCTAAAATTGTAAAGTTTTGCTTCTTCAAGAGCAACAACACGATATTTTTTCTAGAATATTGATATGTACAAATTTATACTTTTTCAAAAGTATATATAATATTCGTTTAATTAAGTTATGCTTCTTCAGAGCAACAACACAATATTCTTTTTTTAGAATATTTTTATATTTTGTGTTTCTTCAGAAACAACAATATTATTTTCTTTTAAAATATTAATATTTATAACGTTATACTTCTTCAAGATTATTAATACAATATTTTATAAAATAATAGATCTTATAAAATTACTTTATTTGATAACAAGTAATATTCGATGGAATATTAATCTAATATTATGTTACCAGAGCAACAAAGCAAATTATTTTAAAATGCTAACTTTATTCTGAAGTAAAGATTTATTCTTCATGAGCAATATTATAACATTCTATAAGAATATTATATCTTATAAAATTATACTATTCATGAGCAATTAATATTCTACTGGAATATTAATATAATATAAAATTTTGCTTATTCTGAAGCAACAATAAAATATTCTTCTAGAATATTTATAAGTTAGGTTGTGACATACAATACAATATTCTTCTGAAATATTGATTGAGTTGTAAAATTGTGTTTCTTCAACAAAAGCACAATTAAAACAAATAAACAAATCTTATTGGATTCCCACAATAATTTCATGCTAATTTTTATTCATAACTACATATGAAAAATAGATAAAAATAACATAGTAGTTAATTGAACACTAAAAAATATAACAATATTCATTATATGCATATATGTCATGCATTGTGAGACTAACAATATATCAACTTATGATTGCTTTACATAAGTTTTTGTGAAAATTCATAATGTTAAAAGTCGTGCATTACATGTTACGACTTCATTTTTCCATTTCCTTTTCTCATAAATATACACCTTTAGGTGCTCCGACTATAGGTCCAGAAACTTCAGATTCTCTAGTCAGTTCAATTTACTTGGATTGCATCTTTTTATTTGGCCAATTTATTATTTGACAGATTTCTTTCAATATCCTTGCTACCTTTCATAATATGAAGCGCTTCTTTATATACAAAAACATTGTCAACAACATTTATTTTTGAATCCATTTCTTTCTCATAACGACATAACTTAATGAGATCTTTTCATTTTATTATTTCAGCTAGTTTTACCTCTTCTGGGGTTTTATAATTAATTATGTCTATATGCTCTCCAAGAGTATACACCTCCTCAATAGGACAATCTTTATAATTGGCTCCATTTTTAATTTGAGAATTTTTGGAATCAAATATCACCACGCTTCGGTGCGTGTCATTAATTACGATATAATGTTAATGGATTGTCCTTCAAGGGCGCTAATATAAATTGGAGCATTTAGAAATTTGGTATATGAGATTTGATTTAATCTCTTTGGTCGATAAATGCATCATCAATTGTATAACTTACAAATAAGTTATTTGTCAAACTTCTAGTTCATATTGTCTTGTGCAAGGATCTAGAAAATATAATATACAACATTTTCATGTATTCTTTCAAGCTACTTAATTTTTCTCCCCTAATATTGATGAAATTGTCTTATCAAAATGACATTCGAAAAATTGTATTATAAAATATCACCGGGTAAATAGCACAAAACGTCCCTACCTATTGAGGGTATTGTAGAAAAACGTCCCTACCTTCAAAATTTTGGCATTTTCACCCTTACCTCTTTGGATTTCCAAAACAAAGCGTCCTTCGGTCCAAAAATATAGGGTAAATTAATCCAACCACTTTTTCACATATATATTACTTCTTTTAAACTTTGGGGCTTCCTATGCAATTTCCAAATTGCACGGCAGAGCCCCCATCCAAATTTTGGAGAATAGCATTCTTCATCCCCCTTACTGTTTCAAACTCTATAAAGATACGGTATTTTCTTCCTCGCAAAGATTTGCCCAATGGAAACTACTCTCAGCTGCATAAATCACGGAGATAAACACAAAGATAATTTCTCACGGGTTTTCTATCACGCAATTCACAATTACAGATTTGGATCTTGGCATTAACTTACGGTTATTGTTTGGGGTTGACCTTACAATAGACAACATAATTCTGCATATTTTTATGATAGATTCAATGTGAACTTTCATACGGTGGAATTATTGCAGCCAGATTTTGGTTTGGCAAATTTATTCTCACGACCCGCGGGTGGGATTTTATCGAGATATTATGGCAAAGAGGTATGGAATGAGAGGCGGCTATAGGCACTTTGTGGATTGTGCGAGACATTGGGTGGCATTTTACGCATTCTTTTAGGCAAAGTTGGATCTTTGGGTGTGTCGATTCTTGTAATGATTATATTTTCCGTCTTTGTTCAGGCTGCGTGTGGCCTTACTTTTGGGATTGTTCCTTTTCGTATCAAGAAGGTATTTTCTCTATAACTCATTCACATTACGCTACTATTTTGTTCAATAACGCCTCTAGCTCCTCCTTTTTATCTTCCCATCACCATCTGTCTATCAATTCAAAAGCTTGTTTTAACTCAAAATCCGCCCATTCCTCGTGGGTAGACCCTTGATCGGCGTGGTGACCCATTGGTGGGGTTTCGACTCCGGTTTGGAAATCATCCAGCGAAGAAAGCGAGCGACATTGTTTGAAAGCTAAAGGAGGTTGGGTCGATTCGATCCGGGAATGGATTGAGATTTCTTTCTCTTGAAGAGCTTTTGGGAATATTTTTGATGAGTTTCATAGCGTAATTGAGAGAAGGATAAGTGAAGAGAGAAGGGGTGTCCGAGGGTGAAATTTTGCCAATAATTAACCACGGGAATCACAGAAGGATAGCTAGATTTGGGGACGGGGCTGCCGCAATTTTGGAAATTGCATGGAAAGTCTCAATTTTAAAAAAGTAATATATATGTTTTATAATGTTCTATACTAAACATGTATGTTCTCAACATTTTTCAAAGCCCATCAAATATCACCCGTTAGGACTTGAGATATTTTATAATGTTCTATACTATGGTGGATCAACATTTTTTGTACATATATTGTACTATATTGTACTATCAAAAATTATTAGATAGATAATATTAGACTCGACCATAAGCCAACTATAGCGGAAGTAACTTTGATGTTGGCATGATGCGTATAAGTATTTCAACATATAAAATAGCATTCCCTAGACAAAAATGGGAAGCGCTTTGTTCTCAATAGTAATTGTTTAGAATTTAATTGGAGGCTTTGAAAAACAATATTGTTAAACCATTTAACATCATCTCAACTAATATTTATTAAAAGTTTGAGATTTAGACTCACTATTATTGACAAGACACATCACCGTCTTGGTTGTATAATCTAAAAATTATGCTCATAATTTAAAATTTGAGCAAGTAATCTCGCAAACTTCAAGTTGCGAATGATAACACCATACAATCATCTAATAGATGTATCTATTAGATACAAATAATATATAGATGGTCAACATGGAAGATGATGGGCCCCCATAAATCACCTTAAATAATTTTCAGAAATATAGGAAATTCAGTCTCGATTTTACCTAGTGAAGGTCTACTAGTTTATATACAATGAGAACATGAGAATTCATTATATTGAAAAATCTTCTAATTTTCAATAGATTTTCTCATTAACAATTCACATCATATTGATCCGGGATGGTCTAACCGGTAATGCCAATCAATAAAATTTTTAGGACATTGAACTTCTAGTTCAACATAGTACTTATTTAAGAGTATCAACACTCTAATATTACACAATATTAATATTCTAAAATTGTAAAGTTTTGCTTCTTCAAGAGCAACAACACGATATTTTTTCTAGAATATTGATATGTACAAATTTATACTTTTTCAAAAGCAGTCATATAATATTCGTTTAATTAAGTTATGCTTCTTCAGGAGCAACAACACAATATTCTTTTAGAATATTTTTTATATTTTGTGTTTCTTCAGAAACAACAATATTATTTTCTTTTAAAATATTAATATTTATAACGTTATACTTCTTCAAGATTATTAATACAATATTTTATAAAATAATAGATCTTATAAAATTACTTTATTTGATAACAAGTAATATTCGACTGGAATATTAATCTAATATTATGTTACTTCAGGAGCAACAGCAAATTATTTTAAAATGCTAACTTTATTACGAAGTAAAGATTTATTCTTCATGAGCAATATTATAACATTCTATAAGAATATTATATCTTATAAAATTATACTATTCATGAGCAATTAATATTCTCTTTGGAATATTAATATAATATAAAATTTTGCTTATTCGAAGCAACAATAAAATATTCTTCTAGAATATTTATAAGTTAGGTTGTGACATACAATACAATATTCTTACGAAATATTGATTGAGTTGTAAAATTGTGTTTCTTCAACAAAATCACAATTAAAACAAATAAACAAATCTTATTGGATTCCCACAATAATTTCATGCTAATTTTTATTCATAACTACATATGAAAAATAGATAAAAAATAACATAGTAGTTAATTGAACACTTAAAAAATATTGCTACTTTAGGAGTAATAGTTCAATATTCTTCTAGAATATTTAAATTGTAATGTCATGCTCTTCAGGAGCAATTAATATTTTGTTAGAATATTATAAAGTTGTGCTTATTCAGGAGCTACAACAAATCATTATTTTGATGTAAATATTTAATTATCATTTATCAATACAGAAAAATGTATAATCAAATACGATAGTAAATAGAATACTAACTTTTTGTCCAGGTGAACCATATGATCTTGATTCTAACCATTGGATTTGAATATCAATACATTTTGAAATTTTTGTCCAAATTTCAAAATAATCGGACCATGGATCGCTAAGATATGATCGTTTGATCATAACTGCACAGACTGCCCAAATTCTTCCAGAATTCAAAATTCATATTGTTCACATAGAGATTTCTCACTAATGAACCGTTTGATCTAGATCTCCACCGTTGGATTTTAAGAACAATGAGTTTTGAAGTTACTATTCAAATTTCACAATGATCGGACCACGGAATATTGGGATAATAAATTTTATCACAGCTACACAGTCTGTCTAGATTCTGTGAATTTTCTAAACTATTGCACTCAGATTTTCTCTTTATTTTGGATGAGCTTGTTCGTACTGATAACGTTATGAAACTAGAAAAAAGAGAGAGAAAAAAGAAGAGAATAGAGAGAGCCAAAACTCAAATTTGTTAATTTACTATAACAATGATTCTTATTTATAGAGTTTCAAAAGGAGTTACAACCTGATTAGAATAAACTCTTTTGGAGTAAATAAATAATTGTATAGACATTTAGATACAACTAAATAGCTATTCATCATTATCTATAATTTTACAACAAGATGAAAGGTTTTTTATTTTTTTAATTTAATATAGAAGGGTAAAATAGTCAAAAGATTTAACATGGGATGGTAAAATAGTCCAAAATTGTTTCTCCTTTTTAGAACATTTTAGAAGTAGTATAGATTATATATACAGACTTTTATGATTATAAATTTAATCACTTTATTTTTAACTAAATGTCCTTGCACTTTTTGTACAAATCATTTTAGTCTAAATATAATTTCCGCATAAAGTCCAACCAGTTTTCATTCAAAAAGAGTACAAAATGCTATGTGGTTAGTTGTTATCATAATTTAGAGTGCTACTGTTATAAGAAGTGGTTGTTGTATATTATGAAACGTTTGGTAAGAAATTGTAAGCATCTAGTGCAGGACAATTTTGTCATAAGAAGAAAGAGTCAACACTTATTTTGTTCAAATCCAACTCTTCATTTATATAGATTTTTGTAAGCCGTGATATTGCCCTTTTTACATGCATATGTCTAAGTTATCAAAATATAAATTATACACTAATTTTACCAATATTCATAGATTAACATAATAAGTATTATGGTATGAATAGTTGTCACGGCCTTCAAGGCCATGGATTATGATTTCAATTGCAACAAACCTACCTATTGAAGGATAGGGACAACGTCAAGTACTACATTCGTATTCTCAAGTACTTCGATAAACCTCGGACACTTGTAGTCATATGTATACACACGTTGCATTCATCATTGCACTTGTTGGAAAGATATTTCTGCAAGTTGATCAATTATTTTGCTTTCAACATGTCTAACAAAATCATGTCCAGATCCGTTTGGACTGAAATGAAGACAGCCCGGTTGGTGGGGTAAAGGATAAGGAAACAATGTCATTTGTGCGTATAAATTCAAATTCTATCTAACGACTACATTCCCGATTAATTTAAGAATGACAAATAAGATTTCCCACCTTTTTTATAGTTAACTACGTTTATAGTATTGACGATTTAATAGAAAATCTAAATTTGAAACTTTCTATTTTAACAATACGACTAAGAAAAAGGTCATGAGTTTTATATTCAAAGACATATAAGATCGAAAGTTCCATACTTGGAGAAAAACGTGCACGTTATTTAATTAACACGTGCATAAAATCACTCGAAACATGTGTGATTTACTCTTGCCGTTCCTTTATTTATGTGTATTACATAATATCTTCTCGTGTTTTGACCATGATAAAGTTTTTTTTTAAATGTAGTCAAACATATTTTTTATCCACACATTTATAGGATCCACAATTTACTATTCATTTATTATCCAAACATTTTGTAGTACCCAATGCTTAAATACATAATCAAACAAGCACTAAATGGTTCAATTTGCTTAACAACATATATATCTCAAACGTGAATAAAGTCTTTTTCTAGTGTCTCGCATTAGGTGAGCTCAACTTTTAAACTCATTAGATATCGAATAATTGTTGGGACACCGACAACACTTATAATACATATTATTTTTGCACATCCACGAATGAGAAGAATATCGACAAATGAAATGATGCCTCGTCGAAGAAGTTTGTAGCTTGGACATGTCGTGATTGACATAGACATGTTGAATTGGTCCATACAATATCTTCTAATCACTTCAAAATAAAAGCCTAGCCATCACCAATAGTTATTTTGAATGAGGACGAGGAAGAACATGGTAATTTATAGCACGTCCAGCTAGGCTTTATACAATAATTAAAAGTACATCCCCTAAAGTAGAAAAACCAACTTCGTAAAAATTAAAATCCTTAAAATCTTAAGTTTTAAAAAGGAAAATTATGTTCGGTAAAAAATATGAAAAATTGGTGCAAATGGTCCCTAACATTTGCTCTAATTGTTCAAATGATCCCTAACCTTTGTTTTTTTTGACGTAATAGTCCCTAACATAAAAATTGATCTTTATTTGATAAAAAAAGATAAATATGACTTTATTTTTATTTAGAAAATTTTTAATTGCATTCCTAACATTTGCAAACATTACAAATGGGTCCAATACTTTTATTTTTATAAAAACTTAAAAAAAATTAACAAATTGATAATATACTAAATTATTTTGTATATTTTACGAACTATTATAAAATAACTAAAATTTAAACTCGTAATTATTAACAAACGTGTTAATTAAAATTATTTTTTTATTATTAGGTAGTCATTAAAATTTAAACTTTAATTTTATCATTACAACATAAAAAGAAAAATAAATTTGTGACAAACTTGATGCTCAAATATTATTATTTAATTGAGTTATTCGTTTATTAACTACAAATATTATAACTTAAATTGTATTCTTCATATTTTAATTTATCGTTTTATTATCATTCAAAAATAAAGAAAACAAAATGTGTAAATTAATTTTGTTAGTATTTTTATGTTAAAAAAACATAATAAAATTGGTTCAATATCATAAAATTATATACGTCATTTTGTTATTTCTTTAACTTAATTTTTATCCAAGTTTTTCACATCACATAACAATTAAATATACCTAAAGTGCAATAATTTTATATTTTTGTCATATGAAAAATTTAATTGACACGACTATAGTGATATATTTAATATGCTAAATTAAATATTGTTTAATAAATGTATCGGACTTGTTTGCACATTTTGCAAAAGTTAGAAATTTAATTGCAATTTTTTAACTAAAATTAAGGATATTTTTGTTTTTTTTTATCAAATAAAGACCAATTGTGCACAAAATACATAGGTTAGGGACTGTTGCACTAAAAAATAAAGATTAGGGGACATTTACACAATAAAAAGAAGGTTAAGGACCATTTATGTCAATTTCCCAAAAAATATTTGAAAGTAACGTTTAAACTTATTCAAATATGAGCTCATTTGGCAAAGTTAATTTTCACTTATAGATAGTACTACTTCTTTTGAACACCTTTGAATAAGTGTATATTTTTGGTTGAGTTTATAAGTATTTTTTTTAGTAGATTTTAAAAGAGTTGATTGAAATATGTTGTTGAAAAATTGATAAACATTGTGGATCCCATTAAATATATAGTTAAAAATAAGTTAGAAAAAAAAAGAGTTTAAATTAATATATACCAAACATGTTCTAAATTGTACTCATTAATGTAGGAATTTGGCTTATTAGCATCTAGTCTTGAATTCCACATCGAAAGTTTAGGGCCTATTTTCTTTGCATTTCAGTTTCAGTTTTGAGTTTTGAATTTATTTTCAGTTTTCTGTTTTGATAGTTTATTTTAATATTGTTGAAAACGCGTTTGGTTTGTCATTCTGAAAAACTGAAAATTTGAAAATACATTTTGTTTGGAATTTCGAATAATTGTTTTATATCTTTTTATTCAATGAATTTGATTATTCAGAAAAAAAAATTTATGCATTATTATCAAGTAATATATACATTTAAAAGTTAGTGGATCTTACAATATTTTTTTGTGTTACAAAAATAAAATACAAACAAATAAAAAATTAAAAAAATAAAAAATAAAAAAATAAAAATTAATGATGTGGTATGAGAATTTTAATCTATTTTCATTTAAATAAATTTTTAAACTTTAATTTAAATAACCAATAAGGGCTTGAATTACTTTTTTAGTATTTGTTTTTTTAGAATTCTTGTTTTTCTATAATTTTATTTTTTAGAATTATAATTTTTAGAATTTTTTATTTAAATAAATTTTTATACTTGTTTTGAGTGTTTTCAGTTTTTCATTGAAACACTAAAACGTCAAAAATGTGTTTTAAGTTTTTTGTTATAAATTTAACTTTGTTTTCAAAAATGTATTTTCAAAAACAGCTTAATAAAAAAGTTTTGAGTATTTTACAAAACTGAAAACAAAGAACAAACCCTTAGTAAATTGGGGTCTTTTATGTCAATTTTATAAAAAAAAATCTCCCCACTCATTCTATTAGATACAATTAAGAAAATGAGCAGTGAAGCTCTTTTAGTAAACAAAAAGTACCATTCTGTTGTAAAATTATGAGATAATTATTGATGACTATTTAGACTTATTAGGATACTTAGCCTTTATCGGTTTATTTAGATAAGCCTTGTTTAATTGTATCCAAATCTCTTTGTAACCTATTTTGGAATCCTATAAATATAGGTCCATAAGTCATAATGAAACACACAATTTCTTTCAGTATCTCTTTATATTCTCTGCCTTCTTCCTCCAATTTCATAACACGTTATCAAGACGAAATTCTAACCAATAAATTAGCAAATAGATATTATTTTCTATTCAAAAGAAAAGTGAGAGGAAACAAAACATTACGGCAAAGACGTGATTTCAGACTTTCAAGAACCCAAATTCCATTTTCCCAAAGTAGCGTGTATGCACGCGCGCCAAGGATTCATGATGAATTGCCAAGATATCTGCTTTTAATGATAGTGCAACTACTCATACAATTCTTCAAGATAAAAATATTTTTGGACTTAACATTAGCAGAAAATAATGTTAATACGATATCTGGTACATCAAATATCGTTGAAGGCTCCGGAAGAGCTAGTATTATCTTACCAAATAATACGAAATTGCATATAAATGATGTACTTTATTCTAGCAAGTCCGTAAGAAATTTGCTTAGTTTTAAAGATATCATGACAATGGATACCACATTGAGACGATGCAAGAAAATAATTGTGAATATATTTGCATAATTTCTTTTGTATCTCGCCAGAAGCAGATAAAAGAAAAACTCATGGCACTCCCATCTGGCATGTATTATACATTCATAAAAACATTTGAATCAAACAATGTCATTTAAATCGAAGTTCGTTGAACTAAAAAGTTTTATGCTTTGGCATGATCGACTTGGATACTCGGGAGCAATAATGATGCTACCGAATAATTAATAACTCACATGGACATCCTCTAAAGAACCGTAAGATTCTTTTACCTAATGATTATCCATATCTTCGCTTGTTCACAAGGCAAGTTAGTCATTAGACCTTCTATTACAAAGGTTCGTGTTGAATCCCGACTTTCTTAGAAAGAATTCATGGAGATATATGTGGCGATACACCCACCATGTGGACCATTTCGTTATTTTATGGTATTAATTGATTCTTCTACTAGATGGTCACATGTCTGCTTACTTTCTACTAGAAATGTAGCTTTTGCTATACTACTTGCTCAAATTATAAAACTACGAGCTCAATTCCCCGATTACTCAATCAAGACAATCCGTCTTGATAATGCCGGTGAATTTAGATCACAAACATTCAATGATTATTGTATGTCAATCGGGATTGTCGTTGAACATTCAGTTGCTCATGTCCATACACAAAATGGTTTAGTAGAGTCGTTTATCAAACGTCTTCAATTGATTGCTAGGCCTTTACTTATGAAAACAAAACTCCCAACATATGTTTGGGGTCATGCTATATTACATGTTTGCATTATTAGTTCAGTATAAGACCAAGCGCTTATCATGAATACTCACCTTTACAACTTGCATTTGGTCACGAACCCAATATTTCTCATCTACGAGTTTTTGGTTGTCTTTGTCCAAGTCCCAATTTCACCCCACAACGTCACAAAGATGGGTCCCCAACGAAGACTTGGAATTTATGTTGGGTTTGACTCACCATCCATTATTAGGTATCTTGAACCTTTAACGGGTGATTTATTTACTACACGCTTTGTGATTGTCATTTTGATGAAATGAATTTCCCAACTTTGGGAGGGAAAAAGCGCATCCCGAAAAACAAGATAAAATTTCTTGGAATGAAAACACTCTATCTCATTTTGATCCCCGAGAATTAATGTGAGCAAGAAGTTAAGAAAATCATTTACTTGCAAATAGTTGCAAACCAATTACACGATGTATTCGTTGATACAAGGAAAGTGACAAAGTCATATATTCCAAACAGAAAATACTCCGCAAAAATTGATGTCCCTGAGGACAATCCGCCATAGTAAATGAATCTCAAATCGCCGAGAGCGTGGTCGACCGGTTGGTGCTAAAGACTACGTACTCGAAAGAAAAAGGTACAAGAGAAAACCCAACTAAAAACTTTTAATGAAAAAATGGTAGAAACGATTGATCAATCAAACATCGATAATGTGATTCTTGAAGAACCACAAGTGTCCGAAAACAATGAGATTTCAATAAATTATTTATTATCTCATAAATTATGGGAACGAAATAATATTGTCGTGGACAATATCTTCGCGCTTTAATGTGGCACTAGATATCATACAAAATGAGGATCACGAACCACAATCTATTAAAGATTGTCAAAATAGAAATGATTGGCCAAAATGGAAAGAAGCCATACACAGTGAGTTGAATTCCTTAGAAAAACGAAAAGTGTTTGGACCTGTAGTTCGAACCCTAAAAATATAATCCCAGAGGATACAAATGGGTCTTTGTAAGAAAAATGAATGAAAACAATGAAATTACAAGATACAAAGCCCGACTCAGAGCCCAAGGCTTCTCACAAAGACACAGGATTGATTATGAGGAAACATATTCTCCCGTAATGGACACCATCACATTTAGATTTTTAATAAGTTTGACTGTGTCACAAAGGCTCGATATGCGCCTCATGGATGTAGTAACTGCATATCTGTATGGTTCACTTGATAGTGACATACACATGAAAATCCCTGAAGGATTTAAAGTGCCAGAAGCAAATGATTCATTCCCCAGAACAATGTTCTCAATTAAATTGCAAAGATCATTGTATGGATTAAAACAATCTGGACGAATGTGGTATAATCGTCTTAGCGAATATTTGTTGAAAGAAGGTTATAAAAACGACGATGTATGTCCTTGTGTTTTCATAAAGAAAACAAATATTGGATTTGCAATTGTGGCAGTTTATGTTGATGATTTAAACCTTATAGGAACTCCTGAAGAGCTCAACAAAACTGCAGATTATTTAAAAAATGAATTTGAGATGAAAGATTTGGGAAAAACCAAATTCTGTCTTGGATTACAAATTGAACATTTCCCAGAAGGATTATTTGTTCATCAATCTTCTTATACAGGAAAAGTCTTAAAACGGTTTTATATGGATAAAGCACATCCATTGACATCGCCTATGGTGGATTCGATCACTTGAAGTGAAAAAGATCCATTTCGCCCACTTGAAGATGGAGAAATAACTCTTGGACTCAAGTACCATACTTAAGTGCAATTGGTGCATTAATGTATCTTGCAAATTGTACTCGACCGACATAGCTTTTTCGTAAATCTCCTTGCAAGATATAGCTCTGCACCCACTCAAAGACATTGGAATGGTGTTAAACACATTCTTCGTTACCTAAAAGGTAATTGTTGACATGGGATTATTTTATTCACGAAAATTAGGATCATCTTTAGTGGGATATGCGAGATGCGGGTTATCTCTCCGATCCACATAAAGCTAAATCACAAAGCAGGATATGTGTTTACGTGGAGGAGGAACAACTATATCATGGAGATCCGTGGAAGCAAACATTGTGACAACATCTTCAAATCATTCGAAATTATTGCAATGCACGAAGCAAGTCGAGAATGTGCATGGTTGAGAAACATGACACATCATATCCAAACATCATGCGGATTACCTTCAACAAAGGATAGTCCAACAATATTGTATGAAGACAATGCAACTTGTATTGCACAACTCAAAGGAGGCTACATCAAAGGGGACAGACAAAGCATATTTCTCCAAAATTCTTCTATACACACGAGCTTCGAGGAAGAATGGTGACATCGATGTTCAACAAATTCGCTCAAGTGACAATTTGGTCGACTTATTCACAAAAGCATTGCCGACATCCACATTCAAGAAATTGGTGCACGAGATTGGGATGCGTCGACTCAAAGATCTTCAATGATTAATATTAGGGGAGTAGCGTACTCTTTTCCTTAGTCCGTGTTTTGTCCCACCGGGTTTTCCCGACAAGGTTTTAATGAAATGACATTTTCTTAATACTCCAAAACTTTAACAATTCTTGTCTCTTTTTTTTCTTTTCGTTTGATATTTTGTCCCATTGGGTTTTATCAAACAAAGTTTTTAGCTAGATGCAGTTTTGTAGAAATAGTCATCAAAGGGGAGTGTTGTAAAATTATGAGATAATTATTGATGACTATTTAGACTTATTAGGATACTTAGCCTTATCGGTTTGATAAGCCTTGTTTAATTGTATCCAAATCTCTTTGTAACCTATTTTGGAATCCTATAAATATAGGTCCATAAGTCATAATGAAACACACAATTTCTTTCAGTATCTCTTATATTATCTCTGTCTTCTTCCTCCAATTTCATAACACATTCGATATTGTTTCTTTTTCTAGTTGATATTAGTTTAGGAATGTCCTGTCTCCAAAATTTTATAGTTGTTGGCAATTTTATTATTGTTCTAAAGTTTGTAATATTCCTCTTTTGAAGTTAGTAAAGTGATTTTGTGGTGCCAAGGTAGAAGGTAAATTTTTGTGTTCCTTTTTTTTTTTTCTTTTCTTTTTTATGTTGCATTGGACCTTTTTCTGCTTAATTATCATTCCAATAACAATATTTGGCATATTTACTTCAACAAGTAATATCATAGTCGACGGTTCGGATTGGAAATTTTTGCTATTAGGTGTAATAGTGTTGGGAAATGACAGGAGGTTTATCGTCTATGCCGGTAAAGACAACTGGAGCTAATGCAAGATTTGAAGTGGAGAAATTTGATGGTATGTAGCAATTCAAGGCGTTAAACGTCATATATCAGCATAAGTTAGCAATTGCTTTGGACGAAAAATTAGATAAGATGGTTTATGCAGATTGGACAAAAATCAATAGACATACATGTGGTACAATTTGTTTGCTTCTTTCAAAATATCATAAATATCCCTTTATGAACAAAATTGTTGAACTCAAAATTTGAATTTGACTTCAACGCCAACAGGAATAAACCACGTCCTTATCCACGTATTGTTAACTTGCATACTTGGAAGATTCTTTAGACTATGGATGGCAAAAGGGTGGTCCGGCATGTGAAAGCCGACCCGTTATGGGTCCGTGGATCATAATATTTTAGCATAAATTATTTTTTTCTACCTTTTTGACGAGCCAAGCCGGGCCCATCTTCGCATTGCCATCGCTACTTTAGACTACCAAAGGTTGATCCCACAGGATGGTGTAACAACTGTAAGTACTCCAACGATCAAATTAGGCATCGAAATTTAATGTGATAAAATGGACAAAGAGTTGACTATACTATATGTAATGTGTATAATTCATGTATCAAAGATTACCTTCAAATTAATGAGAAATAGGATATTTATAGATAACTGGACAATGGTATTTATGTTATTTTCCAGGCGTTTTTATAATTTAATTCGAGAATATTATCATATTTAAATTCTCGATGTCCTCAATTTATGTGTAAGCAGGAATGTTTTGTTACGCACGCAAAGATATAGCACGCTAAAATTAGTGTGGGATTATCAGAACTGGCACTATGAAGCTTCGTCCAGATCCGAGGCTAGGATGAGCCTGCTTTAGATTCTATTACTCAAATCTCAATTTATCTCAAATGTTGTGCTTCTTCATTCCTTTCTCAGGTGAGGCTGCTTCATCATTTTTTAGCACTATGAAGCTTCATCCAGATCTAAGGTTACCAAGATTCTACTCCTCAAAGCTCAATTTATCACAAGTGTTTTTGCTTTGTCTTTCCTTTCTCAGGTGAGGCTGCAAACTTCATTTTATCAATCGAGGTTTAATGTAGCCGAAGTAAAGCTTTGGTTTGTAACTCGCGCAGGCACTCGACTGATTCGCATAGTAGGCCCTTAATTTCACGTCAGTTGTACTCTTGCCCTTACGAATCCATGTAGGATGTATGTATTTTCAAATATTACAAAAACATCAATGAGTGAAAAGCGCTGGAGGAGAAATTTACATAAAAGAGCACTAAAACAACTCTCTTTGAAGTAAAAACTTTTTCACTTCCAGTATTAACCAGCTACCACCACCAACGATTATATCACTTCTTTTAATCAATTAGTTGATTTGTTGAATTTAGATAAAACCTTCAAAGACGAGGATAAAAATTTGTTATTGATGGGTTTTCTTTCCGATGAATATGAACATCTAACCACCACTTTGATTTATGGGGAATGCAAAATAAAAATTTTATGATGTATGCACTACACTATACAACACTGAAATTATAAATAAAGGTAAACCATTTCACATAGATGCAACAACATAGGCTTACATAGTAAGGGATCGTTCTGAAAGTAAAGAACTAGGGAAAATGAACAATTCTCTTGGTAAAGTAAAACCTGCTAAAGATAAATGTGTCTTTTATCATGGGAAAGACTATTGGAAGAAAGATTGTCCCAAATTGTAAAAGAAAGAAAAGGACAAGGCTACTTCTAATGCTTGTCTAGCTAAGTGTGGAAATAATGAGTCAAAATTTGTACTGGTTGGTCTACCTTCAAAATTCCACTCTAATGAATAGATATTAGATTCGGGATGCAATTATCACATGTGTTCCAACAAAGAATAGTTCTTAAACTTTGAAGAACTAAATAACGAAGTTGTTTACATAGGAAATGACATCATATGTAAAATACCTTGGATATGTTCAATCAGTTTGAAGAATGAAGATGTTACAACCATATTTGATAGATGTTTGGTGTGTACCAAATTTGAAGAATGATCTTATATTATTAAGTGCCTTAGAATCTAAAATGCTTTAGTGTGACCACACGAAATGGAGTTCTGGAGGTTTTATCAGGGCACTTGTAGTGATGAAAGACATAAGAAAGAACAACTTGTACTATTTCAAAGTATTACAGTTATTGGATCAACAACTATAGTCTCTGAAGAATATGCATGCCATGATATCACCAAGTTATGCCATATGAGATTGGGACATGTAGGTGAGAAAGCTTTGCAGGGATTGGTAAAACATGGCTTATTGTTCAAGAGTCTGACAATGGTTCTCCAGTGGTAGAAGAAGACATTGATGATGAGGAAATTTCGACCTAGAATCTCATCAGTACTAAGAACCAGTCGGATTTATTAGGCCAAGAAGAGTGATACAAAAATGTGCTCGATTTATTGATATGGTGGCTTATGCACTTCCAACTTTAGATGACGTTCCTTCTACTTACAAAAAATAGTTAGAAGTTCAGAAAATTAGAAAAAGGAACCAATGGGTAAAGAAATACAGCCTCTTTATAAAAATGAGACTTGTGGGTAGCTTAATTACCCAAGGGAAAGAACACAATTGGAACTAAATGGGTATATGTGAAGAAATGTAGATTTCGTGATAAAAGTATGATTCGATTCAAGGCAAGGTTGGTAGTTAAGGGTTATGCTAAAAAAACAAGTATTGATTACAACAATAAATTCTCTCAAGTTGTGAAGAATATTCTATTAGAATTTTATTGGACTTGGTAGAACAATTTGATACGGAACTAGTTAAGTTAAACTTGATGTGAAGTCTGGGATTTTACATGGTGATTTGGAAGATGAAATTTATATGACTCGAGCTAGAGAATTTCAAAGTTGTTGGAAAGAAATTTAGGTTCGTAAATTAAAGAAATCATTATATGCATTGAAGCAATCACCGAGGCACTCGCATAAACAATTTGACTAATTTATGATAAAGCAAAAGTATACAAGAAGTAAATTTGAACATTGTGTGTAATTTTGCAGGCTACAAAATGGATCGTTCATTTATTTACTCTTGTACGTGGATGATTTATTGACAGCTTTGAATAGTACACAAGAAATTCAATTATTGAAGGCTCTGTTGAGTAAAGAGTTTGAAATGAAAGATCTAATTTAAGCCAAGAAGATTCTTGACATGGAGATTTGCCGAGACATATAAGATAGGCAAGGTTTGTATGACTCAGAAGCAATTCTTGAAGAAAATATTACCAACGTTTTGGCATGAGCATCAAAACATGCCAGTACACTGCTTGCTCCTTATTTCAAGCTCAGTGAATCGTTGTCTCCTAGAACGAATGCGGATGTGAGTACATGTTGCAAGTTCACATTCAAATGCAATGAGTAGCATGATGTATACAATGGTGTGTACAAGTCTGACATTTCACAAGTTGTTAGCATGATGAGCACGTATATGCACGTAAATGACATTGACAAGCTATGAAATGGATTCTACAGTATATTCTAAACACCGTAGATGTTGGTTTAGTTTTTTAGCGGGATGATACACTTGGTCAGCTCATGATTGGTTATTTTAACTCTAATTATGATGGTGATTTGGATAAACGTCAATCAATTACTAGATATGTGTTTACTCTTGTGGGTGCTGTAATCAGTTGGAAGTCTACCTTACAGTATGTAGTTCCTTTGTCTACTACAAAAGCAGAGTACATGGCAGTTACAAATGGTGTTAAAGAGGCAATTTGGCTTTTAATGGGTTGATGGAAAACTTGAGAGTTGCACAAGATCACATCAGTTTGTATTGTGAGTCAGAGTGTAATTCATTTGGCAAAGAACCAAGTTTCCCATGCACGAACAAAGCACATCGACGTTCATTATTACTTTGTGCATTAAATTATCGAAGAATGAAAGACAATGCTTCAGAAGATGAGGACCGATAAGAATCCTACAGATATGATGACTAAGGTGTTAACAACAGTCAAGTTCAAAAATTGCTTGGTCTTGATCAACATCTTGCAAATTTGAAAGCAATTTTTGAACACTTCCAAATGGTAGCACATATTGGCTCATTTGTAGGTACTACATAATTAACTTCGTTTGTCAGAGGATATGCAAGATCAAATGAGTTGCATGGGATCGGTTAACTCGCCAAGGTGGAGATAGTCTTGAATTCCACATCAAAAGTTTAGTAAAGAGGGGCATCTTATGTCAACTATAAAAAGAGACACTCCCCATTTGTATTAGATACAATTAAGAGAAGCGGTAGTGGAGCTCTTTAGTAAACAAAGAGTACATTATCATATTGTTTTCTTGTCTAGTTGATATTGTTTAGAAAGGTCTTGACTCCAATATCTCCTAGTTATGGGTATTTACTATTGACATAAAATTTGTAATATTCACATTTTGAAGTTAGTGAAGTGATTTCGTAGTGCCAAGGACTAGGTAAGTTTGACCATACCTCGTAAATTCTCGGGTTCTTTTTTCTTCCTTTTTTTTTTGTTGCATTTAATATATTGCTTTATTATCATTCCTAGTAACATTATTTGGTGTAGGTTTTTTCCCAACACATAAATCATTTTGTAATGGACAAACATGTTAGCTTATTTTATATAATAAGATAATGGAATATTTTCATTCAAATTTTCTTGAAATCATATTATTTATTATTTATCTATAATTGGTAGACGTACTTATAAATTGATTTTCTACAACATGAAGAATGCACCAATCAAGAATATTTGACTAATAAATTCTTTGGCCCCATCTATTATGCCATTATTGACGTAGAAAAGCAATTTATAAGTAGACCGTATCCATGCCAACACATGACTAACCCTTAAAATTGGTTGATAATTACGTAGTGTCCAAATGGATATAAGTCCACAAAATACGCCTGTGAAATAAAATTAGGGTTGTTACAATCTTTCAATAAGTAAGAAGTAACTAGTGTCCATGATGAGCATATGTTTAGCTTGAAAACGTTACAGAACCAGTCTGCTAATAAAAAGTGCTCCCTAAGTCGCCTTATTTAAAACAAAAGTCTCTTTGAAGATTCTCAAATAGTATGTAGAAAGGAAACATTGTCTTAAACTAGAAAATAAGAGAAATTTTATTAATACATTTTACACTTTTGGTATTTTCATTTTAAATAAAGGGTTAATAACACTCACAGTTTTTATCCTTTCGAGTTTTGCAATAATATCATACTTATTTAATTTTATTCGCAGATATCATCCATATCATTTTATTTATTTGCAAAGATGGTCCTCAAATGATTATTTTTGACAATTTTACCTCTGACATAAATAAAATAAATTGAAAATAAAATGAAAAAAATTGTATTTGAAGTTCTCATCCTTTTTAAAAGTATAAATAAATTATAAACATTTTATTTTTAAAAAAAGAAACTAAAAAAGGTATTCTCTCCACCCCCACCCGGACCCGGAGGAATTTCTACCTCCCCCCCTACCTAGGGAAAAATCTTCTCCAATTTCTGTCGGGGAGGAAATCTCTCTTGGTTGCTCTGGGGTGGGCTGGGGAAGATGATCATTTTATTTTTGTTTTTGTTTTTATTTTTTTACTTTTTTACTTTTTCTTTTTTCAATTATTTTAAATAATAAAATGTGAATAGATTATTTTGTCTTTGCTAAATTGGTCAAATTTAGGTAACGCATTTTGTTGATGTTGGAAAATGACGTGGCACTTTTCAAGCTAACTTAATGTTGAGAATTCAAGTCAGACGTGGCCGAACTAAACTAGATACGAGAAATTGTAATAGAAGATGTGTTCGAAAGCTCTTTTCGAGTGTGATGTATATTTTCAGCATTCAATGTCTGTTAGTTGGGACCTTTAAGTCCTCTATTTATAGGGAATTTTTTATAATCCTTCGCATTTAATACCAAGCTAGGTATTAAATGCTTACAAGACATTCTCTTTTTTGGTTATTGAATGTGATGTGACAGTTAAATCAATTGTGACAGACAGGCCTAACACTTGACATACGTGATCCTATGTTGACACATTGGTAACTGTAGATGACTATGGTACGACTTGAGCTGTATATGTAGGACCTCATGTACGAAGGCGTCCTATTCTCTGGGGGTGGCTGAGATATCTAGGTAGGACCTGAGGTATTGAGGTAGGACCTCCTAGACGAAGATGTCCCTTTTCGTGGAGGTTAGGTAGGATCTTCCTCTTAAGAAGTGGGTTATTAGGTGATCGTGATAGGTCAGGTTGGATGCGAACAATTACCATTCAAAGGCCTGCTCTTGACTTTGGTCAGGGTGGCCTTTTGTAACGACCACGGGTTTTTCCTACAACCTTTCGCCTAGGGGCTATTCTGTGCGCCATTAATTTACGTATTGTTCACTGGAGGTTGGGCTCGGCTCCAAACTAAATTTCTTTCACATCTCCAACGATTTGAATCCTTGACCTCCTTCCCCCCCTAGCGATTCGAACCCTTGCCTAATTGGTACTAGCATTCCACTTAAAGTCTCCCTTCAGAGGGAGGTTAATGGTTCGAACCGCTGGAGACGCGAAAGAAATCTAGTTCCTCCAATGGACAATACGTAAGTTAATGGCACACGGAATAGCCCCTAGGCAAAAGGTCGTAGGGGAAAGTCCGTGGTCGTTAAAAAAAAAACGTGCGTTTTTTGAAAAATACTTGTTGAAGGCCTCCGTGAACATCTTCCAAGTGAAGGGTCTAGTATCCTTCTCATGTTGGCGCTGAACTATCAACCACCAATCATAAGCATCTCCTTGAAGCATGTAAGCAGCAAAAGTGACTTTCTCTTGTTCCATGCAGCTCAAAACTGAAAAGGCCTTCTGAATTTCGGTTAACCATTTTTCAGCTTCTAGAGGGTCAGTGGTGCCAACAAATGATGGTGGGGATAACTTCTTAAACTGTGATATATTTCCTTGTTCTTGTGTTTGGTCATTCATCCTAGATCAGTTGATTTGTCCAAATGCAGCCAATGCTTGTATGAACGTTTCCATTGTCATTGGGGTCCCTGTGTTATTGTCTGACCCCTCTGGATGAGCTTCAGATGTTTCTTCGTGAGCTTGAGAACGAGTAGCGGGGGCCATACTGGAATACAAATACTTATTTATTTATTATTATTGTTGTTGTTTTGAATAGAATTTCATTAATAATATATCGCAACTACAACATGTATGCAACAATAACCATTTGCAATTTAAGATATAGAACTCAACCTTACCAGATGATTGCGAGAGAACTGCTTGGCAGCGTGACTCAGCATTATAGTTTTAAAAAAAAATCTCAAGTCTACAGAATCGATTTTAAAACTCTTAACTTTGATACCAATAATGTAACACCTCAAGTCTAGAAACTCTAGACTTAGAAGTGCTAGCATTTAATTAGCACTAAATAAAAATCATAAATGCAGAAATTGGTTAAAGTTTGTTATTATTATATTTTGAGAACATATATATTTTCAATAATATTAATTAAAAACAATAATTTGCATAATAAATTTTATGCCCAAATTCTTTATTGAATGAATACAATAATTACGAAAAACTTCATAGTTTGGCTAATTTAAAATGAGTAAAAAAACAGTATTTTAATAATACTAATCGGCCTAAGGCATCTTATTTCTGAAATAATAACAAAAATAAAACTTTGATTTAAACAATACTGAGTCTGTCTCGAATCATCTAACTCTCATCATCTGAAAAGTGGAGAATATTGGATAAGCTAACGCCCAGTAAGCAAACCTCATGCACTTGATAATATATGCTTATGATATGCATTGACTTAAATTAGTTTTTCAAAATATGTATCCCGTCTTCTTTTATCATTTATAAAAAATTTAATATTGTAAGCTCACTTTTGTGCATCGCCTATCCAATCAGGATGCAGTGAGCCATTATTATTTGAAACTTGTTACATCTACCAGTAGTACCGCAAAGCAGTTAAATATTAAACATTAAACATTATCATTCGTCGGTTGCGCTGGTCCCCCACGACCCATTTCTTACTCACACATTTCATGGCATAGGCATACACCATTTCTTTTATAAAATTGGGATACATAATTTTCTTGAGTAAAATATACTTTTCAACATTATCATTTAAAACTATGCTTCATGCATGCTTGTGGATGCATTAACATGAATATACATACAAGAATATATCACGTGAAACATTAATGGCATATAAAACTATATAAAAGTATATCATATTCACATAATAGCTATTTATGTAACACATTTAGACATTTAATATTGCATACTACAAATAAATTCTAAGAGAGGTTTACTTACTCGAATACGTAGTAATTTACTTTTGAAAAAGCAAGTGGAGCTGTGCTTGGCCACCCACGAAATCAACGTGCCAAAAGTCCTAAGTCATTTCTATTGATTAAAAGAAAATCTATATATCATTTATTTTTATTGTTATAACAGTCCGACTATATAATGTCTTATCGTGAGTACCACTTTAACAATATAAATTAAATGACAGCCATAGAAATAATAGTCAAGAGACCACATTTGTACTATTTATATAAAGTTGACAATAATTAAAAGATGCAAAAACATCCCCATAATTATATGTGATGTACAAGACATATACCAATCTGACTTTGGCATGCTTGGCTAATCTTATAAGTTTACTGCTAAGCAACATTTAAAATCTTTAATAATGACAAAAAATTATATTTATGCCACAAAATTCTTATAACCTGCTTAACATAAGTTATATTTTATCTAAATAATATTATTGACAAATAAAATATAAGTATTTACACATATTAACAGTATTATTTTAAACTAAAAGTTTATACAATCTATTAAAAGAGTGCTAGTCTTAAATAATTAAATTTTTTTCGATATATAAGTACATATACGTATATAAAGAAAATATTATTTATCAACTATTCTTTTATCGATAAAATATCACAGCAATATGTAATTACTCATATGAAAAAAAAATAGATACACCAAAATGGCCAAATGAACAAGGCCATAAATTAACAATAGGAATTTAGCCTGTGAAACACTAATGTGATATGCAGCCGTGTTCATATTCAACATATGAATAATTAATGGGTTCTAAATAAATAAAAGGGACAATATCATGAAATTGGTACACATAGTACATAGATATATACAAAATACACATATACATACAATATAAATATATATGCATACATAGGGGCATGCATGTGAGAAACCCACCATTATTTTTAAGATTCAAAGTGATGTATTGGACTTGTGATGGCGTGAATTTCAAATTCAACTCTACCAATGGTGGCAAAATAATAGAAAAATTATAATACCTTATGATGAAGTGCAAGAACCGTATTCGAGAGAGTGAAGAAGACGTTGAGAGTTTTGAGATTGTGATGAAGGCCTAACTTAACTAGCAAGAAAGTTTATAAAATAGGCAAATTGTTGACTTCTAATATAATGGCGTTTATTTAGGTATAATTTGTGCTAATTAAGTAATGAGGTCCCTTATTTATCTATATTTACCTATTTAATTCTTAAATTAGTTCAATTAGCTTATTAGTTTCCAACTATTAAAAATATTACTTTACATAATATATACTTAATAAGAATAGAAAATTTTCTAATTTGATAACTAAGTTCAAACCAATGATATAAGCACATGATAACATAAAGATATTATATAATTTAACCTAACATTAATAAGATTATAAGCATGTTATTATTAAATTAAGAGGCACGCTGATTGTCTAGGGCGTCCACGGTACATTCCATTGCAAAACAATAGTTAGTTACAAAACGTAAATTCATTAATTAAGAATTAATTGTAATATTAATACGAGTATCATAATAACCAATAATAATCATGTCAATGGATACGTGGCGTTACAATTCCTTACCCCCTAAAATAAATTTCGTCATCGAAATTAAAACTTACCAAATAGGTGGGGGTACTTCGCGCGCACCTCATCTTCGCGCTCTCATGTCGCCTCTTCCATAGCGTGGTTCCTCCAAAGTACTTTGACTAGCGTTATCATCTTCCTTCCAAGTTCTTTATCTACTCTCTCTCTAAAATCTTTACTGGCATCTCTTCGTAAGTAAGATCTTTGCAGAGATCCAACGACTCATAGCTTAGGATGTGAGATATGTCTGAGATATATTTTCTCAGCATAGAAACATGAAATATGGTGTGCACCCCTGACAATACAGGTGGTAATGCGATTCGATAAGCCAACTCACCTACCATTTCCAAAATTTCAAAGGGTCTTACAAAACGAGGACTTAGCTTCTCTTTCATCCCAAATCTCATTACACCCTTCATAGGTGCCACCCTAAAAAAGACCATGTCACCGGTAACAAATTCTAAAGGCTTTCTATTTTTGTTTGCATAGCTTTTTTGTCTACTTTGATCTGTCTTCATCCGTTTTTGAATCTTCTCAACAACCTCAGCTATTTGTTGAATAATCTCTAGGCTCAATAACGTTCTATCTCCAACCACGTCCCAATGGACAGGTGATTGACATTTTCTTCCATATAATGCCTCATAAGGTGCTATACAAATGGTAGATTGGAAACTGTTATTGTAGGCAATCTCAACTCATGGAAGATACTCATCCCAAGTGCCTTGAAAGTCAATAATACAAGCTCGCAACATGTCTTCAAGAATTTGAATTGTTCTTTCCAACTGTACATCTGTTTATGGGTGAAAATCCGTACTAAACCTTAATTGTGTGCCCATAGCCCTATGTAGGCTCTTCCAAAAAAAAAGAAGTGAACTTATGGTCACAGTCAGATACAATGGAAAATGGGACTCCATGCAGTCTGACTATCTCTACCATATATAGTTCAGTGGTACCAGCAATCCACTTAAGTTCCTCTTAAGGAGGAGGTCAATGTTTGAATCACTGGAGACGTGAAAGAAATCCAGTCTGAGCCCAACCTCCAGTAGATAGTACGTAAGTTAATAGCGCATGGAATAGTGCCTTAAGCGATAGGCCTGTAGGAGAAAGTCTGTGGTTGTTACTCCTTTAGTTTGTGTTATTGCTCTGATCCATTCTGGACTGTTTCAAAAATTCCCACGTGGCCAATATGACATTATTGGTAGGACGGTATAAATGATTTCATGGTTCTGATACGCCCTTCCTTTTGTTGACAAGTGGCATAGCCTTAATGAGATGCCAACTTTTTGCGTACCTGGAGGGCATGATTTTTTGAGAGGCCATTATTGTACTACAGCAGCAGCATCAATGCGGCATTGATTGTTGCCCTTTGGCAGTACTAGATCTAGGCCTTTGATTCAATAGTTTTTGATATCGAGTCCCAAATTGCACTGTCTCTTTGCCTTACTTCCTTATAAATAGAGGGGTCTCACTTGGGTTTATACTTTCTTCCAAAATTTTAAATTGTTTCTCTGAAACCAGTAGATTCAGAGAGAGTTCATTCCTTACCAAGCTGCTGTTGAAGAGAGGTCATTCATTGCATTCTAATCCTAGATAGTTATTCTTTTTTACATTATTCACCTTCTTTTTATCTTTTTTCTTCTCTGGTAAGGATGAGACAGAGCACTGATAGTGAGAGTGAGAATGAGAATGAGGTCCTATCATGAAGGAGAGTTCGAGAGGATGAAAACAGTCTGAGTAGGGATGTTGATGGAGTAGATTCAGAGGAAGTGCTTAGTCTGACTCTGCTGACAGTAGTTCTCTTGCTAAGTCAGTCGTCTCCACATAATGAAAGTAGTTGAGAGATAGAGTCGGAGGTTCTAGCCAGAGGGAAATGGAGGTGGAGTCCAGTTATAGAAGTGCTCCGATCTGGAAGTTTAGGTTTTTCCCTTCTAAGGTCGGACCAAAACAACTTAGAGATGGCGTAGGACTTATAGGATCCTGGATAGTGTAGAGCTCTTCATTCCTGGCTCTGATGATCGAGCAAATGATCATTCTCCTAGTTGTGTGGCTTTGAACCAGGCTGTGCTAGTTGCCGGACTTCACCTTCCCTTCCATAGGATTATTAGAAAGTTCTTGAAAGAATGGAGAATAGCTCCGACCCAATTATGCCTTAATAGGTGGAAGACCATGGTTGGGTTCCTCGATTACGTGGACCACTCGACTTCTCCCATCCTTTAATTCGAGAATTCAATAGCTTGTACTCCTTTAAGTCAGACGGAAAGAGCTTGGGTTGGTGGTATACATCGGTGAAGGCCAGAACGGGTGGTAGCGTGATTACCCAGCCCCCGGTCTCAATAAAGAATTGGAAGAAGAACTGGTTCTTCGTCTAAGGTGAATAATAATTCTTTGAGAATGACAACATGCCAAATGTGTTTGTTCAAGTTCATTATCACGAACTAAGTGAGCCCAATTGCCTCGTGCGTTTAGATCAATTTAGCTTGTTATTTACTCACCATTTCTATGTTTTGTTTATAGGGTATAACTCATATAACCCAACTGAGGAGTCTTTTGAGAGAGCTCAGAAGGCACGTACTTTAGATGAGGATTCTAGATGTTGCAGCATTTTGATAACATATGAGAAATTGATCACAGCTCGATTTTCTCCTGCTAGTTCTGACATCTATCATCGGACCTCTTGTAAGTTGACTTATACTTTCGAGTTTATTGTCTTTTTAATCTTGTTGTAATAATAAGTTCTGACCTTGGCACGTTTGTAGGTCATTCCAAAGAAGAGATAAGGGCATTTCTGCACTCTTGAGAAAGTTTGATCAGGCCGGCAAAGGCAAGAGAAAGGCCTCGGAGGATGGTCAAGGCTACACAGTTCGTTGTAAGCCGACTTCAATGCCAATCGCCAAGTCTCTTTCAGTTCAGATTGTTAAAGAGATGACCTCTCAAGTAGGTCGTCAATGCCTGTCTTCAACTCTTCCCTCTCGAGCTTTGTTGTCATCATCTCAGATTCTCGTCTTGTACTTGGGTTAGACTCCGAACAAGGACGATAAATACCTAAAGCTCCGTAGAGCTCTTCCTAAGCCAATTCAGGACTTTTTTCGCTCGAACTCCTCCACCAGAGACATCATCCCTGGGTTTTCTCCTACTGCATCCATGTAGATCATGGCTAATTGCTAGACCCCAGCTCAATAGAAGTATTTGCACATTATAGAGGCAGTGGAAACAGCCCTAGCTACTTCGGTGAACTATATCAAGGAAGAAATTCAGTTTGCCTCTGCCACGGAGAAGATGGTCAACACCTTGGCAAACTTTTAGAAGATGAAGATGAGGAGATGAGGATTCGTTCTAAGGTTGAGATGGAGCTGAAAAATATAGGAGAGGAGCTCCTGGTAAGGAATTCTGAGTTCCAAGCAATGGCGTAACAATTAGAAGAGGAGATGAGGAAGAAGGCCTAGCTGAAGTCTTCCTTGGAGATGAGCGAAGCTGAGCTCACTCAGAGCTGCTCTGGAGAGGTCAGTGGACAATGAGGAGGCTGTATCTAAGTTTAAGTCTTTGGATGCGTACTTGGCCGACTAAGAGATGGTCTACTTCTTCACTATGGATGAGCTGAACGACACTATTGCACATAAGCGTTTGGACTAAGACGTCTAGTTTTTTAAGGACGAGTTGGACGAGCTCAAGAAAAACTTCAAGTTCAATCCTTCTTCTTCTGGAGAGGAAGATCAGCCTAAAGGATAGGACTTAGCTTTGCCCATCTTAGCTTAGATGTTCATGTAATCTTTTGTCATTTCAAAACTTTCCTTCGTACTGTAATGAAGTACTTCATTAATGGAATTTTTCTTTTGATAGCTTTGTCTTTTATTTTTCGATCTATTTGAATGATTTGTTTGACCTCAGAGTATAACTGACCTCAATCTGACTCTAGACTTCGGAGGTTTGATCTCTAACTTCTGACCCAACTTCTTGATGATCTTACTTTCTCAAAGTTCCAAGATCGATCAAATAGCCTAGCTGTTCCTTGAGGGTGTGCACATCGGACTTGTTTTATAATTTTGGTCGACTTCAAGGTGAGCTCTTTACTTTAGGCAGAGGCACTTTTTGAGTTTTCATGGTTAAGTCGGCGACCTTCTTAGGCTTACATCGACACCGCAGCACTTACGTTGTTCGAAGTGGGGCCTGAGCTGTGTGGGATCTTTGTGTCCAGAACTTTGTGACCTTGGTCACACTGTTCAGATGTTGTCTTTTTGGTGATGTCAACAGTTGTGACACGCCTGTTGTCGGCATGGTCCGAGATGAGTGGGACTTTTGTGTCCAGAGATTTGTGACCTTGGTCGCATCCTCAGTTCGGACATTGGCTTTTTGAGCTGATGTCGGTAGCGCAGCACTTATGCTGTCTGACATAGGTCCGATCTAGAAGGTTGTTTTTTAATTGAATATATTTCTTCATTTCAAAAAGGGAAAATTTTCACAATGTGGAAGTCGTGGCTTGTTTAACAAAAGAAGCTAGTGCACGTAGGTTGATGTCGAAATTTTTTATTGATGGTACATCTTCAGATGTTCGACGTTCCATGAGTGCGGGAGCGGGAAGCCCTCCATGTTCTTGAGCTCGTAAACCCCATTCTTCAATACTAGTAATTTTTTAAAGACCTTCCCAATTCGGAGAAAATGTTCCATCTTTGTTCTGTTGTGGTAATTTTGTAAGGACCTTCCCAATTCTGAGCTCTACTGGGATGACAGCTTCTACTTCAAAGGCTAGTAAGAAATGTGTCTCTCCCATGCTAGAGTGGCAAGTTTTGCGATTAGACTAAAGTACATTCGGAAGTTCCTTTACCTAGGCACCCTTGAGTTCGTCCAATCACCTCTTCAAGATGTGTTTGATGATTTTGTTGATGGCTTCAACTTGTCCATAGGCTTGGAGATGATTTGGAGTGGAGAAGTGGTTTT
Source organism: Forsythia suspensa (assembly GCA_023638005.1). Taxonomy (NCBI): domain Eukaryota; kingdom Viridiplantae; phylum Streptophyta; class Magnoliopsida; order Lamiales; family Oleaceae; genus Forsythia; species Forsythia suspensa. The sequence goes on from CM042663.1 coordinate 22,625,476, forward strand.
TGATTTTCTGTTCTTCAAAGAATGACCTCAACCCGACGTTGTCAAATTGCTTGCTATTATCTGTAATGATTGAGTAAAGAATTCTAAATCAGCATACGATCGATTTCTAGATGAAGTTGATGGTCTTCTGTTATGTTATCTTGGCCAGTGGTTCTGCTTCCACCCATTTGGTGAAGTAGTTAACAGTGACTATGGTGAATTTGGTCTCGCCTTTTCTCGTGGGCATTGGATCGATTAGATCAATCCCCAATTTTTAAAAAGGCCATGGACTGAGGACCAAGGTAAGCTCTTGTGGAAGAGATATGATGATGGGAGAAAACCTCTGGCACTTGTCGCATTTTTGGACAAACTCGATGGAGTCTTTTTTAGTGATGGCTAGAAGTATCCCTATCTCAAGATTTTTTTTGCTAGCGATTGTCCATCACGCACCTTACCATCCTTCAAAAATTGGACAATTTCTTCTATCCAGTTGGGGTTAGATTCTACAGTGGTGAGCATGGGCTCAAGTTGGGTGCTCTCTGCATTGCTGATTATTTCGATCCGGATGCTCTCTAGTTTTTCTATTCTTTCATTGGTAGTGAGTCGAGCCAAGGCATCAGCGTGGCTATTTTGTGTCCTTGGGATTTGCTTTTTCTTAGCCTTCAGCTCAGCTAGGTATGGTTTCAGCTGATCTAGTTCATCTGGGACATTCTGCACACTTGATGTTGCCATTGATAAAGCTTTTTCCTTCTTCAGTTCTTTCTCTATGTGTTGCACAGCTAGGAATTATAAAGAATTACCTATACCGTTGAAGACACTCACCGAACTTTGAGAGGTAGCTTCCTTCGAAGGGCTAGGGCGTCTATTTTCTCCTGCCTTACTACTGGCAGTTCTTTTTCATCAAATTCTAACTGTCATTTTGCTCGACAATCTTTAGATCAGTTTCAGGCTGGCGACTTCTTCTGAGTCTAAGATGCATCAAGATGTGGCTTGATTATCTTCAAGTCGTTCGATAACATGAGTTAGATACTCTAACTTTTGTAGGACTACTTTTCTTTTGGGGGCACGGGCTAGAGCTGAGGTTTCTCCGAGATGTTTTCGTCGAAGGCCTATAGGGAGATCAATATGTTGACTCACCGTTCTTCCATGGCTGCGAGTCTTTGAGTCGTGGTTACGACTCATGTTGAAGGTATTTTAGAGATGAAATGTTTAAGTGTAAGGGGAGAGATTTACTTTGTGAAGATCAAATGTTCATCTTTTTAGTGAGTTTCTAGAATATAGAGAGCCTTTTTTGGGCGAGGCCCTCCATCTAGCACCAAACTTTTGACGTTAAAAAATGACGTGGGACTTCTCACGCTAACTTAATGTTAAGAATCCAGGTCGTACGTGGTCTAATTAAACTACATACGGGAATTGTAATATAAGATGTGTTTGAAAGCTTTTTTCGAATGTATTATCAGCATTCAACGTCCGTGTGTTCGGACCTTTAAGTCATCTATTTATAGAGAATTTTATATAATCCTTTGTATTTAATGCCAAACTAGGCATTAAATGCTTACAAGACATTTTCTTTTTAGGATATTAAATGTTATGTGACATTTATTTTAATTGTGACTGACAGGCGGTTGGCCTTACACTTGACAGATGTGATCATCTGGTAACACCTTGGTAACTGTAGATGACTGTGGTATGACTTGAGGTGTATAGGTAAGACCTCTTGTGCGAAGGCGTCCTACTCTGCAGGGGTGACGTGAGATATCGAGGTAGGACTTGAGGTATTCAGGTAGGACTGGATAAAAGTGTCTCTTTTCATAGAGGTTAGGTAGGACCTCCTTCTTGAGGAGTGGGTTCTTAGGTGATCGTGACAAGTCAGGTCAGATGCCAACAAGCTTGATTTTTTGTCAATTAACGGACCTTTGAACGAACTCTGACTAGACTCCAAAGGTCCTTTTGGTGAACATAATTATCAGGTTTGGGACTTGATGACACATTTTTTAATATTTTAAGTGAGAATCTTAAAAAATAATAAAAGGTTTAGAATTTATTTATACTTTTGAAAAAGGAACCCAATTGCAAATTTTTCATTATATTTTCTTTTTTCTGTTATTTTAATTTATTTAAGTTTGGAGTAAAATTGTCAAAAAAATCATTTGTACGAACAAATGAAAAGATTGAGACGATATCTGCGAATAAAATTGAATGGGAATGATATTGTTACAAAACTGAAAGAATAGGAACTATGAATGTAATTAACCCTTAAATATATGGTTCATTTGATTGGGCACTTCTTCAAATTTATGCAATAACAATCCATACCTTCGAGCTAGACACCCTGATGATAGATGACTTTTAGATAACTCTAATTATTAACCAACTAAAGTACATGCATGTTCGAATCAATGACCATGAGGAATTCGACTGCTTTATCATTGAACAACCTGCACGGCCAATGGACCATGCCCCAACAAGTGTCGATCAAACTTGGTAAACGATCGAGCTCAACCATAGGCAATTGAGCTCGACTGCCTACCTCCCTAACAGATGACATCACCAGCCGCTTATCGGGTTCAATCAAGGGCTGGTCGAGCTCAACCGTCCTAACCCATTCTCTTGCTTTCTCTCTCACAATGTCTCTTTGCTGATGGATAGCCCACCTAGTTATGTGCATGCCATATTAAGCAAGTCGTTTAAGTTAGCTAGGTCATTGACTTAGTCAATTCATCTCCCATTCAAAATATGCTTAATCGCTACCTTGTAAGCAGGCTAGACCCGTTGTTGACATCAAAATCTAGTTAGACTTCGAAGCCAATGGGAATAATCCACCTCACTGTCCACATAGTATTGACCTGCACACTAAAGCACATGTTAGATTGCCTATGGTGAATTACACAGAGTGGTGCAGTAGCCGTAGGCCCTCCGACAATCAATTCAGGCACTGGAATTTAGGATAAGATGGATATCGCCGGAGGGACATAGAATTGGCAAGAGTTTTAGTATATTCATTTTTTATGTGTTTACATATTTTTTTCTCTAAAAATGGAAGGAAAATCAAGTATTTCTAGATAAAATCAGTTGAGGTATTAGGTTATTTTAAAAACCTTTTCAATCATTTGGTCCAAGAATAATCTTCCATTCCAATTCTCAAGATTCTTCAATTTCACTAATTTTTATGAATTCTGGGGAATGAATTTGACATATAAATAGGAATTTTTTTGTTGTGCACACAAATATATAGTGCATTATAATTAGAATTGAATGTGTCAAAATTCGCATTATGGAGTCTCGTCCAAGTTTGAAGCTAGGATGAGGCTGCGTAGGCTCCATTTCTCATGTCCATAATTATTCCCAAGTATTGGATCCATCTTCTTCTAGACAAGGTTGCCTAACACGCTTTAGCCACTGTGGCAAGAATATAAGCATCTGGTAAGGTATACGATAGGCCTCTAACTTTGTACTAAATGTACCCTTAGTCTTATGTCAATCCACGTAGGATTGTGAAATGTTTGTGTATAACATTAGTCCACCAAGTGTGAGCCGTAAATTTATGTGAGGCGAAGGGTTTCTTGGGGTGAGTTAGCTTATTGCGAAGCTGTAAGTAACATACGATTTCGCTTTCATCTTACCAAATTTTCTTGCTTTTCCATTCTGAACTTTTTGAGAACTTCTTTTTGTTCCGAGGCTTTATGGCTAACAGAAGCCAAAGTTTTGAAAATGAGGTAAACTTAGCTTGTTTTTTTATATATAGCTTTTGTGCCGAGCAGATCCAAAGCTTCATCGTTGAACGTCTTTTGATTTGTAGCTTATATGCCAAATAGATCCGATGCTCAAATTGTTGGCTTCTTTTTCTTTTCGAGGCATATCATGCAAAACGGAGTTAGAAGATTTTTGAATTTGTGGCTTCATTTTAGCATAGCCGAATTTGAAAATTTCATGTGTATATAGAATTGGCTTTTTCCTTCTTTGAAGCAATGTCATTTTCCAGAGCAGAAGCATCATCAGTTCTTTAAATCTAAAGCAACATCATTTTCCAAAGTAGAAGCATCTTCAGTTCCTTAAATCCGAGCCTCATATTTACATAAGTTGAAAGACTTAGAAATGTAGAAATTACTACTATGACACGTGTCATGCTTTAATTTGAGCACACATTAGTAGAAACACGGGTGTTTTCCTTAGCTGTCACACTAATTGGAGTTATGTATCCGAGAGGGCACACTTCTTGATGCAATCATTACAGTCGTATTTTGAAACACACGACCTTTAGGATAATGCATGTGTGAGGAACGTGAATCATCTGGACCACAAGTTTAAAATTTAATCTAGTGCCTTTTTGAATTCTAGAGCCAAATTTAAGTTTTAAATTAATGGTTGAAATTATACTCCCATTTATCCAACAAAAGAAATTTTGATCTCAAAATCTATGGGCGTTAAGATGCATTCAACACTTCAAGAGCTAAGTTTATCTGTTGTTACCATCTGACCTAAAGAGATTCAATGAGATATCGGTTTTAGGTACTATTTTCTCCCTCTCTTAAAATTTATTCATCTTCACTTTTTTCTTCACTTGTAAAAGTAAAAAATGTCACCTCATGTGACCTATGTTCGGAAGTGGACCAAGGGGCTGAAAGTAGTGATAGTGACAGGGTTATGGTCATTGGGTTTCCAATAATTGTTCAACTTGTGCAAGCTATTATACCTTGTGGGATGGTCTTAGTTAGTGAGGGTATAGATGTCGTAGTGGAAGAGAAAATGGTGTTTAGGAGTTGGCCAAACCACTGAGAAGCCATTGGTGGTGAACCTATGTATGAGGAAGCTTCAGTTGAGGGCTTGGTCGGTCCTTAAGATGACAGTGGCAGAGATAAGGCTGAGATAGCAAATGTAGAGAATGCTGAGGCTGGGGTGAAGAAGCTAATGCACGAGTTACATCTAGAATAGCCTTAGTCATAATCGAAGAGATATTATTGGGATTGAAGGCAACTTTTAGGATTCTCTATTTTATAGAATTAATCGTGTCAGGGTCAAACGATAGGGTCGACCATACACCCTCAGGCTACATGGCCTTCAACATGTTACTACTTGGGTTGGGCTTAAGGCTCCCGCTGCACTCATTTGTATGCGAGGCCTTAAGCAGCTTCGAACTGGCTCGTACCCAGCTTCTGCCAAATGTATATACCTGTCTCTTATGGGCTTTCTTGGTATGGAAAATAGCGGAGAATGAGGACGACCTTTCGATTCGGATCTTTCAGGCCATCTACAATCTTAGGAAGTCTCTTGGTACAGCCTACTATGACTGGTATTACATGTTTCCATATACTAGAGAATCACCATTGGTCGCTGAGTTGAGGTCTTTGGTCAAAGGTTGGAAGACTTCATTCTTCTTTACCTGAGGTGATTGGGAATTTCTCTCTGATGACCATCGGCTAGACATAAGGGTATTAGAAATATTGTTTAAAATATATTGTGATTTTTTTCTAAAAAACATTATATAGGTTTTTGCTGGAGATAATTTTTTAAGAAGATAATTTGGTTGGGGTTTGCAAACCACGGTCAACCCGCGGTTTGCATTGGCCGCGGTCCAGCCGCGGAATGCATACCGTGGTTGGACCATGACAAACAGATTTCAGCAGTTTGAGGTACCAAAAGGTACCTCTTCGACCCAAGTGTTGTGTCCCTCGGTTTTTGGTGTCTTTACACTATAAAAACAAGTTGAATTTGATGAGAAGAAACACAAGAGATCATCCCCTAACAACATCAAAGTGTTTAACATCAAATTCATTAAGAAAAAATCTCATATTTCTTACCATTCTTAGTTCTTTTTTTCTTGATTTCATTGGTGCTAGTGCAATCTGATTTTGAGGCTTGAAATCCGCTAAAACTATTTGAGTAAAGACCCTTAGCATCTCATTCTTTAAAGAGAGTGTTCATATATCATTTTTAGGACAGCGTTCTACGCGATTCAAGTCCCGTTGTGTTTAATTCTTTTCTTCAAGGTATTTTTCAAACATTCTAAAAAAGATATGCATGGCATCCGAGAATGAAACCACCATGGCTACAATCAAATTGATGAATCAAGATTTGGTAAGGCTCGACCGGTTTGATGGAACAAACTTCACTCGTTGGCAAGACAAGTTGAAGTTTCTTTTCACTGCTTTAAAAATCTTCTATGTTCTTGATCCAAATTTGGTGGCATTTTCGGATCCTGCAGACATAGATTCAGATGTAATAAAGGCGGAACGGAAAAAGCGACAAGAAGATGAGTTGATATGTAGAGGCCACATTTTAAATGCTATTTCTGATCGTTTATATGATCTATAAATAAACACAACTTCGACAAGAGAAATTTGAGAAGCACTTGAAAATAAATACAAAGCCGAGGAGGAAGGTACCAATAAATTTTTAATTTCAAAATATTTTGACTTCAAATTATTGATAACATACCAATTTTGCAACAAGTGCATGAGTTGCAAGTAATTGTCAACAAGATGAGAGCGGTGAAAATAGAACTTCCTGAATCTTTCCAAGTTGGTGCTATTATTGCTAAATTACCAATGACTTGGAGAGGATATAGGAAGAAGATTCTCCATAATTCTGAAGACTTTTCATTGAAGCAAGTTCAAAACCATCTCCGAATTGAAGAACAGTCAAGGGCACGATATGGTAATGAAAATTCTCATATTGGCACTTCAAAAGCCAATGGCGTAGAGAACACCAACAAATCCAACAAGTGTCGGCATCGAAAACCAAGCAAAACTGATGGCAAAGTGAATTCCATTGACACCGAAGACATTGTTGCTACTGTAAGCAAAATCAATGCTGTCAAAGGAAAAGTTCTAAGATGGTGATATGACACATGTGCTACCGTCCATGTTTTCTATGATAGGTCTCTTTTCAAAACCTATCAAGAGATCGGCGACGGACAACAAATTCAAATGGGGAATGAAGGTTGTTCAAGCGTCGTTGGCAAGGGAAATATTGATTTATATTTCACATCCGGAAAGAAGATAACACTGTCAAATGTATTACATGTTTCGGATATGAATATAAATCTTGTTAGTAGGGATCTCTTGGGAAAACCAGGTGTCAAATCTGTATTTGAGTCGGAAAAACTTGTATTATCCCGTAATGGGATTTTTGTTGGAAAAGGCTATTCTACTGAGAGAATGGTCAAAAATTTTACTATTGACAATAATATCAATAAAATTATAAATTTCTTTTACTTGTTTGTTTCTTCTAAATTATGGCATGATAGATTAAGTCATATATGTTATTCTACTTTAAATAGAATGATAAAAAGTAGCATTAATTCTTGTGAATTAGACAAGCATGATAAATGTGAATTATGTGTTAAATAAAAAATGATTAAGAAACCTTTTAATAGTGTTGATACATCTTCTAGTCTACTTGGATTAATTCATTCGGATATTTATGAATAAATGGCATGTTAACTAGATGAGGTAATAAATATTTTATAACTTTTATAGATGATTTTTCTAGGTTTTGTTATGTTTACTTAATGAAACATAAAGATGAGGCCTTTAACATGTTTAAATTATTCAAAACCGAAGTAGAAAATCAACAAGGAAAAAAGATAAAAATTCTTAGAAGTGATAGAGGTGGAGACTACTTTTCTAATAAATTTAATATCTTTTGTGAAGAACATGATATAATACACCAATATAGTGCTCCTAGAACTCCTGAACAAAATGGCTTGGCAGAAAGAAAGAATAGGACTTTGGTTGAAATGATTAATACTATGTTATTACATGCTAAATTGTCTTATAATTTGTGAGGTGAAGTTTTGCTTGCTGCTTGTCATATTTACAATAAAATTCCTACTAAGAAATTGAAAGTTTCTCCTTATGAATTGTGGAAATGGAGAAAACCAAATATTGGATATTTTAAAGTGTGGAGTTGTCTTGCTTATTACAAGAACACCGATCCTAAAAGGACCAAGTTGGGTCCTAAAGGCATCAAGTGTGTCTTTGTGGGATATGCTTCAAATAGCAAAGCATATAGGTTACTTAACCTAGAATCCAATATTATTGTAGAATCCCGAGACGTTGAGTTCTTTGAAAATTCATTGAGTATGGATAAAGTTTTTCATACTCCAACAGAACCTCAAAACGAGATTCCGGCTTCCAGAGAACCATTAGAAACATCTTTTAAAGATGTTATTGAGTCTAGTGAACCTCGAAAAAGTAAAAGAGCCTGTAAAGAAAATGTATTAGGAGCAAATGAGATAGATTCTCAACGAATTACTCTATGCTTAGTAGAAGCAAACGAGAAAGATGTAGTAAGAACAATTCCATTTGTTCTTCAAGTCGAAAGTGATCCTAAAACATATAAAGAAGCTATAGCTTCTAGATATGGTATTTTTTAGAAAGATGTTATAAATGATGAGATGGACTCTATAATTTCAAACAATACTTGGGAAATTGTCGATTTACCAAAAGGTTCAAAACCTATCGGTTGCAAATGGGTATTTCGAAGAAAATATAATATTGATGGTCTAATCCAAACTTTTAAAGCAAGATTAGTTGCAAAAGGTTATCGACAAAAGGAAGGAATTGATTATTTTGATATGTATGCACCTATAGCTAGAATTACAACTATTAGGATTTTATTTGCTTTAGCTTCTATTCATGATTTATGTGTTCATCAAATGGATGTAAACTGCATTTTTAATTGGAGATTTAGATGAAGAAGTTTACATGGAACAACCGGAAGGTTTTATACTACCCGGTAATGAACATAAAGTATGTAAATTAATTAAATCTTTATATGGTTTAAAACAAGCACCTAAGAAATGTCATGAGAAATTTGATAATGCTATCATATTATTTGGTTTTGTGCACAACACGGTAGATAAATGTTTATATACAAAAACTTGTGATAGATATGTTGTTTTTGTTTGTTTGTATGTAGACGACATGTTGATTATAAGTAATCACATGATTGGTGTTATAGAAACAAAGATGTTTCTATTTTTCACATTCAAAATGAAAGAATTTGGTCAAGTAGATACCATTTTAGGTATCAAAGTGATTAAAGATAGTGGGGGTTATACATTAACACAATCACATTATATTGAAAATGTGATAAACAAGTTCAAACATTTGAACATAAAAGAGGCAAATACACTGTTTGATCCTAGTATCAAACTTGTGAAGAATGATGGAAGGACTATTGCACAGCTTGAATATACAAGTGCAATTGGTAGTATAATGTACGCGGTACAATGTACAAGACCGGACATTGCATTTGCAATAAGTAAACTAAGTAGGTTTACAAGTAACCCAAATGCCAAACATTGGAAAGCTATTGGTATGGTTCTTGGTTATTTAAAGAGAACCAAAAACCTTGGACTCCAGTATTCTAAGTTCTCGGCTATTTTAAAAGAATATACCAATGCTAGTTGGATATCAAATACGAGTGAAAGTAAGTCCACTTCAGGTTGGGTATTTACTCTTGGAGGAGGTGCCGTTTCTTGGAGATCCAAGAAACAAACTTGTATAACACACTCAACTATGGAATCTGAGTTTGTTGCATTAGTAGAAACAGGAAAAGAAGCTGAGTGGCTCGCTCTGGGATCTACTTTATGAACTTCCATTGGTTACGAAGAATGAATCTTCTATCTCAATACTATGTGATAGTCAAGCCACATTAGCTAGAGCATATACTAAAGTTTATAATGGAAATTCTAGACATATGAGTCTTAGACATGATTATGTAAGAAAATTAATTAAAAGTGGAATAATTTCTCTTACATTTGTAAGATCAAGCAAGAATTTAGCTGATCCATTTACAAAGCCACTTACTAAAGAGTTAGTAAGATCAACATCGAGTATGATGGGGTTGAAACTCCTAAATTAAATTCACCAATAACGGCAACCCTTCTTGTAATTACGAAATGAGTAATTCACAAGTTCAAAGGGTAACAACAAGTTATTCGATAAGTGAATGATTAGCAGCACTTAAATAAATTAAATGAACTTTGAAGTGGTGCCGCTTTAAGGAAAGTTTGGAGTTACTTTCTGAAAAGTTCATGAAAACAGTTAGTGCATGGCCTTTAACTCCCTAAGCAAACTCGTGCGGAACAAATTGAATGAGAGTATTCATGTGTGTGACATTGCCAGTATTATCACAAGAAATAACGAGTTCAAAGCTAAGGCTACCCGTGATTTTGATACTACTTTGTAAGGTTTACACTAAGATAAAGTTCAAATCGAAAGATACTTTATTTTAGGCGTGAATACCGTTCTGAACAAAAATCTAAGTTTAATATATTTTAAACAAGTGGGGGATTGTTAGAAATATTGTTTAAAATATATTGTGATTTTTTTCTAAAAAAACATCATGTGGGTTTTTGCTGGAGATATTTAAAAATTTGGCGGCGGTTTGCAAACCGCGGTCAACCCGCGGCAAACAGGGACTTTGCATTGGCCGCGGTCCAGTCGCGGAATGTATACCGCGGTTGGACCGCGGTAAACAGATTTCAACGGTTTGAGGCATCAAAAGGTGCCTTTTCGACCCAAGTGTTGTGTCCCTCAGTTTTTGGTGTCTTTATACTATAAAATCAAGTTGAATTTGATGAGAAGAAACACAAGAGATCATCTCCTAACAACATCAAAGTGTTTAACATCAAATTCATTAAGAAAAAATCTCAGATTTCTTACCATTTTTAGTTCCCTTTTTTCTGGATTTCATTGGTGCTAGTGCAATCCAGTTTCGAGGCTTGAAATCCGCTAAAACTATTTGAGTGAAGACCCTTAGGCCCTGTTCTCTTTGGTGTTTTTAACCCGTTTTCCGTTTCGTGTTTTTGAAAATAGTCAAAACGCGTTTACTTATCTATTTCCGAAAATGAATTTTCGAAAACACCCAAATTTTTTTCAAAGAAAACAGAAAATGACATTTTCTACGTTTTCCGTGTTTTGTGAACAAAAGAGGCTTGTTTTCCAAAATGGCAAAAATGCGGAAAATGGTCCATTTTGCTTGAAGGTCGTAATTTCGAATCACAATCCACTAATTTTAGCTTGGTTTTGCCTCTGCATTTTTTTTTTGCCCTGGACCGTGTCTTTCTTCCCTCTCCAGCAGCAGCCGCCGCATTTTCCTCCCTCTCCAGCAGCCCGCGATATTCCTCCCTCTCCAGCAGCAGCCGCCGGCCATCGAAGCTTAGGTAAGCTTGTCTCTTGTCTCTTCATTTTCCTTCCTTCTCCTGATTTTATTTTCTTTCCCTGCACCATTTTTTTCTTCCTTCTCCAGTATCCCGCAATATTCCTCCCTCTCCAGAAGCAGCCGCCGGCCGTCGAAGCTTAGGTAAGGTTGTCTCGTCTCTTCTCTCTTCATTTTTCTTCCTTCTCTATTCTTCATTCAATTCTCTGATTCCATCCTTTGAGATTTCCTTTGCAATGGTTTAAAGAGGAATTTGAAAGATATATTGGGCATTTATCAAAGAAGTGTATAATAGTTGAGAATTAGTTATTTGGGGTTAGGGTGCTCTCTCTTCTTTAACAAATAAAAACAAATTTGAAAATTTTGAAATATCTAATTGTACATAAATCACAGAAAATGTCTGGGTTATTACTGTTTGCTTGGCTTCAAATCTCCATATGAATGTCGGTTATTAATAATTGTTTGTGTACATGTGAGAAGCTAATGTAGAAGCTATGCCATGGATTTTATGAAATTGATTATCCACAATTGATGCTAATATTGTTCAACATTCAATGGCGTAATCATCTTTTCTTTATATTGGATAACATTCAACAACCAGCCCCTTTGCAAATGATAAAGTCTAGTTTGAGTTTTGTCGAGTGAAAACTAACTGAGCTTTTGACTCAACTCATCATTTCCTCGTGTTGTATGAATAACGAACATTCTAGTTTCCTTTGCCTTATGTGTTGTATGTCTTCCAATGCATGATTTTAGCACATTTGAAAGTTCGAGCTAGTTCTCTTTATTTCTTAGTTCTATGGATTCCAATGTATTCCAATTAATGATTTTAGTTCATTGTAGACAATCCGTAGCAATTACTTTAAATCGTGTTCTTCTTTATAAGAGTATACCAAATTGACAAATATAATCCATCTGTAGTTTGTTCTAACTCTTCTACTGTACTAAACATACAGTATATAGATATTTTCATGGGAGGTAAAATTGTAAGTTTGATAATACTTTAAATACTTTAAATTTGATCATTTATATAATGATCGGTATTATTTCTTGTTTTCATTAGAAAAAGCAATTTGGGATAACCTTTAGGCTGATTAATAGGAATTAAATTGGCAGATTCTGTCATATGTATAAACTTATATTTAATAGACAAAAGTAACTACAAATGGTGATGAAAAAAAGAGTTTAGACAAAGATTTCCGAATATGTACAGTAAGAGATACAAATTCATAATGAACAAAAGTTTGAGATAATTATAATATAATATATTTTTGGACTTGTTTGATAGTATTGTTACTCGTCCTGCAATCTATTAGGTCTCAGGTATTGTTTTGTATGGGACTTACTTGAATGAGTTCATAATTTTTACATTGATGAGTTTATAATGGGTCACACATAAGGAGATAAAATGAAAAGGAAATAATTCTCGTATGGTTTTTTCAAAACTATGAGATTCTTGAAATTATTGCTTCCTTGTTTTTATCTTTGTTATAGAACATGGGTGGTCATAGAGGTAAGAATAACATTACAATGTCATGGTCTGATGAGAATGAATACACTTTCATTGAAATTCTTTACGAGAAAGTGAAATCAAACGCATTGCAATGTTCTACATTCACGAGGGACGAATGGGTCAAGATCAATGCAACCATGTTTGTGGCAACAAAAATGGATTACGGCATTGAGAGGTTAAAGGGAAAATGGAACCGCTTACGTAAGGTTCATCGTATGTTCTCTGAACTTTTGGGACATACAGGTGTCACATGGGATCCAAATACCAACAAAGTTAATGCTGCAGAAGAAGTTTGGCAGCACTTCTATACGGTACAAATGTTTATTAATGATTATTTATAATCAGTAGCTGTTTATCCCTATCTTGCTACACATATTGATAATGTTGCTACGTTTTTTATTGTTAGATTAACAAGTCGGATTACAAGATTTTCAAGAGGAAAGGGTGTAAGCACTACCACATTCTTGGGGAGATATTTAGCGGCATTACAGCCACTGGAGGATTGAGGTATGCTTCCACTCAACTTCCTGCAACGTCAGAGGAAGAAAGGCAGCTAGAAGATGATTTTTTGAATCGAGGCGTGCATGTACATGTTGAGAATATCGATGACGACGTCGAGGAGATTCCAAAAACTCGTAGGCATGAAGAAATTGGTTCGTCGGGAGAACGCAGACGTAAAGAACCTAAGATAAGTAAAAGTGATAAACTTGAGGCTTGCATGGCGCAATGGTCATCTACTGTTAGTTTGAAGAACGAAGAAACTGAACTACGTACACTATACCTAAAAGAAAAACTTGAACAAATTCAAAGAAAATCATGCAATCAAACAGAGTGTGAAGCTACCAGTCCGGATCCTTATTCAAATATTGTTTGCTTGGACATTTTAAACAATATGAAAGGGGTGTCTAACGAGGTCTATATGAAAGCGTTAAAGGCTTTTAAGGATCCAGATTTCAGAGTGTCATTTGTTAGGATGCCAGAAGCAAGGAGATGACCTATATTGGAACTGCTTTGATAAGATTGTTCTTTTCAGTTCTATATTATGCTGTAGCTTGAATTTATGTTGATGACGATTAAATTACTTTCTTATTTTCGCACTTTGACTAAACTTGTGTTATAAGTTAAGTTGACATTGTTGGTTATTGATATCATGTTTAAATCGATTATGATAATTAATGATTGTAGAAATTGGTTCACAGGATGGCTGGTTTATCAAATTTGGTTGATAATGTGAGTACCGATATGTTGAATGATGATGGATCGAGTGATGATGAATTGTTATTTTTGGATGATGATGATGATGAAGATTTTGAGAATGTATTGATGGTTAACTGCTTCGTTGCCAACACAGTAAGTACTATCCGTAGGAGACCTTGTGGAACATCATTGCTCACTGGGAAAATGTACATGCTAGAAATTCTTAATGGACATCTAGATGTGTGCTATCGTAATTTTCGTATGTACAAACATGTTTTCATGAATTTTTGTGATACTTTGAAAGATAAGGAGATGTTGACAGATGGGAAAAAAGTGAGTGTCGAAGAGGGTGTTGCTATGTTCCTGATGATTGTAGGGCACACTACACGATACAGTATTATTGGTGATCGGTTTCAGCTTCCAATAACACCATACACAAATGGTTTAAACGAGTTTTAAGGGTTGTTTGTAAATTTGGCACTGAGATAATCCACCCGACAAATCAAGATGTTGTTCATGAGCGGATCTTGCACAAATATCCTTTCTTCAAGGATTGTGTAGGTGCAATAGATGGAACACATGTTGCGGCTTGGGCACCTGCGTTGAGACAAACATCCTTTCGTGGAAGGAAAACAAATATAACACAAAATGTGATGTTGGTATGTGATTTTGATATGAAATTCTCATTTGTTTTCACTAGATGGGAAGGTACTGCTAATGATTCGCGAGTATTCATAGACGCAGTCACAAAAAGATCGAACAACTTTCCAATGTCACGGGGAGGTATATTTTGGAACTTAAAATTATTTGTCGAATATACTTGAAAAATTCTTAAACGTCAAATGATTTTCCAACTTTTCCATTGACCTTTCATATGTTTGACTCTTGTATGAAGGCCAAATGGAATATTGGAGGACCAAAATGAGCATACAAAGAAATTAGGAGGTCAAAAGTGGAAGCAAATAATATGTATTGGGCGATCGTCCAGGAATTGGCTGGGCGATCGCCCAAGACATGATTTAGAATACAGAATGTTTCCATCTGACCTAGGCGATCGCCCATAGTTGCACTGGGCGAGATCTAGGGCGATCGCTCACATGAACTTGTTGATTTCAGAAACGTTTTTTCTAGATCGCTAAAGTTTGTATACAAAATGATTTTTTTTCCCCATTTCCGTTTACAACTATATTGTGATTAGCTTTTAGTTATATTTTAAAATTGTAGTAGGTTTGCACAAATTTTACTATTTACGTAATTTTCATTGTTAACAAATAATAACTTTGATTTATTTTAGAGATTCAATGCTCAATTTTACCTTGTTTGAGCAATGTTATACATATAATAAATTTTTTTTGCAGATCAATTTTACCTTGTTGATTCTGGATATCCAAACATGCCTGTTTTTCTTGCCCCTCATAGAGGTCAAAGATATCATTTGCGTGACTATGTTGGAAGGGGAAGACTGCGTGGAAATGAAGAACTTTTCAACTATAGACATTCATCGTGTCGTAACATTATTGAACGGTGCATTGGAGTTTTAAAAGCAAGATTTCCTATTTTAAAATTAATTACAAATTATCCACTGACTAGGCAAAGACAAATCCCTACTGCATGTTGCGCAATACATAACTTTATTCGACAGGAGCATGCTTTAGATAAGTTGTTCGCTGAATATTCAGGGGAGAATATGGTCTTTCAAGATATACCGGAGTCAAGTCAAGATCAAGAAGCGATACATTTTGATGCTAGTCAAACAGCTCAAATGGGACAAGTCAGAGATCAAATTGCTACGCAAATGTGGAATGACTACTCAAGGAGTCGTACATGATTCAATGAAAATATTTTATATTTTGTTTAGTCTTTTATATAGTGTTTTGGTAGTAAACTATTCAATTGTGTTAGCATTAAAATATTTTGAGAAACTATTCAAATGTATTAGCATTATATAGTATCTTTTGTTACAATTTTCATACTATATTAGCATTAAACTATTACAATTTATTGAATAATCAATTTTTTTGAATAAAATATTATACAAAATAATTTTTACAAAATTTCAAGTAAACGTATTTTTGAGTTTTCTGTTTTCAGAAACCTTTTTGAAAAATTCCAAAAAGAACGCATTTTCAAAAATTTCAAAACAAACACTCAAAACACAAAACACAAAATAAATTCAAAACAACAAACACAAAACACAAACGCAAAGAGAACACCACCTTAGCATCTCATTCTTTAAAAAGAGGGTTCAAATATCGTTTTTAGGACAGCGTTCTACGCGATTCAAGTCCTGTTGTGTTTCATTCTTTTCTTCAAGGTATTTTTTAAACAAATGGCTCTTAGAGAATATGGCTAGAGCTGGCAAACCCAGATAGCCCAAAATTTGGGCTAGTCAGCCCTAAAAAATCTAGCCCAGAAAAAATTGGGCCTATTTGGCCCGGATCTTTTAGCCCATTGGGCCAATTGGTCTCAGTTTAGGCTGGCTCGATTTTTTTTGTTGGCCCGCTACCTTTTTTTTCCCATTCACTCCAACTCTCCAAGGCCCAGCTCCATGATGCCCAAAGCGTGATAAACTGATAACTTATAACCCTAACTTCAGCTGTGGGATA
Source organism: Forsythia suspensa (assembly GCA_023638005.1). NCBI lineage: Eukaryota > Viridiplantae > Streptophyta > Magnoliopsida > Lamiales > Oleaceae > Forsythia > Forsythia suspensa. Next base: position 22,641,940 of record CM042663.1, read on the forward strand.
AAATCAATTGTTATCTATTTCACTCATTTCCTCAATTCATGCTTCAATCCGCCAAAATCATTCCCAAAACCCATTAACCTATCTTGCTAGCTCAATTTATTTTCTTCCCCGACCAGCGAGTGCAAAATTTAAGTCCAACAAATTGACTGCGAAGAGCAAAAAACAATTGGTAATTTTGTTTTATTTTTTTTTTTTTTTTTGCAGAATTTGTGAGTTACTTTTTGATGCGAAGTGGAAAAGCTTGAATTTCTGTGTATTCCTTCTAAATTTTAAGGTGATTATTTGGCAAATTGTTGGTTTGTATTTGTGTAATATTAGTATTAATATAAATTGTGTAAATGTATTGTTACGTGTTTAGAGAATTGCTTCAAATTTAGATAATAATTTAATGGGTAAAAGTAGGATTTTCATTTCTACTTCCATACATTACCCAATAACCCCTGGGGTAATAAATTCTTTTTTTTATTTTCTGAAAATTTGCCTTTTGCTTGCTTTTTTTTGTTTAATTTCTAACATAAATTTAAGCTCATGGAGAAAGAGTCCATGGACTTCTTGTCAAACATTGTCAACAAAGTTTTGATGCTAAGCTTAATCCAATGAGTTTTCACCATATACGAGAATTTTCAAGGAAATAAAGGGTTAAATGACTTTTAGAAATTAGAAACAAACAGAATTTATGCAATTCTTGGAAGGAGCTTTTCAGAAAATTAAACAACAATGAACTTATATTATAGTGAGTGACATGGCTTACGCAGATAATCAAAGCCGAAATTTAATTGACTGATTTGTATTGTTTGAATAGCAGTGTTCCCACTCATGGTCAATTAAATTGTTAATCATCTCTCATGGTCAGTTATTCAAAATCTAGAGTAAGCATCTAAAGTTTGAATTACTTAACAATGGACGTTTGAATTTCTCCAGATGTTCTTTTCTTGATTGTTTTGATTTTTCTGTTTGAAGAATTTTTTATCTCTGGAATTTTAAGATTTTGAGAAATGAAGGATATTGATTCACCATGTCCAATTTAAGAATGTATTTATCATTCTCTCGTGTAAACAACGGTCAAACTAAAGTTTAAGGATATTGATTCACCATGTCCAAGAATAAAGCTAAGCTTAACTCCTCTGATTATAAGATTAGAGCTTTCAAGTCATTTTGTGCTAATGTTTCGCTTTAAAAGTGTGGTTGTATAATAATGATGTGATTCTTTTGGTCTTTCTTGCATCGCTTCATTTATATTTTCAGTACCTTTTGAAAGAGAAAAAACACCAGTTCTCCCTTTATAGAAAGAGAATGAATTGAATAGAGATAGGAGGGTAAGCAGTTATCTTGGAGATTCTATTTCTCTGATGTTTTAAATCCATGCTTTTAGAAGCGTCGTCTTACCACTAGCAAATTGGCTGTGGAGAAATGTCTTCTATATTTTCTTCATTGTTGTTGATGTATAGTCAATTAATTAAGATTTGACCATGTTTTGTATTTTATGCAATAACAAAGGAAGTTGATTATACATTTAAGTAGTGAAAAGGTGTAAAAGACCCATCGAGAATATGGATGCTATCCCTTAGTGAGTTTCTGAGTCTTTTTGGATATTGACCTTTTATGTTCCATTCCCCCGCGATTGGATGCTTGCTCTTAATTACATTCCTTCCTATTATTTTTGCATTTTTTTAATCTATTGTATTTACGTTTTCTCCACCTTACTTGCAGATTGTGACGAGCTTCTCAGACCAGTTGAATGGAGCTTATCATGTCTTTCACTAGGTGATAAATTTTATAAGCTTGATGAGCCTTGCCTTTATGGATGGGTTGGACGGAAGTCTTCAAGTATAAGGCGATTGTCTATTGGGTGTGTCTCAACGGAATCATGAGAAGTGTTAGTAAATTCTGTGTGGCTAGTGAAGGTAGTTTACCTGAAGTGTGTTCGTAGCCTTTGCCCTCAGCAGTTTGATGAGAAGTATCAACATTTAAAGCCACGAGGCTGCCTAGAAGTTTTCTGAATTGAATTATATCAGAAAATCATAGAAATTAGCAAGTTTCTGTTATAATACATGTCATGGATATTAGATCGAAATAATTATGTGACTACAAAAGCATCAGATATTCCAACTTATGTTTTAGTTGCAAAAGCATTAATATGTATCACATTTAGACCAGGTGTTTGTAGTCCGTATCTGCTACATAGTTATGTTACATTATATGGTCTGGATTTGGAATGATTTTTTTATGAAGCATCTATTATCATCTTTGCTAATGCCTATCCATCCTGAAATGGTACATTAGTTAAGAACATGGCTACAGCTCGTAAATAGTTAGTTGGTTAGGCTATTCGGCCATGAATGAACCAATCTGATAAGAAACTTCGGTTGCCCAGTCTTTCCATTGTTAGCAAAATCAAGCCTGCTTTGGCTCCAAATTCCTTTTTTTTTATGGCCTACTTGAAAAAAAAATCAATAAAAAAATTTGTGGCTGGGTAGCCCGTTGGCCCAGTGGTCCAAAAAAGGCTGGGCCGGGCACGACAGCCCATTTGCCGCCTCTAAATATGGCCTTCTCCGTGAGTGAAACTAATTAGACTAGCATTTAACATTTGTTTTGATTATTATAAATTCTTTTCACTAACTATTTTCAATTTTTTTTTCAGAGGCTAATAATAGACCAAGTCTTACTGAAGCTGGGATAGAGCCAGTCAGCAAGCTATTCAAAGTGCCTGAGAAATAAATCAACTTCCTGAACTTCATCAACAAAACTACTACTTCTCCAAGTATGGACTAATGGTGAGTCAAGGTATAAAAGATTTTCAACAATTTCTTTTGCTAACGTTTATTTCTTTTCTCGTTTGTCGATACTGATAATTTGACTTTTTGCAGACTCATTAAGAGGTTGTTTGATTCCCATTTTAATGGGTTTTTTCCCCATTTTTTGACTTTTGAGAAAAAAATGACATAAATGCCTTTTTACTTTTCAAAGTAGCCGTAATATTTGACTAGAAAAAAGGGCATTTTGAACATTTTTCCTCAAAAGTCAAATAATGAGAAACAAAAAAACTCATTAAAATGGGAATCAAACAACCTCTAAATAAAGGAAATGCAACTTTCCCAACCTTAACTGTGAGGGCTTCTTGAAGATGGTGGATGATGTGAAAAGAAAGGCTCCCTATAGCCAAGGCAACCATGCTGCTAAGTAGGCTCGCTCCACACTACCTCTAAAAAACATAGAGTTTTACCAAGAGGTGCTGGCCCTGGAAATTTTAAAGACGTTGTCAGCAACCCAATCCATCGTCTTCACTGACAGTAAACACTTCTAGATAGAGGATGTTAGGAATTGAAGTATACATGCACAGTGGATATTAAATGTTCAATTCCTTTAGACCGGATCAATCTTGTACTTAGAGAGAATTCGTGATAGAAGTTTACTTTTGATGAATATCGTGAAATCTGATTTCTAACTAGCCTGATGTGCGAGCTTCAATACCACAGCTGCCCAATTGTCCAGCCTCCAATGGTGATCCACACAGCAAAAACTGATCTGGACTTCCACGATCAAGAACAGATGAAAGCGGAACATTTGAGAGTGATTGTATTGGGTTGTCTTTTGCTTGTGCTAGCAAGTAATCAAGATCAACTTTTTTCCCTAATATGTTGTACCTTTGTATTTATAGGTAGGGCTAACCCTAGCTCTAGTTCTAGTCAAATTAGAACCCATCAACAAGTAGGCCCAATTAATTAATCAGATTAATTAATTTGGTCCAATAAATAATTAAGTCCGACCCAACTAATTGGACTTTGGACATTAATTCTTACAATCTCCCACTTGGACAAAGTCCAACTCCAGATGCTCAATTCTCGCTTTATGTGTGTGACCCATTAGGTTTCCATTCACGATGGCAAACACAATGATATTCTCATCAATTCACTGAGATCAATCAATTCACGTCACCGTCCAAGATTGACATCTAGCAATGTGTCAAGGTAATCCATGTGAAGAAAAATGTCATATGGTATGACAGAACAAATATATGTGCGGTTATCGTGGAAATTTAATCACTTCATCAATATAACCCAATTGGTTAAGAGATATGGATCAGCGTCAATCTCATTTCAACTAATTATGTTATTCACCTTAACTTTTTACCTCAACTTTTCGTTGATCTAATCTAGATATGATTGAAACATTTTCCACTCATAACTCCACCCCGGCCGATGAAATTTATATCAACTTAAGTAGGCAAAAATCATGTTATAATCTCCTACTTTCCAGGAGTGACGAATTCTCATAATGGACATTCACAACCTTCATATGATTCTCACTATACACGTACGACGTCTTCCTGGTGACTCATAATCTACGAGTCCCATCAAACGCTCGCCAAAGTATAGTGGTCCTCACATAAGATTCTATGATGTCCTCAAATCAAAAGGACCAAATCCACTACCGCACATTAGAGATTTACCACTGACGCTTGGATAGTTATCCATGTGGAATCTCTAGGCAGATCATCCAATGTCATGTTCTCATAACAATGCATTCATGTGTTCATTCAGATGTCCATCTACATCTTAACTTGTGAGATCAGCTACTTTCTTCAAAAAAAATGTAACACATACTAGTCTATCCACAATAATGATATTCGTATCTCATTATTACTATGAATAGGGATATTTCAAGAATAAGTTATTTATAACTTATATCTCACAATTACAACACCTTGTGATTAACAAGTTATTATGAACTTTTCTTTATACTCTATTATTTTAAATAATAAAATCTAAGAATAATAGATCTGCCATTTAAAATGTAGACAAGTATTTAATTAATCAATTTTTTAATATACTTCAATGTCTAATAAAGAGTATATCACAAAATGTCCCATACAAACTAGATCCAATCACTCAGGTATCTTAATACCATCAAATTTAGCATAACCATCATGCTTGTGCTAGAACAACAACTTTGTCAAAGGATCTGCTATATTATTGTATGTTAGGACCCATTCTATCTTTATATAATTTCTTAAGATTATCTTCCTGATGAGATGATACTGTCTTAATATATATCTGGATCATTGATGAGACCTGGGTTCTTTCACTTGTGCGATGGCTCCATTGTTATACAATACAAGTTATTGGATCAACAATGCTAGCAACTATTCCAAGTTCAATAATGAACTTCTTGATCCAGACCGTATTCTTTGCTACTTCTGAAACAGATATATATTCAGTTTCTGTAGTTGAATAAGCAGTTGTTTCTTGTTTGGAACTTTTCCAACTGACTGCACTACCATTTTAAGTAAATACATAACCAGATTGAGTTTTATTATCGTCTTTATCAGACTGAAAGCTGGCATCGGCATAACCTTGAACTCTAAGTTCATTTCCTTCATAAACCAAGAACATGTCCTTAGTCCTTCTTAAGAACTTAAGGATGTTCTTGACTGCGATCTAATGTTTCTCGCCAGGGTTCGCTTGGAACCTGCTTGTGACACTCAAAGCATATGAAACATCCGATCGAGTACATAGCATTGCATGCATGATAGATCATATTGCTGATGCATATCCATGCGATCTCTTTCAATTTGTATTTTTGAACACATCTCTTTTGAGAGATAGATCCCATGTCTAATGGGACAAAGTCTTCTCTTGGACTCTTCTATGCTAAATCTTCTCAAGATTTTATCTATGTACATATCTTGAGATAGGCCAAGAATTCTCTTAGATCTATCTCTATAGATCTTTATACCGAGAATGTACGTTGCCTCTCCCATATCCTTCATGGAAAAATTTTGGATAACCACAAATTTACTGATTTTTGGCATTAGAGACATCGTTTCCTAATAATAGTATGTCATCCACATACAAAATTAGAAACACGACTTTGCTCCCACTAACCTTTTATACACACATAGTCCATCTTCATTCTTGATAAAATCAAACATTTTGATTGTCTTATCAAAACGAAAATTCCAGCTCCGAAAGGCTTGCTTTAATCCATATATGGATTTCTGTAGTTCGCATACCTTGTTTGGCTCTATGGATTCAAAACCTTCGGGTTGTGTCATGTACACATTCTCACTAAGATTTCCGTTAAGGAATGCGATTTTGACATCCATCTGCCATATCTCATAATCATAGTATGATGCTATCGTAAGCAGAATTCGAATTGATTTAGACATGGCTACTGGTGAGAAAGTTTCATCAAAGTCAACTCCTTGTCTTTGCTTGTAACCCATCACAACCAATCTTACCTTGTAAGTATGAATATTACCATCCATGTCGACCTTTTTCTTGTAAACCCACTTACAGCCTATTGGTTTTACCCCTTCAGACAGGTCAATCAAGGTCCAAACCTTGTTTTCATATATGGAGTTCATTTCGGATTTTATGACTTCCTGCCATCTCTTTGAGTCAACATTTGACTTCGATTCTGCGTAAGTAGTGGGTTCATCTTCATCGATTAGCAATGCATCATTGGTAATTAGAAGATCGTATCTCCTAGGAAGATGAATGACCCTACTCGACTTACGGAGAGCTGCTGTGTCCTCAGAGACTGACGAATCACCACTTCCAATATGTGCCTCATCAAATGCAGGCTCAACAATTGGCTCGTCTAATTGGTCTATATTTGTGGTTTATTGAACCTCTTCAATATCTACTTTGTTCCCACTTGCCTCTCTTAGAATTAATTCTTTCTCTAAAAATACGGCATGTTTCGATATGATGACTTTCATCTCGATGGAATTGTAGAAATAGTATCCAAAAGTTTCTTTTGGATACTCCACAAATAGGCATTTATCAGATTTAGCTCCTAGCTTGTCCGATTCTACGCTCTTCACATAAGCGTCACAGCCCCAAACTCATGTATGAAAGATCTGGTCTTTTTCCTTTTCCATAACTCGTATGGAGTTTTATCGACCGATTTAGAGGGGACACGATTTAGTGTGTGACATGTATTGTTAAGTGCATATCCCCAAAATGATTTTAGAAGAACTGCGTGACTCATCATTGATCGCACCATATATAGTAAGGTGTAGTTTCTCCTTTCTGATACACCATTTAGTTGTGGTGTATACGGTGGAGTCCACTACGAGAGAATCTCATTCTCTTTTAGATAGTCTAAAAACTCACCATTCAAATATTCTCCACCTCAATCAGATCTAAGTGTTAAATATTTTTATCAGTTTGTATTTCTACTTCTTACTTGAATTCTTTGAACTTTTCAAGGACTTCACTCTTGAATTCTATCAAGTAAATGAAACCATATCTAGAATGGTCATCTGTAAATGTGATGAAGTAAGAAAAGCCACATCTAGCATCTTTAGATATTTGTCCACGTACATCAGTATGTACAAGACCCAAAACATCTGCAACTTCGACTCCCTTTCCAGAAAATGGTATATTGGCCATTTTGTCCAACTGGCATGATTCACACTTATCAAATGATTCATAATCATTTGAATCTAAGTATCAATCTTTATGTAACTTAGTAATACGTTTTCATTTAAATGACCGAATCTGCAATGCCAAAGATTTGAGTTGTTAGTTTTATCTCTTTTATGCCTTGCAATTCCTCTTCTAATGTCTTTTTATTTTCGCAGTGAAAACACGGACCATCAGACTTGGATTTGTCTTTGCTTAACTGTTTTTCAACAAATTTGGCCTTCTTGGATCCTTTCAAAAAGGTCTCTTTAGTTTTTCTCTTAGTGCTCTTAGAGGTATCAATGGCCAAAGTTTACCCATTCCTTTGGGCTTAATAGTTTTCAGTATGTTTAGCAGCTCAAGTAGGGTACACTGAATCTTATTCACGTTGAAGTTCATAATGAACTAGGAAAAGTTATTAGGTGGAGACTGCATAACTAAGTCAACACTTAGCTCGTGGTCCATGGTAAAACTCAATTGGTTTAATTTTTCAATACAACCAATCATCTTCAGTACATGAGCACTGACTGAAGATATTTATACCATTATACCTCTTTATAACCTTTTAGATGTCTCATACTGTTCAGTCCATGAATGTACATCATTCAACTCTTTAAAATTATATATTTTGGTATAGGCATCCATACCCTCGTGCTACTTTTCTAACTCAAGTGACATACTACAAACATCACATGTTGCAATGTTACTATTATCACTGTGTTTTTGTAAGCATGCACGTTCTCCAGCGTAGCCTCCTCAATAGGAGCTTCCGGCATTGGCTACTTATTGACATATCCAATTTTTCTTTTTCATGCTTGAGAACAATTCTCAGAATGCGGTGCCAGTCGAGAAAATTTGGTCCAATATGTATGTTGGCATCCAATATGCTCCTCAAACTTATATGGTTACTCATGATTCAACTATTAAATAACAAGATAGAACAATTAATTAAATACATAAAAATTAATATAACATGGACTTATATTAAATTAATTATACTCCCACTGTTTAAATTGAATTAATGACCCTCAAACGTTAATCAATAGAACCAATGAGATTCTCAGTAGGCTAGGATCCCTTTTGTTTTATTAGAACTTTGGGCGACTCAACAAGTCCTAATAAAATATCCAGGTAGATACTCTATCAATCACATCTCTATGCGACTCCTAGATCATCAAGTAGACAACTTATCGTCGTACACATCTTATGTGTTTTACTTGATTGTGCCCCTAAAATTTTATTTCCTTGAGCAACTCAACAAAAAATAAAATTCTAGTTAAATTCGACACATTGTTCGAAAATATCAAATGTTTCATAGTGATAAACATATCTATGAGCGAGCAGTCTTGAGCGACTCAACAAACTGACATCGATAATAGACTCTGGTTTGTCACTATAACAATAGAAGGCACGTTGTATTAACCATTTAATACAAATTTAATATTTTGATAAAGAAGGGTTTGTCTCATCACATTTATGTATATTAACTAACATCCAACATGCAATCAATCATACATAGAAATAATTGTGGATGATTATGGACTTTATCTATCTAATATTCCTGAGCCAAAAGGAAGATTAGTCGGTCAATTTCCAAGAGACATTATATTCGTTCATCGAATGCTAAATATAAACATCTCCATCTCCTGCTGGAACTTGTATCCTATACTAGTTGCTTTATTGTGGTCCAACTGCAACATGCATCCTATACTAGTTGGCACGCAGGCCTTGATAAATGGACACGCAGGCCCATAATAAATAAATAGCTAAAAAAATTTAATTAAATAAATAATAGGCTCACATGCCTATTTAATTAAATAATAGGCTTGTAGGCCCAACCAACAATCAACAGAAATAATTAACCATACAACCAATCACATGGGTCGAGTCCATAATCATCCACTAAACATCTATTTTAATATATAATATTAAAAATATATTAATTTCTAAATTTGCAGCTTTGACAGTATAAGTCTAAACCTTTTAGACACTTTGAACGGACTAGACAAAATTAAATAATTAATCTAATTAATTACTTAATTTTTCAATAATAAAATTAATCAATTAATCCAATTAACCAATTAATTTTAGCCAAAAAGGGAATTTTTCAAATTTATTTTATCTCTCAATTTAAAGTCACGTTCTGATTGAAGATAAAATTTGTATAAGGTCAAAATTGTAATTTTATAAAGTAAAATCAAAATTTAATCTGGTCAAAAATTCAAAATATAGTTTAAAAACGATTTTAATTAATTTTGAATATTTGACCAGCATTAAAAGTTTTAATAATTACAATTTTTCCAAAAAATTCAAAATTACATTTAAGACCTTAATTTCCTTTTAAAATTTGAGGACTTATTGTGCAATTTCTAAAATTTCACAATCATTCCCTTAAGGTTTTAAAACAATGGGTCCTTTAATGCAATTTCTAAAATTGCACAGAAGACCCTCTCTGATTTTAAAACAGTGGGCCTTCTTGTGCAATTTCTGAAATTGCACAGAAGGTCCCCTCTTAGTTTTAAAACATTTGTCCTTTCTATGCAATTTCAAAAATTGCATAAGAGGCCCATTTATAATATTTTAAAATAAGGGAGCTTCCCATGTAATTTCCAAAATTTGCATGGAGAAGTCCACGACCCCATCATGACTTTAAAAGTAACGCGAACTGGACCCCAGGCAAGGGTTTTCGCGATGATATTTACCCTATTTTAAAATCGTTTAATTTCCAAAATTTGCATGGAAAGCCGTCCCCACAATGATTATGGTGCCGCAATGATATGGCGGTGGTCGCGTCGATGTCTAACACTGGTGGCCACCGCCATTAGCGACATTCGATGAGAACGGCATGGCAAGCGCTATTTCTACATCTAGCATCGGGCCGGTTGTTTTTTGTGGCGTCTCGCTTTGCTTCAAAAGTAGCGGACCACACATCTTGTTTTGCAGTGGCAAAGTGGCGCATGACTATCTTGGCGTCAAGCAAAACGGCTGGCGCAAAGCATTCTTTGGTAGCAACGATGTGGGTCACCGCCAGTAGTGTCCGATGCTTTCCAAAAGCAATGGACTCGCCACATTCACCACTCCGATTGCCACCACACGTTGGTGGTGGTGTTCCGACAAGTTAGTTCCGTTCCACATAAATCGAAATAAATTTCAGATTTTATTTTTCAAAATATAAAATTCACAAATTTTATTATTACTGTCAAAACTCAAATTAAATTAATATATTAATAACAATTATTGTTCAATTCATCAAAACAGTCTAACGAACTCTAACAAGTAACAAGGTAGGCTCTGATACCACTGTTAGAGTTGAGGTATACATGCACAGCAGATATTAAATGTTCAATTTCTTTAGACCGGATCAACCTTGTACTTAGAGAGAATTCGTGATAGTAGTTTATCTTTGATGGATATCGTGAAATCTGATTTCTGACTAGCCTGATGTGCGATCTTCAATACCACAATTGTCCAATTCTCCAGTCTCCAATAGTGATCCACACAGCAAAAACAGATCTGGACTTCCACGATCAAGAACAAATGAAAGCGAAACCTTTGGGAGTGATTGTATTGGGTTGTCTTTTGCTTCTGCAAGCAAGTAATCAAGATCAACTCTTTTTCCTAATATGTTGTACCTTTGTATTTATAGGTAGGGCTAGAGAACCCATCAACAAATGGGCACAATTAATTAATCAGTTAATTGATTTGGTCCAATAAATAATTAAGTCTGATCCAACTAATTGGACCTTGGACATTAATTCTTACAGAGGAGTGGCAGAAGCAGATGAACAGCTACAATGAGTATAGCTTGGTAGAGATTGAAGCCTGCAATGTCATGTGAGAAGCCCATGTTTTCTTCGAACAGGAGAACGCACTGGTGGAGCAATCCAAAAGGAGGCAAGAAGCTGAAGCAACTTCTGTTGTAGTCAAGGCTATTAAAAAGGATAATGTGATACTAAAAGTAGAAGTGGCCAAGCTAAAATGGCAAGTTGGGCCGGCAGTAACAACGACTTAGGGTCTAAAAGAGAAAATCAGAGTCAATGATGTCGAGTTTGAAGACCTGGCAGAAAGGTACGGGCATGTCAACGAGCAACTGTTGGCAGGCTCAGTAGGAGAGAAGAGAACTGAAATAGAGGTTGTCTTAGCTGGAAGGCCATGCTACTATTGTGGCTAGAAAAATTGTCAATCTTAAGAATAGACTGGCTTCTAAATAGGTTGACATTAGAGATTGACCATGTGGGGGCCAAGGCAGTAGTAGAGTTTAGAGCCACTTTCTATCTTTCCTCAGACTACGAGAGTATGGCTAACTAGTTTCGGAGTACAACAGTTAAAGAGGTAAAGAAGTTTGTGTAAAACTAAGCTTCCATAAGTAGAGTTTTTTACAGGGCTTGGAGTTGATGACTTAGAAGCTGAGTCCGATTCAGTTGGCTTCAACTCCTTGGAGACTATTGAGTAGATAGATGGAGGTGTGTCTGAAAATTATTGTGCCTTCTTTTCATGCTGATCCGATCCAGCATGACAACACTTCACTCCCGTCCAACCCTTCCAACTCTGCTTCCTGATCGGCTCCTCCGACTTATCATGCGCCTACAATTCCTCATGTCCTTACAGACCTTTGCAGACTTGTTTTTTGCTTTCTTTTCTTTGTTTTGCCTATCCTAAGAGATGACTTTAGTTTTAATCTCTATACTTGTAATTTCTATTTATCAATAAAATTTATTTCTTCAATGTCAGATTTGTTATATGTTTGCATCAAAGTAACACAACAATCAAGCCCATACAGATTAAATAAATTAGCTATTAACTGATAAACTTGCAAATGAACTATACGAAATATTAAGCATAATATTCACTGAAAATCAACATATCTTAATCAATTACAAAACTTAGAAGAGGCGAAGACAATTTCTATTGGTAATACTTCTTTAGCTATTTAGTATTACAAGAGTGAGAGTGACTCATCTCGTCCAAGTCTACAATTCGATATTTTCTAGGTTGGACTGCAACAGTAATCAGATAGGGTCCGTCCCAATTTGGGATCTGTCTCTGACCTCGTTCAGTAAGTCAAGTTCCATCAGTCTAGACTCATCATTTGATAACTCATTAAAATGGATTCGTCGAGGTGAAAAAAGCTCAAATTCAACCGGTACTACATCATCGGCCCATAAGTTAAGGAAAATAGAGTTTCACCAGTGCCTGTCTGACTTGTGATTCGGTATGCCCAAAGAATATGTGAAGCTCGTCTATCCATGCACATTTCAAGATGTTCAACTTACTTTTCAAAGCATCTTGGATTATTTTGTTCGCAGTCTTAACTTGTCCATTCGTTTGAACATGCTAAAGAGTAGAGATTTTTTCTGAATCCCTAAGTCGTCTCATAATCCGTAACAAGATAATGTGGAATTCCAAATCTGCAGATAATGCTCCTTCAAATGAATTTGTTTGTGTTTGCCTCAGTTATAGAAGTCAACGCTTCAACCTCAACCAATTTCGTAAAGTATTGAATGGCCACAATTATATATTACGCACCAACTATACCCATGGGAAGTGAACCGACAATATCAACATCCCATTTGGCAAAGGGTACTATGTATTGCCATCAATTCAGTGGGATGAAGATGAGGTAAAATCTTGTATAGTGTTGCCTTGTCCAGATGACATGTATAGTCGTACTGTCAGCATAAATCTCGGCACATCTTGTACTATGCATTTCTTCTGTATATCTCATCGGCATCTACAGTACAAAACACGATATATGAACAATAACGTTTAGTAAATATGATGATATGATAATATCTAATGAAATGTCACTCACGCATGGGCCCCAAATCCCACATTATAGTGTACTATATGAGCTCAATCAAAATATGGCCAATAATAAGCGCGCACCACCTACTGACGCATGTGCGTTTATCATGGTCTCATACATGACTCATGAGGCTATACCAATAGGAATATAATATAAAATTTAGGCCTTGCCTACCATGTACGATGCTTGACATGTCGCTACACAGTCTCAAGGCCACCAATGGACCTACGACATCGCCCGTACATATCGGCCTTGGACCTCCAACACCCTTTCGTCAACCACCATTAATGACCATAGGAGACCTCTAGCAAGTGTGTATACCCAGAGCAAAGTCAAGTACGATACACTATAATGAGATTCACACTTAACACAATATCAATGTGCTCAATATGAATGCCAATGCATATATATCAAGTTAGATAGATCGACCGACTCCCATCAATGCTCATAAGATATTACCAAGTTTCACATTAATAATATATAATCGCCACAGAATATCATTAACAAATATCTTTCACGTCATAGTATTTTGCACTGTAGTTGAAATCATCATAGTTGCCTTCATTGTCGGTTACGACATCAAGATTTGTTTTAAAAAACATATTTATTTGTTAGTTAATCTCAACAACATAACTTCTTTCGACTCATAAGCATCAACCAGGGAAAACAAGGGTTTACGACTCAAATACGGGGACCAAGAGATAAACATGGACTTGGAGTCAGCCCAAAAATAACTGGAAAGGGACCGACAAACAGAAGGTGGAGAGTAGGAAGGGGGTCGACCCCTTATTTGAGTGGGGGTTGACTCTCTATAGGGACAGTCGACCTCCCATTTGGAAAGGTCGACCTTCCTACCCCCACCATCTTAGGGTGGAGGACCTCTGAGTAAAAAAAATACGTTATGTGGATCGTCTAGCTCGGTATTTTGTGCACAGGTGATATTTTACTGCTTGGGGTCATTTTCTACTATTTTATAAAATTAAAAATGCGTAAAAGGGATAAAAATACCTTTCTGTGATGAATGAGCTAGTTTCTAACTTTTCAAAATGAACTATGTCATCACCTATTTGTAGGAGGGACCAGGTGCTTGACCACGATAATTTATTTTCAATAATTACATATTTGACTTAGGGTAAAAGTTTCAATTAGAATTTTATTTCTTCTTAACTAAGAAAATATTTTAAAAATTAATTAACATTTCCAATAAAATCCCTAAAAATTACCATAAAGCTCCTAAAAACTCCTAGAAACTTTTGGAAAAAAATCTGGGACGTTACATTCTCTCCTCTTTAAATAAATTTCATCCACGAAATTCAACTTACCAAATAATTCGGGGTACTCATTCCTCATATTATCTTCATATTCCCAAGTACCTTCTAAATCTGGTGGGTTGCTCTGTAACACGTGAGTCTCATCCAGAACATACTTATGGAACGTAGATACATAGAACACGATGAGAATACGGTCCATACACACTAGTAATTCCAATTTATAGGCCACTATTCCAATTCGTTCTAGAATTTTGAAAAGACCAATATACCTAGAGCTAAGCTTTCTCTTTTTTCCAAAACGTATAACTCGGGGACAACCTTTAAAAATACTAATGGTCTCATTTGCTTCTCAACATACTTCTTTTGACGATCTTAAGCTGCCAAAAGACGTTGACGAATGTTCTTAACAACTTCAAGCATATCTTGAACTAATTCGTGCCCTAGGAGTCTCATTTCTCCAATTTTATCCCAATGAATGAGTGATCTACATGGCCATACCAATAAAAGCTTGATAATTGTTATTGTAAGAGAATTCTATTAGAGATATGTATTTATTCCATTTTCTTTAGAATTCAAAGGTACAAGCTCACAACATAACCTCAAGTATTCCTTAAATACTCGGTTCATCAGATTCATAAAAATAGTTGGAGCATTGGTTAATCCAAAAGGCATGTCTAAAAACTCATAGTGTCCATACGTAGTGCTAAAAGCAATTTTTGTTATATATTCTTCCTTAATTTTTAACTGACGATATCTCGATCGCAAATCAATCTTAGATAATACTGTAGCACCCTAGAGTTGATCAAATAAATCATCTATATGAGGAAGAGGGTACTTGTTCTTGATAGTTACCTTATTAAATTTCTGATAATCTATACATATCCGCAAAGTTTCATCATTCTTCTTAACAAATAAAACTGGAGCATCCTATGGAGAAAAACTCAGACGAACAAACCCTTGATCCAAAAGTTCTTGTAATTGTAACTTTAATTCCTTAAGTTTTGTTAGCGCCATTTGATAAGGGTTCTTGGATATAGGTTGTTTTCCAATATCTAGATCTATATTAAACTCTATCTCTCGGTCAGCTGGTAAACCACATAGTTTTTCGGGAAAAACGTCAAGGAAATCCTGAATTACAGAGATCTTATTTAATGACGCTTCTGACTTTGTTCATACCTTATGAAGACTTTCTAGGGACGATGTCGGTCCATAGTGTAACATCTTTCGAACTTGATGAGCAGACATAATTATGGTAGAAATGAATTTGCTCATTGACTGATACACTTACATTATTACTAGGTAATTGAAATGTTACTTCTTTCCTCAAACAATCCAATTTTGCATGGTATCTCGACAACCAATCCATACCCAAAATAACCTCAAAATCTCTCATTTCTAAAAGTATAAGATCTGTCAGAAAAGAACAAGAACTAATCTTTACCTCACAATTTGGCACTATCTTATTGGCTCGCAATGTCGTTCCTAAAGGTATAAGGACGTCTAATTCAAATCTTAAAATACTAGTAGACAAGTGGGCCTTTCTGACCATTTTAGTAGATATAAAAGAATGCGAAGCTCCAGTATCAAATAAAGTATATGCAAGTGTTCCAGCTATTAGAAGGCTACCTAAAATAACATATGGACTTTTGTCATTTGTAATACCATCAAGAGCATATAATATGAAAACAGCATGGTTTTCCGTATTCTTTGGCTTTTCTTTACACACACAGACCATATAACCTGGCTTTCCACAATTAAAACATGTTATACACATACCAAAATATGGGGATTGTTACATCTCAGGCATACAATTTGATTAATTGCCTGATTCTCTATAGGGGCCTTTTCCCATGTTATTGTTCATTGGCGATTAGGGGTGGCAAAAAGCTCGCCTACCGTCGGCCGTCGGCTCGGCTCGGCTCAGAAAGCTCGGCCCAGCTCGGACTCGGGCTGCTCGTCGAGAGGCGAGCACGAGCAAGGCCGAGCTCAAAAAAAAAAAGAGGGCCGAGCCGAGCTCGGCAAAAACAAAAATCCAGCCGGCTCGTGGGCGCGCCCACGAGCTCACTCGTTGGGCTCGTGAACGAGCCCGCCCGAGCTCGGCTCGTTTGGGCTCGTGGACACGAGCCCACGAGCCGCCTCGGCTCGTGGCTCGTGAATTACACCATTTTTTTTGTTTTTTTTTTAATATTTTGTTTTTTAATTTCATTATTTTTCTATAAATACTCTTATTCTAAAGAAAAGGATTTTCAATCTTTAATTTTCAACATAAAATATACCCGATATTGTATTTTTCTCTCATTTTCAAAATTTTTAAAAAAAAAAAAAAAAAAATTTGAGAGGCCGAGCCGAGCTCTCGTGGGCAGCTCGGCTCGCCTGTTCGCCCACGAGCTCGTGGGCCGAACCGAACTCATTTTGGGACGAGCCGAGCTCGGGCTCGGCCGTCCCTCAACGAGCCGAGCTCGGCTGGCCGTCCTTCGGGCGCAGCCGAGTCAGATTTTATGGGCCGAGCCTGCGCCGGCTCGCCCGTTATGTTTATTGGCGATTGAGTCTCATTCCTAGCTCGAGTGGCCCCTTCTAAAAGAATTACCATCATTACCATTCTGCCATACAGTGGATTCCACTGGTGGTAATTCTTTTAGAGTGGGGCGACTTGAGCTAGGAATGAGACTCAACCGCCAGTGAATAATAATATGGAGAAAATTCCCAGTATAGAGAATCAGGCAATGAATTGAATTGTATGTCCGATATGTAACAAGCCTCATTTTAGTTAGGGTATAACATGCTTTAATTGTGGAAAGCCATATGGCATGTATGTGTAAAAAAAATGCCAAAGAATATGGAAATCGTGTTGTTGCCAGAGTATATGCTCTTAATGGTAATGCAAACGACAAAAATCCAACTGTTATTTCAGGTAACCTTGTAATATCTAGATCCCTTGCATATACTTAATTTGATACTGGAGCTTCGCGTTCTTTTATATCTACTAAAGTGGTTAGAAGGGCCAACTTGCCTACTAGTACTTTAAGATCCGAATTAGACGTCCTTATACCTTTAGGACCGACATTCCAAGCCAATAAAATAGTGCCAAATTATGAGGTAAAGATTAGTTCTTGTTCTTTTCTTGTGGATCTTATACTTATAGAAATGAGAGATTATGAAGTTATTATGGGTATGGATTGGTTGTTGAGATACCATGCAAAATTGGATTGTTTGAGGAAAGAAGTAACATTTAGTTACCTAGTAATAAGGTAATAATATATCAAACAATGAACAAATTCCTTTCTACCATAATTATATATGCTCACCAGGTTCGAAAGATGTTACACTACGGATGAACAACGTCCCTAACGAGTCTTCAAAAGCTAGAAACAGAGTCAAAAGTGTTATTAAATAAAATCCTCATAGTTCAGAATTCTCCTGATGTCTTTTCCCAAAAACTATTCAGTTTACCACTCGACCGAGATATAGAGTTTACTATAGAAGGCATCGGAACACGACCTATATCTAAGAATCATTATCGAATGGCGCCAACAAAACTTAATGAATTAAAGTTACATTTGCAAGAACTATTGAATCAAGGGTTCATTCGTCCGAGTTTTTCTCCATATGGTGCTCAAGTTCTATTTGTTAAGAAGAACGATGGAACTTTGCGGATGTGTATAGATTATCAGGAATTGAATAATGTAACTATCAAGAACAAGTACCCTCTTCCTCGGATAGATGATTTATTTAATCAACTCCAAGGTGCTACAGTATTCTCTAAGATTGATCTGCGATCGGGATACCATCAGTTAAAAATTAAGGAAGACGACATACCCAAAAATGCTTTTAGCACTAGGTATGGAATTATGAATTTTTAGTCATGTCTTTTGGATTAACCAATGCTCATGCTACTTTTATGGATCTGATTAACCGAGTATTTAAAAAGTACTTACATAAGTTTAGCATTGTCTTTATCGATGACATTCTTATTTACTCCAAGAATGAAGTGGAAGATGTTCAGCATCTAAGACAAGCACTGTCAACTCTTAGAGTTCAACAGCTTTTTACCAAATTTACTAATTGTGAATTTTGGCTTAAGCAAGTTGTCTTTCTCGGCCACATAATTTCTGCTAATAGAATATAAGTGGACCACAGTAAGATCGATGCAATTACATGACATACCCTCATTAATTGTTTCTGATCGTGATCCTCAATTCTTATCAGTTTTTGGAAGGGATTATATCAGAAATTAGGCACCTGACTCTATTTTAATACCACTTTTCATCCGCAAACGGACGGACAGTCAAAGAAGACAATCCAAATACTTGAAGATATGTTACGAGCGTTTACCTTATAATTTTAAGAGAAATAGAATAAGTACCTATCTCTATTAGAATTCTCTATTGGTATGGTCGAAAGTGTAGTAGATCAATGAATGAAATTGGAGAAAAGAGTTATGGCCGAAATAATTCAAGATATGCTTGAAGCTATTAAGAACATTCATCAACGTCTTTTGGCAGCTCAAGATTGCCAAAAGAAGTATGCTGATAAGCGAAGGATACCATTGAAATTTACTGTTGGAGATAAAGTATTTTTAAAGATTGTCCCATGAAAAGAGTTCAGCGCTTTGGGAAAAAGGGAAAGCTTAGCCCTAGGTATATTGGTCTTTCAAAATTCTCAAACAAATTGGAAAAGTGGCTTATAATTGGATTTACCAGCGTCTATGGACCTAATTCACAATGTGTTCCATGTATCTACGCTCCATAAGTATGTTCTGGATGAGACACACGTATTATAGAGCAACCCACCAGGATCTAGAAGCTATTTTAACATATGAAGAACGACCTGTAAAAATCTTGCTCTGAGAGATCAAGCAACTGCATAATAAGAAAATTCCTCTATTTAAAATATTGTGGAAGAATCAAAAATATGAAGAAGCTATTTGGGAACGTGAAGATGATATGAGGACTAAGTATCTCAAATTATTTGGTAAGTTGAATTTTGCAGACGAAATTTCTTTAAGGAGTAGAGAATGTAATGTCCCGGATTTTTATCAAAATTTTTTGGAGCTTTCTTGGAATTTTTAGGGATTTTATTGGAAAGATTGTTTAATTTTTAAGACATTTTCTTAGTTAGAAAGAAATGAAATTCTAATTGTAACTTTTACCTTAGATAGAAAAAGTAGTTACTAAAAATAATTTACTACGGTCAAGCCCCTGGTCCATCTTATAAATATGAAAGGGGTCAGTTCATTTTGAAAAAGTTAGAAACTAGCTCATTCCTCAAGAAAATGTATTTTTATTCTTTTTAAGCATTTTTAACTTTATAAAATAGTAGACAATAATCCCTAAGTAGTAAAACACCACCCGTAGACTGATTACATAACTACAGAACCCCCAAACAAAAATTTTGAACTAGGGTTCAATCCTAGAAGGGTGTGGGTCAACTCCCACGATGTTATTTAAGGGGTTAACCCTTCCTCCCAGGAGAGGTCGACCCCTCCCATCCCCTCTCCAACCCAAAATAGGGGGTCTACCGTCCATAAAGGAAGGTCGACCCCCACTTAAGGGAGGGTCAACCCCTCCTCTCCAACCCCTGTTTGCCAGTCTTCTCAGTGGTTATCCTTTTCGGGCCAACTCCAAGTCCCGCTTACCTCACTGGCCTGTTTTTGAATCGTAAACCCCCGTTGGCCCTGGTTGAGGCTTATGAGTTGAAATAAGTTATGTTGTTGAGATTAACTAACAAAGAATTATATTCTTTAAAACAGATCCAGACATCATAACCAACAGTAAAGATAAGTATGATGATTTCAACTACAGTGTAAAATACTATGATGTGCAAGATATTTATTATTGATAATATGTGGCGATTATATGTTACTACTGAGGAACTTAGTGATTTCTTATGAGTATCGATGGGAGCTGGTCAATCTCTTTAACTTAAGATATATGCATTGGCATTTATATTGAGCACATTGATATTGTGATAAGTGTGAATCCCATTATAGTATACCGCACTTGACTTTGCTCCAGATATATACACTTGCTGGAGGCCCCCGACAGTCATTAAGGGTGGCTGACGAAAGGGTGTTGGAGGTCTAGAGCTGAGATGTACGGGCAGTGTTGTAGGTCCCTTGGTAGCCTAGGAGCTGAGTAGCGGCATGTCAAGCACCGTATCAGTGTAGCCTCTTAAGTCATGCCAACTTATTATATTGTATTCCTATCAGTGTAGTCTCTTAAGTCATGTATGGGACCATGACAGACGCACATGCATCGGTAGATGATGCGCACTTATTGTTGGCCATATTATGATTGAGCTCATACGGTACACTATAATGTAGGATTTTGACCTATGTGTGATTGGCATTTCATTAGACATTATCATATTATCATATTTATTGGACGTTATTGTTCATATATCGTATTTTGTACTGTAGATGCTAATAAGATATATGAAAGAAATGCGCAACACTAAGCATACCGAGATTTCTACTGACGGTACGACTACACACATCATTTAGACCAGGCAGCATTATACAAGATTTTATATACTATTAGATGAAGAAGATGAACTTGAGATGTATATAGACATGTTAGATTATACTTATACTATAATAGAAATTTATGACTCTTTTACTAGCCACTTTATCCACTTGATGAAGGAGGTCGAATGATATCCTTTTTGTTTACTATTTTAGTCGGTAGATAGTAACTTGGTAGATAGTGTAAATATATGTATAGAACAATTTTGAAAAATAGTCTAGCTGCCACCCCATCGCCGATTGTCTCATCAATTCTTTGAAATTGACAAATATTTTTTTGTTCTTTTGATATTGTAAATACTAGTTGTAAAGAAAAATTATTTTGACTATATATCATAGCGATGGATATTATCTTTTGCTTCCGTAGTTTAGATTTAATATTATTACTTGTCTCAATTAAATATATTTATATGAGCTAAAATTTAAGTATATATTCAATATTTTAAAAAAAAAATTATTTTGTGGCCCGTGCCCAGAATTAGAGCGTAACAGTTATTAGAGTGGTATCAAAGACTGATTTAAATATTTGATGAGGTAAATAGCGTTACAAGTTAATTAGTCTTTAATTTAAAGTTTTTCAACCAAACTTCTTTCGACCCAACTTGCTTAGTATAACAGATATTTCAGATTAAATTAAAATTTCTTTATGCCGTCTCTGTGGGATCGATCTCGTTGTCACTTTTTTTTATTCCAATAGATTCGTGTGCTTGCGAATTTTTTAAAATTTGACCCCAAAAAAAGTGAACTCTTGCATCTGTTTTTGTGGAAACTAGGGGAGGATCTCTAACCATGACAATAAAAACTTTCAATTTATCTCGTTCATCTTCGTCGTCATATTTTCGAACATCTAATGCTTCTACGGTAGATTCTTTATATATGAAGTTTCATATTTATTTGAGTCTGATAAAGTCCCTGTAACTCATCTTCTTCTTGTAAATCCCTATTTAGCATATACTATGCCCCGCGAGTCCTTTTCTAAGTCCATTTGTACTCTTATCCCCCTCCCTCTAAGTCTCAAATCAAAGAGTATGTCCAAGCTTCTAAATTCGACTAACATCTCTTACCAACAACTAAAAAGGAACAATTTGTTAATCTCAAATTACCTTCTCACCTTCTGAAGGTTTGGCTAACAGAAGGATTTATCCATATCTATTTTGGAGCTGTATGATTTGCTCTTACCCTCCATGGTCGAAAAGGACTCCCAGCAGTTTCAGAATCGTACTTTTAGATACTAGGTTTGCTAACTACCAGCATGTAGGTCGGCACAGTCCAAACAACCCTCAACGTAGACACAATCTTTGTAAACCATTTTTCCAAATATCAACATGCCAATATTAGATTCACAACTTCAATCTACTTTAAAAATTTGAGTCCGGATTGTTGGAACAGTTCTCTCCACAGCTACATATGCCGCTACCCTTCACTACCAAATGGTTTACAGAGTACAAAATCATTTACTTGATTTTGCTACTCTTCATGGCGCTGACGATGCTTTCTTTTTCAAATAAAACAGATCAACCTAGATGTACCTATGTTCAGAGATAGATCTCCATATCTGAACTTCTCAAACTAATTCCTGAAACATGGGTCACTGGTTATGAACAACACCATCAAGCATCTCAGAATTCTAAGCCTATCAAGTCATCTACCCACCACTTTAGAAGAAAATCTAACGGTGAAGTTGAGATCATGTTTAAAATGGAGCCAACATAAAAGAAACCTCCTTGCTTCCCGACACAGTTTGTCTTTACCATAGAAAATATCCCCATCTATAGTTTTAATATAGAAGGAAGGCCGATCTATGCTAGATCTGATAATTCTGGTCATCAATATTGGTTTTAATGCAGAAGGAATGCCGATGTACGCCAGATCTAATAATTTTGGTCATCAATATTGGGATGTATGTTTCTGTCCAGAGTGTAGAAAATTAGATGATCTTTCTGATGATTACAGACAAAGCAGGAGAAAGCCCAAAAGGAACACTAGCCAGTGCAAGCTGCACATGGCTTATAAGGACACATCCCCAATGTTGGATTATTAGGAGAACCCTCTGGAAAATTTGACTACTATGTCAAGTTCACTCCACCTTCGACAAGTAACAAGCCAATCGTCCCTACATGATGGAATGAAAATGATAATGGATATAGCTAGATGCACAAAAAATGGGATTGGGATAATAGTCCACCCCATCTCCTCTTACGGCTATGCCTATAGCTATGTTCCATCCACTACTACCAAAAGACTTTAATCTACTTGATTCCTTTGATAAGAAACAAACAACACACTCGTGGAAAATAAAAATCCTACTACCAAGAAACCAGATGGTTCTTTAATCCAGCTTTCTGTAGCTGAGACAATTTTAAACTAGCAGTCAGAAAATGCAATACCAAAATACTGTATTACAAGGATTGACCAAAGCCAACAAAAAATTGAGAGGACATTACAACAAAACTAAATCCTCTTGACCCTACTACAAGCCTGCAAGCATAGAATTGAAGCATTACACAATAAAATTATGGCTCTCCTACAAAACCGATTACCTATTGACAACCAAGAAAGAGAAATCTGAAACCTAAAAATCCAGCTCTTTTTTTTTGAAAATAACACCATGATCCCTTCATCAACTCCATATTATCCTATTCCATATGTCTTAAGTGCCCAAACATTTGGCCCTATGTATTCCTCTGGAACCCATGGATCTACTGCTTCACTTTTTACTCCAAAAGAATAGAAACAAAAGCTACAACCTCTCTCACCTACAAAATAGCCTAGGCCTACAATACAAAAAACCTAGAAAAACAGCCACAAATGATGATCAAAAACCCGAACTCAAAATTTATGGAACAAGCCCAAACAAAAAACCCTTTTGTCCCTCTAGTCCTACTTGATCTAAACAAATCCAGTTCAAATACCTCAGAAATCTCAGATTTATCCAACGACTCATCTCAATATGGACAAACTCATTTGTATATGGCTGACAATTCTCAAACAAGTCGAGACAAAAAGAACCTCACTGTTGAAGAACCTTGTGATGTGATTGACGAAGAGATTGCATATGCTCATGTAGAATAGCACATCTACTGTCAAATTCACCTTTGACGACATATCTCCATCCTTATGGAATAAAAGGTTCTAAGAAATGCAAGCATAGTGTTTTGCAGAACTATAGAGGCCTAACATGGCACATGCTTTGGTCATAAAATCTTTCCTCGCCAGAATCACTGGATTCCTTACAGATTGGTACGATTCTTTAGGAAAATATAGACATATCCAATATTCAGGTGCCCCTATAGTTGATGCATTCATTGAATCTTTATACTAGGAATTTTGTGGCAAATTCGACCACCTGAAAGATGTTACTCGAGAAGAGTTTTTTAGACTAAAGTGTTATTCGTATAATTCAAAGAATATGAACACTTTCACAAAGCAGCCAAGCGATATTATCTAATCGGAGGACCAGATGAAGTCAATATAAAACAAGCATATTTAAAGTCCAATCCACAGCCACTCTGTCAGGAAACACTACTGATGATTCAAATCAAAGGACAGTCGCTAGGAACCACTTCCTTTAGAGAATTACACAATTGAGTCATAAAAACCTTAATGAAACTTTGCAACCAGCGGGAGTTTCTCATAGAGATCGGTGCCACCGAACAAAAACTTGAGAAGTCTTGTAAATGCCTTGACTTGAAAATCAAATGCCGACATGACCTCAAAACATTTGGTTGTCCAGGAACGAAAAACATATCACAAGAAAAGTTTAAATTCTGCAGCAAAAGGTTCTCCAACTCCTATCCACGAAGAAAGTGGTTGTTTAAAAGGAGGTTCACAAATAAGAAAGCAAATCGATGCTTTATATGTAGAAAGAAATGTCTCTTTGCAAAAAAATGTACTAGCCAGAAGAAAACAAAGGTCCTTAATCAGATCTGTACGACTACACAAGTTGACCTTAAAAAAAGTAGACCTTGAGTTTATCTTCTCTGAAAAAGGTGAACAAACCACTTATACGGTTTTTGTTCTTGAAACCAATTATGATTCTGTTAGGGGAAGGTTTTCTGATGAACTAAGTGAATGTTATGGCATACTGGCTATCAATCTTAGTCTTCTAGTTCCTATGATTAAGATTAAGATATTTGCAGGAAAGTACAAGAGGCTAATCATTGTTGCAAGACAATTTGACACATGAGCAGCATGCTCGATTTTAAACCCAACTGTCTTTCCAGCAGCTATGTGAAAATCCCATCAACAAAATTTCCAAGCGGCAAAAATTGAGTATTTCTCTACGAAACTTATCAGCAAACCAGTTCTTGATTGCAATATCTCACACAAATTGCTTGGCTCATTCTTTCCTGGAAAAGACATTGTAATTGGTTTCGATGTTATTCAACAGCTTTGGGCAAAAAGAGTGATTCCACTATCAAGTCCTATTACCTACCCTACATCCATCCAACCACATATTTTTTCATAACAAACCTTCATATCATCACAGACACACAAATTTGATATTGTTGTGTAGAATCTCATATAGATTTCCTCACCAAATACACTCACCCTTTGTGAAAAAAACCCAGAGTTTTTCATTATCCCTACCTTTTAAGCGAAATGAAGACATCAACCCTACAAAAGCTAGCCATATTGGAATGAGCCCTGAACATATGGAGTTAGAAAGAAAGAACTTGCCCAACTATAAACTGAGGGTCTCATCAAACCTACTACTTTTCAATGAGCGTGCCATGCTTTTTATGTCAACAAAAGGAGCGAACAGCTTCAAGGAAAAACGAGACTTGTCATTGATTATAAACCGATGAACAACTTTTTTGCATATGACAAGCTTTCATTGCCAAACATAAGAGTTTATTTTACAATATGTCCAATGCACGGATCTTTTCAAAATTTGATTTAAAAGAAGGAAGTTGGTAGCTCGGGATATCGCCTGATGAAAGGCACAAGACTAGATTTTGCATACCAAACCATAACTACCAGTGGACAGTCATGTTGTTTTGCCTCAAAACAGCTCCATCACTCTTCCAGAAAGCAATCATTAAAATATATCATCCACCCATAGACTCCGCTCTGATCTATATTGATGACATCCTCTTGTTTTTTCAAGATAATGAATCACATGCACAGTTATTGTCTAACTTTGCACATTTGACCAAAAAATTTGGATTCATGCTTTCTCAGAAGAAAATGGTTGTTGGAGTTTCAGAAATAGACTTCATCGGTATGAAGATAAAAAATGGCCAGTATTCTTTAAAGCCTCATGTTGGACAAGAACTCCTACAATTCTCTGATGAAAATCTATCCAGAAAAGAAGTCCAACAATTCCTTGGCATTTACATGGATGACTTTGTTGATCATCTTTCTTCCATCATAAACCACTGCAAAACATGCTGAAAAAAGAAGCACCACCATGGTCAGCAGACCAAACTGAAGTAGTCCAAAAAATCAAGCAAATAGTACAACAACTACCAGCCCTATCTATTCCTATTGATGGGAAAAGAATATTACAAATTGATGCAAATTGACCTATACTGGGCTGCAGTCCTCTTAGAAGAAAAGAATGGAAAACGTACTCTCTGCGGAGTGGATCATTCTCAGAAGCAGAGAAACATTACCATTCCACTTTCAAAGAAATTCTGGCGGTAAAATATGGTATTGAAAAGTTCTAATTCTACCTCATTGGCCACAAATTCCTTGTTAAAATGGACATGTCAGCATTCCCAAAAATGCTGAATTTCAAACAAAAACAGGTCCCTAACTCCCAGTTACTCAGGTAGGCTGAATGGTTTTCCAACTTTGACTTTGATGTCAAACATATAAAGGGTCCCACAAACCTTCTTCCAGACTTGCTCTCCCGACCAAAAAAAACTTCATGTACATACCATTCCCATTATTTGCATGATGACATCTTTCTCCCACAACTCTACAATTAATAGCTTCTCTCTGAGCTCCAAGACCTAATAAAAACCGAACCCTACAATCAAGATCTAAAGAACTCATGCTAAAATACCACTCCATAGTAATAAAACAGTATGGCATTCACCTTCTCAGAGGCCTTGGCTTCCATCTTGATTACTCTTTTCTAAACCTCTTTTTTTTAAACCTCCTTTAACTAAAGGAAATATTTTCAAAAGAATAGCTATGTTTTCTTTAGTATCTTCTTGAAATACACAGGATAGCAATCTGCTTCAATGTTGGCGAAATATACACATGATTGTGTGATCTATGTTCAGAACTCTGGATAGCCCATCCAGAATTCATTCCAGATCCCAGTCGTGAAGCTAAGAAATTTTTTGAATGGTTCCATCTAGTCACCCACTGGGCAGACAAGTTCAGAGCTTTTGGCTTAAAATTCAAGGATCTCCGAACTTCTTACGAAAATGTCTATGTAATTCTTATTTTCCAAAGACAGGGTTATTTCACTGAATGAGGGTATTATGAGCATTTCTATCATGTTAGGGAATATTTCGTTAATCCATTCAACTTTCACAGAGATTGGAAAAGATATCCAAGAGTTCAAGACATTCCAAAGAAAGATGGCAGAGATAAACTAAACAATCCCTCCTGATATTTGGCATAACATTAATGATGATACACTATGGAAAAGTTTACCTTTTTCATATGCCCAAAGAATCCAACAAGACAAACAAGCTCATATACAAAGTCTAAGAGCATGTTTGGTAGTGCTGAAATTATTCTTTAAGTACTTATATTATAAGTTGTTGGTGATTGTGTGGATAAAAGTGGGTTGTAAGTTGTGTGTCATATGAAATATATGGATGAAAAGTATGTTTGATCAGCTGAAATTTTAATTTAAGCACTCCCAAACATGTGCTAAGTCAGATTTATAATTATTATCCAATTCATCCTCCTGATGATTATATTTTTGACAACTCCTGAACCAGTTGTATCTAGAAAGACCAATGCAAAGCTTAGGAAAAACTTCCAAGTATTCAGAGGACACCTCCGAAGGTCAACAACTCAGAAAAAGATTGTGGAAGATGCTAAATGAAAGTGTCCTCACAACTACTCTAAACCATGTTCCTCCGACAAGTGCAAGTTCACATCCCACAAGGAAAGAAGCGAAAGGAAAAGATAAGGCATCCACAAACACAGGCAAACAAAAACCATCATGGTCCCAACTCCAAGATTCTCAACATGGATGTGATTACTCCTTTGATCCCTATAATCTAAAAAATCTTGAAAAACTTGAGCAGCAATTTTGGAAAGGTGAACATAAACTGCAAGAAATGCCATGGTGAAAACAAACTGGACTCCCATCAAACTCAAATACCCCTGGATGGGTAGCAAATTTGGACATCCCGTGATTCACGAGATCATATTTTTAAAAATGTAATTTGTCATGTTGTAAAATAATTGATGAAGTACTGTTTGCTTTATCAAAAGTTATTTGTCTATTTTTGTAATTATTGTATATTTTTTAAAAGCAGATTATTGTGTCAGCCGGATAAGTTATTGTCCTTGTATTAGGCTACGTGTCCAGCAGTTTGTGGAGCTCCTAACTCTATATAAGGAGACCTCTCTTTAGTTGTAAGGCAGATTCGAAAGAAATAAAAAATCTTTATTTCATTATCTCCTTATGCCTTTCTAAATTCCTCTTATTCTCCCTTAGTTTCAGAAAACTGTGATAATCTTTGGATGGGTGATAAGCATAAGAGCTGAGTAGTATCTTTCAAGTATGCTCTATAGTTGCCCATTTGAGGATCCTCTACAATAGAAAAGAAAAGCTTTACTACTGACTATTAGATTCGATATAGAGGTTTGGTGATACTTGTGGTTTCCAAAATACTGGTAGTTTGATGATGAAACGTTATTCCGAAAGTCAAGCCCGTTGATGTCCATGAGGAGGCTCAGTGGCTAGAATACTGGAATAATAGTGTTATCATCACATTTTTGTAATTTGGTTGGTTTAAAAAAAAATGAATTGCTAGTCGTAGAATATTTTTCCCGTCAGACTTAAACCTAACTAAAATAACAAGGGTTCGGACAATTTTGCCCATTTCGCTATTATGTGCCGTGGCTAGAATACTGGAACATAGTGTTATCACCACCCCCACTAATTAAGCCAATTGGTGCTACACATATCTTATGCATCCACCATCATATTGTTTTATGGTGACTCTAACCTTAATTTCTTTGGTAAATTTTGTAGTTGTGTTGATCTTTAGTTATTTCGAATATTGCTGTTTATGTAAAGTTAAAAAATGCTATGTGCAAGTAAGAGTTATATTAAAATAGTTGGATCCACAATGTATGTCATTTTTTGCATTGTTATATTATTACATTTTTTTATGTTATTATTTTTGTTAATTTCTACCCACATGGATAAAATTTCTAGCGCCATCCCTCTCGGAAGCTACCCACCCTACCTTTACACGCCTAAGGCTTTTTATTCATATCAACCATATTACATTTCTTTATTTTGAATCATTTACACATGCATATAATAAATGGACCCTCATAAAATGTTCAATGTTTGCATAATCTATAAACTAATGGTGCGAAGTTACTTGTTTGTCTAAGTTTAAGTGCTTGTTTGGTTTATATTTTAATCTGTTAATAAATTATTGCCCATTTTATTAACTTTTCAACCACACAATTCATCAACTTTTTATCAAAATTTACTAAAAAGTTTTATCAAACAAGCTCTAAATTATAATCGAAGTTAGTCAAACTCGTCAAAAATATTTTGTATTTATACATTTCATAAAATGTACAACTTACTAACTATTTATTATCCACATATTTCATAAAAACACAACTTATAAGTTAAATTTCGCACGATTGTTCCATCAATTTAAGTTTTGTGCTGAAATTAACGAAAATACAAAACAAAAATTTAATCAACAATAGAAAAATGTGTGAACTATACTCCAATAATACTATTATTGTCCCTTATGGTTTTGCTAAAAATCAGTTTTTAGCAGATTTTGATAAAAGTTAATAAAATATGTGGTTAAAATTATTTTTTGACTTTGACTTCAATGATTTAATAAAATTTTAAATAAAATTAAACAAACTCTTAGTAATTTAATTGAGTTTGTGTCACAAAACTATTGGCCAACCTTAAGTTTACATTTTTTTCCTTTTTTATAAATATGTTTATAGATTTAAAAAAAAAAAAAATCAACAAATAATATATTTTGTGTATATATTGGAATTCCCAAAACTCAGCCCAACCCCCGCCTTCCTTCCACCCCCCCTACACCCCCACATCCTTCAATGCCCACCCAATTATGTGTTGCCTCCACCACTCCCTCTAATCTCAATAATTCCTCAATTCGAGTATCCCGCAAACTCCCAACCCTCTTACCCAAGTTTAAACTCAATAAAATCCCCCAAACCCATGAGTTTCTCATCCCCGTTTTTCATTAAACAAAATCAAGAAAATGCCTATATGAATCTTAAGTTGTTACAGTGTTTGAGTACTTACTTTTCAGGCCAACTTTTCTTGAAGACATTTTATGTTTGAGCAAACCCTAGATATGTTCCCCTCTTAGGTAAACAAATACACGCGATGTCTTTGCCTTAATCAAACTCAGTGCAAGTGTGCGTGTTTATTCTATTTTATGTTCTTAAATTTTCTTATAGTTATAAAATCTCTCTCTCTCTCTCTCTCTCTCTCTCGTGTAAATATAAGAAAAAAATTTATCACAATTTAGGTTGAATTAGTGAATGAAGGAATAAAAATCGAGCCAGCTCAAAAAAACTGGGCCAGTCTGTATCAAGTCCAACTGATCTAGTGGGCTAATTGGTATAGGCCACATAGGCCTAGTTTCTTTCAGTCCAATATTTTACTAGCGAGCTTGAGCCAAAATCCAGACTATTAGGCTAGTCCATTGGGCTGGGCGAATTTTGCCAACTCTATTCCTATCCAATTGCTTGAAATGGTAGAAGATGAAACAACTTGCCTCGTAATACTATTTTGAAATATTAATTTAATAAATGTAATATCTATATTGTTAATTTTATATGTTATACTATTTATTATAAATATTTAACATTGTGTTATCTTAAATAACATAGCACTTAAGTAATTCAATAATTAACACAACGTAACAAATAATGTAACTAAAGGATTAAGTGATTTTATTTTTATCTTTTTTGAACTTGGATTAAGGCCAGTTAAATGCAAATTAGTCGTTACAAAAATTAATAAAAAAACATTCCACCATGTGTAACGGGGTCGGTAAGAAAAACAAAACATCAAAAAACCTACGAGTCAAAAACCACCACCCAAAACGGCTACTTTCCCTTGAAGGGCCCACATGTCTTTCCCCTTATAAATGATTCACGCGTAATTCACCACCCTCTCTCCTCCTCCTCCTCCGAGGCACACCAAACACACGCGACACACGCCAAACACACACCGTTCGTCGGGGAGATGGCCACCGCAGATGGTGAAGTTGCGGAGAACGGCAATGTAGAGCCGCAGGGATCGGCTTTGATATTTCTCGGTACCGGTTGTTCGAGCGCGGTCCCAAACGCGATGTGCTTGATCCAGCCCTCTGATCCTCCTTGTCACGTCTGTTCCCAGTCTCTATCTATACCGCCCGAACAAAACCCTAATTACAGGTCATTTTCATTTTCTTGTTTATTAGCCCTCGCAATTTCAATTTTCTCTAGAATGAATCAAATATTTCGAAGAAATTGATTGTTAGATTAGATATTGTGGACAAAATTAATTCAACTGCAAGGCACAATATTTAGCCTTCAATGTCTGATTAAACCTTTTTCCAGCATTATTTTGCCCAGTTTGGTTGGTAGGTACAACTTTTGATGAACAGTGTATGACATGTCGTTATTATATGATTGTTGGAATTGTAGGTGCAATACATCTTTACTTATCGATTATTGTGGTTGTGATGGGGAGCATAAATATATATTGATTGATGTTGGCAAGACGTTTAGGGAGCAAGTGCTCAGGTGGTTCACTTATCATAAGATTCCGCAGGTGGATTCTGTGAGTATTCTATACCTTGTATTCCTTATAATATTTTTGTAAATGTGATACATATACTAGATAGTAGATCCAGTTTATTCTAAATCTATTTTAACTAGTCTCTTGGTGTAAATATTTAGGAATGCCTTATGGTAAATCATAACCAAGAAATTGCATCTAAAACATTCACCTTATGCTAGGGACTCAAATGCATATGTGCTTGTGAAGGAGAAGCAAACTTCACCTTCCATTACAAAAAAACTGCATTTATTATTAACTATAGTGGATTCATTGAAATTGTACCGTCTATGCACTTCCAGGTTGCCCAATACCTACATAATTTTTCTTCGGGTGGTGATACTAGATGTCTGTCAGTCGGTGGCTACTTTTGATAGTAGAAAAACTAGTAACTAGTAACTTGTGGGGCTGCATAGTCCAAATTCTAGATTATATGATTAAGACTCCAGTTATATCTCTTCTCCGATCCCTTTCAGGTAATTCACCATGGTGGCATTATTATACAAGATAGTACTATACTGAAGAGCCTTAAAAAATTAACTCATATAGACTCATAGGAATACCTCAGGGTATGTCAAATTTCAAATATGAGATCACCCAACCACAGAGTGGTTTCATTTACTTCAGTTTGCCAGAATTGATGAACTAAATTAAAAATAGTTGAATTTTCAACTATTATGTTTTCCTAGTGAAATGAGCAATGTATTTTCCTTTGACCAATACTGTTAGCTAGGAATTTTTCTATACAATGTAGATCTTCAAAAAATGTCTTATTTTTCTTAATTGCTCTTTTTTTACGAATGGTCTGTAAGTTTGAATCTTAATGTTAAGAAGGAAATTACAGAAGGAGACTTTACTTATTGAGAGTAGATAGATATCCAGGACTATACACAGACATTTTGTAGATGCTAATTAGATCATTTTCCATAAATTACAAACTATGTGCATGAGGACATGTAGTAGATGGTAATTTGAGCCTTTTGACTAAATTTTTAAAGATGCTAATTCGAGCATTTTCCATAAGTTTTAAAAGATCTATTTGAAATATAAATTCACTATCTGAATGATGGAATTTCTATAAATAGTGGTAGTTGAACTTTGTTGAGATATAAATAGACTTGCTAAAGTACTGATAAATATCTTTTCTTTTTGCCCTCCATTGCTAAAAATGATTTTTCTGTGGGTTCACATTAAAAGGGTATATATTGTTCATTTCTTTTCTATGCATTTTGAGAAGACTTTGTTTCATGAAGTTACCAGGGGTAATTGGGCGAGGTTAAACACACCCCACATTGGTAGGAGAATAGTCCAGCAACTTAATGCTACTCACCAATCTATGCATCTTGTATTTGAATACTTATTGTAAACGTTCAATTTAAAACCCAATAGAAATTAGCTGATTTTATGACATCTTCAGGTTATTTTAACTCATGAACATGCTGATGCGGTTCTTGGTTTGGATGACATACGTACGGTGCAACCTTATAGTCCAACAAATGATATTGATCCAACACCAATCTACCTCTCCCAAGATGCCATGGAGAGGTACTTTACACTTCTGTTGTGATGGTTTGTCCTAGTTTCTGCTCGATATAGGATGATGAATATGGTTATGTATTGGCTGAGATCAAAACTGGTGTGAAAATTGGTTTACAGTACTATTATTGTTATAACCTTTTAGTCACAAATTGCATGCAACTTCACTATTATTGTTTCTTTGTTTTCAATTTCATGGATCCATGAAGTTAGGAGTTCGTTATGGTTGAAGATGTTATTTTATGTTGCTTTTTCCTGCATACGGTTTTTTATCATGGTCACTCGTTTTGTGCTATGATGTTAATTAATATGTCTAAAATGGGAGGACTAGTCTACTAGACTTGGATGCATGGCCAACTTATAAATTACCATGCCATGCCAATGCTTGTAGATTATGCTTGAGCATGATGGATGTTGATGGATAAATTTCTAAAATAGGAGGAAAGATTGGGATATGAGCTTTTTCTTTCTGGGGCAGAAGATATAGTGTTAGTTACTAGGGTTTGATGTGTTAAATTTCTTATAATTGATCAGGTTGCTTTGGCTATCTGTTTTGGTGGTATGTCTTCGCTATGTGTTCGTGAAGGAAATATATGTACATCAATTTGTGGCTTCTTTCTTTCTCTCATGCAGTATCACCAATGAAACTCCACGGTGTCAATGTATTAGTTAATAAGCTAGCACATTACATGGAAAATTTGACGAACCATCCCTTCTGTTGGGTTTAAATAATGGCATGTGCAGATATCTTCTGTTTTTTATTCTATTTTTTTTTTACCTGGCATGTATCTTGCATTTTTCAATATCATTGATATTTTGTCTTATCAATTGTTGATTACTCTGGAGCAGCATTGCTATGAAGTTCCCTTACTTGGCTCGGAAAAAACTCAAGCCTGGACAAGAAATCAGACGTGTAGCACAGCTTGACTGGAAGATTGTAGAGAATGACTGTAAGAAGCCATTCGTGGCATCAGGACTACAATTTGTTCCTTTGCCAGTTAGTTCCCTCCAACGTATCTTGGTTTTATTCTCATATATTTCATTTATAGATACTTTCTACAGATTCTATTGTTTATATGTTCTTACATTTTGGCACAGGTAATGCATGGTGAAGACTATGTGTGCTTAGGTTTTCTTTTTGGTGAAAGATGCAGAGTAGCATATATATCTGATACTTCACGCTTTCTTCCACCCACAGAATATTGTAAGCAACTGAGCATCTCCTGTCCTGCAATCCTTTGTTATTGAATAATGTGTCCAATAGTCACTGTGTGTTTATGTATATATGTGTACATATTGGAGTGGGCCTTCACACGAGAGTAGTTTCAGTATGGCATCTGAGAATTACAAGAAAAGAGTATGCATGTGATTATTAGAAATAATTACAGTTTTTATGGGAGTTTTCTCCACAATGAGAAATTAAAAGGCGATACATGCCACTCTGTAAAGGAAATTTTCTAATTCCGTGGTTTATATAAACAACTATATTATTAGAATTAGGATTGAATTCTCTATTAGAACACTTCTATTTAAAAGTTTAATGTTTTTAATTGGCAAACTCAAAACCTAGTAATTCAAAAGTAAATGTGAGTTAAAAAGTACATCCGTGGCTTGTGTACCATTTTCGAAACGACATGAAATATCTATTTCTTGACAGACCACACTATAACTGTCTTAAACACATTGAGATAAAATCAAGCAAGTAATCTGGATTCCAGGAGGAAAATGCAGAATGATTAAGTTTTAAGCTTCTAACAGACGAACTCATCTAAAACCTAGAAAATGTTGTTGTGAATCATCTCTTGCAGAAATATAAAAAGGTAAATAAAGAAGCAGTGAAGAAGCCTCAAGAATAGAAAGGTGATTAATTATGCTGTGAATAACATTTCATTCCCTGGTTGTGCATAGCTGCAAATTTGAATCTATTTGTTAAGGTAGCATTTGCTATTGCAGGTATTTCAAAAGATGGAGGTGGACAATTAGATCTCCTCATCTTGGACACACTATATAAGGTTAGCCTGTTGATAAATTATTGGTAAATTTCACTCTTGCTTATTTTGATTATTGTTACATAATGCTATCCTTTTATGTTATGTTCATGCGCATCCACCTCTTCATGCTTATTTTTAATTGTTTTTAAGTCAAGGTAAACCAATCTAGATATATTCATACCATACCCATTTTATTCACAATAAAACATATTAGCATTGACACTTCGCCGTCCTTTTCGTGTTTGATTCAGTAGGATGCGTTTCTTTTTTATTTGATAGATGCAGGTGCAATATTGTTGTGAATGCAATATAGATCATCTACAATAATTAACTTCGTACCATTTAGTTTATGAAAAGTAACTGAAGATCAGAAAAATTATACAAACACGCACACATACAGAAGAACAAAACTAAGTTTAGAGAATTTGATTCTTTTAGGTAAGTGGTTGTTGGACAGAGTATTCTTTTTCTCCTAAAATTTTGGGCGGTAATACCTCTTAGGGGAGAAATTAGATTCTTGTTCTATTATTTTTTTTGGCATTTTTTTCTATCTAAACTCTCCTTTCTTCATTCCTTACTCGTATTGATAGATTATAAAAGATTTTTCCCATTATTTTTCCTGTCGTTCATTTTGTTTCTTATTCTCTTTCTTCTTTCTCTATTGCAGAAGGGTTCTCACAACACTCACTTTTGCTTCCCTCAGGTTTTTTTGTCTCTCGTTGTTTAATTTATTCCACTTGGATTTATTTTATTTCATTTTTGTGGGAAGTTTTGCTTGTATGACATTGACTATTAGAGTAATATTAGACTCCTAATATATTAGAATATATTAGAGGATTATTTTACTAAATATAGATTAGGGTTCACCTTATTATATAAACTAGTTGTATCTAATATTTTACGGATGCCATTTGCTTAATAATATTGGTTCTTCTTTCTCTCTTTGTTTTCTCTTCTTAATTTAATTTATATTATTGTTAGAACTTTCACATGGTATCAGAGCAAATTTGATCCGACTTTATTTAAACTTGAAATCACTTATGTTCTCCGGCGAGGGGTCTTGTGTCACTCGTCCGATCAAGTCTTTTTTATTTCTTTTAGATATTGTCATCCAGCTAAGTTTTGTTTGTTAGAGTCTTTTTGTATGTTCGTCGGGTTGTTTTAGTCTTGACTGATTATATTACTTAGATCTTTTGGTTTGTTTGAAGTATTTATGTCCAAGTCAGTTTGGAATTCGGAATTTGAAATTTGTCCAGTTATTTTATTCTGAAATTTGGATGGTTTTGCATCCATGGAATTTGTTTGGTTTTGTTGATTTGGTATTTGGTATTTGGTAATTGGGCGGGCCGTCCCGGTTTTATTAAAAAAAAAATTCAAAATTCTAAAAATTTGAAAAACTATTTTGCTGAAATAGGACTAAAAAAAAGTTGAACCCGGCATGGTATGAAAAGGCACTGGTAAGGCGCGCCTCAGGGTGAGGCGCACCATCTGTGCATCGAGGCGTAGATTTAAGAGTTTTTTTTATACTTTATGCACCTTTGTATGTGAGGCGTACGCCTCACGAATGGCGCCTCAAAAGCGTAAGGCGCACGCCTCACATGAAACTTAAATTTCAGTTGGGCTTGTAATTAATTGGGCCCATGTTTTTTAACTTAAACAGTCAAATTTTAGATCCAATTATATAACATATAAAAGCAAATTTTTTTACAATTAAAAAACAGAGAGCCATATCCGATAAGAGGAAGAGAATGTTGCAATTAGTGGATGAGAAAAAAGATTGAATAGATACTGCCATTGAAGATGAAGATGAAAATGAAGAAGGTGACAGGAGAATTAGATATCACGATGATTCCATAGAAGATTCTACTAATAGTGATGATGATAATTTGAGCACAGACTTGTAAATCTAGTTAGTTTAAGCTTTTTTTTTTATTGCAAAAGGAGTAAAAAATTGTTGGCAAGCATGTCATATTTTTAATAATATACTTAAGTAAGAAATTTCAATTGAGGTTTTGTTCTTTATTGGTGAAATATACTATTTTTATATCAATTTATAGTTTTTTTACTAATTTTTTAGTTTGTGATGAGGCTTACGCCTCAAAGCGCCTCGATACCTATTTTCAAACATTGGAACCCGGGGTGTTACGGTGAGAAAATTAATCAACAAATCTTAACCAGTACACTGTAACCCCTTGATTTGTATTTTTTTTATTTTGTTTAGTAAACATATTATAAAAAATACATTCTTACTAAATTTTAATCCTAGCATTAACTTTCCCCATTTCTTAAAAGTAAAGTAATCAGATAAAAATTCAATGAAAAATCAAAGTTAGAAGGTAAAAAAAAATTAATTAAGAAAGCTACCCCGCCGCTTTAAAATTTGGGAGCAGGCGGGTATAGGAGTAGAAATTCCCCGACGGGGCGGGGACAGGAATCGTCCCTGTTTCGCATCAATCCCACGTGGTGCTCTACCTTTATACCGAGGAGACTTGAGAAGACGAGGTTGTTCCTTTATGTTGAGGAGGTTTGAGAAGACGAGGCTATTCCTTTATACCGAGGAGGTTTGAGAAGACGTGGCTATTCTTTTATACCGCTAAGATTTGAGAATAGGTTTAGAAAATGAGGTGGTCGAAGTCCCCAATTGCGTGTTGAGTAAGTCTCCCTCGCACTCAGCGAGTCAGATCTGAATAGACTGATAGGACAGTCTGTCAACACGACCTGTCACATCCTAGCTTTCTAGCATGTGGCTGAAAGATACCTTCTTATTAAAGCTATTGATGTAATGCCCAAGATGTAACGCAAAGACCCTTAGAATTGAGCCACTTGTCGTACATCGAAAGGAGGTCAATCAATTGATAAGGTCATTCCCACAAGAAAAATGGGAAAAAATATAAACTCACATAAAGAAAACACAAGTCTTTTATGCTAATTAACTTGATTGCTCATAATCACTTAGGGGAATTATTAGTTAGGGGCCTTCAAGTGACCACCTCTACCATAGCGTGTGCCTCCCACACATAAACATCATATGTACTCTGTTTCAAGTGCATCTACGTAGCTGACTAAACCACGTGGTGGTCCAAGTGCATAGGAAAATTACACGTAGAAAAAGAAGGCGTGAGGTTCGTGTTGGCAGCTGCCATTTTTGGAGGTCGACAGTCTCCATTGCCATCCCTAGTCCAATTAATATGGAATTTGGTCCAATTAATTTGGAATTTGATGTTCGATCAAGTTAATCTGAAATTTGGTCTTCAAAGTTTGCATTCTTTTGATTTGATTACTTTGATATGTTCGGATTGGTGTTATGGCTTTTGTAATGAAGTCGCCGACCCATGAGCGCATGAAGCATATTGAGATTGACTGTCATCTTATTCGTCACCATCTTCAGCATGTCACTATTTTCTTACTATTTGTTTCTTCATCGTTCAAGCTTGCTAACTTTTTAACTAAGTCACATTAGGTCTATCGTTTTCGTTTCTTGTTTGACAAACTCTCGTTACTTTTTGTTGTGGTATTGTGAGTTTGAGGGGAATGTTAGAGTAATATTAGAGCCCTAATATAATAGAATATATTAGAGGATTGTTTTACTTAATATAGATTAGAGTTTATCTTATTATATAAACTAGTTGTATCTAATATTTTACGGATGCCGTTTGCTTAATAATATTGATTGTTATTTCTCTTTCTTTATTTTCTTTTCTTAGTTTAATTTATATTATTATTAGAACTTTCACATTGACAAAATGCTATCTCCAGACTCTTGATGCAGTGAAGAGGTTATGCCCAAAGAGAGCTTTGTTGATAGGAATGACCCATGAGTTTGATCACCACAAGGACAATGAATTTCTTATGGAATGGTCTAGAAGGTATGATTCATTGCATTTCCTTATGGGAAGTCCTGAAAAGTAGCTTGGCCAAAAAGGCCTCACAAAGTATACTAATTTCCAGTATTTGAGCATCTTAATCATTTGCATTTGCTTCCAGAGAAGGAATACCTGTTCAGCTGGCACATGATGGGCTGCGGGTCCCTATTGACCTTTAAAGAGGTAAGGTTCCATGGATCATTATACACTTTTCAGAATGGGACTTTTTGTTATGCAAACATATTTATAGTTATATACGTGCGTATTGATTAATGGTTATTATTTTAGTTTAGTGTTAAATTAGTTCGCTGCAGCAGAAACTTCTAATGAAATGATTGTTTTTATTCCAATCTCGTTGAGAATGAGGATCTAGTAATATCCCTGCAACAATGATTACATTAGTAATTTAATCTGTTTAGAAAATTATCTTCAAGTTATGGTTCAATTTTGTTTTCCTTTTTCAGGGGAGTGGGGATGTTGCTTGGAAACAGTCCATCGTAATTACCACGTACTGCATGTCACTTGCACAGTGTATGACACTCAAGAGTCAAGTGAAACAACAGTAACTAGGTTGGGATATGTCTCTTATAGATGTTATGTACTCTGGAGGCAAAGATTGCCTGTTATATCTGGGCTGGGAGAGGTTGTTAACTTTAGATTCTTGTCTCCTTTACTCTTATGTTGCGATGAATTCATATTTGGCAAAGATCACCGATTAATTGTGCTGGGAGATTTTGTTTACTCCTGATTCTTGTTGCCTTTGCTTCGATGTTGCAATGAATTCAGATTTGGATTTGATAGTCTTTCTGGCCTTGAATGGCTGTGCAGCTCACGTGAAATAGTTTCTATCCGTATTAATCTTGATGTTTGGTACCAAGGATTGGATAGAATTGGACATTTCTAATCTAAGAAAGTAAAAGAAACTAAAACTTGTCCGATAAACTGTCGAGTCAAGTCTAATGTTGCGTACCAGACATGAACTGTGATGCTTGATGGCTGTGTATTAAATAGGATTGAACACTACACTAGACAAAACTTTAACTTTGTTTTCATCTTTAATAATGTACAGCCCACCTTACCAAACAAGCAATGAATGTTTTGAATGATGTGTGCAGGTTTACTATGATCCATGTATGGCCCGTACATACATATGTTTTACTTTCCGATGACAGTAAAAAGGGGAACAAAACTTACCAACAATTGCAACTGCACCACCATCTCACACACATAGTAGAAGCAAGATGCAGAAGTGTGATGCATATAGGATTAAGAAACATGTGTCAATGAACCAGTGAAGTACACACCTCTGTTAACCATAGCACAAACTCGCTGTAAGCCGAGCAAGATGCAGAAGTGTGGTGCATTCAGGATTGTGATATATGCAATGTCGTGTAACACTGGAGACAGTATTCTCCGCTGATTTAATATTGTGATGTGTACACTTGTATTCTGTTATTTAACCTATAGTACAACAAAATTTATTCTTTAATTCCCTTGAGGATTTAGATATCGCTTTTGATGGCTAGTTATTTCACTTGGTGAAATTATCAATTTTTGCACATAACAATTATTATTCATTTAATTATATCTTGGAACAAAGTAGCCTGGGATCTGGGAATGTCTATCATTTCAATATCCAGCATCCACATGCAAGTGAGTGCTATTTCACATGCTGGCACTATTTATATCCTACTGGAGAGAATATGAATTTTGAGGTTCAAATGTATACAGTTTAATTTGTTGTCCAGGGTCCTATTTCAAGATCCAAACAAGCAATTACTTGCACTGAGATCAAAATCAAGAAGATATCAATTTTCTAGCATTGTAACTTCAGTTGTTTTTTTAAGAAAAAGTTGCAATAATTGTAACTTCTCAAGAGTTATTGTAGCTCTATAAGAATTTACAAATGGATATAAAAGAGTCAAGGGCTATTTTCTTTGTATTTCAGTTTTGAATTTTGAATTCATTTTCAGTTTTATATTTTAAGAGTCTATTTTAGAATTGTTGAAAATGCGTTTTGTTTGTTATTCTGAAAAACTATTTCTTAAAATAGAAAATCGAAAAACATGTTCTGTTTGAAATTTTGAGAAAATTATTTTATATCATTTTATTCAATGAATTTGATTATTCAATAATAAATTAGAAAACACATTAAAATTTCATTTTTGTAGAATTTTAGAAATTTTACTTTTTAATATTTTTAGAATTTTTGTTTATATAAATTTTTATATAAATAAATTTTTTTTTTTAGAATTTTTATTTTTTTATATTTATAAATTTATATTTATAAATTTTTTTATATAAATTTTTTATAGAATTTTTTTTATAATTTCATATTTTTAACATTTTTGTTTATATAAATTTTTATTTAAAAAAAATTGTTCTTCTTGTTTCGAGTGTTTTTCATTTCATGTTTTCACTGAAAATATTCAAAATGTCAAAAATTTGCTTTGTGTTTGGTATTATAAATTTAACCTTGTTTTTTGAAATGAATTTTTAAAAATAGCATAGTAAACAAGTTTTGGGTATTTTATAAAATTAAAAACAGTTTGAAAATAGTAAAGAGAACGTGTCCTAATTTTCTGCCTGTTGAATTTAAATTTCTAAAAGGAGCATAGGCCAGCTTTGATTCAATAATGTTAAATGTGGACCACCAAATTATATAACAAATTGGTCAAAAATTATGGTCACAATATATCATTGCAGCTTAACTCTTTTAATAATTATTAAAGACAAAGGGATCCCTAAACAGATTACTGAGGGGACATTCACTAATTGCCAGTCATAATATTCTTAGATTGACTGATTGTGACACAAAATGTTTACTAATAATTGCCACTGCCATATGGCATTGTCCAAAAACAGTCTAATAACAATAATTAGTGCCCATTTAATACGGTTTTGGATAAAATCCAATTTACTTGCATGTTTGACTAGACTTAAGTAAATTTTTACTCGGAGTTGTTCTCAATAAATAATTTCTTATTTTTAAACTTGATCAATAAAAAATGATTTATTTTAAAATTTAGTTGCAAGTGAATAATGAAATGAATATTAGTTAACCTAGACGCCATTTGACAAAGTTTTTTAATTCTTGACTTTGACTTCAATTTTTTAAACTAAATTGAACAATAGCTTATTAAAATTTGTCCAAAAATTTGAAACCATCGTTTCTATATATATTTTGAATTGCTTAAAATATTTTACAAAGTTCGCAATTTCCTCAAATCTCTCCTTTCCAATTCTCTTTCTCTAAACCATTCTTCACCAAATATTTCATTTTCAATCTTCTTCTTCCTATCAATCTCCATTTATTTTTTTACAGTCGAATTCTATCGATAAGCGGTATACTAGTTTATCATGACCGTAGAGAATTTATCCTCTACTAACGAAAAAAAAACATATATGTCTATTTTCACTCTCTAATTTATTTATTTTTTATTTCCTCAATTCTCTTTCCTAATTCACTTTCTCTTCACCATTCTTTTCTAAATTTTCCTTCACAACCTCGACTTTAACATTGTACCTCCTATTAATCTCCATTTATTTTTCTAGAATTCCGAATACTAGTTTATTTATAGGAACTTCTCAGCTTAGTCAAACATGGAGTCAAAACATCGGTAAAAAATCGCCGATCTCCCACGAAATCTTATTCGTAATTTGTACTCTCTCGTGTCTCAGCTTTGCAGAACCGTTTCCAAAGAGCTTTGGCTTCTTCTCAGCTCTCTCTCTATCTCTCTTGAAGATTGTGGATGTGTGTGTGAGAAAGGATCACATGGAATACGAGAGGGTGCACAAAGTTCAGGTATGATTTGTATTATACACCCAATTTATATAGACATCCACATAAATGCATTTGAATTATTAGAAAGGAACTCCGAACATTAATGAGAAACAATGGATTTGGTTGTAGAGTTTGAATTTTTCTTTAGTGGGTTGTGCTAAAAGTTCTTCAATTTGGGAAAAACCCGCATTAAATTTTGAATTTGTTGTTTGATGTAGACTGGTATAATATCTCCAAGTAAGTTGAGGGTGAAGCTAATGGGACCTCACCATCAGAGGAAAAAGGATGGATCAAAAAGTGATTCTTCAAGAACATCTCCTTCCAGGCTTGAGGATTCAGAATTTGTCATGAACCGGTTGTTGGCCACACGAAGTGGAGATTTTGAGGAGGGAGGTTTGATAACTTTGCCCATATTAGTTTCTGCCTCAAATCTTTAATTATTTATTAATTTGTATATACTGCAGGATCAGATCAACATGAGACTTGAGACCTCCTTTGAACTGTTTTTAATTAGCTTAGAAGTTATTGTTCATACTTCCTCATTTGATTCCAAGAAAATATGCTTTTTATGCTGAACGGCCGGTTAGTGGTAATTGCTTGTAACATTTATCACAGATCTTTTAATTTTTGTTGGGACACAACTTGAGTTTATCAAAGTGAATAATGAGTTGGTTTTGATTGAACAAAACATAGTGCTCATTTAGGGTCCATGCACTACAATTTGCAGCTTCCAGTTTAGAAGTTCCACCAATAAAATACAGTAGTTCAGTGTTAGCTGCAAGCCAAGGTGATGGTAATTTTCCCCTACCAAAGGGACTCGTGCTGAGGGAAAATGAGGATGTGGGGAGCGTCAAAATGCAGCCAGTTTCGATGGGCGATGGCGGTAATTTTAGTTCAGTACAACATATGAGGACATATGAAGATGATATTCTTGATTATGACAGTACTTCGAGCTTTGAGTTTCATAAAGGGGAGAGATCACTGCACCATCCTGCAAATAGATCATTCTCAAGACCTTTGCCATCCAAATGGAATGATGCTGAGAAGTGGATTATGAATAGGCAAAACATTCAATCTAATAACTCGAAGAAGACCAACATACACAATCAAGTAAACCGGGTAACAGCCACTAATATGGTGAGAGTTTCCCCAGAGTCCACTGGTTCTGAAAATAAGTCATCCGTCAAGCAGGTTGATTTCTGTCAGCCTGCATCACAAACAGGGGCGTGGAAGTCTGCTTTTGCTTCCCAAGGAGCTCAACCCATTTCGGGCCAAGGAAATGGAGCGAATGCATTAATTGATTTGTGCCCTGAAAGCAAGGATTTGATGGAGGTGGAAAGTATAGATTCATCTTGCCCAAAGACCATGACAGAAGATACTACAGGTGATTATATGCTTTCATTATCCCTAAATTATATTTTAGGTTCAGTTTTTCAAACACATCTTCACATTTGGCTCCAGTACTCAAGGCTTGGCCAAATAAAAAGATAAATAAATAATGCAAGAAGATTTTAGTAATACTCTTTAGCAAAATAGAGTAACATC
Source organism: Forsythia suspensa (assembly GCA_023638005.1). Classification (NCBI taxonomy): domain Eukaryota; kingdom Viridiplantae; phylum Streptophyta; class Magnoliopsida; order Lamiales; family Oleaceae; genus Forsythia; species Forsythia suspensa. Next base: position 22,686,655 of record CM042663.1, read on the forward strand.
CATTTGGATTTATGTCTATAAAAAGCTGTACGCTGGTAAATGTGTTGCCTGCTTTGTCTGGATACTGTTTTATTGGCTTTGCTGGGAATATCAAGTATCATACATTTTAGAGCAAACAGGGCCAACTAGAGATGAGGTCTTTTAAGGTCCTAGTTTTACGTTCCTTCTCTGGATGAGGAAAAACAGTTGTTCTTAGACAATACTGGCTTCTGACACTTGATTGTCCAACATTTTGGTTGTAGATTGATGGAATAATAATTTTGGTAAGAAAGAAATGCAAAATTCTGAACTTTCAGACCATTTCCCTCTTTTACTTCTTAATAATCATGCAGGCGTTCCTGCCCCAAGATCAGTTTCAATGAGAGACATGGGAACAGAAATGACTCCCATTCCAAGTCAAGAGCCTTCAAGGAGTGCTACTCCTGTAGGAGCCACAACTCCATTCCGTAGCCCAACTTCTTCTATACCATCCACTCCTCGAAGTGGAGAACCAGCACCCTCCCTAATTGAGCACTCCGTTGATAATGCATTGCAACTTTCAACTGAAAAGGGGAAAACAGATTTGTCTGATCAAGAACAAAAGCTCAAGACCAGAAGAGAGATTGTAGCCCTTGGTGTCCAACTTGGTAAGATGAATATTGCTGCTTGGGCAAGTAAGGATGAGAAAGAGAAGAGTAATTCTGGAAATGAAACCGTTGATTTTATCGAGCTTGAAGGGATCGAATATGCAAAACGGGCAGCTGCATGGGAAGAAGCTGAGAAATCCAAACATGCTTCCAGGTTCCTCCTAGAGGCTGACACCGAAGTTTTAATTTTGGACATTCTTTGAGCTAGTAAAAAGTTAGTGCTGGATGCAATGTTTTGACTGAATCATGTCCTATTGTTAGGTTTAAAAGAGAAGAAATAAAAATCCAAGCATGGGAAAGTCAACAGAAGGCAAAGCTTGAAGCTGAGATGAGGAAGATAGAGGTACTGCTTCTCCTCATATCCCATATCTATATATTCAGAATGTTTAAATCATCCTAGTACTGAGGCTCTCCATCTTTTTTGTATCTACCATTACGTAATAGTACATCATCGGTAACAAAATCCTCCAAATTCTTGATAACAACTCTCAACTACTTGTTAACGTTTTTATTGGTGATAGAACACCCAAGTAATTTTTCTATTGATTTTAATTAAGGATAGGATACTGCCGAATGTTTCATAGATATTTTAATGTATGCCTGACTTCATTACTGAGTTTGAGGTTTATATAGATAAACTGTAGATGAACACTTAATGTTTTATCCATTTCATAGGTTAAATTCACATAGTAAACAATTCTCAGTATATGATCTATTTATAGCATTTAACATAAAATTGTCTAGATTCTAAGTTTTCATAGTTCTTGCTGTTATATTCGTAGTATGATCGGCATCACTACTGACAATCTGTTCTAACTTGATACACTTAATTTGATGAACTAGGTTTTCACATGAGATTTCACGTTCTTTTTCCGTGTTGTATCCTTGGCATCGGATTGCCAATCCATGTCTAACTAGATCACAACCATTTGAGAATCACAATTTTTAAAGCATGCTTTTTGCTACCCCCAAATTTTGAGTTTTCACTATTTATGGGTTCTTTAGTTCCGCCAAAGTAGCATAATAAACTGTTATTGGTGTACTTGGTCCAATAATACTCAAGTTTATTAAAACCTTTCATAACTTCATTGTGTCAAACTAAGTGCACATCTCCTCTTCAAGTTGGTTGCTTTAATAGTGTGCTATTAAAGCCTTGGTTTGGCTTTGCTTTTCTGCACGTCCATTTCTCTTTTACGTGTTTGCATGTTTTTTGTGTAACGAACAAAATTATGTAACTAGAAAGGAGCATTTGGTATTGCAAATGTAAATAAAATTTGGCTCTCAGGCCCAAATTGAGCAAATGAGAGCACAAGCTCAAGCAAAGATGGTGAAGAAGATCGCGATGGCAAGACAAAAATCAGAGGAAATGCGGGCTGCTGCAGAAGCTAAAAAAAATCGCCAGGCTGAAAAAACTGCTGCAACTGCTGAGTACATTCGCCAAACAGGTCGAACTCCATCGTCCCCTTTTACGTGTTGTGGTTGGTTATAATATCAAGAAAGTTGCACAAAACTACATTGTCTGTCATCCATCTTTGTATTTATGACAAAAATAGAAGTAGCCTTTAGAAGGACTGAAGAATATGGTAATCATACATATCTTCGTTTAATGCAGTACAGTGAGGTAAAATGAGTGCTATATTTGTCAACTATATATATCCAGTGACGTAAAATCTTTTTGTACCTGTTGATTTTTGGTCAATTTAATTACCTGAAAACAATTGTTTTCCTTATTTGCACTATATAACTTCAACACCTTGAATCAGTGAAATTTTGCATAACAGAACCATATTACAGCAAAATTAATCATTTTCAGTGCCCGATCTTGCTAAAAATCTCATTTTATTATAAATTTTGATAAAAGTTAATGAAATGTTAAAAGTTAATAAAAGTTGTTGATCTCAAAAAATGTGGTTAAAATTAATTTTTGCTAAAAATCTCATTTTATTATAAAAATTTTGATTTTAACTTTTTAATGAATTTTTAAGCAACATCAAACAAAATCTGAATATGGTTTTGTTCTCTCAACCACACAAACTATTCCACTTTAAAAAAGATCACGAATGACCAATTTGAAACACGAATAATGAGAATAATAAAAGGAATTTGGTATATTATCAAATTTGCTCAAGAAAAGCTAAATGTGTTGAAATAAGAGGGATGCTAATCGCGTGCGCACGTACATAGGTTTTGACCAGCCAATTTGTTCAGTGCTTGTTTGGTAAAACTTTTTATAAATTATAAGTAAATAGATAAAAATTGTGAGTTCAAGATACAATTATTCATTACATCAGATGTTAAACTTGTAAAATGCACCAAGTCCAACTATAGAATTATGACCACAAATAACTACTCATTAGTCAATAAGACTTGTGCTAAAAAATATTCCACTGCCAAGAGGAAGGTGGCATGGGGTCAAAAAATGCTAATCATTTTCTGCAAATGGAATGTAATTCTTAGGGTTGTCGGAATTCCTGCCCTACCCTCCTTTAATGGGTGCTCTTCTTGCTGGCTTGCACTCATCATTAACCCAACCCCCTACTGTAAAAAGCTCATGAGTTTTCTGTTTTGACAGCCCAACAAGTCTATTCGAGTCCAAGTAGTTTGAACAATATAGTTTTTGAATTGACATAATACATCGCTAATATCAAGTTCAACATTTCTTGAGCTCTAAATAGACTACAACATAGTAAAAACTAACTAGATTCACGGACACTAACAACCTAAAATACGCGTGTTCTTGTATTTTAGGACAGAGAAACAGAGGACATTATGCTATAATAATTACCAGTGCAGCTTCCATGTAAGGTAAGGGTTTAAGTAGGAAGCAAGAATTTCTATCCCACCAAAAGTTGTAGGAAGAAATGCTAATATTACAAGAGACATGTCTTAACTGGTAAAATTGTTTTAAAAATCAAGAGTCCCAACAGATGGAATCCCGGCATTCATATTCCTGGCCTCTTGCCGGCTTGCGTAGCTATCACAGCTGCTACCAGGAAGCCTCTGAATCGGGACAGAACTCAGAAGTTCCAAGCCTCGTTTTCCCATCTCTTGCACCTCTTGTGGCGACAGTATCTTGATACACCATACACTGTTTACAAATCCCCTGGAAATATAATAATCATTGTATGCATCAGATGTGAACAGGCAGTAACTATAGTGTATTATGGTAAGTTGGCTAACTAAATCTGCAAAATGAAACTTCGATGAAGGACAATTTTTTTTTCATGTAGCACTAACGAGAAATTCAAAGTAAGTACCAAGAATCTTTAAATAAGTATAACTTAACGGCAAGCACTTTATTTGCACACTTGAGGAAAATAATAGAAGAGGCATTTCATCCTGACATTGATGTAACCTAACAAGTCAAATAAGACACAACTAAGGGCCTCGATTACCCAAGTTATGCCTCTGATGCTAGAAGAACTCGTAATGATAGTTTCATGTCCAATGATCCACACTCGGAGAGCACGAGCGAATGCAATAAACACAAGATTTTCATGAACAGATTTTTAGGATGGAAACTCACAGCCAGGGGTCGTCGCCAAGGAGAAGAACATCGTTCTCTCTGTCCACAAATACAAGCTGCCAGCCTGATCTCAAAGGATCCTCCAATTGGCCTTCAAGGCCAAACATCTGTGCAAGCTCACTGCGCAGCTCATGATAGCTGCTGAACTTGGTAATATCTAGTGACCTTCCAAAGGACCCTGATTTGTAAACCTGTTGAAAAAAAGTACAAATGAAAAAATAATTTGTGGAATGTAAAATGGTGCATTTGGCAATCCTATCAATTCCCTCCAATATTCAAACAAACTGCCAGGTATGGGGAGAAAAACTTCCCCATTTTGATAGGTAGACAGGGTTCGATGGGGTAAAATTATTAAGGCAGCCCACCTTAACAAAGGTTTTGGTAGATGGGTCTGGTTGCCCCATGCTTCTGGACGACTGCAGGACACCGGACTCGTCGATACAATTGGAAGAAGTTACTGCTGGGTCAAGTGAATAATCAGTGCCAGTGCTACTCATGTAGTTGGAAGAGGCAAACGCTATAGTTGCATTATCACTATCACTACCAACCCCCCTAAGATTTGACATCCCATTCTGCATGAGAAGGGATGGGGAATCTATATTAAATCCAAACAGAAGGTGATTTTGGGGATCATTGCTTCCTCCTTGGTCCATAATGCACTCCCTACCAGGAAATGGGGGCAAAGAAACAGCATTTTGAGACATGTTACTGATGGGAGGTGCCAACTGATCCACCTGAGGTGATATACCCTGAGATGCTCCCGAAGGAAAAAGAGGATCAATGGCAACCCTCTTTGTGGGCCAACCACTAGAAGTTAACAAGTCGCTCGATCTAGGCACGTTAAGAAGGTTGGGTGCCTCAACCTGGGAGTCTGAACCCAATAAACCGTGAAGAGGAGAATTAATATTGCTAGTGACAGGTTTGACGTTTGAATCCAAAAAGTTCTGTGGGTGCATGGAAGAAATGGATTGCAGCTCTGAAGACTGGGCTTGAGAGCTTGAAGCCAATTGAGATAAGACAGGTACAACACTAGAAACGTGCTGACGATCAATTAATTGCTGCTGTTGGAGCTGTAGATTACAAAAAGAGTTTTGATGCTGCAATTGCTGCTGAAGAAGATGAGTCTGCTGTTGTAGAGGTGCCTGAGGCTGGCTTTCTTGAAAGCTTTGAAGAAAGGGAGAAGGGGAGTGAGACTGCTGCATGATCTGAGGCTGCACCAAACCTGCATTCCTGCTACTGACAGTCGGGCATTGCTGGAACTGGACGAGTGATGAGAGGATCTGTTTCGAAGGATCAATAACCCTCATCTCCTGAAGAGCAGCAGCAGCAGCCATAGCTTGGTACATGTCAGTTCGCATGCCAAGCGTTGAAGTATCAAGCCTCGGCTGCATCCATGGAGTGACTCCCATTCCTTGAAAGTTGAGAGATTGCATTCCACGGTCCTCAATATCTCCACGGAGCCACATAAGAGAGGAATTTATTCCCATATCATCATTCTTCATCCCTAAGAGCAACAAATAATATTAGTTATGGCAATAGAGATTGTGTGTTTCCGCCCTGATGCTGAATGGCATTTAATATGAAGAGGTTGCAAAAGCAAAGTAAAATGTTTGGGTGAGTAAGGATAGAGTGGGAGACAATCAGAAAATTCAGCTCCATACCACTGAATGAGGGGAGTCCAGGTGGCCATGGTCGCTTTAGTCTCACGGGAAATGGTGATGGATACATGGGGAATGTTGTTAAAGGCTCAATTTCCCATAAGGAGACCCTAGGCTGCCTTTCACCAGCTGTAGATTCGTCCCAACCAACCTGCATCAACAAGGTGAGAGTTCAGTTCACCATGGACATCATTGAAAGCACATGGGATTTCAAAGTTTCAATTCAGTCACTTTTGAAGCATGCGGAGTGTGAGACCATATATATTGAGCCTGCATTAAACAAAGAATAAGTAGGAAGTTTGGGGCATACAACATACCTTCACGGAACGCCAATGTGAATTCGGCCACCGAACAGGATCAAAGTCACTTATGCCAGTTATCGTCCCCATATAGCTGTAACCAAGCATATAATTAGAATTCTAATTTTAGTAAAAGAAGGAACTCGTGAGGGAGGTGGAAATACGCATATACACCCATGGAACCATGGAAATACGTAATATCCACTCCCTGACCGATACATTGAACTTGGAGGGCATGCCAACATTAGTAGCAGTCTCTTGAAGTCAATTTAGCACCACGTTCCTTGTCTTAAAACTATTGAGGTTTTCAAATATTTCTTTAGCTCACAAGATGGATGGTAGCTCATATTATAATTACATAGAAAAGAAAAAAATTCAAATCATTGGAAGTCAACCTGCAAACCTAGGATGTTAAATGAATAGCTATACAAACAAACAATGATAAAGCAAGTAAAATTCTGCATTAGATGTCTGGAAACCTACCGACGAACGCTAGATTCTTCTGTTTCGAACAGCATCCTGAAGCGCATACCAACAGACACTCGAGTATGATAAACGGCTTTTACATATTTGGCCAGAGGTATAACAAATTCTGATGGACTAGCCCTGAATTCAGAACTAAATGAGTTGAGATACCACTGATCGGAAAAGCATAACCTTGATCATGGTTCAAAGAGCATACCTTGGGTTGAAAAATATGGTGAAACGGCTATTTGTTGCAGCTGCATGTGCAGCAGCAGCAAGAAGCCCCAGATGCATGCTGTCGCTCGACAAAACTGAAGAAGGCATGACAGTTTGTGGGCGATTGGCACGTCGGATACCAAGAAGCAATTGATTCTTGTCATTCCTAAAATAATGTAAAAAAAAAAAAAAAAAAAGATTTCAAATGTAGATATTATAGTACCTGCAATTATTCTCTATTATTGCAAAGATATTACACAGACAGGATGGAAGATAGTGAGAGAAAATGCAACTTAGGATGAATGGAAAATGTCGGTCTGAAATCCCATTAACAAAAACTCGACAGATGACAAAGATGGTCACTTTGAAAGGGATGTTATAAGACCAGAACAATTTATTGCCTACCATATGAAAAGGACTGAATCACCAGCAACAAGTCTTTTTGCACTGACAAAAACGCTCCAACCAGTAGTAAGAAGATGCCTCTTTGGCTGACCTGCAAAAAGAACATAAACAAATACAGGAATTAGACGACATATTTCCAAAGACAAGCATTTAGTGAAATATTCTGAAAATAACAAGTTTAAGCTTAATCCCCATTTAGTGAAAATCCTATAAAAGACGAGCAGATTCTCCCTCACCCACCTACAGTTAAGAAACTTACCGCGAAAAATATGTCTGAATTTCCACTCATTGTTATGCAGATCCCGTGCAATCAACTCTTGAGCTGGAGGTTGCTGGGAGAAGTCCTGCAGGCTGAGAACATTAGAACATATCTACACGACATCAAAGATAAATAAAGCAAAACTGGATGGTTATAACTTTATAGAAACCAGATTTATTTACCAATGGTGGAAACACTTTCTCAGCTGCCCGACGGGGAACCGAAAATCCACCATGAGTACTTGTATCACTCGCCGTTAATGTTTTGCAGAAGTAATTTGTTGGCTGTTTGCTGGGGGCACCCAGATCTGCAGGAAGGAAGGTAACATCCTTTTGCTCTTGCTGCATTAAAGGCAGCATTAGGATTTAACTAAATAGCAACGAAACACAAATTAAGTGACGACCTAATCTTAATATAGAGTCGACGTACTGGGCTCAACGGTTGCAAGGTCATTTGAGCATAAACCTCATCTGTCTCTATATCAGCCTGGATAAGAATAATAAGCTTATAGAACAAGCCTGTAAGGATAATTAGAACATGACCAAAATTAAAGATCTCTTACATGCATGGTCGCATTATGAAGCTGACAAATTAGTTGTGGAGGTAAGCTCGGGTAGTTCGGTATTTGTGCATCAACTTCCTTGTTGGTTGATACAGCAACCTATTGAGAAATCATTAAGAAATCATGAGCTAAACATGATCTTTGTTTTCACATGTCTGCCATCAACGGCACCAGCCAAAGAACCCGAACGAATCAATAGTAAATGTAAAAGGGTAACAACATTCAACCTTGAGAAAACAGTAATATATATCAAAATAAAAGGCCAAGAAGCAAACCTGTTCGCTGTGACCCTGCGGAAAATACACCACATGGCTCCCAACAGCAGGTAGAGAAACAAGAGGACCAGCACAGGCATGCCAAAGTTCAGAATTTAGACAATTCTTATCCCCTGATATTCAAACTAAAATTATCAAAACTTCTCGTACTACCATATCCTCGTAAAATGGTAACAGTTTGAAGATTAGTTTTTCAGTCTGTATTTTGAAATCAAAAGGCAAAAAATGAAGATGGCAAAAAATAAGAATCCTGATATCACGTAGAAGAGGCGTATATCTGGAATCCTGAAATAAAGCCTTTCAATCACAAGAATAATAATAAAAGCATCTGTTTTCCAAATAAATAAATAAAATCAGACGCGTTATAAAAGTCTTTTTGTTCACAAAAAAAAAAAAAAAAAAAAAAAAAAAAAAAAAACTGAATATGAGCAAGAAGGCCAAAAAGATTAAAAACTCTTATATCAGATAGAAGCAGATAGGGATCTTGAAATAAAGGCCTTTCTTTAATCTAGCTGCCACATTGAAGCCCCCCCTAAAAAACACACACACCCCGGGGCCTTTCTTTCCCAATTTGCATAACAGTAAGCTCTCATCAATCGGGATTCTGCACTTCATAATAATAATTAGGTATAAAGAGGTTGATCTTCTTCAATTTCACCTTTAATTTGTAAAAAAAAAATATGCAGTTTTACATGCATTATGGCCACCCCCCAAAAATACGAAATTGAGATTATAGTGGGAGGTTGTTTTGCTGGGATATGCAACCTTGAAATAGCCGGTAATTAATTTGAAGAAAAGACACTTTACCTTCAGGAGACTGATGATTTAAACCAGCAGAAGAGAGCTTCATTCCTGCAGATTCAACAGTAAAAGATGGAGCCAGAGAGAAAATTGCCCTTTTCAACCCAAATTTGGACTCTCTACAACTCACCAAACTTCAATGCATGCAGTCATAGTGATAGCACTTGATACCCACCCCCACCCCCCCTTCACTGCCAACCCACCAACTATAGTGAAAGAAAATTAAGGAAATTATAGAAGACAAAAAGTCTTCACATGAATATTTTGAAGTAAATTTAGCTTTAGCTCCCCTGCAAATATGTTCAACCAAAACCTGTTCTACTACAGAACACAAAAAAATTCAGCTTCATCAGCTCTTTATATTCTTCACCAAACACCCCCAGGCACAGAATTTCACTTCCAAGAAATTCATATGTCAAGTCTTCAACTCATCAACAACCACATTTCAGCTCAAACACCCCAACAAAACCTATTCTTTTAGCTTTAACTGAGAAATTTACAGTTGATGAGCCCCCAAATTCCTCAAAGAACACGACCAAAAAATCTAGAACCCAGAAACAAAAATCACAAAACCTTAAAAACCTTGATCAGATCTCGGTTTCAATCGAAGAACTCGAACCAAAAATCACTACCAAGATTCGATCTTAAATTTCCAACACCAAGTTTTCTACGCACAACTAAACAGCTTCTGCCTACAAATCAAGCATATTTTCACATTATCGAAGCACGACTAAAGTCTACACAAATGGCCTTCGATTCCAAACAATATTTTCAAAATGAAAGCATAGATGCATCATCGCTTTGCATATCAAGCACAGAGTGGGTGCTCTGGTTACGGGACCGTGCTTTTACTGTATTTGCTACTCTTATATCTGTATATCTATATCTATATATGTATATACACACACAGTATAATTCTCTCTTTCTTCTGTACAAATCAATCAATTCAACTTTTTCTTTTATAATTTCGAGAAGTCATTTTTTAAGCCATGGTGGAGAGAGAAAGTGTTTTTGTGTCAGATTTTTTTTTTTTTCTAGAAAGAGGATTTAGTGAGAGAAAGTGGACCATTCAATAATTAGACCTCTGAGAAGGTTGCATTTACTATTTTGCCCTCATTGCCTTTAAATGCAATGGGTACATGGAAAGTGAAGTGGGCCTGATAGAAAGGGACTGGATTAAGATTTAAGACTAGAAGTTGCTGTTGTACATGAATGTTGGGTATACGACTGTTGTTTGTGGGCCCAACAGTGATTGACTATTATTATTTTTTTTTTTTTTTTGCTTTTTCATCCTTATATTTTCCAATATTGATGTAAAATTCTCATTCTATTTTAGGAGTTTTGATCTCCAATCTATTTATTCTACCCACTTATATTACTTACATTAAAGTGGCATTACATAGTTGATAATTCATGGCATCACATGGTTAGTAATTCATGACCCGACATTCATTATTTGTACCAATTATGTTTAATCACCTCACGAATGAACATTATATCTCCTATCCACCGTGGGTAGAAGATTAGACTCCTCTATTTTAGTTCTTGATGATCATCTTCTCTAAAAAAATCTCCCATTTAAGTAGGCCACGATTTCATTACCCTACTATAATGATTTTTAGAAATTGAAGAATCTACCGATCTAACTCTTAGCAGATGTATCTCAATAACTCGAAATAGTCGAGTCCATTAACAAAAGGATTAATGGTCACAATTAGAAAGTTACGTGAAAATGAAGAACATAGAGTGATTAATGTAAAAAATATTGCAGACTTATTGTTTCGAATCTTTTAATGTATTCGTTGAGCTTATCGTAATAATATAATTCATTTTGATACTGGTTTTCTTGTGTTTTTGATAATCGGATCAATTCAACTAACAACTAATTTTAAAATAGTTAGTTATTTGGGAAAAAAAAGTATAATCTCTATAAATATATTGTTAAACTCTTGAACCATAGACGAGTATTCTAATTAGGAATGGCAAAAGGTTGGGATGGGGTCAGGACAACTCATACCATCCCCGTCCCATCATGGATTTTTGAAAGGCAGGGCAGGACGGAGATTAAAATATATGCATTCGTGTCCATTTTAATTAATTAATTAATTTTAAAATATGGTTTAAATTTTGAAATATTAAAAAAAAAAAAAAATTCGAAATGAGTTCAGAGAATTCGATGCGGAGACCATGATTTTCCTTCCTATCCCGATTACATAACGGGACGGGACAAAGTAACAGAAATGGAGTATTTTGCCATTCGTAATCTAAATTTGATGCTGTATAATCTTGTCTAAAAAATTTTCGAGTTAGTTTAAAATTCCATACTCATATTTTACAAGTCAATTTTTAATAATTTGAAATATTCGAGTCTTGTAAAACAATAAAGTCAGAATTGGTATGCTGAAGGTTACACTTTCCAAAATGGATATTGAATATTTCTCCACTGGTCTCAATATAAATGACACGTGCACTGTTGGATTGAAAAAAATTCCAACTCACATGAAAATTGCATATCATGTAATGGGAGTCGTGATCTCCTAGCTCTTATGTTATTCATTTATAATGTTTATGTTGAAGTGGTATCACATAATCAGTAGTTTATAATCTCATATTTATTATTTTTACCAATTATGTGATGCTACTTTAACATAGACATTATAAATAAACAATATAAATGAATAGAAGATCAAGACCCCATGTAATAAAGAGATGAATCATGGATGTAGAGAGCTAGATAGATGAGTTGTAATGCCAATAAAGAAGCCAACCCTACCATTTTCTCAATTAATTGGACTACGCAACTTATATCAAACTTATCTCAAACTACAATCATATGATAAATAAGTTTTTAACAAATATTTTCGTATTTTCTTTTATGCTCCACTCTCTTTTTAATGTGGACTATCGTTTATATCTATACTAAATATGTTATTTTAAGAGAAATTTATAAAATTAAACAAATACCAAATGATGATTTTTGAAGATAATAATTTTTAATAATATTTGTAAAATAGTAACTTTTAGATACAAAAAGCCATATATGCTCTTTTGTAAAAATAACAAGTTTTTCTTTTATAGCTTATAAAAGAAGGTACCTACTGACTTAAAAAAAAAAAAATCAACAATTGGCTTCAACTGTCGGTAAAGGAAAAAAAAATTAAGCGGTCAAGTCGACAATTATTATTTTTATTTATTTTGTCTTATTCTTAATGACAACTCAGGCTGTCGAACAACATCTTCAAGTCGTCGTTTGACAGCACTTCAATGTTTTCGTTTGTTTTCCCTGTATCCACGTTCTTCTTATTCAACCAGACATTAGGCCATGAACTCAATCGTTTCCAACAATTATATTTAACATATTTTCAAATATAAAAACAACTCAAACTAATCTAGCACAAAACCTATTGAATTTTTGTTCTTTAATAATCCAAATTAATCTATCAAAAAATTTATATTGTGTTGGGTTGGATTGGGTGGTAGCTAGAGGTGACGCAGGGTGGTGGAAAAGCTTCAATTTCAATTTGTAAGTGTGCAATTGTAAATTCGATTTTGGGCATGTTTAACTTAGTGCATGTTTTACAGTATTGAAATTAATTTTTAAGTGCTTATAAATTATTTTATAGAATATGTGAATAATAAGTTGGTAGTAAATTATGGGACTTACGAAGTGTGTGAATAAAAAATATATTTAACCAACTTAAATTATAAACAAATTTATAAATAAATCAACTTCGAATTATATGATATATCCCACTCAAGCATTATTGTAAGATAAGATTGTTTTAAGAAAGACACATAAACATAAAAATAATAATCAACGTACAAACGTTTGAACTATAATTTCATTATAAACTTATATGAAATTACAATACTGAACACGGTTAATAGAATTCAAAACTTTTAAATAAGCAATTTAATCTTTTAAAAATTCAAACAAATTATTAAATAAATTCTAAAATTAGTGTTGTTGAATGTCATTCTTTCAAAATTTGATGACATTGAACTATTTATGCCGAAACTTTATGGTGAGATTTATTTATAGCATGGTTGGTAATTGAAAGACAAGGCATGGCATGACGAAAGAATGAAGCAAAAGTCAGGAGAGAAATCATAGTTGTAAAATCATGTCCTAACCAAAAATATTAATACAATGTCTTAATCTTACTAGTTGCCGACTGGGACCTTATCGCCTGTCGGTCTTGCATAAATCCCATAAATGTTTTTTTTTCCCATTATTTCTAGCCAATGAGAATGGAAGCAAATTGAAAACGGCTTACGGATTCTTCTATGGTACGGCCACGGTACTAGTCTTGCTAGTCAAGCCACACCCAATTTGGTTAACGCTCATCCTCTTATCTTTTTCTGCATTTTACGTTACTATTCGTTACTAAATGTGTGTACATGTTTGAAACAAAAGACGTGCATATTTTAGTAAATTGTTGATTTTATAAATGTAGTAGAAAGGATCTACAAAAATATATATGAAAAGTAGTCGATTAATTGTTTATCTTAACAAAAATATATGTTAATACAATAATACATTAGGATCATGGGTGGATCGAGGCGGATGAATTTTTGAAATCGATCATTTATTTCAAGATCGATTGTTACTTTTTTAAAAAAAATTTACACTAATTTTTTTTTTTTAACTATAAAAATAATTTTTTCTAAATCCCCAAGTCCTTCGTGAATACATTCCCTCTAAATTAATATTTTCTAAATTAATTAGTTAAAAATCACAGTCCTAACTCCGGTCAATGTAGAAATTTGATAAACCTCTCTATCGTGATAATTAATAATTTATTTTTGAAATCCAACGTAAAATTTTGGTCTCAACGTAGCATAAATTAATAATTTTATAAAAGTAGAAAATATATTACATAGTATTTAAGAATTAAAAAAGTATTTCAAGATACTAGTTTGCACAAGACCACCATATTTGAGATTTTTTTACTTCATCCTTAATTTTTTAAATTGTTCTAATCGCCTTCTTGTTCTAACCAAAAAATTTGCAAAAAGTGCGATAAACTATATTTACAAGAAGATTTTTAAAGAGCTTATCAACTAAAGTGAGACTTTTAAGAATGTTATAGAGTTGTTGGAATAGTTTAAAAGACGTTAAATATTAAACAAACACACTTTTGAAAACAATATAACATTTTACAAAGTGAATCTCTTCAAATTAATAATTCCTCTAAATCAATACTCAATTGTGGGTCCTAAGAATATTAATTTAGAGAAGTTCTACTGTATTTATATTGCAGTCTTTTAAAATTTTATTAAAGAAAATATCTATTAATGTGTGATTCTGTAGATGGACATATGGCTTTTTGTTATCATCAAAACCTTGCCGTCAGACCTATCTCTTCAGGCTTGTCATCTTCACTATTGTGTTCATTCCTTTCGCGATAGTTATATTTAGCTCAAGTCTACCACAAGTGTCACTTGCAGCCTTTTGGTACCTATCATAATTGTAGCTAGATGGCCAAATTTATACATATTTGTTAGTGTTTACTTATAAATTATTCAAATATTATTTTTATTCACACATTTTTTATGACCTATAATTTTTATGCGCACATTCTATAAGACTCATTAGTTATAATTTAATTTAATTTAATTTTTTTACTAAGAATACATTTTGCCACACCAAAAAATTTGAGTACAATTCATAACGCAGTAACTAAACTTTGAGCGTCGTAAGTTTAATTAGTCAAAGACATGGATTACACTTATGACCAACGCTTCTCTCTCTTAGTTTGATAGTCAAATATTTGTTGAGACAAAATATTTCCTTTGTTATTGGAAAAATGTGAAATATAATTTAGCGCTTGTTTGGTTTTTTCACATATTTTAATAAAAAAAATTATAAAATGTGTGGTTCAAAAGTTAATAAAAATTGTGAGTTCTATAAAATGTGTTGTTGAAATTAATTTTTGACTTTGACTTCAATTTTTTAACAGATTTTTAAGTTCCACCAAACAAACTCTTAATAAAGGAAGAGCCCACTGAATGGAAAGATCGGACGTGGACACACTGACATCCTTCCTTCCATTTGATAAATTGGTTTGTGGTTTGTGTAAATTTTATTTTTTCAATAGCAATCTACTCTTGAAGTATAATTCTTTTTTTTAATAGTAATTCGGTCTCAAAAAAATTCTAATTCTACCTCCCAATAGGCTAGGCATATATATGATAAATAAATAAATAAATAAATAAAATAAAGGAAGGCATCTGTCTATTTCTTGTGATAATTTAGGTTGTTCGAAGGTCACAAGTCACGGCTCAATAATTCAGACATATGTAGTGTCCTGTGTAACAAGGGATAAAATGGATGATTGTGTGATAATTCTGAGCCACTTCTTTGGCATCTCAGCAACTACTTCAATATCTTCATTTTTTTCACTCTTTATTTATGTTAAAGGAATATTATGGAATTCCTAAAAGCAATCATAATCTAAAATGTTGATTCGTCGCGAGTACGGGTGAAGACTACTTGTTGCATAAAAAGCCAAGCTTATATACTAATTATTAATGGAATCAAACTGAAAAACTTTGAATTGAATATAACGAATAAATTTCACTGTCACGTACAGTTTAATACCAATCAATTCATCTAGTTCTAAAAACCCACTAAGAAAGCAAAACCAGCAAATTAATTAGGCCTCGTTCGGTTTGTTGTTTTCATTGTTTAATTTTGTAAAATACTCAAAATTTATTTAGTCTAGCATTTTTAAAAATATATTTTTGAAAACAAGAGGTTAAACTTATAACATAAAATTTATAAAATATTTTTGACGTTAACATTTAAAACACGAGCGTTTAAATAAAGATTCTAAAAAATAAAAATAGTTCAAGTCATTATTGGTTATTTAAATAAATAAAAAATTAGTCCACGGATTTTTATTTTTTTATTTTCCATTTTTTGCCCAATTTATTATTTGCTTGTATTTTATTTTTGTAGTGGAAAAAAATTGTAAAATTCACCAAATTTAAAATATATATTACTTGATAGTATATTAGTATAAAATTGTTATATTTTATCGAATAATCAAATTCTAATTAATTTCTCAAAATTCTAAACTAAATATATTTTTCAAATTTTTGTTATAAAAAATAATTTTTCAAAATAACAAACAAAAATAAATTTAAAAATTCAAAACTGAAAATCAAACGCAAATCCAACGGAATTGAGTTTTGACCAAAAACGTTTTGCATGAAAAGTTTTATTTTGCTCTTTCATTACATGTTTTGTTGAACTCTTTATCTCTCTCTCTCTTTTTCTTCTTTTAGTACAAATTTTACTTTCACTCTTTCAGTGTCAACCACAAATGGTAACAGTGCAAATGCACGTCTACATACTACAAACGTCACAAGAGTCAACATCACAGGCCAAACTAGGTACCACATACAATTGATATTTAAAGTTTTGAACTAACTAAAAAGCGACACTGAATTATATCATTTACGGAACTATATATAATTAATAGATAAATTGATTCATGTAATTGAAGACTATATTTGAAATCGTATGTTAAGGTTTATATACTGATTGTACTTACTCAATTTTTTACATTTTTAATATTAATCAATTATATCTAGACGTCTTAATTAATTCTTGTCATTCTAAATTTGACTTTAAAATACATGTAATAGAACAAATCCTAACACGAACCTATCCAAGTTCAAAGTCAATTTGGACAGTATCCGTCCACAAAGACCTACTGTGCTACTTATATAAAAGATCATGCCGACAATGGCAGGATTGGAAAATTGAGTTATTTGCACTTTTCAAATAGATTGGAGTACCTCAGCTGCAATTATCCCTAATATAAGAGCACTTGATTTGAAAATAGAGTGGGGGTAATAAAGCGATAGATCATGGACGTCAAAAAGCAACAGCTCATATCATAGATTTTTGGGACCCACGCAATTCTGCAAAATCTAGATTTCCTCTCCATCCACCGCTTTTTCTCACTTTTTGACGTTGACTGCTGTGCCTCATGGCGTCGAACTTGGGAACTACCATTTCTTAGCCAGCCACCTCTTATTGGCTACTTTTTTCAATTCTTGGTGCACCATCTCCATCAATTCTATAATGCATTATTCTTTGTTAATTATGGTATATCTTTTTTGTTTTAATTATGATAAACACCATTTAATCTCCAATTTGTAGAGTGTTTTTTTTGTCTTTAGATTACATAATTGTTAATCAAAGACTTATATCATGTTTGGTTAACTTTTTTTTTTTTTTCAAACTCATATTCAACTGTATATTTCAGACGATCTACAATTTTAATCAATTTTCATTTCATTATTTTTTTTAATATTTCTTAACAAATTTCTTTTAAACTCCATCAAACAAGGACTTTAATTACCAATAGGCTTTGCAAATCTCACGAAAGCCTCGTGTTCAACAGGAATTGGTATTGCGACTCTAAACTCAATTTCAAGTAGTTTGAGGACATGCTCCAAACATATAAAATGATTTGCTCTAAATACAATGTTACATATTGAGAAAAATAAATAAACTATTAAAGTATCAAATGTACTTCAATGAATATGATCTTATACGAAATTAAAATCAACATTTCCTAGACTATAAATTAACATTTTAAATGAAGAACACAAAAGAAACTCATTTATGACTGCTATTTTTGCAAGCAATTTCTTCTCCTAGGTGTGTTTGATTTTGACTAAAATTAAATTTTTATAAAGATTAATAAAATTTGATAAAATATGTGGTTGAAAAATTGTAGATCCCATAAAATGTGATTAAAATTAATTATTGACTTTGACTTTAATTTTTTAATAAAAATTTAATTGAAATTAAACAAACTCTAAATGTTTTCTAAAATAGACTTTTTTGCTTTATATATATATATATATATATTTGGGTGTTGCATTTGCGTGGGTTCACTGTAGTGAGATATAAATATGGTGGTTCGCATGCCCTACAACCGGCCCATTCTACCCTATAGGTTTGGTGGTTTGGTCGACAAAGTAAGAAATACCAAAATTTTAGCAATCTTTATAAAGTTTGACAACTCGTTTGCACTTTAAATGAATCAAACCATATGTTTAAACTTTTTTGTATTCGAACTAACACTATATTGAATTTTAAGGTTTCATCTTCATAAGACAACTCTGTTAAAAAAATCTATCGAATCTCTATACGTTAATTATTGTTTTCATATTTAAACGAAATGAAATTTTGAACAGAACGTCGAGACATAGATAACATACTCGTACACTAACTTCATACATTGTAATGTTGCGTCATTTATTAATACTAAAAGGTTAGCAAAACTTTTTACACTATTGGTTTAGGATAAACAAACTTTAATTAGTGTGGAGCCCAAAGTGTTAATGATATTCGTACGAAATGATAATTAACGACAAATTAAGGTGCTAAACTTTGATTAGTGTGGACCCCAAAGTGCTAATCACATTAGTAGATAACAAGAAAGTGATAATTTTCTGACAAATTATGGTATGAAAGGGAGAGTAATGATGATTAAGAATATAATGATTGTAACTAATCAAGTTGTATTAAGCAGGGGTTTGACCGAATGTTTTTGTGTTAGCTTTTATGTCCTCATTTAATTATTAAAATTATCGAATATTATTAGAAGGGGGGAGCCGGGGAGGCAAGGAAACGTAAAAACAATTGTTATTTCTTGATTATGTTTTGGGTGACAACAAATCTTAAAACTTGGTACAACATTTGTGTTTAATTGTGTTTTTATCTCTAACAGACCCCTCTAATCATTGTCAATATCATTTCTCCAAGAATTAAGGAAGCATAGGGTCTTTTGCACTATACTATATGTTCATATAAATGAACTTATTATTTGGATATATATATATTTTTTTCTTTTTTCTTTTTTGCGGGATGCGTTCGACACACAAAATATTAGTAAATGTCATATTTGGAGTCAAATATATAATTAAACAAATTAAAATATATTTTTCTTTCTTTTTCAAGTAAAACTATTATGTTTACACACGCGTATCCGATTTTTTTCAATTTATTAACAATAAAATTTATTTTATTTTAATTTTATTGATACAAGTAAGTCAAATATAACATACACATTATTGTTGGAGACCCTACTAGGCGCCTATTAGGCTGTCAGCCCTTTTGGTTTATTCAAGAATGATACTATTCATTAATAAAAAATGGTCACAAGTTCGGAAAGATTCTTGTTAAAAAAGAATTTCAAATATGAATATGTATAAACACAATACATTTGGCAAGATGATACGATAGTTCTAGATATTATTATTAAGAAAAAAAAATATTAAAATTTTATTCATTATATTATTCAATACCATATTTTAAACATGTATACGATTTCACACTGAATCATCTTTTGAACATATCTAATATAATCAGTATTCTAAAAAATGTAAAAGCGTGTTTAGATGTTTAGGTCGAATTTTAAATTTTTCAGATCTAGGTGAGACCTAGGCAAAAGCAAAACAAGAGTGGTCTTGAGTCAGAAGTGTGAAGTGTGAGGTGGTGGCGTAGGCACAAGACCGAACTTCAAAGTTTATCGTCGACTATACTGAACTTTTAAAAAAACAGTATATGATACATATGGTAGTGTTTGATATCCACAAATGACTTCCATTTATATCTTAGGTCTCTAACTTTTATTTTTAGTATGAAAATGATTCTTAACATTTGTTTTTGGTATAAAAATTTCTAATTTATATATTTTAGCACTCAATTGATCCTTATTTAATAAAAAATAATGTCATTTGTTTTAATTAGAGAAAATTATAACATTTACAAAACGTGCAAATATGTCCGATATATATATATATATATTAAATAATATTTAATTTAACATATTAAATATATCATTATATCGTGTTAATTAAATTTTTCATAAGAGAAAAATGTAAAATTATTGTACTTTAAGTATATGTAATTGTCATGTGATGTGAAAAACTTGAATAAAAATTAAGTTAAATAAATAACTAAATGCCATATATAATTTTATGACATTAAACTAATTTTATTATGTATTTCTTAAAAATAAAAGTACTAATAAAAATTAATTTACACATTATGTGTTCTTTATTTTTGAAAGATAATAAAATAATAAATTAAAATATAAAAAATACAGTTGAAACTCTTATATTTGTAGTTAACAAATGAATAGTTCAATTAAATAAAAGTATTCGAACATCAAGTTTGTGACAAATTTATTTTTCTTTTTATATTGTAACGATAAAATAAAATTTTAAATTTTAAATAATGTAATTACTTAATAATATAAAAAATAATTTTATCTAACATGTTTGTTGATAATTATGACGATATTTTAGTGACTTTTGGTCAATAAATTTTATCTATTAGTTCAATAAATTTTATCAATGGATTTTAGTTACTTTTTGTTGATAATGGAATTACTTTTGGTCAATAATTTTATCTAATATATTATCAATTTGCTCAATAAAGTGATAAAAAAAAATCTTTAGCTTCTTTTAATTTTTTATAAAAAATAAAAATATAAGACTTATTTCTATTTTTTACAAAGGTTAGCAATCTAATTATAATTTTTTCTTGTTAAAATTAAATGTATATTAGTTTTTTTTATTAAATAAGGAATATTGTGTACTAAAATACATAGATTAAAGATTTATGTGTCAAAAAATAAACATTATAAGCATATGTGTATTGAGAGCAAAAGTTATGGACCATTTGCTCCAATTTCCCAATAAATAATATTAAAGTTTTAGAAGATAAGCAAAAGGAAGGGGGAAAGGAAATGGTATTTACTATATAGCAATATTGCATACACTTTTCAAGATTTGCAAAAGATATCAAATATATGGTGTAGGCCCCACTGAAATATAAGATAACGTGTCGATGGCTAACAGGCTAAGAAGGGACCCTAATTTAAATATAAATTGAACACGCTTTGCAATTAGACAATAAGTCGGAGTATTGTTCGACTGTTAAGTTTATAAAATTTTATTTTCAATAAATTTAAAGACGAATATCATAAAACATAATCTATAATCGATGAAGAAACTATCACTATACATTACATCTTACAAAAATTCCAACACGTAGGAGAAGGTCTAAAAATAAAGAGCCACAATATCATAAGAAAGCACCAAGATTTAGCAAATATTTAGAATGACGATCGTTTTCTATCTTTTGATATAGTCAAAGAATAAAAAATCTGACAACAAATTTAGATAATAGGTATAGAATCAAAGATTTGTTCTATCATCGCCTGCGTGGACGAATTTTATTCGGCCCACCCACCTTTCAAGTGAGGTGGGTGGATTGACGACTACCACCACGACACTTCAAAGAAAGTGAGTCAAATAAACTGTCTACTTGGAAGCAGTAGATCAAGACTGATAGAATCAATAGTAGTCTTGAGACATGTCATTTATGAAATTATTATTATTTTTTATTTATTTAATTGCTTTCTAGACGTTCCAAACAAATATTTTTGCCACAAACTATTAATAATTGTTCTTCGTGCAAAATTCTAATCTCATCCGAATATAAGACTCCACTATCACAAAATCCTAAGCAAGTCCCGTTAAGCTCAAAATGTGTACTAATAACTCTACAATGTTGGTTCCATTGGAATTGACATTAAAAAAAAATAAAATTAGGTGGTCAAAGTTTCAAAAAAATACATGTCTACAATGTTGGTTCCACAATTGACATTAAAAAAAATAAAATTAGGTGGTCAAAGTTTAAAAATACATGTATTACATATTTTGAAGATAATTTTTACTCTATTGCCAACATAAATAATTTTTTATCACGTCAACATAACTAAATTTAGTTTACATATTAACAAAAAAAAAAGTGGCATGTCTAAACTATTTCCGACAATCTATATTCCTACGTGCAATCGCAGTACAAGTAATGTTACTACTTCATCTCACGTAGATACCATGTGCAAACCGCGTTGAACATATAGGTTGTGTGTCACATATTGACCATGTCATCATGGATGATCCAAATGGTTATGTGAACTTCTATATGCTTCGTCATTGTTGCTTCGATGAGGCGAAGCTAACAATCTAGTTCATCAGTGAAAAAGAGAGCGATCGGTGGTTCGCGTCCTAGCGAAGCTCCTGGCTTGGTGAAACAAGTCGAATTTAACTTCGCCATTCGCCAAGGGGCAAGACAACTGATGAATCTATTTTACCTTGTGGAAATCATCCGAGTCTCATACAAAGCTAAAATAAAGCTAGCAAATCACATATTCGTCTCAAGTAAAAGAACAATAAAATATCATTTCTACCACATAAGACCAAACCTTTAAAAAGTACAAAAATAATCAAACAAAAATCAATTATTTGATAACAATTTCACCAATAAAGAATAAAGAAGTAACACTCGTGTAGAATATACTATAACTCAATAGCCTCACCATTCGATAGGTATAAGTGTCAAAGATAGATAAAAATGTCTAAAATACCAGTGGCTTAAACTTTCTTATAAATACTCCATACAATATATTGGATGACGATGGTAGAATCTTCCCTTTTCAAATGAGATGAAGGACCAACCAATTTGGACGGGTTTACCCTACCCAAAAACCACAATATAGAGGTCGCGGACACTCAGATGATTACCTAAAGAACTATATTACCAAGATGAAGCTAAATGGTGTCGGTTCCGCTCTCAAGTGCCCAACTTTCCATCTTACCACCATCTTTAGGGCTAAGAAATAGTACACGAAGTTGAAGACATGCAGCATAATGAGTTGGACTGAGTTAAATAAGTAATTTGTGAACTCGTTCGTTGGAAATCGACCTGAATAGCCTCTCGTGACCCGTATCCACGATACGAAGCAAGAAGATAGAGAGTCCATGAAAAGTTATCTGGACGTTTTCCAGCAAGAATTGATAGCCATTGAGACCATTTCTCGTGAAAAAAATGGATGCATTGTGGTAGAGATGATCCAGAATCAAATCCATATAGATGAAATTATTGAAAACTGCAAGATATGAAACCTATGAAATAGTAATCGGCCCAACAACAAGGGCGAGGCTCTGATGCAATCAACAGCTTGGCATTCCAGAAATCAATACCTGAAGTATGGCGGGTACAATTAGGTTGAGGTAAACATTGTGATTCCTGCACCATTTGCGTGAAAGGCGAGGCCAAATGGCCAATGTTCATCGGCTGTACAATAGAACAATGGAGCTTGAGTTTTTTCGATTGCATTGGACTAGGGATCATAAAAATAACATGTCCAGAGATTAAGTCAACAATTGAAGGAATTGAGACCAGCAATATAATGGGGACGACGTGTGTCAACCAAATCCTTGCCTTAGAATTATGGGCAACTGCCTCGCAGACATAGCCAACCTCTCCACCTAAGGGATCTAGATCCACCTCGGGAGAAAGGACAAGCGCTGCCTCATGTGATGATCAGCCTAGAGATCACCCCATACCAGGGAAAAACCAAAGCTTTATCAGATAAATTAACACCATATTTGGCGAGCTCTCTGTTGGAGGTTCGTCAATAAATTTCCAGAAAAACTATACAATGGTCACTGAGGAACCAACCATGGTCAATTACCCCATTCAAGAAGTATCGAGGCCTAGATTACAACCGACGCTGTTTGAATGAAGTGGGTGTCCAGTATCCCCATTGGGATGATTTATTGATCCAGACCGTGGTGGCTCATAATGGCTTGAACATGATGTTACTTAATGATAGAAGTTCAGTGGATATAATATTTGGGAGTGTTTTTAATCAAATAGAGGTTGATCACCTATTGACACAACCCTATCTATGGACTTTGTTACTGATAGCATATTAGCAGGTATGCCTACAATTGTATCTTGGGTCGCCTAGCATTAAAATTATCTGCAGACTATTACCTAATAAGTTTCTTATCCCACGTATCACATCCATTGTCAAATAGAATTAGGAAAGATCCCAAGAATGTTACCTGAACTCGTTTAGGAAAACTACACCTCACACGCTAGTTATTAACACAACCATGGCAATCGAAGTTAATATGAATGAAATAGCATATGAGCTCATTAATGTTCATAGCTGGCTAGTAGATAACAGAATGGCCAAAGCTATGACTCCGTTTGAAGTCGGCCCACTCTATCTTCCCCCACACATGTCTCAAAGGAATCTAAGATAACGAGGCAAAAAAGCAGGGCTAAACCTCATGAGAGAAAAGCAATAAACATCGCAGTTCATAGTAAACCAAAAATATATATCCCGATGCTACAACTCAGGAAACAGAGAACCTATATCATTAGTAATTTTGTTGCTTTGGAGAGTTCGGATGTGTTCCCAAGCTCACCCCTAGTTTAGATGCTAGGTCGGGTGTAGTTCCCGAACTTCGTCCAGTCTAAAGTCCAGTTAATGATTCCGACTTTGTAAATATTACAAATGTAATTAATGAAAGACAATTTCAGTTCAAATGCTGTTCTGGTTTCAGTTTGCTTTCAGTTCACATTTAGTTTTAATTTTTATTTTCAGTGTTGGTTCGCATAACCAATCCCCGAATGGGGGAGCTGTGTACCCTATGGAAACCAGGAGCTTGATCTATTGCATAACAATGCCCATCGGAACAAGTGTTATGCAATCATCAGCATGACACTAAAGCATGACACTAAAGTCTGATTTTAGTGTCATGCATGCAACGATTAGATGACACTTGTTCCGGTGGGCATTATAACAATGCCCACCGGGGGCAATAGATCACTGCCGATGGAAACCATCTTTCGTTAACTTTCTAATGATAGGTTTGGAATATTTTAAAAAAATGGCAAAGAAGAAAAAGCTAAACTAACAAGTTTTTAGGAGTAAGGGAATGATCGGTAATGACCTCATGAACTAGGTTGGAAGCGTACTAGTCCTCAACTAGAGCAAAATTGGAACGTATTACCTCACTCATGCCAACCCATTCAAATTGACGAAATTCATAAGGTTAGCGTGGACCGTTGGATCATCATTTCCAGTTAATGCAGGGATAGATGACCTAAGATGTGACAAGATCGGTCAGGGCCTCCAAGGTTGGAGACAATGAGACTTTGCCGGCGACAGTAGAAATGACGAGCGAACCTTCAACAGTTACATCAACTGGGTTTTCTTCATCTTCCAAGAGAAAATCCAGATCTTACCTTGGGTGTTCCACCGAAATTATCTTCATGACTTCTTTCCATATTCGATCCATTAGATCAGCCTCTCTCTCCTTATACTTAGGGGTGTGGAAAAAGTTCTCTCTCTAAGCCCAGACCTCAATCTTATGAAATATCACGTTTGTTGTTTTTTTCTATTAAAAAAAATGTACTGTATTTTTAAAATGCCTAATTTTTTAAAATATTTCAAACCTACTTTAATTCTCCAAATGTCACTTTACATCTAGATACCAATTTTTCTCATAAAATAAGGGGTAAAGCAAAATTAAAATTTGGACCATAAAATAAGTAACCAATGTAATTTCCACTATTTTGATTGTACCATTTAGAGGAAATTATGCTAGGAACTTTATTTTTAAAATTATTCTTAGTTTTACTTTTATCTATTATTTATTCTTAAAAAGTGTTTGATTTTATAATATATTACCCAAATAAAAATAAAATTAAAAATTCAATTCTAAACCTTTATAAAAATTTTCCAACATCAACAATTTTTCTCCTTATTCACAAGCCTGTGACTGACTACCACCACCCCATCACCACCATCGCAATGAAATCTCCACTGTCGACCACCACCCCGTCTCTATCTAGATCTGAATTAAATCTAAAAGGTGTTGAAATGAATTTTTATGGCGGCGATGAGAGTCGGAGGCGCTAGTCTTGTTTGGGCAAGGGTTGGGTTGGTTTTTAGGCTTGTGTTTGTTTTGAGTCTTAGAAATGGTTGAAACAAACTGAATATGATGGAGATGGTAGTGGAAGGCGATCAGATCAGGTGGTGGCGGTGTAGATCTAGTGATTTGAGGTGGTGGTGGCAATTTTTTTCATGTTACAGTGGTAACCTTTCTCATATAGTGGCATTGTAGATCTAGTGGCGACAACAGCCGTGTAACATAGTTTGTTACACGTGTTATACTTGTGGGGTGGTAGCGGCCGGATCTGACTTGTGGATAGTGATTGTGGTGTTGGCGTCGTAATACAATTTGTTATGCGTATAACACTTTGTATAATGGCGTCGATTAGTATCTCGAGTCTACGTAACATAATTTGTTGCAAATGTTACACTTTGTGTAATAACGGTATCGGCGGTGGCGATGGCGGTGGCGGTGGCGGTGGCGGTGGCGGTGCAGCATAGTTTGTTACATAAGTGTAACAAAAAAAATATAATTTCATTAAAAAAATTCAGATAGTAGTGTAAAAAAGAAAAAGAATAATTGAAACAATATTTTGGTTTTAAAAAAAAAAAAGTTAAACAGTATTTTGAGAATTAGTTTACTTTATGTTATTTATGAAAATTTATCTACTAATTACTGGCCAAGGTCCTAGAACGTTGAGTGTGAATTGTATTATTGTAATCTGCTAGGACCAATTTATAAATTTGAGATCAATTCCAGCCCAACTGCCCCAACATACCATTAATAATCATTATAGGTTTACGTTTAGGCAACAAACCAACTTTATAAGCTCACTTAAACAAGAATGATTTTTAGGTTCTGGATTTTAATATTTAATTTCATCAACTTGTAAAGTTTTATTATTTCATTGTTTTCAATTGGGCACTGTAATTGGTTTCTTGTTGGACTGCAAGACATCAAGAATTTCTTTGGATGAAGCGCCTTAATCGATCAAAAATCATTTATATTCTTTCCGTTTCATAAAGATAAGTTTAATTTTTTTATCAAATGTCCCTCCGTGGAGAGTATAGTTAATTTTATTTTTCTGATTCGCCCTTATTTTGTATATATTATTATCAATAAATATGAACTACCATTATATTAATGTAAGAATATATTAGAAAAAATGTAAGTAAAATTTATAATTTCAACTATAATAATTAATTTTTCTAAATCTATGTGAAAAATAAAATAAGTCTATTTTTATGCGACGGAGATAGTAGTTTATTTGGAACACATTGAAAATGTTAAATCAACCAAGAAACAACAACATTAGACGTACACAATTGGTATTCGATATTAGTCCTCGATGTTTACGACAAAAAGTAGATGAACTCAATTAAATAAATGGATGGTTATATTGTCACTACAATATTAATTTTTTACAATACATTTTATTTATTAATTAGTCATTGAACTTATAGCAAAATTTCATCTGGACGACTGAACTTTGATTTGTCTCAATACGATCACATAATTTTTATTTTGTTTCAACATTAGTTGCTCTTCTTAACTTCTATATTGGTAATTTTAACAAAAAATATTTCCGTGACATTTAACATTAACAGAATATTGACGTTATAAATTTATGTTAAAACTAGAAAATTCCTTCTCAATTCTTAATTTTAATAAAAACTCGTAAATTTATCAAAACAAGAAACACCAGTCTTTTGAATTGGATACTATCAGACCCTAGGGAACCAGAGAGGGAATTGGAGTGGGTTAGGGGACAAAAACTTCGGTGCATGGGGTCTTATATATTTACTAGATGTAGGACGTGTGATGCACGTAACGTGGTTCGTAGAATATTTACGTTATTATATTTTAATTTGTAATCTATATAGATATAAAATAGTTCGAATATAATTTTCAAACAAATGTTTAAGAAAATTAGCACTCAACAAATATAAGATAGATAATCGAAAAACACACACTCTTAAATATAAAAATAACAAGCAAACAGTTATTTGAACAAACCAAAATTTACAACCTAGAAGAACTTGTGGTTGATTGCATAACTGTTTTCAAATTGTCTACTAAGTAAAATAGTAGAAGTTGAGAAATACTAAGTATATGTTTGGTAGTGCTGAATTTATTTTTTAAGTGATTATATTATAAGTTGTGAGTGAATGTGTGGATAAAAAGTGAGTTGTAAATTGGGGGTCCTAAATTTTTGAACAGAAATCATCATCAAAGACAAAGATAGGATGTACTAATTAATAAGTTGATAAAAAATGTGATAACAAATAGTTAGGGACATAAATGTAAAAATTAAATATTGTTGATGACTTTAATGTGCATTAAAATGAAGGACAAATATTTTGTCAAACTTCTGTATTTGTTATTTATTTTGTTTATTTAAAAATATGATAGACAAAAAAATTATTTTTATGCCCCCTTAATTAATTTTTTGAACAGAAATCATTATTAAAGACAAATATAAGATGTACTAATTAATAGGTTGATGATAAAAAAATGTGATAACAAATAGCTAGGGACATAAATGTGAAAATTAGATATTGTTGAGGATTTTTATTACAATTATAAAATGTGGTGTGGTTAAAAAAAGTGTGCTTTAAATATAATTACCCAAACAAAAAAAAAATGGTAAAAAAATTGAAGACAGCCACTTCTCAAGCTGACATATGGCAATATGAATAGTAAAAATTTTAAAAAATATGAGAGACAAAAAAAATATTTTTACGCCACCTTAATTAATTTTTTGAACAGAAATCATTATCAAAGACAAAGATAAGATGTACTAATTAATAGGTTGATGACAAAAAATGTGATAACAAATAGTTAGAGACATTTGAAAATTAGATATTGTTGAGGACTTTTATTACAATTATAAAATTCCGTGTGGTTAAAAAAATTTTTTACGTTCCCTTAATTAATTTTTTGAACATAAATCATCTTCAAAGACAAAGATAAGATGTACTAATTAATAGGTTGATGATAAAAATGTGATAACAAATAGTTAGGAACATAAATGTGAAAATTAAATATTGTTGAGGACTTTTATTATAATTATATAAAATGTGGTGTGGTTAAAAAAAGTGTGGTTTAAATATAATTACCTAAACAAAAAAAAAAGAACAAAAAAGGAAGACAGCCACGTGTGAAGTCGACACGTGGCAATATAAATAGTAATAAAGTTAGTCTCTTTTATTATAGGTAGATGTAGTTCGTCCGTATAATTAATATTTAACTCTATTTAATTTTCTTACTTTTTTCAAATCACCCACCTAAATGACAACATATTTTAAAATTTTGGTAATTGACAGAATATTTAAATATATCGAAAACACAATGTTCAAGTCCCTTATGTTGGACAATACAATCAAAATTAGAGATTCCCAATCTAGTATCATTCTCATTGGCTATTGATGAACTCCACTTGATGATAGAAACAATGACAGATGCTGTGTATTACGATGACAGCTGCTATGATAATAGAAACAATGACAGCTGCTATATGTTACGATGACAGCTATTATATGTTACGATGACAATAATGGCACGTTCTGACACGCCCGCCTCACCTCACCGCCTGATTCGATGATCTCATAACTCACATATGACGGGTAGATAGTAATAAACCAACTGTTTTTGGGTTAACCAGACAGGCGACCTACATAATGAAAGTTACCACTGGCTATTGGAAAGATGTAAGTATCTAACGTCCCTTATTAACTCCTAGTAATGAGAGAGATGAAGAGACACCTATCATTAAAGACCATTAAAGGTCAGAATCAAGGCCACCCCATAAATAGACGCTATCCTCGGTAAAGAAAAACTCTCATAAACTCCAAATTATTATTCTCGCATATTTGGTTTTAATCATATACTAATTATCACGCCGGAGTAGACACGGAGAAAGAAGTCCCGCCACCTTTTGCAGGTTTCCACCACTATCGCCACTGTGCTCGGAGGAGGAGAAAAATATTTATCATCATTTGGCGCCGTTTGTGGAAAACCTCACAAAAAGTCATGACTTGAACTAGAAGAGTTAGGAATGTAACCGTCCCCAACCCTCAACAGAGATGTTGATACAGAGTCCAACGCCACTACTAACCACCCATAGTAAGTGTTTCTTTGCCGCTCAACTAGCTGCACCGCACTTGGTGAATTCAACTTGATGATAGAAATAATGGCGGTTATTATGATGATAGAAATAATGACGGTTGCTATATGTTACAATGATAACTGCTATATGTTACGATGACAGTTGCTATATGTTGTCTGTCAATAGTGGCACGTCCTGGTACGCTCGACTCACTGGCTTACCCGTCCTGATGGTCTCATAGCTCGCATCTGACGGGTGGATAGCAATAAACCAACTATCGTTGGGTTAGCCAGACATGCGACCTCTGAGAATGGCGATTACCACTGGCAATTGGAAAGATGTAAGTATCAAACGTCCCTCAATAACTCCTAGTAATAAGGGAGATGAAGAGACACATGTCATTAAAGACCATTAAAGACCGTAACTGAAGGCCACCCCTATAAATAGAGGTTAACCCCTAAGTAAAGAAAAACTCTCATAAACTCCATATTATTATTCTGCATATCTGGTTTTAATCATATACTAATTATCACGCCGAAGTAGACACGGAAAAAGAAGCCCCGCCACCTTTTGCAGGTCTCCACTACTATCGCCGCTGTGCTCGGAGGATAATAAATTATTTGTCATTATTTGTCACCATCTGTGGGAAACTTCATAAAAAGTCATGGCTCGAACTAGAAGAGCTAGGAATGTAACTGGCCCCAGCCCTCAACGGGGATGTTGATACAGAGTCCAACGCCACCACTAACCACCCACAGCAAGAGTTTGCCCCTGCCGCTCAACTAGCAGCACTGCAAGCGAAGGTGGCGACTTTGGTAGCTTAACTCTAGAGTCGAAACACTATGGCCTCTCAACCGTCCCGAGCTCCTAGTCTTCCACCGGTAGGATCATTATTGCCAGGGGCTCTATCCCACGCTCTTAGTTTTCCACTGGTAGGATCATTCTCGCCAGGGGGCTTCGCCCTGAGCTCTTAGTCTTCTCTAGGTGAGGATGTCATCACTGGGGCTCTACCCCTGGGCTCCTAGTCTTCTATGGGTGGGACCGTCGCCGATAGGTGCTTCGCTCCAGTGCTCCTAACTTTCTAACAATGAAAACACTGCCAGCAGTGGCTCGCTATTGGCTCCATCATTTGCACTCCACATTCATTCATTGATGTGTGGTCCAAATCCACTCTAGAGGCAATTGTCATGGGCAGCTCCACCTACGCTAGGTGAGACATCGTGTTAGGCCTTGAGCAGCAGTTAGAAGACATGATTGGTCGAAAATAGCAGAGGCTATGCCTAAGAAAAAAAATAGTAAGCAACAATCTATGGTATTGGAAGAAGATCATTTTTCACCAGAAGTGATGGTTGTTCATTTGCCATGAGACTTCGAACAGCCAAAGATGGAGAAGTATGACGGGTCCTCTGACCATGTTGATCACCTCAGGGCCTTTGTTGATTTGATGAGATTACGTTTCACCCCAGATGCTATTATGTGCAGGGCCTTCCCGCCAACACTTAGGCGAGAGGCAAGGGACTGGGTGGCAACCCTTCCTCCAAAATCCATCCGCACATTTGATGATTTTTCTAAATAGTTTGTTGTATACTTTGCTAGTAGCAAACGGGCTAAGAAGACAGCTATTGGACTAATCCAATTGACCAAAACCAAAGACGAGCTGCTGAAAGATTTTATTGCTTGGTTCAATAGGGCCACACTAGGAATGAATGATCTGCAGATGTCTGCTGTAGTCATTGCCATGATGAGTGGAACTCGAAGTCGCCCTTTCAAGATGTCACTCTCCAAAAATCTGCTGGATACGATGCATGAGTTACTAAGGAGGGGAAATAAGTATGTAGACGCTGAGGAAGTATATTTCATTACCAAAGGCATGAAGATTGAAAAGAACCTATATCTAACAAAAGGAAGACTCGGGACGAGCCCGTACCTCGAGATGACAAATGCAAGTAGAAAATGAACCATCTAAGGTGAATAAATAATGAGGGTACCAAGAAAGGATCAAGCTGTTTTGATTATAACAAACAAAATAGTTGTGTTTTCTAACAATCTATTTTCAAGCAATATTCATAGCGCTACAAATCGAACTCTCATGTAATGTCAAGATCAAGTCAAAATCAATACAAGAGTTCAAGTATCTCAAGATCTGAAATTCAAAATTCGAAGATCAAGATTGAAGAATAGATTTCTAGATAAAATTGTAAAAGTATTAACTCTTTAATCATTAGCAATTAAATGAACGAAAGCTCAAAAAATATTTTTATCACTTGCATAAAAATATTTTTATCAAAGCCAAAAATCAATTTTTCAAAAGCTGTGAAGCGGACAATACATTTGGTAAATCGGTTGAACCGATCGACCATTTGAACTGAACTGTCGACCGTTTGAATGTCACTTTTCAAAAAGTGTCCATTCGATTTTCTGATTCAACGACTAGTTTCGACTAATCGACCGGTCGACCGTTTGGTCATCCGTTTCAGTTTCAGAAAGTGACGAAAATTCATCTCTATAAATACCACTTCATTTATTATCATTCTACAACACTTACAAAAGCATTTATAGAGATAATCATATTGAAAAACTTCATTCAAAGCTTCATGGCATTTATATCTTCAATATCTCTTATTGAAAAACTTTGTTTGATTAAATCAAACTTTTGATTCATCATTATCAATAAAGTTTTCTTCTAACACTTGAGCTTTCCTCATCTATTGCTATTCATTAAAGTATTAGTCTCTTTTAGAACTAAACTTGTATTTATCATTCATCTAGAGAGAAATACTCAAATCAATCTCTTTACATTTTTGAGTCATATTGAGGTCCCTTGAAAAGTTCAATATTGTATAAGGATCGGTGTTCTTTATTTGTAAGTCACCGGATACATTGTAAGGGTTTGGATTGTACCATAAGTCAATCAAAATAGTAGAAAGGCCGTGCTCGTGTTGGAGAGCTTGGTAACGGGGGACGTAGATCATTGGTTGGATCGAACCTCCATAAAAATATCGTTTGCACTTTCTCCTCTCTTTTATTTACTTATATTGTACTTATATTTTTGTGAATTAATTTTAATTTCTTAAATATCACTTTTGAGAATATTTTTCGAAAAAGTTTAAGAAAACTAATTCACCCCCCTCTTGGTTAGTTATTCTTGGGATATCAATTGGTATCAGAGCAAGATGTTCATTTTTTTGAAGATTATACAATATTGAGTAATGGCTAACCAAAATATTCAAAACCTTGAGGGTCACTCTACAAATCGTCATCCCTTCTTTAATGGCACCTATTACAATTATTGAAAAACTAGAATGATGATTTATATTCAATCAATTGATTACAACATTTGGGAAGTCATCGAGTTTGGTCCATATGTGCCTACAAAAATTATTAAAGTTGATGATAAATAGGACCAAACTATTTCTAAGCCTAGAGAAGAATATGATGAAGAGGATAAAAGAAAATTGTCTTTGAATGCTAGAGCAAAAAATTTACTTTATTGTGCTTTAGATAAAAATGAGTTTAATTGTATTAGCACATGTGATTCCGCATATGATATTTGGCATGCATTAGAGATAACTCACTTAGGTACCAACAAGGTTAAAGAAACTAAAATAAATCTATTGACAAAAGATTTTGAAAATTTCTTTATGAAGCAAAATGAACATATTGTTGATATGATTACTCGCTTTACCGATATTATTAATGGCCTTAAGGGCTTTGATCGAAAGTTTACTAACGGTGAACTTGTGAGTAAAATGCTTAGGTCACTCTCGGAAGATTGGAACTCTTTGAGGATGTTGATAGAAAATACAAAAGATGTCAACACTTATCTATTGGATGAGCTATATAGAACATTGATCACATATGAGCTCAACAATGCCGAAACAAAGGAGAAAACAAGAAGAAGCAAAGAAGAGATGAAGGAGCCTCCCAAGAAGCAAATTGCATTGAAATCAACAAACAATGAAGGATCCTCCAACACAAACATGAGTGATAAAGAACTTGATGACTTAGTTCTTCTTGTCAAGAAATGGAGAGGATTTGAAACAATAAGCGATTTCAAAAGAAAGATGATAAAGGTGAAGAGAAAAAACAAGAAGATCATATGCTATGATTGTGACAAACCCGATCATAAGAGGACCGAATACCCGAACAAAAATAAGTTCACCAAAAAGAAAGCTCTTCAAGCTACATGGGACGATAGTGATGAAGATGATCTTGAAGAAGATGAAGTTCAAGAAAAAATCACCAACATGTGCTTCATGGCTATTGAGGATGAGGTAAGTACAAACAACGATGACTCTTACATTGACATATCTACCTCTTATGATGAAAATCTTGAAGAATTTGAGAAACTTATTTCAAAATATTCTATTCTTAACAATAAACACTTATTATTGAAAAAGGTAGTCAAGAAACTTTTTATTGCACAAAAGGACTTTGAAAAAGAAAAAGATGATCATAAGTCCTTAATTAAAGAAAATGTTTCATTGAAAGAAAAAGTGGTTGATTTAACAAGCATTATTCATAAATTTATCCAAGGAAAGAAAAACTTTGAATTAATGCTTGGTGAGCAAAAATGTGTGTTCAACAAAGGAGGAATTGGGTATAAACCTCTATTGAAACAAAAATTCTTTGAAACCATATTTGTAAAATCATCCAATTTTTCTCAACAAAACATCACATGTAGTTTTTGCAAGAAAAATGGTCATATTGCTTATAATTGTTCAATTAAAAAAAGACTATACTTTGAAAGGAAATACAAGTGGATAAAAGAATCCACAAACACTAACTATCAAGGACCCAAACTTATATGGGTACCAAAAATTAAAAATTAAAAATATTTTTGTACGTACCACAAAAGCTCAAGAGCAATTGGTTCTTGGATAGTGGTTGTTCAAAACACATGACGGGAGATCGATCATTACTATCAAATCTCAAAAGAAAAGATGGAGGTCATGTAACTTTTGGAGACAATGCCAAAGGAAAAATTATAGGCATTGGAAATATTGGTAATCGTTCTTCTCCCTCCATTGAAAATGTTTTATTAGTTGATAACCTTAAACATAACTTGCTTAGTATAAGTCAATTGTGTGATAAAGGTTATCTCATTAAATTTGATTCTTCTAAATGCCTCATAGAGGATGCTATATCTAAAGAAGTATTGTTCATGGGGAGCCGAAGTAAGGATATCTACATCATATCTATTGAATTTGAACTTGAAAAAGAAATGAAATGTCTTTCAAGTATAAATGATGATTCTTGGTTATGGCATAGGAGATTAGGTCATGTTAACATGGACTTACTTTCAAAAATCTCCAAAAATAACTTTGTAAAAGGTTTATCAAATATAAAGTTTGAAAAAGATAAAATTTGTGATGCTTGTCAATTTGGAAAACAAGTAAAGAGTTCTTTCAAACTTAAACAACACTCATCTACTTCAAGACCTTTACAACTTCTCCACATGGACTTATTTGGACCCTCTAGAATCGCTAGTTTAAGTGGAAAACATTATGTATTTGTTATTGTTGATGATTTTTCAAGATTTACTTGGGTTATTTTCTTGAATTTAAAAGATGAAACTCTAAATGCATTTAAACATTTTTGCAAAAGAGTCCAAAATGAAAAAGGATACATCATTACCACAATTAGGAGTGATCATCGTGGAGAATTTGAAAATATAGCTTTTGATGATTTTTGCAAATCAAATGGATATGAACATAATTTCTCGGCTCCTAGAACTCCTCAACAAAATGGTGTAGTAGAGAGGAAGAATTGAACATTGCAAGAAATGACTCGGACCATGTTGAATGAAAACAATTTACTAAAATACTTTTGGACCGAAGCCGTAAATACTTCATGTTATATTTTAAATAGAGTTTTGATTAGTCGAAAGAAAACCAAAACTCCATATGAGCTTCGGAAAAATAGAATTCTCAATATCGGATATTTTAAAGTTTTTGGTTGCAAGTGCTTTATTTTAAACACAAAAGAAAATTTGATCCAAAATTCGATATTGGAATTTTTCTTGGATATTCATCTACTAGCAAAGCTTTTAGAGTTTTTAACAAAAGAACTTTAGTAGTTGAAGAATCTATGCATGTTGTCTTTGATAAAACTAACTCCATTGAACAAAAAAAAGTCATTGATGATAAAGATTTGAAAATCCCATTTGAACAACTAAGTGTTCAAAATCAAGGCAAAGGAATCCAAATAACATTGAAATTCAACATGAGGAGGAAACAAGTATGCAACAAAATGAAGAAAAACCTCATGAAGATCTCAACACTTCATCATTACCAAAAGAATGGAGGTTTGCCCCACTCTCCCAAAAGATTTCATCATTGGTGATCCATCAAAAGGAGTAAGCACAAGAAATTCTTCTAAAAATTTTCATAACAATTGTGCCTTTATTTCACAAATCGAGCCAAAGAATTTTAAAGAAGCCGAGTTTGATGAATTTTGGATTCTAGCTATGTAAGAAGAACTAAATCAATTTGAAAGAAATCATGTTTGGGATTTAGTTGCTAGACCAACTTCACAAACCGTAATTGGCACAAAATGGGTTTTGAAACAAACGAGATGAAAATAGTATAATTGTGCGTAACAAAGCTAGATTAGTGGCTCAAGGTTACAATCAAGAAGAATGCATTGATTTCGAAGAAATTTTTGCACCGGTTGCTAGATTAGAGTCAATTCGCATGCTTCTTGCTTTTGCTTGTCATAAGAATTTTATTCTCTTTCAAATGGATGTCAAAGTACATTCTTGAATGAAGTCATTCAAGAAGAAGTTTTTGTTGAGCAACCTCCGGTTTTAAAAATCATAAATATCCGGACAAATTTTTCAAACTTAGAAAAGCCCTTTACGGATTAAAACAAGCTCCTAGAGATGAAAGATTAAGTAAATTTCTCTTATCAAATGGCTTTTTAATGGGTAAGGCGGATACAACACTATTTATAAAAACCAAAAAGAATGATATGATAGTCGTTCAAATTTATGTTGATGATATTATTTTTGGTGCTACTAACATTTTCCTATGTGAAGAATTTTCTATGTGCATGAGTAGGGAATTTGAGATGAGCATGATGGGTGAACTCGAGTTCTTTCTTGGACTTCAAATCAAACAAACTAATGACGGTATATTCATTAGTCAAACCAAGTATACCTTGGATATGTTCAAAAAGTTTGAAATGGAAGAATTGAAGCCAATAAACACTCCAATGAGCTCATCAATCAAACTAGATAAAGATGAGCAAGGTACTTCCGTTGATATAACCAAATATCGAGGTATGATCGGATCTCTTCTTTATTTAACTGCTAGTAGGCCCGATATTATGTTTAGTGTATGCTTATGTACTAGATATCAATCTAATCCTAAGAATTCCCATCTTAGTGCCATAAAACGCATTTTCCGTTATCTCGGTGGAACTAGATCTTTAGGTCTTTGGTATCCTAAAGAAACTCATTTTGATTTACTTAGTTATTCGGATGCCGATTGGGTCGGTTGCACAATTGATCCTAAAAGTACTAACGGAACTTGCCATTTTCTAAGCTTTGCTTTAGTTTCGTGGTTTAGTAAGAAACAAAATTACATTGCCTTGTCAACCTTGAAGTCGAGTATATCTCCGCCGCTAGTTGTTGTGCTCAAATCCTATGGATGAAACAAACTCTAAATTATTATCACATTTCATTTGAAAAAGTTCCTATTATGTGTGATAACACTAGTGCCATCAACTTATCTAAAAATCCCGTTTTGCATTCTCGTACCAAACACATCGAGATTAGACATCACTTTCTATGAGACCATGCACAAAAGGGAGATATAAATTTAGAGTTTGTAAACACCGAAAAACAATTGGCCGATATTCTCACAAAACCATTAGCTCTTGAAAGATTTTCATACATTCGACGAAATTTAGGTATAATTGATGAATGTGAAATATGTGGCTAACTCTTTATGTTTTCTATAATTGATTGCTTTTTATGTGACAAACATGTTTTAAAATTATTTGACAAAAGACCAAATCAATGTTTTTGGTAAAATTTTTGCAAAATTTTCCAACCGGACGACCGTTTATTAAAACGGACGTCCGTTTGAAGTCAAACGGATGAACCATTGTTTAATCCGTTTGATCATCCGTCTAAGCAGTTTTGCCAAAATTGAAAAGTTTAACCGGTTGACCGTTTCACTTAAGCGGACGTCCAGTATGATTTTAAACGGACGACCGTCCTATCATCCAAATCTAATCATCCATTTGAGCAGAGAGTTCAATTTCAAAAATTAGTTCAAGCGGTCGACCGTCGATGTTTACTGATCGTCCGTGTCATCGGAAATCGGGGTTTTAAGTTAGAAATTTTCAAATTTCTTCATTCCAACTTCAGCGCGAATCACAGTTTTCTCTCCAAATCTTCTTCCAATCTTCCTAAAATCTTTCCAATTTACATTCAAAATCACAAAACCCATATCATTTCACGCTTAAAACTACAAAATCCCCAATTTACATCACGGAATAGTGAAAAAACCAATCAAATGGACGAACTCTAACCCTAGCCTCCAAATCCGGTTTCCACCACAATGCCTCGGGTTAAAATGGCTGCCAAACATCCTAGGAGGGAAAGGCAACCCTCTCCATCCTCCTCTGAAAAAGACCCTCAAACAAAATGAATAGATCAGTGTCCCGTCCTCATAGGTAAGAACGTCGACATTCCCTCCTTCACACACGATGAACCCTCCTTCAATATAGAAAATCTTTTTATAGGTATGGGTTGGATTCCTTTTCTTGCCCTAAATGATAAGATTTATCCCTCCATTATCAAAGAATTTTACACAAATATGATTTTCTCTCCGGGGTTGGGTATTTCGTGCTTTCTTAGGAACAAACGAATTAAGATCACTCAAAACCTTATTCGTTCCATTCTTCATCTTGAGGATGGTGGTATGCGTCTATATACCACCAAAACAATTCCTTACACCAACGAATATAATTCGGTCGAGGCTTGTTGTCACGTCACCGGCAAGCATTTTGAGGCTGCCGTACGTCTTAGCACGAATCAACTCACTCTTCCGTGTCGTGTCCTCCATAACATCATCGTCCATATTATTGTTCCTCGAAAGGGTCATTTAGATGAGGTTAATCATTTTGATGTCTTCGTTCTCGACTCTATCCTCCATGGGCGTAAGCTCGACTTTTCATACATTATGATCCAACATATGAATTGCGTTCTTAGCGGCACTAGAGCTAAGGCGCTTCCCTACGGAATGATTCTTACTAAAAATTTTCAACACTTTGAAATCTCCTTCTTCCGGTTCGGTCATTTGTTCTTCCTAAAGCCACCGACACCATCAATATCCTTACTCTCAAACGAATGAAAATTTTCAAAGAAAACGGACAATAGGTGGCGAAATAAAAAGGGTTTGACGATGAGTCGGGTTACCTTTCGAGGGTGAAGATATACACGATGACGAAGATGCTCCTCTCCCGTCCCCACCTTGACCACGATCACATCGGCCGTCGTTCTCCACCTCCGGCTTCAACGAGGACCATTTTAATCTTCTTAATGGCCAGATCGACTCACTTGCATCTACCGTCGATGGCCTACAATATGCCGTGAGTGACCTACAAAATACGGCGGCTAACATACAAACTACGGTTGGCGGACTACAAACATCGGTAGATGGCATAACCTCTTTGCTTCATGCTCTTCACTCCCATCTCGGCACCGGATTTCCTCCGCCTCCTCCACCGGAGATCTAGTTATTTATTTTTGTCGTTTGTTTTTGAAAACAATCATTGTTCTTGTATTTATTTTATGCCATCTTGAACTTTGATTGTCTTTACCTTAATGAATTGTGTATTACAACTTTTGTCAATAATTGTATTTACCTTAATGTTTCGATTATATCTTTTTGTTTATGCCAAAAGGGAGAAAATATGTGATATGTGATGAATTTGATAATATATGTGATGTGATGAATTTGATGAAAGTGATGATACATAAATGTGATGAAAATTTGATAATATTTGACAATCGACTTGGACATTTGATATATGATGAAATTGGCAAGTCAAATGAAAACGGTATCATGTAATACAAATTCATCAAACCATGTTCACTTGAAAAAGAAAGGGAGAATATATTTGCTTTAATTTATCTCATTATTCTATATTCTCACATTGTTTGTCATAATTAAAAAGGGGAAATTGTTGACATATGGTTAACTTTAAATCTTAATATTTTGATTATAACAAACAAAATAGTTGTATTTTCTAACAATCTATTTTAAAGCAATATTCAAAGCGCTACAAATCGAACTCTCATGCAATGTCAAGATCAAGTCAAAATCAATACAAGAGTTCAAGTATCTCAAGATCTAAAATTCAAGATTCGAAGATCAAGATTGAATAATAGATTTCTAGATAAAATTGTAAAGGTATTAACTCTTTAATCCTTAGCAATTAAATGAACGAAAACTCAAAAATATTTTTATCACTTGCATAAAAATATTTTTATCAAAGCCAAAATCAATTTTTCAAAACTATGGAAACAGACAATCCGTTTGGTAAACCGGTTGAACCGGTCAACCGTTTGAACTGAACTGGTCGACTGTTTAAATGTTACTTTCTAAAAAGTGTCCGTTCTGATTTTTTGTAGTTCAACGGCTAGTTCTGACCAATCTGACCGGTCGACCGTTTGGTCATCCGTTTCAACAGAAAGTGACAAAAATTTATCTCTATAAATACCACTTCATTTCTTATCATTCTACAACACTTACAAGAGCATTTATAGAGAGAACCATATTGAAAAACTTCATTCAAAGCTTCATTACATTTATATCTTCAATATCTCTTATTGAAAAACTTTGTTTGATTAAATCAAACTTTTGATTCATCATTCTCAACAAAATTTTCTTCTAACACTTGAGCTTCCTCATCTATTGCTATTCATTAAAGTGTTAGTCTCTCTTAGAACTAAACTTGTATTTATCATTCATCTAGAGAGAAATACTCAAATCAATCTTTTTACATTTTTGAGATATATTAAGGTCTCTTGAAAAGTCCAATATTGTATAAGGATCAAGTGCTCCTTATTTGTAAGTCACCGGATACATTGTAAGAGTTTGAATTGAGCCATAAGTCAATCAAAATAGTGGAAAGGTCGTGCTTGTGTTGGAGAGTTTGGTAACAGGGGACGTAGATCATTGGTTGGATTGAACCTCCATAAAAATATCGTTTGCACTATCTCCTCCCTTTTATTTACTTATATTGTGCTTGTTGTAAAATTATGAGATAATTATTGATGACTATTTAGACTTATCGGGATACTTAGTCTTATCGGTATATTTAGATAAACTTTGTTTGATTGTATCCAAATCTCTTTGTAACCTACTTTGGAATCCTATAAATATAGGTTCATAGTTATAATGAAACATGCAATTCTTTTCGCATCTCTTATATTTTCCTCTCTTCTTTCTCTAGTTTTATAACACGTTATCAGCACGACGTTCTAACCAATTGAGTTATCAAAGTAGTCCTTCTTTACTATTCAAAAAAAAGGTTAGAATACTTTCTTTTATATTTATTGTTCATTATATTGAAAATTCCATGTAATTATTTGTGGTATTTACGTGTGCAAATTTTATTTATACGATCCAATGATCCGCATTCAATATTGGTGTGCCTAATCATCCTAATCATAATTGTGGTGGGATGATATCAATTTTAGAACAGTTTTATTCAATATCCATAAAATAATTGGCCTGCACAATGTATTGATCAAATGAAATATTTCTGACTCATGTATACCGTATTTTGATTTGTACTAATTAACTGTACATGCACTTATACGTCTAATGATACTTGACTGTACAATCTTAGGTTGTGTTTGATTGCAAGTAGAAAATTTGGGTGGAAAGAAAATATTTTCCATGGAAATGAATTACCAAGAAAATTTGGATTGAAAAATGTTAACAAATTTTCCATGGAAAATAAATGGGTTGGAAAAGGTTAACAAATTTTTCATGGAAAATAAATTCTCCTATCCCACCAAGAAAATATTTTCCTTGAAAACAAGGAAAATATGGCCAAAAGTGGAAAACATGGAAAAATTTTCCATGGAAAATCAAAAATTCCAATCAAACGAAAGATGGAAAATAGGTGAGAAAATGCATTTTCCATGGAAAATTTTGCCAATCAAACAGACCAAAGCTGGAAAATGGGTAGACAATTTTCTTCCATGGAAAATGAAAGAAATCAAACACACCCTTAGTTCATATTGCATTGATAGTATTATTATTTAATCCTTAGTAACAAATTATTAGTTCTTGAATAAAATCTGTTTTAATTGTATTATGAAGATACATAATTTTATATTATACTAATATTTCAGTAGAATATTAATTGCTCCCGAAGAGTTTAATTTTACAAGATATAATATTCTATAAGAATATTATAATATTACTCTTGAAGAACAAATATTTACTTGAGAATAATTATTTGTTGTAGCTCACGAAGAAGCACAACGTTATAATATTTCGACAAAATATTAGTTGCTCTGGAAGAGCATAACTTTACAATTTAAATATTCCAGAAGAATATTAATTTTTACGACGTTATAATTTTTATGAAAATATGACGTTATAATTTTTATATTCCAGAAGAATATTGAGCAGTATTCGAAATAATATTTTATTGTGTTCTAGAAGAAGCACATGTCTTAAAGAATATCATATCACATAATTAAATTGTGATATAAATGAGTAATTAATCAACTAATGCTTATTCAAGAAAAAAAAAATATATAAATCATGTTATGTTGACATTGATTAGTGTGAATTATATGATTATACAATGTCTAATAGAAAATTAATTATATTTTTCTTGTTCATTGTGTAGTTACTCAAATGGCGAATATCACAAAACTTGAGTTTGTTGCACTTGATCTATCTAGCAAAAATTATTTGTCATGGATCCTCGATCTTTGAGATTCATCTTATCTCAAAAGGTGCGGGAGAGACAATAAAAGAAGGAAACGTAGCATCCCCTCGAGATCGCATAAAAGCACTCATTTTTCTTCCTCAACATCTCCACGATGGATTGAAAATTGAGTACCATCGTAAAAGATCCAAAAATACTTTGGAAAAACTTGGTGAAAGGTTTGACCATTAGAGGACTATAGTCCTCCCAAAGCCCGGTATGAATGGATGCACACCGCTGCAGGACTTTAAAGCAGTTAGTGAGTACAATTCGAACTATTCGAATAACTTCAAAACTAATTCTGTGTGGAGAAAAAATCTCTGATGAAGATATGTTGGAAAAGACTTTCTCCACTTTCCATGCCTCCAATGTGATCCTTCAACAGCAATATCGTGAGCATGGTTTTAAAAAATACTCAGAACTCATATCCTGCCTGCTAGTTGTTGAACAAAATAATGAACTGTTGATGAAA
Organism: Forsythia suspensa; assembly: GCA_023638005.1. Classification (NCBI taxonomy): domain Eukaryota; kingdom Viridiplantae; phylum Streptophyta; class Magnoliopsida; order Lamiales; family Oleaceae; genus Forsythia; species Forsythia suspensa. The sequence continues at coordinate 22,730,093 of CM042663.1, forward strand.
ATTTATGGGCTACGCCCAAACCGGTTCCACAAGATTGTGCGAAGCAAATGGTATTGCATTGCCTGAAGCAAATACAATATCAAGCCATGGACATGGGACGTGGACGTGGGCGACGTGGACGTGGACGTGGACGCGAATATGGACGCAGACGTGGGCGTGGGCGAGGACGAGGACGCGGATTTGGACGAAAAAATGGACATTATCAACCACAAGGTGACAACTTTAAAAAGCAAAAAATAAATGAAAATAACTCATCCAAAAAGGAGCACGAAGAAAATTGCTTTAGATGTGGAATGAAAGGACATTGGTCACGTACCTGTCGTACGGCAAAACATCTTGTGGATCTTTACCAAAGATCAATCAAGGGAAAAGAAAAAGTGGAGACAAATTTTGCTGACTTTGATGGTCCAATTGATGTGACTCATCTAGACGTCTCTGATTTTTTTGCTGATCAAAGTGGAAATATCAATCATTTGATCGAGGGAAGTGTGATAGAAAAGATAGACTAGTTTACTTTCGATATAGTAGTATTTATTTTGATTCAAAATTTTAGTTCGAAATAGGTTCCTTTAAAGTTTGAAACTTTGCGTTGTTAAACTAGTTTTTAGTTGATTGAAATGCTTCTTCATGTTTAAATTTTTTAGTTTTAAACTCATTCTTAAAATTATCTATTTGATCATGTTTATAGATTCATGATGAATTGCCAAGATATCTGTTTAGAATGATAGTGCAACTACTCATACAATTTTCAAGATAAAAATATTTTTGGACTTAACATTAGCGAAAATAATGTTAATACGATATCCGGTACATCAAATATCGTTGAAAGCTCAGGAAGAGCTAGTATTATCTTACCAAATAATACGAAATTGCATATAAATGATGCACTTTATTCTAGCAAGTCCGGAAGAAACTTGCTTAGTTTTAAAGATATCCGCATGAATGGATACCACATTGAGACGATGCAAGAAAATAATTATGAATATATTTGCATAATTTCTTTTGTATCTGGCCAGGAGCAGATAAAAGAAAACTCGTGGCACTCCCATCCGGCATGTATTATACATTCATAAAAACATTTGAATCAAACAATGTCACGAACTCGAAGTTCATTGAACCAAAAAGTTTTATGCTTTGGCATGATCGACTTGGACACTCATGAGCAATAATGATGCGCCGAATAATTAATAACTCACATGGACATCCTCTAAAGAACCAGAAGATTCTTTTACCTAATGATTATCCATGTCCTGCTTGTTCACAAGGCAAGTTAGTCATTAGACCTTCTATTACGAAGGTTCGTGTTGAATCTCCAACTTTCTTAAAAAGAATTCATGGAGATATATGTGGGCCGATACACCCACCATGTGGATCATTTAGTTATTTTATGGTATTAATTGATTCTTCTACTAAATGGTCACATGTTTGCTTACTTTCTATTAGAAATGTAGCTTTTGCTGGATTACTTGCTCAAATTATAAAACTACGAGCTCAATTCTCCGATTACTCAATCAAGACAATCCGTCTTGATAATCTTTGTGAATTTAGATCACAAGCATTCAATGATTATTGTATGTCAATCGGGATTGTCATTGAACATTCGATTGCTCATGTCCATACACAAAATGGTTTTAGCGTAGTCGTTTATCAAACGTCTTCAATTGATTGCTAGGCATTTACTTATGAAAACAAAACTCCCAACATCCGTTTGGGGTCATGCTATATTACATGTGTATTATTATTTCGTATAAGACCAACTGCTTATCATGAATACTCACATTTACAACTTGTATTTGATCACGAACCTAATATTTCTCATCTACAAGTTTTTGGTTGTGCTTTGTCCAAGTCCCAAGTTCACCCCCACAACGTATAAAGATGGCTCCCCAACGAAGACTTGGAATTTATGTTGAGTTTGACTCACCATCTATTATTAGGTATCTTGAACCTTTAACGGGTGATTTATTTATTGCACGTTTTGCAGATTGTCATTTTGATGAAATGAATTTCCCAACTTTGGAAGGGGAAAAGCTGTATCCCGAAAAACAAGATAAAATTTCTTGGAATGAAAACACTCTATCTCATTTTGATCCCCGCAGTAATCAATGTGAGCAAGAAGTTGAGAAAATCATTCACTTGCAAATAGTTGCAAGCCAATTACCTGATGTATTCGTTGATACAAGAAAAGTGACAAAGTCATATATTTCAACAGAAAATACTCCTGCAAAAATTGATGTCCCTATAGGACAATTTGCCATAGAAAATGAATCTCATATACGCCAGAAGCGTGGTCGACCAGTTGGTGCCAAAGACTCTGTACCTCGAAAGAAAAAGGTACAAGAGAAAACCCAACTAAAAACTTTTAATGAGATTTCAATAAATTATTTATTATCCCATAAATTATGGGAATGAAATAATATTGTCATGGATAATATCTTCGCCTTTAATGTGGCACTAGATATCATACAAAATGAGGATCCTGAACCACAATCTATTAAAGATTGTCAAAATAGAAATGATTGGCCAAAATAGAAAGAAGTCATACAGGCAGAGTTGAATTCCTTAGAAAAACGAAAAGTATTTGGACATGTAGTTCCAACCCCTAAAAATATAATCCATGTAGGATACAAATGAGTCTTTGTAAGAAAAATGAATGAAAACAATGAAATTACAAGATACAAAGCCCGACTCGTAGTCCAATGCTTCTTACAAAGACCTGGGATTGATTATGAGGAAACATATTCTCTCGTAATGGACACCATCATATTTAGATTTTTAATAAGTTTGACTGTGTCACAAAGACTCGATATGCGCCTTAAGAATGTAATGCGCATATCTGTATGGTTTACTCGATAGTGACATACACATGAAAATCCTTGAAGGATTTAAAGTGCCGAAGCAAATGATTCATTCCCCAGAACAATGTTCTCAATTAAATTGCAAAGATCATTGTATGGATTAAAACAACTGGACGAATGTGGTATAATCGTCTTAGCGAATATTTGTTGAAAGAAGGTTATAAAACGACGATGTATGTCCTTGTGTTTTCATAAAGAAAACATATATTGGATTTGCAATTGTGGCGGTTTATGTTGATGATTTAAACCTTATAGGAACTCTCGAAGAGCTCAACAAAGCTGGCGATTATTTAAAAATGAATTTGAGATGAAAGATTTGGGAAAAACCAAATTGTATTGGATTACAAATTAAACATTTCTCGGAAGGATTATTTGTTCATCAATCTTCTTATACAGGAGAAGTCTTAAAACGTTTTTATATGGATAAAGCACATCCATTGACATCGCCTATGGTCGTTCGATCACTTGAAGTGAAAAAAAATCAATTTTGCCCACTTGAAGATGGAGAAATAACTCTTAGACCTGAAGTACCATACTTAAGTGCAATTGGTGCATTAATGTATCTTGCAAATTGCACTCGACCGGACATAGCTTTTTCTGTAAATCTCCTTGCAAGATATAGCTCTGCACCCGGTCAAAGACATTGGAATAGTGTTAAACACATTCTTCGTTACCTAAAAGGTACTATTGACATGGGATTATTTTATTCACGAAAATTAGGATCGTCTTTAGTGGGATATGCAGATGCGGGTTATCTCTCCGATCTACGTAAAGCTAAATCACAAACAGGATATGTGTTTACACTTGGAGGAACAACTATATCATGGAGATCTGTGAAGCAAACATTGACAGCAACATCTTCAAATCATTCTGAAATTATTGCAATGCACGAAGCAAGTCGAGAATGTGCATGGTTGAGAAACATGACACATCATATCCAAGCATCATGCAGATTACCTTCAACAAAGGATTGTCCAACAATATTGTATGAAGACAATGCAACTTGTATTGCACAACTTAAAGGAGGCTACATCAAAAGGGACATGACAAAGCATATTTCTCCAAAATTCTTCTATACACACGAGCTTCAGAAGAATGGTGACATCGATGTTCAACAAATTCGCTCAAGTGACAATTTGGCTGACTTATTCACAAAAGCATTGCCGACATCCACATTTAAGAAATTGGTGCACGAGATTGGGATGCGTCAACTCAAAAATCTTCAATGATTAATATTAGGGGAGTAGCTGTACTCTTTTTCCTTAATCCAGGTTTTGTCCCACTGGATTTTTCTGACAAGGTTTTAATGAGGCAGCATTTTCTTAATACTCCAAAACTTTAACAATTACTGTACTCTTTTTTCTTTTCGTTTGATATTTTGTCTCATTGAATTTTTATCAAACAAAGTTTTTAATGATATCTGATTATTGTAGAAATAGTCATCAAATGGGAGTGTTGTAAAATTATGAGATAATTATTGATGACTATTTAGACTTATCAGGATACTTAGTCTTATCAGTATATTTAGATAAACCTTATTTGATTGTATTCAAATCTCTTTGTAACTTACTTTGAAATCCTATAAATATAGGTCCATAGTTATAATGAAACAGACAATTCTTTTCGCATCTCTTATATTTTCCTCTCTCCTTTCTCTAGTTTTATAACATTGCTTATATTTTGTGGATTAATTTTAATTTCTTAAATATCACTTTTGAGAATATTTTTCGAAAAAGTTTGAGAAAACCAATTCACCTCCCTCTTGGTTAGTTATTCTTAGGCTATCACAAGCTAGCTGGGAAGTCCTGGTGCACCCACTTGACCGACCAAGCGGCAACTTCTTTTTTTTACTACATTATTTATTAAGTGTAAGTCATGCGACACAAACATTCTCAACTCATCGCAGCGGTCAAATGAGGCGACAAGCCTTGGTTAAAAACAAAAACAAAGCGAGGTGATAAGCCCTGTCTGAAAAAAAAAAACAAGGTGATGATCATCTGCCTAAAAATAAAGGTGATGAGCCTTAGTTTAAAAACAAGGCGATGAACCTCTGTTTAAAAAATAGAGCGATGAACCTTAGTTTAAAAAACAAAGTGATGAGCATCTGTCTGAAAAACAAGGCAACGAGCATTTGTTTAAAAATCAAGGCAATGAGTCTCTGTTTGAAAAACAAGACGATGAGCATCTGTCTGAAAAATTTAGAGAGGAGCATGTACGGTAGATTATTTCTACTTTCCATTGACGATAATCTATGAAAAGTAGAGGAGTTTATGATGATAGAATCAATGACACTTGCTATATGTTATAATGACAGCTGCTCTATGTTACAATAACAGTTGCTATATGTTATAATGAGAGCTGCTATATGTTACAATGACAGCTGTTATGATGATAGAAAAAATGACATCTATTATATGTTACAATGATAGCTGCTATAAGTTACGATGACAGCTACTATATATTGTCTGTCAATAGTGACGCGTCTTGGCACGCCCGCCTCATCGGCTCACCTGCCCTGATGGTCTTATAGCTCGTCTTTGACGGGTGGATAGCAATAAACCAGCTGTCGTTGGGTTAACCAGACAGGCGACCCACAGAATGACACTTACCACTGGCGATTGGAAAGATGTAAGTATGTAACGTCCCTCATTAACTACTAGTAATGAGGGAGATGTAGTTAATGAGGGAGATGAAGAGACACTTGTCATTAAAGACCATTAAAGACCGTAACTTCAGGCCACCCCTATAAATAAAGGCTAACCCTCCAGGTAAAGAAAAACTCTTATATACTCCATATTATTATTCTGTATATCTGATTTTAATCATTTACTGATTATCACACTGGAGTGGACACAGGAGAAATAAGTTCCACCACCTTTTGCAGGTCTCCACCACTGTTACCGCTGTGCTCGAAAGAAAAGAAAAATATTTATCATCACCACTCATACGTCACAATAAAATTTGCTGGCATCAAGTAGCAAAACTAAAATATAAATAAATGAAAGAGAGAATGTTTATGTTCCTTGGATTTTTCAAAAGAAATTTCGAAAAAATAAAAAGTTAGATGTTAGTTATGTAATTCATATATCAAATGTATAAAATTTGTGCGAATGTCTTATGTAATATGTAATAAATTAATTTAATAAAATTAATTTTTAAAATTTTGATTTAATAAGTTCAAATGAGTCGGAATAATTGTTAGATAAAAATTAAGAGAAAAACATAGATTAAAAATTAAAATTGATAAAAAGTAAGAGATAAACAAAGTATAAATTAAATTTGACATAAAAACACGTATCGTCATTAGAGTAAGTGAGCGAATCACTATAAGACCATCCTTCCGAGGTGGACACATCACATAAGTGTAATGGACCGTTCTATCGAAGTTTTTCTCAAGTTATGGGAAAGAAGATTTTTTTTTTTTTTTTCTTTTATCTTTGCCTTTTATTAGTTACACTCTTTGTCTTGGAAATAAATACTTTAATATTTTCTTTAAAAAAATTATAGTGTCAACATTCCGTTACCATTAAGTGGCCGCATTGGCTAAAAAGTCGTGACAAACCACTCGAATTGTAAAAGCGCCTAATTTATATCAAATAAGTTGAAAAGACTTTTTTTACATTAAAAAAAAACTTTTATTTAATAAGTACTGTTAACGGACCATTTGTTAACAAACCATTAATAGACCTGTGGTTTGTTAAAAGACCACCGGTCAGTTAGGAAGTCTGTTAACATACCATGAGACTGTTAATGTGAATTTACACATTTTTAATTGATTTTTCAATTAATTCAGCTCAAATGAATTCAGGTTTACAGAAATTTAAAGCAAAAATTACAATTCATACTCAGATGTATACATATTTTCATAATTTATACCATAATATCCACAATTTCTACTGTGAATTAAAAGAAGAAGATAAAGACAAGTGAATTTTTACCTTGAAATGAAATTTCTTACATAGATGAAATAAGTTGGAATCTAACCCTTGAAATGAGTTATATTCTAACTTAGAAATATCTTTTTCAGCAGATGAAATTGATTGAATTTGAAAGTGTTTGAAATGTAATAAGTAGGAAAGAGAATGTGAAATAGAAGACATGGTTATATTTAGTAATTTACAGGCTAAAATGGGTCAATGGTCATTTTGAAAAAATGGCCGAGTCAGCACTATTGCCAACCATTAAACGCCATGCAAGGTTTTACTGTTAATTTTACTAAACGAAGTTAAAAGAATGATTAATGTTAAAATAAAATGAAAGTTAAGTGATCGAATGGAGACAAATTAAAGTTCAACAATCTAGATGAAACTTTGGTATAAGTTCAGTGACTATTAATAAAATTAAGCTAGTTTAAAAAATTGCTAAACAATCAACCACACATTTTATAAAATTTTATAAAAATTGTCAAACAGCCCCTTGGTGGACATAAAAATAAAATCATCAATATAACCACCCATTATTTATTCACAATAACATAGAAAATCAGAAAATATCACTATATAAGTGTTTGGTGTGGATAAAAATTACATTTTACGAGATTTTGATGAAAAATTGATAAAAATTGTAGGTTCACGAAATAAGTGGTTGAAAATGAATTTAGGGAAAAATGGAGGCTAAACGTGGGATAGAGTGAAAAACAGAAGAAAACAAAAACTACAGCATATAGGAAAAATACATAGCTATCATGTAAGATCAAAGCATGCCCAGATTAGAGAGATACAAAATGCACGCCAAAGAATAGTGGTGCAGGAATCAAGAGAGTAAAAAAAATGGTCAAATCACACCAGAAATAGATGGAACACGAAAGAAACGAATAATATATCTAAACAAACGGCTAGCTTTGATCCCTCTAAAGCTCTATTTATAGTGTAATGACATTCTATAACAACAGTTAAACCCCCATTCAACTTTTTCTTTCTTTCAAATGATCTAAACTCTAATTCCCAAGCCCAAAAATTAGAGCATGTTTGGGTGTTCTTAAAAGCACATTAATCTGGAATACACTTCAGTACACTAAAGAATTTATCTTTTCAAGGATAGAGCAATTTCACGTCAAAGAATTACAATTTCTAGTATACAAGTCAGCTGAAACATAGTCTGCTGGTCTCTTAATTTGCTTAAAATCGACATCAGGCTAACGAAAATCCAAAACCAAAAGAGAACGATATCAAAGCCAATGTACAACATACACCACAAAACATCAAATACTAGTATGCATTCGATATATAGAACAGGGGGCAGTGTTGTTTGACAGTAAGTACCACACGAAAATAATCACCATTAGCTACCTAAAGCCTAAAGGAATGGTTTCATGTAATGAGAGAGAACAGCTTGGGTGACTTGCAGTCATGAGCAAGCCACTACAGGGAACTCACAGGTCACTCATATTCTATTCCACTTCCACATAATCTGGAGACACCTCAATCACCAATCCGGTTGGGACTTAGAGGCGGACCGTCAATTATCCTAACAGCTTACAGTCCAGCCCACAAGAGGTCATGACTCGTGGCAGCATTGATGCATAACATGACCATGCTATAACTATCTATTTATTGGAAATTTATTAAGGGCCATTGCTATTCAGAACTGTGGAAGTATTCTAAGATCTTGATCATCCTATCAACAATGAGGAACTCAAAAGACAAATCCAAACGACTTATATTATTAATCTGTGGTCACTGGTCACTGGGTACAGCTTATCCTTTTAAACATTAACTACTTGCTCTCTGTTTAGATCAAATATAGCAAAAATCGGAATACCTGAAAACCTTGCATCCCACTTCATAAAAAGTCATCACATCATAAAGTAAATATGCATGGGCTGTGTAAACCTTTGAGATTGGAACACTAGCACTTACAAATTTATCCAACTTGGATATCATCGTCATTGTTAGAAAGCTAAAAATGAAAAATACAATTAAGCAGTTTCCCTTTTCAAGGAACAAGAAACTACACTACAGTCAACACTAAAATCAATCTTGCTCGATGTATAGTTTGTGGAGCTATAGATGGACAATCATAACACTAATTCACAAATAAAAATCGCTTACTCATACCCTCAGAATCTGCAGTTTATTTGAGAATGCAATGGCGACCCAATCAGGCTGGGAGGAAGACCACTGCAGCTGCTCAATTTCCGCACCGGCAGTATAGGCCAGAATCGGGTCCAAACCACCCTCGACCGGCTGACCCATGGAGGAAAGATCCCAAATTAGGGCCTGGGAATCATCCCCAGCTGTGCAGATATGGCAGGAACTATGCGGTGCCCAAGCAACTGCATTTACACTCGCCTGGTGCCTCTGCAACTCAACCACTGGGAGCGTCGGGAAGCGAATATCCAGCACTACCACCTTGCTGCTGTCCATTATAATGGTGGCCATGTATCTGGGATCCTGCTTATTCCAACCCAGCCGCACCAACGGCGTGTCGGGCTCTGAGCTCTCATAAATAATTGTCGAATGCTCCTTATCCCGGAGATCGAAAACCCGAACCGACCCATCAGCAGAAACCGAAGCAAAAACCCCAACACCTCCCCAAGCAATATCATAAACCTCTTTATCATGAGCAATTAATTGGGTATCCACTACCTCCTTTTCAATATCCCAAATTGTACAAGTTGTATCAATGCTAGATGTACCAATTCGCCTCGGCTCGGCTTCGTTCCAGTCAAACGAAGTCAACGGACCAGAAAACTCGCTGTTACCGTTATTGTTCAACATACACTTGAGCTCCACGCGCCGCCCGTTGTCACCAGAATTGGAACTATCCGATATCTGCCAGAGACGGAGGAAGTCGGAGGAGGTGGCGAGTAGGTCCGGCCGTTGGCATTCCTTGTCGGGTATGAAAATGAGCTTGGTGGGCGGGTACGGGTGCTCGAATGAGAGATTCGGGTTGGAGCGAATCTCACCCGGTGAATCATCCAGCTGGACAATTTCGACCCGGTTATGATACTGTTCGAGGAGACTGGCTATGGCGAGACGGTACTTTTTGTCATTCCGAACGCTCCAGTTCATGGCATAGATGTGCCATGGGGCTTCGTATGTATAGATTTCGGACCTCCTCTGCTGCTCGTCCGACCCGTCTTGATTCGGGTCGCTAATGGTACCCATATTCTGTGTGTCTCTTCTCCGGTTCGCAGATTGAAAGTAGAGAAACGGAAATACAAGTAATCAGGCCAGGGTGCGGTGAGGTGCTCTGTTGTATTGGTTTTAGGGTTAATTACACTAATGGTCCCATTCTTTCAGATTTGTAACGATTTCATCCTTTTTTTTTTTTAACAACAAATATCATCTCCATTCTTCTATTTATCTTTCATGAGATAGTCCAAAATCACTATTTTCACTATTCGATAATTCTTGGACAATTTTGCCCATTCACTTAAATAAATTAAAATAATAGGAAAAAATACAATGAAAATATTGCAATTGAGCCCTTAACCTTTTCAAATATACAAATAAATTCTAAACTATTTTATTTTATTCAGATAAGTGTTCTTTCGTAACTAAAAAAGAACCCCCACCCCACTCCCACTCCCACTCCCACTCCCACTCCCACTCCCACCCGATCACAAAGCAATTTGAATGGCAATCATCAGATTGATGAACATTGTGGGAATCATCTCCAGGATCATAGCATTCTTTTATCTGATTGTTGCTGTCATTTGTTATGTGAAATGCAATTTTCCCTTCAAATATATCTTTGTCTTCAACAGTGAGTTCTTCCACCTTACTAAAAGACGGGGAAGTAGATCGTCATTTAATATCATTTTTTGTAATCTGTAATCAAACCGAAGAATCTCTTTCTCGGAGTCGTAACATCTTCATTTCTTGAGGTCGGGAAAAGACCGGAAAGCATCCCAATCATCATCTTTTTCTTCCTCAAACAATGTCATCAAACTCTTTTGGAGCGGTTAATGGAGAGGATTTTTCTCTTTATTTTCCTCTCGCTGTGAAGGTAACTTTATCACTAAGGGTGGAAGTGAGGATGTCACCGTGTGTCGGGGTTCGACCTTGTATCACGAGACGTGGATTAGATCACGAAATTATTGATATCAAAATTAGGATCTTAAAATTCTTTAAAATTGTTTTACAAAAGGGGAAAAAATGAACTAAAAAAAAGAGAAGGAAAATAGGAAAAAGTCTATGGATTACATGTAACCAGATCTCTTTCCTTTGTTATGCATTATGTGATATTAGCATATAGAAAGAAATTTCTCGAAGCTTGAGGAAAGTACCAATTTTAACCAATTCTTACTAAAACATGCATGATAACTATGGTTTATTTCAAAAATTAAGTAGCAGACAGCATCAAGAGTTTTTTTGAATAATTAAGAAAAATTACAAATTAATGGTGAGTATATCAGGATTCAACAAGAAAAATGTTGGACATGAGAGTTGAGACGAGCTACATTTGCCTACTAATTCAAGGACTTCAAAATTCTCTCAATAATGGCAAGTAAGAAAAGAACTTGAAGTTGTTGTCTTCTTGTCTTCTTATAGCAGGCATTGCATCGGAGTGCAGGTCAAAAGGGTGCGGGAAAGGGTGCGGAAAGGGTGGTGGTGGAGGTTCTTTTTTAGTTGTGGAAGAACATTTATTTGAATAAAATAAAATAGTTTATGATTTATTCGTACTTTTGAAAAGGTTAAGGGTCCAATTACAATACTTTCATTGTATTTTTTTTCCTATCATTTTAATTTATTTAAGTCAAGGGATAAAATTGTTCAAAAATTGTTAGAATAGAGAAAAATAGTGATTTGGGGACCATCTATAAACCAAGAATGAGGATGATGTCTGCTAAAAAAAGAATGGAGATGAAATCGTTACAAACTTGAAAAAATGGGGACCATTAGTGTAATTAACCCTTGTTTTTATTATCTTGAAAACAAAACAATCTCTCTAACTTATCAATGGAACAGTGAGTTAATTTCGCAAATGGTCACTAATGTTTAACTAAAATTTCAAATTGATCTTTAAAGTAACTTTGCAATTTATTTAGTCACTAGATTTAAATAATGTTGCATAATTGATCACTCTTTTAATAGCATCCATTCCAAATCCTTAATATCAACTAACGATCATAGTAATCATACCGTAAAATTACAAATCTTCAAAATAAAATGTGATTGTTAGGAGAAAAATTCTTGCGTTCAACAAAAAAAAAAAAAAAAAAAAAAAAAAAGCTCGTTTATATAAAAAAAAAATCAAAAACCCTAATATTTATTTTTACCATTAATAAACAATAAAAATGTATTAGATAGAGCTAAAAGCCTAAAACAAATGGACAGTTAAAAGAGATTGATTGCTTCAATAATGATTAGTCTATGTGAAGATTTAATAGCTATTACGTCATATATAGCATTAATCAGGTTAATCTGGCCGATTATATAATATTATTGAAGTTTAATGACTGAATAGGTCATAAGAATACTTTAATGACTTGATGAAGTTTTTTCTTGAAATTCAGTGACCATTGGTGAAATTATGTCATGGAAGAATAGACAATATCTGCTATAAGTCGATATAATATGTGTCAATCTATGGAAACCGCCCACATCTCCTCTAACTTGTCATGAAATTTTCATGTGTTTGTACAGATCATTTCTCCGTCTAGGCTGCGTGTCAAGCAGCCATTGAATTCCTTTTTTTTTTTACCCACGCCACCCTACGCCACCCTACCCCACCAAAAAAAAGCCCCTCACCCTCTCCCAGTAAAATCCCTCCTATTTAATTTAGAGACGCCCCCACCCCCTTCCCCGCAAAAAAAAAAAAAAAATCCATTTCCTTTTATTGACATACTTAAATAACAAGAAGCGCAAAAAAGAGACTTAAAAAAATTGTGCATATATACGCCCATAAAAAGACTCCAAGCATATAGGCCTAGAAATATATGTCGTCTGCATCCAATGGATGCCTGGTAAATTTGTATATAGGCCCAATGAAAATTATCCAGGCAGATAGGGCCCAAAATGGGTATCGCCAGACCGAGACGCCTGTATGTTGGGCGATTAGAACGGTCAATCATCGCATAAGAGTAACTGTTTAAACAGCTTTTTCCTTCTTCTCTTATCATTTCTTTCACGTTTCAGAGTTACAAACAGATGAATCATCATGGAGGAGTTACAAACAGTTGAATCATCATGATGGAGGAGTTACAAACAGTTGAATCATTATGGAGGAAATGAGTGGTTATTGGGCGACAAAGTAGTTATTGGGCGATGAGGTAGCTACTGGGCGATGAGAAGTTTTTACGCAAGATTGAAGGAAAACGTGTGGTAAAACTGTTTGGTAAAGTATAAAAGAAAGAAGATTGAATGAAGGAAAGAAGAAGAGAACTCTCAAAAAACAGAGAAATGTAATTTCATTCCATTTTAGTCTTAAATATTTCTTTACGGTGAATTCTAGTGTGCTTATGCCCCTTAGAGGCCTTTTGTTTTGCTCTTTCATCCTTTGTCATTATTGTAATCTTCAGAATCAAACACCCTTGTTGAGACTTTGTCTCAAGAGGTTTCAGCGTCCCCTTACACATCGTCTCGAATCTTTTAATTGTTAGCGAAGGACACACTTCTGCTCAAGGCGAAACAATTTGGGCACACCAGATGGGACCTTTTGGTGTTAGAAGATACAAGAAAGTGGAACAATATGCCTCATAAGAACTCGGATAAGGAACCAAAGAAGCCGGTAATTCAATCGTGATCGAGTGTTATGAAGAATAGCAAAATACACCCGCAAGCAGAGGGACAAAATCAAAGCCGTTATGAACCGATGACGGAATTGAGTCCAAGCACCATGCGCTAGCGTTATAAGCGAACTCACACAAGATGTCGGGACGTGTAAGCTCGCAAAATGTTCATGATATGGAAAAATTTGTTCAAACCGAAAATGTGCATTATGATAACATGGCCAAACAATTAAGTACTTTAAATGAACTCATGAATAGGTTAGTAGGCCAAACATGTCAACCAAATTTGCCAAATATAGGGAATCATTTCCAAGCCGGGAGACGGTTGTGGGGCACAATTCACCAACGATGAACCCTATGAATCCTAGTCAAGGAATAGAAACGCCTTTTATACCATCGACATCAAATGTTGGTGGAGGCGGCATGGACAATTTGAGTGGTCATAATGTGGGATCATCCAACTTGGGGTAGCCCAAACGCAAGAGAAAATATACTAAATATAGGACAAAACGCAACACACGCGTTAGCTTAATGGGCAAATGTCCAAATAAATGGCAATAATACCTTGAATAATGGTAATTTGGCCACAAACCTGTGGTTAAACAATAGACCTCGATGATCCCACCGTGAATCAACCTATAGGAGTCCCCACGATCCTAACATGGCCTTAAGAAACCAAATCACCGAGATAATGCAAGATCGGATGGCTTTTGAATGCGTCCTTTCATTAGGCCGACCTATAGAAAGCCATATCCCGATTGGATAGACCAAGCATATCCGTGGCCTAGAGGATATAAAGTGTCGAAATTTTCACTATTCACGGGTTTGGGAGAAGTCTCAACATTGGAACATGTAGAGGCGATTTACTACGCAATGTGGTGAAGTAAGTGATTATCATAAAATAAGGTTGTTTCCTAGTTCGCTACTTGTGGGTAGCCTTTTCATGGTTCATTAATTTACCAACGAACTCTGTTCGACATGGCAACAATTAGAGCGGTTGTTCCATGCTCAATTCTATAAAACCGAATCAAGTCACCTTGGCCGATTTGGCGAATTTACGTCAAATGCCAACCGAATGGGCGGAAGTTTTCCTTCAAAGATTTAAAACTTCTCGAGTAAATGCTTCGTGCCCTTACCCGAAAAAGAATTTGTTAAAATCGCTCGAGTTGTTTAAGTTTCGATTTGAAAAGAAATTTCAAGATAGGGAGTTTCGATCTCTTCCAATTAACGGTCAATGTGATTAGATATGAGTGCTTGATAAGGAAGAAGAACAAATGAAAATTCTAGCAAAGGGACTTACTATAGAGACCCAAACTTCGACGCTCATATTGTAGATGAATATTATGATCAAACCGAAATATGTCCGGTCGAATTGGTTAAAGGAGATGCTTATGCATGCCCGTTAGTGATTAACTTAGGGACAACGGCGAAAAATGAGCCTCTAAGAGATACAAGCAAAAGGCTAGAGCATTTTCGTTCGATATAACCAAAGCAGATACTATATTTGATAGATTGTATAAAGACAAAATGAGATAAAGCGAGCGATAAGCACAAATTGCCAAATCTCGAGCAAGTTAAGGATAAAAATATTGTAAATGGCATAATGCATGGTCTCATACGACTAATAATTGTTTGGTTTTTCGTCATGTATTACAGATGCAATTGAATCGTATGTAATCACTTTTGAAGCCAAAAGAAGATGGCGGTGGATGAGAATCCTTTTCCGCGGCCACTAGGAGTGAATATGTTATCGTGAGGTTTCAAAAGTGGTTTACCTAAATTCAAATTGGTAGTTGATAATGGAGACGAAGATGAACATCATCCTAGTGTGTTCGAACGTCTCAAAGGTAAAGAAGTCGAAATAAACAAAAAAATGTTGTGTGCGGATGTAGTAGAGAAATAAATGAAGATGAGGAGAAAATAGAAGTATGGGGCGCCGCAATCATCTAAACGTGACCCCAAATTTCCAATTTATTCAAAAGCGAAAGGCATCAAGGTCTCCTTTTGAAAGACGAGTTAGGCCGATGCATGATGGCAGGCCAATGTACAACAGCAAGCCGATGCTCAACAACTGAACGTTCAAGCCACAGCCCCATCGATCGAATGTATGGCACTCATTCCAATACAGTGCGGGAAGGGTGATACCATTTGATCAAATGACCAGGACGCAGCAAAGACGTCATCAGAGAAATTATGGACGAATGATGAGACAGCAATAGGAAACTATACGTCCCAAATTGTCCAATTTCTCCAATGTCGTTGCTAAGGAAAATCTAGAGGAAAATCTAGAGGATGAGAAGGAACATAATGTGAACGATTCCACGGAAGAATTGCCGTAAGATTCTTCGGTAGGTCGAGATTTGAAAAGACGAAGCAAAGACGAAGAAGAAGATGATCCAGGACAATCCATCACTATTCAATTTGGTTCTTTGCCCCCAGTCTTGGCTAATAATTATTTGCTTGCCAATGAGTTTAAAAGTAAAGGGGATGTGGAGACACAAGACGATGGGGGGAAGAAGCATGCACGTTGGAATGTGAGGGAGAAATCGGGCAAACCTCCGGAGGTATAGGTGAAGAAGAAGAAGAAGAAGATGATGGCTTGACCGATGTTGAAGAAGAGATTGACCTAGAAAGAGGAGTTTCATATAACAATCGCTAAAGCGCTTATATCATGAAGGCGTCCGAGAAGTAGATTTGTTGGGCGAACCATCCGGGCGATCTTTTGATTATTACGTATTATACGGAACGCCTAAGAGAAAAATGAGGGTACCACGCCCGAAAAGTATGGACCACCTCCAATGATATTGCCACCCCCTACAGGTTGGCAAGAAGTGAGCGACATAGAAACTCGAAGCCCGGTATGGAAGATCGCATGAAATGTTGCACGTGAACTTGACACAACCAATTTGATCTAAAAGATGATGGGAAACAAGAGGTAGAGATAGAGGCAACGGAAAAGGTCATCTTTAAGAAGCCAACGCCAATTTAACCAAACATTTGAGACCATTAAATGTAAAGGCTTTAGTCAATGGCATCCCAATAGCCAAAGTTCTCATCGACAATGGGGCCGCTATTAATACCATTACATCCAGAATGATAAAGAAATTTGCAAAGACGGAGAGCGATTTGATCCCTACTGAAGTTATTTTTACAAGCTTCAATGGAGGGGCGACTTCGGCCAAAGGAGTAATACCGTTAGACGTGACGATAGGAACTATCACCAAAACCACAGTATTCTTTGTAATAGACGGGCCGACTAGCTACAATGTGTTGTTAGGAAGAGATTGGATTCATGGAAATCGTTGTATACCTTCGTCGCTCCATCAATGTCTAGTTTTTTGGAACGATGAAGGTGAGGCAGAGGTGGTGCAAGCAGATCACATGCCTTTTATTACAGAGGCGAACTCGATCGAGAAGTTCATGTATGAGGGGAATTATGGACCTGTGAGAGTGGTCCAAGATGGCGAAGAAACTCGAATCATCGCGCAGAGTGAGGAGTCATTATCAGTAGATGCATTTACTGAAATGTTTGATCAAATGAGGCCAAACATAGTGGCCCTTGAAGAGCCAATGATTGGCAAAAAGATATTCAATAAATGTTGAAGAAGGTGTTTAGCTTTCGGGATGTCAAAGCCAAGTCGGTGGCTTTCGTGGAAGAGGTGCTAAGAAGAAATAAAAAGGAAACGGCTTTAAAAATTTTAAAGAACAAGTTAGCAAATGTTCGAATTAGAATGTAATATTGGCGAGAAGTTTATAAGGTAGATTGTTTGGATGCGAAGACATCACCACAAGGAACCCGGACGATCATGTGATAGGAGTTATGAAGACCCGCACGCTCAAGCACAAGATCCTTTGGTAAAAGTGAATATTGGGGATGAACAAGAAGATTGCCCAACGTTTGTCAGTCAGATGCTTAGCAAAGAGGTAAATAACCATTTAATTGCTTTGTTAAAAGAGTACAAGGATTGTTTTGCTTGGGAATATGAACACATGCCGGGGTTAGACAAAGATTTGGTAGAACATAGTCGCCAACCAAGCCACATTTTAAACCGCATAAGCAATTTCAGACGCTTTGCTCCCAATGTATTGCCCGAAGTAAAGAAAGAAATAGAACGATTGTTAAAGGCGGGTTTTATTAGGACGGCCAGATATGTTGAATGGTTATCCAATATTGTGCCTGTTTCAAAGAAAAACGGTAGTATTAGGGTTTGCATAGATTTCAGAAATTTGAATTTAGCAACGCCCAAAGATGAGTATCCAATGCCGACGGTAGATTCCTTGGTAGATTCAACTGCCGGACATGTGATTTACTCCTTTATGGATGGATATTCAGGATACAACCAAATTTATATAGTTGAAGAAGATGTACATAAACTGCATTCAGATGCCCGGGTGCTCTAGGATGTTTTGAATGGGTGGTCATGCCTTTTGGTTTAAAAAATGTAGGAGCCACTTATCGAAGGGCAATGAATTTAATTTTTCATGATATGATAGGAGAATTCGTTGAAGTTTATGTTGATGATATAGTGGTTAAATCGATGAAAGAAGAAGATCATTTCCAACAATTGAAACGTTCATTTGAACGGATGAGACAGTATAAATTGAAATTGAACCCGTTGAAGTGTGCATTTGGTGTTAATGCAGGAAATTTCCTAGGGTTCCTAGTACATGAAAGAAGAATTGAACTTGATAAAAACAAAGCAAAGGCCATTTTAGAGGCTAAACCACCTAAGAACAAAAAGGAATTGCAAAGATTCCTGAGAAAAGTGAATTTCTTACGACGTTTCATCTCTAATTGTGCAGGGCGAACGAAAGCTTTTTCGCCTCTTTTGAAGTTGAAAAATCAGGACGACTTCGTCTGGAAGGAAGAGCATCAAGAGGCTTTTCATAGCCTGCCCGCCAGTGTTAGTTTCACCTATCCAAGGACGGCCAATGAAAGTTTACATATCGACTGAGCAGGAATCAATAGCTGGACTAGTCGCCCAAGACGATCAGTTTAGAGAAGAAAGGGCAATATATTACCTTAGTAGACGATTAACTGCATGTGAATGTAATTATTCTGCTATTGAAAAATTATGCCTTGCTTTATATTTTACATGTACTAAATTAAGGGCCTACTTGTGGCCTGTAACTATTTACTTAATTTCTAAAGTAAATTTAGTCAAGTACATGTTCTCTCGTCCTGTTTTGCATCAGAGGATTAGTCTTTGGACTTTAGCACTATTAGAATTTGAAATACAGTTCATACTCCAAAAGGTCACAAAAATCAGCGTTGGCTAACTTTTCCGCCGATCATCCATGTTTAGATGTGCCTAAAAAATTGAATTAGAAGTCAATTTACTCGAAGTGAAACCTTGGATTTTATACTTTGACTACTCAAAGACCGCTTTGGGGTGTGCGAGGAGTAGGAGTAGTACTAATAAATCCACTAGGGGTTTGTTACAAGTTTGCTTTCATCGACGAAATGTGTACTAATAATCGTCGAATCTGAAGCATTGATTGTCGGTTTAGAGTTATTATTAGATTTGGGGACGAAAAATGTGCTTATCGAGGTGATTCTCAATTAGTAATTTATTAATTGAATGGCGATTTCAAATGCCAAAGTGATTCTGTCATAAGTCAATATGGCATCGCTCAAGAGCTCTTGGACGAATTCGACCAAGTGGAGCTTCAATACGTTAATAGGATGTATAATGATTTGGCAAATGAGCTGGCCCAAATGGCATCGGGTTATTCAAAAATGTTAAATAACGATTCTGCTTGTGAGTATGGAACGATATTGCCTGTAGTTCAACGAAGGGCGAAGGAATTTAATGTGCATTGTATACAAAATAGAGACACAATGGATTGGAGAGAAGAAATACAAAATTTTTTAGAAGAACCCGATAAGAAGAGCGATAGGAAGGTAAAATTACGCTCACTGAACTATTTGCTGGTCGAGGGAGAATTGTATAAGAAACGCTCGGTTGGTGTACTTTTGAAATGCATAAATTTGCAAGAAGCTAAAGTGGTTATGGCCGAAGCGCATGAAGGAGTGTGCAGAGCACATCAAGCTGGCCAAAAGATGAGATGGTTGATCATCAGGAGTGGGTATTACTGGCCTAAAATGGGCGAATTATGCATTCAATATGCTAAAAGTTGTTTAGAGTGTCAAAAACATGGCCCAATCCAAAGAGTGCCAGCAAGGGAAATGGTACCTATTATTAAACCATGGCCATTTAAGTGTTGGGCGATAGACCTGATAGGAAAGATTTACCCACCATCGTCCAAACAAAGACACCTTTGTAATAGTCGCTACGGAATTTTTTCACTAAATGGGTAGAAGCGATACCTTTAAAAGAAATCTCTCAAAGAAGTGTCATAGAGTTCATTCGTGATCACATCGTATATAGATTTGGGATACCTCAAACCGTAGTAATGGATCATGGAACTTCTTTGAATGGGAGTCAAGTGAAAGAATTTCGAGCGAATTTGGAATCAAGTCGGCGAACTCTACACCTTATTACGCCCAATCCAACGGTCAAGCGGAATCGTCAAACAAGGTTTTAAAGAGTATCATAAGGAAAATGATAGGCGAAAATGCCGAAGTTGGCATGAGTGTTTGAATAAAGCGTTATGGGCTTATAGAACCTCTCCGCTATCTAGTACTAAAGTAACTCCTTTCCGTTAACTTATGGGCAAGAAGCGGTGCGCGCTATCGAAATTAATGTGCAATCGATCGTAGCACGCGTTTGCAAAATAGTATGGATGAAAATGAACATCTTGAGCTACCGTTCGTAATTTATTAGAATTAGATTTAATTAAAGTTGAGCGCCTTAGATAGATTGCAAATTTAAAAAGACAAGTGGCTTCATATTATAATAAAAGGGTTATAGCCAAATGTTTTAGCACGTAAGGATTTGGTCCGAAAACAATACTCTCATTGGATAGTAGTAATCCAAAGTTTGGGAAATAGTCGCTAAATTGGGAAGGACCATACAGAGTTAAAGAGGTGTTACCAAATGGGGCATATCATTTAGAAAATTTGGATGGTATGAGGCACATGAGGTCTATTAATGGCAAATATTTAAAGAAGTACGTTCCGTCAGTTTGGGATTTTGAACGATTAGAGGTTTAACATTAAATGACACAATTATATAAACAAATATAACTATTCATTTCATCGGATGATTTGGTTGCCATGATTGGCTACCATTACAAAAGGAAATTGAATAAAACAAAAGAAAAGTTGTCCTTAAAACGTTAGAATCTTAATTACAAAGATTCTCCAAATAGAGCGATCCGCTCTCTAAGTTTCTCCCACTCATCGTATTACTGCTCAACAAGCGGTGGATAGTTCAGCCATGATTCCTTCGTCCACTTCTAGACGTGAATAACGCTCAAGCAAGGATCTAGCCCATTCAACTTCCCGAGAAGCATTGCGCTTTTTGGCGGCCATCCTGGCCTTACAGTCGTCCATCTTTTCTTGAATTTCTTTCATCTGAGCAGCCAAACTCATCATCAAAGAATCCTCAACCATGACCTCGGAAGAAATCTCGTTCAGATTGTTTTTAGCTTGATCAATTTCCTGGTGAAGAGATTCCTTTTCGGTCACAGCATTGACGTATTGAGTTTTCTTGGCTTTGAGTTCCACATTTTTGGCCAATAGTGCGCTTATCTCCTGATGGATGATTTTCAACGATAACTTGAGATCCGTGGAGAGTTTGAGTGAAGGAAGCTCAAGTGCTTGGGCCATTTGGCGGCTTAAACGCTCAAATTTATCTCGGTGGTTGGCAGCACTGGCGTGTGAGATATCCATGTCCATGAAAGAAGTGTATTCAAGTACTGCCTGTTTAAGAATGTTCATGTTTTCTACGGAAAAAGCACCAGAGGCAGAAGAAGGACAATCGTCGAAGATGAACGAAGGTCTCGACTAGCCTTCACTTGTTTCCATGACGTAAATAAGTCCTGAATAGAGCGCAAGATGGTATCAGCGTCCTGTAAAGGTAAAAATGATTACTTAGTGTCTTTATGGCAATAAGCAATATAAAGTAAATCGAAAAAAAAAATTACCTCATGGGTTGACTAATAAGTGGTTTTGGAGGAAGAAGAGGGAAGTGTACCATCGGGCGATTTGGTCGTCTGCAAGAGTCACCCTTATTCGGCGCGTCTTGGCTCGTACAACCGCAAATCAATTGGTCTTTCCGCAGCGGACGAATGATGATAAGTGCTTCAAGAGTAACGCCATGACAAATGGTGAAATTAGGAAAATGTCATAACTATGTGCACATATTACCGTCCGGTTCAACACACGGAGGGAAATGCCCCGAAATGACAGAGATTCTTCAACCTGGTCAAGCGATCGAAACAATTGGGTCCCCGAATCCTTTTCGTGCAAATCCACTTCGACTGGATGGCTCGGAAGATCAAGAATTGAAGGGTCGGGCGACGAGAATCTTTCAAAGGAGAAGTGACCTCTTTCTAGTTTAGCGCACAAAAGAATATCAATATTGGCATTAAAATGTTCTTTAACTAAAGGGAAATCGTATTACCTTTCTCCTGCTCAGAGGAGGAGCACCATCATCGTCATCACTGTCATCATCGGGTTGATCGATGGGTCCAATGTTGGCCGTTTACTGATGGATGCACCTCTCGCAACTCTAGTTTGGGCAGGAGGAGAACTGGATTGAGTGGAAATTGCGGCAGAACGTCTAGTACGCATTGTCAGAGATTTTGAAAGAGAAGACGAAGGAGCAGGATGTTTAACGGATATGGGCACAGCAGGGATAGGAATCGGAGTAGAAGAAATGGAAGTTCTGGAAGACCCTGATCCCTCGAGTATATGGAATGCATGGTTAACGTTAGTAGTGAAGAATCTACGTTTCACCGAAGGCCAAAACTGTTCAAAAAGAGGATGAACGGCCAAAGTGGGATTGAAAGGAGCCAAAGAGAACCCATTCATCAGAGAAGCATTACCCTCATCTATAGCCTCCGCGCTCTACTTTGGTGATGGTATGGAAGCGTTCTTGAAAACTTTTTGAGTAACAAGGAGGAAGGGGCCAAGTTTGGCCAAAACCAAGCTGTCGGGCAAAGAACTGGAGAGCATAGACCTCAACCCCAGCCTTGGCATTGGTGCCCGTGAGAATGTCATGAAACAATTCTCGCCCAGTCAAGTATTGGACCCAAACGGGCAAGACATTACTCACCTCGTTCAGAGTAAGAGGGGGTTGGACATAGACTGGGACTTGATGAACAGAGAAAGGAAAGAAAGAGGGAATTGAGTTTAAGTTATAAAAGAATGTGAAGACATCCCGGTTAGACATATCAACGGGAGCTAATTGGTTGATAACTAGCCCGTAACAACTCACCGGCCTAGGAGGTATTGAAGAAACACCAAGCTGTGGAAAATATGCTCTCAACCACAATTGAGCGAGCCAAAGAGGCCCACTTCCAGTAGGAGAAGCATTGGTCCTAAGTTGATGTTGAAGGTAGGCCATACCTCTATAGAAGGCTGCTAAAAACAGAGAGCAGAGATTTAAAGACCTACCAAGGCCAACTCGTGGGCGATGGGCAAATAGGCCATAGAAGGTTTAAGACTAGGAACGCAAAGAATATACCTACACAACCAAAACGGAGGAAGGCTACGCGCGCTCTGCATGAGTAGGGTCTTTGCACTGTGTTGTCATAAAGCTCCGCATGCACGAATAGGAATCCAGATACTTTATCAAATTTGGGAGCAAGGAGGATATCGCATGGCGGGAGAAATGGTATCGCCTGAGAGGAGGAAGATTGACCAAAGCACCAACGTCCTTAGAGTAACCGACATGGGCAAGAGGAAAAATGAAGGTGTTATACTCGGAAGACCGTAAACTTAGGCGATTGGGAAAAGAACAGGTCATAGAGCGGGACGCGTAGCAATTTCCGTAAGATCGAGATCCCGGCACGATCAAAAAAGCTTTCGTGGGGCCATGCTTCATCATACGCGCATGCCGAGGCGAAAAGTGGTATCGATTTAGGCCATGTGCGAATGTTCTTCTCGCGGACCGGGCTTCAAAGAGAAAGGGTCCAAGAAAGGAGGTTCTTGGGTGCAAGGAAAATCAATCAGAGCTACCGCCCAATGGAGTCTCAAGGTCCTCGAACGACGGGCCCAAATAGAACTCATTCATATCAGGCCTAGAGGGTAGAAGATTCGATGGGTTTACATAGGGTTTAGTTAGGAGGTCCCGGAAATCTTCGAAAGTAATACTATTGTTTGAAGAAGCTTTAGACGTAGACATTGTTTTCAGCAAATGGACAAGAGGATTGCAAAAGAGATAAGAAGGAAGGTAAGGAAAAGATGAATAGTGTCCTTTTTATAGAGGGAGGAAAAGGCGGCGACGTGATGGGGGCCGGACGTGGTTATTGGTAATGGCGCCTTTTTTGGGTTTATATAAATCGTGCTCTTGGGATTTCGGAATTAAGGCGCCAAAAAACTTACTTTTTTAGAAGATGGAACGCCACCAAGTGAATATGGCTAATTAATAAGTGATTATATTAATTAAGCCACATTGGGGGGTAATTGTTGACATACGAAATAACAAGGGCCTAAAAAGAGACTTAAGAAAAATATATATATAGGCCTATAAAAAGTACCTAAGCATGTAGGCCTAGAAATATATGTCGTCCGCACTCCAATGGATGCCTGTGTAAATTTGTATATAGGCCCAATGGATATTATCCAGGCCAGATAGGGCCCAAAATGGGTATCGCCCAGACCAGAGACGCCCAGGGCGTTGGGCGATTAGAGCGGTCAATCACTGCATAAGAGTAACCGTTCTTAAACAATTTTTCCCTTCTTCTCTTATCATTTCTTCTACATTTCAGGAGTTACAAACAGATGAATCATCATGGAGGAGTTACAAACAGTTGAATTATCATGGAGGAGTTACAAACAGTTGAATCATCATGGAGGAGTTACAAACAGTTGAATCATCATGATGGAGGAGTTACAAACAGTTGAATCATTATGGAGGAAATGGGTGGTTATTGGGCGACAAAGTAGTTATTGGGCGATGAGGTAGCTATGGGCGCACGAGAAGTTTTTACGCATAAGATTGAAGGAAAACGTGTGGTAAAACCGTTTGGTAAAGTATAAAAGAAAGAAGATTGAATGAAGGAAAGAAGAAGAGAACTCTCAAAAATGCAGAAATGTAATTTCATTCCATTTTAGTCTTAAATATTTCTTTTTACAAGTGAATTTAGTGTGCTTGTGCCCCTTAGAGGCCTTTTGTTTTGCTCTTTCATCCTTTGTCATTATTGTAATCTTCAGAATCAAACACCCTTGTTAGGACTTTGTCTCAAGAGGTTTGGCGCCCCTTACACATCGTCTCGAATCTTTTAATTGTTAGCGAAGGATACACTTTCTTGAAACACCTTTCTTCTCTTTTTTCATCTATTTATACAACACTCAATATAATAATTTTTTTTTTCATCAAATACATATTTTTCCATCTTTATTAGAATACATATTTTTTCCTCCTCATCAAAATACATATTTTTTTAAAAAAAATTTGACCAACACAATCGCTTTATTTACTTTACTCAAATTTGACCAACATCAAACATTTACAATCACTTTTATTCTCTAAATTTATTTTACCGAATTTGTGTCCCACTTATTGTTTTTCATATTCTTCAAAAGTTATTAATAAATTATTAATTTATTTTTTTTTCGTTTATTTGTACATAATTATTTTTTGTAATTTACAAGTTAGTTGTAATATTGTTAACAGTTTTTTATATTTTTTTTTATTTGCACATATAATTGATATGGCACCAAGGGTCACGATAGAAGAACTTGTCCTACGTTGCAAAATAGGTAAGTTAATGTTATATATTTTCTTACTTATTGCTCCAGATCCACAATACTCGATCACATGAAGTAAAAAATGAATCATATTCCCTAGACCCACAGGAGTATGATGCACGCTTTAACTCTCGTTACTAATTTATTATTTCTAATGTAATATTATTTTCTTCTTTGTGTGTGTATATTATCAATTAGAGCAAATTTATTATGAACGCTTCATTTATTTTTATTTTTGAAGTAAAATTTAATTTGTTACTCAAATATAAACTAATTAATTAGTCTCACTCTAATCTTAATAATAAAATTAACATTAATTATATTATTTATTATATGATATAAATAATATTTAACCCAATAAATATTATTGTATATTATATTTTTTAAAAATAAATACAATGAATATAATAATAATAAATTATTTTTAATTTAATAAATTTAATTATATTAATAATGTGGATGTAAATTTGGTGGTAAATAAATATGTGAGTGATATAAGAAAATGGGATATTGGAGAAAAGTGGTGGGTGTTAAAATAAATTGGGGGCTTTTTGTAAAACGGGCGAGTTGGGGTCATTAATTCATAAAAGCCGAGGTTGGGGGCTTTGGGGTTGTTAATTTGAGAGAGAGGGTGGGGGCTTGGGGGGGAGGGGAGGGGAGGGGGGAGAGGGGGGGCGCCATTTTCCCCAGACAGAGAATGATCCGGACCCCGTGACGGGTTCCAGATCTTTTCTCTTGTACTCAATATTTCATTGTATTTACATCATGGTTGTCAATCAATTGAAATTTGATCTCTCTTTTAAAGCTGATATAATTAGAATTCATTAATGAAAACCGTCCAAATATTCTTCGTATCATTATACAATTTTCACGAGTTAGTTCTCAATCTTTCGTTGTATTCACACAATCGACATCAATTGTAAAAATCGTATGTATTTTCAAGATTAGTGTCTATAAATTAAAATCATCCTATGATAAGATAGATTGGATAATACTCTAAATTTGAAAATGCTCTCTGTTATGTCCTTGCCCACGTGGCCAAAGTTGGACCGCCAAGAAGAGCCAGTCCCAATCCATCGATTTGCCAACACATCATGTTGGAAACTAATTCATAAAAATCAACGAAAACAAATTTTTCCCCCAAAATCTTTACTAGATTAATTATTATGCATTGTAATTTTTCTTAATTAATCACATAAAAGGTTTAATTGAAATACTTTTTCGGTGATTAATTCTGAATGTCGGTTATTCGATGCTTCTACCCTTAGTTCTTCTTCAGTTTTCTAGTTTACACTAATGTGTGGGTGTCTAAATTAAGAACCAAAAATCTCAAATCTCAATTCTAGGAACACAAGATTATTGAGAATATTTGAAAAAAAAAAAAAATGAATCAACTTATATAATTCAAGCTCCAAAGGGATGCATTCAGCCTATATAATTTAAGCTCCAATAATCAAATTCAATCAATCTGACAGATTATACAGTCCAATTATTAGTATGAGCTCATTCCACTAAAAGCCCAAGATTAAAATCTCAAATCATGTAAAATGATAAAAAGCATTTTATTCTCTATAATTACACCATCTTTACTTGCTATGCATATATTTTATTCACTTGGAAATCGAATAAGGATTATTAGGCTACAATGATTGTTTAGTCCTTCTTAATTATTATCTCACTTAAGCTCATATTTTCTCCAATGGTTTTTTTTTTTGGAACAAATCACATAATTACTTTAGTCATCGCTAAATACTGAGCTCAAATTTAAACTTCTCAGAACAAAATATTTAAGCACATTCATTTATCCCTTCATAGGGTGGTGGATTCTGAATGTGAATACATGTTTACTACTTCATTTGCTTTCAACTCCCAACGTCATGGGGTATTTGACCATATTAATTGATATAACTCATTGACACATCAAAGACCCCCCGAGTTCACAAATAATAACCACTATTCTATCACGGGATCTAGGTGATCCATAAAGTCGTCACGTGGAGTTTAATTCTTTGCACGATCATGCTATAAAATCAAACTCTACACACACTAATCGTGTCCAATACACTTTCTGGTGTACTATAGACACTACTCACGAGTTTCACTTGCCACGGTCAAGGCAAATCGTGTGCAAAAGCATGTGAAAAAGTTGTAAAGACCTTTCAAAAAGTGTCATCACATCCCGAACCTTCTAATCTTAGCATCTACATGGCTACATCTCATACCTCTTAATAGATGTGTGCCATAAGGACCCCTGGACAATTTCCATCCAAATGACTGTCAGTTGACCAAAAGTCAAGGGTTTGATCTTAATTTTGACCAATTTTAAGAAGGCCAAAATAGTATCTTTACATTTTTCCACTTAAAACAATTAAATAAAGAAAACAGAAAAGAGAAAATAATTAAAAAAGAAACATAAATTTCTTCATTTTCTCCACCCACCCACTCAAACCCCACTACCCACCCTCACCCTCACCCTCACCCTCACCCTAACCAAATAGTCGGATGTTGTCACACCCAAATTACATTGCCAGCCGCCACCTCCAATTCCGCCGGCGACTACCTCCAAATAATCATCTTCCCTTCTAATGTACATCTAAAGCCTAAAAGTTGAAACAAATTTCGCCGCCAACCGCCACCATTATCCCCAATCCCAAGCCACGCTCTAAAGCCGTAGCCTGTCGGACCACATTCAAAGCACAACCTCTTCGACCATTTTCAACAATCACACGCCACCAAAACCTTACCTCTGTATACCCAATTAAATGCAAATATCAAAATCAAATATCCACTACATTTTGTCCACCACCTTTCATCTTTAAACAATAAGAACACCACATAGTTCAACTAGAATCAATTTCGAATCTTTCAATTTTTTTAAGTCAAAGATTAGTAAAGTAAAAATTTCACTACCTAAAGATACTATTGGACGTAAGTTGGCCTACAAACTCTTTGAAATTGCAGCTTGGTTTCTGTCCAATTACAAACTTGGCATCTAATTCCTAGCCAAATTCTATATATATTTACGTAAATCAATGTTCATCTATGGACCAAAAACCAGAAAAATTGAGGGCTAATCAAGAATTCAATTTTCTCTAAAAGCATTAATTTTTTTCGCCATAATAAGAGTATGTTTGTGAGTGCTTATAAGCACTTATAAGTTGGTCAAACATCATTTTTATCCACATATTTTGTAGGATCCACAACTTTTATCCACACATTTCGTATGATGCAGTGCTTATAATTTACAAAAATATTTATCAAACATACACTAAAACAATCTAATTTTAGATATGATGGTATTTTCATATTTGTATGTTATTGGTATTATTGATTGGGAGAGAAAGAAGGGGTGAAATATGGTAGGTCATGGTACTTAGGTTTGAGGAAATGGATGTGGTGGTGGTGGTAGTGACGATAGTACAGCCTTGGTAGGGGTGGAGGTAGGTGTTGGAAAGATGAACTTCAATTTTTTTTAATTCTTTTCTTTTTGTTTTTTGTTATTTTTTGGTGAAAATACCATTTGCCCTTCTTAAAATTGGTTAAATTAAAGTCAAATGTTTGACTTTTGGACAACTGATGATCATTTGTACGAAAATCGTCCAAAGGTCTGTACAACACACATTTATTAAAATGTTTGGAATGTAGGTGGCTTGGGACCCTTGCTACAAATTTCCTTATTTTTATACACTTGTTATATTGAGAAAAAATGTAGAATTAAAAGGAAACATCAACCACTTCTATTCATCTCAAAATATCTCATTTTACAACAAGTGCTAACACTTCCATTTCTATACACAACCAAAAAAGACCAAAAAATGATTGTTAGGTCCCGAAAGACTGACCGAAACATCTTAAAGTGGTGAAGGTTGGTGTCGGTTCAAAATCATACTATACTATGTACATATCTACTTAACTACATTTATCTCATTTTACAAACTACAATAAAAAAAGTAAAATTTTTCAACTTTCATTTTGGTGTGATCATACCAACCAATTATTGTGTCATACATCTCAATTGAAGTAAAAACATAATCTTTAGTATCTTCTAGGTCTCAATCTCCCAATCATCGTCTACCCTAGTATAAATTTGGGTAAATTGCTCTCTAGTCCATGTGACACATATAGCTGTCAATTTTGGACTAAGTTCGGCATGCTTATGGGTAAGGACCATTTCGACCTCTCATAGTGCCATCTACTATAAAAAACATAATACATGAACAACAATGTTGAGTAAATATGATAATATTGACGGCGAATGATGAATGGAAAACATACATGGGCTCAATCCCCTATTATAGTATTACCGTATGAGCTAAAGATCAATATGACCAATAAAAAATGGGCCTCCTCATCTACTAGTGTCTGTGTATCCGTCATAGTCTTAAACACAACTTAGGAGACTACATAGGTAGGACTATCATAAATTAGGACTGGCCTAAGTATACGGTGCTCGTCGTGCTTATCCACAGTCTCAAAGCCACCAATGGACCTTCTGACGATGCCCATATGCCTAATTTGGACCCCCAAATACTCTATCATTGACTACTATTAATGACTATTGGGCTTCTCAAGTGGTATATCTATCCGACACAAAGGTACGGTGCAACTACAATAGGACCAACACTCATCATAATCATCACAAGTCACGGGATTCTGACTCAAATCATCCATATACTCACAATGATCATCAAGTTACACATCAATAGCAGTTGCAACAACAAACTATACTAAACATTTATTCATGAACATCACAATACTTTGTACTGTAGTTGAAACATATTTACTTCGTCCGTATGTTGTGGTGTCTGAATCTACATTAATATAATATTTCTATATTATTCAACCTCAAAATATCGTATATCTTGACTAATGTACCTAAACTATGGCCAATAGGGTGTTAAAACCTCAAAAATGGGGTTCGAGAGTGAAAAGATGGGTAGGATCGACCCCCTTGCCTAGGGGTCGATCTCCATACATAGGGCTAAAAGGGGGCCGTCCTTATCTGGGATAGAAAGAGGGTCGACCACCCATTTACGGGGTCATTCGACTAGGGTTAATAAGTGCCCATGTGATTTTCTATTGTCCACAAGTCATTTTTCTATTTTATTTCTATTTTTACTTATTTAAAAGCATTTAATAACGATAAAAATACTTTTTTTAAATGAAAGATGAGGTAGCTTATGAATTTCAAAATGAATTTACACTTTTCCTATAAATATGGAAGGTCTAGGGGCCTAGGTGCAATTTTTATTTTTTGTAATTATATTTTAGACCTAGGGTAGAAGCCACAATATATCAAGGACTAAGTTTTCCTTTCTTTTACAAAATGTTGGACTCTTTTTCATATGAGCTAGTTTAAAAATTCCTTTCTCCAATAGAAAATTCTAAAGGTTTTTTTTTTACTTGTGTGCATACTTCTTTTGGTAATCTTGAAATGCTGAGAGATGTTGACGAATATCATTAATTATCTCAAGCATGTTTTGAATTAATTCAGGCCCTAACACTTTTTTCTCTCCACTATCATCCATATGAATAAGCGGTCTACATTTCCGACCATATAGCGCCTCGAATGGAGCCATACAAATGGAGGCCTAATAAATGTTATTATAAGAAAATTATGCTTGTGATATGTACTTACTCTATTTTCTTTGGAAATCTAGGATACATGATCGTAACATATCTTCTAGTACTTGAATTGTCCTTTCTATTTTTCTGTCCATTTGAGGATGGAATGCCTTACTGAAATAAAGTTGATTGCCCAACGCTTGATGCAACCCCTTCCAAAATGCTGATAAGGATCGGATACTATAAAAACAACTACGTCGTGCAGTCGTATAATTTCTCATACATATAGTTGTATACTGCTTTGATGGTGAAAAAAGTTCGAACTGGTATAAAATGGGCAGATTTAGCCAATCGATCAACTATAACCCAAATGACATCGTAATTATTTTTCGTTGTAGTCAACCTGTGACAAAGTCTATCATAATCGTTTTCCATTTCCACTCATTTATTTCTACAATTAAACGGATTTTGCCGAACATTGACCAGCTGACAAGTCAGACATTTTTCCACATATTATGCAATATGCCGCTTAATTTGTGGCCACTAGAATTTGAGGTTTAGGTCACGATACATTTTAGTAGCTTATGGATAAATTGAGTATGAAATGTTATGCACTTCAGCACAAATTTTGATTTGAAGTGTCGTTTCTTTTGGAATGTATACTCGATCACATAATAAGATTACTCCATATTCTTCTATTTAACAAATTCCTTTCGTCTACTATCTGACTACGGATTTTGATCAAGGTCCTATTGAGCAATTGTTACCCCGTTATACGTTCTCGTAGAATTAGTTGAGTTGTATGGTTTATTTTACAATAAATCTCTAGACTGAAACATTGAATTTCTTGCTAAAGTGGTTTAGTCAAACTTATTCCATAATAATTTTTCTAACTTAGGGCATCAAATACAACATTAGCTTTTCCAAGATGGTAATTAAAAATACAATCGTAGTTCTTTACCAGTTCCAATCATCGTTTCTCTCACATATTGAATTTTTTTTTGCTTGAAAAAGTACTTTAAACTTTTATAATATGTATATATTTCACAACATTTCGTTGTAGATATTAAAAATGAATAAATGGACTTGGTCTATTTAAAATAAATAATCCATTTACGTATATTAAAGCCCAAGTCTATCAAATCCCGTTTGTGTTAAAAGAGGCCCATGTAGGAAGCCCATCCTACTTTTCAAATTCATAATTATATTTAATATTAATTTAAATATGATGGTGGTTACGATATTTCTCTATAAATAGGAATATAAGTCCAAGAGAAATCACAAGTTGAAATTCAGAAGAAAATCCACAAGTCCAGAAGTTCATGACAAAATCACAAGCCCATGAGAAAATCCAAAGTCCGGAGAAATCTCAAGAAGATCAAAATCTTCTTCGAATTTAAGCAAGTCCAAGAAAATCAAAATCTTATTCACAAATCAAATCCAAGCCTCGAAGATTCAAGTAAATCAAATTTCCAACAAGTCTCGATCCAGGATTCAAACCACGTGTTCACTCATCTTCAACACTCGAATATTTAATTAGAAGGTTCTGCAACTACACATCTATGAGAAGATCATCCACTTTGTAATTTATCAAAATTATAATTTGTAACAATTTTTGTAATTTAATACACGAAATTCATTGTACAAGTTTCTTGGCACGCTTAGTGGGACCTTTTTGTCTTCTCATCTTCTCATTCCGTGAAGTCTTGAAGTTTCAACCACTACATCAACTATGGCAAGCAAAAAGCAAATAAAATTGTGACTCATTTCAAGGAGACACTTGCTAAAATTTTCCATACAACCAGAGTCTAGACGAAGACTGGGAAAACTCAATTGGTTTATCCATTGATGGGGTTTTCTAACAAGGGCAAGGTCAAAATCTTCAAGTGCAATAAGTCCGGTTCTATTCTATAGACAAGTCCAGGAACCTGCCAAAAGATTCTCATTCTAGTTCTACTTCAAGTGACATATTTGTGTTCACATCTACATGTGTCACTTCTTCGCAAAAATAGGATAATTATACCACCTCTAAGGAATTTCTCGAGCCAATGATGGTCACTGAAATGACACCGACTCTGATGATCTAATTCAACAAATGGCATTGGCCATTGAAAAGTTAACAAAATTCGCTGGAAGACAAAGATGCACAAATTTCTACCCTCATGCACCGACTAGAGCTGCAAAGTCCATTGACAGAAGGTAGTCCAAAAAATGCAAGCTCTTCCAGAAGTCCAAGAGCACCAATAGAAGCAAGAAATGCATGACCAGGACGATTGTGCAAAATGTGCTACGTGACACCTCTCAACTCTCTATTGGCTCTGTGTCTGTCCAATAACTCCAACATATGATTGATGACACCATTTGTGCCCAATATGGTGGCCCGCCACAATATTCTAGTCTATGCCAAACCCTACCGCCGTCGGATTGACGAAATGAGGATGCCGCTTGGCTACCAACCTTCAGAGTTCTAATGTTTTGATGGAAAGGAAAACCTAAAGCAACATGTGACTCTTTCCATTAAAATATGTAACAATGCTGGCACCTATAATGACACCATAGCAAAATATTTTGTACATTTGAATGGTATAAAGACTTACGTTGGATCAATTGATAGTTGGAATCAACTTGACCAAGAATTCCTAATACTCTTCTATAATACCAGGCAGATAGTAAGCCTTTCAAAACTTATCCGAACAAAGTAGAGAGTAAGGAGGAGCGGTCGTATATTATATCCAAAGATGGAGAAACCTTGTTCTTAAATGCAAAGAACGCATCAGGAAAGCATCCTTTATTGACATGTGCTTCCAAGGCATGCATTGGGAACTACTTTATAATCTCTAGGAAAATATACCTCACTCTTTGGAAGAGTTGGCCACACGTGTCCGTGATCTAAAAATTTAGATTGCAAGATATGAAAGTTACTTACCGAATGATGTATGTGACAAGAAAGATTCCAAGAAGAAAATCAAGAAATCAAAAGGGATGGTAAGTGAGGTATGCCCAAAGAGGCCATCATAATTTTCATAGTTCCCACAAAAATCATAATTAAAAAATCAGGTTCAAATCTAGGTCCAAAGCCAAAATTGGAGTTTAGGCCTAACAAAGTACAAGTGTAAAAGAAGGTTCTTCTGGCTCTCAAAGAACTTGAAAAAAGTGAGTATCCATTCTCAAACTCTGAAGTTTCTAGGATTTCAGATCAATTCTTTGAACATAAGATAATCGAACTTCTATTACCAAAAAGGCTAGAAGAGGCTGGTCAAGTTGATCATCCTAAATATTGAAAATTTCATCGAATCATTAGTCACCCAGTGGAAAAGTGTTTTATGCTGAAAGATCTTATTGTTTGCTTAAACAAAGAAAAAAAAACTTGAAACTGGTGAAAATCCAACTGCTAGTTGTTCGATCGTTTCATTTGGATAATTTGATCCAATTTCCATTTCAAATGAAGGACAAACATTTCCTCATACATATGTTGTTAGAAAATTCATGTCCGATAGGACTGAATTTTGACCTCAACTTCCATAATGAGCTATTCTAGTAGAACTCAAAGTAGATTGAGAAGTCACCATCATGTATGTCTATCCAAAGATGGTGAAATTAGATAGCGGTAATCACCCAACCTTCTATGAAATCATGATTGATGATCTAGACATTTGAGATTCTGATTCTGAGTCCGAAGATTAAATTGGTGATGTTTGGTCTACCTTAATAAGTAAGAAGGAGAAATATAGGAGATCAAACGAAATAGGTAAAAAAATCATCTTATGTATCCCTTGCAGGACCAACACTAGGGACATGGAGTACGAAAATTCAATTTATTGAAGAAGTATCATGAGAAGAATGTCAAGGGCATGGACTGAAGAGAAATCATCGAAAAACTCCACAACTTTCAAGTTCCGACACCTATGAAGAAAAACCAAGATCAAGAAGGCCAAGAAACAATCAAAAGAGGAAATCTAAATTCAAGGCAATAGTTACCACAATATCAATAGAAGTGGAGGCTGCATTACTTTTTTCTAGACCAATAACCATGGAAGAGTATTTTCCTAAGGGTTTCTTTGACAAAGAATGTTTCACCTCTAATGTCATCAACGTAGATAGAGGAAGTGAGTAGAAAAATGTACTGGGATAGAGTTTGAAGACGATGAAGGTTATTTCACAACTCTGTAATATTCATTCCAACACGAGCCCAAGAGATCTTCTTAGTCTTCATTTTGATGATCGTATAACTCTAATCGCAGCATTGATTGATATGAAGCTTACTAAAGAAAAGTACTAGAACCAATTAAATCTATAACTTACCAAGACTGTATGACCACCATTATGTTCAATGAAGCTGATTTACAACTTAGATCTCGTTTGCACAATAGACCATTATACGTTAGTGGTTATATCCGAGAATATAAGATACATCAAATAATGATTGATTGTGACTCTGTTGTGAACATTATACCAATCAAAACAATGAATAAGATTGGATTAAATTTTGATGATTCAATAGCATGATTTAAGGATTCAACAAAAGGGCCAGCAAGCCATTGTCATGATTCACTTGAAGCTACAAATAGGAGAGTTAATTTTCCCACCTCTTTTTTATATCATTGATACCAAAACATTATATGAGTTGCTCCTTGGACGTGTTTGACTTCATGAAACTGGAGTGGTGCCTTCAACTTGGTATCAATGTTTCAAGTATAGTTGATATAGAGTAGTCAAACCCATGGGATGAGTTAAAATCAATCCTCAAAGAAAAATCTTATTTTGATTATGCCAAGTTCTACTTGGAAGGTGAAGAGTTTCATTCAAGCTGGATTGTGTACAGCCAAATTTGAAATTAGAAAGGATGAAAACAAGTATCACCAACTTATTGTAATGCCACCGCATCAACTCATGACATGTAGATAAAAAATTACTAGTGGAGAATTCTCCAAAGGCAAATAACCTCAAACAACATAAGCAGATGTTAAGGTATTGAGAAAATAATTAAACTTTTCGATACCTAACATTCCTAAATTAGATATACCATCATCAACTTATTACAGTTCCGAATGCCAAGAAAGTTTTAACATTTGTTCCAAGTATAGCAAAGCTCTATATCTCTAACGCACCCAAACAAAATATGCCACAAGCCATAGTAGTCGAAGATCTGAAATAAACTTTCAAGAGATATTACAATCCGCAAGTAAAGAAATTGTTAGAGAATGCTAGATTTGGAAAAGCATAACCTCGTAAACTGGGTGATCTTGATGCGGTTATCTTAGATTGGCGTGTTTTTTCAAATTTTGATGGATCATTTATAGCACAACCAAAGTACGGATTGAGATATAATCCAGGTCTACTAAGAAAGATTAAAGCCAAGAAGGTTCTTTCAAATCCAATCATAATTCAAATCTATGAGACTGCTGAGAAAAAACTAGAAGATTCAAAACCTTCAATAATTGATCTAATTCAAAGTAAGAATGTTAGATTTTCAGTATTTAAAAGGCTAAAGAGAGAATCTTCCATAGTAGTTGAACCAAGAGATAAAACGTTAGTCTTTCAAAAGTTAAGTGGTGATTCTTTCCGTTAGTTCAATTTGCTGAAAATGTATAGCCTCCTTCAGAATCATCTCAAAGACAACCTGTATTTTCCCGACTTGGAGTTAAAGCTTCTAATTCAAGTTTAAAACCTCAACGGTCAAGAAGAATACATAGAAATTGGAGAGCCGTCTTATCTCTAAAGAATGGCAAGGATAAAAAAGAGGTATCAATTCAAAGAAACTTATAACTCGAGTCTAAATCTGAAAATTCAACAAAAATAAACCTGAACCAGCTCCACCAATATTTGAAGAATGAGGGCAAGCTACTTTGGATGATTTGAAGCAGTTGAACTTGGGAACAGAAAAAGACCTGAGGCCGGTGTTTGTGAGTGCTCTTTTCAGTCAAAAGAGAATTCTGAGTACTTCAACTTGCTCTAAAAATACAAAGACATGTTTTCATGGTCTTACAAAGAAATGCCAAGATTGGATCCTATAGTTGTAGTGCATTGTCTTGCAGTAAGGCATGGAGTTCACCCGATCAAACACCTCCAAAGTAAATTCTGACCAAAATTGATTTCTCAAATTGAAGTAGAGGTCAACAAACTTATTGAAGTAGGGTTCATAAGTGAAGTAAAGTACCAAACTTGGATTGATAATATTGTTCCAGATAAGGAAAAAGAATGGACAATTAAGAGTTTGTGTTGACTTTCGAGATTTGAATCAAGTTTGTCCGAAAGATAATTTTCCACTTCCAATAACAGAGTTGATAGTGGACGCAACTACCGGATATGAAGTTCTATCTTTCATGGATAGGTCTTTCGAGTACAATCAAATCCAAATGAATCCAAAAGACGAAGAGCTCAAGATATTCGTATTCCTAAAGGACATATATTGTTACAAGGTCATGCCATTTGGATTAAAAAAATATTGGAGCAACTTATCAACGGGCAATGTAAAAGATCTTCATGATATGATACATAAGAAAGTGAAATGCTATGTGGATGACCTTGTTGTCAAAACAAAGAAAATGGACGATCATCTACAAGACTTGCAATATGTTTTCATAAGATTCTTACGTTACCAGTTGAAGATGAATCTACTAAAGTGTTCATTTGGTGTCACTTTTGGAAAATTCCTTGGCTTTATTGTTCGACATTGAGGTATTGAAATAGATCAATAAAAAATAATACTATAATCAACATGCTAGAGCCAAGTAATTTGCATGCGTTGAAAATTCTTCAAGGAAAATTGGCATACATTCAAAGATTTATCTCCAATCTTTCCAGACGTTATCATCCATTTAACAGGCTGGTGAAGAAAGACGTGTCATTTGAGTGGGATGATACTTATTGAAATGCTTTTTAAAGCATTAAACAATATTTATCTCATCCACCGATGTTCACAGCTCAAATCTTGGAGAAGTCATTGACTCTATATGTCGCAGCACAAGAATGTTAGGTGCACTCCTTGTCCAAATCAATGATGAAGGAAATGAAAATGCATTCTATTATTTAAGTCGGACATTGGTATATGCCGAAATCAAGTATTCACCTGTTGAGAAAATCTGCATTGCATTATTTTGCAGCTAAAAGTTGAGACACTATATGCTAGCGCATACAATTAATCTCGTCTCAATGATTGATCCATTAAAATACATAATGTCCAGACCAATTCTTTCTTGAAGGATAGGAAAATGGGCATTTCTATTGTCCGAATTTGACATCAAATTCATTCCATAGAAGGCCATTAAAGGACAAGCCGTGGCATATTGCCTCACTAATCACACTATTCTGACAGAATGGAAACTTCATGTAGACTTTCTAGATGAAGAATTCGTTTACACTGAAGTCATGCCTTCATAGAGTTTATTCATTGATGGTGCAGCCCAAAGATATGAGCAGGAATTGTATTTGTTATTTTCCATGATCAAGTCATGTCCTATTTATTTGTTTTGACGAAAAAGTGTTCAAACATTATAACGGAGTATCAAGCTCTTATTATTGATTTGGAAACAACTCTGGATATAGAAGTCAACTATAAGTCTTTAGAGATTCTATGTTGATAATCAACTAACTTTTTTTCGACTATGAAGTTCAAAATTTGTACCTGAAAGAACACCATGAATATGCATCAACACTCTTAAAATGATTAAAAATCAAATTTGTTCCCAGAAATCAAACCAGAGAAGTTGAAGCCTTGGCTAATTTGGCTATTGTTCTGGCCAGGTTTAATGAGAACTTTTCCCACCCAATATCAATTTTTTCAAAGATTAGTGATTTCGCCACTATTGTCCGAAAATCTTGAAGAAAACAATAACGTTGAAGTTAGTAGCGAGGAACATGATGATTTGAGGCAACCTATAATTGATTATCTCCAATATCATAAGTTACTGAATAACCCTCGTAGTAAGACTAAAGTCCAGAGACGTGCTTCCCGCTTTATCTTCTACAAGACACACTGTACCGGTGCTCGTTTGATGGAATTTTTCTTTGATGCTTAAGTAGTGAAAAAGCGATACGTGCTCTAGAGGAAACTCATTCTGGAATATGTGGTGCTCATAGTCTAGATCTAAGCTCTATTTTCGGATAAAAAGAATGGGATACTATTGGCTAACTATGCTTTAGGATCCTATGGATTTTGTAAAAAGATGTAAAGCATGTCAAGTCCATGAAAATTTCATCCATCAGCCTCTAGAACCATTGCACCCGACGATAGCTTCCTGGCCATTTAATGCATGTGATTTTGATTTGATTGGACCCATAACTCCAAAGTCTTTAATGGACATTCTTATATCCTTGTTGTGACTAACTACTTCTCTGAGTGAGCCAAAGCTACACCATGGAAATAAGTAAAGAAAAAAAATGTTGCGGATTTTATTTGCATTCAAATAATTTATCGATATGGAATTCCTCAGTACATCATCACTAATAATGGAAAACCCTTCTGCAATAGCCACATTAATAATCTCTGCACTAAATTTAGTTTAGATAATACAATTCATCCATGTATAATGCAGTAGCTAACGGATTGGCAAATGCATTCAACAAGACCTTGTGTTCAAATCTAAAAGGGACTATCATGAAAGAGTTGGAGAAGTTATTACTTATTGAACCTCAACACATGCCACTCCATATGCCCTAGTGTATGGTGTGGAAGCTATATTTCATTTGGAGTGTCAGATTCCATCATTGCGAATTGCCATCCAAGAAAGTTTAATGACGAAGGAAAATGTTTGTCTTTGACTTGAATTGAAAGCTTTGGATGAGAAGAGATTAGAGGCTCGAATGCACCTGCAATGTTATCAAGCTCAAATGGCAAAGTCTTTCAATGCAAAGGTATGACCTATGTCATTTCAAGTTGGAGATTTAGTACTCTCAGTATGCAAGTCTTTCATAATTACAAAAAAGGTAGGGGACAAGCTCCAGCTTAAATAGGATGGTCCATTTGTTGTTACTCATGTGTTCACCAATGGAACATATAAGATCATGGACAAAGATAGACTACATATTGGACCCATTAACAAATAATTTCTCAAGCATTTTTACGCTTAGAGTTTGTTTTATTTTCCCTGTAAGAAAAAAAATATAATGCTCCTCGCCTGCAAGAGGATAAACTATGAACGACCCTACAAAATAAAAAAGTTCTTGTAACGAACTACATTCGACTTGATTCTTTTTTTGGTACGTAGGTAGCTTGGATAAAAAAAATAAAAATTCAAGTTCAGTCAAAATCAATAAACATATTTATCTTTTTTTTATTTTATCTTTGCATTAAAAATGATAATACAAAAGAGAAAAAAAAATTCATTAATCAAAGTTCCTACAAAAAAATTAAGAAATGTAGAGTTTCAACTCAGGAAATCAGTCAATTTCGACTAGTTGTAAGAAGTTGTCTTCAAGAGTCTTCATTTCCTAGTCAATGGATTCTACTTGGCGATATCTCTAACTTGTGCTTGTTCCAGCATGACGCCCGTTTCTTCAATTTTATCTAGATTTTCCTTGAAGTTCACCACGGACCCAGTTGGGAAGTCAATTCGCCAATCTTCATCTTCTTGGAACCAAAATTTAATCCAATTAGCACGGTGAATTCAATCAGTTTTCTTTTTATCGACTGTTAGTGAGTATGCCTTAAACAGATATAAATAAGATTTGGGAAGAAAATTTGACAATTTTGAAAAGCTTGGAACTACATCATCATATAATCATCCCTAATAGAGAGTCCAGTAATTTCTCAAATATCCTAGAAGAAAATACTGATTTATCTGTTTGTGGTTACAAAGGTATTGATTTTAAGACACCAATCCCCACAAAGAGCTCTATACATAGAATTGGGACGAGGATATTCCCTCATAGCATAATAAACTGCAAAAGCTAACTCAAGAAGATTCATTTTGATTAAGAGTTTATGGATAGGTAAGAAGCTTCTCCACAGTTACTAAGTACTTCTCCATCTTATTTTTGTCTGATTAATCCTCTAAAAAATGACCGCTCTCGGAATAATTATCATGTCCTTAGAATGATATGGAGGCGGACACAAAGATGGATGTTGGATAACATCTAAATTCCTATGGTCGTAACTCGAAAATATGCATGTGCAACTTCTTTAAAAGAACAATGGAGTAAAATGATATGTCATCGACTTGTGGATAGTAAGCTTGAGCTCTCTTATGGCGTTGGTCTGGCTGTGATGCTTCACAATAGTCTTAGGAAAAAAAACTTTTCCATTCCATGCCGTATCATTAGGCTCAGTAATTTCAGATTCTCTTTGCCTTTAGGATTTGATTGTGCCATTCATGTAAAACAAACAAATAAAAAAATATGTAAACAATAAAAAAAATGGTCTATGATTTAAAGTGATTATGGACATTAATTTTTTTAATTCTTTTAAAGTCCTATGTCTGTGGCCATAAATCTTCTAAGCCTCCATCTTGGACATGTAGGTTTTTAGAGAATATCTAAAAATATACGTTCTCGGACCTCAATTTCAGGTCTCCCAAGCTTCCATCTTGAAAGTTTGAGTTTTGAAGAATATCTAAAAAGATATGTTTCAGACCTTGATTTCTAGGTCTTCTAAGCCTCCATCCTGGAAGGGTGAGTTTTTGGAGAATATCTAAAAAATACATTCCAACATTTCTAGGTCTTCCAAGCCCTCCACCCTTAAAGGGTGAGTTTCTGGAGAATATCTAAAAGATATGTTCTGAGACCTCATTCGGGTCTTCAAAGCCTCCATCTTGGAATGGTGAGTTCCGGAGAATATTTTAAATGATACATTCTGAACCTCAATTTCTAGGTCTTCTAAAAAAAAAAAAAACTCACACCCATAAAAATATGGTGGTGTTCTCTTTGCGTTTTTGTTTCATTGTTTCATTTTTGAAAATGCGTTCTTTTTGGAATTTTTGAAAATTATTTCTCAAAACAGAAGACTCAAAAACGCGTTTTCTTAAAATTTTTTAGAAATTTGGACTTATTTAGAATTAAAAATAATTATTAATTAAAAATAATTATTGTTAGAATTAAAAACAATAAAAACTTGGAATTATTTGGAAATAAAAACAATTAAAAATATTTAAAAACAATTATTGTTGGAATTAAAAACAATTAAAAGCATTTAAAAACAATTATTGTTGGAATTAAAAACATTTAAAAACAATGAAAAACTTGGAATTATTTAGAATTAAAAATAATTATTAATTAAAAACAATTAAAAACAATTATGTTTGGAATTAAAAACAATTAAGAACAATTATATTTGGAATTATTTGGAATTTAAAACAATTAAAAAGAAGCCGCACATGCTGAGAATTGAACCACTGACCAACCAAAGGAAAATCGCGTGCGCATGTTTGTAAATAAAACACAAAAATTGATTAAATCATTATTGTTTTGCCTAGCGAAAAATGAAAAAAAAAACGCCGGATGAATGACTCGAAACGGGGACCTCCATGGCCAAAACACGTGTTTTGGCCATT
Source organism: Forsythia suspensa (assembly GCA_023638005.1). Taxonomy (NCBI): domain Eukaryota; kingdom Viridiplantae; phylum Streptophyta; class Magnoliopsida; order Lamiales; family Oleaceae; genus Forsythia; species Forsythia suspensa. The sequence continues at coordinate 22,772,504 of CM042663.1, forward strand.
TTGGAAACACCCGAGTTTTGTAAAGGAAATGCGAAAATGGATAAAATGTTGTTTTCTATTTCCTTTGCAATTTTTTGAGTGTTCTCAAAAATGCATTTTCGAAAATGGCAAAGACAACACACTTTGACTATTTTCAAAAACACAAAACGGAAAACGGGTTGAAAACACCAAAGAGAACATGGCCTAAATTTTCCAAAATATATATATTTCACAATTTAAAAAATTCTCACATTTTCTAAGAACACAAATTTTAGTAAACAAAATGTGTGTATATATTATATAAAACACAAAATAAAAACAAAAACTAAATGAAACAAAAACTACTTAAAAAACAATTAACATACATGCACATTTATATATATACTAGTTCAAGGAAGTGCGTTGCACATCTGGTGTTCTTCATGTTTTATTTGTTTAATATGCATTGACAAGTAATATTATAGATAGGGTTGGAGTAATCGTTTGGTACCTAAGAAAAGTAGAATTAAATGAAAGATGTTACTATAGTCACAAGAGGCAATAAAGTTCATTATGTTATGCATACATATAAGTACTAAAAGATTGCATGGAAGGCTCAACATGTTGTTCACTGGATTGCAAGTATAGTAGAAGAACATATTATATAAAAATTCATTAAATAGGAATTAAAACATTGCATAGTAGGCTCAACCTGTTGTTCTACACATTTGACAAAAACAGAGGTTTAATTAGATTATCAACAAAGTAGAGTTGGGAATGTTAAAGATAGTTTTCATCCAAAAACAAAAACATGCAATGCATAAACATGTTTGATTATTTTCCTCTGCGACCCTTGTTCTTGTCTTTGAAGCTGGGTGAAATTCCATCATTTTTCTTGGTAACCATTATGCAAGTGGAGCTCACATGTTCTTCGTTTTGCATTTTGTTGGAAGTCAACACATCCGCGGGTTCAAAAAGCATCATCTTCACCGTGGTTAGAAATGTTTGTCCATGCAGATGGTTTCCTTTGTCAGTTTCTAGTTCTTTTCATTTGCTTATGGAAGGAGCTGAGTCGTTCATGAAGATAATGTCATATTTATATTGATCTTCAGATGCTTCTTTCTTCACGCCTTTGATGTAAAAAAGCTGATCTTCTTCTATTGTGATTTTGATTTTGTCCAAGGCCTGTGATCCATTGACTTGTGTAACAAGTAACATTTGCGTTAGTTTGGTTAGTGAATTCACGTAGAGTGATTTTAAGATGTAATGTGTTTGGTGTATACCATTAATCTGTTGGCTGTTGGCCGAACACTGTAGAAAACTCTCAACTGTTTCTCCAGTCATTGTCCCACATAATGATCCTATTGGGTCCTCCAATACTACATATGCTCCGATGCGTGTTTGTAACAATAACAATATTATAGAATGCTATTCAAGAGTACTTAAAATGTGTAAAAGAATTTAAAAAGGCTGCATGGAATTAATTATAACTAAGAAAGTTTTTTCAAAGCTTCTGGTACCTTGGTATTGCACGTGCACGAGAGAATTTGTAGAAGACGTAGTGCTAGGTCTCGTTGAAGTTAGTGCTCGAGACTTTGTTGCAAGTGTCACAAGACATATACCAAAAGGATTGGTTAAATACCCCAACATAAGCCTGTACCTAGAAATAGTCTTTGCTGGCCCGATAACTACTTGGGACAAATTGTCATATAAATATGTGGAAATAGTGTAATGCGATTGCTATATATTTTTAATTAAAATCAGACTTACCCAGAGAGAAGCCGTTGGATATCTTTGATACATGTTATGCTATCTTTGGCTGGAGTTGATAGCTTTATTGGTGTTCTTTTTCATTATTATTTCATCATCCAATTTGTCAACATTTGCTTCAACCCTTTTATCAAGTAGAATTATACAAGAGATACATATATAGTAACTAAAAGTTGAATGTAACACAATAAGTATTTCATGCTTGCAGCTTTTGCCAAGAGGTCAGCTGAGCCACTTGTTCTGAAGGAGCGTTGAATAAGAAGATGCTATTGGCCTTTGTTGAAATTGAAAGACTTATGCATAAAATATAAGTATAGTTATACTGATAGAGATAATGTCGAAGGTATTTATATGGATGTTTGTAAGTGTATTATGAATATGTTTATACATAAAGTACTATTAGTAGTAATTGTTATAGTTGAATGACCCTTACCACTGAAAGATGATACTTTTAGATGATTTCCGACAATAATTTGTTTCTTGGTTAAGTTGTCATCAATGAAACGGAATTCTTTCTCCACAAAATTGTCCCACATGGTCAAAAGTGCACTGTAAAACCTAACGTATGTAGCGAAAAATTGTGTTAGAAAGTAAAGATAGATGAATTATGTAACATAAAAATGTTGTAAGCTATGAACTGAAGTTCATATGGAATCTTTATTTTAATATAGGTAGTTGTATGCAAACCTCTTGTCAATAAGAACTATATCTTGGATGTAGAATTGTATTTCGAATCGAGTTTGAACGAGTCTTTTAGACTTTATGTCAATTGCATCTCTTATGATACCTGAACAGATGAAGAAAGCCCAACTGGTTAGATAAAATGAGTTATAAATCTACCATGTCTAGTTTGAAAGTGAGAAATATATAATCTATAAATGTATGTATATAATGTAAAAACATGGAAAAAAGATTTTTTTTTTTGTAAACTATGTGATGGATTACTCATATCAGTCTTTGAGTCAATGTATTCTTCCAATTTGTTGAAATGAGTGAAATTGTATGTTGAAGATAACCATTTGTAGGAGCATATTTGTAGACTTTGAAGATCGGCACATCATCATCGATGAGCTCGAACATGCATTTATTTCCAATGTTGATATTTTTTGCAGTTGCATAATCATCCTATCTTATTGTTAGACAATGTACATCACCATTTCACCTTATATTTTTACGGATTGGCCATACATTTCCCGCACTGTCGTGAATTTCAATGCTCTCCTTATATATCGGTAGATATCTTCTTGAAAATGTGCCAAGAATATACTACAGATTAATAAGAACATTGTAATAGTAGCCTACATTACGTTGCATACGTATAATGCTAGAGCAAATATGTTTATCATAGAACATATTTGCTTACCAATTAGTTCAAAAATTAATAAAGTGCAGATGTATATTTATTTATTTAGAGTAGCTATCTTAAGTATAAGATTAGGAATAATACAAACTTACAATTTTTCGATGACCTTCAAGTCTTTCTTGTAGTGTAATTGAAAAAGTAGGGTAACTAAGTGCAGAAAATTATTTATCACTCATGTCTTCAAATGTTCTTTATCACTCATGTTTTCATATGTTCTTCCCACTAGATGAGTCAACGAAAATTGTAACAACGAATGTTGAATTGCCGATGTACTTGAACAAAAGAAGGAAATCATTTTCTAATGTGTGATGATCAACAAAATTTTCCCATTCACTACTAAGGAAGACTTAATTGTTTATCTTTTCTAATTGAACTTCCCAAATTAAACCGCTATAGTCGATCAGATTAACTGCATCACTTAGTTGATGTGCATACTGATCGGCAAAGACTTAAAGTATTGGCTACAAAATGTATTGCATGTTTCAAAAGCAACATTAGAAGATCTTGTTAACCTTATTGTGTGCTTTAAACTAGTGTTTGAACGCATTGGGTAATAAAAATGTCTAGAATTCTGAAAGTAATTAAAATACCAGGGCTAATTCGAACCTAATAAATGGATGCTGTGATTTTCGGACGTGTGGATAATATGGACAAATTTATTCAAAAATTCATCTCTACCTGACATTTTTAGTACACGGCTTGCACTAAACACAAACACACACATATTAAAATAATACTACATGTACTATTATTAAAATTTCTTTGTAAACAATATTTTTTGTACATCGTAGATGCTGTTTTGCTTTCTCATTTGATACAACTAAGGTTTTAATACATTTACTTGTTTTTGCTCTAGATAATGCAACATATAGTTGACCATGAGCTTTATTTATCGTCATTGCAAAATACGGATGAATAAAAAATTGAGTTCTTTTAAAAAGGAATGAGCTTTTATCATATTCTGGACTAATTTCAATTGTATAAATTCGGGCCATAAGTTTGAATAGACCAAGCTTGCTCGCATTATGTCCTCTCTATTTCTTTTTTGAACAACTGGTAGAGCTTGTCTAAAATTTTCTTATAACACAACAATCTTTCCAACGAAAGGAAATTCACAATCATTAATGTTCCTTAACATCCTATCTACAACTTCTATAGTGTAATAGTAGACCATCGGTGCTTTATCCCAAATAATCAACTTTGTCACTCTAAACAAGCTCGCTAATGCATATTGCTTACTAACTGAACAAGTCATATTGCAATTGATTTCAAGCGGTATCTTAACCTTGAATGTGCATTTCGTGCTCCAAGTAATAGAGCGGCTGCTATGCTTGAAGAAGTGGTTGCTAAAGCTATGAGATTTTTGGATCGAATAGCCGAAAGCAAAGCCTTATACAAATAAGTTTTCCTAATTCCACCAGATCCATCCACAAAAAACATGTCATGTATAACTAAAAACATCTTCCAGAATTTTATCATAAGCTATTTTTTGAAGTTCATTTAGAGTACTTGTATAGACAATATTTTTATCAATAACAACATTGCTCATTTCTTGAGTAATTATCTTAGCTAACTTGTCTTCTTCTTCAATTTATATTTTAAAGGGATAATTGCATATTTGGTCCCCAATCTTTCAAAAATATTGGAGATATACCCATAACCTTTAAAAATAGCACCAGACATCCCAAATGTTTGAAAAAATAGGCATAGTAGGTACTTTTTGACAAAATTGTCATTCCCTTTAAATAAACAAAAAAAAAAAAAAACAAGAAAAACAAAAAAAAAATAATTGAAAAATAATAAAATGTACCCAAAAAAATAAAAAGTAAGAAATATACCCCCAAAGAAATAAAAAGTTACAAAATCCCCTGCTTGCTCATTCTCAACTAACTAGTAAAAGTGCAAACAAAACTCTTAAGTCACTTGCATTTTCTCCCTTCTCACCGCCATTTTCAGTCCCTTTTCACACTCTTGTGTAGAACTTCAATGGAGTTTCGTTTTGCTACAATTCTTGTTTTAATCAAGTTGTTCATCTTCTTTGATGCCTGCTTATGCTTTTAATCATTTTTTTTCTTTTTTCTTGTTTTTTGTTTTTTTTATTTAAATGAAAGGGCAATTTCGTCAAAAATGACCTACCATGCCTATTTTCAAACGTTGGAGGATGTGTAGTGCTATTTTTAAAGGTAATGAGTATATCCCTAACGTTTTTAAAAGGTTGGGGACCAAATATGCAATTATTCCTATTTTAAAAGGTACAAGACGATACTCATTTATATTTTTACCACTTGTTTCTAGTATAGAATTCATTTCATGTAAAGCTTGCATTTCTGCAATTGCAATAGACGTATCGTTAGATACATAATCCTCACATATAGGTTCTCGAAATTTATTCCATAAATTAGCTGGATTATGAGGCCCGTACAGAATTAGTATGGTGGCAAATAATCGACAAAGAGAAGTGGGCATTTGATAACTAATAGCTTCTCTTAAGCAAAGTTCATAATAATTATTGTTATTTAATAAACCAAGTGAAACAGTTGCTTCAAGAAACTACGACATAGAAACACCATTGACTACTTTCAAATTTTCGAATGAAGTTGCTTCTTTAATATGATTTAATAAAACTCTCAAGTAATTTCTTTCCCTTTCAGGTATATTATCTACAACTATTCTTCCAATAACATTTCTTTTTTACCTTCGAGACAATAACTTACTCTGTCAATCCCATACAAAATATTGAGGAAATTATCTGTACAATATTGTTTTAGCTATTTCATTTGTAACGTTCATTCGAAAGAATTGATTACATTGTTCGTTGTCTTGATTTTGTGTTTATAATTGTTGCCAAATTTTCATAATTTCTGTATGTGACTAAGTGTTTATTTTCAAGATGTAATTGTAATGATATAACTGATGGAAACATTTCAAGTAGAATAAATCCATATATTCTCTACATTACCTCGGGTGGAGAAATCCACTTTCCGGTCTGATATCTTTCGATTTCATCAATAGGTGCTTCAATGTCATTATTGAAAAACTTACTTGATCATGTCATTTGTAAACATATTTATATAAGTATTTGACAGCTTTAACCGTTGAACATATTTCTACGTTAATGTGGCAATCATACTTAGCACATAAATAGGGATTATAAGGTACAACCCATCTGTTATCTAACATATTTCTACGTTAATATGTCAAATCATTCTTTATCATTGCATCATCTATAAGTTTATTGTCAATAGAAGTTTTCACACTATATTCTTTTGTGTATTTATTCTTACAATTGCCCCCTTTTGTCGATACAAATATTACAGGGATTCAAAACACTACATGGACCGTGCATCATATGTTTCATGATGGTAGAATGAAGATGGGGGTGTTGAATTTAATCTGGAATTTTACATGACATAGTGGCATCTACCGAATCAACATTATTACTTTTGGCACATGCCTTTGAAATTATTATGAAATGAGCATGCGTAAGTCCTCGATTTTTGGAATTCTATAACATAAATATATGCAGCAACTGGTCCAAAAATTTGGCGCCTAAACATATCAACTTTCATTTCCTCTATTTTAGACCTAAATGTATGAGCAATCAAATCAAATCAGGTCTATTCTGTCATTTATCACTATGCCTTCATTCTTGTTTTATTTCTACCCAAATAGGGTTAGATGTTACTTCTTGTCAAGTTTACCGAATCTATGGACCAATGCCATTGCATCCATATATATTTTTTCATGTCTCTAGGGCCACCAACAAAAGACAATGGTAAAATAATATTTCGACCAATTTTTCTGCCTCTATTTTCACCATTTTCTACTCTATCAACAACTCCATGATAAATTTCAACACGTATTTCACTTTGATTCAGGAAAAAATAATTTAATCTACTTGTTTCAATTTTAACATACATATCCACTACAAACTGTTGTAGAAGTCTACCAGCATGGAGCAAAATAGAACTTTGTACATCTCTTACATTGTAATTTGCAAACAATAGTATTCACGGCAAGACACTTGTACGCGTTTTTTTATTTTTCGACAATGCTGCAAAGGAAATTTAAAAATCAAAATTAGCGAAAACAAACATAAGTGAGCAAATTTAGTAAGTTCAAAGGAAAAACAATTGTTGTCATTAATAACTTTTTTTTTCTTTCTCTATTAGCTCGGCTGCAGAATTTATGTTACCTAAATCCAAAAAATCATCTACTATATTGTGCCTTTCAATTTTATCATTCTTCAACTTCTCGATACATTCATGCCAACCAGCCTCACCAAAGGAAAATAATAATGGATATTGAGCAGATCATAACATCCGAATAGTAATTTATTCTATGGAAAGTGTTAGAATGACAATAAATTGATATATCACGAATTCTTATATCTGCAAATGGGTCCTCATCGACCCAAACTACGACCACTTGAGATGTAGATGGTGCATTATATACTCTGTGATCAAGACCAGGGTCATAACTAATATGTATTTTGCATGTTTCGAGGTTATCAATGTCACTTAAGGAACGAAAAAATCTAGAGCACGGATTGATCTTCAATATATCTATCAATTTGTGCACTATTGATTCCCAAAGTTGTTAGATGTTTTTAATATATTCTGTATTTCATTCTTTGTATCGTAAAAGTAAACTTGTAAGTATGATGAATTATTATCATTTGGTATAACCGGGTTTATATAATGGTATACTGTTCCTTGAACTCTAAAACTGTAAACACCTTTGTAGTTATTAGAAATGTCCATTATTTTTAAAGTGTAAAGCTTCATTTGAACTGGAAGTATATAATTCGTATAGCTCAGAAGGTGTACTATTCATCTGCAATTTTACGTTTCCATCACAACAACAAAAACCCTTGTTTTCTTTTTCAATTTTTTTGGTGTTGCAATGTCTACAACTTGTTGGAGCCTATAATACGTAAGTTTCGGTACGAATATAGTAATATTTGAATTACATTGAGTATATTGGAATTCATGATTTCTGTTGGAAGACATGTTTTGATGTTCTTGATAACAAATTTGTTTTTCTATAGCATCTTCTATATTACTACCTCCAACACTTAACAACCTTTGTTCATTTCCTCCTCCAACTACAGGACAAAAACAAAAATTTCAACCAACAATAGTAACAAATAAAAAATAAATGCTCATAGTTGGCAGCATACTCGATCAAAAAGACATCTTGAAGCTCACCAAATGTTTGTGAGCTACTACTTGCATTGTCGTAATTGACTTCAAGATCCTCAAACAACTGAAGTCTTGTTTTATGCACGATCTTTTAGATTTAAATTTTATACGCTCAACATACATATGTCTCCGCTTTTTGTTTCATATTTTTCTTTGCGCTTCAAAACTATTTTCTTCTATCATCTTTTTTGTTTTATCAGAAGACAAATATCAATAAGTGTGATGCTCATTCTAACCAAATTGTACACATTCACGTAAAAAAAGACAAAGAAACAAATAGCCAGAAATTATAACAATGAATGAAAATGACAAGACCACATAGAAGCAATCAATACACAGAAATGACAAAATTGTACAAAATTGATCAAATCAAAGTTTTTAAAATCTGGACTACAAAAAAAATCGCAGGCACAAAACATAAGACACCAGTTACAATCACACAATTTTAATACCATCAACCCAAACACAACATAACCAATAAACTAAAGAAATGCAACTAAATTTTGTAGGTCATTTTGGAATTTATTATTTACAGACAAGACGTTGTTGGTCCCTTGGAATTTTGAAACAGCTAATCTCGGACACATTTAAGATACGAACACAAAAAATATGACATTAAAAAAATAACAGGAACACGGCAAATCAATTCTACGAATTTCTATAGAAATGGTGATTACACCATTACAAAAAAGTAAAAAAAGAAAACAAGAAAACAAGAAAAAACTTGAAAGTAACATACCTATAATTTGTACAAAACAGCAATAATAAATTTCAAAACAAAAATAATAATAAAACTAAAGATTGTTGATCACAGAAATGCAGTAAATCGACATATTCAAACACAGATTACAGAAATGAAGTAAATCAGTCGTGCATAATGTTATCAAACGGTCGATGACGCCATCAACCCCCAAAAAAACAAAATAAATAAAAATAAAATCGAAGATGACAAATCAATGATTTTGGACCAAAAGAAAACCTAAAATTCAAAAAACACATAATACAAGAATAACAAATATTTGTTGGTAAGATTACCTAGCAAATGGCTATCAGCAGTGTTAAGCTCATAATATAAACATAAACCACAAAATAAAACAAGTTGTATTTTCAATCATTTTTTTTTAATTTCTCTATTCTATCATTTCATAGAGTTCCTTTGCACCATATCATTAGAACTTAGATACCGATGTTAATTTACTATATTTTTGTACCGACAACATTTGGGCCCTTTGTTACCAGATTTCTCCCAAACTATTTGTGTGTGTGTGTGTGTGAGAGAGAGAGAGAGAGAGAGAGACTAAGTTCATCTTTGTCATCAATTATGTTTCCTCAGTTTTTCGTCCATAGATTTTTACAGTTTTATCGGTTGGTACTTAGTACCAACCTTATTTAAAAGAGAAGCGGGGAAAGAAAAAAAGCTTCCAATTTCGTCCAATCCTCCTGGATTCTAATACAATACAAAAATTCTGACAAAGATGCGGCTTAACTTTGCAATAAAAGTAATTAGAAATGGGGAAAACATAACAATGAAAATCAACTAAGTGACGATGACGAACCTAGTTTTTTTTCCGTTCCTCAACAACCGTGTTCAACTTCTTCTCCAACACAATAATATCTATTGGGACCCTACTCTGCAATGGGGAAAAAAATACTTCAAAAAAAATTTAAAAAATAACATAACCCATGAAAAGAGGTATCAAATGGAGAACAGACAAAAGAAAATCAACTGACAAATAGAACAAGATTGCTGGAATTGATGAAATCATAAAGTAATTAGAAAGATCTAAACAAATCTACAACATTGTCGCTTGTTTTCAAAAGTCACCCAAAAAAAAAATTCATTTTTCCACTTTTTTTGTTGGCGTTTTCGATGGTTTTCCTTGGGTTTAAGAAATGAAGGTGGACATAAACAGACAATCTCCCTAGTACAAAGAGTTTTCGGTGAAAAGAGAGAAGAAATCACTAAAATCACTCACCACACCGGCAAAAAGAATGCGGCGCAGAAGCTAGGGCTTGAGAAATGAAATGAGAAGGCAAAGAATGCAGATGGTTTATCTTACACAATTTGAAAATGATGCCATTTACAACAATAGAAGGGAAAAGAAACAAAAAAACTTAAAAAACATGTCAAAAATGGTTTTAGTTTTAATCAAAGGGTGAATAGTAGTAATAGCCCATTTACTCTTTTATTTTAGTAAGAATATACATTAAATATAAAAAAAAAAAAACAAAAAGAAGAAAAAAAACATAAACAAATGAAAAATACTAGTAGACATTCACTATCAACTTACACACACTGACACGCCTACCCAAGGGCGGATGGTGGCCCAAATGACATATTTTTGAGTAATTTTATTTACATTTTAAAGGATTCTTTACATATATACTCTACTTTCAACATTGGATTTGAATTGTCTTGGACCACAAATATTACTTGACATTTCTTTGGATTGTAACTAAACAAATACTAGACATCTTAAAAGGCCGAAGAAATGTAGTTCATCATCAATGTAAAGTTATCATTTCGGATAAACATTATCGGTATAATGGGAAGATTCAAAATTAAAATCAGTATTATAATTAAATCGCACAAATTGGAGATTGAATTATGGGATTTTGTAACGCATGAATGAAATTTGGAATAGAACTAATGTATTACCAATTTCACCGGATTTCTTGAATTTTGAAGAAAATCAAATTTCTGGAAACACTGAAGAATATCAAACCTGTTTTCTCGTAATTTTTAAGAGGTTAGTTATGTTTTGTCATCAATAATCATAACAAATAGATACAAATTTTGAATACTAGTTTCGTAAATATATTATTGTTGTCATATATAATATGTATAGATAAGTTTGGGAAGATTGTTGAAGCATATTAACACTAGCCATATTGGGTTTTTAAACACGGACCGAGAAATGGAAGACATTAGCATGAAATTGAAATTTGGAATATTATATGGATTTTTTATGAATTGGACTATCTCATTACTCACATTTGATTATTTTTGACATTTGGGATGTTGTGTTTGATGTTCAAGATATTTTTTTTATTTGTTAAAACGATTAATTAAATCTGTGAAATGTATTTGCAAGCACTTTGTATTCTCCATTATATCCATTTTCAGATTTCGCTTACACTTCAACTTTATTTTCACACCAATGGTTCCCCATGTAAGATCATAATCTTGCATGATCTTTGCAATTTGATTATTGTTTATACTTGGTTAATAGTACATATTCTCCTCAATCAGTAAACCTTTCAAGTGATCATGTGTTTTTTGTTTTTATTTCCAAATTTTGCAGTTGAAATCCAGTTGCGGCAAGATCACAGTTTGGATATGAAGGTGAATTGTTCCATCTTCGTAGCATTGGAAATGAAACCCCTTCGTGAATTTTCAACAAAATGCTCCGATTTTACTTGGTTGAGATTGGTGATCTTTTCGGTATACTACATTTACAAAGGCAAAATAAGTAGAATGAGTTTGGTGATCGGGTAAATTAGTCTTTTCCATATTAGGGATATTTGTATTTGGCGAGATGAAGATTCTAAATATCTCGAATTCAACATATAAATAATATGTAACTATACGTATTCATGATTGGTCCCTCCATAATCCATTCGCTATTGGTCTTCAAACATTGCATTCCTTGTCATGGTTTATACTTGGTTCTTGATTGTCTATGCATGTTAATAGTTTAATATTTGATAAGCAAGTGTTCTTTGATAAACTATCCGAATTGTCTAATTAATGACTGAGATTGTACTTATTCAACAATTATAGGTCACAATACGTGAATTTCATTTTTTGATGAAGAATTAAAACACAATAAGATCAAAGAGGTAATGAGTATGGTTAAACAAGTAAGGGATAAAGATTTTTGTCATCTCATTCGAATTAATCAACATAACGTAACATCAAATGATCAGAAATCTAAAATACCTTAACAAGGACAAGAATCAAAATGTCATTTACAATTAATTGACACACGATAGCATAACAATGGTAATCGTCTCGTGCAATGAATCGATAATTAGTATCACCTGAAATATGTTATAACGAAAATCAAGATAACAAAACGGGCATCAAGCGCGATTTAGTTGATTGACTCAGAAATACAAAGAATTTTCGCGCACATCGTAATGAGCAATCAAAAATTCGTAACATAAAACAACTTCCATTCCCATCAAACTTATACAAACTCGCAATAAGATCGAACGCATGTACAAAAGATATACTACAAAATATACCAAAATGTGAAACGACACATCGATCCGTTTACATCAACGGTATTATGACCAAACTCAAAAGATCACATTTTCACAATCTTATATGTTGCCCAAAGCATTAGTCAAAATCAAAATGAAACAGAATTAATGAGGTAGTTCAAGTCTAGTTCACAATTATAAGTCTTGAATAAGATGTTGTAGGGACTAATGGGTTAAGTGTAGCTCTGGCTTCTCCAAGGCAAACTTGTACAATTGGGCGAAGCACATCTCAAAGAACTTGGTGGATGAGTTGGTGATTGACCGCGATATCTTGTACATCCAAAAAGTAGGCGAAGCACGTCTCAGAGAATATCTTCTTCTACAAATCATTCATCATTTCCTTCAGTGAGCTAAATATTTTGGCGTTGGAGAATGCATTTACTCTTCCAATTGACCATTTGTTGGGAATTATTAGATAGTCCCAGTCTTTGTAAGGTCATATTGGAATTAGACATTTGATTGGTAGCAATATCGATCAACAAAGCCGTGAAACATGCCAATATAACATGTCTAGATATCATGATTGCTAGCAAAATCAATCAACAAAGCTGTTACACATGCCAAGATAACATGGCTAGATATCATGTGCAAATTGGTCCGTCTAAACATCGGATACGAATAGTTCACGTTATGTGAATTACCCAAAAGTCAACATAAACCAATAACGAATTTGTTCAACAATTGTAAGCAACGGTTGACATTATCAAAATTCGGCCGGGATAGCAACAAAGGAGATATAAGAATATTGAATATCAAATTTGTTGTTCTTCAAACCAATGACACAAATGAAAAATAATTTATCGATTAAGTAAAAGTTTTCATTAAAGCAATCGATCAATTATTATATAACGTAATCAATTTAACATAATATGATTTATATGCTTTCCTTCGGGATAAACATTAGTTGATTAATTACTTATTTATATCACAATTTAATTATGTGATATGATATCTTCAAACATGTGCTTCTTCTAGAGCACAATAAAATATTATTTCAACTCATTTTTTTGAAATATCAAAATTATAACGTCGTAAGAATTAATATTCTACGGAATATTTAAATTGTAACGTTATGCTCTTCATGAGCAATTAATATTCTTACGAAATGCTAATATTTTGTCAAAATATTATACGACATGCTTCTTGTTGACAACAAACAAATCATTATTACAAGTAAAGATTTACTATTCAGAGCAATATTATAATATTCTAATGAATATTATATCTTATAAAATTAGGTTATTCATGAGCAATTAATATTCTAATGGAATATTAATATAATATAAAGTTTTTTATTTGCAACAATAAAATATTCTTCAAGTTAGAGTTGTGACATACATTACAATATTCTTACGGAATATTGATTGAAGTAAAATTTATTCAAGAAAATCACATTTAAAATAAATCTTGTTTAATGATTGATAATTCATCATTAAACCATGTAAAATAAAAATTTTTACGTATGATCTATTACAAAAGAACTTATTCATTGCAAGTTTGTATACATTCTAAATGATGCTTGATTATAAAAGATGTTTAATCAAATCATTAATACCAATATACCATGCATAATTTAATACGAATAAAAAGAGTTGAACCTGGGAATCTGAGATAATGTGGTGAATTTGGAAGATAGTAGCAATTTCTCATGTTATTGGGTACTGCTATTAGAAAAACAATGAACGTACCTTTTTCACGTCAAGAATGAGCTCGTATGCCAATTGATTGAATCCGTATTCAAATTAAAATATATTAAATGTCTGCGATAATTCAAAAGAAAAGAAAAGAAAAGAAAATGAAAATTTGAAAATTGTCCATTTACTATAAAATACCCTTATTTACGGGCATGATTGATTATTATTGCATCTTTCTCTTTAGTAGTAACCAAAATCTAGAAAAATAAATAATCATTCATCATTATCTATAATTTTATAACAATATCACATTTATTTGATGATAAGTCATTATTGAGTCGATTATATGGTCAAATATTCTTTCAAATGCATTTGTCCAATAATTTGGACATCAAACGCTTAAGAAAATTCTTGGAGCCCACGAATTGGACGTCAACCGATACCATATAATTACACCATATAATTACAACACATACAAACTCCTATTCGATAATACGATACGCTTAAGTTAAACGTCTAAATTCTAAAATGTGAAAAATATTAGCATTCTATTGCAACAACGCATTAAAAACAAATCTGAATATTATGATTAGTGCTTTAGATATGAGGGGGGAAAATTTCAGATTAGTGCATTTGGTCATTAAATACAATTAGTGCTTTTAGTGATTTTGATGATTCTGGGCTAGCCAACAAGAACTACAAGATATCTATAGCGAACTTCTACATAAACCACATTAAAACAAAAGTAACAATTCCCATTCAGCACTACTCTCGCAAAGCAATTCGTATCCAAACTTTGATGTTCACTCCATCACTTCAAAAATAATTCACATTAACAAAAGGTGTTGTATTTAATCAAATCTCAAATTCAATGAATTACATAGTTGACAATGTACAATTTAAATTTATTAGATAGAGATTGCTAACTCTAATAAGCTAACGAGATATGTAACCAAACCTATATAATAATTTAGATCTAATATCAATCGACATTGTCTTCAAAATATCTATTATGCGTGGCAACTCTTTTCGATCATTCCCCTACAATTACATGTATATTAGAACAAATAAAATTAAAGCCAGCTTATGATTAATCAACAATTAGTTGATATACTTACCTCCACCACGAAATTAGCAGATTTAGATTTTCTTTTTCACATTGGTCTCATACTTAACTATAGATTTTTGCATTTTATTCTGTTATGACCATATTCTGAACAACGACTACATCTCAATATCCTCTTAACCTCATAAACACTACGATGCCTATTTTCACGTGGTCTGCCAGAACTTCTCTTCGAAACTAGAGCAAGAACTAACATATTTTCTATCTCTTTCGGTAGATTCCAATCGGATTTGTTACCAAGCGGATATATTAAACCATTATATTGAACCGTTATACAAAGAGTAAGAACCATAACTCCTTGTATGTTTCCACTCAATAGTATACTAGAACACTAACGGGATCCATAACTGCAAAATAAAAATATTATTTGATACATCAATCGGTATCATATATCACAGTAATAGTTTTTATACATAATGTTTAGTAACAGCGTCTATCCTATTCACTCTAATCGTGTCCACTAATCTGTATCATCATTTGAGTGCCTTATCAAGTAACACCATATATATTAACATTGTTTATTAATATTGCTCAATAATAATTTTCAAACAAATAGTGCCCTATGAAGTAACAACATTCATATTCACGTTGTTCATTATCACTACATAGTTTTGTATGTAGTATCATTATCGATGAATTTCTTCAGTTTCATTTATTACTTAATCATGTTACATACAAAACTAACAACATCATCAGTATACACAATCGTATTATGTGAACCCAATGAAAACTAAGTAAGTAGAATCAACATTTAATCAAATTACCCGCCTTTAGACTTATTATTGATGTTCAATGTCCTGTAAATGTCCTATAAATATAATCAACGAAATACAGTCGAGCTGGTATTGTTACTACTCCAATAGTTTTGTGAAAAAATTTATATTAATCAATATCAGTATCATTGTTAATATACAATAAGAGTGTAAAATTCTACATCATTTTTGATAAATGGTTATCATTTCAATAGAAATATTATAAATAACTGGAAATTGAAGAAATTGAAGAAATATGATAATTGAGGAATAAAGAAGAAACCTGCTATTGTAAATTCACCGTGTGGAAGAAGACAAGATAAATGAATTTTTATACTTCAAAATTGTTAGATAAATGAGGGATGATAATCATCCATTTGTAACTGAAGTAACGGAAATCATGGAAATAAAAGGAATGTCCACTGAAAATAATTCACTGTATTTATATTAGTTTTATGATATAATTAGTATTATTTTATTATTTAAATTAAAATTATAAGTTGATTAATATATATGGGTATATATGTTCATAACCCATAAAAAAATAGCCCACTTTTTAAGTGGACTAAATTAAAATTTAAATCATTTACACATTAAAATTCATCACATCCCAAACAAAAAAATAGTCCACTTTTTAAGTGGGTTAAATTTAAATTTAAATCATTTATTTATTAAAATCTATCACATCCCAAACAAAAAAATAGCCCATTTATTAAATGACCAATTCCAAAAGAGTCAAACCCAATTGGATTTATTTTTCTTTTGTCTATTTTTTTATGTTTATTTCATAATCTATAAATTATAATTTAATATAGATTTTGATTTGTTGTTGAGTAATGAATAATGATGTTTACTTGATTTTGAGAAATTATTTCAAATTTCAATAAGTAGAAAAAGGAAAAAAAAAGTATTTAGGATTTTATATGTTTTTTACATAACAATTTTTGTTAAGAAAGACTTTGTTAATAAATTTTTGTGTAATGACTTTTTGTAAACTTTTTAAAGATTATAACTTATAAAAAAAATTATATTCTTATAAAAATAGGCTAAGTAATTGTGATTTTAGGGGAAAAGAAAAATTGAGGGCATCGCCTCCGAACCCCGATTATCTCTTCCCTCAGTCGACTCTTTTGTCATATCTTGATTCCGTCCATGTGCCTACCAATACACACATAATCATAATCATTACACACAACAAAAAACACACATAATCATTACATAACACACACATACACACATAATGTATGTAAACAAAATTCACAAATTCTTTTGGTGGTTAATATGCGTGTATTAAAAACTTTCTTTTTGACTTGGGATTGAAACAAATTGACGTTCAATTTCTCGACTGCCACCACATAACACGTAATTTCTTTATATGATGTTTTTTTTTCTTTGATTTAGATTGAACATTGAACAAGAATTGGTGCTCATTAAAAAAAAAAAAAAAAATTGTACAGCTTTGACACAGAAATGTATGTGTATATATATGCCCATATGTCTGTATGTTATACATGTGAAGAGTGCCAAGAGATGTCAAATCTTGGATTAAGGGTCCATTTAATTTTGATGCCTAACTTCTGATTGTCAAATAATTAGAAGTTGTTTAAAGCGTTTGATAAATTTTTAAAAAGTGATTCTAAAAGAATCAGATCATCTGTGAATGATTTTGAGAAGTAAAGAAAATGGTAATTTTTCAGATTCCGCTTATAGCTTTTCTATCTATCTATTATTAAAATACTAATTTTGACCTTATTTCTTTTATGTCACATATTTATTTGTATTCTAATTATAATGCATCTCTACAAATAATTTAAATTTAATATTAGTATGCTTTTATTTTTTAATAGTTTAAAATTTTAAGATTTAATATATATATATACACACACACATATATTATTTTTATTTTAAAATAATTATGGTAAATGCATTGTCTTAAAAAAATATGTGATAATATTACATATTAGTATAGAAGTAAAAATAAAATTTACAATACTACTTATGATAATAATAATACAAAATAATATTATTATAATCAATATCCATTTTAGTAATTTTATTCAATCACAACAATAAATCATTTTTATTACCAAACGCTTAAATACTGATTTTGAAACATACAACAATTATAAAACAAAAGTTTACCAAACACTTATCTAATTTTAATTTTTTTTCTGCACAACAAATTTTTTAAAAAGACAACAATTCCAAACTAAGCCTAAAATAATATGAAACATAAAACTCAATTGAAAATCTAAGCAAATTATTTCTCTACCTTTTTGATTTTTTTGGCACATTTGAAGTTTAATGAAAATGGTGAGTTTCTATTGTATTTTATTGTTTGCTTTTTAGACTCACACTTAATGTACTCTTTCATACAATGGTATAAAAATGTGACATAAATTTTTCAACTTCTAATGAGATTCTTTCATTTGTAAGAAAAGAATTTCACTCCAAGTCAAATATGATTCAATTTCTTTTTATAAAGTAAGTATTTGGTTGTACTTACATTAGCTTAGATTAGTACTCAGCTTTGCACGGGTGGGTGAAAGATTGTTGTGTTTTTTGTCTTGTGCACATGACATCCTTATGATCAATACTGTTGGATCTTGTTTTTTGTCGGTGATCAATGCAAAATTGTTGTTTTTTGCTTCTATGTTGATATATTTTGATGTAAAACAAGTGTAGTTATTATGTTGTTGTTGGGATTTTGTTGGTTGTGAATTATCGGATGTTATCATATGTGTATGGACATGTTCAATTTTTCATTCAAAAGGTATAACAATGTAGGTCCCCATCCTTTTATAATTTGGCAGCGTATGTCTCCAACCTATATATGTAGTTACAACGTAGGTCCTCATTCTTTAACTAAACTCAGAGCAACCATTTCCATCATTTACATAAAGTCGCAATATAGGTCCAAAAATGTGATAACAACTATAACATGTTTAGTACTACATTTCATGCATTCATTCCATTAAAGATTGGACAATAACATCACGGTAAAATTGATACAATAATATTATCAATTTCATACATTCATTCCATTTTAATACATCTATGTAACCTAAAACACCAATATCCAAACTACAACCAACAAAATTATAGCAAAAATAATCCAAGTTCTACTATCCCAACTATCGATGTTTGTTGTTGTGCTTGGATGTTGCCATTATGTATTTTTGTCTTTGTTATGTAATATTCCACTCTCTGATTCTAGTATTCTATTATAAGTTTGTAGTGTTTTGTTCTCAGATTGAATTCTTGTATTATCATCCTTTAATCAACTATTCTCTATTGTCAATCTTCTATTCTTTTCTTGTAATGTAAAATTCTCTGCTTCCAATCTTCGGATTAACCTCAACAAACTCAAAATTATTTCCTTTGACTGATCACACATATGTGGTCATATCACATAAAAGCATCAGGCAACGATATCCCTACAAAAAGACACATTAACATCGGGGGATTGGACTAAAAAATCAGCCTATTTGTGCTAAATCATGCCTTTTGGTCACAGACAAATAATCTTCTTCATGGGTTCGCATCAGTCCAAAAAGTCTTCAGATCCATGAGATTGCCACATTTGTTCTAAAGTTTTACCTTCTATATTTTTGTTGCAATTGCTTAACACATGATAGAGAAAATAGTAGAGGGAAGAAGAAATATGAAAATGGTATATGAGAGAAGACATATAAAAAGGAATTAACAAATCTGTACTTGGACCCAATAATATAAGATTTTCATTCCATTGCATGCCCTCGTGTTCAAAAGTCAAAAACACTACACCTAACCTAATTAACGGAGATTTTGGACAATTTTCATGAATGGAGACAATATGTGAGATTTAAAGTTTAAAAGTAAGATTGTCTTTGTACATCACTTCAACATAAATTTTGGATAGATGAATTTACTAATTACGAACGTATCAATTTTCTCTCATGTTGGGAAAAAATATATATATATATATATATATATATATATATATATACACGCTAGTGTGTCTCTATGTATTCAATTTCTCTCTCTCTCTCTCAAATGAAACTTTCTCTCGAACGATCTTCTCTTTGCTCTACTCACTAGTCAATCTTAAAACCATAAACACTGCAATTTAAATCGTTATCATCACCCATCAAGACTCCATAAAAAAGTAAAGGAGTTTAAATCTTAGTGACTCATTTCATAAATCATATAATCGGATCCCACTGCAAGGAAGCGGTATACTAGTTAATGAAATATTAGAATAATTAAAAGTTTGTTAGCATTTGCTCTTAGTTTCTCTTTTAATCACGACTGTATGGAGTTTTCTTCACTACTGAAAAAAAAATATATATATGTGTGTCATTACATATTCAATTTCTTTCTCAAACGAAACTCTCCATCAAATAATCTTCTCTTTCCTTGTCTTCAATTTTAAAACCATAACTACTGTAACTCATCAACGTTATCCTCACCCATCAAAATCTATCCCAACAAATGAGTTTAAATCTAAATGACCCATTTTCATACATTATACATGGTCGAATTCCATCGGTGAAGCATACATCATATAGTCGAACCGTATTCCAGCTGTATCCCACAATTTTTAATATTTGTGTTTCTGGAGTAATTCTTTTTGTTTTATTAATCACTGATTGATTCCTCTTCCCAAATCCACGCACACGTTCTTCCCACAGGGCTACCAATTAACTGACCCACGTATGTGTAGGCATTTGCTTTCCCCTTTCTCTTCAGCAAAAGATAGGGTTTCGGGTCTCGGGTCTCGTGACTCTCTCCCAATCACCTTTAAATTCAAACATTGATCTGCTCTATTTTCTTACATTTCATTAACATTCTCTTCGAGTAGTTTGATTGACACGTTTATTCTATTTATTTATTGAAATACACAAGTTAGGTTCATCAGGGCTGTACTTGATTGCATCTGGAAAATGCCTTGGAATGCTGGAGAATTAGGGTGTAACTCGATTCGTTCATTTCAATTTTCTTTGTCGAAATGTGATCTTTATGTTGTTCGGAGGATGATTCTTTATGGAACTATTGATGAGTTAATAGTAATTTTTGCTTATTTCAATTGTTCATTGTTGTGGGACCCATAAAGGTGGAGAACTCTGATCTGTCTTTGAGATATTCTTGGTGAATAATGATTTAAACTGGTATAATTGTTGTTGGGTTTTTGTTTGGAAGTTAAATCTGAAGGTGCTGTTCGTTTTGTATGTCTGTGTTTGACATGCCCTTAATTTTATGGTTATGGTGTGTGTGAGAAAGATAATTGGTGAGACATCTGGCTGCACGTGTCAGAAGAGGATTTTTGTCTGTTTGTCGCGCTTATAAAGATGAAGAGATTAAAAGGCGAGTCTCTGGGTGTGAGGAGGTTCAAATTATCATATATTTTGTTGGGTATAGCTGCATTGTACTTGACTCTTATCTGCTTGAAGTTCCCAGAGTTTTTTGAGACTGCAGCAGTTTTGAGTGGCGATGATAGTGATTTTGGTTTGGACGATGTGTCCGTTGGGGATGATGAGGATCCAGAAATAAGTAAATCACATCAGAATTCTGTTTCTATGGATGGGTTTCACCGACTATTACAAAATAATGAGAATCAAGTTGCTTATGTAAAGCCTCGACAGGAAGCCTTACCGGAGAAAAGGGATGGTGGTCGCATAAAGCCTATTCAACATCAGTATGGTCGAATAACTGCTGAAATTTTGAGGCGAATGAATAGGACAGCTAAATTCTCGGTGTTTGAACAAATGGCAGATGAGGCTTGGACATTAGGCTTGAAGGCCTGGGAAGAAGTAGAGAAATATGATGTGAAGGAGATTAAGATGAGTACAATGTCTGAGGGGAAGCCAGAGTCATGTCCTTCATGGGTTTCAACGAGTGGAGATGAATTAACTGAGAGAGATCGCATCATGTTCCTTCCATGTGGTCTTGCTGCAGGTTCTTCGATCACAGTGATTGGAACTCCACGTTATGCTCATCAGGAATATGTGCCGCAGCTTGCCAAATTGAGGTTGGATGATGCTACAGTAATGGTTTCCCAGTTTATGATTGAACTGCAAGGATTGAAGTCTGTAGATGGGGAGGATCCGCCAAAGATTTTGCATTTGAATCCTCGATTGAGAGGTGATTGGAGCCATCGACCAGTAATTGAGCACAATACCTGCTATAGAATGCAATGGGGGACGGCTCAAAGGTGTGATGGTTTGCCATCCAAGAATGACGATGACATGTTAGGTAAAGCCTCTTGGTTTGCCTATCTTAACATCTGTATGAACTAAATTTTAAGATATACGTTCTTTTGGACAATGACCAAGTCAAAATTTATTGGGAACAAGACTTAGTGTGTCGATGTAATGCTTAGTGAAAATTTAAACTAAGAAGTATACTTTGACAATATCTGACTTTAGTTGATATAAAATGCAAACGTGCTGGCTGGCTGTCTAGAAGTGAATTTCAGGCTTTATATGGTTTGCTATTGTTTTTTATGCAACAATTAAAGCAAATTCATGAAATTCTTTGTTTTCCTTTGGTAATTAAAGCTAAGATAATATCGTGATTACCAAAAGAAATAACAATTAAAATGTGATAAAGACAGTTGAGCTACTGATAGGGTTTGGTTTCATGGACTGGTAACATAAACTTGCCCTTATTGGTTTTATTAACAATGAAATGTCTAAGTGATTTGGTGTTATAGAGATATGTATGTATAAACTTACCCTCTTCCTCCCCTCCCCTTCCCCTTCCCCATCTCTGTCTCTGTCTCTCTCCCCTTTTATATGTATTGAACCATACCTCTAGGATTTGGGAAGACTCTAAGGTTGTCACCAATGTCTGCCTGTTTGTTGAGAGTGTGCAATCCATAAATGCCGTGCCCATGCCATTTTTTGCCTCTTTCACTCGAATCACAACCCCATCCCCCACAGAGAAAGGAGAAAAAGAAAAAAGTGTTTTCTGATTAAATGACAGAAGATAAAAAGAATGTAAATAAAAATCAAAGTTCTGAACTTCAGTCTTTTGGCATGACATATTTGGCGTGCTATGTTATTCGTTGCTTCTATAATGACACTGAACTGTTGTGTGCTTTGGTAAGAGACACTGGCTTTTTTGTGATCTAGTTCCATTATATATACATGTATTGGTGTCTTATGCATCCTATTTTGTTTTACATTGATATCCTTGGTGTCATATATGATTGTTGGATTTATTATATGTTTAGAACATTATCCTCAGCAGTTGATGATTGTATTTTAGTAAATATCTAATACATTGTCCTTGGCAGTGGATGGATACTTGCGGTGCGAAAAATGGATGCGGAACGATATTATTGACACAAAAGAGTCCAAACTATTTTCATGGTTTGATAGGTTCATAGGACGTGCAAAGAAACCAGAAGTAACCTGGCCATTTCCATTTGTAGAGGGCAGAATGTTTGTTCTGACTATTCGCGCTGGTGTTGATGGATACCACATGAATGCAGGAGGTCGGCATGTGACCTCATTTCCATATCGGACGGTATGTTCCAATCCTGAAGATGCCTGAGGAAGTTCCTTTCTATGGCGGCATAATGATTCGTTGCAATTTTTTGAAGTGCGACCTGACAATACAAAGCACTTAAACAACCTGCTATGAAAAACAATTTCAAAACCTAAACATTTTCTCCAATAGAATTTTTAAGGATCAACTAGATATTCATAAGTTCTTTGTGAACATTAGTTTGGCGTGTTGAAGTTTCCAAGGATCTTGCAATAGCATGTCACAATGAACACACCAGAGGCGTAAATGGATTCCTATAGCGAGTTTGAAATTTAGTGGGAATAATGCTTGATTTGGTGTTGTTATGTTTATTATTTTTGAGTCTTTAACTCTATCCTCCTATTCTGCCTCTCAGCCTTGGCCAACTCTTCATGATTTAAGTGCTCCAGAACATCTTGAAAGCCATAATTTTTTATTTCCACATCACATTGGATTGCATGGTTTGTTTTATCTCTGTGTTGCTTGCTCCAATGATTATGGTAATGTATTTCTTATCAGATACATCTATTTACTTCAGGGGTTTACATTGGAAGATGCAACAGGGTTGGCAATCAAAGGCGACGTCAATGTTCATTCAGTATATGCTACCTCTCTGCCAACCTCTCATCCTAGTTTCTCAACCAAAAGAGTATTAGAATTCTTGGAGAAGTGGAGATCTCATCCTATACCCCAGGATAACATTCAACTTTTTATTGGGGTTCTCTCCGCCACCAATCACTTTGCAGAACGTATGGCGATAAGAAAGACATGGATGCAATCTTTAGCTATCAAGTCCTCTAAAGTAGCAGTCCGCTTTTTTGTCGCACTAGTAAGTTATCCCTTTTTCTTCTTCTTTAGTTTCATTCTTTTCTCTGGGTTCTTATTGTTATTAGTTTATCGGTATAACCGATTGATGTCATTCTTTTATACTTGCGAGAAGTACATTTACCAATTATAGTGTCTATGTATTTGTACTATTAGAAGAAAGGTACTCATGCATTTAGATGACTAATTGTTACAGGGTCTCCTTAATACTATTTTTTCTTTTTGACTTGCTTCATGGCAATTGTTTTTCTGATTTTCTTCAATTCTATCATGTGTGATTTATTTGCTGGACTCATCACTCACCTAAAGATGTTCACTTTAGAATGCAAGGAGGGAGGTGAATGCAATTCTGAAGAAAGAGGCTGCTTACTTTGGTGATATTGTAATTTTACCATTCATGGATCGATATGAGCTAGTGGTTCTTAAAACTATCGCCATTTGTGAGTTTGGGGTATGTTCGGCTGCATTTCTCACTCTTCTTTAATGCTGCATGTTTTCTCTCTTCATCTTTACAATCAATAAGCATGTTTGGCTAAGCTTTAAAGTAAAGTTACTTTTAAGTTACTCTTTGTTTGGATATGTTGGTTTTTTCTTTGAACTTAACTCCAGTTTTTTAGTTTAATAAACTTAATTATTTCCAACTGTAACCAATGAACAAATGTTAATTTTAAAAAGAAACTTATTTAGTTATAGGTGTACTTTTAAGCTTATCCAAACTTTTTAAGCTTAGACAAAATGTTTATACTTGGTTTTTAGGCCAAATTATCTTCTCTTATTTTGCAATCATTTCCATTGTAGGTTCAAAATGTCACAGCTGCTTACATTATGAAATGCGACGATGACACTTTTATTAGGGTAGATACCGTCCTAAAAGAAATTGAAGGTGTGCCTCCTAGAAGGCCTTTGTATATGGGCAACCTCAATCTCCATCACCGGCCTCTTAGAAATGGGAAATGGGCTGTGTCCTACGAGGTATAAAGGTTCACTTGCATGCAACAAAATTTGATTCTGGTTTACTATGTACCAATGATATACTTATTTCTCGTGTGCAGGAATGGCCTGAAGAAATTTATCCTCCCTATGCCAATGGTCCTGGATATATAATATCCAGCGATATCGCCAAATACATCGTGTCCCAGCATGCAAATCGAAGCCTCTGGGTATTTTATAGTCTTATTATATTCCTACATTTTCTTCTGGAAATCATTAAATTTTTTTAGTTACTAATTTTGCTGAAATGTATTATCCCATCCCGTATTGGCAGCTATTTAAAATGGAAGATGTTAGCATGGGAATGTGGGTTGAGCAGTTCAATGGTACAAAAAACGTTCAGTACTCTCATAATTGGAAATTTTGTCAGTATGGATGCATGGAAAACTATTACACCGCGCATTACCAATCACCAAGACAAATGATCTGTCTGTGGGATAATCTGAGGAAGGGTCGAGCTTGTTGCTGCAATTTTTAAGTGAATAGAGATTTTGGTCCAAAGATGAGTAAGTTCATGTTGTACCTGTTGCTATTTCTTTCACAGTAAAATTTCGTCCATGAATGCGGATGAAAATGTTTTTTATCAGGCTGGGTTTGTGAATGATTGAACTACTGGTGGCTATCTGTGGGTGATGGATGGGGTTTGGAGTTATTTTCCGAAAGCTCTATAATGACCGGATTGTGCTAAGTTGTATAGGATTCTTGCTATCCTGGTGTTGGACTGTGTCAAGTAAATAGCCATTAAGAAATGTACTTTATATATATTACATACATAAGTTTTATTAGGTCTGGAGGCTTCATGGAATTTGCTCTTACAATTCTGTGTTCAATACTGCATTACATCTCAGAATTATGTGATTAATCGTTTTCAGTCTTTAAGTTCATTAACTTTCCACATTGGCCTATTTTTGTTTTAGAAGGGGCGTTTTTCCACCGGTTAAGGTGAAATATGTCTATTTACTATTTTTTTTTTCCTGATTCAAAATGGCTTTCTTTTACACTAGAAAGTCAGATTTATGTTTATTTAGAAAGCTTATGTTCTTCAAATGGTTATCAGACCCGACCTGGACCTGTCAATGACCCGACCAGGGTATCAGGTCAGCAGATCATATATATAAATTGCACACAAATATTAAGCAAAGCTTCTTGTAGCAAAATTCTCCACACGAGACCTGGTTTGAATCTCAGTTTGCTTCAATGATGGAAGTGGCTTACAACTGGTGATAAGATTTCGAGTAGCAGATAGTTATGTACTTGACACTTGAACACGTTGCGTGTGCACGACTGATGTGTTTAACTATATATTGCTTCGTAGGGAGATGATGTAGATTAGGGATATTAATTGGCCAGTGGCTTGAGCTTGGGCCCATAGGTGGCTCAGCTCGGTTTTAATGAGTCCAAATTTGAGCTGAGCTCGAGTTTGGCCTTGTGGGCCGAGCTGGCTTGTGAGCCAGCCATAGGCTTGAAAATATATAATTTTTATCTATTTATTAATTTTAAAACACATTTTAATGTCTTTCAACATTTATGGAAGGGGATTGTTCTTCGTACTAATGAATTTTACAAATAATTACAATATTTGTCTTAAGCTAATTTAACGGTGTAAATTTATTAAAAAATTTAAAATTTTTATATCCACATTTTAAAACACTCTAATGAAAGTAATAATAGATCTTGACCGTTGATTAACTTATATTAAGTACTACGATTATTTGTCAAATTTATTAGTAAGGAAAACGGCCTCCTTTCCAAAATATATAAAATACATCTATTTTTTAGCTGTATAAATCAGTTTTGTATCATTAAAAAAATTCAATTTTCAAATTAACCAAAAAGACTCGCATGCGACTTGACTCGACCCAATACGAGCCAAGCTCTCTTTTGGTCAACGAGTTGCTCGCAGAACACAACTCGTTGAACACGAGCCGAGTTGAGCCTAATGCATATTGAACTTAGCTAAAATGTTGGGAGCGTTCGGTTTGCATTTCATTCTCAGTTTTGAGTTTTGAATTTATTTTTAATTTTCTGTTTTGATGGTCTTTTTTAATATTGCTGAAAATGCGTATGGTTTGTCATTCTGAAAAAACTATTTTCCAAAATAGAAAACTATAAAATACATTTGATAAGGAATTTTAAGAAATTATTTTATGATATTTTATTCAACAAATTTTATTACTCAGTAAAATACAATAATATTATACTAATATATTATTAAGTAATATATACATTTTAAAGTTGGTGAATTTTACTATATTTTTCTCGGGATTATTACACCCACTACTTACCAATCTTAAAATAATTCCAAATCTAACAACTTAACAAATATATTTTAAAAATAATTCATTCCTAAAATTATATTATTTAATAAAATAATGATTTAATTATTTGTACGATAAGTCCTCCATCTTTATAATATCTCCATTTTAGTCCATGTACTTCCTCTTTCATTTCAATTCCATCCTCTTTTATTTGCAACTCAAGTTCTTCAACTTTTATATTTTTGCAAGTTGGTCCTCATATTTATACTTTTATATCAATTTAATCCTTTATAATATCACTATTTGATATAGATATTACAAATGATATTTTGTATTACTGAATATGTTACATATTATATTATGTTATTTTACATATCACATGTTACATGAATTTGTATTTTGTATCACCGATATTACGTATGTTACAAATAATGAAATCAATAGTTTTATTTGTTAAATTTGACATTGTGTTACATATCTATATTATACTCATGTTACATAGTATCAATAGATTTTTAGAGTTCAATGTGTATATTAATACGAATTTATTGAAGTTTAGAGTTAGTTAGTGCGGTTATACTTGATTGTAATAGTTTCTATTTAGTATCGCGATCTGATACAGATGTTACAAATAATATTGTGTATCACTGTTTGATACAGATGTTACAAATGATATTTTGTATCACTTGAATATGTTATGATTATATTATATTATTTTACACAACACATGTTACATGAATTGATATTTTGTGTCACTGATATTTTACATTTCAATTTGTAATACATATTGTTACAAAATATCATTTGTAACATTTGTATCAAATATTGATACACAATATTATTTGTAACATATTAATACTATAAAAGACTAAATTAATATAAAGTATAAATATGGGGATCAAGTTGTAAAAATCTAAATGTTGAAGGACTTAGGTTGCAAATAAAAGATGATGAAATTGAAATGAAAGAGGAAGTATATGGACTAAAGTGAAAATATTATAAAGATAAAGAACTTATTATGTAAATAATCAAGGACTCGAGAAATAAATTTGGATGAATTCACGTGGAAATATTTTTGAGGTATAAATTTGATTTTAATTTATTATTTTATTAATTAATATAATTTTAAAAATATAGTATTTTTAGAATAAATTTGTTAAGTTGATAAAATTGAAATTACTTTCAAAAAGTAGTTTATTTATGAAAAATCTTTTTTTTTCTGATACAAAAATAAAATACAAACAAATTATAAAATTGACCTAGTAAAAAATAGGAAATAAAAAAATAAAAAATTATGACCTGAACTGAGAATTTTTATCTATTTTCATTTTTAAAAAATTTTAGAATTTTTATTTAAATTGCCAATAACGGCTTGAAATATTTTTATTTTTTAAAATTTTCATTATTTAAAATTTTAGAATTTTTATTTTTTTTAAAATTTTATTTAAACGCTTATTCTCCTGTTTTGAGTGTTTCTTATTTTCAAAAATTCTAGACCAAACAAGTTTTAGGTGTTTTAAAAAACTGAAATGTTGAAAAACAACAAACCAAATGCTACCTGATTTATTTGTCAAATTTTCCTTTGAAACTAAAAACTTCTTCCAAAAGGGAAATCCATACCCTATAATAAAAGATGCTTGACCATGGATATTGTTCATTGTTACTGTTCACACTTTGGTCTTATACGACGTCGTTATATAGATTTGCCTCGATTACATATATATTGCATCAGTTATTGTTTGTGGTAGAAAACCCTATTCCTCTCAATTTGCATATACTTCTCTCTATCCAACAACTGTGTATCCATCTCTTTCTTGACCAATTGAAAAATCTTCTTTCTTGATAACCATTAATTTTCCCCAAATTTCATCCACTTGCGAGATTGTCTTTGAAACGACTGCAGATTTGTCGCTCTTGTAATGAGAGCATTATCCCAACAAATGTGAAATGAGACTTGAGGAAGAAAATGACCAACCGAATTAACAGAAATTCAAACAAAGTCTCAAGTGACGTCGTTTAAAGATTGGGCTAAAGTTTTGGGCTTTAAGTGGAGCAAAAATGTTTGGGCTTCTTTACTTTTAATTGTTTAAGTCGTTTCACAGAGCACAATACTATTAAGTATACTAGTTTTTTGCCCGTGCGATGCACGTGGCATATTTATAATACGATATTAATACTGTTTTGACTATTTATTTTATATTATCTTTTGATAAATTCTAAAATATGTACTTCAATATGTATTGTAGTAAAAATTTATTTGAAAATATAAATAAAATTATTAAGTAAACACGGAATATTAGTGCAAGGAAATTGAATTTTAAAAATTTTGCTACTTTGATTTTCAACTTGGCTCCCTAGTCGTTTTCAATAGTTAAATTGCACTTTGTCATTTACTGGAGGTCAGACCAAATGTTCTTCCTTAGAGTTTGTATTCCAAGTGTGTGTATTAGTAATATATATGTATAAATAGTATAAGTCTGAATTCTACAAAGTTTCAGTTGATTAATAGTTGAATGAAAAAGTTCAATAATGGAATTGCACATCATAATAGCTCGACTAACATAAAAATAAATTGCTCGGACTTTGCAACAAGCACATGCTCACAAGTATAATTCCCTATTTTCTTCACTAAATGCTCACATCAGTAGAGAGGTTGATTTCATATTCTGCAATTGGCAGCTGGACAATGAGGGAAATAAACTTGGTTGAATATTAGACACAACAACTAAAACATTCTAAATTTTATCAATCCAATAAAATGGAAAATGACAACAAATTTAAAGCTTAAATCATTCACAGAAAATAAGCTCATGTTATGACTGGCAAAATAAAAACCAAGGGCCTATACCTATCACACTCCAGCAACCACCAACTAAAATATATGAAACAAGACCTTTATTCAGTTATAAATCTCTCCTTTACACGTGAAAAAGATTGAATTCGAAAGTCACAACTAAAGAGAAAATGTTTTAAAGTAAAGATCAACATTCTTTTCATATTTGTGAAATGACAATCTCCTTTGAAATGAACTTAACCTTAGATAAATGTGGCATTTAAAATCAGGCAATGATAAAATAGTTATCCTACATTTGTTTAACTCGGGCAAACCAATATGGTGGTAGGAGCAAATATAAGAAGAAGCCAAGGTTTGAGTACTTACTATAGTAAATAAATTGATTGAGATCAAAAGCCACCATTACCTTGCTTGCTCTTAACAAATGAATTAAACAGGTTCATACATGAGATCAAGGAAAACTAATTGATCCATCAGGAAAAAGTAGGAGCAAAACAAAATTCGATTGCACCTTCTTCACAAATTGATATATCGTGAAGTAGCAGCAAAAAATAACTTGATTGAGCCAAGACAATAATATCTAGAAACTATAATTAAAGTGGATAAACCACTGAAGCAACAATGAAAATGAGATTCATCTATCATATTGTGACCAAAGATAATACGTAAAAATCAATCAGGTCAGATCGTCTCTCAAGTAGCATTTGTGACAGCAATTGAGTATGTTGTTGTTGTCTGCGCAAGTGTGTGTAGCTAGTTGATACAACCAAGAAGACATTGATCGATCCACTTACAAGTAAGTTATCAAATTGTTTTAAGTCTATTATGCCAAGAAAATTTCATTTTATCAGCCTTAATGCATCATAAATCTCAACTGATAAAATGTAGCATGCGCGATAACACTTCTGAAGGTTCATTGATCTATAATAACTATCCTTACACGACGGCAAAAGGCTTGTGGAAGCTCTCCTTGGCCATATAAGGGATAAATCATAGCACAATTTGCATTAGGAAACCTAAAAATGTAAGATAATAGAATGAGCATTGTAGGTATTGATTTGTCAAAAGTCAACAAATAAGTACACAAAAATAAAAAGAAAAGGAAATGTTTGAATGCACTATGCACTGAATGTAAAGCGTCCAGAGAATTTTTTTTTTTTTTTTTTTTTTCCAATTTCCATATTTAACTCATTGATTGACAGCATCCACATTACCCAGAAAAGAGTTATGCTAAAACAATATGCATAAGCTCATCATGTGCCCTGAATCATGCCAAAAAGAATGAAGATTTTACATGGGCAAGATAAAGGATTTTTACTCTGACCTGCAACCCACTGCAAGATCAAATGATTGCATAAATTCGATCTACCTAATTGACAAGGTTACATTGGGTTGCAATGACAATTTTTTTCAGTTAAGCAACAGCCTAATGCAGACAGAAAGACAAAATGAAATTTCCCTAGTTACAAACACCTTTAATCAATTTCTAATAGATCCTTCCATCAATGGGAAATAGAACCATTAACTTACATTAAATTAAATTTCTTCGTTGCAAATAAATCCATCCATTCCATCAATTAAATTAAATTTTAAATAAAACAAACATAAAACAAGAAAATAAAAATTCATTAAAGTCAGAACTCTTCCAAATGGGACATAGAACCATTAACTTACAACTTTATCAATGGCTTGACATTTATCTAATCATACATCTTTTATCATCCCAAAAGAATTGGGTGCAGTCAAGAACCAAGAAAATGACTTACCTCTAAAAAGTAGAAAATCCAACATGAACATAAGTAGACAAACCTAAAAGGCAGAGTACACTATTTTGAACAAAAGAACTCAAATGAATAGATGTATGTATTTATTTAATTTCAAGAATATAAAGCATGTCCAGTGCACAATAAAATATTAAAAAATTCAATTTTATAAGATTTAACACACAAATCATCATATAAAACTCTAGGAATCGCTAGTGGCCACTACTGTGTCAAATGTATGGACTGATTTCAAACTGATAATAAGCAAGGTAACTAAAAAAAAAAGAAAAGAATGAGAAATGACAAATACATTACTCCAAGTCTCCAATTAAAGCAAAGATGGCCATTTTGTTAATTTACCGCACTTATCTATGAGGGGTGTACTTCATTGTATTCAATCACAAGAAACGGTCTATCTTTACCTTTCTGTATATAAACACCAACATTCTCCTATCAAAGTATAACAATAAAGGGTCCAAATGGCTGACACAAAATCCACACAAAAGCTACACAGTGTATGATGAAAACGAATGAGATGTGTAGCAACAAACAACCCGCCACACGCACACACACATAACAAAAAGGATAAAAGGAAACAAAAATTTACAAAACAAGAAAGAAGATAAAGAAAGAAACAAAAGATGGAAGAAAGAAAAACCTCACATATCAGTCTCCACAACTATCCCAATTGGTCTTGTTGCGGCAATATAGCTGCTTTAGAACGTAATGCTAATGAAATCCATGTGTTCGCCCTTTAACCCGTGATTACAAAAAAGCATGATAATCATGAGTAACAAAATATGAAAGCTTAAAATTATGTGATGAAACCAAAGGATTTATGGGAATTGCTTTGTTGATCTTTAGCGTGTGGGAATGTATTTGTGTATCTTTAGAGTTTGGGAATGGATTGTTGTATTACACAATTTCTTGGATGAGGGAAAGAAAAAAAATGGGATGAAAAGCTAGAGAATGGGAAAAAAAGCTGCAATATCGGAAAAAGAGAGGAAAAAAAGAAAAGTGGCTCCAAAAACGGCGTTTTGATAAAATGAACATTGAAATTTAAGACTCTTATATTATAGTAGGAAAATAAATTTCTTATTATCTTTGACAAGTCAAAAATGCTATATAAGTCATCAATTTATTATTCTGATAATTCTTCTAAAGTTAGATTAATAGTTTATGCATTTTTCCATTTTTTTAACCATGCAACTTTTTTTTTATAGAGAAAATATGTACCCGACAATACTTAAAATTGACGAGCAAAAAGTAGAGAACTTAAAGTAATAAAGATTTTAACATGAAATGCTTTTTAGCAGATTTTTAAGCTCCACCAAACAATCTCTAAGCTCAATATTCCCATGTAGAATTTAGATATTACAATAGTTCTCAGTCAAATCAAAACAAGATAAATGCTTCAAAGCAAAAACATATCTCTACTAACAGAATGAAATTAAGCAAATTCCTGCCATAAATAATGATAACTTCTCATGTTCATTTCATAATTCAACTTACGTCT
This sequence comes from Forsythia suspensa, assembly GCA_023638005.1. NCBI lineage: Eukaryota > Viridiplantae > Streptophyta > Magnoliopsida > Lamiales > Oleaceae > Forsythia > Forsythia suspensa. Next base: position 22,806,238 of record CM042663.1, read on the forward strand.
TGCCCGTGGTGCTTAAGTCGAATCGACCAAAGCATCATTGCCTTCGTTCCTCTGCCTCCCTAGTTCAGTTAGTTTCAGAGTTCAAATCAAGAAAAACTTATCAAAGCTAATGCTAAGACAAATCAAACAATACTAAATAACTTGAGTTTGAATGATTCCAAAAATTAGATTAAGAGATAGAATAACCTTTTTGCTTCGTCCTAGCTTTTCTGTTATTCGGGATCTGCATTTTCCTATTTGTCCATAATCCATTTGGAAGAGCCAGGAAAATTCAAATCATACAGAAACAACACACACTTGAGGAGGCAATCATTTACCATGCCACACTGAGCCATTAGCTCCTGCATTCTTCTTTGCTTAATGGCTTCTAATTCGAGTCGACTAGAAATACGATGAAATTATCAACAATCATATAATCATAAATCCAGTAGTGGACATATAACCTTTTAAATATGTCATGCAATCCAAATTATATTCTCATGCACAAATAGAAATAACATTATTTTGCTCTCATTACATCCTCACAACAAATCTGGTCACAAAACCAGTTATCAGCCTCGGCTAAAATTGGATGTCACCAATTACTTGATACTCAATAAATCGTACTAATAATATGCCTACAAGACTTCAATTAAAATTGACTACAAACTGAAAAGAGGAAATGCCACATTTTCGTCATCGAGCTAAACTGAAATAGGAGCAAGCACGTAATAAAGATGAACTTGTTAGAATAAGATGCTATCTATATTTAAATACTAACCTAAAGGTTCAAGCAGTGGAGCACCTTCAATTGCCAGGAAACAACCATAATGTTCCACCACTTTAAGCAACAGACACCTATAACACAAAAATTTGACAAAATATTTTTTTCTTGAAAATGAAGAAGAATTTTAGGTTAATGAAACTCAAAACAACACAAAGAATAAACAAATTGGTGCCAAAAATATGAAACTCCATATATTTTTCCCTAAATATAAACACCTGAGATTCCCCAACAACAAACCCCACAACTTCTACTTTACTTACTGGTGTCACAAAAAATCATAAAAATTTGCAAAATACAGAGGTCAAAGAAAAAATACGAAAGTTTATAATCACAGATCTTTGTCCAAAACCACCCAAAATAATAATCAGCTTAACAAACAAAACACAAGTTCACCATTGAAGGCTAAACAAATCTCGTAAGAAATTACTAAATTCAACAAAATCATTTACTGAAACAACTCTCGCCTCCATTATAAGCTGCAAAAATTGAAGAAAAAGAAAAGAGAACAAAACGTGAGTGATTTTTCCATTATAAAACCCGATTGCTAAAACCCATTTCAAGAAATATCTACAAAATAGAAGAAATTACATAGAAATTAGATAAGAATATAATACGATAAAAATATTGAAAGGATCTAAACAGATGTGTGAGAAATTTTGTTTCAAAAATTACCAAAACAACTCAGCATCCCAACGAACAAACTTCGATTCCAGGTTCTATGCAGGTGATTCTATAATTTATGTGTTTGAAGAAAGATGAAATTAGCACGAAAATTGCAAGAGAGAAAAGAAATCTTACCGTATGCTTGGGAGAAAATGAAGAAGACAAATTTAAGGTTTCAGAAATGGCAAGAAGAAGGGTGTGCGCTGGGCAGAACGAAGAGGCAGCAGTGTTCCTGGTGAATGATATTTTTTTTTGGTTTTTATAAAAATAAAAAAAAACAAAAACAAAAAACAAAACGACGTCATTTTGGTCGAGATGTGAACAGTGACTTCAAAACCCACTCTTATATATTGTAAGGATAATGATAAGGACATATATGGGAGTAGACTATGGAGAGGTGTGAGAATTTTGTATCTTTGTGTTAGTTGAAAAGTCGATGAAATCACTTCCATAATCAACTACTCTATATATATATATATATATATATATATATATATATATATATATATATATATGTAGTTTGGAGATTTAATTGTGCTGTTTTCATTTGGTTTTTGGTGAGTTCGTAAATTGCAGACTTCATCAATTACAACTAGTATCAGAGCATTCGGTTCAGATGGAGACTATGGAAACTCGTAACAAGATCCATAAGGAACATCTCAAGAGATTAGATCGTGAATTTGAAAATCTGGGTAAAACAATGGCTATGAAGGAGGACAGAATAGACCAAACATTGAAATGGTTGAGCAACAAATTAAAGAAAGTGGAAAGAATAGTGAACATAATGGAAGATATTGTTAAAGAGATGAATAACAAGTATGATGATCTAGTTTCATTAATGGATCAACAACATGGGAATAGATGGGATTATAAGGGGAAAAATGACAAATCCTTCATCTCATACTGGTTTAGGTAGCAGAGTCACTCAACCCAGAATTGAGTTACAATTAGGGACTTCATTTGGGAAGATTGAGTTTAAAATGAGTTCGAAATTACCCAAGATTGACTTCACACAATTCAATGGCGAAACCCTGAGTGAATGGACCTAGGCTAAGCTCATGTAGATCTTCAAGATTTCCAACTTGCTAAATATAGGAAAAAGAGAGAGGTTAGACTAAATTTAAGATATAGCTCTTTGAACCTTATTGAATATGCTTTATCTTCAGGTAAAGCTATAGAGAATTTGGAACCATTAACATGCAAGGAAGTCATAGAGTGTCCTAAGTCCAAGAGTTGGATAGAAGTCATGAAAGAAGAAATTGACTCCCTCATTAAAAATGAGACTTGGAAATTGGTTAACAAATCTGAAAGTCAAAGAGTATTCACCTGGAGTAATCGAATTGCCAATTGGAATCAATTTGCAACTGCAATCTGCAAAAGATTTGGAGGTGTCTTGGCTGAACTATAATTGAGCAATTCTGCAAAATTAAACATAGGAGAACCATAGCTGAATACTAAGAAGAGTTTGAGGAGCTAAAATCCTTGGTAATGCAATCTACTACCCTTCTTTCTGAAGATTATTATGTTTGTGTTTATAAGTGGTCTTAAAGGAGGAAATTAAAAATATGATGAAGATAATTGAATTCATAACCCTATCTAAAGCCTTTGAAATAGCTACCATTCAAGAAGCCTCTATCATAGCCTTAAACAAGTATCAAAAACCCATCAAGACCTTTCCAAACCACAAATGGCCACCGACCTTCAATTCCATCCCAACTAATACAAAAATCACCCCATATAAGCCCTCCAAAATCATTGAACCAATCTCTAATAGTACAAAAAATCTACCTCAATATAAATCCATGACTTGAAACCAAAAGGATTTTGGAACTTTGTTTCAAATGCGAGGAGAAGTATACACTAGGACATGTATACGAAAACAAATGTTGAATATCATGTTGGTAGAAGATGGGGATGATGGAGAGGAGGAGCTGAGTAAAGGTAAGATGGACCCTAAAGATGATGAGGATTCTGATGAGATAATAAAGATGTAATATCTCAAATTTTTCCTCTAATTTTTAGGAGCTTTCTGAGAATTTTTAGAGATTTTATTGGAAAAGTTGTTATTTTCTTAATTAACAAAAAATAAGAATTTAATAATTACAATTTTTACCCTAGGTGAAGAATATAGTTATTGAAAATTAATTGTTGCGGTCAAGCCACTGGTCCCTCATTTAAATAGAAGAGGGGTTGGTTAATTTTGAAAAAGTTAAAAGCTAGCTCATTCTTCATAAAAATGTATTTTTATCATTTTTAAGCATTTTTAATTTTATAAAATAGTAGAAAATGACCCCAAAGCAGTAAAATATTACCCGTACACAGCTAGACGATCCCAAAGCATTTTTTAACCAAAGGGGTCGACCCTTGTTCAAAAAGGGGAGGGGGAGATCAACCCATGGGGTTGGCCCCCTCTCTCTCTACACTTCTTGAGACCGACTCCATGCCCGTTTACCTTCTATGCCCCGTTTTTAAGTTCTTAAAATTCCATTGGGCCCTGGTTGAGACTTATGAGTCGAAATAAGTTATGTTGTAACGAGTAACTAACAAAGAAACATTTTCTTTAAAACAGATTTAGACGTTGTAACCAACAGTCAAAGTAAGTATGATGATTTCACATACAGTGCAAAAATACTATAATATGAAAGATATTTGTCAATGATGATTTGTTGAGAATATATGTTATCACTGTGAAACTTGGTGATCCGCTATGAGTATTGATGGGAGTCGGTCGAACTCCCTAACCTGAGTTATATGTATTGGCATTCATATTGAGCATTTTGATGTTGTGATAAGTGTGAATCCCGTTATAGTTGTACCGTACTTTACTTCGCTCCTAATATATACAATTGCTGGAAGCCCTGAAGGCCATTAAGGACGGCTGGTGAAAGGATGTTGGAGGTCCAGAGTTGAGATATACAGTCGATGTCATAGGTCCCTTGGTAGCCCAAGGACTATGTAGTGGATGTCGAGCACTCTATACGATAGACTAGGGTTGATTGTGATATTCTTACTGGTGTAGTCTCTTGAGTTGTGGTTGAGACTATGACGGATGCACAAGCATCGGTAGATGGTGTGCGCTTATTATTGACTATGTTGTTAATGAGCTCATACGGAACACTATAATGTAAGATTTGTACCCATGTGTGATTGACATTCCATTAGATATTATCATATCATCATATTTACTGAACATTGTTGTTCATATATTGTATTTTGTACTATAGATGCCAATGAGATACACTGAAGATGTGCGTACACTTAGGCGTGTCGATCTTTCAACTGACGGTACGACTATACGTGTGATCTGTACCATGGATAATTAAACTCGTATCTATATACTTTTGGATGGGGAAGAAGAATTAGAAACTTATATAGATATTTTGAACTACATTTATACTATGGTAGAAATATTCGACTCCTTTACCAACCACTTCATTCATACGGTGAAGGAAATCGAATGATTTTCCCTTTCTATTTATTGTTATAGTCTATATATATAGAAACTCTATATATGATGTAAATGTGTGTACATAACTGGTTTGAAAATTGTCTGGCTTCTAATAAGTACATTTTGTGCACTTACTCAGGCCTTTAAACTAAGCTTTTATCCTGTCATTTTATTGATTTTATACTTAATCTAGTATATTGTTCTTCCTATTTCAGTTTTGGACCCATTTATAAGTAATTGAAATAGATTGGACGAAAAGAACAACAATTTGGCAAATATTTAGAGAATATGTGAACTCAAATTCATTCACTTAAAAGTTGAAGGACCAAATTGGAGGTTATGAAAAATTGGAGGACTAAAGAAGACAATATGAAAGTTTGAGGACTAAAATGACCAAGACCCAAAGCTTGATGACCAAATTGAGAGTACTTTAAAAAAAGCCAAGTTGGGCCAGCGCCCAGCAACACAGCGGAAAAGCAAAGAGTAAAACGGGCTAACTGGGCGATCGCTTAGACTAAATTGTGGCGTGGATTATTTTGTTTCCTTTTCGAATTCTACTCCGATTAGGAAACGTTTTGGACGCGATTTTAAGGACTTTTTGGGATATTTTGGGGCACTATTAGAGAAGTATAAATATGAGTTATTAACTCATAACAAGATAGCTGGATTAGAACCGACTTGGGAGCCAATTTAGAGAAAAAAACAAGAGACGAATCAAGAAACGAATATCAAGATTCATCCTTTCAAGATTAAAACAAAGATCAAATTCAAGATTGCTTCTCTTTCAAGTTTTCTTCATATCCAGGTGATGGCTTCCATATTTTTTTTTTTTTTCTTTTCTTTTTCTTAGTATGTTAGGCTAGATTTATTTTAGTGTTAGGATCATGATGAGATTTGTATCATGAATTTTTAATTCTTCGAACCTAGTTTTTGATATTTAAGCACATTTTTAATTCTGAATAATTGATATTGATTTCTCTTCATCTACAATTATGTGCGTAATAATTGTATGATTCTTGTGGTTTGTTTTACCTTTGAGAGATGGAAAATAGGTTATACATAGTATCAATTATCGTAGAGTCCGATAGGGGATAGAGATATACCGCTATACTTTACGTGATCTTTAAGTATTCACAAATTCTAATACATTCTTGTATGCTCGCATCCGTCATAGAGATATAGTCGAGTCATATATAGGGATATGTTTAATTTTACTAGAGAGAGATTGTTAAACAAATTAGGAATATTGATATTCATAATTAAATCATATTATCAAATTTAATGGTTCAAGTTAAAGGAAATTGGTATAAGTGGATTCAGGATCCTAGTACGATTTTATTTTATTTTCTTTTCTTTTCTTTTCCAATTTTAAAGTAATTCTTCTTTAATTTAATCTCCTGTTTGTTTGAATTATAATTAGTTAATTGTTCTTAGTTTATAGTTTAATTAATTCTTAATCATCAATTTTTCAAAGTTTATTAAATTCGGTTAAGGTTAATATAATTGTAATTGAGCTATCTAAATTCTTGTGGGTTCAATACTTGGACTCAAAATCTGTTTTATTATTTGAGCGATCCATACACTTGTGAAATATTAAAGACATAAAATCGCTGACAACTTTCACCATACTGCCGATTGTCTTGTCAATTCTTCGGGATTTAAATATATTCTTTTTTTTTTTAATATTGTAAAAATTTGGTGGTGCGAGTACCAATTGTAAAGATTTTTTTTATCAAATTTATCAGAGTGGTATCAGAGCCTAGGTTTAGATAACATCTTGTAGACTTGACACGTATGGTCGTCAGTCGAAGAAAGAATTGGCATGCCGATATGTATCATATTGTTTTTATTAACTTATGTGAGCAAAATATGATTTAATTTTGTAAATTACTTGTTTAATGGCTAATGCATCTAGTTATATGCAGAAATTAAAATCATAAATAATTAACTTGATGCAGTTGCTATATACAATATAAAATTATATATAAGTCAAATATAATTCTACGTGATACAAAAAAGTGGGAAATATGAGTAATCTAACCCTGGGGAGGGGGAAAATAATCATAAAATCAAATATAAAATTGTCTCTGCTCCTCTATTTCTCCAAGCTACCTCTATTCCATGCGAGCATAAAATTTTTTCTTCTTCTACTTCTTCTCTAAATTGTCTCACCTATATCTGACCCATTCGGCATGATAAATCACTTATTTGGCCGGATATAAGTGTCAGTTGGGACATCACCTAGCTCAAGGAGTCGACGTTAGAGGCTTTGTTGAAGAAATATAGAGTTAATCATAAGGTGACACTTGCCTATCATCCACAAACAAATGAGCAAGTGGAACTTGCAAATTTTGGAGAAAATGGTGAGCAGTTCAAGGAAAGATTGGGCGATAAGTTAGATGATGCACTTTGGAAAGTCTTGTCCCTTACTAGTTGAACTAGAACATAGGGCATATTGGGAAAATAAGGAGTTGAACATGAACATGAAGGTTGGGGGGAAAAGATATTGTTACAGTTGAGTGAGTTAGAAAAGTTTAGGTTGGATACTTATGAGAATACTTGGATTTACAAAGAAAATACCAAACGTTAGCATGACAAGCATCTTCAAATTAGAAACTTCGAAATTGGACAGCATGTGTTACTCTTCAACTCAAGACTTAAGCTCGCTCTCACTATTTATGGATAGACATAGACGGTAAATAAAGATATTTTAATTTCGATCTCGCTCCACCTCCTAAAAATCCTCGACATAACAAGAGATCGGGCCCGGTCATCCCTACACACAAAATCATTGGGTCGAGGCGAGTGAGGCGATCCCGCCGGTTTAGCAAAATCCAACCCAACCCAACCCGCCCACGGGTTTAACCCTAAAACCAAGTTTCGGTCGGGGGCCCATTTTCCCAAAAAAAGTTTTTTTTTTTTTTTTTTTACTAAAGTTGCCCAATAATAAAAAATATTTGTAAAAAAGTTTGACAAAAATCGAGTTGTGAAATAGCAGTAAGTAAATGGTTTTGTTTCAAATTCTATATTATTAAGAAGCGAGTTTAAAATTGCACAATAAAAGGTCACTATTTTTAAAATTTTTGGTTGGGGTGTCCGCGATTAGTGGCGCGAAGAGATGGAATTCAAATTTAACTTGATGAAAAAATAGAAGCATTGGGGACTAACTTTTGGAGTTGGCTAAATGGAATGACTACTATGTGAGAGAGGTGAAAATATCGAGAAAGTCGGCCCTGAAAAGAGATGATAAGGGCTAGAGTCTCGATTTTACTCCGTTGTCATCCCTACGCACAAAATCATCCCAACAGGTACTCACCCCAAAAAATAAAAATAAAAACCCTTTTTTTTCAAGAAGAAGAGGAGGTCCAGGAGGAAATTTTCCACGTTGATGAGGAATGGTACACATATTGATACGTGGCAATCTTCAACGATCAGTGAGGGGGAAGTAAACAAAATCATCCTTCAAAAATCAAAAGGCCCAACTGCCAACTGTTAATTGGTTAAGAAGGATATCCTTACACTGTCGATGAGTAGGCTCCACATGTATACGTCTACGATCCATCAGCCAGCGAATGTGACTCGTAGCAGCTGTGTCGGCAGCATTACAAACTGACACGCGTCCTTGGACCCGATAAGACTTGTAGCCACGACACATGTACAGTATCTAATCGAATTAGAATTTTTTTATTAATTTGCTCAAATACAACCTCAATCAATGCGCATGTTTGGTTAACTTGAAAATTTTACTTAAAAGAAAATCAATTATTTTTACTTTTTTAAACATGAAAATACTTAACTATTTAATTTATTACTACTGTATATATTATCCAAAAACTTCTAACAAATACTTTTTCCGTCCCATAAAAATATATTTATTTTTTTATTCATCTATCTCAAATTATAGTTCACTTTCCTTGTTAATAATATATTCAATTTTTTAGTTTTCTAATATACCTTTATTTAATGTGCATTATGTTCAACAAATATAAACCCCCATTATATTAATTGTAAGGATATATTAAAATAAACGTAAGTAAAATTTATTGTTCTAACCATAATAGTTTTTTTTTTTTTTAATTTGTGTATTTTTATGAGACAAAGAAAGTGCTTATTAAAGGGCCTTTTAAATAATGTGATTTAAAAGAAGATTGTAAGTTCTTTAACTTATTTAAATTTATGAATATAAGTTTCTATGTGACGGAAATTGTGGATATTAATGTTAAAATTATTTACAATTTTCAATTGATTTGAAAGTAAAGAATCAAACCGTCCAACCACGTAATATATCTAACTTTAAGTGAAAAGAAGATTGTAAGTTCTTTAACTTATTTAAATTTATAAATATAAGTTTCTATGTGACGGAAATTGTGGATATTAATGTTAAAATTATTTGCAATTTTCAATTGATTTGAAAGTAAAGAATCAAACTGTCCAACCACACATAATATATCTAACTTTAAGTGAAAATGATACTTTATTTAATTGATAATATGTCAACAATTATTGTCCCCCAAAAAAAGTATACGTGGACAATTATTTTCCACAATCACAAACTTCCCTTTTCTCTAAAACACTGTTATTACTCATTAATGCATGCTGGCCCACCTAAATGATACGTTAGAAAAAAATATTCTATTTATTTTTCCTTTTAATAGAAAGCTAAAAAGCCGTTTAAATTAAATAAATCATCAAATTTCAAAAAACGTGTTTGATACTGACCAACATGTTTGGTTATGCTTGAAAAAAAAAAGTAAATTTACCATTTGTATAAGTGAGTAAAAACTTTGAGAGAAGTAAAAAAAAATTTGTGCTGATCAACAATAATTTTAAAAAAAATACAGTAATATTTAAATATATTTAACAAAAAGAGTATAATAGATAAAAAAATCTCAAACATAATCTAATTTCAAATATTAAATATGATTAGAAGATAAAATTTTAATTATTTTAAACTAGCATATTCGAGTTTTCAATAATAATGTTTAGCCCAATTGTTGTAACTTATAAAAGAAGTCTCCATAAAATTCTGTGGCGCCCCCCACCCCCCCAAATCAACTGATTAAGAAGCTTTACTCACACTACAACTTTTTCCTGCATTAAAAGAAGAGTATGAAATCCAACACGCACAAATGCTTCCCATAAACGGATTATACGCGGAAGTAGATATTTTTTCTGCTCTTATAAAAAATCTTTTCTTACAAAATTTGTTACCAATTTCTCGCCTGTCCCTTTCCGTTTTCTCTCAACGGTTACTTTTACCCTTTAAAACTTTAATGCTTCTTAACTGTTACCAGTTCTAGTTCCATTCACAACCCAAAATACACACACTGTAGAGTGGAAAAAACTCAAGATCTGAAGTGGGTTTTTGATTTGAGAGGAAACCCAGATGGATTTCACTTCGTTCTTGACGTCTTTAGGGACGTCGTTTGTGATATTTTTGGTGCTCATGTTCCTTTTCACGTGGCTTTCGAGGCGACCCGGGAACTATGTGATATACTACCCAAATCGGATCCTCAAGGGTATGGATCCATATGAGGGCATTCGGTTGACCCGGAACCCGTTCTCCTGGATCAGTGAGTCTCTTGCCTCTACTGAAGCGGATGTCATCAACATGTCTGGTGTTGATTCTGCTGTCTACTTTGTCTTCCTCACAACTGGTACGTGTTTACAGTTAGATTTACTTCGATTTTGATGTTACCGGGTACTTGAACGGCTGCCACGCCGGAATGGTCCATTAGACATGTATATTGCACCAGTTATGTTAGTGTCGTCAATGTATGGATTTTATTGGACATGATTACCCATGGTAAAAGTACTTATTTTAGCCAAGTTTCAAGTATCTATTCATTTGCACAAAAATTAAGTGCAGAGCACCACAGTAAGCTTACAAGCTGTTTTCTTTTTGAGTCATAATTATGCAAAACTGTAAAGTGGTTCAGTTATATGGGGTCTATTTTTGTTTGGTTATGCAAGCTATAACTGACACGACCCGTCCTGAATCACCCTAGTGACCCAAGACGCGTGCTGCGCCGATGATGGACGCTTGAAATTTGAATCTAGGACCCACCATTAAAATTACTTGAGACTTTTCTAACTTATTGACTTTCTTGGACTAAAACATCATATAAAAATTTTGGCAGAATTTTCCTTGTAAATTGAGCTAAACCAAACCTGAAAAACAATAAAATTTCCCAACATACTTCAAATAACCAATAGGGATCACCTGCCCCACAACATAATAACCAAGCTCAAGAACTGACAACTCTATCATCTCCAATATCTTTTACAAATGGCTCAAAAGCACATGAATTTACAAAAGGAGTAGTGAGCCTAACCAACCATATACATATGATCCAAAATAAATCATCAAAACGACCTAAAACATATATCCCCAAAAATGTATGATGACATGCTCGATAGAGATTAATCATACAACTAATCTTCGTGTGGCTCTGGCTCAACAATCAACTAACTCTTCAAAAGCTGCTCAAAACTCAACTACTACCTGAGTAAGAAAGTACAGAAAATCCGTGAGCTGATAGCTCAGTGAGTGGAGAGTTCATAAATACTCATAATTTTCAAGAAACTGCTTTCTCACGTTATATAAACATACTGAGTAAATGCAACTCGTAAATCATAAAGAAACTGGATAATCTGACAATTTAGTAAATCTGTAAAGAAGTGCCATCTGATAATAAAATACGTAAACATGTGTTTCTGTAAACTAAATAAACTGTCATATACTGAAAAATCACACCAGAAAATATCCTCTGATAATCTGTAATCTATAATCTGGTCATACACTGTGGAAACACATTCACACTAGTGCAGAGCGGGTAAAATCACCATATGTCTCGGTCATACTGTGCAGATCGTATCGAGCACTCCGTACACACGGCTCAAAGCCCCTCTCCGTGTACGAAAGTGGGTCCCAAAGACCTCGAAATAAGCACCCTTTATACACGGCTCAAAGCCCCTCGTGCATAAGAGTGGGTCATAAAGACCTCTCTCATAATACACCCTAGTACACGGCCAAAGCCCCTCTGTGCACTAGAGTAGATAACAGCATCATCAAACACTTTCTGGTGGTTTTATAAACTGTATCTAAATCACATTTCTCATGATAAAACATAACAATAACTTGCAATAATAGAACTGAACTTATCCATAAAATCTATTATATTCTGAAAATCATGCTTGTCTTCATAATAATTTTGTAGCTAAAACATATGGTATTTAAATTCTTATATTTTGAAAAATAAGTTTTTCCACTCACGAGCTTTTTGGCTAGGACTAAGTTGGTCAGATGCTTTGCACCAACTTCTCGTCACCTCTCACGAAATAGAATATAATTGCTCGAATAAATAATTAATCATCCCAAGTAACACTAATTATTAGAAATAAGGCTAAGCTTAACTTACCATACTTAAGCAAAACTTATTCAAAATTACTTTACTCACTTGGATCTCATCCTTATTCTAATTCACCACTTATTCAACAACACATAATTCTCCTTAACATTCTCAACATTTTCTAATCTTCTATAAGGCCCTTAAATAATCTCATTTACATTACATTCACTTAAATGACCCAAATAGAAATTCTAGGGTTTGCCAAAATCATCATTCCAAGTTTATAACATAAATAAACCAACAATATCCTTAATGTCCTCAAAATAGCTTAAATATCTAAATAAACTCACTAAGTCAAGAACCCTAAAATTTCATCCATTAAATCCTTCATTTAACATGTAATATAGCTCATAACACTAAAAATAACTTATCTCCTTTCATAACGTTCACATTTAAGCTCATAATCAAAAACCCTAATTTTTAAACTCATTTCTAAAATAAGAGGGTTCTTGCTTACCTCTTGAAAATGGAGAAAAAATGGAGAACCCAAGCTTAAAAATCGATTCGGCCGGCACCTTCCTCTTCCCCTTCTTCTTTTCCCTTTTTCTTTTTCTTTTTCCCTTTCTTTTTCTTTCTTCTGGCCGCGTTTTCTCCCTATCTGTGCGTCTGTGTGTGTAAGTCAAGAAAATGGATCCAAATTCAATTTACATTTAGGCCCAATTGCAACTTAAGCCCCCAACTTCCATATAATAACATTTAATTCCTAAATAACCATAATTTATAAAATAGCCCAAAACAATTTATTTACTTAATTAAAGTCCAACTTTGACTATTTGACTTAGAATTGACCCAAAATTTCATTGACTTTGACTAAATAAAATTTGACTTTGACTAAATTAAAGCGAATTCGTAACAATAACTGCATAGTCATGTATCAATTTCTCAAAAGGCAAGAGTTTTTAATTATTATTATATATTATAATAATGTATAAGGTAAACAATTTTACTTATTGTTGATGTTAAATTTATTCTTTGATGCAGTGTTAGGAATATTGGTTGTCTCTGGCCTTTTTCTTTTACCTGTACTTCTACCAATTGCTTCTACTGCTCCTGGAGAGAAGGCAGATAATACCACCAGTGCAGGATCTTTCAATGACATTGATAAGCTGTCTATGGGGCATATCGAAGTAAGTTTCTTCCTATTGCCTATGTTGTGAAAAACAAATAATAAATCGTTGGTGAAAGAAAATGAATCAAACAAGGCTAAGAAAAATTAGGCCCTGTTCTCTTTGGTGTTTTCAACCCATTTTCTATTTTGTGTTTTTGAAAATAATCAAAACGTGTTGTTTTTGCTGTTTTCAAAAATGCATTTTGAAAACACTTCAAAATTTACAAAGGAAACACAAAATGATAAAAATGTCGTTTGCATTTTCTTAACAAAATCCGGTAGTTTTCCAAAACGGCCAAACGCAGCGTTTTGGCCGTGGAGGTCCCGGGTTCGAATCTTGCTTCCGCCCTTTTTTTTTTTTTTTTTTTTTTTCATTTTGGTTGGTCAAAATAAACATCATTTAATCATTGTCTGCGTTTTTTCAACAATCTTGTTTGTTGTCCGAAGTGGTCAGGAGTGCTATTTTGTAAGCATGAGGTCCTGGATTCGATTCTCTTCTCCTTTCCATATTTTGAAAATATTTTTAATTCTATTTAATAGTTTTAAAATGTTTTTAATTCTTTTTAATGGTTTTTAAATATTTTAAATTCTATAATTAAATGTTTTTAATTGTTTTTAAATGTTTTAATTCCATAATAAAATATTTTTAATGGTTTTAAAATGTTTAAAATGTTTTTAATTCCATAAATTAATGTTTTTAATTCTTTTTAATGGTTTTAAAATGTTTTTAATTCTTTTTAATGGTTTTAAAATGGTTTTAATTCTTTTTAATGGTTTTTAAATATTTTAAATTCTATAATTAAATGTTTTTAATTGTTTTTAAATGTTTTAATTTCATAATTAAATATTTTTAATTGTTTTTAAATATTTTAAATGTTTTTAAGTCTATAAATTAATGTTTTTAATTCTTTTTAATGGTTTTAAAATGTTTTTAATTCTTTTAAAATGTTTTTAATTCTTTTTAATGGTTTTAAAATGTTTTTAATTCTATAATTAAATATTTTTAATTGTTTTTAAATATTTTTAGTTCCATAAATTAATGTTTTTAATTCTAAGTTTAAATTGTTTTTAATTCCAAATCCAAATTTCAAAAATTTTCAAGTAAGCGCGTTTGAAGTTTTGTTTTCAAAAACAATTTTAAAAATTCCTAAAAGAACGATTTTCAAAAATCTTAAAACAAACACTCAAAACACAAAACACAAAATGATTTCAAAATTCAAAACACAAAACTCAAACGCAAATAGAATACCACCTTAATAGATGAAAAGCTTTTTCATATTAACCAAAGCTCGATTAAACCCTAATCCCACCCTAAGTGTATCACAATCTCAACCAAACATTTAAAGGAAATTTTCATGAAGAAATAAGGACAATATTCACGAAGAAATTATAGTGGATTTTATGGTCACTGAAGGAACTCCAAGAAAAAATGGCAGGGAAACCAATTCAAAATGAAAAGACCGACCAACTAATGCATTTCAGCCAGCACACGTGGGGGGTGGGTTTTTGGTTGGTGGATGATTTTCCTCACCTTTTAGGATAAATATGGTCTAATATTTATATAACCAAATAGGATAGAGTTTTACTTATTAGAAGACCACTACCTTTAAACAAACAAATAAGAATGGTTAACTCGATCACTTGAGCAACTACGATTGGTTATACTTCAAAAGTGATCATTTATCCAAATCCGACCCATCACTTGAGCAACTACGATTGGTTACACTTCAAAAGTGACCATTTATCCAAATCCGACTCAACTACCACGATTCTCCATTTTGAATGGGTCAAAGACTCGATACACTAGTGTGGGATTAACTTGGGTAATACATTTTATTTAAGGCACAAGCCTAATTATGTACGAAATAATTATCATCATTGTCTTGGGGATTGTTTGGCACAAAATACCCAACAACCTCTATGTTTTTGTGCATAAGTATGGGGCCACTATGAATGTCTAACTGGAGAATCGTGCTCTAAAATTTGGGATTTTTCCGGTGCCAAAAGCATAAGTGCCCCCATAGATTTC
The DNA here is from genome assembly GCA_023638005.1 of Forsythia suspensa. Classification (NCBI taxonomy): domain Eukaryota; kingdom Viridiplantae; phylum Streptophyta; class Magnoliopsida; order Lamiales; family Oleaceae; genus Forsythia; species Forsythia suspensa. Next base: position 22,821,664 of record CM042663.1, read on the forward strand.
CACTGTTCGCATATTCATTTTAGTTGTGTGACACTGATCACTACAGATGCTCGTTTCTTTTCACCAAATCTTATCTGATGTGCTCAATTTAAGTTTCTTTTCTTGTGAACTGCAGTTGAAAAGTCCACGGTTGTGGGCTTATGCTGTAGCTACCTATTGGATATCCTTTGTTGCATATTGCCTCTTATGGAAGGCATACAAACATGTTTCTGACCTGAGAGCAGCAGCACTTATGTCTCCTGATGCCAAGCCTGAGCAATTTGCTGCTCTTGTCCGAGACATACCTCCTGTCCCTGAAGGTCAGACTAGAAAGGAGCAGGTGGACTCGTATTTTAAGGCAATCTATTCCGACACGTTTTATAGCTCAATGGTGGTCACAGACAATAAGAAGGTACTGGCAGATGATATTCTTTTGAGTCTTATCTTTCCTCTTTTGGATATTGTTTGGCTTTTTAATTTAAATTGGATATGAGCTTCACAGTGTTATACTTGTACTAGGTCAACAAAATTTATGAAGAGTTGAAAGGGTACCAAAAGAAGCTTGAACGTGCAGAAGCCATATATGCAGAGTCAAAACAAACAAGTAGCCCCGAAGGAACAAGACCAACTACTAAAACTGGCTTTCTAGGTCTTTTTGGTAATAAGGTGGATGCAATAGAATACTATGATGAGAAGATAAAAGAGTTGATTCCGAAACTAGAAGCAGAACAAAAGGTTACTATCAAGGAGAAACAACAATGTTCGGCTCTAGTATTTTTTACCAACAGGGTAACTGCTTCATCTGCTGCACAAAGTCTACATTCCACATTGGCCGACACATGGAAAGTTACAGACGCTCCCGAACCTCGCCAGTTAATATGGACAAATCTTCCCAAAAAATTTTATGAGAGAGAGATCCGTCAATATGTTGTTTACTTCATTGTGTTTTTGACCATATTCTTTTACATGATACCAATTGGGTTCATTTCTGCATTAACTACTCTGGATAACTTGAAGAAGCTTCTCCCATTTTTAAAACCGGTTGTGGATCAGCAAGCAATCAAGACAGTCCTACAGGCATACCTGCCTCAGCTTGCACTTATCATATTTATGGCTCTTCTGCCAAAGTTGCTATTGTTTCTATCCAAGGTGGAGGGCATCCCTGCGGAGAGTCATGTAGCAAGAGCTGCTTCTGGAAAGTACTACTATTTTTCAGTGCTAAATGTATTTATTGGTGTTACAATCGGTTCAACACTTTTCAATACACTTAAGGACATTCAGAAGGATACCAGCTCTATTATCCCTTTACTAGCAAGAAGTCTCCCAAAAAGTGCTACTTTCTTCTTGACCTTTGTGGCTTTGAAGTAAGATTGCTATTCCTTTTTTCCTTTTTATTTCTTGTGGTATATGCTTATCTTTCATGTCATTCATTCCATCATTCATGCTTCTAGTTCTTTAGGTTTTTCCATTGGCATTCCAATGAATTACTTTTACCTTTTTCATACCCGTCATTTGTACTTTATCTCGCATTGAAGCATATAGATACAAATGTTCTAGTGGAAAATACTAATCTTTTTTTTCTATTTTCTGGCAAGTGGATACATTCATTGTTTCCTATTCATTCTCTTTATTGTTGTCAATACTGTTGTATTATAATCATAGGAAGATACGGATGTCTTCTCAACATCTCTTAACTTACCTTCCTTTTTCCTTAACATTTCGGGAATCTTGCATAACAAGTTTATGTCATGATATGAATTTCTCTTCAGTTTATATGGAATTCTGACTTATTGTAAGAAGTTACTGTGAGTTGGTTTTACTTCATGGTGCTAAAATGTTTTTGAATACTGATGCAGTATGTCAGAAAAAAGTGAACTAGCAAGATTCTGTTTCACTGGCTTTAGTCATTTAACAAACATTAATGCCAACGTTTTAAAACTTGATGTCTTGGATCTGACTAATATAATTTGGTGCATTTAGGTTCTTTGTTGGCTATGGGCTTGAGTTGTCACGAATAGTTCCATTAATAATATACCACCTAAAGAAAAAGTATTTATGTAAGACCGAAGGTGAGCTGAAAGAAGCTTGGGCTCCTGGAGATCTTGGATATGCAACTAGAGTTCCTGGTGACCTGCTGATTCTCACAATTGTTTTTTGCTATTCTGTAATAGCACCTCTAATTATTCCGTTCGGTGTAGTATACTTTGGCTTGGGATGGCTTATTCTTCGGAATCAGGTGACGTCCTCTAATTTTATTTCACTTGTTCAATTCATACTTGGTGAAATGCATAATAGACTTTCTACCATTGCCATACACAAAAATTTATTCTTTTCAAGATTTTTTTTTGTTGTTTTTCCCTTGTGACTGTGTGTTTGAAACTGGGAATAAATCATGTTGGGTTGTATGCCCAAATAGTATAATTTTGTTGTGATGAAATGACAATTTATATTGAATAAAATCTTGGTTTGTATTTATTTATTATTATTGTATTTGTTTCATATTGAGCATGTAAATAAAGTGTCAATGATGAGTTGTGATAATATAAGTTAGGTGCTTGCATTGAGAAGCATAGTGTGACACAACTTATAATTTGATCATGAATAAAATTGTTCACAACTAATGCATGAGGATTGGCACCTTGTACCGAAAGGTTGTAGTGTTAACTATTTAATCATTCAGGTATACGATTTGTCCTTATTGCAGAAATGATTTAATATGGCATGAGATAGGTTTTACAAAACAACTTTTATGTGGCAATAGATTATAAAAAGAGTTCAACTAATACGAGAATTAGTGAAAATGCATTTAACTAACTTGGTGTTTAAGAATTATGAGTCACTTGGGGTGAAAAATACAAGTTATGTTTAATGTAAAGGGATCCTTCAGGGAAGAACAATGGAATCTGCACAAGACAAGAATCTATTACAAATATGCTGGCAATATCTACTTTAGGTCCATAGGAGATTTTATTTATTTATAATTAGAAACATAATTCAAGGACGAGGCTCTTACGAACTCCTCAATTTTTATGTCAACAGGTACTTAAAGTTTACGTCCCTTCGTACGAGAGCTACGGAAGGATGTGGCCCCACATGTACAAGCGCATTATAGCCACCCTGATCATATTTCAAGCAACAATGTTGGGTTACTTTATAGTGAAGAAGTTTTACTACACTCCCATTTTGATTCCCCTTCCAATTTTGTCCTTAATCTTTGCGTTTGTTTGTCAAAAGAAATTCTATCGGTTTTTCCAATCCACAGCACTCGAAGTTGCTTCTCATGAGTTGAAAGAAAATCCGAATATGGAAGGGGTCTTCCGGTCATTCATTCCACTGTGCTTGAGTTCTGAGAAGGGCGATGAATATCAGTTTGAAGATGCGTTGTCTCAAGTTTCGAGAACAGGTTCTACAGTTTGATGTATATTTTGTGAATTAATTGTCACTGTGTTCATGTTTTTAGAAGTCTGCCAAGAACATTTGTCTAGTAGTTGGATAATTTGTTCATAGTTTATTGCTCTAGGTTGGTTGTTGCCTCGTGTGTTTTATGTTGTAAATGTTGTGTATTAGTACATGTTTGCCACTACTTAGAATCTTGTAATTTGTCACTTGTTCTTGTTTTATGCCAGAATTGGTAGGTGCATTTGTTATTTATCAACTTAACTCACAGTTTGTTTTGTAGTGTTAAACAAGCAAAAAAATTTAAAAATCTTAGTGCTCAGCGTTGCTCAATATCGAATTTTAAGTAGGGAAATTGGCTTAAAAGGTCCCTAACCTTTGTCATTAGTGTGGAAATGGTTCTTAACCTTTGTTTTTTGACGCAGTAGTTCTTAACCTATGTATTTTGGTGCGCAATTAGTTTTTATTTGATGAAAAAGACAAATATGTTTTTATTTTTAATTAAAGAAATTTTCAATTGGATTTTTCAAAGTGTAAATGGTTTGATATTTTTATTTTTTTTATAAAAAATTAAGAAAAATTAACAAATTGATAATATACTAAATTATTTTGTATACTTTATGAACTGTTATAAAATAATTAAAATTTAAGTTTAGAATTATTAACAAATGTGTTAATTAAAATTATTTTATTATTATTAAGTAATTATATTAACATTAATTTTATCGTTACAACATAAAAAAAATAACTTTATTATAAATTTGATGCTTAAATATTTTTATTTAATTAAACTATTCGTTTATTAACTACAAATATTATAGTCATATTTTAATTTATCGTTCAAAAATAAAGAATACATAATGTGTAAAATAATATTTGTTAGTATTTTTATGTTTTAAAACATAATAAAATTGATTCAATATCATAAAATTATATACGTATAGTTAACTTAATTTTTATTCAAGTTTTTACATCATATAAGAATTACATGAGAAAAAATCTGGACCCGTCAGATCATTTCCGTCTGTGAGAGCGCCCCACCCACCCCTCACCCCAAACTGGAAAAACCCAAACAAATGTAATAACCCCAAAAAAAAACCCCCCACCCCCACCCCCACCCCCATCCCATCCCCTCATTTATTTATACTCTAACCCCCCCACTTTCTTCAATCTCAACCTATTTATTTACCACCAAATTTATATCCACATTATTAATATAATTAAATTTATTAAATTAAAAATAAATTTATTATTATTATATTAATTGTATTTGTTTTTTAAAAATATAATATATATTAATTTTCATTAAGTTATATATTATTTATATCATATAATAAATAATATAGTTAACGTTAATTTTATTATTAAGATTACACTGAGACTAATTAATTAGTTTATATTTGAAATAAATAAAGCGTGCATAATAAATTTGCTCCAATTGATAATTTACATATACAAAGAAGAAAGTAATATTACATTATAAATAATAAATTAACGACGATAGTTAAAGCGTGCATCATATTCCCATGGGTCAGGCGCATAATAAAACAACGTGCATCATACGTCAATAAGTAAGAAAATACTCATTGGTCTCTTTTTTTTCTTACTGTTTTCTATTTGCATACTAAATCCTGCTTTACATGCATATTGATTGTAAAAATTGTATATCTCATCGGATGATTCGAATTTCTGACCAACGTGGGGAATGGCACTGATAGTCACTTGAGGAACATATACATTACCACCACTCTCAAATTCCATCTCTACAAAAGTTTACCGAAATAAAATACATCAATTATATGTAGAAAAAAAACATAAAAAATTGTTAACAATATTACAACTATCTCGCAAATTACAAAAAATAAATCTGTACAAATAAACCAAAATAAAAAACAAATTAATAATTTATTACTAACTTTTGAAAAATATGAAAAAAAAAAAAATAAATAGGAGACAAATTTGGTAAAATAAATTTAGAGAACAAAAGTGATTAAAAACATTTGATGTTGACTAAATTTGGGTAAAGTAAATAAAGCGAGTATATTGGCCAAATTTCAAAAAAAATATATATTTTGATGAGGAGGGAAAATGTGTATTCTGATGAAAAAAAATTTGTTATGTTGAGTGGTGTATAAATAAGTGGAGAAATGAAGAAAGGAAATGGATTGTTTGGAGTGGGGGAGGTGTAAATTAAATGGGGGTGGGGGTGTAAATTAAATAGAGAGAGGGGGAATGTCATTTTGCTGAGAAGAGGGAGAGAGGGGAGGCTAATTCTTTCTAGTTGACTGGCTGCGTGACACGCAGCCAATTGGGGAACATATCTGACCGTGTCACGGAGTCCAGATCTTTTCTCGCAATTACATATATTTAAAGTGCAATAATTTTACATTTTTTTTTTATGAAAAATTTAATTTATACGACTACAGTGATATATTTAATTTGCTAAATTAAATATTATTTAATAAATATATTGGATTTATTTGTATATTTTACAAAGATTACAAATTCAATTACAATTTTCTTTAATTATAACTAAGGGTATTTTTATTATTTTCATCAAATAAATACTAACTGCGTACCAAAATATAAAAGTTAGGAATTGATATGTTAAAAAACAAAGATTATGAACAATTTCCATACAAAGAACAAATGTTAGAAACTATTTGTGCCAATTTCTCTTTTAAAGTATGTCCCGCATGTTTTATTATGCAACAGGAGGGAGGCAACTAACAATTTCTATGTCGAATTTCAAAAAGTTGCTTTAGTCAAAATCTGACATTTACTAGTAGGCATTTACTATCTAGGACGGTCACACGTGCTATATTGCGTGTAGGGTTAGGCAAAAATTGACCTAATTGTTCAAACCGTCCAATCCGACCTAGTCGATTTTTTTCTCTTAATTGGATTGGATTCAATTTTAAAAATTCATTTTGTGGTCGAGTTGCGACTTACTTAATAAAAATCAATACAACCGGATTCAATCCAACCTGCTTATTAAAAAATGTTTAAAAAGATATTAAAAATTAATTAAAAATCTTAAAACTCTAAAAATGAAAATCGGACAATAGTTTGTATATCTCGTCAATCGCCAGCTGCCACCAATGGCCAATCAGTCAAGTTAGTTCTTATTCTGTAAAAATTTTGGCTCAATTACTAGAAAAATTTATAAGTCCTACAAAATAAAAATTAGATTGTGAATCTGAAATTTCCATCTCTCTCGTCTCTTGCTTTTCTCCTCTCACCTCTTGTAAATAGCTATCCACTGTTAAAATTGCCACCAATCATTGGCCAATCCATGAGCCGCTCGATCCATTTGTCACTCCTACACAAAGACGACCCACAAGCCAACCTCGTCTGGGATTTTCTATTGAGGCAGGCTCTTTCCTATTTAGGGGGAAGAAAGAGAGTAGACGAGTATTTAAATTTTGAATATTATAAGAAGAAAAATTCTTTCAATGTGAAAAATGTCCCCCTTTGACGGTCAACATAACTCGAAATTTCTTCCCAGTTTCGCTCAACCCCATGAGTCCAGACGAACGCGTGATTAAGGTTGAAACAGGCTTGGTCAATTATCAAACAATAATAAAATAAAATACAACGTCAAAGTCTCCAAAATACAATTGAACCTATATATATACTGTATGTCCATCTTCTCCTGTCTTAAAACAAAACAAAAAAACCACTCAAATGGCCGCCGCAACAACCTCAAAAGCAATCCTTCCGCTCCACAACCACCCTACTGCCACCACAACCGCCACCAAAAATGGGTTCTCCGTACCAATCGGTGCCTATCAAAATTCCTCCATTGAAACTCACCCAGGTCAACAACCTTCCAACAAGGGCATTAAACTGGCTGAATCACTGTCAAACATGTTACATTTACACATTGAAAGAAACCTCAATCATCGTACTTCGAATGTACCAAGGATTGAAGATAAGCACAATACTCCAACAATGTCTCCTAAGGAAAATATATCGAAAAAATGGCAAGAAATTCATGGTTCAAATGACTGGAATAATCTTCTAGATCCACTTCATCCTTGCCTTAGAAGAGAAATAGTCAAATATGGAGAATTTGCACAAGCAACCTACGATGCTTTCGACTTCGATTCGTTCTCGGAGTATTGTGGTAGCTGTCGGTACAATCGTCAAAAACTTTTCGAAAAATTAGGCCTCACGAAGAGTGGTTATAAGGTCACGAAATACGTATACGCCATGTCACAAATAGACTTGCCTCAATGGTTGGAAAGATCAAGACTTGCTGATACATGGAGCAAAGATTCAAACTGGATGGGATTCGTTGCAGTAAGCGATGATCAAGAAACTCAACGAATCGGACGACGTGACATTGTCGTGTCATGGCGTGGTACGGTTGCACCATCGGAATGGTACGACAATATGCAGAATAAATTAGAGCCAATTGGACAAGGGGAAGCAAAAGTTGAACATGGTTTTCTTAGTATTTACACGTCTAAGAGTGAGTCAACTAGGTACAATAAGTCAAGTGCCTCAGAACAAGTCATGAGAGAAGTTAAGAAATTAGTAAATTACTACAAAGGAAGAGGTGAAGAAGTTAGCCTAACAATCACTGGACACAGTCTAGGTGGTGCATTGGCACTTCTCAATGCATACGAAGCCGCGAAAAACTTCTCTGGCCTCCGGATCAGTGTCATATCCTTTGCAGCACCCAGAGTAGGCAATATTGCCTTCCGGGACGAACTTTATCAGATGGGCATTAAGACTTTACGCATGACAATAAAACAGGACATCGTCCCAAGAATGCCAGGAATAGTCTTTAACGAGAGTCTACAAAAGTTTGATGATATTACCGGTACATTGGAGTGGGTATACACACACGTGGGAGTAGAATTAAAGCTTGATATAAGATCATCTCTATATCTAAAGAAAAGGTTGAATTTGGTGGGAATTCATATGCTAGAAACATATCTGCATTTAGTCGATGGATATCACGACAGCACAACGACGTTTAGATCAGATGCTAAAAGGGATGTAGTATTGGTGAATAAAGATTGTGATATGCTTGTGGATGAATTGAAAATTCCTCATAATTGGTACCAATTGGAGAACAAAGGGCTTGAGCGTAATTTCCATGGTAGGTGGGTGAAACCTACTAGGGATCCAGAGGACATACCCTCACCTACAGTTGAATCATACAGTAATGTACTAGAAATGCAGGACAGTTATGGAATTGAATCCTTGTTTAACATTTGAACTTTGGAATACATATGTAAATGTTAAATGAAGTATATTTCTAGGCCTTATTTTATTGTCATAGTCAATACTAACGCTCTAACATTTTTTAACTCGTTTTCATAACAAAAAAAGGTCGAAATCAACATTATTCTTTATTACCGCATTAGCCTGTAGCTGAATCTTGTTGGTAAATGTGGTTTTGAGCCAAGGGGCACATATTGTAAGTTTAAATTATAATTTAAATCAGTTAAACTAATCAAATATTATTGTTATTTATACATTTAATAAGACTAAGATATTAAAAAAATTATTATCATATTTCGCAGCCCAATGCAGCCACGGCCCATATGGTAATTTTAGTACCATATTAAAAAATAAAGTAAATTCAGGATCGGTCACGGTTGTTGCACTTCACAAAACTTAATTTCTAAAGTCATATTTTAGCTTAAAAGACCAACATACCCTTAAAATTTTCAAAATAATAGCGCTAATTCGATGATCTTTATTTTACCCTGATATTTTTTCCTATACATTGTTTTTTGATGATACTGTTTCATTTAAATAATGTGCATTTTATATATATATATATATATATATATATATATATATATATATATATATATATATATATATATATATATATATATATATATATATATCATACTTTTATCTTTGATCTTATTTCAACATATGAATCTTGTTATTGAATGCAAACAAGTATAAATGATCTTGTACTACTAATGGAGCATTTTAAAAACAGTATCATTACTTCAACCATTAAAATATTTTGTATTTAGTTTTATCTATTATATTATTTTATTTAGATAATGTGCTATGATATACTTATACCATATGTTTTTATCTTTGATATTGTTTTATTATGATAATGTTTCAATCTATGATATTATTTCAACATATGATACCATTATTAAATACAAACAGTATTAATGATCTTGTACTACTAATGAAGTATTTTAAGAACAATATCATTACTTCAACCAGTAAAACATCTCTACTTAGTTTTATCTATAATACTGTTTTATTTAGATAAAGTGATATGGTATACTTATATCATGCTTTTATCTTTAATCTGTTTTATTACGATAATGTTTCAACATATGATACTGTTATTGAATGCAATCAGTATCAATGATCTTGTACTACTAATGGAACATTTTAATAATAGTATCATTACTTCAATCATTAAAACATCTTATACTTAGTTTTGTCTATGATACTGTTTTATCTATGCTTTTATCATTGATACTGTTTTATTATGATAATATTTCAACCTATGATATTATTATTTAATCTATGATACTGTTATTTTATTTGATTGTAGTTTGTATATATGATACTATTTTACTAAGATATTTTCATGTTTGATACTGATCATATATTAAGATACATTTATCTATGATACTGTTAAGACATAAAAACTAAAGATTACCATTTTAAGCTAAAGAAATTACTTCAAACGGTTAAAATTCATCGTCAGCAGTGGCAAAGTCATTGGTCTTAATCGACTCGTCGAGACGAATCCGAAAACATATTATAATAAAAATTTTGAACATGTATACGAATTCTATATCTATTTCTGTTATAATACTGTTTTATTATGATATTGTTTTTTATGATACTTTTTTATTATGACACTATTTTCTATGATACTGTTTTCTATAATATATTATCAAACAACACACATGACTTAACAATACAAAGAATAATCTAATGGCCAACTTAATACAGTATCAAGCTGTTTTCTATAATACTGTATTAAGCTGCTATTTACAGTATACAGTATCAAACCATTTTCTATAATACAGTATCAAACTGTTATTTACAATATCAAACTGTTTTATAAAATACAGTATCAAGTTGCCACAACCAATATACTTTCTAAACATTCGCTTCTAACCTCATCCCATCACAAACAATACACTTATACACTATAACCACCAACTCCGACACCGTCTCTCGCGCCTCCGGAGCCAAATCCTCTCTCTCTCGCTCTTATTGCCTGGGAGTTTCAAATCAGATTAATTAATAACAGTGGATGTTCGTCATAGACAAGCCAAGATACCAGTCTTGAACCCATGAAACCCCATAAGCAATACCAGGTACATTTTGCATGTATGCACCACGAACTGGTAACCAATCTTTCATTTATATGATCAAACAATTTTACTCATCACATCAGGTACATTATTTGAGTTATAAGAAGAAAAATTCATGTCCACATCTAAGCTCTCTCTAATTCAGTAGAAAACCCACATTTAGAAAATTCCAATCAAATTGAGGCAAGTAACTAAAGAATAATAAATAAATAAATATATAATTCAAAATAAAGAGAGGAATTAGGATACATCTCGACTCTGCTTAGAGTCGGGAGTGGGCTTAGGAGTGTTGAACCACTGAGGTCCAATTTTTCAATCCATTTAATCTTGAAGTTAAGCTTTTCAATCAAAAGTGATCATTCTTCACTGCCGATGTCGCTGCTTCTTCTTCTTCTTGTTTTTTTAGGTTATGCCACTTTACCCTTTCTAAATTTTGCATTTACAGCGGCGGATGAGGTTGTGGAGGTGGAAAAAAGTTGCCACCACGTTGTAGAAGAAGCACTCACTAGAGAAAAGTGGATGAGATTTGTGGAGGTGGAAGAATACTGTCATTGCGCTGGAGAAGAAGCACTCGCTGGATATGGTGGAGATTTGTGGAGGTGGAAGAAGTTGATGGATTAATTTTGGGATTAATTTGAAATATTGTTAAAAATATGACTTAATCACAATTTTAAAAAATATTTTGACCTAATGTGAAAGAAGTTACATACAAATGACTTACAGGTAATTTCTTCCAAATAAAAAAAAAAATTTGCTCAACTCAAAAATTAAAATAGCCCACTAGTCCACTACCCACCTTCTTCATCTCAATGCCCCAATTCCACTCTAAATTCTAAAGTGGACCAATTTTAACCATCAAGGCATTAACAATCAATCACCGACACCCTACCCAATGCCCCAATTCCTAACTTGGAACCAAAATACACGCTGCCTTCAGCAAAATCAGGAGATTATGGATGAAATTTGGACAAAAATGTTGGCTTCTCTGCCATTACTGCCATCGCCGACCAATCTAGATTTTTTCCTTCCGTTTTTACTTTTTTCAGCACGTCAGATTTGCTTCTTTTTTTATATAAATTTGCTTTTTATAGTTGATTTCATTTTTCAAAATATCAGTATGCATTTTTTATTTTTTATTTTGGTTATTAACTGCCCATTTTCATTGTTAAATATTTAGTTAAGATTTTATGTTGGTGGATATATTTTTACCACATTTTATTATAAATACACAACATTTTAATTGTATAAAAAGTCTTTTACTTTTATTTATTGTTACATTTATATCTTTAACTTTTTTTTATCGGATTCTTATATATAACATTCTATTAATTAACACATCTTGTTTCTACTAACAATTTTCCTCTAAAAATTCTATCAGTGTTCTTTAAAATGATGGATAAATATTTAATCAAAATTTTGTATTTATTTATTTTTTTGTTTATTTAAAAATATGAGGGAAAAATGAGTCTTTTGTTTTTCTTAATGAAATTTTTGGACGGGAACTATTTTCAGAAACAATATGAGCTAATTAATGGAAGGTTGATAATAAAAATGCGATGAAAACATATTAGAGACATAAATATAATAATAAGTAAATGTTATAAACTCACTTATAAAAAATTGTGGTGTGAATATATTTAGCCTTTTATGTTTTATGATGGTATGTTTTGCTAATTTACTGTTGCAAACTTACAATAAACAATTGTTTTGCTGTTTTACAATAAACAATTGTTTTGCTGTTTTACAATAATTTGGAATTAATGACAGTATGTTTTAGATGAGAGGAGATCACCACTGATGTTTTAGATGTTGCAATAGTTTGAAATTAATGGTGGGCAGTTATAAGTTATTGTTTGTTTTTCAATTGTTTATACCTTGTTGAATGTTGAATAAATTGTTTGTTTATGTCTTGTTGAACAAATTTTCAATATAGTGGACAACGGAAATCTGGAAGTGGGGCAATCAAATTGGTAATTTGCAAAAATCTGGCTATACTAGTTGAAGTTCACATTATGAATCGGTAAAGAGCTTGATAGATATGTATGCTGCAACTTGTAAGGTGCTTGAGTATCTTACTGTCCATTCTCCAAATGGAAGATCTCAAGCTGAAGTTCATGGCATTCTTGACCATTACAAACTTTGAGGTTCCGTTTGAAATCAATTAAAATTTTGTCAAAAATTGAAGTTAAAGTCAATGAGTGGTGATTTCCTGCCCATCATGGGCAGGATAAGAATCACCCACTGGTGACATGGAGGGTGATTCATCAGTTGACGTGGAGGAGAGAAAGCAAAATTAAATGGGTCAGCCCATTCTTTATCAAAATCTGGTGTCTTCCTTTGCACAAAAATCCCTCGCTCTCTCTCTCCCAATCCGCAGTCACCGAAAAAGGCTTCATCATCAAAAATTTGTTTCCCCAAATTCCAAGTCAGCACAGCACTTCAGCAATTTGTTTCCCCAAATTCCCCAGCCCACCCTCTACCCGACGGAACCCAACTCCACGCCGGAAGAAAGGCCCACACCGGACCTAACCCTCATTCTCTCCCTTTTCGTTGGTGCCCACTCTTTCCCACGCACATCTCTTTGCCCTAACCTTCACACGTACACACTACAACGTATAGAATGCGTTGTTAATGTCTTGTTTAGTAAGAAGGAGATTCCTATCTTACCATAAGTGTGTTGAATGTGAATAGCAAATTCCTTTTGGGAAACCCCATAGTAAATATGCTTATTTCTATTCATAAATTTGTCAATGAAGTTAGGTTGTACAAACACTTCACTTGGATTTAATGTCAAATTTGTTTTACAAATTTTGCAAGTTTTTGTCGAAATCAAAATTTCTTTTGAAAAGTTTCCAAGAGACTCAGTTTGTTCAACAACTTCGTCAACTTCAAATTCGATGAGTTATTTCGCTACTCATGATGATGATAAAGATAATGTAACATAAACTCTTTTCTATAAATGTATTTAAACGCGGAATTTGATCGAAATTTAAACAAATTAATGAAAATAGATACACTAGATACCATGTTGAATACCTTGTAAAATAATAAACCAAACATTAATCTCAAAAAGCCTTCTTGTATTTTAGTTGGTGCCTCTTAGTATTTTACGCCTAACTCCAAGAGCTCCTCTCTCGCATTACACACTACAACGGCCTCCTGCCTTAAATGGTGTAATGCTTTTAGGAAGCGAGTTTCGTCAGAATATAAAAGAGTATGTGAATCTAAAACATAGTTTTATTATCACAAGACTTAGAGAGAAAAATCTCTTTAGCTTATTTAATTCTGAGAGGTTTGATCCAATTGGATCTAATGTATAAATGTATAAATGTATTTAAACGCGGAATTTGATCGAAATTTAAACAAATTAATGAAACTAGATACACTAGATACCATGTTGAATACCTTGTAAAATAATAAACCAAACATTAATCTCAAAAAGCCTTACTGTATTTTAGTTGGTGCCTCTTAGTATTTTCTGCCTAACTCCGAGCTCCTCTGCACGTACACACTACAACGGCCTCCTGCCTAAATGGTTTAATGGCTTTTAGGAAACGAGTTTCGACCACAATATAAAAGAGTATGTGAATCTAAAACATAGTTTTATTATCACAAGGCTTAAGAGAGAAAAATCTCTTTAGCTTATTTAATTACAGAGGTTTGATCCAACTGGATCTAATGTATAAATGTATAAATGTATTTAAACGCGGAATTTGATCGAAATTTAAACAAATTAATGAAACTAGATACACTAGATACCATGTTGAATACCTTGTAAAATAATAAACCAAACATTAATCTCAAAAAGCCTTACTGTATTTTAGTTGGTGCCTCTTAGTATTTTCTGCCTAACTCCGAGCTCCTCCTTGACGCACACACTACAGCGGCCTCCGCCTAAATGGTGTAATGGCTTTTAGGAAGCGAGTTTCGTCCGAGAATATAAAAGAGTATGTGAATCTAAAACATAGTTTTATTATCACAAGGCTTAAGAGAGAAAAATCTCTTTAGCTTATTTAATCCTCCTCTGCCGATGGAACCCAACACCACATCGATCACAAACCCACCCACGTCGGACGGTTACTGGAAGAAAGGGCCACGCCAGAAGCATAGAAAGGCCCATGCCAGAAGCAATGGAGCATTTTTGCTTGAAATATCAGAGAATGGGCATTCTTTTTTCAAGAAGGGAGCATTTTTGCTCCAGAAAGAGCATTTTGGTCCAGCACCAAGGGAGCATTTTTGCTCCAAAAAATTCTTTCTCTAGTGGTTTCAAATCATCTCTCCAAGAAAATGGTTTTTGGGCAATAATTTTTGGGAGCAATTTTTCGGTCCAACATGAGGAATACATTAAGAAAATGTGACACTTTTCCCATACATTAAGCACTTATTGATGAGCAAAAGGTCCGGCACGGGGGTGTCCGGCATGGGGTCTTTCGTCTAGTAATGGTCCGGCGTGGGTGGGTTTGCGCAATGCGTGGTTTGTTCAAGATGGTGCCATCGTAATAGAAATCATTGTTTTTATTATTGGCGTGTTTGTTCAAGATGTGGTTTTCATCGAGTGTGCTTGCGGAGTCGAAGTCTGCCGCCGCTTGTGGTGGGTGTCGGTCTTGGTTCTCAACTGGTGGCATTAAGAGTGAACCTGCCGGCGCGGAGGTACATTGGATAGCCCCGCCAGCGCTATCCCAAACTTCCGTCCATTATTTGAATTTCTGATTATATTTTATATTTTGTGTCGGTACGAAAAGAGAGGAACGGATGAAAGCTTCATTCTTAGAAAATGTAACAGAGATTCAAGAAAATTCGTAGAGAAAGCATGAATGCGGGGGGTGAGAAAGAAAATGTCAAAAGGTTGATGACCGGTCAGAAAGTCGCCGGAAAAGGTACCTGAAATTAATCGGCGAAATGGTCACCAATCTAGGGCGCGGATTGCGGATTGGGAGAGAGAGACGAGGGATTTTTGTGCAAAGGAAGACACCAAATTTTGATAAAGAATGGGCTGACCCATTTAATTTTGCTTTTCCCTCCTCCACGTCAACTGATGAATCACCCTCCATGTCACCAGTGGGTGATTCTTATCCTGCCCATGATGGGCAGGAGATCATCACTCTAAAGTCAATAATCAATTTTAACCATATATTTCATTGGCCTACAATTTTTTACAATTTTTCAAACACACGTTTCATTAACTTTTATTAACTTTTACCAAAACTCTGATTTTTAATCAAAATCAAATACACCATAATTTGTGTTTTTCTTGCATTTAATGCATAGAATTTTAGGACTCATCGATGTTCTTTGTCAAGTTCTTCTAAAAAAAGATATCAAGACATTCTAGCGGCTATCAAGTTTGTCTCTTGTCTCTACCACAAAAGCTATCTTTTAAAAATTAAGAGAAGATGGTTTGGAAGATTTTCTTCATGAAGTGAAAATATTTTGCTCAATAAATGATGTTGACATATTTGATCTAAATTCTTTTTATAAAATTAGTCGTTCTCGTGACCAAGTTACACTTAAATATCATTACCACTTTAATGTCTTCAATGAAGCAATATATTTTCAGCTGATGGTGTTAAATAAAAGATTTAATGAACTATCGGTAGAATTCATCCGTCTAACTGTTGCTTTGGATCCTCGAAATTCTTTTGAATCAATCAATGGGGATGATACTTGCAAGCTTGTAAAGAAGTTCTATCATGTTGATTTTACACAACAAGATGTTTATTCTTTGAGGTTTGAGTTGTAACATTATGTGTACGATGTAATTTTCGATCCTCAGTTTCAAGTGTCTTCACTTTATGAATTATGAAAGCTTTTGGTTGCAAGTAGAAGGTCAGAGAGTTACGTTATACTGATTAAATTGATTCTTCTTGTACTGACACTATCTGTATCTACGATAACTACTGAGTGAGCTTTGTCGACAATGAAACATGTGAAGATAGTAATTCATAACAAAATGGATGATGAGTTTCTTGTTGATTGTATGACACTTTACATTGAACAAGAATTTGCCAAGAAAATAGATATAAATTCTATTGTAGACGAGTTTTACGATGTTAAAGCTCGACGGACATAACTTCTTGACTTATTTTAGATTTCAACTCGATCTAACATTATTTTCTTAATCCGCCCATGTCAATGCACGGATTGACGGGACACAAAGCAGGTGGCCGAAGCTTTGACCAGCATACGAAGGAGCTGGGGTGCGTGCACAGTGCATATTTGGTGTGCACGCATTGTAGTGCTAGCCAAAGCCTGGCTAGCCCACTTCTTCGTAGCACATGTGCTGGTGTTTTCGTCTCCAACTGAAATTCAGCTTAGCTGCTTTTATTCAAAAAAAAAATCATTTTTCTTTTATATATTTCAAGTCTAAAAACACCTACCAATGGTTGAAAGTTACTGGAAATTAATGACAATAATCTATGTATAGATTCAACATTTTTTTGATTCAACACATGAAATTTTGATAATGTCTTTCTTGTTTCTTCCTTAAAGGAGTATTGCATATTATTTTCATCTTCATTACTTCAGAAGTTTGGTTTCTATTCTGTCATTTCGGAAAAACTGAATAAAAACCTCAAGTATTTTGTGTTCGGGTTGTTTTCGTTAGTACATAAAGCAATCAATATATTTAGTTTCATTGTATTCTTAATGGGTATTTGCTTTCTCGTGTGAATCACTGGTATAGTGGAGGAAAATAGTGTCGTGATGAAAACGACTTTGTAACGTGCCTTGGAGCCAAGTTCTTTACTTATGAAACCCCCGCAACAAACTCCAACTTCATTTTCTACTTCATCCCAATTTATTGAATGTTTTTTCCAACAGAGACCCATTATGCATCTCCTTATGAAATGGAGGTTGAGTTTGGAAAAAAAAAATTAAAAAAAACTCTTCCAAACATGTTCTTAATATGTTCACATACACAATACGGTATTTGTCTCTTTGTGAGCGTATTCTCGTTTATTTTATCAAAATTTCATATTGACAAGGCTCTAGATAAGCCGAACACGAGTTAAGGCCAGAGTTTAGCATGCTCTGAGCAGAATAATGACGCGGTAATTATGAACCATGCCAAATTTCTTATAAGACGCATGACAACAATAAACATGACGAGATCTCGAATCATTGACTAGGTCATTTAACCATGTATTTCAAATTTATTAGATTGGTTAAGTTTTTTTGCATATTTTCCATCACTGAAGGTTAGATTATTTATTTATTTATTTCCCTTCAAACTTTTGTATTTCTTTTTTGTGCATTGTTGTTAATAAATATTTTCATCACTGTCATTCGTAGAGCCAAAGGGGACCTGGGCCCCACAAATTTTCAAAATTTTTTACTTTTTTTATTAAAAAAATTATTTAGTGATTCTTCATGACACTTCCAAAATCCTTTATATTTTTATATTTAATTATACAAGTTAGACGAGTCAAATTCACATTAAATAGAATTTTAATTAAATTGACATTTAAAAATGGAAACGAAATGAAAATATTAAATCCAATTCTAATAGTCATTTTTGACTTATTATTTTAAACTCGTCACTTGACGATTTTTCAATTCGAAATATGTGTTGTGAAGTTTGTCATGAATACTTTAAAATAGTACCAAGACCCTACACTAACAAGTGAAGAAATATAGCCCGAAAATAAGACAAAAAAAGTACCATCAAAATAGAAATTAAAAGTGAAAAATCCTATTATTAAATTTATTTCCAGTTACTGTCTTTAACTTGTTGTTTTAAATTTGTCTTTTGGAGAATGATCTACTGTCCATGGTGGGCAGGAAATATGTTGCACACGGCTAATGTGAGCTAATGTAGAAGTGTTATATTAGCGATGGCAAGCCTTTATTTGTATGATGAAACACAAAAAAAAAAAAAAAAAATGTTGTCACACACGATTAGACAACATATCTCCTGCCCACCATGAGTATGAGATCATTCCTCTTTGTTTTTTATCGAGTTTTTAATCTGAAAATGTGTTACAATTACAAAGTTTTGCACTGTCAAATAGTGACGTGCCTCATTCATCTCAATAATCTTCCCATTAATTATGAAATTGACGTGTTTTATGACGAACATGTTGCCACTAATCCTACTAGGGAAGTTCAAACAATCCACTACCAAACCATCAAATGGATAAATATAACAAAACTTTGTAATAATTTTAAATCAAATATAAAAATAAAAATAAAAATACAACTACTATATCATAAATTACAATATAATATAATCAACTTAAATTAATATATGTGTAATTCATAAGTGATTGTAATCATTCAACCTCCTTTATTTTGAACAGTTTGTCCCCATTTCTTCTGTCTCACATTCTTTAACTTATTTATTCTAAGTCAAAAGTTAACTTTTAACTTAGAAATCTGCACAAAAGATGCATACCCAAAAATCTTTTAAAATTAAAACAATCACAAACACAACCAGATAATTCATGGAAATTGTGGGGGGGAGTGAAATTACTTATTGTCTTTCATATGTCATGACTTATTTCTTTGATTTTGTTGACGATTTACCCTGATCGTCCTTGCATCTTTTCATTTTTTTCTCCAATTTTGATGGTGATTTTCCATCATTTTTATGGCGCATTTCTGGAGCCTTCTTCGCTGCGGATTTTCATCGAAGATAAACGGGCTACTGTCATTTGGGATGCTTATCATTGATTTGGGTGGATAATGTGAAGAATAGAGTAATATTATTTATAGTTTCTCATTATCGTAGTCACCTATGTGACATTATTCAATTGGAGTAATTATTCATATAAAAAATAATGTCCAAAGTCCAATTAATTGGGTCGGACTTAATTACTTATTGGACCAATTTAATTAATTAGATTAATTAATTGTATCCGCAGTTGTGATCTAACAAAGTTCTAGTAAGAATAAAATAGCATAGGGGTGCAACAATAAATACCGAGGAAAGAAGATAAGAAAATGGCTTTTATCCGAGGCCACAATAGCAAGTCTTCTGCGGAGGAAGGAAGTCCAGGCATAGAGGTGCATATCCGCCTTGGAAGTTTTAATGCTAGTCCCACACAATTCTAGTAGGACTAGAACTGGAGTTAGTGACGCCTATAAATACTAATGCCACAACAGTTTATGTAAGGATAATTTGCACTTTTGGTCTCCAACTTTTAAATTTGTAACAAATCTACCCCCAACCAATTTTTTTAGCACCAGGCATCTCCAACCTTGAATTAATTGCAAATCAGGTCCCCAATCACAGTTTTTGTTAAGATCTACCGTTATCTCACTGGCGTGGATTCTACGCGTCTAAATTACCTCAACCAGTGCGTGAGGTCCTAATTCTTCTACACATTTCCTTTATCCTGTCTAAAAAAAAAGTGTAATTGTGTTGAAGATGTTGGTTTCACCTTTCTTCACAGATTAAGATGAAAATGAAAAAGTAGATTAAGATTTTATGTATTTACAGAAGAGCATATATGAAACTGAAACACTAAGCATGACAAAAACCGAAAATTTAATAACGATCGAGGCGAGAACTTGGTTCTCTGTCCTTAAGACGTTTTTACCCCGCCACACGATGCTTACGGTATATGGTAAAGAGTCTTCCAAGATACAACGATCGAACAACTTGTAGGTGAGCACCGTACACTACAAGAACAACGAACCAGATGAAATATTACTCTCTGAAAATGAACGAAGGGAAGAAGACACTGAAACTGTGTATGTATGTATGCAATGGAACGAGGTTCTTTCTTGTTTTTCTGAAAGCCTGAGGAATCCATTTATATAGATGAGGAAGGTAGTGGCGGATTGATTAGATGGTGGGGTTGGTGGTTGATCGCTTCCCACGTTCTCTATTCACAATCATGCATGCACGCATTACGATTCACACACCACCGCCATCTTAATATTTAGAGGGAAGTTAAATTAATTTGAATAATTTTTTTATCAAAAAAAAATTAATGTGTCCTACCCAGCCCAAGCCCAAACCCAGGCCCCGGCCCGAACCCCGAACTCCGTCCGAGAGCCACCTGGTCGAATGGACGGCGGCGTGTGGGCTTTGCTCGAGTAGAAGCGTGCCTACGTCTTCTCCCCTCTAAAGACTTACGGTGCCCCTTGGGACCCAAACCCATTTCCAAAAATTGAGTATATTAAGTGGTTTAATTTTGAGTTTGCAACCAATGTGGGACAACCACTTTCCAATTATCTCCCATTTTATTCCTTATTTATTGTCCAACTTTCAACCATAATTTCTCATTCATAATGGAATGGTTTAGCACAATTAAATATACTACGTTCATCTATTCGAAACGTAGAATTTAATCGACTATTTATTTTGACAAATCGACGCTTGGGTCCCACCCAATTATTATGTCAAAGTGGTCCATTTCTAACAATCCCCCACATGAATGGAAATTATCAAGAATATGCTAAATACAATGCAGACTGGATTCAGAGAGTACAAGCGAAAGGCTTATTGCATCAGGCAAGGTAGCTTTTGGCTTTGAACCTGCCTTAGTGAAATACTATCGAGTTTACTTAGCTATTCAGTGAACTTGATGTCTTGAATCGCTTAGTCATCAATGTAAACCAAGACAACAAGATCCACACAATAACCTTCCTATCAATTCTTTGGTTCTCATAGTTGTGTTCATTTTAGCCCGAACAATTCTTGAGATTCATAAAGTGCTCTAGAGAATTTAAGCCTCAAATTCTCACCAAGCGGCCCCACTTCACACTTATATAGGTGATCTCCTATGAAGAGTATCTCGCTATACTCCACTTGATTTATCCAAGCTATAAGAATCATTAAAAGTTATAACTTAACCTTTACATTCTGCAGAGAAAGACTTTTATAAAGGAATGGATAAGTACTTAAGCGAGTCTTAATAACTTAGTTGTCCCATTGAACCAAGATCTTCGGATCTCCGGTCAACAAGGTTGGGTTACCATCATTAAGATTCATGCATATTAGGCTTTAATCACATTCCTTTGATAGATAATATACTTGATCTCTTGGTAGGCCTTTTGTAAGCGGATCCGCGAGATTCTCCTTTGATTTCACATAATCAATGAAGATAATACCATTTGAGATCAACTGTCTTATGATATTGTGTCTACGACGTATATGTCTAGACTTACCATTATACATGCAATTTTGTGCCCTTGCAATAAGCCGATCGATTGTCATAATGAATGCTAATTGCAAGTATCGCTTAATCCAACACGGAATATCTTCTAAGAAGTTACGAAGCCATTTCGCCTCTTCTCCGACTTTATCTAATGCTATAAACTCCGATTCCATTGTTGATCGAGCTATGCAAGTTTACTTTGAGGATTTCAGAGACAAATTTGCACCACCAAGTGTAAATAGGTAACCACTTGTGGATTTAGAATCTTCATATCATATATCCAATTTGCATCACAATATCCTTCTATCTTGCTTTGGATATCTCATATAATGTAATCCAAATTTTAAGGTATGCTTCAAATATCGAAGTACCCTATTCAATGCCTTCCAAAGTGATCATTGCTTGGATTACATGTGAACTACTCAATTTATTAACCACGAACGCAATGATATGCGGGCGTGTGCAGATTCATTAAATACATCGAGACTTCCAATAATTTGAGAATATCTTAATTGATGTATAGGTTCACCTCTATTTTTGGCTAAGTGTAGACTTGTGTCTGCAGGAGTTTTGACTAGACTTTCATCAAAGACTCCAAACTTCTTTAGTACAGACTCAACATAATGAAATTGTGAGAAAACAAGGCCATCTGGTGTTTTAGAAATTTTAATTCCAAGAATTACATCTGCTACACCCATGTCCTTCATGTCAAAATATTTTGTTAGCATTTTTTTGGTGGACATGATAATATCATGATTGCCACCTAGAATTAGCATATCATCCACATATAGACATACTAAGACATATGATGTGGGTGTACTTTTATTGTACACACATTTGTCACACTCGTTAATTTTAAATCTATTTGACAACATCGTTTTGTCAAACTTTTGGTGCCACTGCTTTGGCGTCTGTTTTAATCCATATAATGATACGAGTCTGTAAACTTTTTTCTCTTGTCCATGAGCAACAAATCCTTCAGGTTGCTCCATGTAGATTTCTTCTTCTAACTCATCGTTTAGAAATGTTGTTTTAACATCCATTTGATGAATTTTTAGATTGTGTATCGCAGCAATTGCAATAAAGATTCTTATCGAAGTAATCCTCGTTACTGGTGAGTAAGTATCAAAGAAATCAAGACCTTCTTTTTGTTTATATCATTTTGCTACCAAACGAGCCTTGTATTTATCAATAGTTCCATCTGATTTTAACTTTTTCTTGAAAATCCATTTGCAACCTAGAGGTTTATTTCCAGGTGGGAGATCAACCAACTCTCAAGTGTGATTTTGAATTATTGACTCAATTTCACTATTGATAGCTTGTTTCCAAAAAGGAGCCTCTGGTGTTGACATTGCTTCACTGAATGTCTTAGGTTCATTTTCGATCATGTACGTTAGAAATTCTGAACCAAAGGACGTAGACTTTCTAGCCCTTTTACTGCATCTGGATTCTTCTTCATTTTCACTATCATTTGCAGTATCATAAGTTCGTTTTGTTACACTTACATCAATTTTGTCTTTACGAGGAAAGACGTGTTCAAAGAAACTTGCATTTCTTGATTCAATGATAGTATCTTAATGTATATCATTGATCTCAGACTTTTGCACAAGAAAGCGATATGCACTACTGTTATGAGCATATCCAATAAATATGCAATCTACAGTTTTCGGTCCTATTTTTATTTGTTTAGGTTTTGGCACTTCTACCTTTGCCAAACACCCCACACTTTCGTGTATTTATATGAAGGTTTGTGACCTTTCCATAACTCGTAAGGTGTTTCATCCTTTACTTTGTGTGGTATTTTATTAAGAACGTGATTTGTCGAGAGGATAGCTTCCCTCCACAAATTCTGGGGTAGACCAGAACTAATCAACATAGCATTCATCATTTCTTTAAGCGTGCGGTTCTTACGTTCGCAATACCATTAGATTAAGGTGAGTAAGGAGCCGTTGTTTGATGAATAATGCCTTGTCGAACAAAATTCTTCAAAGCGGCGCTCCATATTCTCCACATCTATCACTTGAACAATTTTTATTGTTTTGCTAAGTTGATTTTCAACTTCATTCTTATAATGTTTAAACATTTTCAAAGCCTCATCTTTGCTTCTTAATAAATAAACATAACGAAGATCGAAAGTGCAATCGTCATTGAAGGTAATGAAATACTTTTTCCACCTTTAGTTTGTACAAATTTCAAGTCACATATATCGTTGTGAATTAATTCCAAAGGTGAAGTATTTCTTTTAATGTAAGAAAGCGGTCTTTTGGCCAACTTAGCCTCAACACACGTTTCGCATTTGTGATTAGGATCGAAACATAAAGAAGGTAGGAAATTTAAGTTCATTAATTTGTGCATTGATTTAAAGTTTGCGTGTCCTAATACATTTGTGCCATAAACAAGAAGATTCAACGATATCTGTGTAAGTAGAAGATTCATTAATCTTGTTCAATTTGGGTACAATAGTAAGGACGTTCATCTTGAACATCCCACCAGTCATATATCCCTTTCCATATACATTCCATTCTTAGTTAGTACAAATTTGTCAGATACAAATACTAACTTAAACCCATTCTTGCTAAGAAGAGAACCGAAACAAGATTTTTCGAATATCTCGGTACATGCAACACATTGTTGAGGACGAGTTCCTTGCGGACGTCATCTTCAAGGTCACATTTCCCTGTCCTTCAACCTTTAAGCTTGAGGAATTTTCCATGAACAGTTGTTCTCCGTTGATAGTTTTGTAATCAGAAAACATGTTCTTTTCAGCACATATGTGGCGAGTAGCACTAGTGTCCACCCACCATTCCTTGGAATTTCCAACAGAATTACATTCAGATATTACAGCAGATAGGTGCATTTCTTGAACACCCTCAGTCAGATTATCAGTTTCAACTACATGTGCACGATCATTTTGCTTTTTAGGCTTGCGACAGTCAATTGAGCGATGTCCAGGTTTGCCACAATTGTAGCAATCCCCTTTGAACTTCTTGTTCTTCTGGTTGTTCTCAATTTTCTTAGGAGCATAACTTGAGTGCTTCCTTTTCATGTTCTTCTTTGAACTCGATTCAGCAATGTTTGCCTTAGCTTCCATGCTTGGTCCCCCATTCCTCCTTTCAGACTTTTTAGTGTCTTCTTCTATCCTCAAACGCACAATCAACTCCTCCAAGTTCATTTCCTTCCGCTTGTGTTTGAGGTAATTTTTGAAATCTCTCCAGGAAGGTGGGAGTTTCTCAATTACATCTGCTACTTGGAATGACTCACTTACAGTCATTTTTTTAAGTATGTAAATCATGAAGGAGTACCTGCAAATCTTGAACTTGGGAAATAACAGATTTAGAGTCAATCATTTTATAGTCCAGAAATTTACCGACAAGAAACTTTTTAGCTCCAGCATCTTCTGTTTTATATTTTTTCTCTAAAGATTCTCATAATTATTTTGCAGATTTCATTACGCTATATACACCATATAATGAATCATTCAGTCCATTCAGTACATAGTTTTTGCATAGAAAATCAGAATGTTTCCATGCGTCCAAGGCAATAACCGAAGCTCGATTATTTTCTCCTTGTTGAACAGAAGGAGGATCCTCCGTGAGAAACCTTGCCAAATTCAGCGTGGTTAGATAAAACAACATTTTCTGTTGCCACCTCTTAAAATCGACTCTATTAAATTTTTCAAGTTTCTCCCGTGAGGAATATGAGTCGATGCAGACGGACCAGCCACAGTAGGGGTCACAGTAGTTGCCACAGTAGGCGTCACAGTATGTGCCACATTAAGCGTCATTGCATTAATCCCAACATTGTTAGCCATTTCTGTTTTTTAAAAAACAGAAGATCAACAGGCCAGAATTTAATGTTCTAGATTTCAGTTTCGAAAAAGTTTTCAAATGTTAGGAACAAGAAAATTTCGGCAGTTTACAGAAAGCAAGCAAATTTGCAATTTTGGAATTTAACACTAAACATGCACAGTTTTAGAATTTAACAGGGACAATGGCATTATTATGTATAGAGAACGTGCACAGCAGTATCGAAATACAGATCAATTTCAAAATACTGAGCAGTTAAATAAAGAGCATTTTCGATATATAGATTCTGTACAAGTACATATTTGGAACCAAAATATTAAAATGTTGTTGATTAAAAGTTATAAATTTCAATTTTTAGACAAAACCAGAGTCTTTAAACTTTAGACAGAAGGCAATTTCCGCAGAAGACAAATTTCAGAAAACATGCACATGTAGAATTTCACAGAAAGCATGCACTTCACTATAATTGAGGAACAATTATCTATATAAAACAAACTTAAATGTGATGCATAAAATTATTCCATTCACAGAAATGTGACATATTGGTTATTGGTTTTTCATCCACAATTGACCAGAATTTATTGCTGTTTGTCATGTTTAAAAAGTTCCACTAAAAGACATGCTCAAAGGATAAAATCAGTAAGCATAGATATGAAGGTTGACAAAGAAATTATAATTTCAGGAAGCATTATAATTTCAGAAACATGACAATTTATCCATGTACATTTTCAGAACCAGTAAATGAATTGAAAAAGAAGGTAAAAGTCTTAAGATGTTGGTTTCACCTTTCTTCACAGATTAAGATGAAAATGAAAAAGCAGATTAAGATTTTCTATATTTACAGAAGAGCATATATGAAACTGAAACACTAAACATGACAAAAACTGAAAACTTAATAACGATCGAGGCGAGAAATTGGTTCTCTGTCCTTAAGACGTTTTTACCCCGCCACACGATGCTTACGGTATATGGTAAAGAGTCTCCCAAGATACAACGATCGAACAACTTGTAGGTGAGCACTGTACACTACAAGAACAGCGAACTAGATGAAATATCACTCTCTGAAAATGAACAAAGGGAAGAAGACACTGAAAATGTGTATGTATGTATGCAATGGGACGAGGTTCTTTCTTGTTTTTCTGAAAGCCTGAGGAATCCGTTTATATAGATGAGGAATGTGGCTGGCGGTTTGATTAGATGGTGGGGTTGGTGGTTGATCAGTTTCCCACGTTCTCCATTCACCATCATGCATGCACGCACACGATTCACACACCACCTGCCATCTTAATATTTAGAGGGAAGTTAAATTAATTTGAATACTTTTTTATCCAAAAAAAAATTAATGTGTCCGACCCGGCCCAAGCCTGTGCCCCGAACCCATGTCGAGCGAGCCGGCCGGACGGACGGGGAAGTTGCATGCGTGCGTGTGGGCTTCGCTCGATTATGAGCATGCCTACGTCCCCTCTCCTCTAAAGACTTGCAGTGCCCCTTGAGGCCTAAACCCATTTCCAAAATTGGAGTATATTAAGTGGTTCAATTTTGAGTTTGCAACCAATGTGGGACAACCACTTTCCAATTATCTTCCATTTTATTCATCATTTATTGTCCAACTTTCAACTATAATTTCTCATTCATAATGGAATGGTTTAGCACAATTAAATATACTACGTTCATCTATTCGAAACGTAGAATTTAATCGACTATTTATTTTGACAAATCGACGCTTGGGTCCCACCCAATTATTATGTCAAAGTGGTCCATTTCCAACAGAAGAATCAACAGTTTCCTTTATCATGTCTTCAAATTATTCTCCTAATTCTGTTCCACTCTTTCTCACCACCCACAAGAAGATCACTTTCGACTCTTCTAGGCCACCAGCCATTTCTGTTAATTGTGTTGATGGTATTTCTGCTTGGGACCCGAATGCAATGTAGAAAACTGGGTTTCCCTGTACCAATTTTTTTTCCAGCCACTGAATCCATCTGCACTTGTAGTGCAATACGGGTTCCATTTCTTGTGGTCATGTCAAGCACAAGGGTCCGACAGAGAATGCTTTGGGTTTAGACTCGCGGGTCAAATAATCCTCGAACAGTGGCTCCAGCTCGTAGAAACTGTTCACCAAGAGGCCATAGTTGTTGGACAAGGCTATGCTTATCTCCATTATGAAGTCGAATAGAGGACTCGACGGGTGCCGTTTATTAAATGGGTAATCAAAGTCATTCCTAGTGGGCTTGATCCATGGAAAGCTGGTGAGAGTGAAAGGCTTATCCAAGGACTCGTGTAATGACAGTAGCCCATTGACACCCGCAATCGCCAAGAGCTTCACCTCTCTCTTTTTCCCTATCCATTTAGTCCTGTGACAGGTTTCTATTCAAATGAGCATAATCAATGATACTTTTAGTGAATTGAAATTGTAAGTTTTGTTGATATTGATGATTAAGTTATGTGACCATTAGTCGTATTTTAGATCAAAATTTGAATTTTTATTCGAAACTATGATTGGAAACTTGATTGGAACTGCAAATACGAGACTTCGAATAAAGAGATGATGGCGAAGAGTGAATGGATTATGGTTTGTGTCAGGCATGCATCCGGGTTCGGGCCATGATTCCGGTCAGGCTTGATGACGACCACTTTGTGGTCAGGGATGAACTTATCGGAGATTTGCGGTGGGAGTTCCATCTCCTGGAACCTATAGATATAAAGACAATTATTATATGTATATATTTCATTGTGTGTTTTGTGAATGGACCAATTAATCACAAGCACATGTTGTAAAAATATAAATGCATGAGGTCCACGCTAGTGAGATAAGGGCAGAACTTAATGGAAACTGTGATTGGGGACCTGATTTGCAATTAATTCAAATATTGGGAATGCCTGGTGCTAAAAAAATTGGTTGATGGTAGATTTGTTACAGATTTGAAAGGTTGGAGACCAAAAGTGCAAATTACCCTTTATGTAATCAAGATAATATGACTTCATTACTTACTAGTACAAGCAAGAGATAGAACTCAATACAATTATCTCAAAGTCCTACATTCATATGTTCTTGCCTGTGTGGATTACCATTTGATGTTGGACAATTAGACAAGTGTGGTATTGAAAATTGTGCATCCAGTTAATCAGATTCTACGGTGTTCATTGAGGTAAACTTCTATCACGAATTATATCTAAATACAATTTTGATCCGACTTATAGGAATTGCAGATTTAATTTATATTGTTTATGTATACGTCAATTTTTTATAGTGGTATCAAAGTCTATCTTGTTACTTGTTAGAATTTATTAGTGTGCTTTGATGAATCGAACAATAATATTTATTTGATGTATTGATTTGATTTGAGCTTTGATAGTGAAATATAAAATTGTAAATTTTTGAAATGAAAATATGAAATTAGATTTTGGATTTTATTTTTGGAACGGACAATCTGGTAGGAAAAAGGTCGGAAGCCAGCAGCGTGTGGCAACTGCCAAAGGAAAGAGGCCAGCTTTGCGGACGCCACCGCGAGAAACAGTGGTCAACGATGCTGGGTCTCGCGGCCGCAGCCGTCCAGCGCCGGTGCTAGAAATAGCAGCGGCGCTGCTCCTTTTCTTTGTTGCGTCGAGCCAAA
Source organism: Forsythia suspensa (assembly GCA_023638005.1). Classification (NCBI taxonomy): domain Eukaryota; kingdom Viridiplantae; phylum Streptophyta; class Magnoliopsida; order Lamiales; family Oleaceae; genus Forsythia; species Forsythia suspensa. The sequence continues at coordinate 22,850,895 of CM042663.1, forward strand.
ATCCAAATTGTGCCGGCGCCGCCGTGAAGAGATGAACCAAGAAACCCTTTCCGCTTTCTGTGATCTGGCCATTTTGGGAACGGGGGCTTCTCATGCAATTTTGGAAATTGCATGGGAAGCCCTCTTAATTTCAAATGTAATAAATGGGTCTCCTATGCAATTTCTGAAATTGCATAGAAAAGCCCACTCTTTTAAAAGTTAAAAGATGGCCTTCCGTGCAATTTCAGAAATTTCATAGAAAGGTCCATTTATTATAAAAATTCTAAGGGACTGATTGTGCAATTTCAGAAATTGCACATTGAGTTTCCAAACTTTAAAAGGAAAAATAAGGTTTTAAATGCAATTTTGAATTTTTTGAAAATATTGTAATTATTAAATTTTTTAATGCTGGTCAAATATTCAAAATTGACTAAAATCGTTATTAAACTATATTTTAAATTTTTGATCGGATTAAATTTGAACTTATTACTTTATAAAATTATAATTTTGACCCTATTAATTAATCTTCAATTTAAGATTTGACTTTAAATTGAGAGATAAAATAAATTTGAAAATTCTTTTTATTAATAAAATTAATTGATTAATTGGATGAATTGCTTATTTTTATTGTTAAAAATTAATTAATTAGATTAGATTAATTATTTAACTTTGTCTAGTCCGTTCCTAAATATCTAAAAAATTAGTAAATTGTCGACGATGTAAATTTACAAAGTAATATATTTTTAATATTAGATATTAAAATAGATGCTTAGTGGATGATTATTGATTCGATCCACGTGATTGATTGTATGATTAATTTATTCATGTTGATTGTTGGTTAAGCCTGTAAGTCTATTATTTAATTAAAGAGTCTGCAAGCCTATTGCATATTTAATTGGTTTTGTGCTCTTTATTTAATCTAAACATGCATACCAACTAGTATAGAATACATATTGCAGTTAGACCACAAGGAATCAACTAATATAGGATACAAGTTGCAGCTGGAGATGTAGATGATTGCATTTAGCATTCGATGATCAAATGCAACGTTCCCTAGGAATTGACCAACTAGTCTTCTTTTTGGTGCAGGAAGACTAGATAGATAAAGTCTATAGTTATTATTATTATATATGATTGATTGCATATTGGCTTTTAGTTAATATACATAATTGTGATGAGACAAACCCCTCTAAATCAAAATATCAAATTCATATTAAATAGTTAATACAATGTGCATTCCATTATTATAGTGAAAAATCAGAGTTTATTATCGATGTCAGTTTATTGAATCGCTCAAGGCAGCTCGCTCATGGATATGTTTATCACTACGAAACATTCGATATTTCTGAGCAATTAGTCGAATTTAACTAGAATTTTATTTTTTGTTGAGTCGTTCAAAGAAATAAAATTTGAGACACAATCAAGTAAACAAATAAGATGTGATTGATAGTAGTATACACTTGAATATTTTATTAGGACTTGTTGAATTACTCAATGTTCTAATAAAATAAAATGGATCTTAGCACACTTGGAATCTAACTCGTTTTATTGATTAATGTTTGAGGATCATTAATTTAATTTAAACAGTGAGAGTATAATTAATTTAATATAAATCAATAATTAAATTAATTATTTTATCTTGTTATTTAATTGTTGAATCATGAGTAACCATATGATTTTGAGAGTCATATTGGATGCCAACAAACATATCGAACCAAATTTTTTGGACTGGCACTGGAATATGAGAATTGTTTTCAACCATGAAAAAAAATGGATATGTCATTGAGCAACCAATGCCGGAAGCTCCTATTGAGGAGGCTACACCGGAGAACGTGCAGGCTTATAATAAACACAATGATGACAATAATACTGCAACATGTGATGTTTGCAGATGTATCATTTGAGTTGCAAAAACAGCATGAATGCATGGATGCATATACCATTATACATCATTTCAAGGAGTTGAATGATGAAAGGTCACGGACTGAACGGTACGAGACATCCAAATAGGTTATACAAAGTTATCTCTACTATAGTAAAAGAGCCAATCCAAATAGCACTATTCATAAGAAATGGGCTTCCCATAAGACGTTGTCTTTCTTTCTTCTCTGGCAGCCTGTTTTAGCGTACCCACAAAACTTATCTGATACACCATCCCACATCATCCACTTTCTCTCAACAACTCCTGTCTTTTTTTTTCCGACTACACTGTTGTTTTTTTATTTTGTTAAAATCTTCTGACTATACTATTCAGGCCATCCAATAAGCACTAGACGTACGAATAGTACCTCATTCGATTGTCGATTATACCATTTATTTGTTTGAAGTGCTATTTATTTTTTTCTTCCATTTTTAAATGTCGACGATAAAATGTGATTATCGACATTGTCGACAAATAATAGAAACCAAATTTAGTTTACGTTTATTGTCGTTAATAAAGACATAAATAGGAACCAAACATTTTTTATTGTTAATAACAACAATATAAATGGATGAGAACTTTTTTGTCGTTAATAACGACAATATGAATGGGAAATTGGTGATTATTTTGACAAATATAAATTTTTTTCCTCCTCCTTAATTTTAATTTATACAATTTAATAACTTGGGTTTGTAATAATTTGTAAAATACATATGCATGTGATAAGTAGGATAAGTCATAAAAAAATGTGTGCATTTGTCATACTAATATCATAAAGTAGCTTTTTTATAGTTGAAATAAACTCAATTGGATTTTTATTTTTTTTATTAATTATTTCTTGACTTGTTTCATTATTATAAATGGATTTATTCATAATTTTTCATAAGAAATGGGCCTCCCATGCGACGCCCTTTTTCTTTCTTATTTGACAGCCTGTTTTAGCATACCCACCAAGCTTCTCTAATACACCATCCCACATCATCCACTTTCTCTCAACAACTCCCGCCTTTTCTCTTTGACTATACTATTTTTTTTATTTTGTTAAAATCTTATGACTATACTATTCAGGTCATCCAATAGGCACTAAACGTATGAATAGTACATCATACGATTGTGGATTATACCATTTATTTGTTTAAGTACTTTTTTTTCTTCATTTTTAAATGTCGACAATGTCAATAAATAATAGAAACCAAAATTGGTTTCTATTTATTGTTGTTAATAACGATATAAGTAGGAACCAAATATTTTTTATCGTTAATAACGATAATATAAATGGGAACCAAATGATTCCCATTAGTCACTTAGGCCCATTTGGTGATTATTTTGACATATATAATTTTTTTTTCTCTTTAATTTAATTTATGCGAGTTAGTAACTTGGGTTTGTGATAATTTGTAAAATACATACGCTTGTGACAAGTAGGATATGTCATAAAAAATATGTGAAATTGTCTTACTAATATTATAAAGTGGCTTTTTTATAGTTGAAATAAACTTAGTTGGATTTTATTTTTTTATTAATTATTTCTTGATTTGTCTCGTTATTGTAAGTGGATTTATTCATAATTTTTTTTATTGATTCAAGAAATAAATTTTTCTTCATTCTGAGAATATTAATGATAGATAATTTATTTATTTCAATGAATAATTATATAAAAATGGGTAATTTACAAATTAATCGATCATTTCTTCTTTTTAATATTTGCCATTTTTCTAATCTTTTAGCAATATAACTTGTTTTGTTAAGACTAATATTTGGGCCTCCCATACGACGCTATTTTTCTTTCTTTTCTGGCAGTCTGTTTTAGCGTACCCACCAAACTTTTTGATGCACCATCCCATGTCCTCCATTTTCTCTCAACAACTCCCGTATTTTCTCTCCTGACTATACTGTTGTTTTTTTTTTTTTTGTTAAAATCTTCTAACTATACTGTTTAGATCATCCAATAGGCACTAGACGTATGAATAGTACATCATTCGATAGTCGATTATATCATTTATTTGTTTGCATTACTATTTATTTTTTTCTTCCATTTTTAAATGCCGACAATGTCGACAATATGTGATTGTCGACATTATTGACAAATAATAGATACCAAATTTAATTTCCATTTATTGTCGTTAATAACGACATATATAAAAATCAAACATTTTTTGTCGTTAAGAATGACATGTTGTTAAATTGGTTCACATTTATGTCGTTATTAACTATAGTATAAATGGAAACTTGGTTCCCATCAGTCACCAAATGGGCATTGGGTGATTATTTTGACATATTTTTTTTTCCTCCTTCTTCAATTTAATAAAAAAATTATCGAATACATTAAATGTTCTACATAAATTATTCACTTATAAATTATTTGGTTACCCGTTAGGCTTTGCACTTATTCTTCTTTAACTGTAGCTTACATTATATACATACACTATAATAATTTGTATCTATTAAATTTTAACGAATTACAATTACACAACGTGCAACTATATATATACACATTCTTAAATTGATTTATCAATTAAGCTGTCGTTTTCCTCTTGTACTTAGGCTCTTACATCGTTTGTTTTTTGCACACATTTTACCATTAATTACACAAATCATACAGTTAAGTAAATAAATGGGTAATTTTTTGCCATCAATACATTAATAATCTTTTCATATATTGCACCTCATTTTTTATTTCAATATAGATATTCATTTTATATTATTATTATCAAATTTAGTACTCTACCAACGCACGTGCATTCACTAGTAATGGTAAAAGGATTTTCAGTCAGTGGTCATGTGTTGAAGATAATTGGTTATATTGAAAAATTAAACCAGTTGAGTTTTACCATGGACTACAAGTTGAGTGTTAACTTAGTTATGCAGTCTCTACTTGATAGCTTTTCGTAGTTAATTATGAACTTCACTATGAATAAGTTCAATGTATCCTACCTGGGCTGTTGAATATACTGAAAACTGTTAAACCCAAAATAAACAAAGGAAATGGGTAAATTTGGCCATTGAAACATCTAAGGGCACTAAGAGGAAATCTAAAACGACTTTTCAAAAAAAATCCAAGAAGGCCAAATTTGCTAGAAAATATTTAAAGTAAACAAAGACAACTCCAAGTCTAATGATCTGTGTTTTCACTGTGGAACACAAATGACATTATAAAAAGAACTGCAATGCATAAAAAGAGATAAAACTAACAACTCATATATTTGACATTACATACTCGATAATATAAATAAAATATGCATAATTAAGTTACATAAAGATGAGCGTGTGTTTAGTAGTGCTAAAATTATTTTTTAAGTACTTATATTATAAGTTATTAGTGAATGTGTGGATAAAAAGTGAGTTGTAAGTTGTAGATCCTATGAAATGTGTGGATAAAAAAAATATGTTTGACCAATTTGACCAGTTGAAATTATAATTTAAGCATATCCAAACATGTGCTGAATATTTGGATTCGAATGATTATAAATCATTTGATTAGTGTGAATTATGCTCGTTGGGTAAAATGACCTAGACCCCTTTTTGAAAAGGGAGTTAGAGTTGCAGACATTTTGAGTCTTGTACATACTGATGTATATGGACAAATATCTACATATGCTAGATGTGACTTTTCTTACTTCATCATATTTACATATGATCATTCTAGATATAGTTTCATCCACTTGATGAAATTCAAACGTAAAGCCCTTGAAAAGTTTAAAGAATTCAAGCAAGAAGTAGAAATACAAACTAAGAAAAATATTCTGACACTTAGATCTGATCGAGGTGACCAATATTTAAAGGATGAGTTTTTAGACTATCTGAGAGAGAATGAGATTCTCTCGCAGTGGACTCCACCGTATACACTACAATAAAATGGTGTATCTGAAAGGAGAAATTGCATCTTACTTGATATGGTGTGATCAATGATGGGCTACGCAGTTCTCCTAAAAATATTTTGTAGATATGCACTTAACATTGCATGTCACACACTAAACTATGTCACATCTAAATCAGCCGATAAAAAACTCCATACGAGTTATGGAAAGGAAAAAGACTCGATCTTTCAAATATGAAGGTTTGGGATTGTGACGCTTATATGAAGCGTGTTGAATCGAACAAGTTACGAGCTAAATTCGATAAATGTTTATTTGTAAGTATCAAAAGGAAACTACAGGATACTATTTCTACAATCCCGTCGAATTGAATGTCATCATATCGAAACATGTTGTATTCTTAAAGAAAGAAAGAATTCTTAGATAAGACAATGGGATCAAAGTAGGATTTGAAGAGGTTCAAGAAACCAATAATAAAATTGACCAATTAGATTAGTTAATGGCTGAGCCTGCATCTGATGAGGCACAAATTGACAATGGGGACACAATAGCTCTGCGTAAGTTGAGCAAGGTCATTCGTCTTCATTTGATTACCAATGACGCATCGTTAATCATGGAAGATGAACCTACTACTTATGAAAAATTGAAGTCAAGTGTTGACTCAAAGAGATGGCAGGAAGCCATGGAATCTGAGATAAACTCTATGTACGAAAACAATGTTTAGACCTTGGTTGACCTACCTGAATGGGTAAAACCTATAGGATATAAATTGGTTTACAAGAAAAAAGACAATGTGGATGGTAATGTTCATACTAACAATGCAATATTGGTTGCCAAAGGCAAAGACAATGAATTAACTTTAATTAAACTTTCTCACCAATAGTCATGTCTAAGTCAATTTATATTCTTCTTGCAATAGCAACATACTATGACTATGAGATTTGACAAATAGATGTCAAAATTGCATTCTTTAATATGAATCTTAGAGAGGATATGTATATGACACAACCCGAGGGTTTTGAATCCACAGAGCCAAAAAGTTATGCAAACTACATAAATCCATATATGGATTAAAGCAAGCCTCTCGGAGCTGGAATCTTCGTTTTGATAAAACAATCAAAATATTTAATTTTATCAAAAATGAAGATGAACCATGTGTGTATAAAAGATTTAGTGAGAGTAAAATCGTGTTTCTAATTTTGTATGTGGATGACATACTATTATTAGGAACAATGGCAGAGCCAGATATTTTAAGTTGGAGGGTCCCAAATAGGGGTGGGTCCGAGAGGAACCCTCTTATGGGGGTTCGGGGACAACGTTCCCGATTTTTTTCCTCAGACCACAATGTAGTTGATGGACACAAATTTAAACTCTTTTAATAGTGTTATATACAATTCTTATTTGAACACGATATATATTAACAAGCAAATTACCTTCATTAATTTTGTATTATCATTTGAGAAATTGGCCAATTATTTGTAATTTTGTATTATTAATTTTATTAGGCATATATGTTCAATTGCCTCACATTAAGAGCCCGTTTGATCTAATTTATGAACTAGTTTATTTGATCAAAATGGCTTATTTGATAAAAAATAGTTTATTTGACCAAAAAATGTATTTTGGTAGCCTGACATTTTTTACTATTCTTTGTCAAATAAACTAATTTATGAACTATATCAAACAAGCTCTAAATTGATATTGGGTCAATAGATCCAATTATTATCCATTAAATTGATATTAGGTCAAAGTTAAATTATATATTAAAAAATAAAAAAACTACAAAAAAAAAACCCAAAAAGTTGGAAGGTCCAGGTCTTCCCTGGGACCCCCCCCCAACCCAAGCTCTGCAGTGATTAGGAAATGATATCTCGATACTAAAATCAGTAAAATTGTGGTTATTCAAAAAAAATTCATGAATGATATGGTAGGTGTAACGTACATTCTCGGTATAAAGATCTATAGAGATAGATCTAAAAGAATATTTGGTCTATCTCAATCTACGTACATAGATAAAATTTTAAGAAGATTTAGTATGGAAGAGTCCAAGAGGGAACTCTGTCCTATCGGACATGTGATCTATCTCTCAAAAGAGATGTGTCCAAAAACACAAATTAAAAGAGATTGCATGAATAGAATTCCTTATGCATCAGTAATAGGATCTATCATGTATGCCATATTATGTACTTGATCGGAAAGGTGTTCCAAAAAGCGAAAATTGAAACGATTGAGAAAATTAAATCGATCTATCAATAATATCTATAAGTACTTAAGAAGGACTAAATACATGATTCAATATCACTGTATTGTGATAACAATAGAGCCATCGTACAAGCAAAGAAACCCAGATTTCATCAATGATCCAGACATATATTGAGGCAATATCATCTCATCATGGAAATGATATTAAGAAATAACATAAAGTAGGACAAGTCTTGACAAACGATAATGTAGCATATCCTCTAACAAAGTTGTTGTCCCAACAGAAGCATGATGGTCATGCTAAGTCTAATGGGATTAGATACATGAGTGATTGTATCTAATTTATATGAAATATTTTGTGATATACTCATTGTTTATTCATTGATGTGTATGAATTAATTGATTAATTAATTATTTGTCTATAATTTAATGGCACATCTGTTATTTTTAAATTTTATTATTTAAATTTATAGAGTCCAAAGAAAAGTTCATAATAACTTGTTAATCACAATGTGTTGTGATTGTGAGATATAAGTTATAAATAACATATTCTTGAAATATCTCTAGTCATAGTAATAATAAGATACGGATATCATTATTGCAGATGGACTAGCATATGTGATATTTCTTTTGAAGAAAGTAGCTGATCTTACGAGTTAAGATGTAGAGGAACATCTGAATGAACACATGAATACATTGTTATGAGAACATGATCCGCCTAGAGATTTTCACATGGATAACTATCCAAGCGTCAGTGATAAATCTTTAATGTGCGGTAGTGGATTTGGTCTTTTGACTTGAGGACATCATAGAATCTTATGTGAGGACCACTATATTTTGACAAGCACTTGAAAGGACCCTAAGATTATGAGTCACCAGGAAGAGGTTGTACGTATATAGTGAGAATCATATGAAGGTTGTGAATGTCCAATATGAAGATTCGTTACTCCATAAAAGTAGGGGATTATAACTTGCATTTTTCCTACTTAAGTTGATATAAATTTTCTCGGCCGGGTGGAGTTATGAGTTAAAAATATTTCAATCATAACTAGATTAGATCAACAAATAGTTTAGATAAATAATATAATTAGTTGAAATAAGATTGATATTAATCCATATCTCTTAACCAATTGGATTATATTGATGAAGATATTATATTTTCACGATAATCGCACATATATTGATTCTGTCATACCACATGACTTTTTTTTTTTTTTTTTCACATGGATTGCATTGACACATTTCTAGATGTCAATCTTGGACGGCGACGTGAATTAATCGATCTAGGTAAATCGATGAAAATATCACTGCATTTGCCATCGTAAATGAGAACCTAATGAATCACACACAAAATGCAAGAATTGAGCATCTAGAGTTGCACCTTGTCCAAGTAAAAGATTGTAAAAATTAATGTCCAAGATCCAATTAGCTAGATCAGACTTAATTAGTTATTGAACCAAGTTAATTAATTAGATTAATTAATTTTGTCTTAATTTTGTCCGTTTGTTGTGGGCTAACAAAGTTTTAGTAAGATTAGAACATACAATTCTAGTAGGACTAGAACTAAGGTTAGTGCCGCCAATAAATACTATGGCCACAACAGTTTATGTAATTAAGAGAATCTGTATTCATTACTTAGTATCATAAGGAAGAGACAGAACCCAATACAATTATCCCAAAGTTCCGCTTTCATCTATTATTGATAGTGAAAGTCTAGACTTGTTCTTGTTTTGTGGATTACCATTAGATGTTGGACAATTGGACAACTGTGGTATTGAAGAATGTACATTCAGCTAATCAGATAATCAAATTCTACGGTGTTCATCGAGGTAAACTTCTATCACGAATTCTATATAAGTGCAAGGTTAATCCGGTTTATAAAAATTGCAGATTTAATTTTTATTGTACATGTATACGTTAATTCCTTATAATTTATATTTAATTAATATGAATAACATTACTCAATTGGAGTAATTAGTATGCCACGTAAACAGAGTACTGATAGTGAGCGACCATGAATAACATTACTCTGAACGATATTGACTAAAAACATTAGTTTATGGTTTCAATCAACGAATCGATAAACATTCTTGAATAATTCAAGGGGTTTGGGGATTATTTTGAGTAATATTGGAATTGGATTAAGGCTTTGTTTGGTATTGCTGTGTTTTTAAGAGAATCAATTTTTGCTATACCGAAAAAAGAATTAACTGTGAGAAGAATTAGATAAGTGTTTGATAAACTCTTATTTCAAAATTGATATATGTTTCAAAATCAGCTTTTAAGTTTTTAGTAAACAAAAGTGATTTATTGTTGTAACTGTATACAATTATTAAAATATATATTGATTATAATGATGTTCATTTGTATTATTATTATCACAGGTAGTATTATAAAATTTATTTTTACTTTTATAACAATATATAATATTATCACATATTTTTCAAGACAATGTAGTCACCATAATTTTAAAATAAAAATAATAAACATCTATTAAATCTCAAAATTTATAAAAATAACAAAATAAAAGCATGCTCATATAGTACAAAAATTAATTAAATTCAAATTTATTTTATTTGTGGAGATGTATTATAATTAGAATACTAATAAACTTGGGACATAGAAAAAACTAGTTTAATTAATTAGGGTTAAATTTAGTATGGATAAGTTAAAAGCATAATTTGAAAACTTACATTTTTGCTACTTTTCAAAATCTGCTATCAGATCATACACATTCTTTTTATATTCACTTTTTCTTTAAAATTCACCAAACGCTTAAAACAAATTCTAATTGTTTGACAAGAAGGAAGTTGACTTCTAAAATCAATCTCAAAAGATCTTAAATATGGTTACTGAATCTTGCATAAATTTCAAAGCAGAATTCGCCCTAAATCAAATTCAAAATATCAGAGCAAGCCTTGTATATGGGAGTTTTTGAGGGACTAGAAGTGTTTTGCAATTATTTTGAAAATGCCTGATTTTTCTTTTTCTTTTTAAACAACAAGAGGGTGGACATAATTTCTTCATAAATCTTTATGTCCACAACCACATTTGATGAAACAGCCCAGTCATGCCTTGGCCCATTAGCCATCATAATTTCAAGTATCTTACACGTGGGGGAAAAAAACTGTTAAACTCATTATTGGTTTTAGGGTAATTATTTATTTGTTAACCATACTATTTTTAATTATAATGAAGCTCTCCACCTATTGCTCATTTTTGAATTTATGTATCCAATTTTTTTGTCACATTTTTATTATTAACTTATTAATTTCTTGTCTTTGTTTTTATGATGATTTTTGTCCATAAAATTAAGTAAAAAGATGGAATTTTTTTTTTTTTTGTCATTCGTATTTTCAAATAAGTAAAATAAATAATCCCATTTGGTAAAGTTTATAAACTATTTTATTTGATCAAAAGATTGAAAAATTATTCCTCTCATTTCAAAAGGGCAGTGATTGGCCAACTAGGGGTAAGTAAGGTTTAGGCTTGCGCATTAGCTTAATATTTGAACAAAAATTAGAGACATAAGTGTCAAAATATAAAGTGCTGGAAGACTTTCATTACAATTAAAGCGTGGTGTAAATAATAAAAATTGTAAGCCCCCTCGGGCATGGTGCGATGGTAAAGCATAAGGGTTCTCTACGGAGGATCGAGGTCGAATCCTCACAGACACGGAAGGCAACATTTTTTGTTGGAAGGCAACATTTTTGTTGGGGCGGTGGTCATAGGGAGGAGAGCCGTCGAATGTCTGGGTCCAAGTGTATATAGTTCATGACCAGATCCGGATTTCCCGGGTGGCATGACCGGGGAAGGGGCCGTCAGTCTCACCCTCAAGATTAGGAAGCTTGAAAATCGAGTATCAAAAAAAAAAAATAATAATAAAATTGTACTCTTAATTTTACTTTTAAAAAGTTAAAAGACGGTATAATCCTTCTTCTTTTTATTAGATGGGAATTGAAAATTGAATTGGAATTACTCAATTTGTAATTAAATTATAATCCAGTAATTTAATTGAAATATATTAAAGTTTAATAATTTTTGCTACAATTACACCATACCCATGTAACCCATCAATGCCCACACAATATTTTCAGTTTGTGGTTACTCTTTCATTCCACGTGAATCCCTTTCAATGCGTGACTTTTTATGTTTCTTTTTGTGTCCATAGCATGTGACTTCAGCTTTCTAGTTTTGCTTTAATCATGAAATATTTTTCTACACTTTGAAAATGACTTTCAATATATTAAGTTTTAAATAATTAAGTAAACCAAGGCATAGTATGAATAAGAATAATAGTGTAGTGTTGTATTGAGGCCCAAGGTTCTGATTTAAAACTTCGATTTTGTTAAAAAAAGTAGTTTACGAAAGTTATCTTAACATGTTACTACAAGATAGTGACTTGTTTAAACAAATCAATTTTGTAATTCGAATGTTCATTTTGAACTTCTAAACAAATTGAATTACCCGCTTAAGTTTGTTGGACTCTAAAACTATAATGAGATTTATGGTTCTATCTTTAAAAAGACAAATTTATTAAGAGTAGTAGTTCAAATCTTTATATATTGTATATTTATTTCATCTTTATTTGATGTTAGATTTATCTTCGATGATTGAATTGTCTTTATGATTGAATTGTGAGCGAATATCAATGTTTTTTTTTCTTCAGTCTAAAATCTCTCCTCCTCTTTTTTTGTCCCCCCGCAACATGAATGGAGTCTTCTATTTATGGAATGTGCCTAGGCCTGCTGACACGTCAGAGTAGTATAGCAACATAATTGAATGAGTCTCTGAACACTCGATCGAATTTAAGCATGATTAGCACATAAGTTTCATAACATCGACAGGCCTACTTGCTAGCCTTCTTATCTTTGAACTTAGTCGTATCGATTGATAGAGTTACTCAGCATCAATCTTTAATATAGACGACCATGTCATCTTAACAAAAATTCTATAATAAACTTGCATAAAATGAGGATGATAAATTTATTTTGGAATGCTACAACGACCAAGATTAATATAAAAATAATTTAAGTTTGTTAGGACAAATCTTTTTAAACTTATTGAAAACGTGCAATACGAGGTTACTAATTATTTAATTATTTAAATCTTTCAACAATTAATTTGTGTCAGAGATCTAAAGCAATCATGAAAAAGAACTTTTATAATTGACTACAAATTTATTTAAAAGTAAAAATTTAATTTTTACGGCTGCATGTGACAATAACCTAATATTATTTAATATTATTTATTTTTATGTTCAAAGTGTGAACGATTTAATTCATTTTCATATTTGTGAAAATACGTGTCAACGTGGGAGCATTTAATGCTCCCATCACGTTATTTAATTAAATATTTTTATTTATTACAATTATTATTGAGAAGGATAGAATGCATTTTACTATCTAAAAAAAAAAATATTAATTTTCGAGTAAAATACAAACACATATACACACGTATATGTTTATAGATAAATAATTTCAAAAACTTAACTATTTAACTTAAAATAAGAAGAAAAAAAAAAACATATTTAGACATAATAAAATGTTACGTCACATTTTAAGGCTAAGCCAAAAATGCTCCAAAATGTTGGACGCCACAAAATTTAGTTGTTGGTGTAATCCCACGTGATAGTGATCATTTTGTAAGTATATATAATGTGTTGTTGTCCGTTCTCAATACGGATTTTCAATTTGATATTCGATTTCAATTGAGTAACAAGATCCATAGTCGATCTCATGAACACTAGCCTACCACCTGTCGTTAGGTGATTTTTGTAACCTGAGTTGCAGGTTATTGTTTTTTTTTTTTTCTCTCTATAATTGATTATTTATTTCTGGGACAAAACTTAGTGCATTTATTATAATTGGTGTTTCCCAAATTAAATTTCAAGTCCTAGAAATTATATGATGCTTCGAAAACGTGTTTCACGACCAATCATTTAGCACCGCCCAACAATATACGTACAGATATTCATAAATATTAATTGTCGCTGTGCTGCCAACCCCACATTTTAAGTGATTTTTGTAGCCAAAGTTTGAGTAATAATTCAATATGATATTATATAAATAATTTGTGCAGACTAACATGCATTATTATTGAGTTAAATGTTAGATATGTACAACATTAAATAAAACCGTTTTTACAAATATACGTCTAATCAATATCTTTTAATCATTCTATTCAATGAGGATTCTAGTGTCTTGATTTTCAACGTTTCTATAAAGATTTGAATTCGAAAACTCACATTCTTCTTTCTATTCGAAATGAGTTCGACTTTAATCAACATAGTAAATGTCAATATATATATAAAAGATGATGATAGAATTTCTGTAAAATGAATTGACAGACGGTATTTAGATAAAATATTGAAACCTATCAATCGGATTCTCTCGCTCTTTAGGAGGGCCCGTCCAAGACTAAAGTTAACACGAAACTTTTTGAATATTAGCAATGATTTTGTGCTCTCTTTTTTGTTGGGCACCAAGTTCAATCGATGTTTTTAGCATTTAGTGTTTAACCAATTGAGATCAGATGAAAAATATTTATGCAATCAATTTTAAATTATTTATGAACAAGACATAATTAATATCATAATTGTTTTTTTAGCATGCATTACTTAACTTGTTAATATGTGTTTTCATTGAATAAAATGCAGTCAATTAATTATTAAAAAAAATAAAAAGAAATTGTTGCAGTTAGTATGGAAAAAAACGTGTTTCACGACCCATGAAAGAATACAAGTAACACTGTCCTTTTCACCTAAACAATTACAAAGGACAGTAGGACATGACATAACGTCAAACGACCAGACCAACTGATTAATCAAAGGAAAACACTAAATATCATGTCACCCATGATCGTGGCCACATTATTAATAATATTTCCAAATCAAATTATTGCATGGAGACACCACATGGCACATGCAAACTTTAAAATGTATCACATTTTTCTATGGAAATTGGGTAGAAATTATGTTCAGAAATACTTACCTAAATCGAGCTCAATAGAAAATTAATTAAGCGAAATTACCCTTCATATTACTTTTTCAGACGTACCACATAAGTACAAATAGACGTAGTTATAAAAAATTATCTCCAATGCATGTTGATGTGGCACACTAAAAATAGACTCCGTCTAAAAGTCCGTTTAAATTTAGACGAACTTCTAGACGGAGTGACTTAACAAATTTAAATCAAATTCAATATTTTATAAAATAAAAAAAAAAAGGTCGGACGAGGGAAATAAAAATTGAAAACTCGTCAATTTTAAAAAATAAATTAATTAATACCACATAATCAGTAATATTAGTTTTAGACGGAAGTCATAGGAGATTAATTTTTAATTTGACCGTATATTCTATAAACGTAGTGCCATATAAATTGGAAGTCCGTCTATTTTACCTGTAACGTAGATTACAATAGATGGAGTGCATTGAAAATGCTCTTGGTCTATTCTAATTCAAAGATCACAATACCAAACTATAAAATGACTTATAATAATAATTAACTAACGTTAATTTGGACAGTGTGTCCCTTTAACGTGTATAAATGTATATGTATAAGTATTAAACATATTTAGATATGTGTATTTGCATTAACAATTATAATTAATTATTATTATTTTATAAACAAGATTCCCTCAAAAGTCGATCTTTAGATTTTTCCTCGTAAGAGTATCGGCATAACAAATTGAAGGTCAAGATTAGCTGTTTTAATTGTTCATCAACTTTTTCAATAATTCAATGAAAACTATAAATTTTTAAATAAATATTCAATCAATAATTCAGTTTTTAACCAAAAAAAAAATAATTCAACGTGATTCATGATGAAAAAAAACATGTGATCCGATCTTGCAGAGTTTTTAATTATTTAATTTATTAAAAAAAAAGTGCCTTAAATGAGGGGCGAAAGATTATTTGGTGGACCAAGTGCCAATGTGCCCATACAAGTATACAACTGTCCATCCTCCTGCATTTTTGGATGGTGGCAATAATTAAGATTTCATGCCCCTTTCATGTGCAGCAGTATCAATAAATTTAAAATCGACTATACAATTTTTTTTTTTTTTTTTTTTGGAATAGAAAGCTCAAGACTTTTGTATATTATTTTTCGAGAATAGAAAGCTCAAGACGGGCATATGGGAGTGTGTAATATCGTATTGAGAAAATGAAATTGTATACAATATTGTGCTACTAGACGCGCCAAGCAGTATGTTAAAAAAGTATAAATAAATAAATAAAAAATAATTTTTTTTGGATTTCAAATATTATCAATAAAAATTCTACGATGTACGATTTTTATTTTATTCCGAGTTGGGTGATAATAAAATTTCACTAAAACTGAAAGCATTGCACGTTGTGCTGATAAATGAAATGCGAAGCAAAAGATTTTTCTTGCCTCTACGTTATTTCTTTGATGCTTGAAGAAATACAGATTCGGACAATAATAATTAATAATATCAAATTACATGTGGCTGTATATTACGTGCCATGGGGCCTAAATATGAACAAATTCCACCTATCACTTAAATTTTAATTGGTTTATTAAACTACTTATTCAAGAAACCGTGTGGTGACTACTGACTAGTACATTTAAAAATAAATAAATAAATAAAAGCAATAAAAAAGTGATTATTTCAAAAATAATTGTGTGCTGATCTACAGTAACCTTCTGCTTCTCCGTCCCTTCTCTACAGTCTACATACCCAATTCCTATATAAATGTGTTCATTTGTCAGTTCTTCTTCCCACACAAAAATCAACAAGTCTTTGGATCAAGCTACTTATAAGTGAAAAGCATTTTCACTTATAACTAGCTATCTCGAGTTCTTCCCAGTTTTCATATCAAAATGGGAAGCATTCAAAACCAGAAATATGAAAATGAAACCATTAAGCCTCTAGACCCTGAAGAATTCAGAAAGCAAGGCCACATGGTTATTGATTTCCTTGCTGATTATTACAAGAATGTCGAGAAATATCCTGTTCGAAGCCAAGTCCAACCGGGATATCTCCGGGAACGTTTACCGGAATCTGCACCCTCTGACCCGGAACCGCTTGAAGAAATTCTGCAAGACGTGCAGAAAGATATAGTTCCAGGTATTACACATTGGCAGAGTCCAAATTACTTTGCTTATTTTCCTTCCAGTGGAAGCACTGCAGGATTTCTGGGGGAAATGCTTAGCACTGGATTCAATGTTGTGGGTTTCAACTGGATGTCATCACCAGCTGCGACCGAGCTCGAGAGTATTGTGATGGATTGGCTGGGGAAAATGCTAGAGCTTCCCAATGAATTCCTGTTTTCCGGCGGCGGTGGTGGAGTTTTGCAGGGCACCACTTGTGAGGCCATCTTGTGCACGGTGGTGGCCGCCAGGGATCAGATGTTGAAGAAGATTGGCAGGGATAACATTAACAAACTCGTGGTATACGGATCCGATCAAACCCACTCTGCATTGCAAAAGGCTGCCCAAATCGCAGGTATCAACCCCAACAATTTCCGAGCAGTCTCGACTACAAAGGCCAATGCATTTGGACTCACCGCCGAGGCACTCCGATCAACAATTGAGGCCGACATCGAAGCTGGGCTGTTTCCATTATTTCTCTGCGCCACCATCGGAACCACGTCATCAACTGCAGTTGATGCACTGAGTCCACTGTGTGAAGTAGCCAAAGAGTATGGAATTTGGGTTCATGTTGATGCTGCATATGCTGGAAGTGCATGCATATGCCCGGAGTTTCGCCATTATCTTGATGGCGTCGAAAATGCACATTCCTTCAGTTTCAACGCACACAAATGGTTCTTGACCACCCTGGACTGTTGCTGCCTATGGGTGAAGGACCCCACCGCCCTGGTCAAAGCTCTATCGACCTACCCCGAGTACTTGAGGAACAAAGCTTCTGAATCTAAACAAGTAGTCGACTACAAAGACTGGCAAATCACATTGAGCCGACGATTCAGATCCCTGAAACTGTGGCTGGTGCTTCGTAGCTATGGCGTTGCCAATCTCAGAAAATTCTTAAGAAGTCACGTAAAAATGGCGAAAAATTTTGAAGGGCTAATAGCCATGGACAAGAGGTTTGAGGTGGTGGTACCTAGAAATTTCGCTACGGTTTGTTTCAGGATTTCACCAATAGAAGTTGGAAAAAATCAAATAGTATCCAAGGAAGAAGCCATCAATAACTTCAACGCCAAGTTACTGGAATCAATCAATGAGTCTGGTAAGATCTACATGACACATGCAGTGATTGGAGGTGTTTATGTGATGCGATTTGCGGTGGGTGCGAGTCTTACAGAAAATAGGCACGTGAACTTGGCATGGAAGGTTGTACAGGAGCATGCAAATGCTCTATTGAACATGTCGTGAAGAAGGTTGAGTCAAAATCTTTGTCTACTTATATTGTCTGTTAATTCTGTGTTAATTTTCGCATAAATTGTCTGTAAGTAGTTCTATATCTTTCAAGTTAATAATATAAGCATTTTATCATTTTATCATTTTGTCACTTTTAGCACATTATTGCTTAAATTATAATTTAAATTGGTTAAACTTATCAAATATACTTTTTATTCATATATTTCATAGAATCCACAAGTTACAACTCACTTTTTATCCATATATTCACCCACAACTAATATAATATAAACACTTAAAAAATAATTTCAACACTACCAAACATAGACTTAATCATTCCAGAAAAATAAATAAAAAATAATTCAGAAATCTGGTATGATCGGGTTCTTGATTTCATGATCTCTTGTCCATTAGAAATATGTTGTCCTAGACTATATTTATTGTGTGCTCAATTGTTTATGTGGCACTCCTACATCAGTCCACATCAGCAGTGAGCAATGGTGGACAGGAGACCATTCCCCTTGGAATGGAACCCCAAGTTGTTCCCAAGGAAAAATCGAACAAAATAAGAAGATAAAATTATTCGAGAAAATCTAGATATTTCAAATTAGTATTTTGAGGAACCAATTAATCTCCCTATGCAAATAATACTTTTGTACGAATCTCTCTCTCTCTCTCTCTCTCTCTCTCTGCGCGCGCGCATGTTAGAGAGGAAACATTAAGTTTAGTATCCATAAAAAAAAAAAAGTTTGTCGTTTTTGTGGTTTATACGAATAATAGAAAATTGTGGGTGCAATAAAGTTTAAATTAGGGTTCGTTTGGGATTGATTTTATAGACCAACTTTTGATTGTCAAATAATCAGAAGTTGTTTTAGGCGTTTTGTAAATTTTAAAAAAGTGATCATAAAATAATTTGGACCTTCTAGCATCAGTTTTATAAGAAGCAGTAGCTTTTCACACTACAAGAAAAAGGAGCTATAGGGACGACTTTTGTCGTCCCTATAGATAGATATGTCGTCGTTAAAGGGCTACAGGGACGACATAGTCGTCCCTAATGATCGTCCCAATAAGTCCGTCCTAGTAAGTCAACAGAGACGATAATAGTCGTCCCAATATATTCACGATTTATAACGACGACATTTATCGTCCCTATAGCCCTTATTTTCGTCTTTTATTTTCGTTCAAATATTCGTTTCAACTTATTTATTGAGACGACAAATTGTCGTCCCAATATATGTTTAATCTATAGGGACGACATTTTCCAAAATGAATAGTGGTCTCAAAAAAACTATTGAAACGACTATTGTCGTCCTAATAGGTTAAACTATTGGGACGACACTATTGTTGTCTCTATAGGTTAAACTATTGGGACGACAATAGTCGTCCCAATAGGTTAAATTATTGGGACGACTATTATCGTCTCTATAGGTTAAATTATTGGGACGACTATTGTCGTCCCAATAGAAAAATATCTACAGGAACAAACTATTGGGACGACTATTATCGTTCCAATAGGTTAAACTATTGAGACGACTATTGTCGTCTCAATAGAAAAATATCTACAGGGACAAACTATTGGAACGACTATTATCGTCCCAATATCTATAAAAAAATATTAATTAATTTTTTTTTTCAAATTTATTGATTCTAGTAATTATTACACTTTCAATACTAATTAAAATTATTTAATAACAATGACTTAATAGAAACATTAAATAAAATGTTTAAAAAGAACTTAAATAATATTAATTATATTATCATATTTGTACACAAAAACAAATTGTACCAAAACAACCTAAAAAACCATGCACAACAACAAGAACTTCCAACACAAAATAACCATAATGTACAAAAACAAAAGTATCCGCAAAACATCAGCAGGAAAAATAATTCCCTTTCACTGATCCATCTCATGAATTGCTTCAGCTGAATCTGGAAAAGCCATGAAATCTGGCAAGGCATCCTTGAAGATATCATCATCTTCATTCGTCACCATAGAGCGGGTCTTTCCCATGGGGTTACGAGATATTAGGCGGTGTAAGTGAATAGTGATCCGTCGTTACCAAACAAAGCAAAATCTTGTGATCATGAAGATGCGAGAACCACGAAGTTCATCCATAATCTTCAAAGAATGCGACTTCATCTTTACCGTCAAGTCACCTAAACAACGTGAGACATGCACCTGAAAACAAACACAGAGATAATTTATCATCACTGAAAATTGCAAAAACAAGTAAGAGAGGTAGGTTCTCAATATATAAATAGACCTAGAAGACAAAAGTAAAAATCATAAGGGAGGAAGCATATTCTTAAGTCATCTACCGATGCTGAATTATGCCAAAAAGTTCCAAAAGACAACATCTACATGAAATTTCTAATGACCAATGACGTGTAACCATGTAGGCCGAAAATTTTGTACATGTTAATACAAATGATCAACAAGATTCAGTCACCTTGTAGGACCAAATTATTTAATCAACAAACATGTATTAAACATCCATCAATACCAAGGCAAGCCATCCCTGAAAGAAATAAATTAATTCCAAAGATCTTGGGCAAATCTCAAGAAGGTTTTCCTCTACGTTCATCACAAAATATTTCAAATTTCTAAAAATGTTTCTCATAACAAAATTCATCTCAAAAGTGATAAGACGAACTGCATATAAACAAACATCCCATGGCAAGGAATACTTTCATAGGTGCAAGACGAACGAACTAAATGCATTTTCACATATCTTACAATTCATCGTCTCTAAAAGCGTAGAATTTCTTTGGAGAGTTGGAATTTAGAACAAGATTTTGCTCGATTCCAATTTTGCATATTCATTGGTATTTGACATGAATATCTGTAACTAATTGAAATCCCTCCTTAAATGTTCATATTTAACTGGATATGAATTTCTTATCAAGAAGTACCTTTTATTATACCATCTCATCCTTATTTTCATAAAAATAAAAGGATAAATACCATAAATAATCATTTCCAGATTTCGTAAAATTGATATGATCAAAACCCCAAAATAAAAATCCAATTCCCAGTCACTTCATTTTTATTTACTGATCCAACTCCAAATCCCATTTAATATTGGTTCCAGAACAGTCCATGGATATCTACAGTTTCAATTTAACTAACCATGATTTCATTCTTCGTCTTATTATAGAAGTAAGCACCACATTAGAACATCAAATAAAAAAGTAACATCATGGCTAACAAGTATCTTGAAGGCCTGTATATACTCATGGACCCTTGGTCACTATTGAAAATAGTCCAAAACACCCATTCGTTAGTACCACTTTATCAACAGACTACAGAGCTGAAGATGAAGTGTTTCAATTTGCAGTCTTCTTTATCATGTTTACCATTCCTAATCCATATCAAATTACTTTGTGAACAGAAAAATGCCATTAAAAACATTCCTAATCTCATTAGCAGATTTAGGACAACAAAACTGTACATTCAAAACTTCTCACATAAGAATCAGCACAAACTACTACTCTTAGCATAATTTATGACTTCAAAATAACGATGAAATTGACATGTTTCCACACATTTTCCGAACCGTAATTCAAAGCCTTTGTTTGAAATCACATTCACAAGCCTTGTCCAACAGTTCATATGGAAAAACCAATTCTAAAACTAAATCAAATTGGTATTTATATAACAAGAAATGTAAACTAGAGAACAAAGCGACTTTATACTTACCGGAGTGCTTGTAAGAGTGGATGCTGTAAAGATTGTTGGGCTCCTTACTGAATACGACACCGACAGTTCCATTTTCGAACTCCTTCACCAAAAAGGAGTTATTCTTCTTCACGATTTCCCATATCATTTGCCTTAAGATCGTCGACATTTCACGTGACTCCTTAAATTATTCCCCCGCAACAAAAAAATGTAAGAAAATAATCACATAAACTATGGATCCAACATAACAAAACAACCTTGATGAAAAGGTGAGCAACACATACTAATTTTCCAAAATCTCTTCAATTCAAACTATAAAACAAACCGCGCATATAATAATTCCTACAACATCAAAATATAAATTCAACAATAAGTGTGCATTAATCTTGCTATACATTTACATAGACACGAATAAAATTTCTCCAAAATCTCTTTACCAACACGAACTGTGGGATGCCCTTATTTAAAAAATAAGGGGAGACAAAATCGAAAAATCATTAACAAAAAATTAGCAAATGCACGATTCAAAACTATAATGTGTTATGGGCTTATTTTTTTCCAAAAATCTGTCATATTTGGGAAGCCTAATCAATTCCAAGTGATATACACCATAAGATTTTGATGAGAGAAGAATTAATTTTCAATTTCCTTTTGAAACACAAGATTAGGTTAATCAATTCCGCAAAGTTTACCTGGGTGGGTGGCCATTGGCTAGATGCGACTTTGGCAGTTGGTGGCGACTTGGGGCAGAATATATCCAGCAGAGGAATGTGGAGACGCCGGAGAGGAAGAGAGACGGAGGCGGGGAAGATGGGGTTAGGGATTTGGACAGGGAAATGGGTCATGTTTTTGTCTGTGTGTGTGTGTTGGGGTTGTGAGTGGAGTATAATGGGACAGAACGAGGGAAAATGAAATTTTAGTCGAAAAGCAATGAAATTATAAGCGGGAAGTGAAATTTTAAAGTGAAATTTTAAGACTTAAAGGGACGAATATTTAGGCTATAAGGACGACAATAGTCGCCTTTGATTATGTTGGGACGACATTCTCCATCGTCTCTACAGGTCTGTAATCTAAGGAGACGACAAATAAGTCGTCTCTATAGATTCTGGACCTGTAGGAATGTAATTTAACACTATTAGGACGACTTTAGTCGTCCCAGTAGCTTACAAAGCGGGAAAAATTGGCACAATTTCTTATGATCTATGGGGACGAACTTTGTAGGCTATAAGGACGATATTAGTCGACTTTATTTCTTTAGAGACGATATTCCATGTTGTTGCTATAGATATGTACTCTATAGGGACGACAAATAAGTCGTCTCTATAGATTATGGCCTAATAGGGACGACAAACAAGTCGTCTCTATAGATTCTGGGCCTATATGGACGACAAATAAGTCGTCCCTATAGATTCTGGACCTGTAGGAATGTACTTTAGCACTATTAGGACGACTTTAGTCGTCCCAGTAGCTTACAAAGCGGGAAAAATTGGCGCCACTTCTTATGACCTACGGGGACGAATTTTTTAGACTATAAGGACGATATTAGTCGACTTTATTTCTTATGTACTGTATAGGGACGACAAATAAGTTGTCTCTATAGATTCTGGACCTATAGGGACGACAAATAAGTCGTCCCTATAAATTCTGGACCTGTAGGAACGTACTTTAGTAATATTAGGACGACTTTAGTCGTCCCAGTAGCTTACAAAACGGGAAAAATTGGCACCATTTCTTATGACTTACGGGGACGAATTTTTTAGGCTATAAGGACGATATTAGTCGACTTAATTTCTTATATACTCTATAGGGACGACAAATAAGTCGTCTCTATAGATTCTGGACCTATAGGGACGA
Organism: Forsythia suspensa; assembly: GCA_023638005.1. NCBI lineage: Eukaryota > Viridiplantae > Streptophyta > Magnoliopsida > Lamiales > Oleaceae > Forsythia > Forsythia suspensa. Next base: position 22,874,694 of record CM042663.1, read on the forward strand.
CAAATAAGTCGTCTCTATAGATGCTGGACTTATAGAGACGACAAATAAGTGTGTTGAAACGACTTTTGTCCTTTCTATATCTATTACAATCTTTAGAGACGATATTTTATTGTCGTCCCTATATATGCTACATATAGAGACGAATTTGGTGTCGTCCCTATAGATGTCGTCCCTATAGCTCCTTTTTCTTGTAGTGTTAGATTCTGTTTTTAATTTTTCTACTTATCTATTATTAAATACCAATTTCAACCCTAATTCATTTTATGTTATATATTTATTAGTATTCTAATTATAATGCATCTCTACAAATAATTTAAATTTAAATTTAATTGATTTTTGTACTATAAGACTATACTTTTTTTTTTTTTTTTTTTTTATTTTTTAGATTTAATATATTTTTATTATTTTTATTTTATAATAATTAAAGTGAATGTATTGTCTTGAAAAAATATTTGATAATATTACATATTATTATAAAAATAAAATATTTTACATTGCTCATGATAATAACAATACAAAGAATATTATTATAATTAAAGTCCATTTTAGTAATTTTATAAATTTACAATAATAAATTACTTTTGTTTATCAAACACTCAAATGCTTATTTTGAAACATACAACAATTTTAAATCAAGAGTTTACCAAACACTTATTTGATTATTCCTACAGTTGATTTTTTCGACAACACAGCAAAAGCTGATTCTCTTACAAGCACAACAATATCAAACCAAGCATTAGTTTTATTACGATACTTGAGGGTTTGAGTGATTAAGATATTTTATATGATTGTAATACTTTTATATGTAGTGGAATATATTCTATTATATGATCATTTGCTTCTTTGGGCGAATAGGATCAAAGGCAAACTGAAATCGTGAAAGGGCTTTTCTTTACGTATGGTGAGCAAGTTGTGCCATATGAACTCGGTGATCCTTGATTCATTTTTGCAATTCTTTCAGGTTAATCGTTGGCCTCTTTCTATTTTGAAGAATTTAAATGTTGCTATTTGGAATCTTTTCTAGACAGTTTCAATTGAAAATCATAAAATATTTAGATAGCTTGGAAGTCTTATTGTAAACCGAAGGATGGAGGTGGTCTTGGAGTTTAAGATTTTCGAATTTATTATAGGGTCATGTTGAAAAAGTTCACCTGGAAGATGATAACTGGAGATTCTCTAATTTCTACTTACCTTCGTGCACTCAATGCTTTACTACGGATTATAGACCAAAAACGTGGTATGTCCGCTCTTTTGTTTGGCCAAGCCTAAAATCTCATTATGCTCTATTGATGCTTGAGTCTTGTTACCACCTGAATTTGGTGAAGACTCTACATTAGCAGGAGGACTTCAGCAAAGGCCACATTGGCACTCGCTCATACCACGAGGAGTCGCTTTTCAACATTTTACCAAGCAAGTCCCTAGAAGCACTTCGCTACTTTATTAAACTCCAGTCCGTTGTCGAAGGCCCTCGTGACCCACGAAGTCCCCCTTGTAATCTGCTATATTAGGTAACCAAATAGCCAATTCGGGAAAAAATTGTATTTGACTGAGAAGACGATTCTCATAAGGAAACTTCATATCAATCTTGTAAAAATCAGCAGTGCAATCTTAAAGATTAAGAAGGATTATGACTCAAATCTAGAAGATTGTGATAATATTGAATACAGCTTTATCCCATAAAGAAGGAAAATCCAATCAGATATCTAAATTAATTAAAACTCCTCCCATATAAATAATAAACTTTCATTCATTCAAATGTACGCATAATTCTGAATCCTAAATTCTGGTCAAATTTCTGCATGCTTGTCTATTTCACACCCATATTCCTCATATAACTTGATACCGGCGATTGATTTGACCGTTAGAGTGCTAACGCTTGCCGGCTCATTTTTATCCAGTGATCTTGGTATCTAATGATTGTCCAAATATGCAGGTAACATACATGTTGGTAAAAAAAATGATTGGAGATCTATTGACACGTAGATAGTGCGAATTTCGAGATTAACTTCCAAAGTTCACTTTTGGTTGGATTACTAGTTGGACACCACATTGATAGAGTTATGGATGGAATAACACTTTGTTAAGTTTAATGACTATTGAAATCTTTAATAATGAAATATCGTAATCATGACTCATAGGCTTCTGTCCCTCAAGCTATTTGAATCAGACTTTAAGAGCATCTGCAATGCTCTAGTGGATTGCCAAAAAAAAAAGGATTAATTGCACTAATGATCCCCATTTTTTCAGATTTGTAACGATTTCATCCTCATTCTTTTTTTAAGCAGATATCTTCCCCATTCTTCTATTTATTCTTACAGACGGTCCACAAATCACTATTTTTCACTATTCTGACAATTCTTTAACAATTTTGTCCCTTGACTTCAATAAATTAAAATGATAGGGGGAAAAAATCAATGAAAGTATTACAATTGGGCCCTTAACCTTTTCAAAAGTACAAATAAATCCTAAACTATTTTATTTTATTAAGGCAAGTGTTCTTCCTCAACTCAAAAGGAATTATCTTTCCCCCCACACCCACACCCACACCCACACCCACACCCATATCTCTATTTCACATATATCTATCTATCTATCTATCTATCTATCTCTCTCTCTCTCTCTCTCTCTCTCTCTCTCACACACACACACACACACACACACACACACACACACACACACACACAGAGTTGGGGTTTCAATTTTACACACACACATTTGGGGTTTCATTTTACCTTATCATACTACCACTCTCTCTACCCAGCTTACAGTTGGAGAGTTTTCAAGAATCATTACATTTGCACCACTCTCATGTATACAAAAAAAAGCAACCCATCTATGCAATCGGGCCAATTTTCCCACTCGGATTCAACAAAAGTTGCATATCCACCAGCCTGCGGGCGGAGTCAGATTGCATACCGTAGCTCGACACTAAACCCCATGGCTCAGTTTTGTATGTATCATTTGGCAGCTATGCGCATAGTAGTAAGCATGAAATCGACTAAATTGCTAATGGACTTGTGCTGAATGGGGGTGAACTTTATATGGGTGCTCCGACCCGATATAGTAAGCTTCGATGAGAACGATATGTTGCCGGTGGGGTTTGAAGAAAGTGTCAAGGGGAGGGGGAGGATTGTTTCATGGTGTTGTCAAATAGTTGTGATTTCACATCCTGCCATTGGAGGATTTTTGACTCATTGTGGATGGAATTCTATACTAGAAAGTATATGGTGCAGTGTTCCTTTGCTTTGTTATCCTCTGTTGACTGATCAGTTCACCATTCGAAAACTTGTGGTGGATGATTTCAATGTTGGAAAATGTGGTGGATGATTTCAATATTGGAAAAGATGATACCTTTTGATTTGGAAAAGAACACTTATCTGAATAAAATGAAATAGTTTATGATTTATTTGTACTTTTGAAAAGGTTAAGAGCTCAATTGCAATGCTTTCATTGTATTTTTTTCCTATCATTTTAATTTATTGAAGTCAATGGGCAAAATTTTCAAAAAATTGTCAGAATAATGAAAAATGGTAATTTGGGGACCATTTGTGAGAATAAATAAAAGAATGAGGATGATATTTACTAAAAAAATGAATGGAGATGAAATCGTTACAAACCTAAATAAATGGGGACCATTAGTGTAATTAACCAAAAAAAAAAACATTTTCCACATATGAAAAATAAGTAGTGTTTAAAAAAATTTCTCTCAAATCCAATCTTACACTGACTCTGTCAAACTGATGTGGCAAAGAAAATACAAATATCGTGAAGAGCTCCCTCTAGATCTAAAAACTTTGTTAAATAGAGTAACTCACCAAAATTTACATTTCTTATGCATCATTAGATATCATTTCATGTAACATAATGTTGGATGAAAAACTATCAAACCACTTAAAGTTTAACTTTAAATCACATAGATTTGTATGTCAACATTGGCGAATTCCATTATGTTAAGGCGGAGCTATGAATTTTTTTTTTTTTTGTGGGGGCACTATGGGAGTTAGCAGTGCTACATTGTTGATTGGCATCCTTTTAGTGGCAAGTAAAAATTATAGTAGTCGGTACCGCAATGATAGTCGATAGAGACAGTGTTATTTGAAGAAAACAATAAAACAATTTATATTATTCAAAAACTATGTTATTTTATAAAAGAATTTGATTTTGCGTTAGCTGTACATAAAAATATAATAAAATAGTAAAAAAAAAATTAAAAATGGAATCAACATTTTATTTATAAAAAAAACTAAGTGTTGATTAAACCAAACTTGAAAAATCGGACAAAAAAATTTGTAAATAAATGAAAATCATAATTACTCATGCGCACATAAATATGAAAATCAAGTAAAAAAATACAAAAAAAAAATATTGTCGATAAGTGAAGAAAAAATAAAATTATGTTTAAGTAAAAAATTAAAAAACTCAATAATATTTTCACGAGATTTGTACGTAAAAAAAAAAAAAAAAAAAGAATATTTTGTTTTATTTTTTAAATTTTAGAATTGAAAATCAAGAAAACGTCGAAGTCTAAAAATTAAGTCAGTGTTAAGCATACTGTTTTGCCAAATTTACTTTTCTAAAGTTGGAGGAAATTAATGCTGAAGTTTGTAGAATTATGTAAAAAGGTGAAATATGCAAATGGAACTAAATGTTTGAAATGTAAAGGTCATTTTTTACGATTGGGGAATAAGGCTAAATATATTCACACTGCATTGTTCTATAAGTGCACCACATTTAAATTGCATAAAAGGTCTATGATCTTTATTTGTTATTACACTTATGTTCCCAATATTTTTTCATCGAATTTTTCTCATCAACCTCCAATTAATTAACATATATTATCTCTGATAACGGTTTCTGCCCACATATTTTATTAAGAATGAATAAAAATAATTATATGCCTCTCGTATTTTTAAATAAGTAAAAAAATAAATAAATACAAAATTTCGATTAAATATTTGTCTATCATTTTAAAGTACACTAATAAAATTTTCAGACAAAAATTCTTAGTAGGGATAAGATGTGTTAATTAATAGAAAGTTAAAAATAAGAATTCAATGAAAAAAAAGTTAAAATCATAAATGTGATAATGAATAAAAGTTAAGGACTTTTAATACAATTAAAATGTGGTGTACTTATAAAAAATTAATGTGGTGTGAATATAACTGAAAATTAATTACACAAATTTCTCAAAAGAAAATAAAAAGAAAAAATTGACATGGCAGCGAAGATTTGAATCGAAATTTGACCAATCACAAATAGAAAACTTTCTCACTAGGCTAGAGCCTAGAGGGATTTTATTGTGGGGGGAAATTTTTAAAATTTAAATTTTTCTTAAAACAAAACTAAAATTTTGAAATTAGCGTGTAGGCAGTTGACCCCACAATAGATCCATCCTTGATTACATAGGGTTCTATATTCACATATTTAGCATATATTTAGTAGTGCTGAAATTATTTTTTAAGTACTTATATTATGAGTTATTAGTGAACGTATAGATAAAAAGTGAATTATAAATTATAGGTCCTATGAAATGTGTGAATAAAAATTATGTTTGACCAATTTAACTATATAAAATTATAATTTAAATATCTTAAAACATGTGCTTAAAACGATTAAGGACTTAAAAACTCACTTTAACTACTTATCTGGAAAAATTGATGTTTTCTATTTTATTCCCAAAAAAAGGTTAATCTTTGTAATTGTAATGATAAGCAAACGACATTTGACCCACAAATACAATTCATATTTGCTGGCCATGCATTCGTAAATAATCATAATAAAAAGCCGACAACAAAGCTGCATCCACGCATCATTTCATATATTTATTGCTTCAATCTTTTCACGTGATTCATTATTGCTACGTGATCTGCTTTTAATTAATTAATTAATTAATTACCACTTTCTTTAATTATTTTCTTAAAATATGTGTAATGATATTCGTAGTCGCTATAGTCATTCTACGTGACATTACTCAATTGAATAAATTATTTATAATTAATGAATATAAATACATTACTCAATTGAAGTAAATAATTTATTTAAGAAATATTTAATCTATGGAAGTAAATAAATAATTTATTGCACTATTTATTACCTTGGACGCCATCATAAGGTTCATACTTCATACCCCATCCATCTATTAATGTCTACGTCTCTTTGCTATATTGGGATATATTTGATCTATCGAGTTCAGCCAAAACATATAAGAGCTTGTTTCACAAAGATTATAAAAACCCATTTTGCTTTTTTCGGTAGTAATTTTTGACTTTTCAACCCATTTTTTGGTGAAAAGTCAACAATTTCAACTCAAATAAACCAATATTGGTCGGCCAAATAAACTAAAAATTGGTTTATAAACCAGTTTATAATCTTTGTCAAACGAGCTCTAAATAAACGAGCTGTCATACTTTTATTTGTATTGGTGAACACTGCTAATCGATCATGTCAATTCGATAATACTACATGACAGATAATGAATTTGTTGTTGGCTAGAAATCAACCTGGTCTCTCTAAAAATATGAGGACGAAAAAAAAAAAAGTGCCCTAATCATTTGTTATAACTGGGCCTGACTGGATCCTAATAAAGAATTATCTAATCATGACAGAAACGTGTTTCACGACCCAAATATGTACAGTTAGAACTTAGAATCGTCCTTTTCGTATTGAACACACCTATAGTAAGTGACCCAACCCAATAAAGATTACAAACCCCCGTATCATCCTTTCATAATTCACACGAGCATCATTATTGATGCTAGTTAAGTGGATCGAAGTGATTTTAGTAGTTTTAATCCTCTTTGCAATTATGGCCGTCGGTCAATTTATAAATGTAGAGAGGTATGGTGAAATTTGATAGACACCCTTCTCCCATATCAACTACTAAGAGGAGAGACATCTATCCCAATAGTCAGAATGTTTAGAAATTGAGGGATTTGGAGCTCTGTTGGAGAAGTCGGTCGATTCTAGAATACATCTGGGCAACCAATATTGAATGAGTTAGTGGGATCGAAAGATTCTCAATGTGTGAGCCGTCAAACGTTTATAACAGATAGATATTTCTTGCCTCTCACATGTTGGATTTTCTGAGATGAAGATGCATGTCTCCCTGCACATGGATCAGGAGAGATACCTATACATCGAAAGTTGCTCTCTCTTAGGTATTTTTTTAATGACATTTTTTGTATGCATTTTCTACATATCAAATTGATTCTTATACCGAAGTGGTCCTAAAGGAGCAAAGCCCCACCACTTTTTCAGGTTTTAGACCATAGCTCCTTCATAAGTGGAAGAAGAAATTGACACAAATATCAATTATTATTGTACAAAATTGAAAATTAATATTAAATATAATGTCAAATTTTATCAAACTTAAATTATCAAAAGAAATTGCCCATTGAGTAAAGGGTTTTCGAATTTCTTTTAGGGTGTGTTTGATTCGTTTGATTTTCCATGGAAAATAAAAATTTTCACCCATTTTCCAAATTTTCTTAGTCATTTGATTGACGTAAAAATTTTACATGGAAAACGATTTTCCCACTTATTTTAAATCTTTTGTTTGATTGAAACTTTTGATTTTCCATGGAAAATATTTTCCATGTTTTCCACTTTTACCATATTTTCCTTGTTTTCAGGAAAATATTTTCTTCATGGGACAGGAGAATTTATTTTCCATGGAAAATTTGTTAACCTTTTCCAACCCATTTATTTTCCATGGAAAATTTGTTTACATTTTCCAATCCAAATTTTCTTGGTAATTCATTTCATAGAAAATATTTTCTTTCCACCCAAATTTTCCACTCTGAATCAAACACAACCTTACTTCATTGTAAATATTCATCCAGCGAAACTGCTTAAATTAAATTGCACTATCCAGATTTTTAAATGCCTTGTAGCATATTTTGTTATACATCATATCTTCTAATATATACATATCAAGTCCGTTTGATTTATAAAAAAAAATTGTTTATCTAAATAATAGTTATTTGAATAACATATTTATTAATATGTATAAAAATAGAGAAAATCTATTAAAATTTCAACTTTTCGTAAAAAAAGACAATTCTATCATTATTCTTAATTAAACGGATAAAGGTAAAAAAAAAAAAAAAAAAACGGTGCGGCGGCAGTGGCTATCATTTTAAGATATGGATGTCCAAAAATATATTTGTTCTATATTATAAATAGTATGTTCGTCTTTTAAAAAATTAAGTGAATTCATATCAAGATAAAAAAATTTATCCTCCTTTTTCAAAGATAAAACTTCTCTTTATTTTTTGTTTAAATTGTTATTTTAATAAAAGTGTATCCGAATATCAATTCCTTCTAGACATAATAAGACATATTTTACTGACTCGTTACATTTAGACTCCGTTCTCTTTGCTGTTTTCAATTTTGTAAAACACTCCAAAACTTATTTACTATGTTGTTTTTCAAAATACATTTACGAAAACAAAGTTAAATTTATAACACAAAACTAAAAACACACTTTTGACGTTTCACGTTTTTAGTAAAAAGACTAAAAAATACTCAAAACAAGGGAAAATTTTATTTAAATAAAAATTCTAAAATACTTTAAAAAAAAAATTAAAATTAAAAAAAAATTCTAAAATACTTTAAAAAAAAATCAAGCCCGTATTGGTTATTTAAATTTAAAAATTATAAAAATTTATTTAAGTGAAAATAGATTAAATTCTCAATCCACGTCGTTAATTTTTATTTTTTTATTTCTTATCTTTTCAATTTCTTATTCATTTTTATAAAAAATATATTTTAAGATCCACTAACTTTAATATATATATATTATTTGATGATATATTAGCATAAAATTACTCTATTTTACTGAATAATCAAATTTACTGAATAAAATGTTTTAAAATAATTTCTCAAAATTTTAAAAAAAATGTATTTTTCAGTTTTATATATTCAAATATAACTTTTTTGAATGATAAATCAAACACGTTTTCAGCAATTTTAAACATACTCTCAAAAATAGAAATTCAAAATGAATTCAAAACTCAAAATTTAAAATTTAAAACACAAAGAGAACACATTATTAATCATTGACCAAGGTACCCATAAAAAAAAATACAAAATTTTATATGTAAAAGGCCAATCGATTAGTAAATCCACAAGACTACTGTATGGAGGAATTTCTTATTATAAGAAACGTTTATCACAATAAACAAAAGTATGATATCTTTGAGACTAAAAAAAAGTCGCATTACGATCTAAACCGTGTGAGGACCAACGCATTCACACGCATCCACACCACCCACTCCACAAGGGCTGCTTTCTGTAGTATAGTATCTATATATAGATATGTGTGTGTGTGTATATGAATAAATAACAACAATTCTTCTTCTAAGAAGCTACCAAAGTGAAAACCCTCATTCACAGGTAGCAAATGGGAAGCCTTCAGAACCAAAAACCTGAAAATGGTTTCAGCACCACCATTAAACCTCTTGACCCTGAAGAATTCAGAAGGCAAGGCCACTTAGTCATTGATTTCCTTGCTGATTATTACAAAAATGTCGAAAAATATCCTGTCCGGAGCCAAGTCCAACCGGGCTATCTCCGGAACCGGTTGCCCGACTCCGCTCCCCACGATCCCGAACCTATTGAAGAAATTCTACAAGACGTACAGAAAGATATAGTTCCTGGTATTACTCATTGGCAGAGTCCAAATTATTTTGCTTATTTTCCTTCTAGTGGAAGCATTGCAGGATTTCTTGGGGAGATGCTTAGCACTGGATTCAATGTTGTGGGTTTCAACTGGATGTCGTCGCCAGCTGCGACGGAGCTCGAGAGTATTGTGATGGATTGGCTGGGGAAAATGCTAAAGCTTCCCAATGAATTCCTGTTTTCCGGCAGCGGTGGTGGAGTTTTGCAGGGCACCACCTGCGAGGCCATCTTGTGCACGGTGGTGGCCGCCAGAGATCAGATGTTGAAGAAGATCGGCAGGGATAACATTAACAAACTTGTTGTGTATGGATCCGATCAAACCCACTCTGCATTGCAAAAGGCTGCCCAAATTGCAGGTATCAACCCCAACAATTTCCGAGCAGTCTCAACGACAAAGGCCAATGCATTTGGACTCACCGCCGAGGCACTCCGATCAACAATTGAGGCTGACATCGAAGCTGGGCTCGTTCCATTATTTCTTTGCGCCACCATCGGAACCACGTCATCAACTGCAGTTGATGCACTGAGTCCACTGTGTGAAGTAGCCAAAGAGTATGGAATTTGGGTTCATGTTGATGCTGCATATGCTGGAAGTGCATGCATATGCCCGGAGTTTCGCCATTATCTTGATGGCGTCGAAAATGCACATTCCTTCAGTTTCAACGCACACAAATGGTTCTTGACCACCCTGGACTGTTGCTGCCTATGGGTGAAGGACCCCACCGCCCTGGTCAAAGCTCTATCGACCTACCCCGAGTACTTGAGGAACAAAGCTTCTGAATCTAAACAAGTAGTCGATTACAAAGACTGGCAAATCACATTGAGCCGACGATTCAGATCCCTGAAACTGTGGCTGGTGCTTCGTAGCTATGGCGTCGCCAATCTCAGAAAATTCTTAAGAAGTCACATAAAAATGGCGAAAAATTTCGAAGGGCTAATAACCATGGACAAGAGGTTTGAAGTCGTAGTCCCTAGAAATTTTGCCACAGTATGTTTCAGGATTTCACCAATAGAAATCGGAAAGAATCTCAATGTGACCAAGAATGACGCTAGCAATGAATTCAATTCAAAGTTACTCGAGTCCATTAATGAGTCAGGTAAGATATACATGACACACGCCGTAATTGGAGGTGTTTACGTGATGCGCTTCGCCGTCGGTGCAAGCCTCACAGAAAACAGGCACGTACATTTGGCCTGGAAGGTTGTGCAAGAACATGCAAATGCCCTTCTCAATATCTAATGAAACTAATTTTTTGGATATGTCCATTTCTGGCATTGGAATTGCTACACATTTGTGAAATCTAATAATATAATCTTTGCTGTATCGTGTTTTGTTCCTTGTGTATAGATGACTTTAATGTCTTGTTCTGATCCATGAAAACAAAAAAATCCTATAATTGATCAATAAGGTTTCGATCTCGATTTGATGTTTCGCATAGTTTACTCTCACTATAATTTTTAGATTAAAAAACCAAAATAATGCAGTGAAATTGTGGACACAACCAATTTACATGTACCCAATTAATATTATTCTGCAAGTCTGCAACAAATCGTGGTTAACGCTAGGTACAATAAAGAATCAAGGGCTATGATTGCACTACGTACCCCCACGATTCCATTTATAAAACAATTTCTGCAAAATTATAAAAGGAGAAAATAAGGAAAAATTTAAAAATGAAAGTCTTCAAAAACTTCTCAGAAAATACAAATATAATAATAATAATAATAAATCCCTTGAATGCTCCTCACGCTTCAATTAATTAAACTAAAATTCTTTCTATGAGACTAACTTTTTAAGTTTTTATATTCACTTAATGGTGGTGAAATTATAAATAAAGGAATACGCTTGTTTTGTGAAAAGAATTTTATAACCACTTATAAGTGATTGTCATTTAATTTACAAATAAAGTAGTCAAATTATTATAATTTTTTTTTTGTACTATTTATCTAACTCACTCACAATTGACCTGGGTCCCGTGACTGCAAAAATATAAATAAATAAGAAGAAGAAAAAATAAAAAATTATAAATCTTCAAGTGGCACGATTCCACTACTCCAGCCATCTGTCTGTCTATAAACTTGTGCCTACTTGCCCATACAGTTAAGATTTCATTTTCTTTAGCAGACTATTTAATTTTTTTTCATAAAGATAGCATTATTTAGTGAAAGATCAACCCCCCCCACCACCCCCAACCACCCAACACCCACAAACCTAAGGTCATCTTAGGGCTACCGGCTACGGGTTTTAAGTTGAATTCGGATCCACGTTGAACAGCTTGATTAATATATAATATATATAGATCATATTTCATCAAAATGAATCCTCTTGGAAAAAGATTCGTACAATTTTTAAATATATATTTGGTAACTTCTAAACTGTCCAAATCCATATCAAAAACTTTTAATTCATTTACAGCTCAGATAAACTAATGGTAAATTTGGCAAGATAAGATACAATGTACAATATTAAACAATACTAATAAAAACTAAAAAGCTATAATCTTTATCAGTATATTATATATTACTTTGTTTCAAACATTGAATTTAGCCTCGTTTGGTATAGATTATAAACCCGGTTTATGGTTTATTTTATTTTGGTCAAAAATGTACTTTTGTATAAGAAAAAATTTTGGTTAAATAAACCATTTTAACGAATAAAGCTCTTTTGGTTAAATAAATGGGTTTATAATCTATACCAAACAAGTTTAATGATTTAACCAATTGATCTGAACACACTCGAGCATCCAACAATATACACAAGTGCCAAGCAAACATGCGCCTCCAACATACAAAAGTCCCAAGCTAATAGCAACGGGTGTCTATCTACGTAACATACCCTCATTATTGGAAATGTATAAATTAAAAGTATACATCGATTAGTCCTTAAAACAGTTTATAATTTATAAAATAATTAGATTATTTTAAGATAAAACGCCAAATTCCATCGTCCAAGAACTAATTGGTTTCATTCAATTGTTGGGACGAGATAAAAAAAATAACAAAAACGTTGTTCCGTAAATGCTGTCTCGCAAAATTAGAAAGGGACACCCAATTGTCTCCTCAATAAAATAACTAATGTCCACATCTAAAAATGTTGTAACGTGGTGCACTCTTAACCATGGCCGCACGGCCAGTTGGCAGCTAAATTTTAAATAAGCCTGCAACATTCACCTAACACAGCTTAAAAAGCTTAGCAAATTGGGAGATGAATTTGGAATTTGAACAAAAATAGTCCAAAAAACGGAAAATAACAAGAAATGGAATTTATTATTTCATTTTATTTAACAATATTATTCAAATTGACAATTTTTTTAAACATAAAAACTTCGTCCCATTCCTCCTCATTTCCAATAAAATTTAATTATGCATTCTGTTAAAAAGAATCAATTTTTGCATTTCATAAAAATAAACTTACTTCTATTTTCATACATATATAAAAAAAATTAATTATTATAGTTGAAAATTTTACTTATATTATTCATAATATTCCCTGCATTAATATAATGATAATTTATAATTATTGATAACAAAATACATTAAATAAGTATATATTAGAAAATTAATTATATTATCAACAAAAAAAAAAAGTGAACTTTATGAAACGGAGAAAATATAAAAATTTATATTTATACACAAGTTAAATTTTATTATCGTAACTAAATAACATACATTATAAAATGATTAATGTCATATGGTACACGTCAATGACTTGTAAGTGGTATAATACCATTCTATAATTGTAGCACCTGAATTATGAGAATAGACAAGTACAAAAGCACGTGCTAGTGCGTTTAGGTTTATGGACTTCTTCTTTGCCACCTAACAGTCAAATTGAAAATTAGTTCCATCTACGCAATTCTAGCGTCGTGGGTACTTGTTTTTGTAACTGTCCATTACGTTTTTGTCTTAAATGATTTGCCCACCTACTCATTTTTCTACTTTTGTTTCACACCTAACAAAACACACTTTTAGCCTCGCCCTTTCTTCCACTTTTGCACAAAATTGGCCAAAATTTCATCTCCAACTAACCTTCAAATTACATCATTTATAATCAACATTTTCGTCATCGAGGCAGATTGATTGATTCCCTTTTACCTTTTGGGCTCACCATAATCCGTGATTTCATTCACAATTTTATGTTATAAATTCCACATAAATTAATTAAGTTAAGAGGATTGATTCATTCATTTCCCCCCTTTTTGGGGCCACCATAACCCGAGTTAAAAATTCTCCTCATTCACAATTTTATGTTATAAATTTCTACATATTTATCTCTATATCTTACCATCTCGGATTCTTGTGCTCTCATAAAGTTTTGGACAGTTTTATCTAGAGAGTCCCTAGAACGGGTGATTCAAATTAATGGTTATCTTCTAGAAGGATTTCAGACTACTGCTACGCCATTATTGATTATGGTGCTGTCGTATGGAGTAATATATTTTATTTTTTTCACTTGTTACTATAAAACTACTTTATAATTTGATCGTATCAGTCTAAATATTGCATTATTTTGTTCCAGCTTCCAGCTTCTATAACCCTATATTTAATTAATGCTATAACAAAGTACTCCACGAGGACAAACAACTACTGTTTTAAAAAGTTCTCACAAGCGCCAAATCCCTGACTTCGCAGAGTCAGTTTCGGCCACACTTACCAGCGCATCGCCTCGCCGTCTTCTGCTTATTTCAACAATATTTATTAAAAATGATACTAGAGAGATTTTGATAGAACTGTCAAACAATAATCAATTATGTTCCATAGATGTAACATATTAGTGCTGCATGTCACACGTATGTAACATCAGTTCATTTACGTCCAAATATCACAAAATCACTCCATAACCAAGGACTTATTCTGAAATTCATTATGAGGAAGACACAAACACACCATTTTATGCATCAGAAAACGAATAAAACAAGCATAGACGATGTGGATTCCATGATGATTGGAGAAGTGAATGCATTACGAATTATCAATTACTTACAAAATCACAAATATTGAATTCAGAAGCCAATAAAAACTAACACAATTCCTACACACAACCAGCACATAACTATTTCCAGAGAGATCTACTATAAGTGTAAAGACACTGCAGCAGATGTAATATGCTTGTAGCATTGAATTAATTTATCAACCACTTGAAAAATGAAAATGATTAATCCGGGAATATGGATCAAAATGCAGCGAGGCATTCACTTCAGTAGATAGACCAGACATACCAACATAATAAGAGGATTGAATTAAGAGTAATACCTCTTTCTATTGATAATGAAGTTAAAAGTAACTGAGATCTGCATTGTCATTTAAGGACCACGACAATTAAACTCAAGACATTCTTACACAAGCATACTTCGGTGAAACTCAATTGAGCATATTTAGTACTCCAGTTGTGAAAGAACTGAACTTTTGACTTTTCACAATTAACAAATGAGACTATAAAACTCTCATTCTTCAATTTTCTCATAAGTTTTTTTCATTCTTACTAAAAAGACGACCAAAAAATAGACCCGCCACTAGAAGATGGAAGTTCAATTCTCACACTAGTAATGAGCTTAAGAAAGAGGATTGCAATCAGAATGCGTTAGAGTAGGCTCGGATAGGATGGACCCAGAAAGAAGAAGTAAACACTCTTATTATTCAAATTCCAGAATAAGTTCATCTCTATCAAAATTTTCAAGAACAAATATTTGTTCCACGACACAATTAAATTCCAAATTCCTAATAATTAATTTTTTTCATGAAAATTCCTTTAATGTACTAATTATCATAATAAAATTTCTGTTTTAAGAATAAATTATTATAAGGTGGCTGATACATATACACACACATAATCAATCTTAGGTCACATCTCGGTGCAAGTGTAATATCATGGTCAATAGATGTATTACACCTTCATACAAGTTTCATATTCACTGTTTCAAAAGAAAATTTTTAGTTTCTCAATAACCTGTATTTAAATGTGCATCTCGAGGAGATTCTAAAATAAGAGAAGTTATTATTTTTCCCTTCTTTTTTTTCCTTGAGGTGTGTAAGTATGTACCTTCCTCGTGTTTTTTTTCCTGATAAATAAAATATGTTACTAGAAAAGCAGTGGGAATGAATCTGGTCTAGAAGAGTATAGTCATTGACTTATATAAAAAAATAAAAATAAAAACATGAACTAAACAAAGATATTGGTTGGTTGATTGAGAAGAATGCAAGTGGAGATTGTATATAAAACATGTCATAAGAAAGTCAAGAATTCCAAATTAACCAATGTTTATAAAGGGAAAAATCCAAATGATTAATTAACGAGAAGTATATGATTGTTTCTGCCAAGTTACACTGTGCAATAACTATACCTTCAAGTAATACAACCAAATTTTAAATCTTTCTGAACTATACCTGCACGCATCATATAAGGAAAGCCTAGGGGATGAATTGGTTTAATTAGTTGCTGGCAAAGCAAACTAAGCTTGGTCCACTTTAGTTCCCCTCAACAGTTCTTTTCACAAAAGTACAAATATCTACAATTTTTAAACAATAAAAATCATGAAGCATGAGAATGAAGCCTTTAAAGATTATGGCAAAGATAACCTTTTGGATCCATTCTCAGCCATTTGATCATTAATTCATGCAAGATACCCAAATGTTTCATCAATAATTATACCAACAATAAGTGAGGGACATTATAAAGGATTTAAGGGAAGGGCATCTTATATGGTCGGAATATGTATTGCAGAAAAGCAATGCAATCTCAATAATATGGGTTAAATGATGGAGATTTAGGCCAAAATGAATATGGTCTAAGGTGATTGTAAAAGATTTAGTTTCCTTGGATTTTTATAAGCAGTAGTTCTTGACTAAGTCAAACGGCGAAAAAGGATTATGCACCTAACTCTGAGAATAGTGAGAATCAGGCTTAGCTTGTTTATGTTGTTGTGTTTTTAGCTTGCTAACAAAATCATTATTTCAAGCATTGTGAAGGGGTATATGATCAAAGAGTGTAGTTTCAAAATATAGTATATTTTTAGTAGAAGATGGACAATATAGCATTTTGAAGGTGACAATTTGTAGCCAGACCAGCAGTCTAGTTGAACTGATATTCACTGCAGGCTCATGATTGAACTTGAAATATACACAATACAAAGACAGATTGGTGAATAGTCCATTATGCAGAAAGAAACTCACTGGCTATGATGCACAGACACTCCTATTAAGAAGGCGTGTCCATGTCCGACATGTATGGTATCTTGTCGTGTTTCCTCGGAGACTTCATGACATGGATCCGACAAGCCACATGCCGTGTCCTATTTTTTATATATATTTTAAATTTCAAACGCTCAAAGATTACTTTAGGGACATTCCTCAAGCAAGTGTTGCCGTGTCCTATATTAAAAAGTATAAAAAATAACGGGCCGGAAGCTCCTAGCTCTATCTCTAGCTCTATCCGAAGGTATATATAAAATATAAATTTTAAATTTTAAAGAATTTAAATCGATGTGTCTCCGACGTGTTAGTATCCTACTTTTTAGAAAAATTACATGTCGCCGTGTCCGGGTCGTGTGGCGTGTTGCATGTCCGTGCAACTTAGCTCACTGTTGTGCATATCATGTGAAAGTGATGTGATGCCCGACAGTTATTACCTATTTCGTCATTGCACTGTTGATTCTTCATGGCCGAGCACGATATAAATATAAATAAAATATCATCATCTTATGCCACAAGAAACTGTAGGCATACATCCAACCATTCAACATCTTAACATCACAATAATAAAGTGATAATTGATGTGCATACTGGTATGTCAAAATTACATTATATTATATAAACATAACTTCAACCAATCATACCACATTCTCCACCCTCATCACTATTTTAATTCCTTCTTTAGTTCCATGAAGTTGCCACAAAAAGCTAGCTCAATATATCAAACTTGCATATAAAGAACTGCAGGAATTACGAAAAGGAGATGGGCACGAATGTACTAATGTGAACAACAAGTTCTCCCTTTTGTAGAAAATTAGAAATTATAACATACAAATCACCGCAATTTCAAACTGATGCAGGCATAAACAAATAACTGATGTAGTATAATTAGGTTTAATGGAAAAGCAACTTCATGTGTTACTATCCATGAGTTATACTGACTTTATACCTTGTTTTGATAAATTAATTTATTTGGGAATTTTATTTACCAGTTTGTTTTCTGCACGTGTTAGGATTTATTCAATCAACTTCCTTCTTTCCTATTGGATACAGATATTTTCCTTGTTTAGCAATTATTGGAAAGACTAAAATTCCATGAAGTCCACCAATAAATCTGTTTCCAAGCTTTAGAACCCCTAATCATTCGATAAGATGACTCTACAATTCAACACAGCACGTTATCCAAAAACTCTTTTTAGTTGATGCATGATGCCATTTACAAATCATTAAGTTATGGTCCAACCAGTTAATAGCTTTTTATCAAAAATCTATAAAGACACATTACATAAAATGTACAAGCTAATTACATGAGTTTCCAATCATATGTAGATTACATAACAACAGACTATATATAATTGTATAAATATGAAAGTATGTTATGTATGCACTCTTTCTCTAGGCCAGGCCAACTATAGAAACTCATGCCTTGCCAACATGCACCTGATTGCAATGGTAATCTGCGAACTTGAGAAACAATTAGCTTACACCAGGGTCAATTGGCATGAAAGCCGAAGCTGCGCACAACTAGGAGCATAACCAAATGCTCAAAAGACAAACCAATAAAAGAAGCCCTTAACTAATTCCTTAGTATGTAATGACTGGCTGCATCAGAAACTAAATCCAATTCATACCCGATTTCTCACCCTAATCACATGTTGTTGATATCCGAGAAGTCTATATTATCTAAATGAAGTTGTATCAACAGAACTTAATTGACAAGAGGCATAAAGATTTATCAATAGCAGGATGATATAAGAACTCCATCATGACAATAATAAGGAGAATGAATGTCTTCGAAACATATGTGTGAGCCATGTCTGCTTAAGACATTCATCAACTGATAATTTCAAGATCAGATGCATCTTTTTGAGCTCAAAAATTGCTTTATCACTGGCTTAAACCTCACGAGAAACCTTACCATCGTGAAGCTCTGATATGCAGTGATTACATATGCAAATATGGCAATGGAAAAATATTTGGACTCGGTTACTGTATATTAAGGGATAAGAGTCCTTCAGCTAGGAAATGGCACAGTAAGTTTCTAGTTAAGTAAAATGGATAATCAGAAAATAGTGATTGAACTTGAGAGGGTACAAACTTTGATAAATTATAATTGAAGGACAGTCCAACTGTAGAACAGATTAAAATAAGGACAGAGGAAACAATTAGTCCTCTGCCATTCACTTTTTTTAAGCGGCTAGATTTAGGTTGTACTCGTGAGTTTTGTGACTGATTATTTCATATCAAGGAGTCTTCTATATTTTGTTAATACATGTTTTATCTTCTATTTTTGAGCTCCTTAAAGAGAATCTATTTCTTGGCTCTTGTATAGATGGGTTGTACCTGTATGATGCTTCATGAGTAGACTACTCATCAATAATGATAATGATGGATGGAAAGAAAAAAGCCTTTCCACTTGATGACAATCTTTTGGCAGGGGAAGGGATCAGAATGGGGAATAATGGAACAAACCACTTTCAAAAAGCAGAAAATTATTTTATTAAATTGGCAAATAACATTATTTGACACCAATCTTGGCTCCACAGATACAGGATTCTAGAAAGATGATGCCATTTTAGTTACACTAGCATAAACTGGCAGCTAATGCAATCAATCCACCTGGTCTCAAAAGGTAACCTTATATCAAGCACTTTCTCAGTAGTGCAAAAAGTACCAAGTTCAAGAGTACCTGGTAAACAACCCTACGTGAAGATTTAGAATGGATGGCATTCACACCATCATATAACATCAAATTTTGACAAAATCTTAATAGACAGAAAACAATGGAAGGAGTTATAAATGTGTTCAAACACTCAATTTAAAATTAAATACTAGAAATTTTTCATCAAAATTTATGAAATTTATGCTTCATTGAACTAAATATTGAAACTATAAAAAGCTCCCCAATAGCTCAGACTGGTAATTCAATAAATATTAATCATTCTAAAATTTTATGAAATGAAGTTTCTGTAAGTAAAGACTTCAATTCTAGCTTAACGTTTTTAGATTTTTATCACAAACAATATCGCACTTCCTTCTTTAGTTCTAGATTGTAAAAAGAATCAAATTTATTTATTTTTGGGCCAAAACAAAAGAGCATTGAAACGGTTCATGACATTTGAAATATAATACCGCATCCAAAATTTGTGCCTTCAAAAGATCCATCAGTTATAGAGAAAGAAAATGGCTGAAAAATTGCCATATTTGGTGAAGAATAATCTACAAAAGAAAATACATAAATTAATTGATCGATATGAGTAAATTTATGATTAGCAGCTGTTGGTATATTAGTCACCTAGAAACAAGAATAGATACAGGTTTTGATTATCAAAAGATTAACTAATAGTAAGAATGCATAAAGACATGCATATTACAAATTAATTGCAACTAGAAAAAATGCACACGGATCATATTAAAACAAGATCCCAACAAACACGATACTGAATGCAACTAATAAACAATTAAAAGAAGAAAGGAAGCTAAGCCTTATTCCTAATAATTAAACTTGAGATTGGCTACGCGATTCCTTTTTAGCCACTCATTTTGATCTAGCACCACATCTACTGAAAAGTCCAAAGAAATTAAATAATTTGCAACCACTTCACACAATGTTACATGATCTATCTCTTCCTTATCTAACCTATTCTATGATCGTACTTCAGAATGAGAGCTCCATTAGGTCTATTCAATGCATGCAACAATGATCTACATCCATAGGCTCTTAATTTATTGCCAATAGTTGTCATGTCTAATTTTTGGCATGTCTTCCAAATTCACTCATCATACATATACTAAAATTGTAACACCCTAAAATTTTGTTACAAGTTTGCTCATAGTTGAGGACCTAACTACAATTATCCGATATATGCAGATTTTTGTCCCATGAATAGTTTAACGAACAATAATCTTGCCTTGCTAAAAATAGATGTGTTTAACCATAGTTAACCATTTAATTTTGATTTCATCTACCATGCCTTTTTAATTTTCAAAGCATGATATAATATTTTAATGGTATGAAATCAATACCAAATTTTGGCTGCCTAAATTTACAGTCTTCCTTAGGAAGTCTAAGGTTGTAGCAGTCAAATTGATCTTGTCTTTCCCACTCACATGGGGCCAACCCCACAACAAATTGGTATCACAGTTGTTGATGACTTTTCCGGGGAGTTGTTTCTTGGCATTACAGATTGCACAAATGTATAGCATTATCAACCACATAAGCTAGATATATTGCAATCACTGAAGCTTGCAAAGAAATTTTGTGGACGAAGAAATTCCTTGAAGAATTGGGGCTACAACCCAACAAGAGAAGGACGTTGTTTATTGTGATAGTTAAAATACTATCCACCTCTCCAAGAACTCAACATGTCATTCTAGATCAAAGCATATTGATGTCAGGTACCATTGGATTCGTGATATACTTGAAGCCAAACAGTTGAATTTAGAGAAAATTCATACTAGCGAAAACATATTGGACATGTTGACAAAATATTTGCCTAAGCAAAAGCTCAAAGCTTGTAGGCGAAAAGCAGGTTTGGTAGAACCCACCACATGAGATGGAGGGGGAGATTTGTTGTGGGGTCCGACCCATGTGAGTGGAAAGGACAAGATCAATTTGACTGCTACAACCTTGGACAACTAAAGGAAAGAATGTAAAATTACGCAGCCAAAATTTGGTATTGATTTCATACCATTAAAATATTATATCATGCTTTAAAAATTAAAAAGGCATGGTAGATGAAGTCAAAAATTAAATGGTTATCTTTGGTAATCTTTTCAAGATTGGATGGATTTCCAAAATGGTGTGTATCGGGTCACACTTGTAGTTCAAAGGCTGCAACATAGTCAGCTGGAGTACGTAAATTAATTATAAATATGAAATTCCTCGATACACGAAAGATTGAGAGATAAAAGTTGTGAGATAATTCTACTACATGTAGAAAGAAAAATAGAGTGAGTGAGTGCCTCTAGTTAGTGGCATTGGAAGGGTTTTCCAAGAAAAAATCGGTATCTTCATCGTATAATTTATTTTGTTATTTTTGGCATTCCACTGTGTCTCACCAGTAGGCGATTTTTCCCAACACGAACTCTACACAGTATCGAGCATCCTCTAAAATTAATGCATATTATTATCCAGGCTATGTATTTTCTAACTAAATAATGCCAAATGTATATGTACGAATGGGGTAAAAATAATTTGTTCGTGCATCCGAACAAAACCTAGGGATTCCAAGGGTGAAGATGCAAACCAAACAAACTATTGTGTCTATTTCTTGTAAACAATAAAATACGAAAACTAATGCGTCTATACGAGCAAACATCATAATCGAATTCAAGAGAATAATGGATATACTACGGTAGAGAAATTCACTTACAGAAAGAGGATCAGAGAATATTCAGCTCAATAGTGGAGTAGAATGGCCGCGAATCGAACTTCAACGAATATTGAGGAATTTGAGCTTTGAAGTGGGTAACAGGAGCGGGGAGCTTTATTTCAATCAAAACCACGATTTGAATCAAAACCAGGATTTGAATCCGCGCTAAAAGAACAAGGATTTTTTTTTTTTTTTTTTTAGAGGCTGAGAGACGAATGTTTGGGCGGGTAGAACGAATTTTTTTTTATTCTCACTACCTACTTTTCTTTGCTGTAGGGATCTAGTGGAGGATTGTAGGGTTTTGTATGATTGAAACTATTTTTCTACGAAAAAAACATTTTTTCCACCTATTTTTCATATAACAACTTTGGTAGCCACAATTTTTATGGAAATTTTTTTTTCCACCTATTTTTTAACTAAGGATGTGTTTGATTGGGAATGGTGGAAAAGGAAAAAAATTTTCATGTTACAAAAAAAATAAAAACTACCAAAATTGTGAGAAAATATTTTCCAACAAAGTGGCTAAATTCATGCTTTAAGGCTGTGTTTGATTGCAAGTGAAAAATTTGAGTGGCAAGAAAATATTTTCCATAGAAATGAATTACCAAGAAATTATAGGTTGGAAAAGGTTAACGTCTTTTCTATGGAAAATAAATCGGTTGGAAAAGGTTAACAAATTTTTCATGGAAAATAAATTCTCTTTATCCCACAAAGAAAATATTTTCCTTGAAAACAAGGAAAATGTGGCCAAAAGTGGAAAAATGAGAAAAAAATTTCCATGGAAAAAAAAATTGCAATCAAACAAAACAAGGAAAATATGTAGGAAAATACCTTTTCCATAGAAAATTTTGGACAATCAAACAACCAAGTTGCAAAATAGGAGGAAAATCTTCATTTTCCTTGGGGAATTTTGCCAAGTGTGTTTGATTGATTCCATGGAAAAGAAAAGATTTTCTATGTAAGTAGGAAAAAAAAACCCACCTATTTTGGCAAGAAAATATTTTTCAACTTTTTCTTCTTAACCATGCTTTAACTGATTGTACATTGGAAATCATTTTCATTTTCCATGTGCAATCAAACAGCCAAAGATGGAAAATATTTTCCACTGATGTGACAAGATTTTCCATGGATTAGACATTTTCCATGGAAAATCTTCCAATCAAACACACCCTAAGTGATTGTACTTTAGAATATTTTTTTTCCCACCTTGTATCAAACAGCTAAAGTTGGAAAACATTTTCCTCTGATTGTACCATTTTCCACAGAAAATGTCACATCCATGGAAAATAATGTCACATCATTTTGATTTGGAGCTACATCAAATGGATGTAAAGACTGCGTTTCTCAATAATGATATTGAGGAAACGATATATATGGTGCAGTCAGAAAACTTTGCATCAGGTGATCCAAAGAGAATGTTTTACAAATTAAAAAAAAAAATCCTTCTATGGTCTCAAGCAAACTTCCCGTCAATGGTATCACAAATTTCATCAAGTCATTACTCCATTCGATTTTGAAGTAAATATAGTGGAAGATTGTGTGTACCACAAGTTCAGTGAGAGTACATACATCTTCTGGTCTTATATGTCGATGATATACTGCTTGCTAGCAGCGATATGAGCTTATTGCACGAAACCAATAAATTTCTAACTAAGAATTTTGAAATGAAAGATCTTAGAGACGCCTCTTTTGTATTACGCATACAGATACATCGAGATCGCTCTCGAGGTATCCTTAGGTTATCACAAAAGAGCTATATCGAAAGAATTCTCGAGAGATTCGGCATGAAAGATTGTAAACCGGGAGATACACCCATTTCTAAAGGAGACAAATTCAATCTCAATTAGTGCCCAAAGAATGAGTTTGAAGTAAAAAAAATGCAGAAAATCCCTTATGCATCAGCTATATGGAATCTTATGTATGCCCAAGTATGTACGCGTCCAGATATAGCGTTCATAGTGGGATTATAAGGTAGATATTTAAATAACTCTGGGATGGATTATTTGACTGCAGCCAAGAGGGTTATGCGTTATTTGCAGAAAACAAAAGATTACATGCTCACTTATCGGAAATCAGATCATTTGGAGATCATTGGGTATTCTGATTCTGACTTTGCTGGATGCTAAGATAGTAAAAGATCCACATCGAGCTATATTTATCTGCTGGCTGGATGAGCTATTGTCCTGGAAGAGTGTTAAGCAGACACTCATAGCTCCATCTACCATGGCAGCTGAATATGTAGCTTGTTGTGAGGTATCAAATCATAGGATATGGCTGCGAAACTTTGTCACTAGGCTGCGTGTTGTAGATGGTATTGAAAGACCATTGAAGTTACATTGTGATAATAGATCGGCTGTACTGTATCCAACAACAATAGAAGCTCTACGAAGTCTAAGCACATAGACATTAAGTTTCTTGTTGTTAAAGAAAGAGTTCAGAGTGGTCAAGTGTCTATAGAGCATATCAGTACAAAATTCATGATTGCGGATCCGCTTACTAAGGGTCTCAAGGTGTTTCATGAGCACACTACTCATATGGGTGTTGTATTATTTGGTGATGTACTGGTTTAGCGGGAGTTTATTATTTTGATGTAATAGACACGTTTTATGATTATTTTGAATAATAAATAATTTATTGCAGTCTCTGAATTTTATTCCAAATGTGGTTTGACATTAAGATTGGAAAACTCTGGTATGATCTCATTAAAGAATAAAGTAGGACCGGTTGGAAATAGACATGTGTTAAGATCATATTTCATATAATTTCCATGCTACACACATCCATACTCGATCTATGTCATTGAATATGTTGGTACGATGATCATTGATGGGTTTAGTTTTCAATTAATGTGACGAAGACCACTTTGATCTCATGCTTGATATACTAGATGGACCAGATTGTACAGAGATGTTTCAAGCAAGATAGCAATTTAAGTGTACACATAAAGTTTAAAATATAATTGTTCGGATAACATATGTAGCTCAAGTGGGAGATTGTTGGATTTTTTATCTCTATAATGGGCTACATATTGTATTGCAATTATATGGGCTATCTAATTAATAGGGCTATTAAGTGATCTATTGATTGGGCCCTCGAAACATTTGAACTGAGTATGGACTTTGTAATGTGTAGAGACAGAATCCTAGTCCAATTAGGATTGATGGACTTATAATTGAACTAGGATATACATAATATAATAAATAAGGTTATGGTCTCCGAATCAATACAACTTTTGCTCTTCTCTTCTACACCATTATAGAAGAGATTCTATTGCGCACTGTTGAGGTGATTAGATTGCGGAAGATCCAACATTCTCAATATCAACACCAATGGAGACATGTATTCTTTTGAATTATTGTATTTGGTAATTTTAGCATGATGTATTGATTCTTTAATTATGTATATTTAATTAAAGAATATAGATTATATTTCTAACAATCTGATGGAATCCTCGTGGATGAGGATGACTGATTATCGGCGGTGAGTAGAGTTGGTGTTGGTATTTTGAAGGTAAGTTTTTGTTTGTGTAAAGAGATTGAATAGTGAAGACGTAGTGACAATGTGATACACGAACTACTTTTTTTATCCATGTAGCAAAGAAAACCTCTATGGTCGGTGATTATTCACTAATAAACCAAATAATAAGTACTTCAAAATATATAATATATATATACACACACATACACACTTTTTATAATAATATTCAAACTCAATAAATAGTACACAATTATCTAAAATACATAACATTTTAATTAAACTATTGTATCATAGAATATATAATTCGCAATATTTATGTTACCTTAGTTATTTTTGAATTATATAAAAGCACCATGGGCTTGAATCTTTTCTTTTTAAATAGATTAAAACTTTTGGATATTGCAAACATACAATTCAAGGACCCCCTCCAAACAAATCCTACATTCGCTACTAGTTGAGTGGGAGTCAGGTTTTAGGCTAAATCTTCCTTCTCATGCAAAAATAGACATTCCCCTTCATGTTGGAAACTCTCAAACATATCCTCCAACACCATAATTTCCTCTTTAATATCACCGTTCCCAGAACCCAATGATACGCGTTGCTTAAAGCTCCGAACTCTGTCGAGACTCGTTTTAACTTTGGTCCCCATTTCATCCATAGCTGCACGCATTACCTGTTGGAGATGGAGAATTTTTAATAAAGAAAATTGTTTTCATTCTTGAAAAGAAAAAGAATGAAATGAAAAAAATAAAGAAGTATTGGAAATTCATTCAATCTTCATTAGGGATGGTAAAATACTCTGTTTCCCCGTACCGCATTGCCATGCTTGTTCATTTGTAAGATTACTTACGTAGTTTTGTAAAAAATAAATTTTAAGCATAGTCAAACAATAGCAGATATTCCTATTACCATATTTTCTTCTTCCGCCCCCCTAAACTTTCTCTTTACAGATCGATAACTGTCAAAGGAACTGAGTAATTGCTCCGATAACTTATTGCTACGCTCTTGGATGGCTACATTTTAATGTGCTCGATCATCTCCAACACATGATCTATTGCACATTCCTGTATTTTTTCGAGGAGTGTTCCATTTTGTGCTTTGAGATCATTAACAAGTTCTTCCATTCCATTCAATTATTGGACCTTTCTATGAAGTTCTGCTGCCATAATCTCTATCTTTTTCCCAAACTAGAACACATAATTCCAAGCTCTTTCTTGCTGCTAGGCTTGCATTTAGTTGTTTTCTTAGCCTTTCTTTTTCGTCAGTTATTGCCTCGGGAGGCCTCTTGTCCTTTGGAATACAGTTTGACCTAAGATCCGTATTGCATCGCCTCAATTCTGATTTTTTGATGCCAAAAGATTGGCATTTTGGATTCTGGTTCTAACGTTGTATAGAATTGTCATCATTGTAGCAACTCTTAGCATTCTCTGACCATCATTTGTCTCTTTATTACAGGCATCTTTATGATCATGGATAGTTTTAATAGTAATTTTAAGCGTGCTAAAAAATAAAAATTGAAGTCCGTAAAAAACTACAATAAGAATTCAAAGATGCAGTAGTTCATAGAGGTATCAAAATAGGCTATTGAACCAAACTAGCACGAACTTATGGAGGCTGGACCGGCCTGCAGGCCTCGATAAGTCCTACCAAAGCACAGTTTTAAACGGAAAAAGAACATTGACCTTCTAATGCAGAAATATAGTAGGATTGTTCGACGACAATGTTTAGAAAATTGGACCGGTCATCGACCCGGAAAAAGCAACAGGTTAAGGGTCGAACCGAGGTCGAATCGGTTTCAATTAAAAAATTAAAAATTAATCCAAAAATCTCATAAAATTTCTAAAAATAAGTTATTTTTAAATAAACCAACATTTATAAACAAAATCACTCACAAAACTTGACTTTAAATAGACTTTTTCATAATGTCCAATTCCAATATTAGTATGAATATATGTTCAAATTTCAAACATCATTCACATTATCAGCTTTAAAACCTGCTGATTGGAAAAAAAAACAACAATAGATCCAAAGATGTTGCTAATAGAGAAAAATAAGATAATAACCAACACAATGGACTATATTGAAAGAAAATAACAGAAGCATTGACTACTCCCATTGAAAGAAACATGAAGCACATAAAAGAAATATTGAAAAATCTAACTCATAACACATCAACACATTAACCCAACAAATTGATATAAGAGATAACACATTAACACATAAAAATTAAAAACCAGCAACAAAAATCTCACATGATGGGTGCACGTGCAGTGAAGAAAGAAGAGAGAAGAGATTCCACAAGAACTGATGAAGTGAAGAAGAATTTTAGCACTCTCTTGAATTTTCGAAGAAAACTAGAGAAGAAATGAGGAACAACCAAAGAAGAAGAAGAACAATAGGAGAAATGGGAAAGAAATGAGTGATTTTGCACAAAAAAAAAATCGAATCGAAAAATTATTAAAATCAGACCGGTTCTATCGGGTCGCAGTTTAACCGCTAAAAACCCCGATTTCCCTATCCAGCTTTCTGATGCCATGTTAAATTGGTAGATCGGACCGATTTTACGATCGATTCCTGATATTTCCAGTCGAACCGGCTGGTATGGTCTGATTTTCTAAACATAGCTTGCTCCTTTCTTCGTGTGGGGAGTCTCTCTCGACCCTTCTTAGTATGATAGACGATCTGGCTATGAGCTTCTGGGCATACGAGGCTTGATTGAATCCAAAGTGACGTCCGCATGAAGGGTACTGGGGTGCTATGGTATGCCCCCTATAGGATTAAGTGAGCCTGCGCGGACCCTCTACCTACTTAGCCTTTGTTGTTGTTCAACTGTAGACGAAGAAGGACCTAATTCGGGAGATGAATTAACATGAATCATATTCATGATTTTGTCAAAAATGCAGAAGTAAACAACAAATCTCAAGAAAAAAAAGGCACTTTTCTAAGTAAAAATAATGTACAAATTAATGTAATTTTTGAGACATTCAAAGAAGAGAGATTGATTTTCAAATACTCTTTCTCTTTCTCTCTCTATCAGGTATTGTTTCAAATTTTATTTTATTTTTCAATATTCTATGTTATAAATTTTAATGTTGTTATTTCACCAGGGAATTGTTTGGTCGACGCTAGTTAATTGTTTGTGCAATTATTGGCAATGTTTGACTATTTCATTAGCTATTGTTTGTTTTAACTTTGTTTGACAACAGTTGGCCGCTACACATGTCCAGTTGCTAATGCAGCAGTGTCCATGTATATTCTCATTTTGGGACTTAATTAAAGGCAAGAATAAAAATTCAATACCATAAAATACTTCGTACCCACAATTAGGAGTTAACTCATAAAACTTTTGATAAAAGTTTTAACAGATTTTAATAAAAATTGATGAAATGTGTATTAAAAAAATTGATATAAGTTGCGGGTCCAACGAAATATATAGTTGAAATTAATTGTTGATTTTAATCTCAAATTTTTTGTAACTTTTTGACTAAACGAAACAAGAACTAAATATATTTATTTCATACGTCGTTCCATTTCCTCTTAAAATGTTTATCAATATTGTATATATATTCACCTTATGATAACAAAGTTATATAGACCTCGTTTACTCTATTCTATATTGTGCCTTAGAAAAGTTATATAATCAACATGTAGAATCTATGAGTTTTATGCTCATTAGATTACTATTTTGTAATAAACGACATAATGATTAATAGTATGATTAATAATTTCATCAAGTGCCTTCAACAATTTCTCATTTTTCCCGCAAACTTATAAGCTTTCCTTATACTTATAATCAGATTTTTGTAAAACAAACTTTGTGAGATGTACAACAACGACTCCAACATAGAATCCATGGGATAACTCTTCACAGCCTTTGTTGCGGCATTTACTGAGTCTACGATGTTTGATGTTATCACAAAAAGCCTATTATTTGGCACATATGTGCCCTCAACCAATTATTGTAGTCGACCTCTCCCAAATCAAGTAAGTTCGATAATCAACACAAATCAATACACTTAAGGATAAAACAGTTTCCTAAATAATTATTTAAACTTATCCTATGTACCCGAATTTCAATATTTATTTGGTTGAGTCGATTCATTTGATAATTGAATTAAGGAATTGTGTAGGCCTTAGCAGTTGCATTAAATGGTCTTGTAATGTTTTTCAAATTTTTTAAGAACATTAGCCTTCCAGATTCTGTAACACGTGGTATGTATACGAACTGTGCATTACATTGGGATATATATTCTCAATCGCATGTTTTATGATGTGGTGCCCCCATATGAAACAAATCAACAATACACATCTTTTCTCTTTCTCCGTAAGTCTTATTGAACCTAATTAAGAACCACTTTCATGAATCATCATTCTCGTTGTCATCGACACCGAATATAAGGACAAAAATATTATAGTTTGCGTCTTGCATGCAAGCCGTGAAATAGAGTTCCACTGTAACGTCCGGTTAAGAATGTACAATCAATCACAACTATATGTGTTGACGTCAGAATATGCACTTTCTATGCGTCAACAGATCTTCAGTCACTCCTCTGCTAACATGTATGTTACCTGCACACTAGAACGACTGTTAGGCACCAAGATCACCAGAGTAAAAGGGTCTGGCGATTGTTAGTACTCCGACGATCAAGTCAACTGTCGGTATATAAGAAGATATACGGAGAATGAAAACAATTGGGTGTAGGAGGGCAATCAGACAGAGATTTGAGCAGAGTTTAAGGGTGAGAATAATGTGTAAAAAGTGTGTACCTTAGAACAACCGGAGATGCTGTATTTATAGCCTCAGAGTCCTAATCGATATAGAAAACAATCAATTAGATATCTGATTGGATCCTCATTCTTTATGAAATAAGGGCAATTGATTGTCAAGGCAATCTCCAAGATTTTAGCCCTTATTTAAGTTGATCACGTTGCCTAATCTTTAGGAGATCGGGATTTGGTTTCTTTGTGAGAATTCTTATGGCAATCAAACACAATTTTTCTTTAATTACTTCTCTTGTTATCCCAAAACATCAGATTACGAGAATGCGAAGACCAGCGAAGCGCTCCAGATTGGCCAGGGATGTCGATGTCCTTCATGGGCTTCGCTTTACTTAACTCGAGGGTGCTAATGTGTTGCCGGGCCTTAAGCGTGTTCGTGAGGCCCTCGCTGGGTATCTGAGGCCTTTATGAATCTGAAAGGCCCTCGTTGGGCCTATGAGGCCTTAGCGAGGCCTAACTTGGAGCCTATATGGGGTTTTTGCTGGGCCTTTGCTGACGTGGAGGTCTTAATGAAATCTGGTGGTAACAATAGTCCCCCAAGTCGAAGCCTATTATTTATGGTAAGTGTGGGACTTTGGTAAAAAAAAGTTTTGATGAAAGTGAATTCAGTGAGTATGGTCTTCCCAGATGCACTGTTGCATTACTTATTTATGCATCTTTGAATTACTTACTCAGTATAGTCCCCCAAGTTCGAAGCAGATTATTTATGATGGGTGAGGGCTTTGATTGGTTGGACTTCCAGTGACGTGTCCATGGTTGGTGTAATTCTATCCAAGCTATTAATCAAAGTTATCATAGTGGTCAAGTAATCATGGGTGAGCGTGTCCGTGCCTTAAATACTGAGGGCACGTGATGGATGATTGGAGGCGTGCGTGAAGCGCATCATTTCGTTTCATTAAATTTATAGGGTTCTGTTTTTTGCCTTTTGCCCTTCTTTGAACACACGTCCGCTGGGTTTGATGGCTCAGATGACGAGCTTTGAATTTGGACGGTGGGGATTGAAGAGCCTTAATCTATATAAACATTTGCTCCTCAGTATCTATCTTCTTCTTGCTCCTACGTGCATTTCAGACTTTGCTGAGTACTCTGTCGATAGTCAAGAAATTTCAAGGCGTATTTGTTGGTTCAACTGTAATCTTGAGGTAAGCACTATAAAGGTTGTTGTGCTTTATTTTGTAGACCGCATTTGTTTTTATTTTACGATTTCTTAGTTTGGACGCAGTTTTATGCCATATTTCCCGGCGATTGTAGATGTACTTTCTTCATAAATTGAGATGAGTAGCTATATCGTCTGGACATGATAATTCACAGAACCAGTCGACTGCTATGACAAACCCTAGCATCATGGGTGAGGCGTCCTCCTCCTCCTTCTCGTCTTCACCTTGTGTCGAGTGACAAGAAGAAGTTGATCATGTACCCACCGTCGCTCGTCTGCCCCCAGCATTCACAAGTGGGAGAGGAGTAAACCCAACTATATCGCCAAAGGCAACGGCAGAAAAGGGGCGACGTGGCACCGGGTACCCGAAATGATGGGGTCACTGGACAAAATGGATGCCCCGGCAGCTCGGGAACTCGACGAGAAGCTCAAGCGTTCAGCCACCGAGGTTTCCATAGCTCGCTCAAGGATCAAGGAAGCCGATTTGGAGGATATAAGATTGTCTTATGATATTCCTGCTTATGTGGAGCTCAGGGCTCCCAGTTCCGAGGAGAGTGACGACGACCCACCTGAGGAGTTTGTCACAATTTATGAACCGGCGATGTAGCAAGGTCTTCGTCTATCCATGCACAATTTCTTTCGTGAGGTTATGAAAGATTGGAACTTGGCCCCATGCTAGATAACACCGAATGGTTGGGGCCAGATGGTGGCGACATTCCTGTTGTGAAGGATTGCCGAGGCTGGTGGAGACTTAATTTCCAGAGAATTTGAATCGATTTACCGACCCTGCTAGTCCGCGGGTTGGTTTAATATTTCTCCTCGACCGGACCAAAGATGGAGAATGGCGACCGACAGTCCCAACAAAGTGCATAATTGAAATGAGATATTCATCTTTGTCGGAAGGGACTGAAAGTTTATGCAGAAGGATCCTCTCTCAAATGTGTCTATTCCACGTCAATTCAGAGAACTTGGTATAACTTGTTATCTTGTGTGAATTTTTTATCATTGTTCTTAACTTAATGCTTCGCTTATTCTTGCAAATTGCGAGAAGCCACCCATTCCAAAGAGGGATGAAGGTGAATTGAGATCGAAGTGGGATAAGGTTCGAGCGCTTGATAGCAACTTCAGAAGCCTTAGCAATCTGCTCAAGGACGATAACTTATTGATTTGCTACAGGCTAATGGGTAAGCCTTGTAACTTGAACCGTATAGGCTTCATTTTGATAAGCTTTCCTAATACTTTGTACTTTGGCTATTGTGTTAGTAGCTTTCAGGTTTAAAAATGTTCCTTCACTCTGCCTTGTCTGTTCTACAGACAGAGAAGTCTCATCGACCTAACCTCATTCTTGAGAGATGCAATTTTTGCCGCGAGAGGTCTAGGACGCTATGCCCCTAAGGACAATCCACCCTCCAAAATCCAATGTTCAAGTTTTGGGTTAGGCTACTCCTCCTCCACCTCCGCCACCATCTTTCCCTCCTCCATTTGATTCCATCTTCCCAAAGAACAAGGAAAAGAGAATCATCGAGGACATGGGCAAGGCGGCTGGACATAAAAGGAAGGCTCATGTGGCTACAGATGGAATTATGAAAGATGTCTACAAGATGAGGTGGACTGAAGAGCGTCACCAATCCTCGTCGAATCCTGATGGAGGGGTTAGAGATGCTAGGAATTCTACCTCTTCGACCGACCAAAAGGTCGTATCTGCATTACTTATCACCATAACGAATTGGATCCTTTCGTGATGGAGTTGTTCCCTACCCATCCTGCGATAATGGCGGCAAGTGTCCATAAGTATTGGACCCAAAAATGAGAAAAAGTTGTCGAGGAAGCTACACTGCGCGAGCTCCTGTAACTGGCATAGATGAACTTAATCCGAGGGTTGGTCTTGACCAAAGAAATGTATAGTACCTTCAAGAGCTTTGATGGTAAGTTTAGCAATGAAGAGACCAAATCGAAGAAGCTATCCGAGGACCTGAAGACGATGAGCCTTGAGTAAGTGCAATTGAAATTAGATAAGTAGGCTCTTCAATTTAAGTTGGATTCAATGGTGACAAATGAAGTCGACATGAAAGCTAAATACGAAATCAAGCTACCGTAAAAGAGAGTTTGAAGCAGGCCTGGGATCAGAAAAAGGTTGCCGAGGCCTCCCAGAAGTGCGCTGAAGAGGCTCTGAAGTTGGCTGAGGATTGGGCCTTCGCAGCTGAGACTTCCGTAGCTACCGCCATTAACAACTTGGAGGTTGTTGCTGCATAAAAGGATAGGCTGCTAGATTGAGAGGGTCAGGGCAGAACGTGTAGATGCTGAGGCCCGAGCAGTTGTTACGTACCAGGATGGATTTGAGGACACGCCCGAGTATCAGGATCTTGCCCATCGCTTGATAACAATAGGCGGGGAGCGGTTGGTTGAAAGAATTGCAGAGACTCATCCGGAGTGGGATATCTCCTGACGAGGTCCCTGTTCCCGAGGTCCTTCATGACGAGGGCCATAATGTAAGCGAAGCCCAAACCACTGCCCCCATTATAGGAGAAGGCCCGTGTTGTGCCGACCCTAAAGAGGAGGTGGGGCCTTGAGACTTGTAACTTTCTATTCCTTGTTTCGCATATGTTCCAGCATTTTCAATCAAATTTGCTGCCTACCATTTTTCCTTCGTATAAAGTCTTGTTGTATTAGCCAAATAAGATGACCACATGAGTAATTGTATTTGTTGGACACGAAAAGTTGATCCTAAAATTGAAGAATCATTCTTCTGGACATTAATGGCCCAGACTTCTTGGTTAAGTCTGAAGAGTTAACGTCATTAATGTTTGAGTAAATGGAAGGACACGTGGCGTTCCAAATACCCATTTGATGACCATCTATTAACTGCCTCATTTAGTGCCCTGCATTTTCCATGCGGTCAAGTTTTGTGTTTTCCATGCCACTCCTATGAAAACTCCAAGGGTCCTTCATGGCATTTCTCACGCGTTCATAATTCTGGTAAATCTCAACAATTAATCCCCATGGCTGTAATTTCTCCCGGTAAAAAATGTAAACGCACATCTACTAACATTTGTCTGCTATATTCCAACGTTCAATTCTAGTGTACTATGAAAGCAAGGGTAGAAAACCAGCATCCAGAGGATCAAACATTCAGAGAATCAACATCAGAGGACCAAATGCCCAGAGAATCAACGTTCAGATGACCAAACATGCGAGAGGGGTTGGGCCTAGTAGCCTTAGCCAGAAGGTTTTGAACGGTGCCTCCATAATAGACATCGATGACAAACCCATCGATAATCCTGATTTGGATGATGAGGCTGAAAGCCATCTACCAAAGGTGTCAACAACATTTTTTGGATAGTGTGGCCTAATTAGTCACCAAATCAACTTATATTGATGTGGAAGACTCTTTATCATGGTGAAGTCAGGTTTGCGCCAATGACGAAGCCTAACGAAGCTTATGCAGTACCCGAAGATTAGAGTATTCAATTTAGTAGACTATATATCCCGATATGTGCCGACCTTAAAAGGTGGTGGGGTAGTAAGACGATAGCCATGTTTACTTCCTATTGCCTTGTAATTCAGATTATGATGAATGAAACGATAAGGTACTTGATTATCCTTGTCTGTTGTACACTTAAGGTTAAGATGAACTATTCAGAACTACGATCAAACCTGTGCATTTGACGAGGCTGGAGAGATATCCTAAACGAGTAATAAATAGTTTCCTGATCATGTAGCTTTTGCTGACTGTGCGGGGCTCGCTGATTGAGAAACAATCACCATATGTGTGAGGCATTGTTATCAAAGTGTTCGCCTTCGCACGGTAAGTGAGACTTCGATCGAGGCTCTGTTATCAAGGTGTTCACCTTCGTCCTCACGAAATAGCAAGGCTCTTGGATCGATATACCTTCGCAACATAGGTGGGGCTTTTAGACTTTGGTGTTTTCGAGAGCGTTTCCATGTGGGATGTGTATTGATGGCGCCATCATAGCATCATGATGGTGCAACTACCAAAGCGCGTTTACTTCACGTACCCTTTACATCTTCCTAAGGTTTTTTGGAGTGCATCTCCTTCCCTACGTACGTGTCCGTTTATCAGACGATTTGCATTCTTCTTTGCCTATACATGTGTTTGTAGAACTGTCTTTGATTTCTTTCACTTTCAACCACTTTCCATAGTATCGAAACTCAGCCATTGTTGGTCATAGCAGGTTTTTATTTTTCTAGGGTGCCAAAGTTTAAAATAAGAAGTGGAAGAGTTGTGGTTGAAAATGAGGATATTTCTCTCCAGTTTCTGGTACCGCGCACGACACTATTTTGCAGGTGTCAGAAGCAATAGTAAGCATTTCCTCCACTGTCACGTTGGCGTCAAGAATAACAGTGGGTGTTTATTCCGTTCTACCTCCTGAAAAACCCCTACTTTCGTCGGAAAATATTCGATGATCAAACAAAGAGAAGATGGTTGTTGATGATGAGGAAGAAACGACCATGCCAAGAAGGGGCACAGAGGATGACGTTGGTGTGGAAGATTCTAGGAAGGCCAAGCGAGGCCGGAAAGCTCCTCCTTGGAGAGCCAGGGAACACGCTCTCCTTTCTTGAGGCGCAACCCGAACCTCTATTCTTCTTCCTCCAGTTGGTCCAAGCATATCAATATTGGGTCTCGTTATGATAAATTGGACCCAGCCATTTTGAAAAAATTACCAGCTCCGTCTGCCATAGCAGCGGCTTCAGTTCATAAGTATTGAACTTCTACCTTTTCGAATGCTGCAGACAACGCATAACTGATAGAGTTGTTAAAATTGGCAGAGATGTATACCTTTCGAAGCCATGTACTCAATTGTGAGTTGTACAAGGTGCTGGTGATGAAGATTGACGAACTGCACTCAAGAGTCGAGGGCATTGAAGATATTGATGAGCTACGTGCGGAGAACAAGATGCTTTGTTCGAGCCTTGCAATCTCAGAAGATGCAAGGGCAAAGGCTAAATACATGATAAGGATGGCCAAGACAATTCAAAAATTATCTGTCAAGGCTCGAAAGGAAGCCGAGTTGAAACTCAAGGTGTGCAAAAATATGGCTCATGCCAAACATAAGGAGCTAACGGAGGCGTTGGCGGAGCTTTCAAAGGCTGAGGAGTTGCTGGCCAAATTAGGAGCCCCTGGTTACACCGATCCTAAAGGTTCGGGCGAGGTGTATGAATCTTTATTTGCTGTAATATTTGTATGTGCTTTTCTTTATCAAAGTCGTTAATGAATAATACCCTCATTTCTCTTCGTTTGTAGTTATCAAGGGTGTTAATTTCGTTGCATGAGCCTATACACGTCGAGTGTTTATCGAGCGAGTTAAAAGAGTTGGCTGCAAATCACACTCCCTTGCTATCGAATTACTTATGTTTGTTTGACTACGCGTTGAATATTTATCCAGCGAGGAGTTGGCAACGAACCACACTCTATTGCTGCAAAATTTCTGTTGCTTATTTAATTATGCGTTGAATGTTTATCCAGTGAGTTGAAAGAGTTGGCCACGAACCACACTCTCTCGCTATCGAATTTCCATTGCTTGTTTGATTACACATTGAATGTTTATCCAAGGAGTTGAAAGAGTTGTCCGCGAACCACACTCTCTCACTGCCGAATTTCTATTGCTTGTTTGATTATGCGTTGAATGTTTATCCAGCAAGTTGAAAGAGTTGACCGTGAACCACACTCTCTAGCTACCAAATTTTCTTTACTTACACAATTGGGCAGAGAGTATCACTATTCAGAAAATACTGAACTTTATTAAAATAACGCGGCGTCTGAACAAGGCCGAAAAGAATGTTGAAAAACAAAGAAATGGAGAGAAAAGCTACTGATAATATGGGCGTAGATGAGTGATATTCTAGGGATGCCTCGTTTCTCTTTCCTCTGAATCCTCCAATCTATAGGTTCCAGGCTGAATCTCACCGATGATCTTGTAAGGTCTTTCCTAAGTGGGTCCGATGGTCCCAGACCCCACTTCTCTATTAGCCTGGAACACCTTTTTCAAGACGAAGTTGTTGGCATGAAAACTCCTATTCTTAACCTTCGAGTTGTTGTATCTGGCCATCTTTCTTTGATAAACTGCTAGACGAAGTTGTGAGTATGCATGCCTCTCATCTTGTAAGTCAAGGTTCGTCCTACGTAGATCATCATTGACCACTTCGTCGAAGTGTAAATGCCTCGGAGAAGGTATCTCCACTTCAACGAGAATCATCGCTTCCACCCCATATGCCATGGCAAAAGGGGTTTCGCCAGTCTCTGTCCGAGATGTGGTCCGATATGATCACAGAGTCTTGGGTAATTCTTTGCCTACCCTCCTTTAGCGGATTCCAAACTTCTTTTTCAGGGTGTGCTTGATAATCTTGTTGACGGCCTCCACCTGGCCGTTGGACTGGAGATATTAAGGAGTGGAAAATCCCTTTGAATGCCCAACTCTTCGCAATTCAAGTTAAATTTCTTTCCGGTGAACTGTGTACCATTGTCGGAAACAAGGGTGTGGGGTATCCCAAAATGACAAACAATGTTCTTCCAGACAAACTTCCATGTGTTCTCCTCTGATCTTGGCCAGAGGCTCAGTTTTGCACCACTTCATGAAATAGTCCACCGCTACCATCGAAAACTTAACCCCGCCCCTTTTGGTTGGAAGGAGACCTATGTAGTCGATCTCTCATTTGGCGAAAGGCCAAGGACTGGTGACTAGGGTGAGGTTCTGAGCTGGAAGCTTTGGTACAACAGTGAATTTCTGGCACTTGTCGCACTTCCTTGCGTAAGTATGTGATAATTCTTCATGGTTGGCCAATAGTACTCTTGCTTCAACACCTTTTGTGCTAGAGCCATCCATCATGAGTGATTACTGCAAATTTTCTCGTGTATCTCCTTTATCACATAATTCGCCTCCTCTTGAGTGATGCAGCATAGGAGAGGGTGGCTAAAACCTCTCTCATACAAGATCCCATCCTGTAACACGAATTTCGTTGCCTTCCTGCAGAGTTTTTGTAACTCCTTCCTATTATCTGGCAGAACCTAGTGGGTCAAGTATGCGATGATCTCTTTCATCCATGTGAGGGAATCATTGACCATCATGACATTCTGGGGAGAAGCTTCGTCAATGAAAGGTTTGCTGAGCTTTTCGATTGGGATGGCCCTTATCAAGTCGGAGTCTTTGCTACTTGCCAGTTTGGAAAGAGCATCTACGTAACCATTCTCAATCTTAAGAATCTAGAGTACTTCGAATACCTCGAAGTGGGATAGGAGGTCATTGGCCTTCTTTAAATAGGCCACCATAGATTGCTCGCGAGCCGTACAGGTTCCGTTGACTTGGCTAACTACTAACTGTGAGTCACTGTAGATCTGGATTTTCTTTGCTTTCATCTCTCGTGTCAGCCTCAAGCCTTCTAGGAGCACCACGTATTTGGCAGTGTTGTTCAATGCTTTGAACTCTAGGTGAAACGCACAATTGAGATTATGGCCATCAGGAATGATCAATAAAATCCCAGCTCCAGCTCCGGCCTCACCTGAGGATCCATCAACATACAATTTCCATGTTGGTACCTCTTGTGGTTTAGCTTCGAGCAATCCTTCTGGGATATGGACGAACTCAGCCATGAAGTCTGCCAAAGCCTGTCCCTTTATGGAGGGCCTTGGCATATATTAAATATCGAACTGGCTGAGCTCGATTGACCACTTCATCAGTCTTTCTGAAGGATTCGGCTTCTAAAGAATCTTTCTTAGAGTGAAGTTTGTCAGGACATCTATGCTATGCGACTAGAAGTATGGTCAGAGCTTCCGAGACACGATAATCAAAGAAAAGGCAAGTTTCTCCATGTCTGGATACCTCGTATCTGCATCCTGTAGGGCTTTGCTCACATAATATACTAGGAGCTGCGTCAGACCCTCTTCTTGGATCAAAACTGAGCTCACTGCCTTTTCAGATACTGCGAGGTAGATGAGCAAAGTTTCTCTATTCTTTGGTTTGGACAGTAGCGCAGCCTTTTCGACGAGGATCTTGAGTTCTTGGAAGGCCTCATCGCATTCTCCAGTCCACTCAAATCTTTTTCCCACTTTGATGGTCTGGAAGAAAGGCTGGCAGCAGTCGATCGCCTTCGATATGAACCAGTTCAGGGTCACCAATCTTCTTGTCAGGCTCTGAACCTCCTTGGGAGAAGATAGAGACTGTATATCGATGAGTGCTTTGATTTTCTCGAGATTAGCCTCTATCCCATGCTAGTTTACCATGTAGCTGAAGAACTTCCCAGATGCGACTCCGAAGTCTCACTTTAAGAGGTTAAGCTTCATGTAGTACTTGCAGAAGATTCTAAACATCTTCCTCAAGTGTCCAATGTAGTCCTCGGCATTCATGCTCTTCACGAGCATGTCATCGACGTAGACCTCCATGGAGTTTCCAATCTTCTCCAAGAATATATGGTTCACTAACTGTTGATATGTGGCTCCTGCGTTCTTTAGGCCGAAGGGCATCATTTTGTAGCAATGCAACCCTCGATCCGTAATGAATAATGTGTGTTCCTTGTCCCCTATGAACATTGGGATCTGATTATAGCTTGAGTATGCGTCCATGAAACTGAGTAGCTTATGACCGATAGTCATATCTACCAATTGGTCGATGCGCGGCAGCGAGATGCTATCTTTGGGACATGCTTGATTCAAGTCCAAGAAGTCTATACGCACCATACCAGCACGGGGTTGGACACCCATTGGAGGCAGACCACCTCCCTGATGAATCCGTTTGCCAGCAGCTTGTTAACCTCCTCTTTTTGGGTGTCGTACGTCTCGGTGCTCAGAGGCCTCCTCTTCTGTATCTTGGGGCCCATTTTTGGATCCACCTTTAGGGCGTGACAAGCCACGGATGGGTCGATCTCCACCATGTCACTATGTTTCCATGCGAAGACATCGATGTTCTCTCGTAAGAACTGTTTTATTTCTTCCTTCATCTTATCGTCTAGCTTCTGAACTACTTGCAGCATCTGAGTAGGGTCTGAAGGATTTATAGGAAATGCCTCTAGCTCTTCTGCTAGGGAGGCTAAAAAATCTGAGCCTACGATCTAGGGGTCCAGGTTCTCATCCAATATCATTTTCTCCTCAACTCTTTCGGGGCTGACATCCATCGGTCCCGTTTGTATCATCATTACCGTTGAGAGAGGGTCTTCGTGATTTGTAGCCTTTCGAAGTGCATTCATATAGTAGGACCTGGCTTCCATCTAATTATCGTGAATCTTGGCGACCATGCCTGGTGTTGGAAACTTTATTACCAAGTGGTGGATGAAAGTGATTGCTTGTAGGTCCTTGAGTGTGGGCCTACCGAGAACTCCGTAGTAGGCAGAGCGAGTATCTGAACTCCATGAATTTCCTTAGGTGACATGGAAGCTCTCTGAGGTCCATTGCAAGGGTGATCCTCCCCCGTGGGACAAGGTTATCCCCTGTGAAACTGAACAATGGTTCTGAAATGGCTATCATTTTATGATCCACATCCATCTGGTCAAAGGTACTGTCGAAAAAGATATTCACGGCGCTTCCATCATCGACCAACATCCATCCCAGTCTATTTCTAGCAACGACGGCATAGACTACCAAGGTATCGCAGTGGGCATAATGTATACCAGCCTCATCTTCTTCAGTGAACGAGATCTGTGGGGCCCTTGGCGGGTGTCCGTGAACCTGATAACTCTCCATTGGTTCTTCTCTTACTGCCTCTACGTAGTTTCATCGCGAGTTCATCGTGTGTCCTCCGACATAGGGCCCTCCTATGATTCTATTAATTTCCCAGACTATGGGGACTTCTGCAGGTCCTTTAGCCATCGGCGAGTCCATGTTTCTGTCATTCCTTCCGTCATTGCGGCGAGGTCCATCATCCTGGCACCAAGGCAGAGGTATTCGCCATTGATTGGGTATCCCTCGACGCCCTCGGGTTGGTCAATTCCTATATTTTTTTCCCTGATTTCTGCAGTTGATTAATTCCTTTACATCGGGGCAATTTTCTGTATTATGCACCCTGGTCCTATGTATATGACAGAACTTGGATAGATGAGCAACTGGTATAGGGACCACTACGGATGGACCAGAATAGGGGGCCGAGATCGTCTCCGTCTGGTTAAATCTCCTGTAACGGTTATTCTGTGGTCTGGAAGGGCGCTTTTCTTGAAAGCAATTGACACGGGGTTCAGAGGAGTGTCATCCATCTCCCTCAGATAGTGATCTCATCTGTCTTTTTTGGTTTTCTCCATGTTCTCAATCATCTTCTCTAACTAGATTTCTCGTTGGATCAGGTCTACCAACTGACTGTAAGTTTTGGGTTGGCTATTTTGGACGTCTCTCCAGAAATGGATGCACATGTGAAGTTCGATCACCAGTACATCTAGGGCTTTGCCATCGGTGACAGTCTTGATCTTATTGATGATATTGCTAAATCTCTTGAAATAGCTCCTTACTGATTCTACTTCTTTTTGCCGAATGTCATGGAGTTGGACAATATCGACTATCATTGTCCGATTACTAATGAAAGTGTTGACAAACTCTCATTTAAGCTGAGGCCAGCTCTTGATGCTTCTTGGTTTTAGTTTATTGTACCATCTTTTTGCATCAGATGTGAGTGTGGTGTGGAAATTTTGACACTTTACTGCGAGAGAGTGACCTTGGATCTTCGTCTTATATATGTTGATGTGATCCGTAGGGTCACCTCTCTCGTTATATTTGTCCATCAGGGGCATTCTGAAATTAGCAGGAACCTCCATGGCCTTTATGAAATTGGTGAACAGAAGGTTCTCGTCGTCATAATCTTCATAGCATTCTAACCTTTCCATTTCGTCTTCAAGCCTCGCGGGGACAGGTTTTAGGTCTTTCTTCCTTTTTGTACGGGCCTCGTTGTGCTCACTATACCTGCTGTACACCAGTAGGGATGGTGTTATAGAGGATCCCACCCCAACCTGTCAAACACGCTGGTAGCAAGAGCTAGCTAGTTTCTACACGCCGAAGGGGGTCTCCCCTTCTGATTATCCAACGAAGGTTTCAGAACGATATTCTGAGGGTTCTTATTGTTTGAAACTGGTGGGTCGTCCTGATATTGACGGCTTTCTATCGA
This sequence comes from Forsythia suspensa, assembly GCA_023638005.1. NCBI lineage: Eukaryota > Viridiplantae > Streptophyta > Magnoliopsida > Lamiales > Oleaceae > Forsythia > Forsythia suspensa. The sequence continues at coordinate 22,917,443 of CM042663.1, forward strand.
ACCGGACCTCGAAGGGCTTCGTTGGACATGGCTACGCTTAGGTCCATGTTGGAGGGATTGGTTCTCCAACAATTCGAGTACTGCCTTTATCCAGACATTATCTAGCTTTAGGTCCTAGTTCTCCTGCTCGACCGTCTGCTTATGTCGTTGTCTTTTTCTCTTACGGCGGGTTACGTTCTGAAGATCTTGAACGCTTTCCTACCGCAAGTCAGTATGATGGGACTCTACTTCTTCTTCCATAGAGTTTTCAGTTGTCATGCTCTTCTTGGTAGAAAACACATTTTTACCACAAGGTTTAGGTTGTATAACATTTTTTGGTTTCCACATACGGCGCCAATTAGTTGCTGGCAGAATCTGCACTGTCCACGCGTCAATAAATCTCCAGTCACTCCTCTATCAACCTGTATGTTACCTGTGCACTAGGACGACCATTAGACACAAAAATCACCTGGGAAAAATGGTCCTGTGATCGTTGGTACTCCAACGATCAAGTCAACAATCGGTATATAAGAAGATATACAGAGAATGAAAACAATTGGGTAGGTGGGTGGGGACAAATATTTGAGCAGAGTTTAAGAGTGAGAATAATGTGTAAAAAGTGCGTACCTTAAAACAACTGGAGATGTTGTATTTATAGCCTCAGAGTCCTAATTGATCTAGGAAAACAATCAATTAGATATCTGATTGGATCCTCATTCCTTATGAAATAAGGGCAATTAGTTGTCGAGGCAATCTCCAAGATTTTAGCCATTATTTGAGTTGATCACGTTGACTAATCTTTAGGAGATCGGGATTTGGTTTTCTTGTGAGAATCCTTATGGTAATCAAACACAATCTTTCTTTAATTACTTCTCTGTTTATCCCAAAACATCAGATTACGAGAATGCGAAGACCAGCAAAACGTTCCAGATTGGCCAGGGATGTTGAGGTCCTTCATGTGCTTCGCTCTACTTAACTCGAGGGTGCTAATGTGTTGCTGGGCCTTAAGCGTGTCCGCGAGGCCCTCGCTAGGTATCTGAGGCCTTTACGAATCTGGAAGGCCCTCGTTGGACCTATGAGGCCTTAACGATGCCTAACTTGGGCCTATATGGGGCTTTTGCTGGGCCTTTGCTGACGTGAAGGCCTTAACAAAATCTGGTGGTAACAATAGGCTTGTAAGGTTTCCAACCCCAAATAGACGCTTCCAATGACATGAACAAATGTATGAACCTATTATCTGCATCAATCTCGATTTGTATTGGATAAGTTCCAACTTGTTCGCTTTGGCTCCATATAGAATAATATCGAGCTGTCATTTGTAATCTTATTTGGGGTCATGTTTTTATCAACTTCATATTGTATTGTTACAATGTCCCTCCTATGGTCGAGCCTCAACTCCAACATTATCATACCAACAAGTCTAACATATGAACACTCCATTGGTACGAGAAGTCCAACTGTCCAACCCCCGCAATTGATGAAGTTTCACTTGAGTAACAAATTGTACCCAACATATTCAAAATTCGTAAATCATCAGACAACTCCTAACATGTTACTAAAATCAAAGTAGCATTTATTGAAGCCTATACTACACGATATCAAAGTATACGATGTATCATTATATGCAATTTGTAATAAATAAATCACACATAGTTACAACCTTCATAACATATTGTACTCATGCACTGGTAACAAATTAATACCCTAAAAGTATCATCTAGCAAAAATCGTAACATAACAACAATTAGAGTCTACTACATATACTGCAATAGTTCAGGACTGTACCATATCATCAAATAGTTTAAACCCAAATTGATTAGATGATTATAAAAAAAAAATCTCAAATCATGTATCATGAACCGCTAATTGTTGCTGGAAATGGCAAACGAACTAGAGATATTTTCACATATTTTTGAAAAAGAGTTCTTTCAAATGGTATTCAATTAACTCAAAACTCAAATATAAATCGAGATTCATAAATTTATGTTTGAATCGTAAATTCGTAAATTCTTTCAAATTGGACACTTTGTACATTCAAATCGTAAATTTTGTCCTTCTTGATTCAATTAATTCAAATTGTATTCCACAAGAAAAACGAAAGAAAAATTCACGATTTGGATGTACAAAGTGTCCAAGAGGTCAACATTACATAAATGCGGACGTAGGATGAATGTACGATTACATGAAAATATACACTGAACAAGTTGTGCTGAATGAGGATAAATTAAAAGAATAACTATTTAGGTAATTGGAATATGCCGTGCATAGGCTAAAGAACATTTCATTCACAAAAGTGACTCGTTCTCAGTAAGTTAAGAGAGGGTCAGGAGAGAAACATTCCAAACTATGTTAGCTTATGGTGTTGAAAAGGTTTTGATTGCATTAGTTCTTCCCGTAAATGTAGCAATGGAATAAACGTAGTTACGGAAAAGAATTCACATAGCTGACACCAAACTTCTTTGGTTTTAAACTTAGTTGTTGTTGTCATCATCATATGACAAGACTTATTTATTTTAACCTTATCCTACTCATTCGGTCAAGTGTTTTGAGGGCATTCATTTTGGAGTTAATAAAAATATATTGATCTATGTTTGCATAACATTTAATATGATCGAAGTTTTAATCTCTTAGATATGTGAAATTTAATTGGAATTCAACCATGCCATGATGCACTTCAACTTTTGAGAAATAATATGACAAGTGAGGCCATTCAAGCCATTCTTGACTGTTGTCCGCTCCGCGAATAGCTTGATATCAATAAATGTTATAAAGTTGATCTAGGTCGGGGTCTAGAAAAAAGATGTGCTCAAATATCTGAAGCACCCCTAAGAGTCCATGATAATTTACAAAATTGAACTTCTTTTTCTTCTTGAATATTTTCTGATCTTGTTGGATACTAAGTATTAAATATGCCATTATTAGTATATACTTTCCATTATAGTCGTGTTATGTCTCAACTTGTAACCAATCCCTGGTTCGAGTTAGGAAAAAACAATATTATTTTGTTTAATGAAGGATATCGTTGCTATTTTTGCAAGACTTGGATGTGAAAATGTTGGAAATGAGTTTTAATTAAGTTAATTTTATCAAAATTTGACCAAATATTTGGGTAGGTCCTGATAATCAAATTATGCATATGAATAGTCAAACGCGTTCTACTGCCTTTTGAAAGCTACTATGATGTTTAGATTGACTGCCCTATTTGAAAGCATCTTTTTTTCCCGCTGATGAACAGACGAAGTCGACTAACCAACTCACCAGCCAATAGCACACATTCTACAATTTGTTAGAATAGGAGATCATATGTCTAGGGGACACGGGTGATATCATGCGTCGATCTTTGTCCCGTCTTGTTGAAGTAGATTAGTGTTCCTTTGCCTGAGATTATATGTCTTGTTATGTTGGAGCCAAGTCCGCATGGGGCTGGGAGTCAAATCAGTGTTAGGGAAAGGTAAAGTCAGTAGTACTACTAATGGTGGGGTCGGCCAATCATCCACCATTAGTGCCGCCAGAGTCCAATCTAAATTCACATCATTCCCATCTGGAATGGGCTGACCAACTCAAAATTGAGTCCTGATGGAGCTTCCATAAAGATAGAGAATTGGAAAATAATTAGTCCATACACCTACAGTTGGAAAAAGAGTCCCATTCAAAATAGAATCAATATGATAAGAAGAAAAATACGGTAGATGATCGTAGTATATTTGGTTTCACAAAACTATTTTCTGATGAATGAGAAATTAGAGCCAAAAGTTAGCATATTGGAACTTAGAAAAATAAAAATTATTTGGAGAGAAATGGAAAATCTTATGTCCCACATTAGAAAACAAGTGGTTTATTAACCTATTCATATACCTCAAGTTTGGTACTTGGGTTTGGGCCCCAAGCAGTAACAATAGTCTTTAGAATGGGAGAGACATAGATTTTATTATGTTTGGTCGATAGTCCAACGCACGCGCCAGCCGTCGGCTTGGTCGGGCTCGAGCTCGTGGCTAAAGGTGCGGGTCCTGTGTTCAAATTGGGTTTAGCTTAATATAATTTTTTTGGACAAATAAAATAAATAATTGTTTTATTTTATTTTAATTTACTTTATTTCCTTCCAATGGACATGTAGCTCTAATAATACTTCGACGCGTGGTGTAACAGATTGGTCGCTCATATCTTGACACGTGTAACTGATTCAAGAAAACAGATTCTAGAACATGTCTTTTTTTGAACCAATAGGCCAGGTCGAACAAAACACTGTCCAGAACAGGTGTGTCTGTCCAAACATGGTTTTTTCAAGTGGCGTGTCCTTCCTGAGAGGACTTTTGATTTTATTATAAATAGGTCTCCTTACTTCAATGAATTTAATTCATTCAAATCATATTTCTTTCTTTGTTATTCTGTCCCGCATTCTGCATCCGTCCCTTTTCATATAGAGAGTACAAAACAATTTTTCGAGTTCACTGTTTTTTTTTTGCTGTTTGAAGTGCTTCTACTGCAAAAAGAAGACCGTTGTATCTTGAGAAACGATTGCATATATACCGTAAGCACCTAGGCATGGCAAAATCGTCTTAAACAGATAGAGTTGAACTCTAGTCTCGATCTGCCTTTTCAATTATGCATTTTCTGCAAATTGGTTTGTTACTTTTAGTAAGTCTTATTTTAGAATATAATTTACTTTTTCAATAAGTAACCAACAAAAAATACTTTTGTTGCCATTTTTGGAAGTTCGATCGCTTTTGGAAGTTTTTCCCCAACTTAAAGTATAAAAGAGTGATATGTTTAGTAAATATTTTTGTAGATTATAAACATTAGGTGCTACAAAATGTGTGGATAAAAGGTGGATAAAAGTTATGAGTCCTACAAAATGTGTGGATAAAAATAATGTTTGACTAGCTTAAAAATGTTTATAAGCACTAACAAACATACACTAAGAACCTTACCTCTAGTAATTGAAACTTTTGCGAATACACTTTTGTGGCAACTGTAGATGATTCTGCTCGTGAATTGTGTCTTGTCTTTATGTTTTATCCTATCATTTTAGTAGCAAAGTGGTATTTCATACTATCGAGTTTTATTTAAAAGTACGTACATTGGACTTTGATTAATGAGGTTTAATAATAGAATAATGTTTTTTTTCATAACTGTTGATAATCAGTAGTCTAAGTGGTAATTAAGTATAGCAATAGAGGTCCCGAACCTTGTGACTATGAAATCCCGAACCTTTGATTTTTAGCACTCGGGATTCTAAATCTTTCAAATGTCTGCGTCTGATGTTCTTTTGTAATGGAAAACGTCAGGTGACTGTTAAATGATCAATTTTTATTAAAATGACAATTCTACCCTTTATTTAATTTAGGGCAAATAGTACTTGGAGTTCTTAACCTTTAAACTTTGTGACAATGAGGTCCCAAATCCATTCAAACGTTTGTGCCTAAGGTCTTTTTGTGACGTAAAACGTCAATTTGTCCATTAAAAAGAAAAGAAAAAAGGAAATATAAAAAGCATTACCCAACTCATTCAATCCAATAATTTCATCAGCAATTTAGAAATACAAACCAATTATCATGACATAACGTTTCAGTTGGGGGTTGAGGTGGGTAATTTGGAATTAAGGAAGATTATTATTTGTTTTTTCTTTTTTCTTTTTCTTTTGCTTTTGCTTTTGTTTCTTTATTTTAATTTTAATTTTATTTAATTCAAAATTAAATATGAGTACACAAATCATTTTATTCAAATTTTGACTTTTTAACGATCAAACTGATATTTTTCATGACAAAAGGACCTCAGTCGCAGACTTTTAAAAAGTTTGGAGTCTCGGGTGCTAGAAATCAAAGTTTTTGGAACTCATTGTCACAAAATTTAAAAGTTATGGACTCTGAGTGCTTTTTACACTAAATTAAAATAAAGATAAAACTATTATTTCAATAAAAACTAACCATTTAACGGTCAAATTGATTTTTTCGTCACAAAAAGACAACAGACGCAAAAATTTAAAAGATTTGGAATCTTAATTGCTAGACATCAAAGATTTGACACCCTATCACCACAAGATTCAAATGTTCGGATCTCTAGTACTATTTACCCATATTAATTGATATTATATTTAAATATAAGGATATGAATCCCATTTTAAATGACATATCAATTAATGTCATTAATTGCAGCTTAGACAGTTGATAGTTAACATTTGTGATATATAGTATTACTGATTTTTCTTCTTTTTCCTTTATATTTTTAATATATTTCAACATGTGGGGTAAGATTGTTTTTTCATTGGACCAATTGCCACTATTTTGGACAAAAACATCGTAGTGGGATGCGTGCAGTACAAAATATATGTTTAGGGTCCCATGTATATCAGGAAAATTGGATTTTGAGATTCAAAAATCCACCAACTTAAAAAAGATTGTGTTAAATAGACTGATGTACAAAAGTAAGTGTCGATTTTTTCTAATTTTTACTAAATTTGTTACAATTTTTCTTCATATCTCATGCAAATAAAATCAAATACATGCTATGGTGCTACGAGTTTAGTTTACTGTTTACGAATGTTGATCCTTGCTCAACTCCGTGTAACACTATAAATTTGGTTTCATAACTTAACACAAATTCCAACAATTTTTTCATTCAATGAAGAAGAAAAAAATTGTATCTTTTTTTGGCTTGTAAGTCTGTCAAAAATTTACATATTAAAACATCTCAATTTACTAAAAGTCTCATATAAATTTTCACCTGAGGCCCTCTAAATCTCAGAATCGACCTGGGTTACACAGGTCTATTTTTTAACATACCTAATACAATTATTATCAATTCCCTTAAAAGTTTCATTTCAGAAAATACAAGCTTTAAAAAAGAATTAAAGTATGTACTTGGGGCATCTAGCGTCCCATTCTTGTTCCAATGGGTCTCCAAATGGAGACTCCATTTTGGAGTGGTAGACTATTCATTTGGTGCAATTTTTGGAGTTTTTTTTTTTAATACTTCAAAATTTTGTTTTTTGTTTTTTGTTTTATATCATTTTATATATTTTTTTATTATTTTATGGTTTAATTTTATTTATTTATCTTTTCATTTAATTATTATTTTTATTAACATGATAAATTATAATCGAGTAATAAATAATAATTAATGAATACGTTAAAATAAAATTACTCATTAGATTTAAAAAGTTACAAATTTAAAACAAAAAAGAAGATAATTATTATTACGACAACATAATTAGTAAAAAGTAAAATATGACATAAAATTGTTGGCGGATTTTGTATAAGTGACCAAAGTGCAGAAACCAGAAAAACCGAATGGAAATAGATGAGATGCAAAGTCGAGCAAGTGTTGAACACTTTGTCCTTAAGTTGAATTTGCCCCGCAACAGTGCCTACGGTTTATTGTAATAAACTCCCAAGAAACAAACTTCTACTTGTGTTTTTAGCACTTCAAAACACAAGCACAACGAACCAAAATTAGTTTTGTACTCCAAATGATGAAATGAAATGAAAATCCTGAATTTCAAGCAACAAATTCAAGAATTTTGGTTCAAGAGATGAATATATGAATGAGTTGTATTTGCATATGTTTTCTGTATCAATTCTGTAAATAATAGGATGTCCATAAAGTCCTATTTAAGGATGAAGAAATATTGTGAAAGAAGAGGTATGGAACCAAACTATGCAACACTTTAGAAGGACGCATCTATTCGTAAAGCCATGCGATCGCATGGCTTTATTCCCTGCGATCGCATGGTAGGAACGAAAAACATTCTGCTGAAAAATTCAGCCAGTTGCGATTGCAGGATAATAAACTCATGCGATCGCATGGTCAAAAAAATTGACCCGAATTTGTCCTTTTCCATAATTTCTCATTCATTCGATATTGATTTCGAGATGCCAAATATACCCTTCAACACATTCGAACATCGTTTCCCTGAAGCGACGAAGTGACAAACTATTTTGCCTAAACGAATTGGATCGGGTCTGTATATTTTAATCAAGTTGACACGAAGTCACTTTAGTTGTCAATTTCTCGAATTCTTAAAACTAATTTCCAACAAAAATGATAGACGATATTGTTGAGAATATTTAATTAAATAATTGTTGAAATAAATTAATTGTTGAGAATTAAAAAAATATAAGGAAATAAAAGAAATACTATTTATTTAGAAGATCTTGGTTGGAGATGGCTAAAAATGATAATGTGAAAAATGCACTATTTTAGTGTAAAATTGCACCAATTTAAAAATTGTGGTTAGAACTACTCGGGATTAATTAACATTACAAATTTTTTTAAAAAAAATCTTAAATGATAATGCGCTCAACTCTCAATTGAGCAACTCAACCCCGAGAATAAAATTTGATAATTTTTTTTTTAAAAAAAAAATCAAATCGACAATCTCGTCCAAAAAGATTTGTGAAAAATTATATAAAAACATGTCACTATGCCAAAAAAATGATGACAGATGTTATAAACTATAAGAAATATAAAAGAAAACATAGAATGAAGCAAAAGAATTGGAAAATGATTTTTACTCTTCTTCCCTTGTATCATAAGTCGAACTTTTACAAATTTTATATTGGTTAAATTTAAATTATAATTTAATTTGATCAAATATATTTTTTATCTATATATGTTGTGATGCCCACAATTTACCACTCACTTATTATCCACGCATTTTATAGGACCTACAACTTATAAATACTAAAAAATAATTTCTACAATGTCTATATAATTTTACAATATTACCTATTAAATATTGTTACCATCCAATTTTGGTAAGGCCTCATAGGCCCATCGAATGCCTCATAGAGAATTCTCATAATCCTTGCATGTCTGAGCCAATTTCAATGAAGCCCATGAAGGGTCTCGCCACTCATGACGGGCCTAAGGTACTTCGTCGATCTTCGCACCCCTCGTAATCCCCTGTTGCCTGATATTTTGGGACAGCTAAAGTGATATCTCAAGAAAGATTGTGTTTGATTGTTATACGAACTCTCACAGGGAAACCAAATCTCAATCTCCTAGTGATTGACAATGCAATATTGAAAATCAACTTAGATAAGGACTGAAATCTAAAAGATTGTGTTCACATCTAATTATTCTTTACCTCATAAGGAACGAGAATCTCATCAGATATCTAATTAATTACTTCCCTAAATCAATTAGAACTCTCGACATATAAATACATGATCTCTCATCATTTTAAGGTACACATTATTCAATACTCTTAAACTCTGCTCAAATTTCTACTTGCTTGTCTCTCCCACACCCAAACATCATTTCCATATTTGTTTTATATATACTAATAGTTGACTTGATCGTTAAAGTACCAACGATCGCCGACCCCTTTCTTAGTGCCTAACGATTGTCCAAATGTGCAGGTAACATGGCTGATAGAGGATTGACTGGAGATTTGTTGACACGTGGATAGTGCGGATTTCGAGGTCAACAGGTTGGCACTGTCTGTGGGAACAAATATACGTTATACAACCAACAAATCTATGGAAAAACGTGTTTTTTACTGGAAAGGGGATGGCAACAGAAAATTCTTAAGAAGATAAAATTAAGTCCTCCCATATGGACCTGCGGTAGGAAAGCATTTCAGATCTCCAGAATGTAACCCACCGCCGGAGAAGGAGACAACGTTAAAGGCAAACGATCCTAGACCTGAAAAAGGAAGACGCCCGAATGAGAGCTGTGATCAAGCAATTGGGAAATCAATCTCTCCAATCTGAGCACAAGCGCGACTGTGATTGGTGAAGCCCTTTGAGGTCCTGCTCGATTGAAAACTGTCGATCTCAGGATGATCCGTCGATACCAGATGGGTGAAACCCTCGGAACTTGAATATGAAGCCCTTGCATGACAACAAACAGAGGAAACCTCTCCCATTACGAGAAAACAAGCTTGTCGCATCTGTCAGTGTATTTGACAGGTTGGGGTCAAGTCCTCTATGGCACGACCCCAATCATTGAGTAGCCGGTATAGCGAACATAGCGAGGCTCGCCCAGAAAAGAAGAATGACTCAAAGCTATGAATGTGAAGTCCGAGGATGAAAGGCTATAACCATTATGCGACCTTGATGACAATGACGAGAACCTCTCATTCTCCAAAGAACTGAAGGTTAGAGAACTCCCCACTAGATTCAAAATGCCTCATATGGAAAAGTATTGTGGGAGAGGTGATCCCACAAACCACATAAATGTATATAAGACTAGACTACAAGGCTATATTCCTGCAGTCAAGTGCATAAACTTTCACACCATCATCGTCTCTGACGCAAAGGTGGTATAACAAGTTAAAGCCTGGAAGCATCAGAAGTTGGCCGTAGCTGAAGCAGGAATTTATCAATGCCTTTATTGACAACATGTTAAAGCCTGGAAGCATCAGAAGTTGGCCGTAGCTGAAGCAGGAATTCATCAATGCCTTTATCGACAACATAATCATGATAGTTGATGTGGCCCAACTCCTCGACATTCGACAGAAGGAAGGTGAATAAGTGAAGGGGTATTTCAAAAGGTTTAGCAAGGTCATCAACAAAATCGAGAATGTGACCAATGATAAGGCGCTGGATGCACTAATAACTGGGTTCCACATGTGAACTCCCTTCTGTAGATACATCAAGAACAGAGAGCCGAAGACGTACACACAGTTAGTGGATTTGATCCAGCGAGAGATCCGTTCCGAAGAAACCATTGAGAATAAAGAGAAGGCCGAAATAGAAAAATAAGAGTGCTACCGTCATGAAGGACAGCGTTCTCCAAAAATTGGCACCAACTGCTACAGGAGGTTCAACCAAATCGAATTAATCTCGGGGCATCTTTCTGGACCACGACCAATTCTTTATCCCAAGTTCTACCATATACACCTAACTTGGAATCATAACACAAAAGATTGCCTGGATGTACGAGGATTGGTTGATCGAGGGAACCGACCAACAGAAAGAAGACGGAGATCGCCCAACCAGGGACGAGGACCTCAACTTTGGTGCCAGGACGACCATCCTCGTCGCAACAACATGAGGGATGACAGAAATATGGATCTACCCAGGCAGAATGGACCTGCGAGTTCTCCTTTAATTCGTAGATCAACACCATAATTGGAGGGTCATATGTCAGAGGTCATACAATGAACTCACGATGAAATTACACTAAAGCAGCAAGGGAAAAACCAGTAGAAAGTTAGCAGGTTAATGGATACCAGCCCAGAGACCCACCTATCACATTCACGGAGGAAGATGAGGTTGGTGTCCATTACCTACATTGTGACACTTTGGTAATTCGCGCCATTATAGCCAGAAATGGATTAGGAAGAATGTTGGTCGACGACAGCAGCTCCGTGAATATCTTATTTGGCAGCGCCTTCGATCAAATGGAGGTAGACCATGAGCTAATAGCCATCTCAGAGTTACTGTTTGGTTTTACAAGCGACAACCTCATCTCGCAGGGGGGGATAACCCTCGTTGTGGATTTTGGAGAGCTCATGTGCCACGTGTAAAGAAATTCATAGAGTTTTTGGTGGTGGATACCCGTTCTGCTTACCACGAGGTCCACGGGGTCCTCGACAAGCCACGCTCAAAGACTACCTACATCCATCACTTAGCAATGAAATTCCCAACACCAGGTGGAATCGCAAAGGTCCGAGGTAATCAAACAAAAGCCAGGGCATGCTACATGAATACACTTCGAAAAGCAGCAATGTGAGAATGTGCCACTCCTGTGGTCAAGACTGTACAAACCAGAGCAATGGATGTTGACCAAGATAAGAGCGATGAAGACATGGTCCTCGATGAAGGCCTCGACCCACGAATCATAGGTTCAGATTCGTTAGCTTCACCGGTGGAGGAGTTAGAAACGTCCCACTAAGCCCATCGGACCTTTCACAAGTACTACAATTGGGATAGAAACTAGAAAATGGGTTAAAAGAAAGATTAAAACGGTTCATGTACGAGAACGTAGACGTTTTTACATGGAAGTATTCCAACATGATAGGGATAAACCCATCCGTAGCCTACCACGCCCTAAAAGTGGACTCGAAGATGCATCCAAAGATACAGAAGAGAAGACCGCTGAGCACCGAAAGATATGGCACCCTGAAGGAGGAAGTGAATAAGTTGCTAGCCAATGGATTCATCAGGAAAGCAGTCTACCCACAATGTGTCCAACCCCGTTTTGGTGAGAAAGAACAACCACAAGTGGAGAGTGTGCATAGACTTATCCGATTTGAACCAGGCATGTCTCAAAGACAGCTTCTCCTTACTTCGTATCGACCAATTGGACGATGCCACCAATGACCACAAGTTACTTAACTTCATGGACACCTACTCTAGTTACATTTAGATTTCCATGTTCGTAGGGGATGAGGAGCACACTTCGTTCATAATGGATCAAGATTTATACTGTTACAAGATGATGTCTTTCGACCTGAAGAATGCCGATGCTACTTATCAAAGATTAGTGAACCACATATTTGCATAACAAATTGGAAACACCATGGACGTCTACATCGAAGACATGCTCGTAAAGAGCGTAGACGCCGAGGATTACATCACATACCTAAAGAGATGTTTGAAATTCTCCGCAAACACCAGATAAAGCTCAACCTCCTAAAATGCACTTTCAAAGTTGTGTCTGGAAAATTCTTGGGCTATATGGTGAATCAACGTGGAATAGAGGCCAAACCTAAGAAGATCAGAGCACTCATCGACATGCGCTCATCATCATCACCCAAAGAAGTACAGAGCCTTAAAGGAATGTTGGCAGTCCTAAACTGATTCGTATCAAAGACAATTGATTGGTGCCAACCTTTCTTCCATACTAAGGTAAGGAGAGAAGAAGTTTGAATAGACAGAAGAATGTGAGAGTGCCTTCAAGGAGCTCAATGAGGTCCTCGGTAGAACCCTGTTACTATCTAAGCCAAAGAACAAAGAAAGATTTTTGATCTACTAGCTACATAGCAGTGTCTGAAAAAGTAATAAGCTCGGTATTGATAAGCGAAGAGAGCACAACGCAACTTCCGATATACTATGTGTGTAAAGCCCTGCAAGACGCACAAACGAGGTACATATATATGGAGAAGCTTGCACTACATTTGGAGTTCGCTGGCGATGCAGTTATGAGGTTTAAAAATATTTAGTTAGGTTGAATTGGCACATTCAGTTGAACGTTAATTATGTAGTTATAAAGAGAACACGAAAACAAATATAGATGTACTCATGACAAAGATGATAGTTAATTCATAGAGGTCCAAATTGCAAGGAAAAATTAAAATGCAAAAACTATGAAGCCTACTGTCCCGCCACCTCAGTAGGGCCGACACATAAAGGGACTTATATGGTCGAAGCAGGGGGAGAAGCTTGAGCTTCAGTTTGGCTAGGGCCTTCAGTAGGAGCTGCCAGCAAGAACGAAAGATCCCACTTGGGATGAATAGCTCAGATCTTCTCCGTCAGCTTGTCGCCTCCAGCTTCCATGAAACGAGTTGTGAGGCGAGTGTACTCAGGAGTTCTGGAAAAGTTCCTCACGTACAATCTCACAGTCCTCGTCTCAGCCTCTGCCACTGATGCATTCACCGCTGCCAACTCCTCATTCACCTTATCGAGCTCGCCCATAGCCTCGGTCAACTATTTGTCCTTTTCAAGAACCATGGCGTCGAAATTTCGATTAATTGAGGCTATAGTCTCTTCGACCGTCGCGGCCCTTTCTTCAGCCTGCTTATTGGCATCCTCCGTTGTCCTTCTTATACTCTGGGCCTCCAACACCTTTCTCTCACCTCTCACGTCTTCGACAGCAACATCGATCTTAATTCTCAAAACGGCCTTAGCTGAAACCAAAGTCTCTACCTTCAACCGCAAAGCTTTGTTTTCATAACCTAAACTAGTGTTGGTTGAGCCCATCGCCTATAGGTCCTTAGAGAGCTTATTGGCCTTAGCCTTAGTCTGATCCACTTTTTCCACGAATCCCTTGAGCGTGCTGTGTACCTCGGAGTTCAGAACAAATCCCCGTGCCATGTTCATGGCTGCCATGAAGCCCTTAAGTGTGCTACATACTTCCAACGAGGCCTCATCTACAACATTCTCCTAGAACGGAGACCAGAACTTGTGCACTATGGTTGCTGCCATTGCCGGGACTGACGACTGCATTTCCAAGATAGCTGAGTCAAGTTCATCATGGTGCGAGCCGATATTGACGTAATCCACTCCCTCAATGTCTGGACGATTATTGCGTCAGGCTCTCCGAGCGTCTCTTATGAGGCCATCGCCCTCTGATGAGGTTAGCCCCCTCTTCTTCCCCTGGGGACCTTCCTCGTTGGCGAGCCCATTTCCTTTGGCTTGGGTACGATTGTTCTTTGGCAGGGTCCCCACTGGATGATGGATTAACCTCTTCGGCCAACGCAACAATAGGTGACGACGAAGGAATTGCAGTCCGACAGGCTACTCTGATGGTGGAGGAGATGGCGGTGGTGGAAGAGGCATGGATTGAAGTGGGATGGCCGCCAACACCTCCAGAGGTGGGGCAACCTATTCCCCGTCTTCGTTGGCGAAGTAGACAGAGATGTCACGGAAAGTATATCCGGTCGCACCAACGAAAAGTGGAATTAATACAAAACCTAAGAAAGAAATGGTCGATGAGTTATCAAAAACTTACCCATCAAACCGTATCAAACTAGGTGTGTATTGTCTGGTAAAAAACTACCCAAGTTTCTGAACTCGCTTGGTGAGCTTCGGATCGCCCTGATTTTTCCTTGATCCCTCAATGGAATTGGGAGTTTTTAACAAACTGCAAACAAAAACATGAGGGAGTAAGTCAGGTTCCTCGGAATAACATAAAATCCAAAAGCTCTAAACATACCCAATGCACCAAAATGGCGAGGGATGGAAACGTTAGGAAGAGGGTCCTCCAGCCTAAATTCCCAACTCCCACCAACAAAGAAAAAAGCTCCCTTCCAACTAGGGACCTTAATTGGGCTGTCCATGGCTGTCCCCCTGCCCTGCCCTGCCATGGTGTGAGAGATATGTTGTACCATCTCCCAGATTTACAAGGCCAATAAATTGTCTCGAAGACCTTTGCTTTATCTTCTATAACAGAAAGGCCACACCATTTGACCCCAGCTATTTGGAGTAATCTGGCACAGAGAAAGGTTGAAGTTTTGGAGAACCTCATGGAAGAAAGGGTGGAAAGGCAATCGAAGTCCATGTTGCATAGCCGGCTTATACACTACAACATAACCTTCTAGAGGGTCATCGGCCCGTTCATGAGAATGAGGCACTCGAAGACTGACCAACGCTGGGATGTCATTGGCTAGCTGCAGTGCCTCTAGATCCATCTCCTTTATTTTGCTCTGGATCATGGCGACAGCATTGGTCGACGAAGTAAGTTCCTCATCTAGTAGATGGGTGGTAGGGACGTTCTTCTGGTCTAGGAAACCCCTCATCTCCAGAATCACCCCATCCTTATCCTTCGCCTTCAGTTTCGGTGGGAGCCCTACATCATCTACCCTTGAACAATAAACAACGATTGTAGACGCCGGGAGAGGAAAAGCAACGGTAGGCATTTGAGTGACATTTTCGTCACGATCAGGCGAAGACTGAGCCTCGTCCATTATCTCTGACTGGGTCCATTTGGAGATCTGAAATATTTTACGAATCTGTGTTCTCAGAGCTCGTTCTCGTGTAGGAGAGTTGGGAAAGCTTTAGGTTTTCCTTTTCGACCAGAGTAGGAAGGATAGACAGGTCGATATCAACGAAAATAAAACAATGGGGTGAGGACCAATGGTTACAACTCTTCTTTACCATGAAGAAATTACTTTCCACCGTAAAAGAGTAACCGAAGTTTGCACTGGTAGTCGCCGGAAATATATAAGAAAGTATAAACAAGTTCTAAGCTTTTGCCAAAGTAAAGAGGAAAAATGACAAAGGCTTTCGGTTTAAATAGATGAGACCCCTTGAATATGGGCCACCGATTTTGAAATTTCAGATCTCAACCGTTGCATCATATAGACGCGTGGCAGGGCATTAAAGCTGGCGCCTAGGAAACGTGCAGTTTCATCAATTATTGGGGGGCTGACACGTTTCACGCGTGCCCCCATGCCTTTCTCAATACGTCAAATAGTAAATAGCAATGATGGTATGGACGTTTCAAGCCATGTGATGACAGCGCCATTACTACATGTCTTTAAAAAAGTAACATGATTGGCAACCTTTCACTCTTAACAACTGACAGCACAACTCAAGAGAATACACGTAGACCCCACTCAACTTCAAAAAATTCACAAGTCAAAGCCCTCGCCTGCCATAAATAAATAGGCATTGGGCTTGGTGGACTATATACATATGCGAGGAATGTGTTCGTATGTAACGGACTCCTTCATCATAATAGCTCTGTCAAAAGCGCGTACATGTGCGAGGGAGTCCTCCACACTAACAGGTTCATCAAAGGTTCGCTCCTCGTATAGGCCTCGCTAAAAAAAAAAAAAAAAAAAAAAATTCTTAAGTCCCACACATAGCATAAATAACAGGATTGGACTTGAGAGACTATTGTTATCACCTAATTTTCGTTAGGCCTCATAGGCTCAGCAGAATCCTTATAATCCTCACATGTCTGAGCCAATTCCAACGAAGCCCATGAAAGACCTCACCACTTATGACGGGCCTAGGGTGCTTCGTTAATCTTCGCACCCCGCGTAATCCTCTATTGCCTGATATTTTGGGATAGCTAAAGTGATATCTCAAGAAAGATTGTGTTTGATTGTCATACGAACTCTCACAAGGAAACCAAATCTCAATCTCCTAGTGATTAGCAACGCAATATTGGAAATCAACTCAAATAAGAACTGGAATCTAAAAGATTGCGTTCACATCTAATTATTCCTTACCTGATAAGGTAGGAGAATCCCATAAGATGTCTAATTGATTACTTTCCTAAATCAATTAGAACTCTCGACCTATAAATACAAGATCTCTCATCATTTTAAGGTACACATTATTCAATACTCAAATTTCTACTTGCTTGTCTCTCCCACATCTAAACACCCTCTCTATATATTTTTATATATATACCAGCAGTTGACTTGATCGTCGGCCTCTTTTTTTCTGTTGATGTCCAAGTGTGAAGATAACATACAGGATGTCATATGATTGATTGGAGATCTATTGACACATGGATAGTGTGGATTTCGAGGTCAACAAATATAATAACACAAGAATTGAATAAAACAATCTATAAAACGGCAAATAAAAATCATTACAAACCCCATTTTAACACATGTTTGGTGGTGTTAAAATTATTTTTTAAATGCTTATAAGTTATGAGTCCTATAAAATGTGTAGATAATAAGTGGATAGTAAGTTGTGAATTCTATGAAATATGTGAATAAAAAATATATTTGACTAGTTTGATCGATTTAAATTAGGGTAATTTGCAGCCACGGTCCCCAACTTTTGAAATTTTGGCACTTTTATCCTCATTCTTCATTTTTTGCATCCATATCCTCAACCTTTCTTAATTTGGTGGCTGAAGTTCCTGTTGACGGATTTACCCTTTAGTAATTTGCAGCATTCATCCCTAACCTTTGAAATTTTGGCACTTCTATTCTCATTTTTTATTTTTGGAACCCATATACTCAACTTTTCTTAATTTGGTGGTTGAAGTACTTGTTGACGGATTTATCTTTTATTTATTATCAATTTATTAGTTTTTTTTAATTTTTCATATAAAATAAAAGTATTCAGACTCATTTGTACTTGCAAATGTTAAGAATCTAATTGAAAATTTCTCTAATCAAAATAAGAACATGTCTTTTTCATCAAATAAAGACCAATTTCGCACTAAAACACATCATTTAGAGACTTCTGTATAAAAAAATAAAGGTTAGGGACCATTTGCACAAATTTTTCGTTATTTATTTATTTATTTTTCATTTAATTAATAACAAGGGTAGAATGAAAAGTTGATTTTTTAACATTGACTTTTTTCATTCTTATACATAGCTAAACCAAGTAGGATAATGATAAACTTGTTATCCTGATAACTATTATTCAGATAAATAGTTTTATCTACAAGTCAAACGGATCCTTAAGATAATTATTAGATTTTATTCATTTTTGTTAATTATCTAAATAATAGTGATAAAACTATTTATCTATTTAAGTAATAATACTTAATAAATACTTTTCTCATTATTAAAAATGAATAGTTTTATCACTAATAAATAATATATGAAAAATTAAAAGAAACGAAAAATTTATGCAAATGGTCCCTAACCTTTATTTTTTTGATACAAGAGTCTCTAACTGATATGTTTTGGTGCGCAATTGATCATTATTTGATGAAAAAGACAAATATGTTCTTATTTTGATTAGAGAAATTTTCAATTGGATTCTTAACATTTGCAAGTACACATGAGTCCGAATACTTTTATTTTATATGAAAAATTAAAAGAAACCAATAAATTGATAATATATTAAAAGATAAATCCGTCAACAGGGATTTCAGCTACCAAATTAAGAAATGTTGGGGATATAGGTATAAAAAAATGAAGAATGAGGATAAAAGTGCCAAAATTTCAAATATTGGTGATGGATGCTGCAAATTACCAAAAGATAAATCCGTCAACAGGGACTTCAGCCACCAAATTAAGAATTGTCGAGAATATGGGTGTAAACAAATGAAGAATGAAGATAAAGTGCTAAAATTTCAAAGATTGGAGACGACGGTTGCAAATTACTCTTTACATTATAAATTAAGTTGCGACAAACAAACTATGTGTGCATATCAATTTTTTTTATAAGTAATGCTATTTATAGTCGCTCATTCATTAATTAATGAGTAATGACGGGGAAAATGAATAACATAATTTTTTTTATTGTAGGAAAAAAAAAAACAGAATTTTTGGGTTGGCTATAAATATGGCTTAACACATGATATTCCATTTTATTCATTTCAACCCTAAATCACGATGGGGAAAAATCTCAAAAAGAAATTAAAGATCAAAAGGAAAAAAACCAAAAAGAAACTGGCAACGGCGGCAACCTCCTCCTCCGACCCGCCACCGCCACCGCCTCCGTGGCTAGAATTACCTCGAGAGGTGACGGCAGATATCCTGCACCGGCTGGGGGCACACGATATACTGGATAGTGCACAGAAAGTCTGTACTACGTGGCGAAATGTGTGCAAGGACCCTTCCATGTGGCGTGTCATTGACATGAAAAACCTGGCTACATATCATGACATGTCCGATTACCTGGAAACCATATGTCGTCATGCGGTGGATCGTAGCGAGGGTCAATTAACTGATATCCACATCGACTATTTCGCCACCGATGAATTGCTCCTGTACATCTCCGAACGGTATAGTTTCATTTCGAATTTTATGTCTCAAAAGGTTGTCATAACGCTGAAAGGAAAAATTCTAAACACTACCAAAAGTTACAATATATGATGCATCAGTTACAATCTTTATGCAAAACACTCTATGCATGACGGACAAGCCATCATACTTTGCATTCCCCTGGATCTGGGTTCTTTTATTGGTAAAATTAAGCACGTTTTGAAGTTTATTAATTCGCAATGCAGTGTCTTGATTTCATAGGACTTCTATACTGCGTAGCTTTGTGAAAGTTTCTGGTTTTTGTACTTCCCTGTATTTCATAGACATGAAATACATTTATGATTTCATCATATTTCTATCTTGTGTTTTCTGACTATCTTTTGTATAAGATAACACATGAAAGAAAGTGGAATTGGAGCCCTTTTTAATTTTCTCTAGTTATTTTTGTAATGGACTAATTTTAGTTTTTAACAGGGGATCCGCCTATAATGTAAATTTGCATGGGAATACATTTTCCCTGCTTCTATGTTATTCTGCTCCTACGCCGTCTATATCTCTGACATCGGTGATTACCTTTGAAATTTATGCAAATGGTGTTGGGCTGTTGGCCAGTCTTATATGAGTCTTTAGTTTGCTTGCCTGATCAGGGAATGGATGAAAAGAGTAGGTAATTCAAGATAGAGCATTGTTTCTCTTTCTACTTCAAGAATAACAAAAATATGTAACTAAAGGCATAGAGGTAATCAGGAACAATATGTTTGAACCTTCACATCCAAAGGCGGTGGAATGGATAAGGCATAGCAGTATCGTCATGAGCTTATTTTATCGAGAACGGATTGTTTGCTATCTGACAAGGAACTGACGTGGTGAAACCTGAGAAGAAGCATGGAAACTACAGTTTTAGAGGCAAAGCCACTAGACCTCCATGTCTCCATGAGAAAAACTTTCATGATTTTGTTACTGTCAAATCAGTGGTGGTATATAAGATTATAAATATCAGAACATGGAGTATGCACAATTATATTGGAAGGATAATTTGTTATCTCACTTTTTTGCAATTAAAGTCTATTATTTCATTTTTCCAATCCTTCTTTTGTCATTTCCATAGTTCGATCTGATATTCAAACTTCGTCAAGAAGCACATAAAACCACGACTTCATTGATAATATGTAATAATTATTAGCCTATCAAAATTCCAATTGATGAAAAATGAAAAGTAAAGTAAAGAAAACAAAAACGTCTGTATGCTGGTGTGGTAACTCATAATGAAGTTTCTCTGTAGATCTTGTGACATTTGAGTAACAACATTTAACAGTGGCTACTAGTTTTCTAGCACTTAATGGTCCATATAACTTAGGTCCATAGATGAGACCAGCCAATGAAGTATGCAGCTATGGAAATTTTAGGAAATTTTGTCTCTGAAGGAGAAGCAACTCTTGATGTAGCTGACAAGACCTGTTAATCTATAAAAATATTATAGGATATATGTTTAAATCAAGAGGAGCAATTATTAGCCATAATGATTAATTATTTAGAGTAATAAGTGTTTGTTATATTAGGATTAAGACAATATTCCCGTATACAGTGTATACAAATTTCCAAAGAATAATTAGACAAAATACTTGCATGAAGAGCACATTCCTGATAGATAGAAGGCTTGTGCCGTTGCATAAACATCTTCGTTGCTCATGTATATTAAAAGACATTTAATGGGTATTGCTTCCATTTGTGAACTTCTAGATTTCTAGTTATATACAATGCTGTTTTATTGGCCAAAGTCACAGAGTGACATCGTGTTGATTTGGGCTCTGTGAGGAGGTTGTGGTAAAAATAACCGGAATTGTTGGAAATTTTAATGACCGAAGAAGAGTAGCATCTAACAAGATATAATATATTATTATTAGTAAGTTCTATTTTATAATTTTGTTTTGATTGAATTTATTAGAACACGATTTATTTGGAAAATTAAATGTTTATTGATTAGAGTTAATCCTTCAGTACGTCTAAGTATTCATCTTGGTTGGTTTTGCACAGTTTTGATGCTAAATGTACGTTGTATGATTCTTGAGGGGCTTTCTCCTATTTCGTCGCTATGCATATTTTAGGTACTTGCATAGATGTGGAACAAGAGTACCCTTGTACTTTTAATTCTGTGCTGAACATTCTTAGTTTGATGGTTGCTCACATGGAGAGGAATACCCATTTTGGTGATCACAATGTTGTAAAGATTGGCATCCATTTCCTGTTGACATGTTTCTTATGTTATCATATCATTTTGATGTTTTTTTAGAAAGAATGTGAGTGCATTTTATTAGTTAATTGAATTTTTTAAAGATTGTTTGAATGGTCAGTATTTTATTCCTTTTATTCTCTTGATGCTTTAGTTTTGGCGATGCTGACCTGAAGATGCCTGATATAGACTGTGGCTAAACCAATGAAGTTGCTGAACCCTTTTAGAAGATTATGTTTTAATGACATACATGGAAAAGTATATATATTTGCCTTTTCCAAATCACTTACCTTCCGCAATCTAAATTTCACCTGTTCAACAGATCAAGTCAGCTTAGGTGTCTTCGGCTTGGGGGTTGCTATGGTGTATCAGGTGATGGCTTGAGTGAAGCAGCTAAAAGATTTCCCCTGTTGGAAGAACTGCACTTTGTATTCGTAAAAAATTGTAACCAGGGTATTGAAGCTATTGGTTGTTCCTGCCCTAAGTTGAGGTCATTTACACTTAGTGAGTCAGAGTACAAACGTCCACAATTTGTTTGTAACGACGATGCACTAGCAATTGCAAAAGGCATGCCAGGTTTGCGCCACCTTCAACTTTTGGGAAATAATATGACAAATGAGGGCCTGCAAGCCATTCTTGATGGTTGTCCACTCCTTGAATCGCTTGACATCCGGAAATGTTTTAAAGTTGATCTAAGTGGGGATCTAGGGAAAATAATTACTGAAAAGATCAAAGATTTGAAGCGTCCTTACGACTCCATGGAAGGGTGCGAGTGGAATACTGAAATTTTTGATTTTGAAGAATATGATGATGACTACTACTACTCATCTGGGCATTCGGACTTGGAGTCTATTGGTGATTATTACGATTACCCTAGTGACTTTCATTTTAATGGAAGCGAATACAATTCTGATGGTGACTTTGAACCATATTTCTACTTTGACTGATCTTGGAACCGATAAGGGTGAGGAAACATTTTTGATATGTTTGATATGCAGTACTAGATAGAACTTTACAGTATTATTTACGAAATTTAGGTTCTCTTTTGTTTTTTATTTCTGTCTAATACTAAGTACTAAACATGCCCTTAGCGTGCACTTCCCATTATAGCTGCTGCTTAATAACTCATAACTAGTCATTATAGCTGGTTTAAGTTAGAGAAATTTGTTCGTTATTTATTGTCTGACTCGTAAAAGTCTCAGTTGTTTTCTCCATTTTTGCAGGGTTTGGTTGGTGGATGAAAAAACTTTTTTTTGCCAGTTGATTTTGGAAGATCTGCTTTTGGAAATCGGTTGCAGCTTAAAGTGATGGAGTTGATTATAAAACATGGCCTGTTTTGATGACCTTAACTCTAGTAATTTGGGTATTTGTGAATATGCTACTAGTGATGCCTCTGGATGATACTGCATCCTCTCAATGTTCATGAGTTGTGCCTTGTCTTTATGTTTTATCTTAACATTTCAGTAGCTATTGTTCTGCATTGTCCACTTTCGAGTGAAATCATTTGCGATGGGAAAATGCATTAATGGTGTGGCTACCAAATAGTTTTGGCTTTTTTTTTTTTTTTTTTTTGTTTGTGTGTGTGTGTGTGTGTGTGTGTGGAGAAATCAACCTTATTCTCTTATGGGTATTCTCTACAAACTATAAATATTTTAAACTTCCGCACCACTAGCTTCATTCTTGAAAAAAATAATATGAAAATAATTCTTGGATCAGTTCTATAATATAGAATTTATTGAATATTAATGCAATTTAGGTGGTAATTAGCATAAGAAAATGAATAAAAAAACAAAATTCTATTATATAGAACTCTTTTAATCTTCCATTTAGTGCCTCGTAGAATAGGACTACCTAATAATTTATGGACGTTGATGTAATACTTTTTTCGAAGTTTATAGTTAGTATGAGAGGTGCGATAAAGCTCTTTTTCACCTGGAACAGACTCGAGAATTTACCGTAAATGCTATGTATTTTGTTATTTAGGTCTGTCTTTGATATTTTTTAATTTTCTTACAAAACAAGTCCACCTTAGAACTCATGTTACAATGTCTCATTCTCCTTTAAATACCTCGCAGTGGTTTCTAGTTACTACGTCGTATCTGGTAGAGGCGATCGGGATGGTGATGGTGGGTATTCATGTTTAGAGCCCGTTTGACAGTGATTATAAACTAGTTTATAAACCAATTTTTGGTTTATTTGATCAATATTGGTTTATTTGAGTTGAAATTGTTGACTTTTCATGTTAAAAATGGGTTGAAAAGTCAAAAATTACGGCTGAAAAAAACCAAAATGAGTTTATAATCTTTGTCAAACAAGCTCTTAATTCTTGCAGTAATTTGAAGAAAATAATTCTTGGATCAATTTTCTACAATATAGAATTTTGTTGTGAAGGGTAATTACATCCACACTACGTTTTTAATTGCAATGAAGATCCTCCACATTTTGTTTTCATTGTATTTTTATCAAGATGATTTTTGTCCAAATATTCTGCTAATGTGTATTGAACATTTGCATTTGTTATTTATTTTGTTTATTCGAAAATGCGAAATGCAAAATAATATTTTTACGCCACCTTAATTAACTTTTTGGTCATAAATCATCATAAAAAACAAAGATGTAGGTTGATGATAAAAATATGATAAAAAAAAGTTATGGACTTAAATGCTAAAATAAAAAATAATTGAAGACTTTTATTATAATTAAAATGTAGTGTAATTAAAAAAATATTGTGCGAATATAATTATATATATTTTGAATATTGATGCAAGACAATTAGCATAAGTGAATGTAGAAAAAAACAAATTTCTATGGTTTATACGCCACCGATCTCCTGCCCCCCAGGAGATCAGCCCCAATGGTTTATAATTCTCTCAATCTTCCAGCATCATATATTCAGCCCCAAACACTACTTGTTTAGGTTTTATTTTGATAAAGCCTAGCAAAATAAGTTGTCAAACATTCACCCCAACCACACTATTTGTTTCTTGCTTCAATAATTCCTTAATAATAAGTTCACCTTAGATGTCATGATGCACGCAGTACTCAGTGACGGAGCCACATGAGGGACGGAAATGGCGATAGCACCCGCAACATTTTTAAATTTAGGGGATTTATGTAGAAGATCTTTTAAATTTGAATTAGTATAAATCAAGGGTTGTGATTATTTGTCAAATTCGTTTGTCAAATACATTAGTAGAAGGAACGATCTTCATATCCCTACAATAATATGAAAGTTTTATTTTGTTCAATGTTCAATTTTTGTCCAATACGACGTAGTTTTGGATAATTTCACGTCTTACTCTTTCCATCAACTCTTCTCTATCAAACACACTTTTTTTTTTCCTTCTATCTACCAGCTCTCGTCTAAAGTTTCTCCAAAATCTCCTCACCTCCTTGTAGATCCCGAACCACAAATTTGCGAGGTTGAAAAATAGTTTGAAATCTCATAAAATCTTTTACCAAATAGATATGTAACATTTTTCAAATTTGGGTTAGGGTTTCACTTTTAATTTGCTTCTTTCATTTGTTCATAAACTAAAGTGTTTGTGTACTTTTTTTTTTTTTTTTTTTTTTTTCTGTTTTGTGTTACTCTTAAAAAATGTATCTATATGTATGTGGGTAAAAATGTATCTATATGTATGTGGGTATATATATATGTGTGTGTGTGTGTGTGTGTGTGTGTGTGTGTGTGTGTGTGTGTCTGTATATTGTAGCATTCCGAAAAATACAAAGAAATAGCTGGAGAATCAATATTTTTTATATTTATTATTTGCGGATTATACATTTAGAATTTTTTTCATTTTTTTGGTCAAGAAATGTCTCAATGTGCATTCAATTTTTTTAGGTTGTTTTCCCAACAACCCAACATTTAAGTTGGGAAAATGTCGGGAAAACCAACAATTATTAATGTCGGATTTCCCGATATTAATGGTGCATTTCGCCAAATTGGAAACCTTCTTGGTTCTCAAGTTTTGGTCCATTTTGCACTTTTTTTTTTCTTATAAGCAAATTGAACACAATTCGTTAATTTTTTCACTATATAATTAGTTCATTTTGTCCTATTTAAAATGTCAACAAAATTTTGTTAATATTCTCGACAAATAATGAAACCAATTTTTTCTTCCCAATTTGTGTACCAACCTAAAAATTTGGATGCACGTAAGAAAACTTTGGGTTATTTCTTGGTGAAAAAGTTGGAGCCTGAGTTCGAATTCTTGAGGTTTGGTCCAATTCGACGAATTCTTGAGGGTTTTGGTCCAAATCAATAAACATGATCACTTTACCGATAAGGATTCCTCCAAAGGTCTATTAGTTTACCGACAAGGATTCCTCCAAAGGTCTATTTGTTTACGAATTTTAGTTATTTAGTAATTTTTTTTTTGTATGAGTTATGTGTTTATTTGGTTTATGTAATTCATACTTTCGTTGTTCTGCTTTTTTTAATAGAATTTCAACATTTTACTATATCGATAAAAGAGTTAATTGCATTGTATTAAATGATATGTTCAAAAATACATTTTTTATATTTATTATTTGCGTATTATACATTTAGAAATACGTATATATTCATGCAACACCTACCAAACGTGCAATTTTATGTTGGTTTTCTCGACTTAAAAGTTGAAAAAACCGACATTTAATTTGAGAAAACCGAAAATTATTAATGTCGGATTTCTCGACATTAATGGTGCATTACCAAACCGGGACTTTTGTTTTGTTTTTTTTTTCCTCCTCCTTTTTTCTTTCTTTATCCAATTCAAACAGGTTTTCATTCAATTTTTCACCAATCTTTTTTTTTTTTTTTTTTTTTTTTTTTTTTTGTATTTGATCTTATAAGTAAATTGTACCCAATTCATTAATTTTTTCATTGTATAATTAGTTTATTTTGTCACATTTAAAATGTCAACAAAATTTTGTCAATATTCTCGACAACTAATGAAACCAAAATTTTCTTCTCAATTTGTGTCTAGATTCTCGGCACAAATTGTAGTTGCCAATTTGTGTACCAACCTAAAAAATTGGATGCACGTTAGAAAACATTGAGTTATTTCTTGGTGAAAAAGTTGGAGCCTGAGTTCAAATTCTTGAAGTTTGGTCCAATTCGACGAATTCTCGAGGGTTTTGGTCCAAATCAATAAAAATGATCACTTTACCGACAAGGATTCCTCCAAAGGTCTATTAGTTTACCGGCAAGGATTCCTCCAAAGGTCTATTAGTTTATGAATCTTAGTTATTTAGTTTTTTTTTTTTTTTTTTTTTGTATGAGTTATGTGTTTATTTAGTTTGTATAATTCATACTTTCGTGGTTCTGGCTTTTTTTAATAGAATTTCAACATTTTACTATATTGATGTAAGAGTTAATTGTATTAAATAGTATGTTAAAAAATACATTTTTTATATTTATTATTTAGGTATTATACAATTAAAAATACGTAATACGCTTACCAAACGTGCAACGCACGTATAAAAATCTAGTGTGTGTGTGTGTGTGTCTATATATATATATATATATGTTCTTTCAATATTTTTTTTTGAAGAAATTGGTCAAAAACGTCCCTAACGTATGGACTTGGTGTGCAAATCATCTTTACTTTTCAAATTTTGGCAATTACATCCTTTACCTATCCATGTAGTGCCCAAATCATCTTTTTGAACGGAATCCATCCAATATTCCGTTAAATTTTTGGGATTTTGGCGCAAATGGTCCCTAACTTTTGCCCTTATGGTGGAATTGGTCACTAACATTTATGTTTTGGCAAACAAGTTCCTAACCTATGTGTTTTGGTTTGAAATTGGTCCTTATGGAATGAAAAAGACAAATATACCCTTAGTTTAATTATAAGAAATTGTATGTGGATTCTTAATCATTACAAAATGTGCAAATAAGTCCAATACTTTTATTTTTTATAAAAAAATTTAAAAAAACTAATGAGTATTTTTTTTTTAAATTAACACTTTAGTAATAAACATGTCAAATAAATTTATTATTTTTATTATTAAGTAATAAAGAGAAATCATTGTGAGAAATCATTTTTCTCCCTCTTTACTTATAAATTTTTTTCTCCCTCTTTACTTAAAAAATTAAGTTAAATAAATAACAAAATGACGTATATAATTTTATGACATTGAACTAATCTTATTACATTTTTATTTAACTTAAAAATACTAATAAAAATTAATTTACACATTATGTGTTTTATTTTTGAATGAAAATAAAACGATAAATTAAAATATAAAGAATATAGTCGGATTTCTAATATTTGTAGTTAATAAATGTATAATTCAATTAAATAAAAGTATTTGAACATTAAGTTTGTGACAAAGTTATTTTTTTTATATAATAATAAAATAAAAGTTTTAATTTTAAATAATATACTTATTACTTCATAATAAAAATAATAATTTTATTTGACATTTTTATTACTAAAGTGTTAATTAAAAAAAATTCATTAGTTTTCTTTAATTTTTTATAAAAAAATAAAAGTATTGGACTTATTTGCACATTTTGTAATGATTAGGAGTCCACATATAATTTCTTTTAATTAAAACTAAGGGTATATTTGTTTTTTCATTCCATAGGACCAATTTCGCACTAAAAACACACATAGGTTAGAGACTTGTTTCACAAAACATAAACGTTTAAACCAATTCCACATTAAAAACAAGGTTGGGAACCATTTGCACCAAAATCCAAAGGTTTAACTAATATTGGATGGATTCCGCTCAAAAGAATGATTTTAAGACTACATGGATAGGTAAGGGATGTAATTGTCAAAATTTGAAAAGCGTAAGAATGATTTCTTGACCGAATCCATGCGTTAGAGACGTTTTTGGCCAATTTCCCTTTTTTTTGTTCAATACGTATAAATTATGACTCTACCACTAGCAACTAGCAATACTTGCGTCTCTTTATCTTTAGGTAGAATTTATTTTTAAAAAAAAATTAATTTATTTTTAATTACATATTTTATAGAACATACAATTTTTATCAAAATTTTTAAAAAAATTACTACTTTTAAACTTTACAAACGTGGACTAAAAACTTTCGATAATTTCTAGCTACAACGTCATATCTGGTAGATTGGGGTTTGTATTGTGGAAGCTATCATGTTAAATGAAGGTGACGCTGGAAGGGGCATCAGCTTTTGACTTGACCCTGTAAAAACTTCTCTAAACATGCAGCACATGATTGTACGTTATCTGATTTACAATCTCTATTATATAGGACATGTTAGGGATTCGAAATTTTGACCCCCTCCTAAGTTGACGTTAATTATGCCCTAAAATTGTAGGGGTAGGGGTAGGGGACTGGGTTGTGTGGGGATGGGCGGGTCAGTAGGTGGCGGCCACCGCAACTCTTTTACTTCCCCGGAACCAGAATCTTCCAAATCCTTCTTCCTTATTGGGACCAGTTGTTCAGTACTATTTTTCATTTTCTTGTATAAAAGGACAAGAATAAGGGTTTGATCTCCAATGCATCATCACATCAATGACACTTCTTTAAATTTAGAATTAATAATGGCCCTCCAATTTAATTTTTGATAAATTGCACCTACAGTCACCAATCTTTATTCCCTTTACACTTTTATCTCCAATTTTTATTTTTTGACATTATTATCCTCAACCTTGATAGATTGGCACACATGGTCGTCAATGATGATCTAGTCCAAAATTTTGTTAAGCAAACATATAATGACAAACTTGTCCTTTTATTTGCACAAGGGAAAAAATAGATACAAAAAAACAAAATAAATAATAAACGCAAAAAATTAGTTACATCTCTAAATAGTTCCACCTAAGAACCATGAACAATGGTAGCTAGAGTTCTGAGTTCTCTTCAGCCCCCACAATACCCACCACCGCATTTCTCGACCACCACATCAAGATTGAAATCATTAACCACTTTGTTTAAATTGACATTGTCGAGATCCAATTGATCTACGTTCTCTTGC
Source organism: Forsythia suspensa (assembly GCA_023638005.1). Classification (NCBI taxonomy): domain Eukaryota; kingdom Viridiplantae; phylum Streptophyta; class Magnoliopsida; order Lamiales; family Oleaceae; genus Forsythia; species Forsythia suspensa. The sequence goes on from CM042663.1 coordinate 22,946,904, forward strand.
GTTCTATTATCACATGCACCAAAATTCTTACGTTCAAGAGTTGCGATTGTAGCAGCTCCTCCACCCGTATTTATATATGTTGTCGCTAAAGAACAAGAGTTTGTAAGGTGGATTCATTGATTTTTTGGAGTAAAACAAATGGGTTCACGGGTTTGTTTAAATTGATTTTGCAACATGTTTTTTTTCAAATAAAACAAATGGATTCGTGGTTTTTTTTCTAGTAAATTGATTGAAATGGTATATTGACACTGTCGAATCTATCTTTAATGTCATATATTTGAAAACAAATGTAGTGTGTGTGTGTGTATATATATATTATTTGTATTTCATTTATTCAAAGTACATGTATTTATAGCTGAACAAATGATAAGATTGGTACAAATAAAATGATAAGATTACAATTACAAAATTCATATGACAAAACTTAATCCTTATCTTTGGATTTTATTTTATCTTTTGGTTGTGATCACAATCCTTGCAACAACCCAGGTCTAGAATCTTCATTCAAGGATAATTACTTATCCTTAATAGGCTCCTGCAAGATGGAGCTCTCATTGGAGATTCCAATCTTGGGAAGTAGGTATTTGAATTTAGGAGTTGGTGAGGGTGTCAATAAGTAGATCACATAGCAAAAGAACCATTTGTAAAATGATTTCGAACAAAAGTGGTAGTCAATGGCAATGTGCTTCATCTGGGAGTGAAAGATCGGAATAACAAATAGATAAGTATCCCCAATGTTGCCACAAAAAATGATAGACCGTTGGAACAGCTGCACCTAAGTTCGTGGAGTAAGTATTTAATCTAAAGGACCTCAGATGAGCATGAGGCCAAGGCACAATAATCAACCTCAGAAGAGGATCGGGCAATAGTTTTCTATTTCTTAGAACACCAAGATATGGGAGTGCCACTAAGATAGATAATGTATGCGAAAGTAGAGCTACGATCATCAAGATGTCCAACCCAATCAACATCAGTGAATGCTGATAGGCATAGAATGGAGTGTTTTCGAATGAGGAGACCATGATAGGCATATAGTGGAGTGTTTTAAATTTGCTTCCTAAATATTGGAAATAAGGCAGATACATCAGATTTCAAATGAAGAAGCAATACCATATAAATTTTGTAAAGTGATCAAAAATTAATAAATAATGACGAAATCCATCTAAAGAGAGTACATGACTGAGTCCCTAAACATCCGTATAGCAAATGTCAAGAAGATCTCGACTTCGAACACTAGAATCACCAAAGGGAACTTGTAGCTCTTATTACATAGACAATAATGACAATTGAAATTAGAGGACACTTTAGTGGATGGAGACAATAGTCTGGAGCTTACAAAAATTTAATTTAAGAGATGGGTGACCCTACCATCTGTCCCATAGGTTTGAGGAGGAAGCATCCAGAATGTTGACAGTGGTTGATAGTGGCCGAGATAGTGGAGGAGAAGAGGAGACTAGCCATTCATAAATGTCATTAGTATTTTGACTGTGAATGAGATGATTCCCTGTTTGCAAATCTTTCACAATAAAAGATTGGTGAAAGAATTTGATCGAGGTGAAATTGGATTTACAAAATTTTGACACATAGATAATATTTTTCTTAATACCAGAAACACAAAGTACATTTGAAATAATAAAGTTAGGATGAGGAATGGGTGGAACCAATATGGGAGATAGAAAGAGTTGTACCATTTCTAAGAGTTCCATCACCGGGACCCTCATGTTCTTGATGAAGTACAAGATCAAAGACACTGGAGGCAATGAGGTGCGAAGCTCCAGAGTTAACAATGTTACGAGGAATTGGAATGTCATTAAGACCACTAAGACCACTGAAATCATCATCACTTCAATTGTAAGCTATTTCGAATAAATTATATAGAGAAGAGTAGAAGAGGTAGTAGAATAAATAGAAAATTAGAAATATAAACTAATAGTGAGATAGTGAGATTTGAGATAAATAATTATAAACTAATATTGAGAGATAATGAGATTTGAGAATTGTTAATAAATTTGAGTATATAATAAATATCAGAAATTGAGGTATGAAAAAAGGAGTTTAGAAGGAGGTATTTTATAGGGAAAAATTCTGAAATTGAAAAAAAAAAAAAACAACATCAACCGGTCACTTTTTTGTGACCGTTTGATGGATCAATGACCGTTGGACCACGAGCCATGAGTCGAGTGGCTGCCCACAAGCCCTTTTGACAAGCGCCCATGAGCTTTGACGAGCCGACTTATTTGGCTGGCTCACAAGCTGGCTCATCTTTTTATCGAGCCAAACAGACTCGGCCCTTTTTTTGAGCTTTGCCCAAGCTTGGGCTTGTCCCCCCGAGCCGGAGAGCCCACGAGCCGCTCGACCCATTTGCCACTCCTAGTTCTCTCCATAAATGTTCTAATCCTAAGTTAGTGTTCTTTTCTCTATCCTAATGTTCTAGTTTAGCCTCAGATCATAGGAGAAAGAATGAAAAAATAGAAATATACAACAAATTCATGCTCATTTTTGGAATTTTTTTTTATAGAAATAGTAATCAAATGTAACGTACACATTGTTGGGAATTAAGACCAACTCTTTTATTGCTCACAAGATCATTGTTCAGAGAAAAATAAAGAGACAAAAAATATAAAAGATAGAGAAAAATTTATAATCAGTCAAATTTTTTTAAAAATCATTACAATCATATAGAATTACATTCACTCAAATTTTTCAAGTATCTTAAGAAAAATAATATCCTAAATTTTACCACATCTATCAATTTATACTATTTGTACAACCCACAAAGAAAACAAAAAACATAGGATGCAATGCATACAATTTTTTGCTAAAAAAACTCTCAAGTCACATACACAAAAGAGAAGAAAAATATGTCAATTTATAATTAACGTATGACCTAAATTCATTCCAAATTTCGACTTCTAATGTGTCTAAGATTTGAAAACTTGTTCAATTTTAGTCACCAAATATAATATAATATAATATCACATCTTTTTCTTTTCAACAATTATTACATCTTTTGATTTTGATCAAATTTTGAGAAAATATCCCAACAACCTCCACCTTGATAAAAAAATGAGTCAAAACTCAATCATATCTTCTACATTTCTTCATCTCAATATTTGAGAAAAAATTTCATAAACTTTGGAAAAATTGGCACAAATGGTCCCTAACATTTGCTCTTAGTGTGGAAATAGTCCCAACATTTGTTTTTTGGCACAAAAGTCTCTAATCTATGTGTTTTGGTACGCAATTGGTCATTATTTGATAAAAAAGACAAATATGTCATTATTTTTAATTATAGAAAATTACAATTGAGTTCTTAACATTTACAAAAGATGCAAATGGTTCTGGTATATTTATTAAATAATATTTAATTTAGTATATTAAATATATCACTATAGTCATGTCAATTAAATTTTTTATAAGAGAAAAATATAAAATTATAGTACTTTAAGTATATGTAATTTCTTTATGATATGAAAAAATATGAATAAAAATTAAGTTAAATAAATAACAAAATGATGTATATAATTTTATGAAATTAAACCAATCTTATTATTTTTTTACATAAAAATAAAAATAACAATTAATTTACGTATTATGTGTTCTTTATTTTTGAACGATAAATTAAAATATAAAGAATATAGTTGGAGCTCTAATATTTGTAGTTAATAAACGAATAACTCAATTAAATAAAAGGATCATCAAGTTTGAGACAAAGTTATTTTTTTTTTAATGTTTTAACGATAAAATAAAGTTTAAATTTTAGATAATATAATTATTTAATAATAAAATAATAATTTTATTTAACATATTTGTTAATAATTATGAGCTTATATTTTAGTTATTTTATAGTAATTCGTAAAATATATAAAATAATTTAGTATATTAACAATTTGGTGAATAAAGTGTTAATTAAAAAAAAAAGGATCCGGTACTTTTATGTATTTTTTGCAAAAGTTATGAATCTAATTGTAATTTTTTCTAAATAAACTAAGGGCCTATTTGTCTTTTTTATAAAATAATGACCAATTATGCACCAAAATACATAGGTTAGGGACTTCTGTGCAAAAAATAAACGTTAGGGATTATTTGCACCAATTTTTCTAAACTTTGACAATCCTAATTCTCAAAATAAAAAATTAACATATTCAACCATATAAGTATAATCACTTAGAAATAATGATTTCTAAGAATTTTATCGACTCATGTCAAATAAATATGTTGAAATATTATGGTGCAACTCATTTGATTGACTTACCTGGAAGTTCATTAGCCAACGACATCAATTCCACCACACACTTGCATTAATGTCAAGCTAATGTCCGTGTGTAAAATTAAATGTGGACCCGTTAGTAGTAATACATCATCTATTGTGACAACTAGTGCATGTCATTAGGATGTAATATTTGCTCAAGAGACATCATTGTCTCCTATAAAGAGAGACATACTGTCTGTATCTGATTTCGAGCAAATAGCCGAGTTTGCTCTACAATTTGGACAGTTTTTCCTCACGTGACCAGGTTGTCCACAGTTCCAACAAGATATTTTCATTTTCATGGAGTTATTCTTCTTCTATTTTTCAGCAACAAGTAACGAGTTTTCAGATGAAATATTACTTCTACCACACAACATTCTTTCTTCAGAAATTAATTTACTTGTAACTTCTTTAAAACTCGCAGTTTCTTTTCCATACATCAAAAGTGGTTTGATGTGTTCATAGGAGGATAGAACAGACCAGATAAATTTTAATACTTTATCCTCATCATCAATTTTAACTCCAATAGCCTACAGTTCAAAAACGTTCTCATTGAGAACAGCAGCTATTCCATGAATATTTGCAAGAATATTTTTTGCTAGACAGAGATGTATCGTACTTGTAGCTTTCAAATCCAAATCTTCCCAATCCTTAGCACTCATACTGGATTTTTTTATATCTTTGTCGAAAATAGATGTTGGTTTTACGAGCGACAGCCTCATTCTGCAGGGGAGAATAACCCTCCATGTGGATCTTGGAGAGCCCACATACCACGCAAAGAAATTCATCGAATTCTTGGTGGTGGACACCCGTTCTGCCTACCATGGGGTCCTCGGTAGGCCCCCACTCAAAGATTTACAAGCAGTCACCTACATCCATCACATTGCGATGAAATTTCTAATACCAGGCAGAATCTCCAAGGTCCAAGGCAATCAAACAGAAGCAAGGACGTGCTACATGAACGCACTTTGAAAAGCAGCAACATATGAAGGCGCTACTCCCGCAATCATGACTATATGAACCAAGGCAATGGATATTGACTAAGAGAAGGGCAAAGAGGACATGGTCCTCGATGAAGGCCTCGTCCCGCAAATCATAGGTTCAAATTTGTTAGCTTCATCGGTAGAGGAGTTAGAGACATTCCCAGTAAGCCCGCAAGTGCTACAATTGGGACAGAATTAGAAGATGGGATGAAAAAAAAAAAAACTAAAACAGTTCTTGCGAGAGAACATAGATGTTTTTGCGATGAAAGTAGATGTTTTTGCGTAGAAGCATGCCTACATGGTGAGGATATGCCCGTCCGTAGCTTGCCACGCCCTAAAAGTGGACCCGAAGATGGACCCCGAAATATAAAAGAGAAGACGTTTGAGTACCGAGAGGCATGACACCCTAAAAGAAGAAGTGGATAAACTGATGGCCAACATATTCATCAGAGAAGCGGTCTACCTCCAATGGGTGTCCAACCTAGTGCTGGTAAAGAAAAACAACTACAAATAGAGAATATGCATAGACTTCTTCGACCTGAACCAGGCATGTCCCAAGGACAGCTTCCCTCTGTTGCACATCAACCAATTGGTCGATGCTACGACTGGTCACAAGCTACTTAGCTTCATGGATGCTTATTCTAGTTACAACCAGATCCTCATGTTTGCAGGTGACAAAGAGCACACCTTATTCATAACAGATCGATGTTTATACTGTTACAAAATGGTGCCCTTCAGCTTGAAGAACGTTGGGGCAACATATCAAAGGTTAGTTAACCGCATGTTTGCTAAACAAATTGGAAACACCATAGAGGTCTACATCAATGACATGCTTGTAAAGAGTGTGGATGTCAAAGATCACATCAGACACTTGGAAGAGATGTTCAAAATTCTCTGCAAATACCAGATGAAGTTCGACCCATTGAAATGCACTTTTGGAGTCGCGTCTAGAAAATTCTTGAGCTATATGGTGAATCAGCATGGGATAGAGTCCAACCCCAAGAAGATCAGAGCACTCATCGACATACGTTCGCCATCTTCTCCCAAGGAGGTCCAGAGCCTTACAATAAGGTTGGCAGCCTTAGATCGATTAATATCAAAAGCAACTGATCGGTGCCAGCCTTTCTTCCAAACTATCAAGGGGGAAATATGTTTGAATGGATTGAGAAATGTGATAGTGCCTTCCGAAAATCAAGATACTCCTCGGTAGAGCCCCGTTATTATCCATGCCAAAGACCGAAAAAAGATTACCGATCTACCTAATAGTATCTGAAAAAGCAGTGATCACAGTACTAATTTGAGAATAGGGCCAAACACAGCTCTTAATCTACTATGTGAGTAAAACCTTGCAAGACGCAAAAATGAGATACCCAGACATGGAGAAGCTCACATTGTCCCTAATAATTGCATCAAGGAAGCTTCGACGTCCTGACGAACCTCCCTTTAAGACAAATTCTCTAAAAGATAGACATCTCCGAAAGGATGATGAAATGGTTTGTATAGCTCAGTCAATTCAAGATCACCTACAAGCCTAGGCCTTCCATAAAAGGTCAGGCACTGGTAAATTTTATAGTTGAATTCGCCCATATCTCCGAAGGATTTTTCGACGCCAATCCCCATGAGGCACCAACATTGAAATTATATGTTGACGGATCCTCAGGCGATGTCGAAGCAAGAGTTAAGATCCTACTAGTTAGCTCCAATGGCCATAACCTCAACTGTGCACTTAGCCTGGAGTTCAAGGCCTCAAACAATACTGTCGAGTATGAGGCACTCCTTGCGAGCTTGAGGTTAGCACACGAGATGAAGGCTAGAAAAATCCAGATCTACAGTGACTCACAACTGGTGATTAGCTAAGTTAATGAGACTTTCATGGCCAAGGAACAATCTATGATGGCGTATTTGAAGAAGGTCAAAGATTTTCTATCCAACTTCTAGGAGTTCGAGTTACTCCAAATCTCTAGGGTTGAAAACGGTTAATCAGACGCCCTCTCCAAGTTGGTAAGTTGCAAAGACTCCGATTTGATAAGAGTTATTCCGGTCAAAAGACTTAGCCGACCCACCACTGATGAGGCTCCACAACTGAACTCGATGTTGATTAGCGAGTCTCTCGGATGGATGAAGAAAATAGCTGCATACCAGACCGATCAGGTTTTGACAGATGATAAGGATGAAGCTCAAAAACTCTGCACGAGGACCACAAAGTTCGTCCTACAGAATGGGATCCTGTACAAAAGAAGATTTAGTCTGCCACTACTACTATGCGTTACCAAAGACGAAGTCGACTTTATCATGCGGGAAATACATGAAGGAGTCTGCGGTAATCACGCGAGAAGGATGGCCCTAGTACAGAAGAATCTAAAACAATGATACTATTGGTCGACTATGAAGAATGACTACCATTCCTTTTTGAAAAAATGTGACAAGTGCTAGAGATTCGCCGATATGCCGAAGCTCCCAGCTCAAGACCTCGTCCTGAGTACCAGCCCATGGCCTAAATGTGGGATCGACTTCATTGGCCCCCTCCCCACGGGTAGAAGTGGCGTCAAGTTCGTAGTAGTGGCCGTATACTACTTCACCAAGTGATGCGAGGTCGAGCCCCTGGCTAAGATCATGAAAGAAAATGCATGGAAGTACGTATAAAATAATATAATTTGTCGGTTCGGGATCCTCCACTCTTTTGTCTCCGACAATGGACCAGTTCGCCAGAAAGAAGTTCAACTCGAACTGCGATGAGTTTGGAGTCAGAAGAGATTTCTTCACACCCTATTATCCCCAGTCCAATGGACAGGTAGAAGCCGTCAACAAGATTATCAAACACACTCTGAAGAAAAAACTAGAATCTGCCAAAAGAAGATGGCTAAGAACTTTCTCGAGACCCTTTGGTCATATTGAACTACCTTACGGACAGCAACTGGCGAAACCCATTTTGCCATGGCATACAAGGAAGAGGCCACGATCTATGTTGAAGTAGGGATGCCTTTTCCAAAGCGCTTGCACTTTGATGAACTAATCAACGAAGATCTGCATAAGGCAAACGTCGACCTACAAATAGAGAGGCATGCAAGTTCAGAGCAACGCCTAACTGTTTATCATAGGAATATGACTCATTACTATAACTCCAAAGTCAGGAACATGAGCTTTCAAGTCGATTCATCCTTAAAAGGTCTTCCTCACTAACAGAGATATCAGAGCTGGAACCCTTGGACCCACTTGGGAAGGACCATATAAGATCATTGAAGTGATTCAGCCAGGGACTTACAATTTAGAGGACTCTGAGGGAAAGGAAACAAAGCACAAGTGGAACATCACTCACCTTCGTCCCTACTACAAATAGTTCTTCGTTTATTAGTTACAAGTGTGCCAAGTCACATATCAGTCTATTTTTTCATTCAATTTTGTTCAAAGAAAGTCGTATTCAATCAAAGCTTAATTGGTTTCAAGTCAAAGTTCTTTCATCAAGATTATAGTTACCGACAAACGAAGCAGCGAAGGAGTGTGGTTTGCAGTCAACTCCTCAACTCACTGGGTAAACTACTTAACGTGTACTAATAATGTAAAAGTTCTAACAATAATATAAATGGAACTAGGAAGAGAAGAACAGAGAGGGAGAAAGAACAACCTATTATTAAGAAAACGGCATAATGAAAAATACTGATATAACTAGTTTATACTTTATATAATAAAGTAAACTCTAATCTATATTAAGTAAACCAATCAACTAATATATTCTAATATATTGGGACAATCTTCTAATATATATTCTAACATCTTCTCTCAAACTTACGATTCTACAGTAATAAGTAGCGAGAGTTTGTCAAGCAAAAAACGAAAACGATAGATCAGGCGTGACTTTGTGAAACGTAAGCTACAACGAAGAAGAAACAAATGGTAAGAAAATAGTGTCATGCTGAAGATGTGACGAATAAGACGACAATCAATCTCAATATGTTTCATGCACTCATGAGTCCGCAACTTCATTACAAAATCCATAATATCAATCCGAACATATCAAAGTAATCAAATCAAAAGAATGCGAACTTCGAAATTGACGGCAAATGATTGCACAAGAACTAGAATTATAGAAAGAAGGAAAAGTGGAGGAAGAAGAGAAAGGAACGGAGAAGAGAAGAGATGAAGAGGATAGGAAGGAGAAGACAGACCGTCCAAATTAACTAAAAACAAAACCAACCAAATTCCAAGTTACAGGACCAGATTTCAAATCCAAATTAATGGATACAAATACCAAAAAGGAGAAGAGATAAATGGGATAGTAATGTGGAGGTAGACCGTCCAGATTAACCAGAAAAAAACTAACCAAATTACATGTTACTGGACTAAATTTCAAATCCAAATTAATGGCTATAAATACCAAATTGCAAATTTTGATTACTTAGAATCAAATTCCAAATCCAAATCACTAGATGCAAATACCAAATACTGAATTCCAGATTATCACCTAGATGCAAAACTAACCAAATTCTAGAACAGAACATCTGGACAAATTCCAAACTGACTTGGACATATTGGATGTAATACCAACCAAATTTCATAACAAAACAAATGGACAAATTCCAAACTGACGTGGATATAAATACCCCAAACAAGTCAAATAGTTTAAGTAATCTAATTACTCAAGAACAAAACAACCCTACAAATCTACAAGAAGACTCTAAAAAAAATAAAACTTAGCCAGATGACAGTGTCTAAAAGAAAAAAAAAGAGTTGGCCGGACGAGTGGCACAAGGCCACTAACTGGAGAACGGAAGCGATTTTAAATTTAAACCAAGTCGGATCAACATGGCTCTGATACTATGTGAAAGTTCTAACAATAATATAAATGAAACTAGAAAGAGAAGAACAAATAGGGAGAAAGAACAACCTATACTATTAAGCAAACGACATAATAAAAAATACTGATACAACTTGTTTATATAATAAGGTAAACCCTAATCTATATTAAGTAAACCAATCAACTAATATATTATAATATATTGGGATAATCTTCTAATATATATGAGAATCTTCTAATATATATTCTAACAAATACAAGCAAAGAAAAGGTGGTAGCAATGAAGTGTGGTTCTTGGCCAACTCTTCAACTCGTTGGGTAAACTACTTAACGCATACTAATACAATTAAAGAAAACGTGGCAGCGAGGGAGTCTGATTTGCAGAATACACCTCAATTCGTTGGGTAAACTACTTAACACGTACTAATACAAGGGAAGAAAATGAGATAACGAAGAAGTATGGTTCACGGCCAACTCCTTAACTCGCTGGGTAAAACACTTAACGCGTACTAATACAAGAGAAGAAAGCGAAGCAGCGAAGGAGTGTGATTCGTGGCCAACTTCTTAACTCACTGAGTAAGATACTTAAAGCGTACTAATACAGGGAAATAACGTTTAAGTAAGCGTATTTGTTGAACACTTGAAGAAAAAAAGGCGAAGCAATAACACTTGCAAAATTACAGAAATGACAAAATTAGGAGGTAATTTCTTTTAATAAACTTACAAAATTACATAAATGACAAAATTACATGAAGAATCAAGTCTTACGACCCCGTCAACTCCTTAGGGTCGACACATATAAGGGCCTTTAACTTAACTAACTGTTCATCAGCCTTCGCAAGCTCAGCCATTGCCTTGGCCAATTGCTTATGCTTCGCGAAGGCCATTTTTTTTGTACACTTTAAGCTTCTTCCCATCCAATCTTCGAGCGTTCTCTGCAACCTTTTTCAGTGATTGAGCTTCCAATGCCCTGTTCTCGGCCTGTCTCTTTCTCTCATCCGTGAACTCGAGTTTGGAGGGCTTCGTTCTTTGAGCTCAACTTGGTATTCTCGAGAGCCCACAGCCCAAAACTCGTCGGTAAGCTCTTTGGTCTTGGCCTCCGCCATCTCACACATTTCTTCATAACTGGCCAGCACTTTGTACAGCTCACAGTTTAGTACATGGCTATGGGTGGTATTCATCTACGCCATTATTACCTACTCCGATAGAGTGGCCTGTTCGGCTGCCTTCCTCTAACTAGAAGTCCATTACTTGTGGATGGAGACCGCCACCATAGTAGAAGAGACTAGGAACATCTCTAGAACGGCTGGTCCAACTCGTCCTAATGGGACCCAATGTTGATACACTCGGTTATGTTGAAGAACGCGGAAGAATGAGTCGACCATCCAGCTCTCCGAGAATAAGCAGCTCATTGGGAAGAAGTCCACTCTTCAGCTCATTCAGAAGGAATCCACCATCCCGTTCGCTCAGAAGAAGTCGACCCTTTAGTTCCCTGAGAGGGAGTCGACCCTCCACCTCGCCTGGCCCTCATTGCATTCCTTATAACGCCCTTATCCCCTGCAGAAGTCGTCGTCCTCTTGTACCTACGAGCTTCGCCATCTTCTTTAGCGACCCTATTTTCTTTGTCCTGCTGTCTGACACTCTGTGACTAAAGCAGAGATTCTTGTGGGAAAAGAAGTGATGAGGTGTTCACGATCAGCTCTGGCATCGAAGATGTAGTTACAAGAGGGTTTGGCATCATTTTCAGGATCAGAGACAACAGAGGCAAATTCATATTCTCGGTGTCATATCTATCTTCATCGATGCTAAAGACTTGGATATTGGAGAAGGCATACTCAACCATTAATGGTCCGTTCACCGAAAAAGGTTTCTACGACGGGAAGGACGATTGAGTTCTGGGAAGATTTGTGAAAGTGAAAAATGGACACGAAAGGTTCCTTAGGTATATATGGCACAACATCTAATCACAGCCGTTAATTAGAAACCTCAAGATCTAAACTTTTGGAAAAGAGATGTGTAGGAAAAGAAAAACATTAAAAAGACTCTTGATGAATGCATTATTTAATAGGCTTGGAGACTAGCATACGCCAAGCGCGCCTCAATAATGGCGCCGACATCTTGAAAAATGTAAAGGCTACGCCATAAGTGCCAACCTTGGAAAACAACGACATAACTTCATATTCAAATCCTTTCCAGGTATGTGAATTTCTAAGTCTAAGCCTTCGACCACCATAAATGCACAAGCTTCAGTCAAAAGGTCGTTATTTGCGAAGAACCTCCTCAATAATAAAGACTCGACAAAGGTCCGCGAGGGGTACCGACACTGGGACCTCGAAAACTTTGTCAGAGGTTAAGAAAATACAAAGAACCACATCGACTATAAGGCCATGACAAAGGTCCGCGAAGAGTACCTACACTTAGACCATTGCAACTTTGTCAGAGGTTCAGAAAGTTCAAAGAACCTCTTCGATGATATGACCTTGACAAAAGACTCCCTTACCACAGAAACTTTGGTTAAGCATGTGAACCCACGAAGGAATGTGGTCGCGCCTCGACTTAGTGGATAAACTATTCAACATGTACGTCCAAAAAATGAAATGGCGATGGGGTGTGGTTCGCAACCAAAGTAACTCAAGGTTAGAATGTTTTTTGAATAAGTGTTGTTTCAACTGTGAAAATAGAACAGATGAGGCGGTAACGCATAGGAGAAAATACGAAACGAGAAGTTGTATTTGTTGGATATCCAACTTTAATGGCACTTAAGGCATCCAATTTAGGGTTCGTTTGCGATGCAATTAGAAGACTTAAAAATGTTTAATTGACCTGAATAGGCACATTCTGTTGAAAAGTCAATCATACAGTTTAAAAAAATATGAACGCAAACGTAAGTATGCTGATGGCAAAGATGATCTTTTAATCACAAATGACCAGCAAAAGTTGAACTACAAGAATTTCCTATCTACTACCCCATCCTCTCTTTAGGGTCGGCACAAGGAGGGGCTTGACTAGAAATATCTGAAAGAACAGCTTTAGCTGAGGATGGAGGAACAGGGGCAGCAGCATCGGCAGATGGAACGGCTCCGGCCAATAAAAAAGAAAGGTCCTACTCAGGATGTACGATCCTGATCCTCTCTATCAATTGGTCTCCACCATCTTCCATGAACAAGGTGGCGAGGCGGGCATATTCTGACATCTTTGGAAAGTTTTTCTTGTATGCCCTCACCATCTTCGTCTCTGCTTCGACAACAGAATCTTTGGCAGCTGCCAGTTCCTCATTCGCCATTTTAGGTCCCTCATAGCCTCGGTTAATTACCGATCCTTCTCAAGGACCATGGCATCAAAGTCTCGATTAACCGAGGTGATGGTCTCCTACGTTGCAGCCGTCCTTTCCTCAGCCCACTTCCAAGCCTCTTCGGTCGTCCTCCTTAGACTCTGAGCCTCCAGCACCCTCCTCTCGACCAGCCTCACATCCTTGACAATAGCATCTAGCTTAATTTTCAAAACGACCTCAGCTAAGACCAGAGCCTCCACCTTCGACTGCAAGGCTTCATTTTCAGAATCCAACTTAGTGTTGACTAAGCCCATCACATGTAGATCGTCAGATAGCTTCTTGGCATTCGCCTCAGCTTGATCTACCTTTTCCATGAACTCCTTAAGCATAATGTGCACCTCAGAGTTCAAGACGAAGCCCTATGCCATAATCATGGCTTCCATAGTCATCATATCCTCCAGCGAGGCCTCATCCATAGCCTTCTCCCAGAGAGGAAACCAGAACTTATGCATGTAGCTGTTGCCATCGCTGGGACCGATAGCAGCATCTCCAATACGAAAAGTCAAGTTTGCCCTGGTGAGAGCCTATATTGATGTAATCCGTGCCCTTAATGTTCAGGCGATTATTGCGTTACGCTCTCCTAGCGTCTCTCATGAGGCCATCGCCCTCCAACGAGAATGGTCCCTTTTCTTCTTCGAAGTGCTTTCTCGTTTGCGACTCTTTTCCTTTTGGCTTGGGTTCGATTGTTATGAGATAAGAAAGAGGCATGTACGCATATAAATGAGAGCTCAGCACATCCCCAAAATGGGCACTCGGTTCGTGGGCCGAACGGGCTGAGCTATCCACAAGCTCGGCTCGGTCCGGCCCTCAATTTTTTTTAAAATTTTTTTTTTGTTTTTTAAAATTTGAAAATAAAAAAAAAAACAATATCAAGAGTCCTTTATGTTAAAAATTAAAGATTGAAAACTATCATCTTTTTTCCAAACTTGGGACCGACTACTTTGAAAGTAGGTGAAGTTAAAATTGTACACGAACAAGATGTTACGTGTACAATTTTTTATTAAAATAAGAAAAAAATATCAAATACTAATGCAAAATAAAACTTACTACGAATCTGATTAATCCATATTCAAATCTTCAAGTTCTTCACATATTATTCTGTCTACTTTGTCTTAGATTCAAAGTTCGGCGTCATCTCAATCTTTTAGATACAGTTAACTTTCTAAAATGTCGACTTTGAGTCTTGTCCTGATATTAGACAAAACCCTGCAATTTGTACTAAATGCAGCATCTGATGCTACAGTTAAAATTGGAGGTGTTAATAGATTACGTGCTATTTTTGAAAGAATTGGATAACTACGTTGATGTTGTCTCCACCATTGTAGTATATCAAAAAAATTCTCTCTTTGTCATCTAACATACTAAGCACATCATGCGCAAAATACCTAACTAACTCTACAAGTATATCGTTAGAAAGGGAAAGAGAAGAACTAGAAGAAGAACCAACTGATTGTTGACATTGACCACTCTTATGTGTACTGACGTAACTCCATAAGTCAATGTCATCAGTTGATGATGAAGTATATATTGGATTAGGAGGTCGTACAACTTTATTACCAGCCTTTTCAGCATATACCTCATACATAAAATATAAAGTTTGTTCTAAATTAGCACACGTTACTGAATTTCAGTAAGTTAATTTTTCTGAAATTGTCAATACTGTTACTTTCGTACCCACTAAGTTAAGTCCATGATCCATAATACATGCTAATGAAAATAACATATACAATTTTTTTCAATATTTTTTAAATTTAGTTTCCATATTTTTTAAATTTAGTTTCCATGACCTGTATAATATTAGAGAAAAGAGCAAAATTCTTATACATATTAAAATTGTTAGCAATATAATAGAAATAATTTAAAACAAGTGGAGTAGTTGGATAATACACACCAGAACATGCAGTTGTTGCATCGTAAAAAACTTTTAAAAATTTTCTAACATGACCACATATTTTTCAATCATGTAATTCTAAATCATATTCTGAGTCGTGTGAGTGTCGGCCATTATAATATATAGTAATGCAATCTTCGTAGCCTTCACAAGATTTAAGCATATGATATGTTGATTTCCATCTATTGGCAACATCAGTTGTAAAACTTTTTGATTACAGCTCATTTTATATACATAGAACAGCAAAAACTTGTTTTCTTGATGGTGAGATCGAAATATAATTAATAGCATATCTAATTTTTTCTAATTGGAGTTGTATAAATTTTAATCCATCTTGTACAATTAAATTAAACACATGACATACACAACGAATATGAAATAAAATGCCATCAAAATCTGGACTACAATGTTACATTAATTTTTCAATTACTATATTATTTGGGCCTGCATTATCAAATGTAAAACTACGAGCCTTAGAAATACATTTAAATTCATGTAACACACCTAATAAAACATCCATTATAAAAATAGTCTATTTGTTTAAATACTATTACTTTTTAATGCATTATCTAATTACTATCAATATAGTGTGCAGTTACAACCATATATCTTTTTTTGTTATAACATGTCCATAAGTCTGATGTAAAAGATACAACACCATTGTAATTATTAATATCATTAATAATAGCTTTTTTTTGTATTATATCTAATCATAGTATCTTTACGAAGTGTATTTCTAGAAATATTAATGTACCTTAGTTGGAGATATTTTTGGATGAATTTCGTCCAATGAGGATTGTCCACCAAGTATAGTAAAAACTCGACATTTGCTATCAATTCTGACAGTCCTTCGTGGCGTATGAGTTCTTGTGAATATATCCAGTTTTGAGAGTGGGACTACTGGACCCGGCTCCCAGAGATCTAAACTGGAATTGTGTCTGATTTGTATCCAAATCTCCATGTTTGTATTGACACTTTTGAAAGTGTCTGTTTAGATAGGTCGTGCCTATCTCCTTTTGCCAAGCTAACTTCTCTTGATAGTGTTTGCACTGTGCTTTGAACTTAGAGACTCCGTCCACTAGTTTATCAGTATGCACCAACTCAAAATACTACCAACACTTAACCTTTTATTTGGTGGCTTTTCGTTTAGTGCTAGAGCTGATGGTAGTTTGTGTATCGGCATCTTCTTGAAAGTCTTCCAAATCAATTGGATCAGTGCTACTACCAAACTGAATAATAATATTGTTTGGAATTGGAATGTCATTAAGACCACTGAAATCATCATCACTTCGATTGTATATCATTTGAAATAATAGAATAAAGAGAATAGGAGAAGATGAAGATGTAGTAGAAAGTAGAAAGTAGAAAGTAGAAAGTAGAAATATAGAAAATTAGTAGAAGTAGAAAATTACAACTTAAAATTATAGAGTAATATCTAGATAATGAGATATTAGATACTAATTATAACATTAATATTGAGCGAATGAAATTTAAGAATAGTTAATAGATTGAGTATATAATTGAATGAGAGATAAGAGATTGAAGTGTGAAAAAAAATGAGTTTAGAATATGAGTATTTATAGAAAAAAAAAATTTAAAAAAAAATTTGCTGTGACCGTTGGCCAACGGTCACTAATGTCACATATGATCATCCAACAGTCACGATTAAGTGACCATTACACAAGCCGATCTGGCTCGTGGCTCGTGATTTTGGGCTTGTCACGAGCCGGCTTGTTCAGCTCGGCCCTCTTTTTTTTTTAACTCAGCCCTAGCTCGTGCTTGTCTCTCGAAGATCTTTTTTGCCACCCCTAGGGACAGGGTCCCGACTGGATGATGGAGAAATTCCTTCGACCGAAGTGACAACAGGCTGCGGCGGTGGCATTGCAGGACCATCAGGCTGCCCCGGTGGTAGAGGAGATGGTGGTGGTGGAAGGGGCATGGACTGAAGAGGGACGACCACCAACATTTTTGGAGGCGAAAGAGGTGGGGCGACCTTGTCCTCATTTTCTTCGACAGAGTAGACAAGGATGTCACAAAAAGTACATTTAGCTACACCAACGAATAGTGGAATTAATCAAAACCCAAGGGGAATGGGAATGGGAATGGGAATGGGGAGTTATCAAAAACTTACCCATCAAACCATATCGGACTTAGTATGTATTGTCTTGTAAAAGATTGCCCATGTTTTTGAACTCGCTTGGTAAGCCTCGGATAGTGGACCACATCATCCTGATTTCTCCTTGATCCCTCATTGGAATTAGAGGTTTTCCACAAACTGCAAACAAAAACAAGGAGTGAGTAAGTCAGGTTCCTCGGAAGAAAATAAATCCAAAAGCTCTAAACATACCCAAGGCACCAAAATGACAAAGGATAGAAACATTAGTCAGAGGATCATTCGGCCTAAATTCCCAACTCCTACAAATAAAGAAGAAAGCCCCCTTCCAATTCGAGACCTTATTGGGGTTGTCTGTGGCTGTCCTCCAGCCTTGCCCTGGCCTAGAGAGACATGTTGTACCATCATCCAGAGTTACAAGGTCGATAAATAGTCTCGAGGACCTTCGCTGGGAGATCCTCGCCCCAGTATCTGTTATATTCCATAACAGAAAGGCTGCAACCAACTGACCCCAACTATTTGAAGTAATCTAGCATGGAGTGAGGTTGAAGTCTTGGAGGACCTCACGAAAGAAAGGGTAGAGGGGACAATCGAAGTCCATTTTGCGTCGCCGGCTCATAAACCGCAACATAACCTTTTGGAGGGGCGTCGGCCCGTTCATGGAAACGAGGTGCTTGAAGACTGACTGACGCTAGGATGTCATAGGCCAGCCGTAGCTCATCTAGATCCATTTCCTTTATTTTTCTTTGGATCGTGGCAGTAGCATTGGTTGACGAAGTGAGTTCGTCATCCAACAGACGGGCAGCAGGGGCGTTTCTATGGTCTAGGAAACTCCTCATCTCCAGAATCGCCCCTTGCTTCTTCTTTGCCTTCGCCTTAGGTAGGGGCCCCACGTCATCTGCCTGTGAACAATAAGCGACGCTTGTAGACGCCGGGGGAGGAAAATCAATGGTGGGCCTTTGGGTAACTTATTCGTCACGATCAGGCGAGGACTGCGCCTCGCCCATTATCTCAAGGTCCATTGGAGGATCTGATATATTATGCGAATCCATGTTCTCAGAGCTCATTTTCGTGTGGAAAAGTTGGGAAATCTTTAGGTTTTACTTGTCGACCAGAGTAAGAAGTACAGACAGGTCGATAGCGATGGAAATGAAACAACGAGTTGAGGACCAATGGTTACAACTCCTCTTTACCTTAAAGAAATGACCTTCCGCCTTAAAAGAGTCACCGAAATTTACACTTGTAATCATCAGAAATATCTAAGGAAGTATAAACAAGTTCTAAGCTTTTGCCAAAGTAAAGAAGAAAAATGATAAAAGCTCCCAGTTTAAATAAACGAGACCCCTTGAATCTGGGCCATCGATTTTGAAATTTCAGATATCAACCGTCGCATCAAATGGATGCGTGGCAGGACACTAAAGCCGACGCCTGGAAAACGTGCAGTTTCATCAATTCTAAGGGGAGTGGGGCTGACGCGCTTGATGCACGTCCCCATGCCTCTCTCAACACGCCAACCAGTAACTAGCAATGATGGTATGGGCGTTTTGAGCCACGTGATGACGGCGCCATTACTACCTGTCTTTAAAACATTGAGATAATTAGCAACATTTCACACTTCACTACTGAAAGCACAACTCAAAAGGATACACGTGGACCTCACTCAACTTCAAAATATTCAAGTCAAAGCCCTCATCTGCCATATATAAATGGGCCTCGGACTTGGGGGACTGTATCCATATGCGAGGAATGTGTTCTTATGTAACAAACTCCTCCATCATAATAGCTCTGTCAAAAAGCGCGTACATGTGCAAATGAGCCCTCTTACTAACATGTTCGTCAAATGTTCGCTCTTCGTATAGACCTCGATAAAAAAATAAAAAAAAATAAATTTTAAGTAGCCTAATATAAATAACAGACTTAAACTTGGGGGACTATTGTTACCATCCAATTGTGGTAAGGCCTCATAGGCCCAGCAGAATCATCATAATCCTCGCGTATCTGAGCCAATTACAACAAATCCCATGATGCCATTCGTGACGGGCCTGAGGTATTTTGTCGATCTTCGCATCCCGCGTAATCCCCCATTGCCTGATGTTTTGGGACAACTAAAGTGATAACTCAAGAAAGATCGTATTTGACTGTCATACGAACTTTCACAAGGAAACAAAATCTCAATCTTCTAATGATTGGCAACGTAATATTGAAAATCAACTAAGATAATGATGAAAATCTAAAAGATTGCATTCACATCCAATTACTCCTTATTTCATAAGGAATGAGAATCTCATCAAATGTCTAATTGCTTACCTAAATCAATTAGAACTCTGAACTTATAAATACAAGATCTCTGGTTATTTTAAGGTACGCATTATTCGATACTCTTAAATTTTGTTCAAATCTCTGCTTGATTGTCTCTTCCACACCCAAACACTCTCTCGCATAAATTATTGTATCGGCAGTTGACTTAATCGTCAGAGCACCAACGATCACCGACCCCTTTTTTCCCGGTGATCTTGATGTCTAACGGTTGTTCAAGTTTGCAGGTAACATACAGACTGGTAGAGGATTAACTAAAGATTTGTTGACACATGGATAGTGTAGATTTCGAAGTCAACAAAATTCTCATAGTAATACATATGAGTAAAATTAAAAATCAAGATAAGAATTTATTATAAAAAGCCGTGGCACAAATAGATGAGATAGTCATGAGAGGAGATGTGGATTGAAATTTTGAGGGGTTTAGCTATAATTTCTAAAGAATTTTGTATTTATATTTATGGGTTCGAAATTTATTAAAATTTGTTAAAATATTCTAATTTTAATCTAAGTTGAAAATATCTAAATTTCAATAAAATTTATTAAAATTTAAGTTGTGAACACTTAAATTTTAATTTTTAAAAGTTCAAAAATATCTTAAATTAATAAAAATAAAATTTATATTAATAAATAAAAATATTATTTAAGTTTGTGTTTGGTTTAAATTAAAAAGCGTTTGTGTTTTTTTACTAAATTCATTCAAATTTAAGTATCTTAAATTAATAAAAATAAATTTTCTATATTAACTGCTTATAATAATATTACTAATATATATATTTTTTCCTTTTTAAGTTCGTCCATAATTAGCCACTCTTTTCTTCTCCTACTCATAATTGCCATTATTCCTAATCTTTTTTGCTTTCCATTCAGTGAAGCCCATCATTTCAGCCACAACCACCTTAACACCTTTTCATTTTAATCCGGATGTAATCTTTACTCATTTAAATTTAATGCGACCATAGCCGATTCTCCTTTCGCAAATAAAGAAATGGAAATCTAACGTGGCAAGTGCATCACTTGCCACGTGGAAAATACATTGGGTAATAGTGGGCCAGCTGTTGGTGACTTTTTGCGGGGTAGAATTTGGGATATAAAAGGGGACATTTGCCTTAAAGAGAGCTGGTGAGGCTGCATGGTTGGCAGGTAGTCACTTGAACATCCCATGTGTTGTCAAATACTAATAGCCCATACAACCCTAAATTCAATCACATTATTATTATTATTATTTGTAATTTTGTTATTTTCATTTTATAATATATTTTCGTTATTGCAAAATGAGTATAATTTTAAGATTAAAAAGGAGTACGGATTCGATTAGTTTAGCTTTTAGCTTTTACATAGCGAATTTGTCTATAACAACATCTTCGATTCACTCTATAGATTGCTATTTAAGTGTCACGAATGTTAGAAAACTTTCAATCTACATAACATTAATTTTCTAATAAATAGATATTCATATTCAAATTTGATATTTAATGTATTTTATGGATTCCTATCTATATGTATTTTATTTTATTAAAATAAAAATAAAATTACATTTAAATATGTTTAGAAAATTTTAATAATACATAGGAAATCTAAAATTTTGTTGAATCATGTCTAACAAAATTTCTGAATTTAGACAGAACTCTAGACATTGTCTATTGTTTTTCCCTACCACGTCAATTTGACAGAATCCTTGAAAGCTTATATTGAAAAAGAATATTTTTGGACATTTTCTATTTTACTTATGTGGTAAAAAAAATTTAGCAATCAACGGTTGCATTGAGATGCTCTAAGGGTCTGTTTGGTATATGGTCAATATTTAAAAATAACACATAAAATTTGTCTTATCATATTTGGACGGAATTGATGACCGAATACACTTTTATCTGGACAACAATTTAAGTAAAAAATGAAGAGAAGTTATATCATCGGAAGGAGAATGACATATTTTTTTTTTATTTATTTGGATACAGATTTACTCAATATTTTTTAAAGACGAACATAGAACAAATCTATTTTTCGATATACATATATCCTCGGGATGAGCCAGGGATGACAGTATAGAGACTCAGTAGTGGTTTAAAATACACCTGGGCCATAACACTAAAAATTTTTTTTTTTTTTTTTTAAAACCGATTATTCGAAAATTTTGGGACGGAAAATTTTTGGGACAGCCCAACCCTACCTACGCCCCGCATATCTAAGTTATAATAGCCACCGCCTAACGACCTCCACTTTTTTTTTTATTTACTTTTTTCGTTTAATTAAAAATGAAGGTAGAATTGTTTGTTTTACTACAAAAATTTAAATTTTTAACAGTAATTTTTTTCATTCTTATACTTGCCTGAACCAAAAAGGATAATGTTAAACTTATTCGAATAATTATTATCTACATAACTTTTATTCAAATTAATAATTTTATCCACAAATTAAACATACCATAAAATTTAGCCGTTTTATCTAAAACATAGACAAAATAACACAATTGTACGTCTCCAATCTTTGATATTTTGCAATTTATATCTCTAAAATTTTTTGGTCATAATTTTTTCATTAACTTTCAATTAATTTTCACATCTCGTCTATGATAACGATTTTTGTCCAAATATTCTGCTAATGCACATTGAAATGAGAGAAAAATAATTTGTCAAACTTTTGCATTTATTATTTATTTTATTTATTTGAAAATATGAGAGGCATACAAATCTTTTTACGCCCTCCTAATTAACTTCTTGGACATAAATTATAATCAAAAATATAATAAGCTGGTGATAAGAATATGATAAAAAAGTTGATGACATAAATACAAAAATGAACAATTATTGAAAATTTTCATTGCAATTAAAATGTGGTGTGATTAACAAATAATATGGTGTGAATATAATTATCCTATTTTTTATTTCAAAGGTTAACACCGACATGCATTACGATTTAACAAGAGTGATTCATTGCACAATACTCCTATCATGGCTAAAAGTCTTATTCTCAGTGAATATTCCGAGTGCATTGCGTTCTATCAAAAGTTAGATCATCTTTTTTGGAGATTCTATTAATATTTATGGGATATAAACTTATAATTATTTAATATTTGAGGGTAGACGTTGAAAATTCCTAGTAAGAATCGAATGTACGGTAAAACATGTGGGCTTGTTGGGTCAAAACATGTAGTTGAGATTTCATACATGATCCAAACTTTCCACATGATGCCGATTCCCAATGTCTCCCAACCGAACCTTATTTGAGAGGTAATGTTGCTTGTAACTTGTAAGTTTCTAGAACCATGAATTTGAAGAATAAACTTTCTTTTCATAAAGTGTTCAACATTATAATAAATAAAATTTAGTGTATGTGTGTGTTTTTTATATATATTGTTCAACATTATTCATTATACTTCTACTAAACATACTTATATTACATTACCCACTAAAAATCAAGTTTCAAAAACCAAGAACGAAGTAAATCGAACCAATCAATTGTACAAAGTTTTAATGACACCAAATTGACCACAAAAGCCGAGCTCAAATTTTTTCTTCTCCAAATCTTCACAAAAGAAAACTC
Organism: Forsythia suspensa; assembly: GCA_023638005.1. Lineage (NCBI taxonomy): Eukaryota > Viridiplantae > Streptophyta > Magnoliopsida > Lamiales > Oleaceae > Forsythia > Forsythia suspensa. The sequence goes on from CM042663.1 coordinate 22,970,125, forward strand.
TAGTGAACAAACTCTAAATCACAACCTAAAGTACGATCTTATACCACAAAGCTTGAACTAACATTCACTAAGAATGAATACTCATATAGAGAAGAAGAATAAGAATGCACAATCACAAAACTTACAATTTGTTTTAACAAACGAACACGAGACCAATCTTATACCACTAAAGTTAGTCGTTGGATCATGATTAAGACCCAACGCTGGTAAAGATGTACTATTTTGTAAAGATTAAGTATAGACAGGCACGACTTCCCAAAAAAATTTGTAAAGATGTGAATGCATATTAATGGAAAACCAAATGAAACCAAATTTTAATTGGACCATTTTATACACATATATACGTAATGTTCCGCCACGGGTCAAAAATGGCAGCTCAACTTAATTATTTAATAATTGCATTTATGATGCAGTAATCGTTACACTCCATTTGGTCAAAATATGTACTATTTTTTTTTTCCTCTAAACGTACTAAAACATCTTATAAAATACTAATCTCCAGATTATCCTCCTAACAAAAGTCTGGCACGTGGCCGTTAGCGAATCAACGTTCAGAAAACATTAAACGGTGTCGTTTGTTGCATCCGAAACTTCTTATCGTGGGACGTCGACGGTTTGGATTTCCGGAATCCGGGTACACCCGGTGGCGTTACGGATCGAATCAGCGCGAAATTCAATCCTTTGAAAAACGGGTGGGACTTTATATCTGCAGACCCCCGTTTCGACCCGAGCCGCTTACTCGGGTCCTTGTTGAGCAACCCGGAAATTAAGTTCCGGGAATTCATGTCAGACAAACCGGAAGGGCCGCCGGTGGGGAACGTCAAGGGCGATTTAATTATGTTAAGCAGCGTAGACTCATTCGATGCACCCGCAAATGGAGTCCTTCCATAAATCATTTCATAAATAAAGATCCCAAGGGCCCACCAGTCCACTGCATTTCCATGGGACTTACCGGAAGCAACTTCAGGTGCCACGTATTCGTGGGTCCCAACGAAGGAACATGAACGGGCGCTTACCGGCTCCGCCACGAACAGACGATTGCCGGACAGGGTCTGAATCTTCTTTGACCTGAACAGCCTGTTGGAGATGCAGGAAAATGGTGAGAGTGCACGGGAGCTGTAATCTGCTGTTGGTGACGATAGGGGGTCAGATGAAAAGTCAGGAGATTCAACAGCTGGGATTGCATCAGAGCAAAGGGAAAGATCGAAGTCAGTAAGCATAATGTGACCGTCTGATTTAACCAACACATTTTCCGGCTTCAAGTCTCTGTAGACTATACCCAAGAGGTGCAGGTACTCCAGCGCCACCAAAACCTCAGCCGCATAAAACCTAGAAAAAATAACCCAAAATGTATTAAAAATTTAAACAGAATAAAATTATTATATAAGTTGGGTCAAAAAAGCTAAAGATTTTCTATGAAACAAAGGAAAATGCTCTGATTTCTTGAAAGAAAAGACCCTGATATGGTAAAAGTCTGTTTCAGATTTCAAAAGTGATTGAATCAAGAAAAACACAAAAGAGGAAAATTTCATTAATGGAAAATTGCAGCTAAAAATATAATTTGCATGAATGGTCAGTGCTACTGCTGAATAACCAGTGACCAGATAAAGGAGAGAGAATAGAGAGAGAAAATTACCTGGCTGAGGTGAGAGAGAAGCGTTTGTGAGGCTGTTTATGTCTGAGGGAATGCAAATCACCTCCAGAACAATACTCCATGACAACACAAGAGAAATGGGAGGCTTCAAATTCTGCGTAAAGGGTAGGCAAAAATGGATGGTCCAGAAGTCTCAGGATTTTTCTTTCAGTCTCGGCTCTCTGTGTTTTCTTCTTCAATGCCAACACCTCATTGTCCACTACTTTCATGGCGTAAACACGGTCTTCGTCTGCCGCACTTCGGAGTCGGCAGAGGTAGACTCTACCGATGTCTCCACTGCCGATCTGGTGGACCAAGCTGAAGTCCCGATAGCTCAGCCCTGTCTTTGAGCGGATGGCTTGGAATGAGGAGTCCGATGAGCGGTGGGGCTTTAGCGTTGGCGGCTGTTCCGGTGAACTTGTAGGAAGCTCGAAAGATAAGCGGCTAAAACTGGTGCGATGGCTTATGGCTGTGTCACTACTCATTGAACTTTCTGAAATTAGCTCGTCGGAATTTCTAGGGAAATCTAACATTTTCTTGAGGATTTCATGCACAATATATAGAATTGTACATAAAGTTACTAGATTCCAATGAGGAGTCTTGGAAAATGGTTAGAAAACAATGTATATAATCAGGTATGTGTTGTGGAATCAGATACGAAATATGGAAGAATGAACAGTTACAAAAGATAACAGGAATCAATAATGCAATAAACAAAGTCAAAATTTTACACTCACAGAGTGAGACAAAGCCTATTGCCAAGAAATATTAAATTGAGCTTTCCCAAATAAAGATGGGGAAAAAAGCAGTCTTTAATTGCCTAACTGAAATTAGGGTTTCCGTACACTCAGAAAGCGAAGAAGAGAGAAATAATATTGCTTCTGTTTACACCTCTGAGTATTTGTTTATGGCTTTTGAATTGAGAGAGATGGGGTGGAAATTTTGGTCGTTGTGCGTTATTTTAGAAAGGGAAAATTTCACTATTGTTCCCGAGCTTATTATATAAATAACAAATTGGTTCAAGTAGTATGTCTAATCACTAGCGTATGGTGACGAAAAGTATGACTAAGATCCATAAATTTTACGTTTATAGCTTGAGATTAAACCGAATTTCCTCTTAACTCTATGTTACGTGCTATTTTCTTTATTAACAAAATATGTCATTATAATTTGAAAAAAAAAAAAGAAAAAGAATAAATTGATTCTATTTAACTTTTCTTTTAACTTCATTTAACAAATAAAGTGTAGTTGTTCAAGTACTCATTGTTGATTGTACTCTGCGTCTTGAAACAGAATATGGTTTATCTTTATTTTCGTTGTATTATGTTTAAATAAAACAAATGTCTTGTTATTATTGTACATACATGAATCTTGGGTCCTTCGCATGTCAAAATTATGAAGTTGGGTTCGGCTTCATTAATAGACTAGTGCTCGAAAATTTGAAATGAAATTTGTTTTCATGACGATCACAAGATGATTTAAAGACACATATGTTTAGCATAACTTAAATTATAATTTCAACTGGTCAAATTAGTCAAACATAATTTTTATCCACACATTTCATGGGACCCATTACTTACAACCACTTTTTATCCACACATTTACCAACTGCTTATAATATAAGCACTTAAATTATAATTTCAGCACTTCCAAACATATACAGACAATTTTTGATCATTCATAATTGGTTGTCACTACAATAATATATTAGGAATTAATATGCTATTATTGTAATAGGTTGGGGACCGATAGCACAATTATGATTCAAGAAATGAGGACTATGGACTATGGACTATGGAAGGTAATAATTAAATTCTCGATTAATTAGTAATTTCTTGACTTTGTGTAAAATTAGTGTAGAATAACAGTGGTTAACGTATGAAACGGGAGAATAAGAGTCAATTTGGGCACGTGAGATACTGTGTCACACGTGCAGTGGTGATTTTTATGGGCTATGCTGTCGTATGTATGGTGACACGTGCGTGATGTGTGTCTGTGTATTTGGCGCGTGTAAAATGGAAAGATAATGCTTTATCTACTCAAGCTTCAGACAGAATGTACAGTGCGCGTGGTTTGGAATTGAATTTGAAAATAACCTTTCAATTGAAAGGACGAAAGTACCCCTGTCAAAATTTGTGGTTTCTATTTGATTTAGTCAGATTTTTTCGTACTTTTTTGTAATTTGGTTAACATCTAAAAGTAAGTGCCATCATATCCTCGCAAGGAAAGCTGTCCCAGATGAAGTATTCGTGAATTTTTTTGTTATTACCAATTTTCCTCGTATTTTATCCCACGATTTTATTTCTTAAATTTATGAAATCGAATTGGATATTTGATCTAAAAAAAGAAATAGAATATCGAATAATAGTTGAACTGGAATCAAACTAGTAATAAATTTTTTTTTTTTTAATTTGAATGAAACAAGTTATTGATTTTTTTTTCTCATAATGATTTCATAAATATAAAGTTCATCGTAGAATTGTATTTTTTTTTTAAAGATTGGCAAAGAACCCAATAAATTGAAGATAAATTAACTAGTCTATTGAGATCCAACCAAATTAAGTAGCTAATGGAATAATGAGAAAGTAATAATTAATCGAATAGAGTGTAGAAAAATATTCGAGTATTGAAATTATTTTTTAAGTACTTATATTATAAATTTTAAGATCTGCTCTAAAAATTCATTCAATCTCAAATATATCACACCTAAACCACATTTTATGTTTTTTAGAATATTAGTTGTGAGTGAATGTGTAGATAAAAAGTATGTTGTAAGTTGTGAGTTTTATAAAATGTGTAGAGAAAAATATGTTTGACCAGCTGAAATTATAAGTTAAGCGCCTCCAAGCGTAGACTAGTCTGGAAATACTCTTGATGGATGATCTAAAAGAAGGGTATGACATGGAAGATAGACCATGTTTAGCTGGATTTAAAAAAATACAGTTAGTCTTTAATAACTTCTCACATAAGGTATTTTTACATTTTCTTTAATGGTGCTGCCGAAAAGTAAATTAAACTTACTTATTTTGCTTTTCAAAGTTGTATTTTTTACTAAGGAAACTTACTTTTATTAGAAAGCAAGTACAATCTTACTTTTGAGTAAATAACTTTGAGTACAACATGTAAATTAAACATGAGCATGTTTGAATAAGCTTGAAAGTTACTTTTAAGTAACATTGTTTATCAAATCCCTTGTCTTTTTTTATTGAACATTTACATCAAAGCCCACGTGGAGCATGTTTCGCAGTGCTTATAAGTAAAATTTTACTTACTTTTTGAAAATGCACTTTTAGTAAGCCAAATATGCTCTTGTAGGGCATGTTTGTTGACAGTATTATGATAACACTTATCTGATTAGTATTATACAGTTGATCTTGATAAACAAATCATTAAAGTGTAAAGAGTAGATTTTCAATAATCAATTACTAATTTATTAGTTTGAAATAAAATTCTTTCTCTAAATTATCAACTATATGATTTATCAGTTTGGAAGTTGAAAAATGTGGTCGGCCAAATTATCAACTCGCATGAGTTTGATGTCTTGTCTTGATAGAGCACATAAGTTTTAATTTGGGTTGTGAGGGTTTGGAGCCACAAACGATGTTTGGTACAACCCTTATGTTTCAAAATGTCTCATCCTTTGACGCGTAATATTGAAAATAATTGCTTAATATTGTACAATTTAACTTATCAAATAATTGATGTTCTTGATTCGTTATAGGTGTCCATAGAGATTTGGTACATAGGCCATAATGTTTTAACTCAAACAAAACACATCCTGCATCCATACGCAACTTGTAAGACTTGCTTTCCTCTTGGCCCCATCCACAAACATAAATAATGGCTAGCTTTATAACTTTATTTGTATTTTAGTGAATTTTTGGACATATTATTAAGGCTGTGCACCTTTCATTCACAATATTGATTGGAGGTTATTTCAAGTCCCAATATTTTGATTTTTCTCTTCTATTTTCTTGGTAAAAATCAATTTCCTAACTAATTTTTTTTTAAAAAAATTATATTTTTCATTTTAAATATTTTTCCTAAATACCACTGTCTACTTTAATTTTCCTACTTTTTGTTCCACTAGTCTTGAGTCTAATATCTAAATCTGCTATTGATTTAAACTAAAATTTTATCTCATACGTCGAATAATCTACTGTATTATCTATTAGTTGAACGTTCGCAAATCAACTTCATGCTCGTATTAGTTCCCATTTTATGAAGAAATGCTATAGTCATTAGACAATAAGAAGTCGATAGTTATATTTCTAAGTAGCAATTTAGGGTAAATTACATCGGAGTCTTCAACATTTCGTAAGTATAGAATACTCCCCCAACTAACAAAATATGTTTATTTGAACCATAAAGAGTTATGTGACACTAATGTAACGTCGGTGACGGGTTGAAGCAAGTGCATAGGTTTTATGAACACTAAAGAATTTATTGCATTCGGATTTCTAAATAAAAGTTGAAGTCAGTAAATTATTGTTTTGGTCGTTTTATAATAAGTGAAATTTTTTTTAAATAAATTTACTTTTTCAATTCGACATTATATAAATATCACGTAGTAATTTGATGTTCAAATGAACACTTTCAATTAGATAGGAATATAGGATATAATTATGAAGGGTTAGAGACCGAATTTGCCGAGCAATTTATTTGAAAATATTGCTTAAAAAATAAAAAATAAGAAAGTAACGTAATAAATTTAAATCCTTACCGACCAAAAAAGAACAAAAAGCATGAATGACATGTCATCAAAATGAGAAGCAAAGGGGGATTTCCTACAGCTGGACTTGCAACGGGTCCCATCTCATAATACTTATAAGACTAGGGTCCATTATAAGATCATATCATAATCAATAATCATCCCAAATTTCATTCTATATCACAAGAACAGAAAATGATGGAAATTAATGCCTGGGAAAAGGCGGTCTAAAAGTTGGATCAAATTAAAATATATAATAAAATTGAGAGAAAAGTTTAATTCCTTCATTGATTCTTGTTTTTTTGTTGGTTTTCAAAGTCAATGCCAAATTTTCTCCTTCCAAGAAAAACAAATCCTTTTTACTGTTGAGTGAAATCACATGAATTACTGTTCCAAAAATTGCATTATTAGTCACCAATAAGTGGATCAATTATTAAGTGTACGTTTGGTTGTGTTGAAATTATATTTTAAGTATTTATAAATTATAGATTTAATTAAATATGTAGATAATAAGTAAGTAATAAGTAGTGAGTTCTATGAAATGTGTGAATAAAAATTATTTTTGACCAATTTAACCAACTTCAATTATAATTTAAACTTAGTCAAACAAACGTATATTCATTAATTTATTATTATAATTACATATTTAGTGCTTGTTTAGTATTAAAAGAGTTTTTAGAAGATTTTGAAATTTTTTGGGTGAAATGTGTAGTTGAAAAATTGATGAAAGTTGTGAATTCCATAATTTTTGTGATTGAGAATGAATTTTAAAAAAAAAAATAGAGTTTAAAAAAATTATCCAAACATACTCTTAAATTTAATGACGCAAATCGTATAAATCAATGATAAATTATCATTCAGCATGATGTGAATCTTTAATTTTATGAAGTCAAGTTTTTCTTCCCGACATAAGTTAATGGCATAAATAATATTAATCTTTAAAAAGAAAATAGTATATATGGTCTCCAATTTTTCAAAAACGTAATAAATATATTCATAATTTTAAAAATAGCATCGAACATTCTAATTGTTTGAGAAAATATGCATGGTAGATTCTTTACGATGAAATTGTCATCCCCCTTTAAATAAATAAAAAAAAATGAAGAATGACAAAGACGCCTTTTTTTTCTTCACCCTAACTACCACCTACCACACCAGTCATCTTATTCCACCCCAACCTCATCTTTCCTAAACCCACTGCCGTCACCACCATCCAAACTCCAACAATGATGAAAACTTCATTTCATACACACAAGTTCAATTATTCCTCAATTTCTAGCAGAAAATATAGTAACAAGTTGGAATAAAAGACCTAAAAAAGAAATAGAACCACAAGATCTTACCTTTGAAGGTTATAAACCAACAAGACTGCAAGCTCGAGCTTCCACTCCACTGCAACTTTGTGAATTGGCAAAGATCCCAACCGAATCTGGATCGGGCTATATAATTAATGGCAAACCATAAAAGAATACCATTAATAGGTGAATTTAGACAAGACACAAACAGACATTCATCTCAAGCATCTGACCCTATCGACGACATTGCATATGGCCTTTGATAAGAACTCTGTCAAACTCTTTTCCGCAATTGAGAGGAGTCAACAAAAAGAATAGACATTAAATGTTTGGCGTAAAATGATGTCACTTCTAGCCATGTACCAATGCTTTTGATTGTACTTTTCACGTATTATTTTCCCAGATCTTGTACTTCCTTGTTGGTTTTCACATTCTTGACCTTCATTCTCTCCCCAACCATTCCTCCGGTGGCAACAATGTGTGTTGAAAAACAAGTATAAGTGGTTGTGAGTAAAATGAAGTTTTCACCATTGTCGGGTTTTAGAGTGGTTGTGGTGAGTATAAAGGTGGGTTTAGGAAAGGTGGGAAGTTGGAGTGGAAAAAGATTACCGGTGGAGTATGTGGTGGTTGAGGTGAAGAAGAAGATTGTCTTTTTGTTATTGTTCATTTATAAGTACATTTGGTTATTTTTTATTTTTCCTTTTCATTTTTCTTGTCTTTTTTTTTTGTTTATTTAAAAAGAATGACAATCTCAACATAAATGACCTATCATGCTTATTTTTTCAACCATTGGGATGTTCGATGCCATTTTTACAGATTAGAGGTATATTCCTTGAGTTTTTGAAAGATTGTGACCAAATATGCTATTTTTTCAACTTTAAAATATTAACTTTGTTAAGATGAGTAATCAAAGTCTTTATATGTTGATTAATATTTTTATACTTAATCGATATGTGAGATTTTTAACCTTATGGTCCCACAAGATGGTGACTCATTTAAGCACTCCAATTTTGGAATCTAAATGTACATTTGAGCTTATTACACCCTAATATCATATTCCATCTTAAAATGTTAACGTTGTTAAGATGAGTAGTCAAATTCTTTATGTTAATTAGTATTTATATACTTAACCTGTGTGATTTGTAACCATAACAATATGAAGTGAAACATGTTCTTATGAGAAGATTTAAAAAGTGATTTTACTATGATAATGAAAAATTGGTGACCAACGTGATGAGACAATAAATATATATATGAGAGTGTTTATAAGTACTTGTAAGTTGATTAAACAATATTTGTATCCACAAAATTTAGGGTTGGACGTCGGGTGGGTCGGTTCAGGTAATTCAATATCTATAACCGCCCGTTGCAGATCGGATATTTAGTAAATGGAACTATTCGATTCCACGTAATTATTGGAACTGAACTGGAACCGTCGGTTCGAGTTCCGGTTCTACCTACAATTTTTTTTAAATCGTTTGTTGACAACATTTTGAAAAAAAATTAAAAATTGCAAACCCGTTAACATTAAATTATGTTAGATATTAAAACAATTTTGAAAGATATAAATATTAACTGGAAGAATAGACACCAAAATTGCAAACTCATAAATTAGGGTTAGAAAAAAAATTATCTCTAAAAAATATTCTTTTTTTATAAAAAATGACAAATTCGGTTTCAATCGGGTACCCACGGTTCTAGTTCAAGAACCAAGAACCGATCCGAACCTGGTCGATTTTCTGTTCCGGTTCCTAATTTTATTTTTTTGAATGAACTGGAACTTCCAGTTCGGGAGGTTCGATTCCGATTAAAATGCTCACCTCTAACAAAATTTGTCTATTTTTTATATACATGTCTCATAAAATTTACTACTTATAAATTTTTTTTATAAAAAAAAACATTGTCATTAACTACTAACGGTGAGTTCAAAGTGTGTGTATATTGATCATTTAAATGTGAGGAGGAGAAGAAAGGAGGGGGGAGGGTGATGGGGAGGGGCGGGGTTTGGACGAGGACAAGGATATTGAACTGATGAATTGTGGAATCCAGTAACAGTGATGGATAGTACACAGATTTGTCAAATTGTAGGACATATTTGACATAGGTGACAAAAAGTGGCATATCAAACCTAAAAGAATGGGCTAAAATTACTTTTGAATGAAATTTATTAATAAAAATATGTGCTCCATTATGATTTAATCTTTTCCTGAAAAAAATAAAATAAAAAATTAACGTTTTGGAATATAAGCATTATAAGGGTAGACAATGGGACCTTTAGGTTTAATATTTAATGAATATCTTTTGAAAGTGTAATAATATTTATAGTCGCTCACTATCGGTAGTTATCATATGTGATATTATTCAATTGGATGAATTATTTATAATTAATAGCTATAAATTAATTATTTAATTTGAGTAAATAATTCATCTAATTGAATAATACCACGTAAGATAATTACCGATAGTGAGTAACTATGAATAACATTATTCTTTTTGGTATCAACTAGGATCCAAGATTGTCATAAGCAAATCTGGTGTATAAGCAATAATTACACATGAAAATGAGTAGATTAAGGTAGGTTATTAGCTAATCCTTTTTTAGGAGATTTTGTGGGATCCGTCATTTCCTTGTTAGATTCGGCATCCTGTATGTTTCTCTTTGTTCCTTCAAAAGATCAATTTAGAATTTCTAGACAATAATTATAGACTTATAATATTATTAGCTTAATATTATATTTGAGATTAATTATAAGTATTTATAAATTAATTAAATATTATTTATTTCTACACATTCCGTAAGACTCAATGTTTATAATCTAAAAAAAAAAAAACTTTTAACAAACAAGTAATAAACCATTTCATAGAGATGATTATGAAAATGCAAAACCAAAACGGAAGACAAACCAAGTAGATGATCAAGAAGGGTTCGGGTTTAGACGGTCTAGTACTATATATTTACACCATTGTATTCATGTTTTACACGTAGTCTTGAGTTATAAATTTTGAGGGGGAAAAAAAACTTGTATATAATTATAATTTTTTTTCTTTTTTCTTTTTAATAACTTCATCTTATATGTATAACTAACTTTCTCCTAATATATTTTTTTCAATTATCTTAAATATTTTGGTTTCTTTAACTAAATTTGATGCGCGAAATTTATATGACGCAACAAAATTATTACACAACTATGGTTATATGACACCAAACATAATTATTTAATCAGATCAGAACATACTCAAATCCTAACTTTTTATATCATCGGGAATCAAAATCATGTCAATATATTGTGTACAAAATAGCGCAACAAAAATTATTAAATCCCGATGATCATGTGTACAAACAATAATAATAAAATGATAATCACGACCCGTAAAGAGTTTTCACCTCTACTGATGATAAAAAGAAATGTACGTCTATCTTCAATTTAAAAAAAAAAAAAAATCTTCAAATCTCTCATTTTCGTTTTTCTTTTCCATTCTTCAAATCTCTCCTCTCAACCTTCTTTATTCCACATTATTCTTCAACGATAGCAAATTTCTACGATCAAATTCTACCGAATAAATATCCAAGTTGATATTGTTGACAGTGATATGCATGTGATGAATATGAAAAGGAAAATGTTACTTGAAAAATGAGTTGTCCATGGCATGCGAGCTAATTAGGAACAAAAAAGTGCTTTCTACTTTCAACTCTTTTAATTAACAAGTAATGCTACCTTAAGAGCCAAGTTCAGTATAGTCTGTAGTGACTGCTACTCGGTTGGATATTTTCACCACCTATTGGGTTGCGTTTGGTGTGCACGAGTCGGCTAGTTATAATATTGAACAAGATGCGCATGATGTTATTAATCAATTGTCTAGATGGTGTTATGAAGCTTAGTGTACCAAATTAACATGTTATCAATGCCCTCTTTTTCTTCTAACTAAAGGAAATGAAGGCCTTGATGATAGAGCAACAACGGATTTTCACATTGATTGATCATTATTTATTGAGAAATTAAAAGTGTTCTATATGATTTAAATTTTAACACGTACAATGCATGTGAAAATAATAACGATAGATAATTTTAACAAAACTATATGTATAAAAAAAGGAAAGATAAAGAAATTGAATTAAAATGCAAAACTAAAAATAAAAAATGCATTCCCGTTGATGATAAATATGATTACACTTTGGCGAATGATTGATGCACTCCTTGGGACGCCTTCCTCAAGTGTTTGCTCGCCTCTTCGGCTCGCTTGCTTCGTTGATCTTATAAGCTCGCCTATAGCAGATAGACAGTAATAACCAAACTGCCATTTGGTTAGCCAGACAGGTGACTCATAGAATGACAGTTACCATCAACAATTGGGAAGATGAAACACCAACAATTGAAAAAATGAAACATTCCTCATTAACTCTCAATAATGAGTGAGATGAAGAGCCATCCGTCATTAATGACTATTGAAGGCCATAACTGCAGGCCATCTCTATAAATAAAGACCAATCTCTAGGTAAAAACACACATATACTCAATATTCTTATTCTGTACATTTGAGTTAATCACATACTGATTATCACGCTGAAGTAAAAATGGAGGAAAGAAGTCCCGCTACCCTTTGCAGGTCTCCATCACTGCTGCCGCCGCAGCACTCGGAGGAGGAGAAAATATTTAATCATCAATTGGTGCCGTATGTGAGAAATCGCACAAGACGTCATGGCTCGAACTAGAAGAGTTAGGAATGCAACAGCCCCCAGCCCCCGTTGGGGATGCATACACCGAGTCTAACGCCGCTACTAATCACCTACAATAAGAATTTACTTCTGCCGCTCAACTTACCGCACTGCAAGCTCAGGTGGTGGCACTAACGGCTCTACTCCAAGATCGAAACGCTACAATTTCTTAGCTGATAAGTATGTTTTGTGCACTTATTTTGGCCTTTGAATTAATCATTTATGCCGTCATATAGTTGATTTTCTACTTAATCTAGTTTATTATTGTTCTATTTTAGTTTTGGACTTGTTTGTGAAGAAGTAGAGAAGAATGGACGAAAAGTGTAATAAATTAAAAGATATTTCAAAAGTATGCAGACTCAAATGCACTCAATTGAAAGTTGAAGGACTAAATTGAAGATTATATAAAGTTGAAGGACCAAATAAGATGTTATGAAAAGATGGAGGACTGAAATGATTAAGACCAAAAGTTGAAGGATCAAATTGGAGACTGTTGAAACAAAAAAGACCAAACTGCAAAGAGTAAAAGAAACAAGCTGGGTGCTCGCCTAGCTTGAGCGCCCAGCGTGGCCAACCAGAAGCAGAGACCAAACATGCCAGCCTGGGCGATCGCCCGGGAAAGCACTGGGCGATCGCCTAGTGTATTTTTTTTGCTGCGATTTTTTATTTCCTTTTTTAATTCTAGTACAATTAGGAAAAGTTTTGGCTGCAGATTTTGTGATCTTTTTGGGATCTTTTGGGGCACAATTAGGGTAGTATGTTATTAACTCATAACAAAAGGTAAGATTTTTGGGAGCCGAATCAAGAGAAGACGGAAGAAAACAAGAGAAGACAACTCCTTGGCGATTAAGAGTACTTCGAAGATTTCCTCTCCTTAAATCAATGCCGGGTTCTATCAATTCTTGTCTTTTTAGTTTAATTATGTTCTTCTAATTTTCTTTAGCCAAGGTAGACGATGAAACTTTGTTTTAACTAAGCGATTATTTTGTTATTCGTTTAATTCCATTTTAGAGCTTTAACGTTCATGGTTCGTTCTTGTTAAGTTAATTAAATACAATTTTTTTCACCTTAAATATCATGTATTCTTGATTGTTAGAAATTGATTTAATCAATTCTTGCTTGATGCTTAAATATGTTCTATTAATTGCTTTTGATTTTTCGTTATCTTGTTATCGAATTGGGATACATAGAATGCTTGGAAAACCTCTGATTCTTTGTTTTCTTTCAATTGAACTTGATACGAAAAACGCTTAAAAATTTATGTTTGAAGCAAAATGGGAGCCTATATTAGTCTTTTTCTTCTTGTGGACTTAATTGATAAATATTTGGGATGACAATAGATTGATTTCGTGTTGTCGTGTGTTTTTGGGAATTAATCAATAATTAGATGGTGGATTCTGAAACCTTGGTGCTTTAAACTTCTTGAATTTTCAATTCATCTTTTTAGCATAATTAATTAGTCTTTAAATTAAATTTTTTCAACAAAAATCTTTTTGACTCAACTAGCATAGAATAATAGTTAATTAGGATTAAATTATACTTTCTCCATTGTAGTCTCTGTTGGATCGACCTTGTTACTACTTTTCTATATTCCAATAGATTCATACACTTGCGGTTAATTAAAATTTGACATCAAGTTTTTGGCGCCGTTGTCGGGGAGTGCGTTTGAAAATTAATTTAGTTTTAGTTAATTTTATTCTTGACTAGTTATAATTTAGGATTTTATTTATTTTATTTAGTTAAAAAAAAGGATTTTCATTGTGCATGCTTGGTCGTAGATCTTTGGAAATTAAGCTAGAAACCTCTAGATAGTGAGATTGAAAGAACTTTTCACCAGAGAAAATGACCGACCAATTTAGATAAGATTGGAGGAACCGAAGCAATAGTAGTTATGGGTGATGAAATTGAGGAGAGACCTTTTAGGGACTATTTTAGTCCATTGGCTAATTTGAGCACCTCATGCAAACAATACCCACAAGTGACTGCTATAAATTTTGAGCTAAAACCGAGTGTGCTTAATTATCTTCCATCTTTCTATGGTTTAAATAGTGAAGAATCCTATAATCATCTGACAGTCTTTTATACTGTATGTGAGACATTTAAATATGAGAATATTTTCCATGATAATGTTAAACTTCGTCTGTTTCCTTTTTCTCTGAAAGATAGATCTAGATCATGGTTTAATACGTTGCTTGCAAATAGTATTACATCTTGGGAACAAATGGTTGCTAAATTTTTGAATAAATATTTTCCTGTTCACAAAACTAATGCTATTCGCAGGGAAAATTTCGAGTTTGTGCAGAGAGACGAAGAACCATTCTATGAAACTTGGGAGAGATTCAATAGACTCCTTATGAAATGCCCACATCACGGTTATGAAAAATGGCACTTATGCCAATATTTTTTGGAAGGTCTACTATCAAATATTCAAGAGTGGTTGATGGCCACAAGTGGTGGAGAGCTGATGTCTAAAAATACTACGGAGATTTGGAGCTTCTTTCAGAAGCAAGCTGGCAATTCACAACAGCATAGTCGTTTTTCTCGGACTGAACCAAAGAAAAGAAGAATTTATGAGATTCGAAGCAATGAACCTAGCTCAGAAATCAAAGAAGTCAAATGCATGATAGAAGATATTTCTTGCAAGTTGACTTCGTTGACAGCCAACAGTTCTACTGAGCCAGATGCATGTGCTGATCAAGTGAATGCCCTCAACATGATGAGGAAATCTCCTTACAATCCTTAATCCAACACATATAACTCAGGTTGGAGGGACCACCTTAATTTCTCTTGGTCATAGGGTGTTCAACAGGATAATACAACAGGTCAAGCCTCCCAGCAGGCTACTCAACAATTTAATCACAATTTTTCACAATCAAAACCATGGGAGGAGGCAATTCAAAAATTGTCAAAAGCTACACAAGCTATACTAGAACACCAGAATCACACCATTACTGAATTTAAGAAGGAAGTACGCACTAGCCAGAACACACAGGCACAATCCATCTCTAATATGGAAAACATGATGGGGCAACTGGCTTCATTAGTACAACAGTTGGCAACAACCATTGAAAAAGGGAAGTTTCCAAGTCAGTCATTTCTTAATCCTAAAGGAGTGCACAATATTGGGATTGATTCCAGCAACCAACAGGAAGAAGCTCAATCCATCATGACTTTGAGGCGTGGCAAACTGTTTGACAACAAAGTGGATATTTCAAAGCAAAACATATCTCAACCTATTTCTCCAGGTACTGCCCCCAACTGATGATTCAGTCCAGGAAGCTCCCAAAGAGGACAATGAGCCATCCTACATTCCAAAAGTCCTATTTCCTCAGAGGCTAACAAAAGTAAAGCATGGTAATTCTATTAATGATATCATGGAAATCTTCAAGCAGGTGAGTATAAATATTCCACTACTTGATGCTATTAAACAAGTTCTTGCTTATGCTAAGTTCTTGAAGGACTTATGCATGAAAAAGAGACAATTACATGTGCGAAAAATGGCATTTTTAACTGAACAAGTTAGCTCTATAATTCAAAGCAACACCCCTCCAAAATTTAAAGATCCAGGTTGTCCTACTATCTCATGCATCATAGGAAACCATAAAATTGAAAAGACTTTGCTAGATTTAGGAGCTAGTGTCAATCTTCTTCCTTACTCTATGTAAATGCAACTTGGACTAGGAGAGTTAAAACCAACATCTGTGATTTTACAACTTGCTAATAGATCTGTGAAAGTACCTCGTGGAATTGTAGATGATGTTTTGATACAGGTTGACAAGTTTTATTTTTCTGTTGATTTTATTGTACTTGATACTCAACCTGTACGAGACTCTACAAAGCATATTCCTGTGATTTTTGGTCGTCCTTTTCTAGCAACATCTAATGCTGTAATTAATTGCAGGAATGGAGTCATGCAGCTATCTTTTGGCAACATGACAATTGAATTAAATGTTTTCAATGTCAACAAGCAACCATATGACAATGAGGATGTTGCTGATGTTGATATGATAGAAGCATTAGTTGATGACTCTTTTATTTCACCTAATTTTGATGATGCTTTAATGATGTGTTTAACTCATTTTGGTTCAAATTTTGATGTTGATAGTGCTATAAATGAAGTGAATACTTTTCTTGAGTCAACACCTGTCATGGATACAACTAAATGGAGACAGAAAATTAAACCACTTCCAATAAGTAAGAAGAAGAACATCCCGTCAGTCCAACAACCACCAAAATTAGAACTTAAAGCATTGCCTGACACTTTGCAATATGCATTCTTAGGAGAGGCCGACACTTTACCTGTAATTATCTCTTCTTCACTTGATGATGCACAGAAAGGTAAGTTGTTAGGTGTTTTAACTGAACATAAAGATGCGCTAGGATGGATCATTGCTGATATAATAGGTATAAATCCTGTAGATTGTATGCATTATATTCATCTTGAAGAGAATTCTAGGTCTACTAGAGAGATGCAACGTAGGTTAAATCCTAACATGAAAGATGTAGTGAGAACCGAAGTGCTTAAATTATTAGATGCTGGAATTATTTATCCTATCTCCAATAGCAAATGGGTAAGTCCAGTACATGTTGTCCCAAAAAAATCAAGTATCACGTAGTTACTAATACAAATAATGAATTGGTTCTAACTAGAGTAACAACAGGATGGCGTGTTTGCATTGACTATATAAAATTGAACTTAGTCACTAGAAAAGATCAATTTCCTCTTCCATTCATTGATCAAATGCTTGATAGGCTAGCAGGTCATGATTATTATTGTTTTTTAGATGGTTATTCTGGTTATAATCAAATTTCCATAGCTCCAGAAGATCAAGAGAAAACTACTTTCACTTGTCCTTTTGGTACCTTTGCATATAGAAGAATGCCATTTGGTTTGTGTAATGCATCTACTACCTTTCAAAGATGCATGCTTAGTATTTTCTATGACATGGTTGAGAGGTTTCTTGAAGTGTTTATGGATGATTTTTCTGTATATGGAGACTCATTTGATCAATGTTTGCACCACCTAACCTTAGTTTTGCAGAGATGCGAGGAAAAGAATTTAGTGTTAAATTGAGAAAAATGTCACTTTATGGTAAAACAATGTATTGTTCTTGGCCATATTATTTTTAGTAGTCGTATTGAAGTTGATAAGGCCAAAGTTGATCTTATCTCCAATCATCCACCTCCAAAATCAGTGAAAGAAGTAAGATCATTCCTTGGGCATGCTGGTTTCTATAGACGATTCATTCAAGATTTTAGTAAAATTTCTAGACCCTTATGCAATTTACTTGTTAAGGATACACCTTTTGTCTTTAATGATTCTTGCTTAGAAGCTTTTGAAAAACTAAAAACATTGTTGACCACTGCACCTTTCATTCGACCACCTGATTGGAACTTGCCTTTTGAACTCATGTGTGATGCATCTGATTATGCTATAGGCACAGTTTTAGGATAGAGATTAGATCGGTTGCCTTCTGCTATTTACTATGCTAGTAAAACTCTTAACGATGCACAATTGAATTATTCTACTACAGAGAAAGAAATGCTAGCAGTTGTATTTGCATTAGATAAATTTTGATCTTATCTTGTAGGGTGTAAAGTAATTATTTTTTCTGACCATGCTGCCCTCAAATATCTTTTCACTAAAAAAGATGCTAAACCAAGGTTGATTTGGTGGATTTTGCTTTTGCAAGAACTTGACATTGAATTTAGAGATAAAAAGGGTTATGAGAATGTTGTAGCTGACTACTTATCTCGTATTGTGCTTGATTCTGTACAGGAAAAACTACCCTTAAATGAGTTGTTTCCAGATGAACAACTCATGAATGTTGATGTTGCCCCTTGGTTTGCTGACATAGTTAATTATCTTGTTACATGCCAACTTCCTGAACATTAGACTAAACAAGATAGAACTAAGTTCCTAGCTGAAGTGATGAATTTCTTTTGGGATGATCCTTATTTGTTTAAATATTGTGCCGATCAAATTATAAGGAGATGTGTCCCAGAAAGTGAATTCCACAGTGTTATATCCTTCTGTCATGACCACGCTTGTGGAGGCCATTTCAGTGCTAAAAGACTACTTCCAAAATGTTGCATTGTGGTTTTTACTGGCCTACTCTTTTTCGTGACACTCATGTTTTCTGTTCTTCATGTGACATGTGTCAATGCATGGGTAGTATTTCAAAATGAAACATGATGCCGCTTATTCCTATTCTTGTAGTTGAGATCTTTGATGTCTGGGGGATTGCTTTTATGGGACATTTTTCTCCATCATTTGGCTATCTATACATATTAGTTGGTGTCGATTATGTTTCCGAGTGGGTTGAGGCAATTCCATGTAGGGCTAATGATCATAAAAGTGTAGTGGCATTTTTGAAAAGCAATATCTTCTCTCGCTTTGGCACTCCACGAGCCATTATTAGTGATGGTGGATCTCACTTCTACAATAAATATTTCCATACCCTATTAGCTAAGTACTCTATCACACACAAAGTTGCAACCCCATATCACCCACAAACTAGTGGTCAGGTAGAGGTTTCAAATCGTGAAATTAAGCATATTTTGGAGAAAAACAGTTCGACCTGATAGAAAAGATTGGTCTCTACAACTTACTGATGCATTGTGGGAATATAGAACATCTTTTAAAACACCTATTGGAATGTCTCCTTATAGACTGGTGTATGGAAAAACATGTCACCTACTGGTTGAGCTAGAGCATCGGGCTTATTGGGCCATTAAAAAATTTAATTTTGATATGCAGGTAGCAGGGTCAAAGAGGAAATTGCAGCTAACCGAACTTGAGGAGATTCGAAACGACGCTTATGAGAATGCAAAGATCTATAAACAAATAATGAAGGTCTTTCATGACAAGCACATAGTCAGAAAATTATTCACTCCAGGTCAGAAAGTAGTATTATACAATTTTCGACTGCATTTGTTTCTAGGTAAGTTATGTTCTAGATGGTCAGGCCCTTTTACTGTTCATACAATTTATCTCCATAGAGCTATAGAAAAATTGTGACATTTTTAAAGTTAATGGCCAAAGATTAAAACCATATTTGGAGTTTATCTCTCGAGAAGAGGATGAAGAAATTGAATTGGGTGATCCTACCCATCCATCAACCAAAAGCAAAAAAATAATAATAAATAAATAAAAATAAAATGAAAAAAAAAAAATTCTCTTCTTATTTTTCTTGTCAGGACTGCGAGTTGTTACAACTGATCCTGAGGTGCACGAGGAGTTCAACCGAACCTTCAGCCAGCCAGATCCATCTTCTCTATATCTTTCTCTGGGGAGTGACTGACATTTTCCCTCCTTTTATTTGCTTTATTGTGTTCTTACATTGAGGACAATGTACAGTTTTTGTTTGGGGGTGGGATAAAAAGTCTGGATACTTATTTGTCTTTTGAATTTGCTTAACACTCTGGTATGTATAGCTGAAATAATTGTGATTTCAAAAAAAAACAAAAAAAAAAGAGAGCAATTTTTAATAGTTTATTTGTCTAGATACTGTTGAATATCCTACTGCGTCAATGATGATATCTGTTCAAAATCGAGCACATTTTTAGTAGACTATTAGAAAACACTTGAACTCGTTCTTTTATCTGAATACTTATCCATGTTAGACCTGATTAAGGAAGTACATAGCTACTATTGACTTATCATTTATTGGAAACATGATTTGAGTGGTTGTGTTGATATTATTGACTGAGTATCATTATGAAAAACTCTGTTCCTATATCCTTAAGCGAGTGACCGAACTGTTTTGAGAACATTTTGGGGGTGTTAAAGTTATTGCTTTTGTTATGAGAATATTGAGAGTTTGGATTTTCTGGGTCTCATCTTTGGTTGAATAGGTTATGGTCAAGGAATCTAGACTGAGCACTACTCATTGCTGATATAATAAAATAAAATATCTGACTCGAGCAATTAAGCCTGTTAGGGTATTTTAAAACTTTGTGCCTTATAGTCATCTCGACTTGGGAGTCATCCTCGAGCTGGGAGTCATATATATATATATATATATATATATATATATATATATATATATATATATATATATATATATATATATATATAATAAAAAAAAAATTGATAAAAAAATCATATATATTTACATCTTCACTTCTCTATTAGCCTATGGGACTCGAGCAATTAAGTTTGTTAGGGTATTTTAAAACATGGTGCCCTATAGTCATCTGACTTGGGAGTCATCGGTCCAAAGCTCGCTACAAGGGTCACATAGAAAGCTAGTGTAAGAGAAGTATTGCACAGGATTTAAGACTGTTAACATGAGTAGAATAAAAAAAAAGGGAGGGAAGTAGAAGTGCTAAGTAAGGATTGGTAGGTTAGAACCTCAGAGACTGAAGATGAGAATTCAGAAATCACTCACCATCCTAATTCTAAGAATGCAAGTTCTGATTTTTACCACTTTAGTTGGAAAAAAAAAAAGAGCATTGTGATAATCAATAGGAACCAATTTCGCTAGAACACCTCGGGATTAGAGAGAAAAGTATTAGAAGTGTGATAATTTATGAGAGGTGTAAGGAATAAATGACTACAAAAGGTTCGGGATTGTAAAAATATCAACCATACAATATTGGTCGTGGTCTAATACATGTATAAGTTCAAATTTTGGCTATTCACACACTCACAAAAGGTCGAGCATCGGATAAGTGAAAATTTTTGTGTTGTTGTTTAATATCCTTCTAAAAGTGTTGTTTTATTTTCGAACTTGAGGCATATAGTAAGAAATTTAACATTGACTAATTTCATGTTGATTCTAGTAGCTTAGTTTAGATTTATATTGTAGTTTTGTTTTTGTTCGAGGACGAACAAAAGTTTAGTTTGGGGGTGTTTGATAAGTGCGTTTTGTGCACTTATTTTGGCCTTTGAATTAATCATTTATGCCGTCATATAGTTGATTTTCTACTTAATCTAGTTTATTATTGTTCTATTTCAGTTTTAGATTTGTTTGTGAAGAAGTAGAGAAGAATGGGTGAAAAGAGTAATAAATTAGAAGATATTTCAAAAGTATGCATACTCAAATGCACTCAATTGAAAGTTGAAGGACTAAATTGAAGATTATGTAAAGTTGAAGGACCAAATGAGATGTTATGAAAAGATTGAGGACTGAAATAATCAAGACCAAAAGTTGAATGACCAAATTGGTGACTGTTGAAACAAAAAGAACCAAACTGCAAAGAGTAAAAGAAACAAGCTAGGCGAGCGCCCAGCGTGGCCAACCAGAAGTAGAGACCAAACATGATAGCCTTGGCGATCGCCCAGTGTATATTTTTTGCTGCGATTTTTTTTTTTTCCTTTTTAGTTCTGGTACAATTAGGTAAAGTTTTGGCTGCAGATTTTGTGATCTTTTTGAGATCTTTTGGGGCACAATTAGGGTAGTATAAATAGAGGTTATTAACTCATAACAAAAGGTAGGATTTTTGGGAGCCGAATCAAGAGAACACGGAAGAAAACAAGAGAAGACAACTCCTTGGCGATCAAGAGTTCTTCGAAGATTTTCTCTTCTTAAATCCATGCCGAGTTGTATCAATTCTTGTCTTTTTAGTGTAATTTTGTTCTTCTAATTTTCTTTAGCCAAGGTAGACGATGAAATCTTGTTTTAACTAAGCGATTATTTTGTTATTCGTTTAATTCCATTCTACAGCTTTAACGTTCATGGTTCGTTCTTGTTAGGTTAATTAAATACAATTTCTTTCATCTTAAATATCATGTATTCTTGATTGTTAGAAATTGATTTAATTAATTCTTGCTTGATGCTTAAATATGTTCTATTAATTGCTTTTGATTTTTTGTTATCGAATTGGGATACATAGAATGCTTGGAATACCTTTGATTCTTTGTTTTCTTTCAATTGAATTTGATACGAAAAACGCTTAAGGAATTTATGTTTGAAGCAAAAGGAGAGCCTATATTAATCTTTTTCTTCTTGTGGACTTAATTGATAAATATTTGGGACGACAATAGATTGATTTCGTGTTATCGTGTGTTTTTGGAAATTAATCAATAATTAGATAATTGCTGAGTTAAACAATGGTGGATTCTGAAACTTTGGTGCTTTAAGCTTCTTGAATTTTTAATTCATCTTTTTAGCATAATTAATTAGTCTTTAAATTAAATTCTTTCAACAAAAATCTTTTCGACTCAACTAGCATAGAATAATAGTTAATTAGGATTAAATTATACTTTCTCCATTGCAGTCTCTGTGGGATTGACCTCGTTACTACTTTTCTATATTCCAATAGATTCGTACACTTGCGAGTTAATTAAAATTTGACATCATTAGCCACCACAATATTCTAACCCTCTGCTTGTAGGACCTTCACTGCTGAATATTCTGCCCCAGGGTCCTAATTTTCCAGCGAGGGGCTCCACCCCAGGCTCCTAATTTTCCAGCGACGAAAACACCGCCAACAGAAGCTCCAGCGCTGGCTCCAGTT
The DNA here is from genome assembly GCA_023638005.1 of Forsythia suspensa. NCBI lineage: Eukaryota > Viridiplantae > Streptophyta > Magnoliopsida > Lamiales > Oleaceae > Forsythia > Forsythia suspensa. Next base: position 22,992,942 of record CM042663.1, read on the forward strand.
TCGTTGGCTCCACCTTCCGCATCCCACTTCATTCATTGACATCTGGCCTAAACATAATGGGTCACAACATAGCTGAGGCTATGTCTAAAAAAAATAGTAGGCAACAATCTATGGTGTTGGAAGAAAATCTTTTTTTTTTCTAAAAGTGATGACAGTCCCCTTGCCACGAGATTTTGAACAACCAAAGATTGAGAAGTACGACGAATCCTCTGATCCTGTCGATCACCTCAGGGCTTTTGTCGACTTGATGAGGCTGTGAGCCACTCCCAACGCAATTATGTGCATGGATTTCTTGCCTACCATTAGGCGTGAGGCCAGGGATTGGGTAGCCACCATTTCTCCCAAAATCAATTCATACATTTGATGATTTTTTCAAGAAGTTTGCTGCATACTTTGTCAGTAGCAAACGTGCTAAGAAAACTGCTATCGACTTGATGCAATTGACCCAAGACAATGATGAATTGTTGAAAGATTTCATCGCTCGGTTCAATAGGGCCACTTTGGGAATTAAGGATCTATAGATGTATGATGTAGTCACTGCTATGATGAATGGAACTTGCAGTCACCCTTTCAAAATGTCACTCTCTAAAAATCCACCTGATACGATGCATGAGTTACTAAGGAGAGAGGATAATATGTGAATACAGAAGAGGCCTTTTTAATTACTAAAGGTATGAAAGATCAAAAAGAACCTGAGAATAATAAAAGGAATACCCGGGATGAGCCAAGGCCCCGAGAAGACAAACAGGCAAAAGATGATCCATCCAGGCCCTAATCGACTTAGTACTGGCAAGGATGCATATAATACACATTTGCACTCCTCTAGGACTAACGTCTTGATGGAAATCTGAAATATGACAGAGCTTGTGTGGCCCAAAAAATGTGGGCACCACCACACATGAGAGATGAGACTAAGTATTGTAAATTCTATCGAGATCATAGACATGATACCGATAACTGCAAGCAGCTGAAGGATGAAATAGAACGACTTATAAAAAGAGGACACCTTTGAAATTTTGTGAAAATAGATAAAGACAAGGAAAATGAGGTTGATTATCAATAGCAACCACCTCCTCGCGCTGGAGTTATAAATGTTATAGTGGGTGGCATTGCTGCGGGAGATAACTCTAATTCAGCACAAAAGAACTATGCCCGAGCCAATGGATCTACTCCAGTAGATAAAAATGAAAGGTTCAGCCAAAATATCACCTTCAGTGATGAAGAATTGAAAGGTGTTACAGGCCCACATGATGATGCTCTAGTAATAGTGGCTGACATTTTAGATTTTGATGTGAAGAGAGTATTATTGAACAATGGTAGTGCAGCTGATGTTATGTCTTGGGGAGTTTTCCTAGGATTGAAGATATCACCTAGTAAGATCAAACATGTCACCACTCCACTCTACTCTACTCCATGGGTTTGGAGGAGCCACTGTTATACCAGAGAGAATAGTTGAATTACCAGTGACTTTGGGTTCTTACCCAGCTAGTGTGGTGATAATGACTAGCTTCTTGTTGGTAAAAGCTCATATGGCCTACAATGTGATTTATGGTCGCCCACTTCTGAATACAGCTAGGGCTGTGGAATCCACGTACCACCAGGTGATGAAGTTTTCCACTGGTCGGGAGAAGGATGTGTAAGAGGTGACCATTAGGCATCAAGGATGTGTTATGTAGACAGCATATTTCTCAAAAATATGGTAATGATGCTTGATATTGAACAGCTTAAGGGAATCGAATCGTTAGAACTCACTGAGGAAGTGGTGATAGTTGAATGTCAGGTTTTGAAAATTAGAGGTGGGATAGATCCTAGAGAAAAGTATAAACTAGTGGCATGTTTATCTGACAATATAGACGTATTTGCTTGGAGACCCCATGACATCGACGGGATCAGCCCCATGATTGCTCAGCATAGACTCGTGATACCTCTTGGAATAAAACCAATCAAACAAAAGAAAAGACAATTTGCTCTAGAATGACAACATGCCATTTCTACGGAGATAACAAAACTGCTAGAAGTTGGTTTTATTCGGGAAGTACACTACCCTGAATGGTTGGAAAATGTGGTATTAGTAAAGAAATCGAATGGAGAATGGCGGATGTGTATAGATTACACAGACTTGAATAAAGATTGTCCCAAGAATTTGTATCATCTTCCAAGGATAAACCATCTGGTGGATGCGAATTTAGAACATAAAAGGCTAAGCTTCCTAGATGCTTTTTCTAGTTACCATCAAATCTCCATGGCTAAATGGGATCAGGAGAAGACTTCTTTCATCACTAACAGTGGAACTTTTTACTGCACCGCTATGCTTTTTGAGCTAAAAAATGCGGGGACTACTTATCAAAGAATGGTGAATTTGGGATTTCATGGACTCATTAGTCGTAATGTTGAGACCTATGTAGATGACAAGGTGGTCAAAAGACGATTGGCAAAGGATCACATAACGGATCTCCATGAGGTCTTCGGTGTTGTCCGAAAGCTTAAATTGAAGTTAAATCCTAAAAAATGTGTGTTTGGCACATCTGGCAGAAAATTCTTATGGTTTATGATCACACACCAAGGTATTGAAGCCAATACAAAATACAAGCTATCCTAGACATGAAAAGCCCAACTACCAAGAAAGAAGTTCAATAGTTGACTGGGAGAGTGGCAGCTCTCAATCATTTCATGTCGCGGGCTGCGAATAAATGTCATCATTTCTTTAAAGCTGTAGGATGGTCCAACAATTTTGAATGGACAAAGGAATGTAAAGAGTCTTTTAAACAGTTAAAGGAATCACTGCAGCAACTGCTAGTGTTGGCTCGTCCCCAACCCCAGTGACAAGCTAAGCTTCTACTTAGTGATATTTTTTCACGTTGTTAGCCCTGTATTGGTGAAAAACCTTTTGAAGGGACAAAAACCTGTTTATTATGTAAGTCCAGTACATAGAGAGGAGCAGAAATACAGTACATAAGAGTTGAACAACTTGTTCTAACTTTGATAGTTGCAGCTAGAAAGTTAAGACCATATTTCTAGGCTCATCAAATACATGTGATGACTGACCAACCAATTAAACAGATACTACATAGGCCGGAGACATCTGGGCATCTTTTGAAATAAGCTATTGAACTATTTTGATATTGATTTTAAACTGCGCACAGCTATAAAAGCACATGCTTTAGCAAATTTCAGTGCAAAACTTACTCTTCCTGAAGTACCACCCATAGACGACAGAGCAACCTGGGTAATATATGTGGATGGATTATCTAACAGTGATGGCTCAGGAGCTGGGGTTATAATTCTCTCACCGGATGCCGAAGAACTTGAACACTCACTTTGCTTTGAATTTTCAACTACTAATAATGATGCGGAATATGAAGTATTTATCACAGGGCTAGGACTAGCCATACAGTTAGGAGTGACAGTTGTGGAAATTTGCAACGACTCGCAATTGGTCATTGGGAAAATTTTAAGAGAATACGAAGCCAAAGATGGTCGCATGGCTGCTTATCTGATGAAACTAAGGGACTTGTAGCAAAATTCAAAATGTTCAAGATTACAAAGGTCCCAAGAAAGGAGAACGAGCGGGCTGACGCTCTCGCCTGGCTAGCATCAGCCAATCTAAAACATCTTTCAGCCATAGCTAGTGTTTAGGTACTCAGTAAGCCCAGCATGGTGTTATTAATTGCTTTTCTTGAATTGAATGATGAACCTTGCTGGATAAACCCAATCTTGGATTATCTCACAAAAGGTACTCTACCGACAGACCTAACTGAAGTAAAGCGGTTGAGGGTACGAGATGCTATGTATTCTGTGATTGATAGAAAATTATATCGAAGAGGATTCTGTGTCTTATTAGAAGTGCCTCCGACCGATAGAAGCAGCTGAGGTCCTTTTTGAAATACACAATTGTCTGTGTAGAAATCACTTGGGCGGGGATGCCCTTGTTTTTAAAGCTTTAAGGCAAGGATACTATTGACCATCAATGAAGTAAGAATCTAAGCAACTGGTTAGGAAATGCGATGCCTGTCAAAAGTTTGGCAACATAATTCATTAGCCAGCCGAGCCACAGTCAGTAATTTACACAATATGTCTATTTTATCAATATGGGATGGACATCATGGGTCCTTTGCCACTTGCTAATGGTCAAAGAAAATTTTTGTTGGTAGCTATAGACTATTTCACAAAATAGGTTGAGGCTGAGCTATTAGCTATCATAACTACCGCCAAGATACAGAGTTTCGTATGGAAATATATAATCTGCCATTTCGGAATACCACGGGTGATAGTTATGGATAACGGAAGACAATTCGATAACCGCAGCTTTAAGAATTTTTGTGACAGTTATAAAATCTCACATCGACTCACTTCAGTGGCACACCCTCAAAGCAATGGCCAAACTGAAGTCACTAACCGTACCATACTTTGGGATTTAAAAAAGATGTTGGGAAAAGAAAAATGATCTTGGACAGATGAACTACCAAATGTACTATGGGCATATCACACCACTCCTAGGGGCCAGCGGGAGAGACACCGTTCAAATTATCTTTTGGAATGGAAGTAGTGATACCCGCTGAAGTTGTAAATCCAACTTTGAGAATACAAGTTGAATAGACAAATGTCAATATCACAAGGGTAGAAATCGACCTATTTGAGGAAGTCAGAGAAAGAGCTGCAATCAAAACAATGGCTTACATACGCAAAGCTGCCAAATATTTTGACTGCCGAGTTAAGCCCAAAAGTTTCCAACCCCATGATCTAGTGTTAAGGAGCAGTGCAACTGCTGGACACCCACCATCTAAACTGGAGCCTAATTGGCATGGTTCTTTCGAGGTCATCAAGATGATAGGAAATGAAGCATATAGTCTCAAAGATATGAATGGTAAACTATTGGGAAGACCATGGAATACGAAGCACTTGAAGAAATATTATCAGTAATTTATCAGCATTTTTTTTTCAAGTAGAAGCAAGTATATGTTGTTGTATTAAATAGTACTCCTACATTTGATTTTCAATTTAATAAAATGTCAAGGCGGATGAATGATGAGGGTGCTACGGAAGGATCAGCCTAGCTAGAAAGTCCTGTTGCACCTACTGAACTTGACCTACGGCAACCATTTGTTATTTGCTATAGTCTCTATTAAAGGTTTGTCGTGCAATACAAATATCCTCATCAACTGCTACCAAAATCAAGTCAAGGACGATGAGCCCTGGCTCAAAAATCAAAGTAATGGGCCTTAGTCAAAGTGTCAAGATGATGAGCCTATGACTAAAACATTAAGACGATAAGCCTATATCAACAAATCAAAGGCGATTAGCCTTAGTCAAAATGTCAAGGCGATGAGCATATGACTAAAATATTAAGGCGATAAGCCTACATCTAAAAATCAGAGGTAATGAGCCCTGATTCAAAAATCTAGGCGACAATCCTTCATTAAATTAAGGTAATAAGCCTATATTTAAAAATCAGAGGTGACGAGCCCTGGTTCAAATAACTAGGCAACAAGCCTTCATTTAATTAAGGCGATAAGCCTATATCTAAATATTAGAGGCGATGAGCCCTGATTCAAAAATCTAGGCGACAAACTTTCATTTAATAAAGGGCGATAATCCTTTATTATTAAAAAAAAAGAAAAAGAAAAGAAAAAGAAAAAAAGAGGAGAATGCCTTTAAGGGGCAGGCAACCCCTATCCTTGGGGTGGGCAAGTGCGCCCGTCCCTAAATAGGAGGGGTACGTCCGCCCCCAATCAGGGGTGGGCAGCCCCACCCCCTGGAGGCAGGGGCGCCCGTCCCTGGAAAATCCCACGCCTCCCTAGCTCTCGACCCGATATTTTTACACAATTTTTTTCACTTTCCTATGTCGATTTGGGGGGGGGGGGTATACAATCATACATTGCAATCAACAAGTAAAATACAACCAACGATTACAAAGTCAAAAAGTGAAAAACAATTTTGTTTTAATTAAAATAAAGATGTATGTTTCACGCCAAACATACAAAACTGAAATTTGCATTATTCAACAATATTCGAAATAAAATAGACTGAATATTATAGATTTTATGATTAAACGGGACAATCATCATGAAACTAAAATAAATTAAAAAAGCAACAAATAATAAACAACTATTTAATTATTAAGAGAGCCATCGGGTTGAGATCCAACCCCCCCATGGTCAGTCACTTTGGCCTTCTGAGCAGCTAAATCTACAGCCTGGCATTTTCTCAGATACCTATCAAATTCATCCGAGTTTATCTCTTAATGATCGTAAACCAGCCACTCTTTAGTCATTTTGATAGCACCCTTCAAGGATTCTGTACCATACATGTGCAAGCTACTCTTATATTTAGTAGACATCTTGTATCTCGCTACGGCTTCATCATCTGCAGTCTCCAACTTTTTACGAAGCTGGTCAACCTCTTTATAAAGTTAATTGATCTCATTACCTTTTGTCTTAGACGCAGCCGTTGCCTTGTCTAATAAAGATTGCACATCCACTACGACTTTCTTCTTATCATGGTCTTTCTGGCTGCACGTTTCTCGAATTTCTCCAAATCACGTAGTATTTTCTCTTCTATAACAATCATCTGTACAAAACAAGAAGAAGTTGAAATTAAATAGAGGATGAATATTAAATGAAAAAGCAATAGAGCATCATCAAAATACAACAACTTACCCTGCGGTGGCTAGTATACATGATACGTTGCATGACAGCCGCTTCTTTACTTTTGAAATTCTCAATGAGTTTTTCATTCACGCAGTCCAACATGATCTCGGCTTCAACTGTCGAATCAACATGAGGAAATCCAAACTTTATGAAAGCATGGGTATCACTACCTCTAGTAGTACACAGCACAGAATGAGAGACAACTATTGTCTCAGCAGTGGCTTTTCTTTTATCTGCCCGTCTTTTCTTTTTGTTTAAAGGGGATAGAGACGGGTCTTCAGCAGCATCGGTGGAAAATCCAGCCACATCCATCACACCTCCAAAATCAAAACTATCTATGTCTGGAAGAGAAAAATTGAGGTTGATACAACAAATACAAACAAAATGAAAAGTAAAAAAGAAGAATAAAGACATAAAAGTAGCCTACCCTCAGGTGATCCAATGTGAACCCGCCACAAGTTCTTATTAGATAGCACCTCGCTTATATGTAACCTCGAAGGCATCAAGGATAAAAGCTTATCTAGATGTGCCTTCAACTCATGATCAAGATCTGGGAGCTCGTTCAAATGCTTGCAAAAAGGAGTTCTCCAACAAGTTTTAAAAGAGAAATGTCCTACCTCAGGCCGAATAAAATAGAAATGTTTCCTCCAACCGCTATTTGAATTGGGAAAGTGGGGTAATAATAATCTTACTTTAAGGTTAATATACGCATAACAGTTACTCCCGATCACAAGAAACATATCAAACACACTTCTGAAAAGCCTCAGACACAGCTCGATATCATTTGTAAGACAAAAGTATAAAAAATAAGTTGATATACGCCAAGAATTAAGAGTCAATTGACTAGGAGTAACATGGAATTCTTTGAAAAAAAAACGAACAAAGGATGAAGAGGAAACCTTAAACTAGTTGTCATGCTGTCACGGTAAACTACCACCTCCCAAGGGTTTGATTCTGGAATTCACTCACTAGGATGGGGGACTCGATATAAGTGATTAGGAGGTAATTTATATTTTTTCAACATTTCACAAAACTTTTAGGATTGTAAACACAAGCATCATTTGCTAGATCTGGCTCTATCAAAATACCACTTGGAGAATGTCCTGTTTGAACATTGAGCAGACGGGATATTGTAGAAGAATTGGAGTCAGAATCTACAAACCCAATAGAGGCAGAAAGTTCAAGTAACGAATCTACGTCAACCAAAGATGTGCTGACATGCAATGAAATGCTTGTCTACCTTTAGTACGAGGCGGGCTAGATCGCCTGCCCATGGCAAGGGACGAGCAGGGCAGCCCGTCCTCAGCCGCGGGTGGGCGAGGCCCCAATCCACAGTTGGAGATGGGCAGGCGTGCCCGTCTGGCAATGGGCTATAGATGATTCTCTCTCATCAAATCCTATTTCAGTCTCATCAACCAGTTCATTCAAACATCGGGGTCTACCATGTCCTAAAGAACTAACAAATGTCCATTATTCAATTGGCGGGAGATTATCATCTCTTACTATAGATAAGATACGATAAGACGGGTCTCTAAGACTGCTATCAGATTTATTGGTTGAAGAGCTACTACTAGATGTGATTACCGTCTTATACATTTAAGAAAAAAGAAGAAGACCGGAGAATTTAAAAAAGAACAAGGGTGAAAAGATTACCTTAGATAATGAAAGAAGAAAAAACCTCTATAACTCAGAAGATCAGTCTGAAAAAAATTCCAACCAAGCAATGAAATATGAGAATACTACAAATAATATCCCCATCTACCTCTCTTATATAGAAAAAAATCCTCCCTAAATGGGGCTGGGATTTAAGCCCATATTGGGCTTAAATTAGGCCTAAAATAGCTAGTCTATATTTGACTGGCCAAATAATAAATCATTACTTGGCCACGTCTCGTCAAGTGACACACTTCCATGTGATTTTCGTTACAAATAAAAAAGAATTATTTATTACATATGTTATTTTTTGACTTTTTGGTCAGGAATAGTTACTTGATAGACAATATTTGTACTTTTTATTGACAGTGGTCCATAAAAAGTAGAGGGGCTTATGATGATAAATATGATTTTACTTTGGTGAATGATGGCTGCACTCTTTGGGATGCCTTCCCAAGTGTTCGTTCGCCTCGTCGACCTGCCCACCTCGTTGATGTCATAAGCTCGCCTATATTAGATAGACAACAATAGCCCAACTACTATTTGATTAGCCAGACAGGCGACCCATAGAATGACAGTCACCATCGACAATTGAAAAGATAAAACACCAATAATTGAAAAGATGAAACATTCATCATTAACTCTCAATAATGAGGGAGATGAAGAGTCACCTGTCATTAATGACTATTGAAGGCCATAACTGCAGGCCATCTCTATAAATAAAGGCCAACAGCCCTGGTAAAAATACACACATACTCAATATTGATATTCTGCATATTTGAGTTAATCACATACTGATTATCACGTCGGAGTGAAAACGGGAGAAAGAAGCCCCACCACCATTTGCAAGTCTCCACCACTGCTGCCGTCGCGCTCGAAAGAAAAGAAGACATTTAATCATCACCCGCTACCCTTCCCGTAGTCCCCTATGTTGAGAGTTTGCCTCAAATGTCAAAAATTAAAGAGCTACAATTGCAGTTGTGCGTGATATACGGAAGGAAAATACGCCAATATTAAATTAATTGATTGTAAATTAAAAAAGTTTTCGTGTTATTCTAATCGAAATTTAGAAGTAAAATTTAGGTCAAATAATTCAGCATGTTTTCCTATAAATCGACATGTTTTGTTCTCTTTTGTGTACGGATCAGAGATGAAAAATTATAAGTCTAGCATCTTAGGTAGTATTCTCTTTGCGTTTGTGTTTTGTGTTTTGAATTCATTTTGTGTTTTGTATTTTGAGTGTTTGGTTTGAAATTTTTGAAAATGCGTCCTTTTTGAAATTTTTGAAAATTGTTTCTGAAAATAGAAAACTCGAAAACGCGTTTCTTTGAAATTTTTTAGAAATTTGGACTTACTTGGAGTTAAAAATAATTATTGTTAGAATTAAAAACAATAAAAAAACTTGGAATTATTTGGAAATAAAAATAATTATTCATTAAAAACTTTTAAAATAAAATTAAAAACAATTATTTTTGGAATTAAAAACATTTAAAAATAATTATTGTTGGAATTAAAAATAATTAAAAATAATTATTGTTGGAATTAAATACATTTAAAAACAATGAAAAACTTGAAATTAAAAATAATTATTAATTAAAAAAATATGTTTGGAATTAAAAATAATTAAGAACAATTATGTTTGAAATTATTTAGAATTTAAAACAATTTAAAACAATTATATTAATTCAAAACAATTAAAAAAGAAGCCGCGCATGCTGGGAATTGAACCACTGACCAACCAAAAGAAAATCGCGCGCCTTGCCATTTTGGGCAGGAGCCGCATGTTTGTAAATAAAATGCAGAAATTGGTTAAATCATTATTATTTTGCCTAGCGTAAAATGAAAAAAAAAAAAAAAAAAGAAATGCCGGATAAATGACTCGAAACGGGGACCTTGCTTTGGCCGTTTTGGAAAACGCCCGAGTTTTGTAAAGGAAATGCAAAAATGGCTAAAATGTCATTTTCTATTTCCTTTGCAATTTTTTAGGTGTTTTCAAAAATGCATTTTCGGAAATGAAAAGAAAACATGTTTTGACTATTTTCAAAAACACAAAACAAAAAACGGGTTGAAAACATCAAAGAGAACAGGGCCTTAGTTTTTCTTTTTCTCTTTGTGGGTTGTTTAAATAGTAAAAATTGGTAGGTGTGGTTGGTAAAGTTTAGGATTATTTTTCTTTCGATGCGTGGGAGATTTGAGTAAGTGAAATTTTATATGATTGTAACAAATTTTCATATAGTGAAAAGTTTTGACATTCCGTAATTTTTTTTTTTTATGTTTTTTCTGTTTCGTTATTTTTCCATAAAAAAGAATCTTGTGGGCAAAAACGAGAAATTTGTCTCAATTCTGAACAGTGGTATCAGAGCGTTACGTCATTCAGAGTGTTGGTGCATATAGAAATTTTCCTGTCAAATATGACATTGAGATATGGAGATATTTGATTGGAGAATCAATTTTGGCTTGTAGCAACTACAAATTAAGGATATTTTGATTCAGTCTGTACAAGGCTTTGAAACGAAAACCAGTCCCTATTTCTGATAAAGATGTTGAAATATCAAGTATGAGCGTTGAGGATTGAGAAGATTTACATTTGAAAGTTGCAAGCATTCATGCAGATATTCATGTCTCTGTCTAGTAAAAAATGTTATTGCAAATATTCATAGAAAGTCTGCTGCAAAAGAATTTTGACAAAAACTAAAACAATTGTATCAAACAAATAGTTTTTTAAATCGGTTGTACTTGAATGAACAATTTTATTCTTTGCGAATGAATATATGTACAAAATCTCAGACCACTTAAGTGTTCTCAATTGGATCGTTTCTGAACTGGAGGCTATTGGAGTTAAAATTGATGATCATGATAAAATGTTAAGACTCATTTGGTCTCTTCCATCCTTTTATGAACACATCAAACCAATTTTGATGTATGAGAAAGAAAATATGAGTTTTGAAGAAGTTATAAGTAAATTAATTTCTGAAGAAAGAAGGTTGAGTAGTGGAAGTAATATTTCATCTGAAAACTCGTTACTTTTTGAAGAGGAAAGTATCTTGTTGAAAATGTGGACTACCTGGTCATGTGAGAAAAAAATTGTCCAAAAATGATAGATGATGTGTTAATAATAGCGGATCTATGATGAGATACGAACACTGTGTCTCTCTTTATGGGAGATGATGATGTCACTTGAGTGAAATATTTACATCATCATGGCATGCACTAATTGCCATGATAAATGATGTGTTAGTAATAGCGGATCCAAAATTTTGCACACGGGCATTGACTTGACGTTAATGCAAGTTGTAGTGGAAATGATGTTGATGGCTAATGAACTTCCAAGTAAGTTAAGCAAGAAAGTTGCACCATAATTTTCAGCAAATTTATTCTACATGAGCCGATGAAATTCTTAGAATTCGTTATTTCTAAGTGATTATACTTTTATAGTAGATTATGTTAATTCTCTATTTTGAGATTTTGGACTGTCAAAGTTTATCGATTTTTTCTCAAGTATCGTGATCAAGAACTATAGAAGGAACGTCAAAAGTTTTAGCTCATTTTCGGCAAGGTGGGTATTGTTGAGATTTTGCCTCAAATGTTAAAAATTAGAGTGCCACATTACAATTGTGTGTGGTTGAGATGACAAAAAAACTCGTCCCCGACCCGCCTTGCCCCGCCTCGATTACTAAACGGGACGGGGATGGGAATTATAGTCTCCGTCTCGAATTCTTCGAACCTGTCCTGAATGTGTTTATTTTATTTTGTTTTAATGCTTTAAAATTTAAATTGTATGTAAAAAAATAAAAAAATATATATTAAAAAATAATTAATTAATTAAACGGGGCGATAAATGAGTATTTTTCTATACCCAACCCAGCCCGGCCCCGCCCGTTGCCATCCTTAGTGCGTGTGCTTGTGGAAGGAAAAGATACCAATATTATATTCGATTATAAATTGAAAAAGAATCCATGTTACTCTAACCGAAAGTTGGAAGTAAATTTTAGGTCAAATAATTCAGCACTTTTTCATATAAATTAATGTATTTTGTTCTCTTTTTGTGTATGGGTCAGAGAGGAAAAATTCTAAGTCTAGCATCTTAGTTTTTATTTTTCTCTTTATGGGTTGTTTATAGAGTATAAATTGGTGGTGTGGTAAAGTTTATGATTATTTTTCTTACAATACTTGAGGGATTTGAGTGAATGAAATTCTATATAATCATTGTAATAATTTTTCATATAGTGAAAATTTTTGACATTCGTAAATTTTATCTATTTTTTCTATTTTTGTCTCGTTATTTATCTATGAACAAAGATTTTGAAAGTTCTAAAACCTAGATTAATTAAATTAAAAATGAATTTTAATCTTAATTAAACAAGCAGTGGACATAACGTAGTCAGAACTGGCAAGATATAGAGATAACAGTTCTGACTCGCACAACATTGTTCGTTTACCTAATCTTGTCAAGTGCGGAAATTAAAGGATTAATTATGAACACAAGATGTAACGTGGTAAACCCATAAGGGAAATATCCACGGGCCCACATGCCATGGGTAAAAACAATCCACTAATAATCTTGTTCAAAAATACAATAGCATCGGTTTTTGTAATTTCTCAAAATTAACAAAATAACAATCATAAGAAAACAAATCAACTCCCTATGATACTTCTTCTTCTGACTTGTTGATGAAGTGGAATCAAACCCACCGGTCTTGACTTTATTGCCACTTTCCTATTGTACTTGACCGCAACCACCACTTGGATTAAGAACCCCCGTTCTTAATTTCACGCCAAGTAGGTTGAACAAGATATGGAATTGTTCGTTGAGCACCAATAAGTTCTTGATTCTTCAATGAGTTTGAAGAAAACTTTTTTGTTTTGAAAGTTGAATCAATGAAGCATCGGGTCTTGTTTTCCACCAATGAATTCGGCCGATTTTGCTTAGAGAATCCAAGACCAAAAATTATATTTCAAAAGTCTTAATTCCTTATTGACTTCCACTCTTACTTATAATTAAAGTAGAAATCAATTTAGGAATTATTTCTTACCTAAAAATATGCAACAAGAATAGTAAGAAAATTAGTAGGAAAGAATATAGAAAGATATTGTTAGATTTGTAGAAAGAAAGAATTTAGGAAACTAAATATTTCTTTCCTAAACAAATCTAAGAGAATAAGAAAAGATTCTTTAACCTACAAAAGGAGTTGTCAATAAAATTCATGAGGTCAGAATATATCAAGTATAGAAATAGAATAAAATCGCAGCTTTTACTGATCTGAAAAAATAATCCACTTATCAACCCAGTCAGTCAGAACTGACGTTAACCAGACCAGTCAAAAATGCAAACGTTGACCTATTCTTTTATCATTAAAAATCAGTTATATTTATTAAGTTAGCCAAGATATAAAAAGTGAAAAATATGACACATATTTTTCCAACAATCTCCTCCTTTGGCGTTGCTTAATTACAAACACATAACTATCGGATTTTTAATGTAAGTGTGATGTGTATGAATAAGTAAAGAACCCATGAGCATCAACATACAAGGGTTATGGCTCCCCTTTAGTGTGTAAACCAAGAACTTCTGCAAAAAAGTGAACACCATATACAAAAACCACACACATTAGCCATAACTTTAAAATTGCTCCCCTTAGCAAGATATCATCTAAGTGTAATGATCAAACTACCATAAACCTAAAAATACTACTATTAAAGTTTAACCAACAAAGTGTCCATAGTAAGAAAAACCTAACAAACACAAAAATTAAAAATTACTACTACTCCCTCTTTTGTAAGAAGAACGCCAAAGGAAGAGAAAAAACAAAAGTAAAGCAGTGTTTGAAGGGAAATAAAGCAGAATTTAAGAGTTAAAACAGGTCATCCATAGCCAAATAGTTAGAGGGTTAAGAGTTAGAACCGAGAACGAGTTAGTCTTGGGAGGATCTCAGGCTTCAGGACACCGGATGCGAGATGCATTTGTAACCCTCCCACGAGCATGGGTATCTAAATGAGCATCAGCTGGAGGATCATCAGCGAGAGGTGCAATGGCTGGGGCAACAATTGGCTCAACAACGGGATCAGAAGTCGAAATCTCCATTGGATCTCCAAGATGTGCAGAGAATTCTGGAATAACTATTCATAATGCAGATTTTATATGCTCATCGCCCAGAAATTCCAGTTTACCCAACACCCTACGCATGAAAGTAACATCATCAGAAAAACCTTTGGTTAGGGCAAAAATTTGATCTACCTGTGTTTGAACCAGCCCCAACTGAGTTTCCAGTGCATCCAGACGTCCAGAATGGTCTAATGAGGATAGAAAGTGCCTGGGAACTCTGGGAGTGGGATGGTGCGCTACCCAAATTTGTAAACTCATGAACACCTATCATTTGGAATGTCCTCGAGAAGCGGTGCGAATCCATTCGCGGCACTTCTTGATGAACAAGAAAGTGATAGATCGAGTGGATGCGTAGCCTATCCGCTTGGCCCTCCTCGGCCCTTAATAAACAATTCTATCAAAACTATTTTTTGACCCAATCAATCGGCATCATCTTTCTAACTTGTATAGCATAATGACCATGTCCCCGAAATGTCGGATCGATAAGTTAATGGATCGATATTGTTGATAAGAATCCGATGAAGAATTTTATATTTGGGCATTAGCCGAGAAGCAGTCAGTTCTCCTGATTCTGGCCAGGTAGAGCCAGTCATTTCTTGAGCAATGCTGTCCTTGGTCAACTCTTCGTCACTTGTGATAGCCACAGTAGTCACCCTAAGCTAGTTCCCTGAGAGAGTTAGGACTGAATGTAACATACCTTCTTCGGACATAAACCTGCCACCTGAATTCATTTCCTACCTTCCCCAGATTCTTTGGGACATTGGCCATAAATTCCTTGACCAGAGTTTCATTGAACGGCCCAGAAAAACTTAACAGATTATGTAAGTTGTGAAAATCAACAATGTCAACTAAACCAAACGAACTAAATTCGGCAATTGCTACCTTGCACTCAATGATAAACTTACGGTAGATGGTAAATGACAGAAACAAACTCTCAGCACTCTCTGATAGAAAACAGTAGTTGAGGGAGTTAACAGAGTGTCTACCTCTAGTTAATGTGTCAAGTCTAAACATTTGGGGGTCTGAACTAGGAGTAGGCAGTATTCTATAGGCACCCCATGTGGCAGTGATAGGCCTGTTCTGACCAGCAGGCGTGGGCTTCTCAGCAACATCAGCGATTTTACCTTTCCCTTTCTCAGCCCTTGTGGCCCTTTTCGTTGGAGAAGGTGTCGGAGTAGATTCCAAAGATTCATCAAGAGCAACATTAAAATCAGAATCAGATTTTTTAGAAGAGGGCTTACTTGAACCTTCTACGAATGGGGGAGGCTGTTTAGACTCCTCATCACCAGCCCCTTCATCCTTACGAACTTCTTCTTTAATTTCAGTATTGTCAGACCCACTGTCACCCGCTGCATTGTCAGACCCATTGTCACCTGCAGATTCATCATCCTCATCTCCTTCTTTATCTTGGTCTTGAGCACTTAAGGTAACTTTCTTGCTCAGAAAAGTGATTGGTCGTTAGTTGTTGGACGGGGCTGAATTTTAGAAGGGCTGACCGGCGGTTGATATGCAACAATGTCCGTCGATTGGTCAGCCTGAGATGCAACTGCAGCTGGAGAAGTGTCCGGGTCTGAACTTGAGGGTTCCCATCTTCTTGTACTTCGCCGGAGAGACCTTGCCGGCGACATTTGTGGCCCCATCGCAGTTTCAGCAGCAGACATTGGAGCAACAGTGTCCTTGGACGAATTTCCTAGATGTTTCTTCGATTTTGGCATTTTAGTCTTCACCATTGTTTGAATCTGAAAAAGAAAACTCAAACACACCTTCGAGATCAAGTATGAGGGGCTTCGGAGTTAGGAATTGAAGATTGAGTGTGAGAAGATGAAGAAAACCCTAAATCACGGTTTAAAAGGAGAAATTTTTTTTTTTAAAAATTGCACAAGAAGGGAGCAGTTA
The DNA here is from genome assembly GCA_023638005.1 of Forsythia suspensa. Taxonomy (NCBI): domain Eukaryota; kingdom Viridiplantae; phylum Streptophyta; class Magnoliopsida; order Lamiales; family Oleaceae; genus Forsythia; species Forsythia suspensa. The sequence continues at coordinate 23,009,241 of CM042663.1, forward strand.
ATTTGGGACGTGTGGAAATCAGTTACCAAAAATAAACTAATAAATGGTAGTTAATGACCACGAAACCTTCCTTAATCAGATATGTCAAATTTGGATTAAAATTAAACTGCCTAGAATGCTAATTTATGGAAAACAGAATTTTTAAATTAGAAAGATAAGATCAGAACAAAATACAATTGGATTCCATAATTCATCCAGATTTTTCTCAGTTAAAGCTGATTGTGTTGCCAAAATTAGACTGTTGATTGAAATTTCTACAAGAAGACCCACACAAGATAATCACTCAAAAATAATGAGAATATTTTATGAGATAAAATTGAATCGTTTATTTATGGACAAATTTTATAGTTCTACAAAGTATACAATGAGTCCAAAAATATCAAAATCAACCAGAATCTTCCAATCAGATATATGCGCATCATTATATTTAATTAATTGGTCAGGTTTATAACGTGAGTGTGTAATAGGACATACTGGATTAATCAATCATAACCTGTCCCACTAAGTCAAATTGTACCTTATCAAGAAGATCAGTACTGAGATGTATTTCAAACCAGTCATCATCTGAACATATCTCTTTGAATAAAAAATATGAGTGTGCAAAACAGAATACCATAGCAATTTTTCTTTTCGAGTACTCGTAGTATTGGCTTTGATATATATATATATATATATATATATATATATATATATATATATATATATATATTTTTTTTTTTTTTTTTTTTCAAAGCTTTGAATTTATAAGATCATGGAGTTGACTTTCTCACGACCATAAAGGTAGCTCTTTTCTACATGATTTATGTTCATTATCAGGACGGTACTGCACACAATTATGGTGGTAGCCCTCTCCTCCAAGAAATTGTCATTTAACACAACAACATACTATGGTACCGAGAGACATATATACTGACCATAGGTCACAACAAAGTACGAAACTACTTAAAAGATAACAATCTAGTTAGTAGTAAGGTACAATCAAACAAGTCAATATGTCCTCAAAGTGTACTTATCTGAGCATATTTTACCAATCGGTATAATGAGCATACCATACTGATTGGTTAATCCAAGTAAATCTCAAAATGCATAGACCGATCATACATTTATATCATATGCTATTTACAAGAAAACCCATTCTTCTTTCCCCTTTTTTTTTGTTTTTTTTGAAAAAATAAAATAAAGAATAAACAAATGCAAACAAACACACATGATAAAATCAAACAAAAAGAAAAACATTACTTCTAAAATTTTTGTTTTTTGTTTTTTTTTTTAAAACTAATGTATCAAGCAAATGCCCACGGCCTTCCGTAGAGTCTCAAATCTAGTAGAATCTAAGGCTTTGGTGAACAAATCAGCCAACTGATACTCAGTTTGAATATGTTCCAAAGTAATAAATTTTTCTTCGACCAAATTTCTAATAAAATGGTGTCTAATATCAATATGTTTGGTCCTAGAGTGCTGAACAAGATTTTTAGAAATATTGATAGCACTAGTGTTATCATAGAATATAGTAACAGAGTTCTGATCAATACCATAATCACATAGTATTTGTTTCATCCAAAGTAACTGAGTACAACAACTACCTGCTGCAATATATTTAGCTTCTGCAGCAGATAAGGAAATAGAGTTTTGTTTCTTACCTAACCATGCAATGAGATTGTTACTAATGTAGAAACATCCTCCACTCGTGCTTTTCCTAACATCCATATTTCCAGCCCAGTCAGCATCAGTATATCCTGCAACATGAGAGGTAGTATCATTAGTATACCATAAACTATAATCAGAAGTACAGTTAATATAACGAATAATTCGTTTCACTGCTGCAAGATGTGATTCTTTTGGTTTAGCTTGGTAACATGCACAAACTCTAACACTGAATGATATGTCAGGACGGCTCGTAGTCAGGTACAGCAAACTCTCTATCATGCTTCTGTACAAGCTGGAGTCAACCTCCTTTCCCTGGTCATCTCTGAAAATTTTCAAGGACGTGGCCATGGGAGTTCTGACTATCTTGGTCTGTTCAAGACCGAACTTCTTCACAAGATTTTTAGCATACTTGGCCTGGGAGATAAAAATCCCTGATCCAACCTATTTGATCTACAAACCTGAAAAGAAATTTAGTTCACCAACCATACTCATTTCGAATTCATTTTGCATAAGTGTAGCAAATTCCTTGGATTTTGTTTCTAGTGAAGAACCAAACACAATGTCATCGACGTAGATTTGTGTAACAATTAATCCAGTTTTAAAATGTTTGATGAATAACGTTTTGTCAGCTCCTCCTCTCTTGTATCCCTGTTCCAATAAGAACATGATTAATCGTTCATACCAAGCTCGTGGGGCTTGCTTTTAGTCCGTCTGAGAACCTTTTTGAGTCTCGAACACATGGTCGGGAGAATAAGGATCAACAAATCCCTTAGTCGCTCAACATAGACTTCTTCATTAAGAATTTCATTCAGAAAGGCACTTTTGACATCCATTTGGTACAGCTTGAACCTCATTTGACATGCCACTAATAGTAAGAGTCTAATAGATTCAAGTCGAGCCACAGGTGCAAATGTTTTATCAAAATCCACTCATTCTAGTTGAGTGTATCCCTGTGCAACCAAGCGTGCCTTGTTTCTGACTATGTTGCCATGTTCATCTGATTTATTTTTGAATATCCACTTTGTCCCGATTACATTTGTGTCCTTTGGTCGAGGTACAAGTTTCCACACTTCATTTCTATCAAATTGAGCTAGCTCTTCATGCATGACTAGAACCCAATTTTCATCAATAATGGCTTCATTTATATTTTTAGGTTCAATTTGTGAAGTATAGCAAACATTTCCAAGTTCATTAGCAAGCCTCTTCCAAGTCATCATGCCGTCTCTGGAATCTGAAAGAACATTGTCCAATGGGTGTGCTTTCTGAATCCAAGAAGGAGGTTGCATTCTCATGTCCTGTTCGTTATTTGTATTGGTGCGTCAGAACTTCCAAGAGCGAGGCGAGAGACATCGAACTTGATCTTTGGATGTTCCTTCGCATATCATATCACCGTCTGCGGTGTAGGTACATGATGGTCTTGAGTAGGTTGATGTCCAAAGAAACTGTTCTTCCAAAGTCTCGAATATTAGGCTCACGTGAATAAGATGAAACATCATCAAGATCATCAATTTTACATTGATTGATTCAATGATAGTCACGAGTATGCATGTTATAAATTACGTAAGCACGATTGTTCTCGGAATAACCAATAAACACTCCTCATCACTTTTGAATCGAATTTACCCAAGTATTCCCAATCATTTAACACATAGCATTTGCTACCAAAGATATGGAAATATTTGAGATTCGGTTTTCTTCCTTTCTAAATTTCATAAGGAATTTGATTGGTTCATGTTCTCAAAGACACACGATTCAAAATATAACAAAGCGGTATTAATAGCTTCAAACCCATAATTTAACAGGAGCTTCTTACTATTTAGCATAACTCTAGCCATCTCTTGTAGAGACCTATTTTTCCTTTCCACAACACCGTTTTGTTCAGAGTTTTGGGTGCGAGAGAATTCATGAAAATACCATTTTGATCACAAAAGTAGAGAAAGTAACATTTTCAAACTCTCTCCCATGATCACTTCTAATCCTTAAAATTTTTATTCCTCAAAATATTTTTCTCATTATTAATTTTAGGTGCAAAATTTGAATCTTTCAAAACATCGATTTTTCTCTCAAGAAATCTACCCACGTATATCTAGAAAAATCATCCATGCAAACAAAAAAATATATTTCTTGCCCCAATACTTTCGGTTTGAATAGGTCCCATCAAATCCATGTGAAGTAATTCTAATACATGAGCTGTAGTAAGAAACTTACCTTGCTTGTGAGTGCTTTTGATTTGCCTACCTTTTAGGCACGAACCACACAATCCTTCAGATTTTTCAGTAAGCTTAGGAACACCTCGTACTGCATTCAACTTTGTCAGTCTCAATAGATCACTATAGTTTAAATGTTCCAATCGTTTGTGCCACAACTCGGTTGAGTAAGTCTTTGAAATATGACGAGTAATTTTTGTGTCAAGAAGATAACATTTATCATTGGATCTAGTACCATGTTGAATACAACTATCATCATACTTCAAGACTTTACAAAAAATTTTTGAGAACATAACCAAGTGTTTATCATCACAGAGTTGGCCTATAATAATCAGGTTAGCTTTTAAACCTACAACAAAAAGAACTTCTTTTAACGGGGAGAAACCATCAATTAGAATAGTGCCTACACTTTCAATTTTACCGTGTGCTCCATCACCAAAAGTAACCAGACCACCTTCATGACTTTTGTAGTTAGTTAGATAAGATCGATTACCAGTCATATGTCTAGAACAACCACTGTCAAAATACCAAGAGTTAGGAATAAAAGATCTATAGGCAACATCAACCATATAACAATTTAAATCACCTTTTCCAACATATCCCAAACCTTCTTTGACGTTTGGAGTTCTTCCATAGCTTAGGGTTTCACTTAAGCGAGAGGCTCCAATTGTTAATTGCTTGATCCTTTCTTTTGAAACTTTTAATTCATCAAGAAGGTTCACAATTTGATCATCCTTCTCTTTTAAGATGTTGGTAAGAATATTATTTTGAGAATCAATTTCAGCCTTGTCATCTTCCAAAAATTCCATCATGACTTGAGTAGACAAGTTTTTCTCCTATTCATCTTGTAATTTTTTATTCATACTGCTGCAGTTATAACAGACACGGACTGGTTCTTCAGATGTTGTCACCAAGGAGTCAGAACCTGCAATCAAGTTTTGCACAGAATCGGTATGAGAAGTTAAGTTCACAGTTAAAGACGTTACCTAATCAACAGTGGTTCTGTCGTCCTCGTCCTCATCCTCATCTGAGTCTTTTTCAACATCTTCACTCCAAGTGATATTCATGGCCTTCTTGGTATGAGATTTCTTTAAAGTATTTGCACATTCAGAGGCTATGTGACCAAAACCCTCACACTCATGGCATTGAATTCAATTGTCAGATCTATTCATAGAGGTAGTGGGGTTTTGTTTTGTGTTGATCGGAAATCTCTTCTTTTGTTGGAGAGAGGTATTCAAGTTCTTTCCCTTTTGATTTCCTTTTAGAAATTTTTTGAATTGTTTGGTGAGCATGGCCATGTTTTCATTTGTTTCGCTCTCCTCACGATCAACCTCGTCTTCATGATTTTAATTTTGAAAGCAATACTAGATCCCTTTTCTTTCTTTCTCCTTTGTAGATGTAGCTCATATGTCATCAATGATCCCACCAATTCTTCAACGCTCAATCTCCTTACTTTCTTCAATTGCAGTTACTTTAGAATGAAAACGATCAGGCAAGGATCTGAGAATTTTCTTTACAATTTTGCTCTCGAATATTTCTTTCCCAAAGTATAAGCAGTATTGGTGATGTCACTGAGTTTTGCATAGAAATCCTTAAATTGTTCATCGTCTCTCATGGTTAGTTGTTCAAACTCTAGAGTCAGAATTTGAAACTTGGATGACTTGACCATAGTGGTTCCTTCGTGAGCAATTCGTAAGATATCCCAAGCATCTTTTGCAACCTGACAAGTAGAAATCAAACGAAATTGATTAGAGTCTACGAAAGAGAATATGGCATTTAAAGCTTTGGAATTCTAATTAGTATAATTAAAACCAGTTGTAGCCCATTCGTCTGCCTTTTTCTCACTTTCTACACCATTTTCAATGATGGTGGGAGTTTTATAGCCATGGACAATAGAGTGCCAAGCTTTTTCATCAAGGGATTGGATATAAACTTGAATTCTAATTTTCCAATAGGCATAATTAGTACCATCTAAAACAGGTGGTCTAAACAGGGCACCGTCCATATCTAGGTTTCTTTGGATCGCACTTAAAAAGTGTACCCTCTCTGATACCAATTGAATTCTAAAACTTAGATTAATTAAATTAAAAATTAATTTTAATCTTAATTAAACAAGCAGTGGAACATAACGTAGTCAGAATTGGCAAGATATAGAGATAACAGTTCTGACTCGTACAACAGTGTTCGTTTACCTAATCTTGTCAAGTGCGGAAATTAAAGGATTAATTATGAACACAAGATATAACGTGGTAAACCCCTAAGGGAAACATCCACGGGCCCCCATGCTATGGGTAAAAACAATCCACTAATAATCTTGCTCAAAAATACAATAGTATCGATTTGTAATTTCGCAAAATTAACAAAATAACAATCATAAAAAATAGATCAACTCCCTGTGATACTTCTTCTTCTGACTTGTTGATGAAGTGGAATCAAACCCACCGATTTTGACTTTATCGCCACTTTCCTATTGTACTTGACCGCAACCACTACATAGATTAAGAACCCCCGTTCTTAACTTCACGACAAGTAGCTTGAACAAGATATGGAATTATTCGTTGAGCACCAATAAGTTCTTGATTCTTCAATGAGTTTGAAGAAAACTTTTTTACTTTGAAAGTTGAATCAATGAAGCATCGGGTCTTGTTTTCCACCAATGAATTCGGCCGATTTTGTTTAGAGAATCCAAGACCAAAAATTATATTTCAAAAGTCTTAATTCTTTATTGATTTCCACTCTTACTTATAGTTAAAGTAGAAATCAATTTAGGAATTATTTCTTACCTAAAAATATGCAACAAGAATGGTAAGAAAATTAGTAAGAAAGAATATAGAAAAATATTCTTAGATTTGTAGAAAGAAAGAATTTAGGAAATTAAATATTTTCTTCCTAAACAAATCTAAGAGAATAAGAAAAGATTATTTAACCTACAAAAAGAGCTATCAATAATATTCATGAGGTCAGAATATATCAAGTATAGAAAACAGAATAAAATCGCACTTTTCTTGACCTGAAAAATAATCCGCTTATCAATCCGGTCGATCGAATGGCGTTAACTGAGACCGATCAAAAAACGCAAATATTGACCTGCTCTTTTATCATTAAAAATCAGTTATATTTATTAAATTAGCCAAGATATAAAAAGTGAAAAATATGACACATATTTTTCCAACAGATTTCATAGACAAAAACAAATAATTGATTTCAATTCCCAATACCATCTACCCTCCCTGCTCCCAATTCGTTCCCAACATTGTCAGTAACAAAAAGAGGTCCCTTAGATATATCTAAAAAACCAAATTCAAAAGGACAAATCTATGTTGTGTCAGTAATTTTTCCCAAGCTATTGGGAATCTTTAGAGAAAATAATCAAACACACTTAGAATCTACTTCATCATATCTCATTCAAATTAAATATAGAGATATAACTACACCCTATAGGGGAGAGTAGATCATTCCTCGTACAAATACATTTATATAAACCTCAAATTTATGGAACCAAAGAAATTAAACAAACTATAATATTTCAACCTCTCATGAATGAGGAAAAGCAAATACAAATAAACAAAAGTGCGAGAGATATGAATATAGTCAAATACTCTAGAACAATTCATACATAAAACTCATTACATAATATAATCATAGATTATAATGCGTAAAAATGAGGGCAAAATAAAACTCTTTATCCAAGTTCCATGTGAAAATCTTGTTGTGGTGCGGTTTGGTCCAGTTGTAAAGAGAATCGAATTGAATCAAAACAAGCACTATTGAGTATCTTGTAAATAGAATCATCGGTTCTAACTTGAATTATGAAACCAATCTAGAATCGAATTGTACAGTTCGATTCACTTCCACACAGGGGTGGAACCATTAAGGTTCCAGTGGGTATAGAGATGGCAAACGGACCGGGCCGCCCGTCGGCCTAGCGGCCCGGTCCGTAAAAAGACGGACCCGGGCGGGACCGGGCTGTAAAATGTCACACACGGGCTGAGCTAGGTACAGCCCGTGAAGTCCATGGGCTGGCCCGTGGGTCGGTCCACGGACTTGGCCCATGGTCCGTGGTCCAAATGGGACTAAATTGGTGCCTAGCTTTAAGTTGGGGACCAAAAATTGCAATTAACAATTATATTTCTATATTTTTTTTTTTTAACTTTACAAAAATAAATAAATAAATAAATAAAATTGAATTTCACGTGAGTTCGCAGACCGGCCTGTGGCTCGGCCCGTGTGACCTGCAGATGACGGGGCAGGTCCGAATCCACTTTTTTTACACGGCCGAACTCGGCTCGTGACGAGGGCCGAGCCATACCCTATATGGCACGGGTCGAGCCGGCCCAGCTCGACCCATTGCCATATCTAAGTGGGTAAAATTGCTCCCACTAGATTTCATCAAATTTTCAGAATTGTTGTGTTTCTTTCACAGCCCACAATTCAAGCCCAAATCCAATAAAGTCACGGTTTTAATTTCGAGATTTTTTCATAAATGAGTCACATTTTGAAAATAATTATAAATAGCCATTTTTATTACCAAAATTCCAAAAATACTGTTTTTTAAAGATATTTTTATAATTTCATATATTAATTACCAGCTGATACCAGTTTTTAAACGCATTCTATAAATGTATTTAAACGCGGAATTTGATCGAAATTTAAACAAATTAATGAAACTAGATACACTAGATACCATGTTGAATACTTTGTAAAATAATAAACCAAACATTAATCTCAAAAAGTCTTACTGTATTTTAGTTGGTGCCTCTTAGTATTTTTACGCCTAACTCAGGAGCTCCTCTGCGCACACACTACAACGGCCTCCTGCCTAAATGGTGTAATGGCTTTTAGGAAACGAGTTTCGTCCAGAATATAAAAGAGTATGTGAATCTAAAACATAGTTTTATTATCACAAGGCTTAAGAGAAAAATCTCTTTAGCTTATTTAATTACAGAGGTTTGATCCAACTGGATCTAATGTATCAATGTAAATTTAGTTACAATACATTGTGTAGGCTAAAATTTTTACAAAGGAAAAATTTTCTTGAGTGAAGATGTCGATGATCTGAATGTCTGAAAGGGCTCCCTTAAATAGACAACCACAAGATGCTTCATTATTTGTTCCATGCCAGTTGTTGTTTATTTTTCAAAAGGTTCTTTGTTTTCTTCTGCATATTCTTCCTTTTTTCCCGTGATTGCACAGTAAAGGAATCTGCTTTTTGGGAAACCCCATAGTAAATATGCTTATCCCTATTCATAAATTTGTTGATGAAATTAGGTTGTACAAACACTTCACTTGGATTTAATGTCAAGTTTGTTTTACCAATTTTTGCCAGTTTTTTGTCAGAAATCAAAATTTCTTTTGAAAAATTTCCAAGAGACTCAGTTTGTTCAACAACTTCGTCAACTTCAAATTTAGTAGTTATTTCGCTACTCATGATGATGATAAAGATAGTGTAACATAAATTCTTTGACCTCTTCTTCAAATAATGTTTTGTATTTATCACGTTGTTGTCTCATATAAATTCTAACTGAATGATGAACATGTTCAAACATTAGTTGGAATCTATATTCTTCATAATATTCATAAAGGTTTTCTTTATTTGCAATTGAATGTGAGTAGGCCATACAGATTTTACAATCTATCATGATGTATGATGATGTAAAGCATAATGAACTAAAAATATTTTAACTTCTTCAAAATGATTACTTAAAGCCGTATTCATTTTTTCTTTTTGTTGGTTTATTGCAATTCTGTGTGCTCCAACAGTGCACAAATATGTGTATCTATAATACCAGTATGTGTACATACCATAGTGTTTTGTAATTGTAACAATGTATGTATTACATAAACGACATTCAATCGTTATGTAAGATGATTTAATGAGTAATGCATTAAATAACATTCCATTTCAGAGTTATAATTTGTTGATGCAATATTTCTTTCATTTTCATGAATTCTATATGCATAAAGGTATAGACTTATATTCCTATAAGCTTTCAACTGTGAACATTTATCATAATGATACATATAGAGTGTAAAATAATTCTCTAAATTAAATGTATAACGATTGCACATTCTACAGTTATTCATTTTAATGTAAACATGGCTCTGATACCAGTTTTTAAACGCATTCTATAAATGTATTTAAACGGGGAATTTGATCGAAATTTAAACAAATTAATGTTACCTTATGAAGATAATGAAATTGATCCTTCATATCTTCTTCATAAACCAAAGAAATTATCTGTCGATGTCAAAATCCTTGACTTAGATTGTGTAATCAATCCAGAAACAGTCATTGAAGATTGGTACAATAATTGAATACCTAAAAAAGGGGGGGGGGGATTTTCCGTTATTTACCTTAAATTGGATATCTAATTGATTCTTTGCTAAAATAGAAAATAAATAATTTCAGAAAATCTGGCAAACATCATTCCATGAATAACATCTTTTATTATTAATTATAGTAACCGAATCTTTAAAAACAGGAATTGATTGAAATATATATATATGACAAAAAATTTTATTGTTATAACTGTCAAATATATATAATTTGTATCATAAATATCTGTAATAAATACAAACAAAACTCATGTTCTTTTCAATTCCAACATTTGTAACAATCTGTGTTATAAATTGAGATGTGAAACATCAGTAGTACAGAATACAAATTCATGTAACATGTGCTATGTAAAATAACATAATATAATCTATAACATATTCAGTTATACAAAATATCATTTGTAACATATTCAATTATACAAAATATCATTTGTAACATTCGTATCAGACAATGATACACAATATCATTTGTAATATCTGTATCAGACCGTAATACTAAATAGAAATTGTTATAACTGCAATAAGTTCGTATTAATATACACATTGGATTATAAAAACCTATAGAATGTGTAACATCATTATGATATAGATATGTAACACAATATCAAATTTAACAAATAAAACTTATGATTTCATCATTTGTAACATATGTAACATCAGTAATACAGAATATCAATTCATGTAACATGTGTTGTGTAAAATAACATAATATAATTTATAACATATTCAGTGATACAAAATATCATTTATAACATTGTTTCAGATAGTGTTACTGAACATAAACTGTTACAAATACAAAACCAACTCTAAAATTCAACAAGTTCATTGTCTCTTTTGTTATTCGCCGGTGACTCCAAGCTTTAGACTTCGATATGGTTTCTCCTCCATTGCGACGCTGTCTTCAACCTTATAATTCTGCGATTTGGAGTCTCCATTCTCCAACCGATATCAAAAATTGTGAAGATGAACTACAATTTAGGGATTTTGGAAGAATATTTGCTGAGATTTTTGAAATAATTTGCACTGGTTTGTAAATAAGAAGTTTCTTCATGGTTTAGGGGTTTTCACTTTAATGGGCGTGGTAATTTAGGATAGTTACAGGCGGTTATTGGTAATTAAATTTTTTAAATGATTTTAATTCATTATTAAATTAATTAATCTAATATTAACAATGTAATATTTATAAAATAAATTAGTTAAGTTGCTAGGGTTGGAATTATTTTTAGATTGATAAGTAGTTGATGTAATTTCCACTTTAATTTCTTTGAAATCCAACTCAAATAACACCCCCAATTAATTCTAAATATTGGAGTTAAACCCTAGCAATACTCATTACCTTCTGCTACGACTGTGAGTCTATGATAGTGTGCGATCCCAAGTTCCAGCTCAAATCGACATTTTGGAAAAACTAAGAAGAACAACATATTGAGGAAGCAAAATTTTTATAATTTCTATTGCTCCCTCTCTCTTTTTTAAGCTTATTATTTATTTTTTGATAGTTATTTTTGCTCTTTGATATTAAGTGAGTTTTGCACTTTTCCTTGTTTTGCTATTGATTATGAATTTATGACAGTAATTCATAAAATTAAAAGGTCAAATCACCAATATTAGGTTACCCACTTGTCCCAAGCCCCTAAGCCAATGTCAAATTGAGTGTATTGATTATGTGCATATGTAATTCATATGTAAATGTAATTCATTTTTTTTCGTCGGTGGTTATTTAGGTTTCAGCAAATTCGTCCAGAATATTTGGTGTTGAATAGCTCATGAATAGAAAATGAAGCATTTTTTTTTTTGCTAAATAGTTCATGAATAGAAAATGAAGCAGCCATCAATGGTCCAATAATTTTTTTTCAATTTGCAGCCTTGTTTTCATCTTTCAATAGAAAATGAAGCAGCCATCAGTATTTTGTATTTTGGTTTTCAACCTCAAATGTCAATCCTTTGCATTTATTGGTCTTTTATTAGTATTAGCCTTTTATTTGTGTTTAACCAATTGTATTAGATTTGAGAATACTTTCTTTAGTTCTTTAAGTGGTTGATTGTTTATGCAAGCTTTGTTTGATATGTAGGAAAAAATGTTGAGATATTTTAAACGAACATCTCAAATTTCTATTGAAGAAAATGTTGATGCAAAGAAATCAAGCATTGAGGAAATTTGTTTAGAAGCAAATGTCGAGGCAAATGAAGCAAAGCGCGCAAGTATTAATGAAACAGATTTTCAAGAAAATGGTGAGGTAAAGAGAGCAAATATTGAGCAAATTGATGTTACACAACTTCCTACGGATCCCGAACTAAGAACTCTAATAATGGATTACAATGCTAAATCTTCGAAATCAAATAAGAAGAGCATACTTGCAGAGAGGTCCGTGTCAGCCTCGAAGTCATGTGTTTCCACGTAAAAAATCAAGGTTATTCATTCGTGAATGAATATGGTGATTGGTTGGAATATAGTATAAGTAAAAATGCCGCATTTTGCTTATTTTGTTATCTTTTCGGACCAAACAATGGAGAACAAGGAGGTGGTGATGCTTTTGTGAAGAAGGGTTTCGTAATTTTAGAAAGAAAGATAGACTTGGAGTTCATGTCGGAGACGTCGATAGTGCACACAATCAATCCTGAAGCAACTGTGAAGCCTTGATGAATCAAGAGCAACATATTGAGACAGTTTTTTTTTTTTCAAGTAGTCAAAACAAGCACGGAGTGATAATTCATTTATTTAATTCCATATTCATTGCTTAATCAACCAATTTGCAATTTATTCTTTTATTTGTTAATTAATCAGTGCTTGTATGGCAGATGCTTGTCAATGGAAGAATAATATTGATTTCTTTTGAATAGCAGAATGCTTGTATGGCAAAATAATAGCAGAATAATGGCAAAATGCTTGTAATTAATCATATTGATTTCTTTTGAATTTTTAGTGTCTATTTAGGATTGCACAACAATATTGCATTCAGTTGTTCTTGGGCGAATGATGTAATCGTCTAGCGGCAATGATGGACAATCCCGTATTAGATATAGATGCGGCGCATACACGAAAATTCATACATCGTACACGGAAAGAAATCCTCATAAAAAATATTGGAAATGTAATAATTTGAAGGTGCATGTCCTACTTTGAATAATGTGCATTTTGGTTTGTAAAATTGGATCCAATTTAATTTTTACTGTATTTTTGTAGGATAGTGTCATGTGTGGGGCTTTTGTTTGGACCAATGGAGTTGACACATGTTGGGATGCCAGTCGGAAATATGTCAAATGCAGCTTTGAGCTTTGAGTGAATTGAATTTTAATGTGACGAGATTAATGGAGAAGATAGACAACGTGAATGAAAAAATGATTTCACTTAGTCGTAATTTGAATGTGCAAAAAATATGTTGGAATTTCGTCGTCTTTACTTCTATGATCGTAGTAGTGATTATTGTACTGAAGAATTTAGTATGATTTCATCATTGGCAGACCAAAAGCTTGATTGAATGACTACAAAAAATTAGACCAAATAAAATAAACTCAGACTGGCAGATGAGATTCCAGCATAAGAATCCACCTCCACCAAACTCAGATTGAATGAAGACCAAAAAATAAACCAAATATATCCTACTCAACTATAAATAATCCACATCAAAGTTGTGCACATCTTAGTTGCTGAGTACAAGTTAAACACATGGTAAAATTAGATAAATCAATAACATGATTAATTGTGCATCTGCAAGGTTTCTGAAAAGAACAAACAAATATTTTCTGAAATAAACATTATCCCAAATCACAATACAATTTTACACATTACTGCCTTCAATATTTTTGCAGTAGTTCCAATATAAAAATGACCAATTTTGTTCCATCTACTTTCACCACCACATTCTTCAAACAGTCAGCCTACAATTTGTGAATTATTATAATTGTATGAGCACTAAATCCTGCTTCGTGGGCATATCGATTGTAAAAACTATAGGCCTGCTCATGGTGATTCAAATTCTTGCCCAATTACAGGTATTCGATTGACGGAAACTGTTGGAACATACAACCTTGCAAAATCTGGTATTAATTCACATGCTAAGGTTACAATTAATCCTAATGATTAATAGATTTCCTTGTTAGGGCAAACTAGTTGCTTAGTTTTATTAATGATTAGGATTATATCGATTTCACAAGAAACATGACATTGTTTACGAGTCAACTCATCATAGAAAGAAAAGATGATTATTACATGTAAATTATTTATCTATTTCTTATGAGAAATTGATTACATAAATGCTTGTGAAGTTCAGTTTAATGACAACATTCTTTGTTCCCCGAGAGAAACATGACATTGTTCAGAAATTAATTTCAAAAATTGATTACTTAAATGCTTCTAAGAAATTGATTACATAAATGCAACTACAGATGAAGAACTAATATCAATCTGAAATTTTTAAATATGGCTAGAATCAGTTTGAAATTTTTAAATGAATTTTTTTACCAAAATATGGCAGGGATCTCAAATGGGTAACAATGACCGAACGTGGGGGAAGAGTAAAATTAGAGACGAACCTAGACCGGGCACGGTGGTGACGGCAACGACGTGGCTTAGTGGTGGCCGAAATTACGATCGGTGGTCGCGGTCGTGAGTGGGGGGTAGAGGTCTTGAACATGGCATAGAAACGGGAAAGAGGAGAAATGGAATGAGATGAATGGTGAGCTAGATAAATTGGGTGATTTGGAAGTCCAGCAAGGATGGGGCAAGATAACAAGTTCTCATTGTGGGCAGGAGATGTAGCCTATATACACTATATAGATAAACTAGTTTTTCTTCTACGTCGTTCTTGGCGTCCCATGAAAAATGTAAGGATCGATTTTGTGAAAAATGTAGTGATTAATTTTACATTGAATATTTAATTGAAATGAAAAATTTGTGGTATTTGTGATTTTGATACAGAAATTGTTTTGTTTTATATTGTATCATTCAAAAACTAAAATTGTGAGACATGTGAAAAATCTTTGCTTATTTGACCTTATCTGAATTCACCTCACCTCACCTCACCTCACCCCACCCCATTCCTACCTCAATTTTAATTAGAGCCCACCCACCTTAACTCACCAACCTCGTCAATACCATTTATAATACCACTTACTTTCATATTTATTCATTTCATATTCACATTTCAATTCATATATTTACTTTAGATTTAGAGATAGAGAGAGACCCAGAAGAGAGAAGAGAAAGGAAAGAAGAAGAGAAAGAAGAGAAAAATTTAGAGATTTGAAAGTTTATTATCTTAAATCTTAAACTCATCAAAATTTTATTACAATAATGCAATCCATTGCTCTAAATAAGTATATGTTTCTTTTTATTAAGCTAATTATTCTGGATGAATTTTAATATGAATTTTTTGTAAATATTTTTATCTGTACAGAATTGATCTGTTTATTTTTTTTTGTGTTTTTTTTGGCATATATAATAGATAGTTGGATTTTTTTGGGTGCAGATATGGATGTTGAAAATTAAATATTTATGGTGGGGATGAAATAGAGCAATCAAAACAAGAAGATATCATCCAACAACCTATACAATCTGAAGAAAATATTGGTGATTATCAAAGTTGGTCCCCATATATATCTAATGAATTACCAACAAATTACTGGCATGCATAAGGTGTTACTAATTTAGATTATTTTGAAGAAAAAAGCATTCCTCAAGGCCCTTATAAGTATGTTACTAATGAGCATTTAAATTCGCTTTTTGTTGAGCAACAATGTTATCTTGATGATTAATTTGGTAGGAATGATTATCTACTTGCTAAGACAAGAGAGGAGTTATTGGAGCTGTTTGATAATTTAGAATCTAGCAGAGATATGGGTAATAAATACAATGAAATGCATGGGTATATTGATACAAAATTTAACTCATTAAAAGTTGAACGAAGTGCTCAGTTTGATCATTTGTGTGATGATTTGCATAAATAGATGCAAAGATGTGTAGGAATGTTTAAGGGGAAGATGATTGAGAAAATTGGTGGTGGTGATTACGTGGAGCAGCCTGAAATGGAATGCAAAGTTGCTTTAATTAACCATAAATATGGGAAGCATAATGTAGCTTCTTCTTCTACCTTTGTTGAGACTCAAAATATTCTTATATTATGTGATATGAATAAAGTTAGAGAGAGTGATTTTGTTAGTTGGGCGTATCGCGCTAATGCTGGGTAAGTTATAATGTTTGATATGGTTATTTATCTTATCTATTTGTGTGTTATTTAGTTAATGTATAATAATTTCTAATGTTATAATGTTACAGAGGTGTTGTAGAAATACCATGGGAAGTAATTTCTAAATTGACGAAAACAAGGTTACAAGATATTAGTAAGTCTGAATTTGCATTGGAGCAATGGGTAAAGAATATTTATATTTTTTATTTTATGAATTTTATTGTATGTGAATGAATTGTGTTTATATTATATTGTTATATTTGTGTATAGGATTTAGACAATGCAATGACTTTGATAAGAGCAAGAACTCTTAAATATCCAAATATATTTTCAACAAGGTATGGAGTATTGGACTCTTATTTTGGAGTACTTATTCGTTCTTATTTCGCCAAAGTGTTGGATCCTGAAGGACATACAGTATAACGTGTTGAGATTGATTACGACAGGTTAATGCAATCATATATATATATATATGGTGCTCTTCCTAGATATTATGGCAAAAAATGAGAGGAATGTGAGCATTTGTTGTGGCCACATTTGATCTATGATAAATATTGGGTACTCTTCGATGTTGATTTAAATGCTTGGAAGTTGACACTAATTGACAATTACCAAATGTTTAATACTGAAAATCAAATGTATACTCATGCTCTCCCAAGCCTTAAGGTCATTCCAAAAATAATTCAGAAGTATGCGCCAGATCTTGCTAAGAAGAATAAGTCATTTGAATATAGGAGAAAATCATCTCGTCAAATACCGCAGCTTCAACGATATAGGTAATAAATTGAAATTAGTATAAATACATATTTTAAGTACTCTTATGTAATATTTACTGATATTTTATTTACTCACATTTGTTCCATTTGTTCCATTTGTTCTAGTGACAGCAGACTATTCGTGATTAAATATGTGGAGTGTATTCTAGCTGGATTACCTTTAGATGCTGTTGTAAAGGATAAAATAAATATTTATAGGCGTAAACTCGTGCTAGATTTTTTCACATTGAATTTTTTTTTTTTCTCAATTCGAAGTGAACAAAGTTAGAGTTAAATACTTGTATTGATTTGTTTAATAAATTAATAGTGTATTATTATTTGAAATTAGTTGACCACAAAAAAAATAACAATGACTACATAATTCATGTTTATATTATTGATGTTCTTGACAGAAGAAAAAAAAGGGCTATCGAGTAACTCGACAACCATTTGGTTTTCGAGTTACTCGATCTCGAGTACTCGACAACCATTGGTTGATGAGGTATAATTATTACACATAAAAATAATTTCATTGTTCAATTAATTTTTTAAATCGGCACATAAATAATACATTTATTTTTTGTGTTCACATTTTTTGTAATTATAGTAATAAATAAAATTTAACAGAAAGAAAATAAATAAAAAATAATTTATTTTTGAAAAGCAAATGTATACACAGAGCTTTTTAAAATTAGACAATCGTTTTTATATTTTTTGTTAATTTTTTAATTTATTTATTAATTACTGTACAAATGTATACATATGTTTTTTTTCTCTTATTTTTGAAAATTTGATTTTAACCCTCTTCAATTACATAAATAATATATATTATTTTTTATATTATAATAAATAAAATTTAACAAAAAGAAAACAATAATTTTTTTTATTATTAAAAGTTTACTCCACAAATATTTAAATATTTTTGGTTTATTTTTTTATTTTTTCTTTGAACCTAGACTATCATTATATCTTCTAAAATTTTATTTTTCCATATTAATAAAGTAAATTTAAAAAATACGGAAAAAACGAAAAGAATAAAAATAAAAAACAATTCGACAACATTGGTTGTCGAGTTCTGTTAAAAGTGAGACAATGAACTCGACAACCAATGTTCAACTCGACAACCAATGTTGTCCAGTTCTGACCAAACACGTGAATACTCCCGCTCCCCCTCCTCGCACACGCACAACACTTTTGACCACCAATTAACCACCAATTAATCATACACCAACCCTTATTCACATTTTTCATTGCACTGAATACATTTTCTTCATTGCACTCTCTGCATTTTTCCACTCATCTTTCTCAACTTTATCCCACACTTTGCATCTCCAATCTCCATTATCACTCCATCCTCACCTTTCTATTTCAATCTATAAAATCAAAATAAACACGTATGTTTATTTTTTAATGCTGTTATTTTAGGGATGATTTATTTTAGGATATGTTAGTATTTTATTGTTATACAATTAGACTGAAAATTTATTAAATATGTTTTCATTTGAAATTGGAATTTAAAACTGGTTTATATGTGTATTATAGTTGTTTTATCTAATGATTCATGATGGTCAGTATTTTATATTTGATGATTGCTATTTTTTAATTGAAATTATTGTAATGTTTAAAATTGACTCTTCATTATTTTTTAATTAATTTTTGATAACCGTGAATATATTATGATTATTCATAGTATCTATTATGAACTTATGAAATATTTTTAAAAAGTTTTTTGAGCTTTTTGCAGATATGGATATACAATATGTTGTTGTTGACAATGTTAGATTTGGTGGAAAAATCACATAGATTATTAATTTCAGATATGTAGAAGTTGTTATTGGAAATTATAATGAACAACAGTTGAATCAATTTAGAAATAGTTGTTTTTCTTATTTGGAAGAATTATGGGTAGGCGATTGAGATTTAGTGGTAAATTAGTACATGAATTTCTTTTAAATGTAGTACATACAAATAAAGCAAATGAAGTTTGGTTTAAAATAGATAATCAATTACTTATATTTGGGCTTCAAGAATATTGTTTGATAACAAGATTGTTAAGTCATAATAATTTTGATACTATGTCCATATATAGTGCAGTGGGAAAACATAAACTTAGAAGGAGGTATTTTAATAATGCCTCACATATATCTTTGAATGTATTAGAAGATGCTTTTATTAATTGTCACCATCAAAATGATAAGTATAAGCTATGATTAACTTTACTTATTGAAAGAGTTCTAAAGCCCATGGAGAGGACAAAAATAAATATACAAACATTATCATTGATTGACAATTTAGAAGTTTGTTATGAGTATCCATGGGGAAGACATTCTTTTTTTATACTCCTTCGTTCTTTGCTAACATCATGGGAGCGCCTTGTGACAAAAGGCGGTGGATGGTGATATTATGACGTATACCATATATGGTTGTCCCCTTGTATTTCATGTTAGTAATTGTATTTAATTTTTTTAAGATTCTATTATTTAATAAATATTCATTTTATTTATATTATTTACAGATATGGATATATGAGGCATGCCCTCAAATAGGTGAAAAATTTGGTGTCAAATTACAAAATAGGTTTCCACGTATTTTGAATTGGGAAATGCGTCAAAAAATACAAGGAAGTGATATTTCCAACTTTTTGAACTCTACTCACGTTTGTTTTGTGAATATATGTTGTAATTAATGTATATAAGTGTAGTTTTGTATATTATTGTAACATTTGTTGTAATTTCAACTATATTTTTGTGTAGATTCATGTTGTACTAATAAATCTACCGACTGAAGAAGAATTAGAACAACCATATGTGTATACAATGGTTTTATTAGACGATGCAGTAGATGGTCGTTTTGATCCCATTGTACACCAAGTTGAATATGGGGAACAACATTTTGATGAAGTTGGAGAAGAAATGGATGAGGGAAATATAGCACGATCAGTTGTGCAACCAACTGAACCAGTTGTATAGTTAGATGGAAATTCTGATCATAGTTGGTCCCCTTATATATGTAACGAGTTACCCACGGATAATTGGTCTCCAAGAAATGTTACTTATATGGACTACTACAGTGAACAAAACATCCCTGATCTTCAAGGGCCTTCAAGTTCAAGTTATGAGTACTCTGATTATGTTACTAATGAAAACTTGGGTTCTCTGTTTGCTAACAACGAGCTTATTTTGATAATCGATTGGATGAACAAAGATCTTACATTGATAGTACAAGAAATGAGTTATTGCTACGCTTTGATAAGTTACAACCAAACAAAGATGTAAATGAATTGCAACAATACATAGATACAAAATTTGAATCATTTCAAGCTAAACAGAGTAGTTATTTTGGTGGTTTGCGTGATGATTTCCAAAGTTCTCTTGTACATATTGAGGGAATGTTTGACACAATGAAGGTTGATGAACCTAATACTGGTGGCGATGAAATGGAATGTGAGGCCATTCTAGATGATGGAGGTGGGACATCTTCTGATTCTATTTTCATTCTAATTTTGTGCGACATTGACAAAAAAATAGAAAGTGATTTTTCTAGTTGGATCCGCCGTGCAAAAACTCGGTAAGTTATAATATTTATAATATTTGATATAATTATTTAACTTATCAATTTTTTATATTTATCTGATTGTTTGTAATGTTAAAGAGATGTTATACGATTGCATGGTGGTTACACCTTGTCTAAAAAAAAGCTTACAAATCTTGGTGATCCCGGTTTTGCATAGCAGTGTGAGGTAAAGATTAATTAAATTTTTAATGTTATTATGTATAAGAAGGAAATGTGCTTATTATATTTGTTACATTGTGTGCAAAGGACATGGATAATGCAATGATGTTGATAAGAACAAAAAGTAGAAATTTTCCATATATATTTTTAGATAAGTATGCAGTTTTGGACTCTACTTTTGGATCGCTTATGCTACATGTTAGGACAAAAATCTTGGATCCCAGAGGCCAATTTGTATGACTTGCTGCTTCTTCTTCTTCTCTTAATAACACTGTGATGGGATATGTAAATGGTTGTAATCCTAAAAATTTTGCTAAAAAATAGAAAGATTGTAATTATTTATTGTGGCCTCATTTGATTGACAACAAATATTGGGTCCTCTTCCATGTAGATTTCAGAAATTGGAAGCTCACACTAATTGATAATTATCAGAAATCAGCCGATGATGCATCCATATATCCTTGGGTTCTTCCATTTATTAATGTTATTCCAGAGCTAATTCACAAGTATGTATCTTGTCAAATGCCAGAACTTGGTAAAAAGAAAAATGAGCCTTTAGAATACTAGAGGAAGCCATGTTATGATATACCTCAACTTCAAAAATATAGGTAATCAATTCAAATAATTTATTTAATTTTTAATGATATTTATATATACTTACTATATTCTTAAAAATATTATTTGCAGTGACAGCGGGATATTTGTAATCAAGTATGTGGAGTGTTTATTAGCTGGATTATCCTTGGATGCTGTTAGAGTGGACAAAATACCTACATATAGGTATAAACTTATGTTTGATTTTTTTCATAAGGAATTTTTTTTTTCATTCCATATGAACAAAATGATGAACAAAGTTAAATCATTTGTTGATTTGTAGATTTGTAATTGATGATATAAAGTTGTTATAAAATATTACAATTTTTATTAATTGGTTTGATTTGATAATAGGAATTTTGTTTAGTTAATTTGTTAGTTGTATTCTATTGGTTTGTTTAGTTAATTTGTTAGTTCTATTTGATTAGTTATGTTGATGTTGAATTAGGTTAATGTTGAATGTGATTGATTATAAGTATAAATTTTTGCCTTAAAACAAATGTCTTCAAAGCAATGTATCTTGAACTTGAACACAAGTAGAATTGTAGGTGTTTGGATTACAAGAATATTGAAAGATTTAAATTCTAGCAATCTGTGACAAGCAACAAAGAATCTAGTCTTTAGCATATCAAGTTTCAACATCATTACATCACATTTGGTAAATATTTTGACCAAAAGCACTTACACTAGACGAACAAGTCCCTGGACAAGTCCTATGAAAGTTGAAGAAATAGTTGTAGATTATAAATTAAGAGGGTGTGTTAAAAGTAATGATTATTTAATTTGTAATCTTTAAAGTATATTTAAAAGTATTGAAGACTACAATATTAAGGTTGTTAAGGTTTAGTAAATTGAATTTTCAAATGGAAGAAAAAGTCAGACCCAAATGGCTGCAATGTTAATTTAATTATTTTTTATGTCTTGTAATCTTCCTAGCATGTCTACAATTCTCCATTGTGCACTATAAAACAAATACCAAAAAGTTTAAGCACGTTCCGCTTGTCCAGAGCTCCTACAGACCGAAAGCACTCACCCATAGTCTCACCTTAATCCAAACAAATGTAAACATGCCACAAAAATGTGACAACTTGTCTAAGGCAACTGCCAACCACTATTTTTTTTTAAGTCAAAAACTACGTTTAAGGAATATAGGGAAAAAAAAGCATTAGGGTTATGGAATGGTTGTGAGTTACTTTAGTTGCTAAGTAACTCGACAACCACGAATTTTCACAATTGTTGCGGGCTTTGATGTTTTTTAAAACCACAAAGCTGAAAGCCATAAATAAAGTATGCAAGACTTTGTATTGAGCTCGACTTGAGAAAGGACATGATACATGATAAGAGAAGTATGCAATACCAAGCGAGGGGTGAAATGGCAAAAAAGACTGTATTCAAATACCGGATTTTCTGCAAGAGCTGCGGCTCCATTACTCGGCAACCACGAGTGGTCGCCGAGTAACTCGGTGACCACTGCGTGGGGTTGTCTTTTAAGAGTTAATTATTAAGAATACTTAATGTTAATGTTAAGAATGGGTATCTTTGGGATTTGGGAATGCACATTAATTGTTGGAATAACAAGTAATACAATTACTTTCAAAATACTATGGGCACAATAGTTTATCAATCAAGATCTTTTAAAATTCACTCATAGGCCAAAATATTAAAGTTAGAGGAAAACATGGTAGCTCCAATGAAAAAAGCTAGATTTCCAAGTATAATCAATCTTCAAGTAGCAACCTGTTTTGGATAAGTAGTTTGAACAAGTGCTAAAGAATTGCTGAAGACCAGACATTTTGAGTTCATTTACATTTATCAACACCAGATTCTGGACGAATTTGCGTTGAAGCCTAAATTACCATTGGTGCTTTTTTCTCCGTTAAGGTGTAGAAGTCATTTACAAGAAAAAGAACCATATGAACATGACATTTGTTGTAAATGATATTGAACCACCTGATCGGAAAGATAACAAATATTATATAATATAATTATAAAACAAAAAGATGTCTTACAAGAATGCAACAAAATACATTCAAAATACATCTTAATTCAAAATTGAACATTCATTTTCTTTCATTTGAACATTCATTTTCCAAGAAGGTTTAAAAATTCATTGATTTTTTTTGTTGCTCTCAATTCCAGACTTGTCAAATTTCTTCTTAGCAATATGTGCATCATCTGAATCTGAATGGAACAAAGATCTTTTTGATGTTGGTTCCAGGAGGGTATTAGGTTGGCCTATATCCTCAACCGGAGCTTTTCCTTTCTCTTTATCTCCTATTTGTGATGGATTCACAATAAAAAGTATTTCAAATTTACATTGAGGAGACGACTGCAATGCTATAGCCTTCACATAAAAGACCTCATCTTCATCCATTGATAAACGCATCGAATCAGCACTTGGTGTATATGTCTGTTGATATAAAATTTTATAAGTTGTCAAATAAATAAGTGTAAAAGTTAAGTAGAAGAAAAATAAATACCAATGCTTGCTCCATCAAATTTTCAGCATTTGATTGCAAGAAATATTCTGCTGGATTTCCAATAGTTGTAGCATTAATGTATCCAGTAGGATCCATCATTTGCATGTATACCTTGGCTCTATAAGTAAATGTCATAATTAAATAAATTTATGTTATTAAATGTAAATAAAATATATCCAAATAAAAGTTTAGAAATATTTAATTTGGTAACTAAATAGAGTGTAATTATTTTGGAATTGCTTTTGCGTCAACATATTTACAGAAAACACACTAGTATATATCACCATAATTTTTATTTGAAATTTTATTACAATTGTTACAACTCATATACCAGTACATTTGGTTCAGAACTTTAATAGATGCTCTCCCTTTTATCTAGAAAAATTGTTTCTGACAATATAACAATATATAAATCATTATATTGAGTATTGAACAATTTCATAAATTAGTTTAAAGTATCAAGCATTGCACCACAATTTTCAGCCCTTGAATGCTCATGAATTCTGTGAAGTCTTTTTCATCTGTTGGGACAGAGAGCTTGGAAGATAGCTTCGATGGTGTCAAACTTAAATAATATTTCTCACATACAATATCATCAATCATTTCAGAATTTGTGTGTCCCCTAGTTGTACAAAAACAATAGATAAGTTCTAATTTGAATATAATAACTGAAAAGTATAATAGATGAACAAATAATTAATATATATTTACCAAGATTTAAACTCTTCCACAATTTCGAATTCTCCATCTAGGAAGAAAGAACTATCTGCCTTTGTTGATAGTGATAAACCTGAAGATGCAAATGGGAGATATTAATATATCTATTAGTTATGTAAAGATTAAAATGATAAGTTTATTGAAGATGATCGATTACCATTGAATGAGGTTACTTTGAGATGCTTTCCAATCAGAACCGATTTTTTTTTTAAGATTCTAAGATATGTATTTGCATTCGTTATCCACAAATGCCTCCCACATGGTTAAGAGAATAGTGTCAAACCTATTAAACCTATTATTTATATATTTTGGGTGTAAATAAGACAAATTCCACATGGTAGTAATAGTATATACAAAATAAAAATATAAATATGTGTATGAAGTGTAATAAATATAGAACTATAGTCATAACTTTTGTTTATGAGCACCAAATCTTGTAATTGACATTCTTTTCCAAATTGTGTTTGAATAACCCTTCGAGGTTTGATATCAATTATCATTGCAGCAACGCCTATAAAAAAAGTATGTATATTAGCCTTAGCAGCTTTAGTGTAATATGTTCAAAAGTGTACTATTTACTTACTTATGTCTATGTTAGAATCCATATACTTTGGAAGATCTTCGAAATCAGCAAAGCTATACGTAGAAATTAACAGGTTGCTATTGTTTTCTTCGACACGGCGTATTCTAGTTCGTCCTGAGGTTGTCCATTGCACTTATCCAGATTTTGCTTTGTACTCTGCACTTGTTACTTTAACCAGTGCATTTGTTATTAAATAAGTTTTTCCTAGTATCAATTCATCTTGAAAAGTTGTAATGTTCTGACCATACAATATTGCCTGAACTGTTGATCCCTGGTAAATAAAGAAATTTCAGAAATTAATAATTTTCATAAAGTTTTTGATATAACAAGTGAAGTATGTATCTGTAAAATTTACCTCTGAGTCCATAAGTATCAAATTTTGATATTTTGTTGGACTTTTCTTAGCAATTCTGGGTGAAATTTCTTAGCAACTACAACCTTAACTGTCCATCCAGTGGTTCATGGAGAAACTTCACGAATTAATTGAAACTCATTACTCATGTTGTGAGATTGTGGGAGACTTGTCAAAATTTTGTTCTATTTATAGAGAAGATGAAGACAAGTAGGAAGACAAGTATTAAAATTTCGCTAGCTAGCTGAGTGAATGAGTGAATGAGATGAAATTTTCATGGATATAAATAGATATATGCATACAGTACACAAATGTGTGAAACTTGATTTATTTTAGAAAGTACCATATTTACTCGTAAGTACCATACTTGTAAGCACTATACTTCAAAGTTGTAGGATGACAATTTAGCAGCATGGCAGCTGGAGAAATCAAATACAGAGTAACGTGTGAAACTTGATTCATTTTCTTAAGAACCATACTTCAAAAGTACTGTATTAGCAGACTACTGTTGGAGAAATCAAATACTATGGCTAGCCATAATTCATTTTCTTAAGAACCATACATCAAAGTACTGACAATTTAGTAGTATGGCAGTTGGAGTAATCAAATACAGAGTAACGTGTGAAACTTGATTCATTTTCTTAAGAACCATACTTAAAAAGTACTCTATTAGAAATAATGTATTAGCAGAGACTAAGTATGGCTGTTGCAGAAATCAAATACTATAGTTTAGCTGCAGCACGACAATTTAGAAGTATGGCTTGGAGTTATCAAATACCTAATTTGAGTAAAAAGTAGGAAAAGTGTAGATTTTATTCAAAAAAAAATATTATAGAAAAAGAAGTTTCAGTAGTATCAATCAATGATGTTAATGACATAATGATACATTACAATAATACAAAGAAAAAATATTCAATAAAAAATATTAGAATCAAAATATTCATGAAAATATACAAAAATAGATATGGTCTAATAAGGCTACTATGAAATATTTACTCATGGATGTGGCAAGCTCTTCTGTTCATGGTTTCTCCGGGCGATGAGAGATGGAGCTTCAAGAAATAGGTTAAATGTAGGGATAAGTATATGGTTCAAGTTGGTTGTCGAGTTGGCTCGACAACCAACACGGTTGCCGAACTACTCGACAACCATGGCTAACTCGACGAGGATGTCGAGTTAGCTTGGTTGTGTGGCTAATAACTCCCCAAGAATTTCAATTGCACTGATATTCATCACTGTAGGAATTAGGTTCTTGGTTTCAAGCTTTCTCCAGCCCTTCTCATCAATGGACTCCTGTTTCGTTTACTATAAGGAATTAGGTTTAATTTTATTATTAGTTCTAATTAAATTAAATTATATTATTATAGAATACTTTGTATCAATTTTCAATTTTCATTAGTAAAAAAATATATATTTGTAAATTTATAAAATAAAATATACAAAATCTAAATATAAAAAATAAATGAAATAGAGTTTGGAGTTTGTCGAGAACCTTGTTGCACAAATATTTGCACAAATATTGGACAAACTCTAAAGTCTAAGAAAAAAAAATTATAATTGAATACAAACTTGATTGAAACAACGAGAAACAATTTAGAAAACAAAATATCTACCAAATCATTTCACGTATATAATTGTGATTTCAAAAATATCTTGTAAACTAAATAAATTCTATAAGTATACAAATGCACCAAAGTTAAAACAAATCTTAAATGTAATTTTGAATTTTGAATTGGTTTGATCAAAACTTTAATACAATAAAGTGTTTTAGCTCAAGATAATGCTACATATAATGCTTGTTGTATGAAAGATATACTGGAAGATATAAATGAACAGAGTTTGTCCTTAATTTATTGTCAAAACAACAAGATGAAGAATCACAGGACTTGTGGGATGCTCAATATCCAGTAACAACATATGATTTCAGTCTTGCTTGTTGGATTAAGGACTTTGTGTAAGATTTTCCTGCCATCAAAAACCTGGATGAAGATATATGAGATCAATTTAATCAACAAAATCAATCATTTCAATCTAATGTCTATTGGTTTCAATTAGGGCAGTTCATACCTTGTTCATGAATATGACCACTGTGGATTCGAATGAGGGGATTTCACAGCGTGATCCGGCAATGTCAACAGACAAGTAAGAAGGTTAAATTACTTTGACAAGAGCCATGAGTATTTGGAGAATGAACTAATTACTCTAAAGCTTGATGTGTATATATTTGGGATTGTAGATCCTAACACAGGAAAAATGTAGCCACATTCAAAATTGAGCCACAAATTGTCTTACAGTTTTATGAGCTCATTTTTATCTATTAATTCAAAAGAGAACATTGCATATTAAAAGGGAGGAAAAATGCAGTAACGCATACATGCTTTCTTTATCTCATCATAGATCCATATCATATATAATCAATTTCTATGCCTATATATTTTAAAAGAACAAGTATGGAAACTGGAATACTATAAATATAAATATGCAATATAGTTCACACGACTCTAAATTGTATGCATTGTTGATTTGTTTATATTATCTATATTAACCTATTACCAGAGCGCATTGATCTAAAGAAATAATGTGATCCAAGAAAAAAATTAAATCGTTAAACAGAATTATATACAAACATTATTTAAATAGAATGCTTCATATTTCTAAATTTGAGAAAAAAAATTAAAAATAAAATACTTACATTATTATATTGACTAGAGTTCCAGGAGTGGCAATAATAGCAAGAATCGCAACATATAATTGTGATTTCAAAAATATGTTGTAAACTACATAAATTATAAGCATACTACAAATGCACCAAAGCTAAAATTTCTTTATAAACAACATTTTTGGTACATCTTAAATGCAAATGTGAATTTTGAATTGGTTTTATCAACACTTTAATACAACTAACTATTTTTGCTCTAGATAATGCTATATATAACTGTCCATGTAAAAATACAGATTCTGGAAGATATAAACCAACAAAATTTAGAATTTGTCCTTGAACTTTATTTATTGTCATCGCAAAGCATGGACATATAGGAAAATGTGTTTTTTTAAAAGGAAATGAATTTTTATCACTTTGAAGAGGTATAAATGGTATTCTTGGTAAAAAAAAACATGTTTTTCTTTATATTCTCCAATACAAATTTCATCATGAATAACATTACATTCAAATGATCGACAGATTAATCTCATGTCATTACATAATCCTTCTGAAGGGTTAATATTTCTAAATAATATAACAGTACAATTTATTTTTAACATAAGTTCATGTTGTAGAATACAATTTTGAGTTAAAGTATTTAAAAAATCTTCATGGATAGTTTGATCTATTTTTTCTAATGTTTCATCATAACTATAATATGTACATGTTTCCCTTGGTATTTCTTTAAGTAAAATATTGTTTATTAAATCAACACATTCATTTTTAGGAGTTAAAATTACTCTATTAATCATTGTATCTAAATTTGTAACATAATCTTTTAAATTTGGAAATATGATGTTAATTAAATTTTTTAAAGACCTATATTCTTCTTCAAATGGTATAGTTATTTCATTAAGAAGCTTAATCATGCCACAAATATGTTCAACCTCAATTCCATCACCAATATCAAGTAGCATTTGAGAGAATAATGGATTTAATTGTGCTATCATATTTTGGACTAATTGAAATTTTCTAAAATGTGGCTAGCTTAAAGTAGCATTTGAGAGAATAATGGATCTAATTGTGCTATCATATTTTGGACTAATTGAAATTTTCTAAAATGTGGCCATAAGCTAGAATAAACTAAACTTGCTAACATTATCTTCTCTTTGTTTTCTTTTCGAATAACTGGTAAAACTTGTCTAAAATCTCCACCTAGAACAACAACCTTCCCACCAAATAGTAAATCACATTCATTAATATCTTTTAACATTTTATCCACAGCTTCAACATCATAGCAATGCACCATTGGTGCCTCATCTCAAATAATTAAATTTGTCATTCGAAATAAATCTGCTAATGCAGATTGTTTACTAACGGAACAACTAATATCACTATTCATTTCTAAAGGAATTTTAAATTTTGAATGTGCAGTTCGTGCTCCAGGCAACAAAGAAGCTGCGACTCCCGAAGAGGCAGTAGCTAATGCTATAAGATTTTTGGATCTAACTGTTGTAAATAATGCTTTATATAAAAATGTTTTACATGTTCCACCTAGTCCATCTATAAAAAACATTCCAGGCTTCATGTTCAATACATATTCCAAAATTTCATCATAAGCTATTTGTTGTTCTTTATTTAACATATTTGTATACAACATATCACAAGCTCCAGTTACAGCATTTGCCATTTCTTCAGTAATTATATTAGTCAATCTTTCTTCTTCTTCCATAGTTATTTGAAAGGGTACAAGGGAATATTCATTTATATTTTTACCACTTTGTTCTAATATATGATTACTATCATGTAGAGCTTTAATTTTATTATATATAATAGAGAAACCTTCATTTACATAATCTTCATACATGAAGTTACGAAATTTAATCCACAACGATTTTGGATCATCAAGTCCACACAAAGTTAATATTGTAGCAAATAAACGTCATAAACAAGAAGGCATTTGATAAGCAATAACTTCTTCTAAACACATCTCACAATAATTGTCACCATTCAGTAAGCCATGTGCAACAGCTACTTCACGAAAAGATAGCATAGAAACACCATTTACTATTTTTAAACTTTCATAAGATGTTGGTCTCCTAATATGATTGAGCAAAATTCGTAAATAATATCTTTCACCTTCAACTATATTAGCTGTAACTAATCTTCCAATTACATTTCCACATTTTCTTTTTGTCCATACCTTACTTTATCTATCCCACACAAAATATTGGAAAATTCTCTATACAACAATATTTTTGCTAACTCATTGCATGTATTCATTTTGAAAAATTCAGTTAGCATTGTTATTCTTCTATAATCTGTATCAACAATATTTGACAAATTTTCAGAATGTTTGTACGTCACTAAATGATTATTTTCAAGATGTAATTGTAACGATATAACTGATGGAGAAATTTCTGATAAAATAAATCCATATATTCTCCACATTGCTTCAGGTGGAGAAATCTACCTAGCAGATTGATATTTTTTCAATTTCATCAGTAATATCATTTGTATAATTATTTACACAAAAACTTACCCTATCATGTCCTTTGTATACATATTTATATAAATATTTTACTGCTTTTACGGTTGAACATATTTCAACATTGATATGACAATCATATTTGGTATATAAATATGGATTATAAAGAACAACACATCTATTATCTAATAAACTACCTCTAACAATAACTATTTCATAAGTATTGCAATGTCTATAGTTTGGATAAGATTTTTCTCCAAGAAAAGTTTTTATAACAAATTCCTTTGGATATTTATTTTTACACTTTCCATTTTTATTCATACAAACATTATTTGGATTTAATATACCGCAGGGACCATGCATCATATGTTTAACTACAACAGAATGTAAATGAGAGTTTTCATTTTTATTAGGTATTTCACATGAAACAATTTGATCAATTAAATCAACGTTATTAATTTTAAATTTTGGTTTCAAAATTAATAAAAAATGTGCATGTGGAAGGCCTCTTTTTTGAAATTCTATTATATTATATAAGCAACAACTTCTCCAAAGATTTGTCTTTCTAATAAATCAATTTTTAATTCTTTCAATTTAGCTCTAAATATACGAGCAATTAAATCAGATCTATTTTGACTTATATCATTATATTTTAACTCATTTTTTATTTCATCCCAATTAGGGTTACAAGTTATTGTTAAAAATATATCTGGTTTACCAAATCTCTGAACCAAAGTCATTGTATCCATATATCTTTTTTTCATATCTCTGGGACCACCAACAAAAAAAGAAGGCAAAATAATCTTTTAACCAACTTTATAACCTCTATTTTCACCATTTTCTACACTATCTACAATTCCTTGATACAATTCAAAGACGTATTTCATTTTGATTTTCTTAAAATAATCTAATCTACTTGTTTCAAAATAATCTTTAATCTAATACATATCAACAACATATTTGTTGAAAAGTCTTTCAAAGATGAAGTAAAATGCATTTATTAGTAGCTCTTACGTAACTTGTAACAATAATATTAGGACAAAATACTTGCAATCTCTTTTTGGTCTTTTTCATAACTACAAAGAAAGAAAAAAAAGTTAATAAATTTTCAATAGAGAATAATAATAAAATATAATGGATTATGATTAGAATAATAACATGTATTCTCGTTTTCAATTAATTCATTTGCAGAATTTATAACATTTATATCTAACAAATTATCCACAACATTATAAGTATCAACAGTGTTTGGTTTGCACTTTTGGATACCTTCATGCCATCCAAATTCACCATAAGGAAATAATAATGGATATTGAAATGGATCATAACAACCAAAATAGTAATGTATTTTGTGTAAATTATTAGAATGACAATGTATTAATATATCTTGATCGATCTAGTGGTAGCAGATGGATATTCATCAACCCATATAGCAGCAACTTGTGATACTAAAGGTGTATTGTATACTTTTTGATCAAGTCCAGGATCACATCTAATTTGTATTTTACATAATTCCAAAGAATTCACAATACTTAATGAGCGAAAAAAATTTGAATATGGATTAATCTTTAATATATTTATTAATCTATGCAACATATATTCGCAAAATTTATCTGATTTCTATAACCTATGTTATATTTCATTTTCAGTATCATAAAAGTATAATTGTAAAAATGAAGAACTGTCATCAATGGGTATAATTGGATTTATATAATGATAAACATGTCCTTGAACTCTAAATGTAATTATACATTTGTATGATTTCTCCATATTTCGATCATATTTTACTCCAAATGATGTAAATACAAAGTGGTTATTATAATTGCATGCATTAGTTTTTAAATGTAATGCTTCATTCGAATTGGTAGTATATAGCTCATACAATTCATTAGGTACAGAATTTATTTTTAATTTCACTTTACCATCACAACAACAAAAAATTTTACTTTTTTTCTCAAATTTTGTAGCTTGAGAATGCCTACAAATTGTTGGTGTTGGTAATATATGAGTTTTTGTGGGAATATTTTGTATGTAAAAATCTTTACCATATTGATTGATATTAGAATTCTTATTTAATATATTATCATCAACTATATCATGTTCATGAACACCTATGTCACATTCATGAACAATTATATCACCTTCATCAACTATTCTTTGATCATCAACTACAAAAATGAAAACCAATCTATTATAATTATAATGTATATAGAAAAAAATTGATGATATAATATATAAATTTAATTAATATTTTCTGTTATACTTGAACTATCCTGCTGCAATGTATTTACTTTCTTCCTTGGTTCAAATTTTTACTTCAGCAAACAATTCTCTTCTATGTTTATTGTGCAAATCTTTTTTTTCTTGTGCTTCCATCTATCTACAACACCTACATAAAAGAACAAGAAAACTAAATAAAAAATACTTAGAAAAACCAAAAATAAACAACAAAATAAAAAAAATAGAAAAAGAACAAAAGCAAAAGTTATCCACATCAACTAAAATATTTATAGTTAATGGACAAAAGCCTATGAGAATACAAAAATCATGCAGATTTCAAGAAGCCACTCACAAACACATACAAAAATACAATGGACCACATACATGATAAGCTTAAAGTTAAGTTGGCTAACGGGGTTGACTAGTTGGCTCAACAACCAAGTTGGTTGTCGGGCTCGACGGAGTTGCCAGTAGCTCGACAACCAACTTGACAACCAAGTTGGTTGTCGAGCTGCTCGACATTTGCTGCCGAGCTACTCGACAACCAACACGGTTGCCGAGCTACTCGACAACCAACACAGTTGCCGAGTTGGCTTGACAACCAAGTTGGTTGTCGAGTTACTCGGCAACCAACACGGTTTCCGAGCTACTCGACAACCATGGCTAACGAAGTTGGCGAGTTAGCTTGGTTGCGTGCCTAACTCGCCAACCGACTGCTCGACAACCCAGTTAGTTTGATGCCATCTTGGTATGGTCTGCTGGTTATGGTAATCAAATATCAATCAAGACCCATTGAAATTTGCCATCAACATTGGTAAGAATTAAGTTTTAGACAAATATAACGTAGCAATCGAATGTATTAGAGAATTCGAGAGAAATGTAAACTTCAAACAAGTTACACATAAATATTTGATTTGAAATTTTCTAAAACTATGAAAAAATTAACATAGTATAAATAAGAATGAAGTTCTGCTTAAAAATTTTGTCATTTTCATACAAATAATATACACTTACAGAACTTGATTGACGAGAACAGAATTATAAGCTCCAATGGAACAAGTATAGAAAGAGACGCGGCTAAATTCTAAGCTCCAATGGAATGGAATGGAAACAAATATGGAAAATGAAGATAAAAAAATCATGCAGGTTTCAAGAAGCCGCTCATAAACACATACAAAAATACAATGGACCACGTAGCATTTAAAGTGAAGTTGGCTAACGAGGTTGGTGAGTAGCTTGGTTGCGTGGCTAACTCGCCAGCCGACTGCTCGACAACCTTGTCCAGTTAGTTTTTAGTTAGTTTGATGCCATCTTGGTGCAGTCTCTTTGGTTATGGTAATCAAATATCAATCAAAACCCATTGGAATTTGCCATCAACATTGGTAAGAATTAAGTTTAGACAACTATAATGTAGCACCGAATGTATTAGAGAATTAGGGGGAGAAATGTAAGCTTCATACAACTTACACATAAATATTTGATTTGAAATTTCCTAAAAAATTAACACAGTATAAATAAGAATGAAGTTCTGCTTAAAAATTTTGTCATTGTCATACAAATAATATACACTTATAGAACTTGCTTGACGAGAACAGTCTAAATTATAAGCTCCAATGGAACAAGTATAGAAAGAGACGAACAATGAGGAGGCTAAATTCTAAGCTCAATGGAATGGAATGGAATGGAAACAAATATGGAAAATGAAGATAAAATTGGCTTTCCAAACAGTAGAAAGTAGGTGAGTGAAGTAGGTGATAAAATTAAATGATAGTTGTAAAATGACGACGTATTGGACGAAAATTGTATAGTGACAAATTTAAGGTTTTTATATTATTGTAAAGATATATTTATTATATACTAGTTTTTGATATGTGCGTTGCACGTAAACATTGCTTGAATATATATGTATAAAAAAATTTAGTATAAAAAATATTAAATGCATAATACGTAAATAATAAATATGAAAAACATATTTTTGAACATGCTATTTATACAATTAATTAAGTAAATGTTGAAATTCTATTAAAAAAAGCCGAACCAAATAAACATATAATTCATGCAAAAAGAAATTAAATAACTCTTACAAAAAAAAAATTAAATAACTAAGATTTGTAAATGACATTTGGATGTTGGTAAAGTGATGTGGTAAAGTGACCATTTTTATATTTTTATTGAATTGCATCACTTCGAGAATTTGAATTGGACCAAACCCTCATTCTTCAAACTCGGCTCCAAGTTTTTCAACTTTTTTACTAATGACCCAAAAACCAAATATTAAAAGTTGTGTACAATTTGCTTATAACATCAAATAAAAAAAAGATTGGTGAAAAATTGAATGAAAATTTGGACGAATATGTGAATAGTAAAAGAAAAAAATAAGAAAAACAAATTAAGGAAAAAATAATAGGATTTTTGTAAATTAATCTGTAATATTATAAGATTAAAAAAAAGATTAGTAAAAAATTGAATAAAAAGGTGTTAAAAAAAATAAGAAAAAAAAATTTGTGATTGGCACACACCACAATAATTTGGCCGTCTCTCACTTATCTAAGTAATGTAATTCTACTGAAAATGAAAAATGGTGGGGCGGAATGGATTTTTGAGGAATATGAACTTATTTTGTACTTTTAAAAAGTTGTAGGAATTCATTTGCAATTTTTTTTTATTTGTAGCTTCTATTTTATTTTTTTTTATTTAAAGAGGAGGGCAAAATCGTCAAAATATGTCAAAAAGACGTGATTTGCAACAAAATTCAAAGACTGGGATAGTCAATGCTAAAAAAAAAGTTAGGGATAGATTTGTTATAAATTAGAAAGATTAGAGACCAAAAGTACAAATTACCAAAAAAAAACTACAAAAATTGTAAAATGGGTCAAAGCACATTGTCAACAAAAAATTAAAATAAAAATCAAATGTTGTCGAGTCGACAACATATTTAAAAAAAATCAAAAGATATATATATATATATATATATATTAGTAAGAAAGAATGCCTCTGTAAATTAGAAAGGGAATGTCGGTTGATAGAAAAACAACCAATAAAAATAGAAGATGAAATAGATAATTTAGAATTAGATGATTTTGATTTTAGCCCAATAGAATTTTTAGACAATGAAAAAATTTATTACACTTTAGTAAAGAAAAAGACATAGAAAGCCTTATTTCTAAATTAGAAAAAATGGAAATCTTAGGAGAGAATATTTTAAAATATTGGAAAAAAGACAAAGTTACATGTGAGCTTAAGATTAAGAACCCTGAATATATAATCAGATGCAAAAACATAGAAGCTACGAATCTAGATTTAGAAGATTTCAAAATGCACACAGAAGACTTATTAAAGCTAGGAGTAATAAGAAAATCAGATAGTCCTCATAGATCAGCAGCTTTCATAGTAAGAAAACATTCAGAAATAGTTAAAGGAAAAAGCAGAATGGTCTTTAATTATAAAAGATTAAATGATAATACAATAGAAGATGCTTATAAATTGCCAGACAAAACGGTTCTTATAAATAGAATTCAGAATTGCAAAAATTTTAGTAAGTTTGATTTAAAATCAGGATTTTGGCAAAGTTAGAATGCACCCTGATAGTATAGAATGGACAGCCTTTACTTGTCCAGAGAGACATTTTGAATGGTTAGTCATGCCTTTCGGATTAAAGAATGCACCAGGTATTTTTCAGAGAAAAATGGATAGTATCTTCAATAAACATAGCAAATTTGTAGTTACATACATAGATGATATCCTAGTATTTAGTAAAAACATGAGAGACCATAGAGGTCATTTACAGATTGTTTTTTCAGATTTTATAGCACACGGGTTAATTATTAGCAAAAAGAAAATGGTTTTGTTTAAAGAATTTATAGACTTTTTAGGAGTAAATATAGGACAAGGAAGTATATCCCTTCAGCCTCATATTGCTTAGAAAGCCCTTGAATTTCTAGACAAGTTAGAAGATCTTAAGCAAATTCAGAAATTCTTAGGACTTGTAAACTATGCTAGACCATTTATTAAAGATTTAGGAAAGATTATAGGCCCATTATATTCCAAG
The DNA here is from genome assembly GCA_023638005.1 of Forsythia suspensa. NCBI lineage: Eukaryota > Viridiplantae > Streptophyta > Magnoliopsida > Lamiales > Oleaceae > Forsythia > Forsythia suspensa. The sequence continues at coordinate 23,046,226 of CM042663.1, forward strand.
ACTTCGCGTACAGGACAAAGACATTTTAATCAAGAAGATGTTAAACTTGTTCAAATAATCAAAGAAAAAAATTAGAAGTTTACCAAAATTAGCAATGCCTTTAGACACAGATTTCTTAATTATAGAAACAAATGGTAGTATTTTAGGATGGGGAGCTATTCTTTTATGCAAACCCAATAAATATGCAGACAAAACTACAGAAAGAATATGTAGATACAATAGTGGAAATTATAAAGAGAAAGAAAATTTAAGTAGTATAGATGCTGAACTTTTAGCAATAAACTATGCTTTAGATAGCTTTGAATTATTTATAGTTTCTAAAAAATAAATTTTAATAAGAACAGATTATGCTGCCATAGTTTCCTTCCATAATAAACTTAAATTAGATTCTAAGAAAAGTAGTAGAAGATGATGGCTTAATTTTATAGATAGAATTACAAATACTGGAATTAATATAGAATTTGAATACATAAAAGGAGTAGATAATAAAGCTGCAGACATCCTAAGTAGAATGATTTCAGTTAAAGAATTTTGAATATATATAACTGTTTCATGTTCTTTTTCAGATGTCTAGACCTCCGCTAAGACCAAGAATTCCCCCCTGGGAATTCATTTGCTTCTACAGCTTTACTTCAGATTTCAAGTAGCCAGAACAGACCATTTTTACCAAGATCGAATCATATTCGGTAACCAAGAACTTATATGTTTTCCAAATAGTAATATTTCTTTTAAAGTTTTACCACATATTTCTGTTTCTAGAGAAGAAAGATGCATTTTAGATAATTTGTGGATTTCTTATAATAAGAATCCAAAAGAACGGAAATATTTTCTTGCAACTTTAAATGCACTTTCAGAACATTTTAATCAAAATAGAATTAAATATAAGTTCTATATAGTAATAAAAGTAATAATCCAGGAATTTTCCATTCATGGCTAGAAGTCTTAGATTGCATAAAAAATTTTAAAGACCCTCTTTATAAAAGTTTTTCAAGTTTTCAAGAAGCATTAGATGCAGCTAGACAGTTAATTGGTTTAAACTTTTTTATTTCTCCAACGTTAAAAAATTTCCAGGATCCACCTCTAGATTTTTTCCCCAGTAAAGACAAGAAGATTTTTTGTACTCACTGTGAGTGCATGCAGAACAATTTTAAGATTATTAATGAATCCAATCAGGCTTTACTTTCTGAAAGATCTTCTTTGCAGAAAAAGATATCTTCTTTAGAACAAGAAATTATTAAGTTAAGACTTGTTTACCCAAATGGTACTATTGAGCCCAAAAAGTCAATAGCTAGTCCAGCCCAAACGGTAGCTGGTAAAGACATATCAAATCCGTTGATGGCTGTGGACTTGCCAAAAGTCCAACAGACCCAGGGAACTGTCGATTTCCCTACATCCTCAGGAAAGATCCCAATCTGGGATACCCTTGGCCAGCCCAGTGGTAAATTTGATCTTTTAGTTGATTATTTTCAAGCTCATCTCAAAGCCCAACTAAAGATCCAGAAATCCAAAATAGTAAAGGTAAAGAGATTTTACAAGATAGCCAAGACCCAGAAGATGACGTTATTTCAATTAATAAACTCCTCTCCCAGATCCAAGAACTCCAAAAAGAAGAAGTTACTTCAAAGAGAAAAAAGAAAATTGTTAAAAAGAAAAAAATTGAAGATGTGATTAATGAAGCCATTAATAAATTTTTAGCAAAGAAAGAAAGTAACAAAGAAAAAGAAATTAAAGAAGTGCATCAGACCAAAAATCCAGTTCTAGAAAGATCTCCAGAAAATTCAAAAGGTAGTGAATTCAGAGGAGAAGATGAAGGATACGGATGTGATAATTCAGACTCGGGAATGTCATTTTCCCTGCAGCACAACACAATCTTGACACTTAAAAAGAAAAGATTTGTGACATATCTTTGCTCTCAGACTTTTCAAAAAAGAAGAAGATGTTCTTGTTTTCAAAGTTTTAGATTTTTTGAAGATGCCAAGCAAAAGACGACAATTCAGAATACTGTTGCAAATAATTTAGTTTCCAGATAATGCCAAAAGACTTTTTGAAATCTGCCAGACAAATCTTTTTGAAATAGGAAGATGCTGCAAACAAACAAAAAAGACAAAAAAGTTACTGTGCAAAGTTTGAAAATTTGAAGATTCTGCCAAAAGACCTTTTGAAAAAGAGAGACAGCTGGGAACATTTTTCAAAGATGTCAGACTTTTGAAGAATTTACATTTCAAGAATTTGGCCAGAAGTTTCTCGGTGAAACCCGTGCCAAAAATGAACAGAAGAAAAAGACAGAAAGTAGAAGACGCGTGGAAAGAAGAATCTTGCTTTTTTGATTTACTTTTTAGACATTTTGTTTCTGCTCCCAAGAATTTTGTTATATAAGGATAAGTTCTTCATTCGTAAGAAGTAAGTTTTTGTTTCAAGTGTTTCTCACACAAGAAATCAAATACACTCTGCTCTCTTATGATAACTCCCCTTGTATAAAGAAAATTCTCAATCCAAAGCTTGTAACAGGTACATGTTAAGCTTGTATTTCATTTAATTTTTCAGTAATTTTCGGGATTTTCCGAAAGGGAAATCCTTAGTAGTAAATTTCTTTTGATGTATTAGCAGATCTCCAAAATGTTTTATCTGTAATTTTTATGAAGTTTGATGAAGTATTTTGTTGAAATGTTTTGTTAATGTTTGTTGTATCAATCATTTCATCATATGCATGTTATAAAAGCATAACTTGATTTTTAGAAGCCATAATGTTTCTAAATTAATCCTGAGTGACCCAAATAAGTAAGAATTGTTGGATGGAGTGAGCCTGTGATATCCTTTAGATGTTGGGGAAAGAAAAACAATTAATTTAGGAATTTATTAAGGGAGTGACATTGGTAACCTTAATAAAAGGAATCTGGTTAAAGTTAACATGTCTTACATGTCTTAGGTGGTGATATTTGTTTTTCTGTTTTAAAAAAAAATGGAGATTTGTTAAGACACTTAAAAGAATTTATGAAAATAGAAGTACCGAGTAGGATAAAGTACAATTTTGAAAAAAAAAACAAAAAATTTAATGAACCTGTCAAGCTCAAAATTAGAAGAAGCTATTATCCTAAAGACATTAATTTATTAGAACAAAGAATTAAAGAATTAGAAGAAATTGTAACAAGTGAGACATTAAAACAAGATAGTCAATTTTTAGATTTTTATTTAAAAATAAAAGAACTAATAGAAAATTTAGACTTCCGCATTAAGCAGATCTCTGCAGACCCAACCTTAAGATAGACTCTTCTACGTCAAAAATAAAATGTTGTCGAGTAACTCGACAACATAAAAAAAAAAAATCAAAATCAAATGTTGTCGAGTTACTCGACAACATAAAAAAAATCAAAATCATTTAAAAAAAATAAAATCAAATGTTGTCGAGTAACTCGACAACATAAAATAAAAAAAATCTTCTTTTGGGTGTGCTCGACAAGCACACACACAAAAAACACAAAAGTCAAAATTTGCGGTTGTTTTCATTGTCAAAACGGTGTCCTATTGACCAAAAAACTACAATAAAAAAAATTAAATAATTAAGATTTGTAAACGACATTTGGGTGTTGGTAAAGTGATGTGGTAAAGTGGTCATTTTTATATTTTTATTGAATTGCACCACTTCGAAAATTTGATTGGACAAAACCCTCATTCTTCAAATTCGGCTCCAAGTTTTTCAACTTTTTTACTAATGACCCAAAAGCCAATTTGTAAAGAATTGTGTACAATTTGCTTAAAACATCAAATAAAAAAAATTGATGAAAAATTGAATGAAAATCTGGACGAATATATGAATAGTAAAAGAAAAAAAAAGGAAAAAAAATAATAGCATTTTTTTAGAATAATACGAAATATTATAAGATAAAATAAAAAGGATAATTGCATCAAAAAGGTCTCCAACGATTCAAAATCGTTGGAGATATATATAACTTAAAAATATCCCCAAACGTAGTGGTGTCAAAGATAAAATGTGAAATAGCGTTAGAAAAAGCCCGCGCGGCCTTGCGGGTTGCGGGTGGTCATTGACCCACAAATTTTTTCAAAAAAGCCCGCCACCATTGGCCCATACGGGTCGAGCCCATATATGGGCGGTTCGATCCGGTTCGGCCCGTATGAATAAAAATTAATTTTTTTGAAATTACTAAAACTTTAGTTACTTATTGTAATTAAAAAAAATGTTTTATATATAACAAAAAAGTGTTAAATTACTAAATAAAAAATAAATAACAATGATAAATTCACATTTGTTAATTTTTAATTCAATTTCTATTTTTATTTATATATTTAAAGATAAAACGTGAATGCATCGTCACATCTTTCACTCTTTACACCTTTCACCATTTGTTTTTTTTTTTTTTTAAATATCATTTCAAATATGAAAGTTTAATTCTACTATTTTTTTTTTTAAAAAAATAAAGCGGTTCACCACCCTCTTTGGTTACACCTTTCCGTGAACGGCCCGCGGGTTGGCCTTCTCATAATTGAACACCCCGCCGCTTTCTCACGGGCCGCCCGCGGTTCCGGGCGCGGGTATTGGTCTACCGACCGTCTTGACACTCTACCCAAACGTATGAATAAAAAATGGAGTCCCTCTTCACACTTTGGATTCCATTGGAAAATTTTCTCCAAAAACGCGATTGAGATTTTTTCCACAACTCTTAAAAATGGAATTGGATTCCACGGGAAAATTTATTAATAGAACATAAACAAATTAATCCATTAATAGAACCAATCATCCATAAAGAATTGACCATTGTATCATCATATATCTCAAAGACATTTATAGACTTCGTTTAATGCATAAAAGAATCAAGATTACAAGAATGAAGGGTTACACCATGTTTGGTGCAAGTGACAAAAAAATTTGTCGAGTTCACCTCTGTTCTTCTCTCGATGAAATCTTGAGATTGGTTTTAGCAAATTCATGACTAGAGATCAAAGAAAGCCACGATTTACATACACACCTGAATTGGACAAGAGATTTCACGGGCAATCTTGAAATTATGTCAAATATAAGTTCTTGAGGAAGAATTGGAAGTGGCATTGAATCTTGAGCATTGATACCATTGGTTCCTTCGGGGAGGTGAGGATTTGTTTGCTCTTCAGATGCCATTAAAGTGTAAAAATGCAAGAAGCAGTAGCCACCGCTAACAAAACCCTTTCATAGAATTAGCCAATTACCTACAAATTTGTGCATCTACTTACATCAAGGAAGATATATATGTCTCATTTTCTTTTCCTTTTCTCCCTCTCCACCCACCACCAATACCCTCCATCATGATAGCCAATCTTTAATCCCCTTCCATCATTTTGACAAAAAGGTCTTTTGAGGATCGCATGTTATAATTGGATGGAATTTTTTCACCATGTTTTCAATTTACTCTGCCGTGAAACCATGACTCTTCCACCACGAAACACCATAGTCAGGTTTTTTTGTAGAATCAAAATTCATGTACTTGGAGGCTGAAATAGCCTTTTCTGGCGAAAAACCCCATGGGTTCATAAGGTAATTGACAGTAAAATTTTATTGATTTTCATTTTTTGATCTGGGTTTTTGAGTATTTGTTGCTGCTGCTGATGCAAATGGGTTTAGTTGAACAAAACGGGATTTATGATTTTGTGAAATAATCCCAACGGAGGACCTACCAATCCCATGAAGAAAAACTTTGTAAATCAAATTAAACATTGATGAAACAATAAATTGTTCGAAGATGACTCACCTTTGATTGAGTTGAATCGGGTTTGAAATGCCCTACAATTCCAATCGCGTTTTTTGGAGAGAGAGAAAGCGTGGTGTCCAATTATAAAATTTAATGGAGAAAATAGATGGAAAGTGTGAAGAGGGACCTACGATGCTTATTTCTTCATATGTTGGGATGTATGATGCTATTTTTTTAGGTTAGTGGCATATCCCCAACGATTTTGAAATGTTGGAGACCTTTGATGCAATTATCCCAATTAAAAAAGATTAGTAAAAAATTGAATGAAAATGTGTAAAAAGAAACAAATAAGGAAAAAAATTTGTGATTGGCACATACCACAATAATTTGGCCATTTCTTACTTATCTAAGTAATGTAATTCTGTTGAAAATAAAAAATGAAAAATGGAAAGGGGTGGGGCGGGGTGAATTTTTTAGGAAGATGAACTTATTTTGTACTTTTTAAAAGTTGTAGGACTTCATTTGTAATTTTATTTTATTATTTTGTTGTTTTTAGTTTTTATTTATTTATTTTTATTTAAAGAAGAGGGCAAAACCGTCAAAATATGTCAAAATGACGTGATTTGCAACAAAATTCAAATTCTAGGATGGTCATGCTAAAAAAAAAAGGTTAGAGGTAGATTTATTATAAATTAGAAAGCTTGGGAACTAAAATTACAAATTACAAATAATAATAATAATAATAAATGCCCACAAACCACAATTTAGAAAAAAAAAAAAAATTTGGTGTACTTGTCGAGTAGCTCGTCGAGTTGCAAAAAAAAAAAGTGTTGTGTAAACAAGCAAAGCAAAAAAAATTAAAAATGGGCCAAAGTCCATTGTCACACAAAAAAAAAAAAAAAATTTAAATGTTGTCGAATTACTCGACAATAGTAAATTAAAAAAAAAATTAAAATCAAATGTTGTCGAGTTACTCGACGACATAAAAAAAAATCAAAATCGAATGATGATAAAAAAAAAATCAAAATCAAAATGTTGTCGAAGTTACTCGACAACATTTTAAAAATCAAATGTTGTCGAGTTACTCGACAACATATAAAAAATCTTCTTTAAAAAAAACAAAAATTATTTCTTTTTGGTGTGTTCGATAAGCACAAAAACAAAAGTAAAAAATTACTGTTCTCAAAATGGGCAAAAACTTGACTAACCAAAGCGAAGTCATTATTTTAAAAAAAAACACACAAAAGTAAAAAAATTGTAGGTGTTTTTATTGTCAAAACAGTGTCGTATTGGACGAAAAAACTACAGCAAAAATTTAAGACTCTTATATTATTGTAGGGAAAGAGATGGGAAAAGTGTGGGATTGTATTATTATAAAAAAATTTAAGACTCATTTTGTGGATTGTATTATTTCTCTTTTGTTTTTGTCTTATTTCCTTTTCATTTTACCTTTACATTTTATTTATTTTACTAAAATAAAGTGCATAGTAATATTTTTAATTAAAAATTTGACTTTCTAACGATCAAATAAATGAAATATGTCTAAAAAGACCATTTGCACATGTAACCATAGGTTGTGGAATAATTTTATGCTAAAAATTAATATTAGGGTCCAAAATCGCACAAAGACCATAAGTTATGGACTATTTGCACCAAATATCTAATTTAAATAGCTCCAAACCTAGAGATAATTAGGTTTAACACTACTTTTATATTTACATTTTGACAAATCAGGTTAACAATATATTTTTTGAAGAATCGGATTTTTTTAATTAATAAATTAAAATCTAACTAATTAATTAAATATTTTAATTAATAATAAAATGAGATAATATCAATATTTGTATTTATCTTTTCTAATAATTAGGAATTGATATCTGGTTGTGGATGACATAAAATGAGATGCTTATCTTAACAACTTCTTTATTTGAAATAATTTTCCAATTAGTATTTCATTGGCATCAGTGGTTGAAATTATTGCTTCTTGCTGTTCATGAATGAATTCCTCAACTTCTTCTGTGAATGTACAAATGTCATAAGCAATATGATGTAGCGAGGGAAGCTCTACTGGCGTTACCATTATTATATATGTACTTGTGGAATGAATATCGCAAACATTTTCTCTACTATGACCATTCTTTACCATTGCAACATCAATACATAATGAGAATCTCGAATGGTCATTGTCAATCACCTTAAGATTCAGATAGCACTGTATGTTGTTGTTGCTAGATATTCTTACTGGAGGTAGGTTCTCTCCAACCTTATAATGTATTGTAACTGCGACTACTTCTGGATCTAACTATAGTTCTAAAAACAACATATCAATGAGTTGTTTTTACGTACAATTTCGTGGGACCAAGATACCCATCATGTTGGACCCCATATATTTATTATCTTCAATCCATTCTCCTCCGTAACACAAGAAAATGCTAGTGTACTCCATTACTATAACATTGAAAAATTCGAATGTCAAAATATCTCAAAAGACTAAAAAAATCAGTAACAAATAATGTTTTATTTTTGAAATTAAATCAATATATATATTAGCCACACACCTAAGTCATTCTAATTTTAACAGTCACGTATCGGACTCTAGTAGCAACATTCAATCTTTTTTGTTAATCACATGTGACAATTATAAAGTCTCCAAAAATGGTCACAATATGTATAATTCAAATATGTTTAAGATAATCAATTGTTTTTTTTTTTTTTTGGGCTTATGTAGTCACACTAAATATTATTTTGTGATCACATTTTTTTATATAACCAAAACAGTAGTCTTTAAATACTTAACCATATAAGCAGTCATCAAATACTTAACGTAAAAGTAAAATCACAGTCACATGTCTATGGTCGCACAATTCATAATCAATTATTAAACCATATAGTAGGTCACAGACTATCACAATAACAGCAGTCATCATATTCTTAACTTGAAAATCAAGATGGTAACAACAATCACAAATTATAACCATAACCAAAGACAAAAATACACCAGATTACCACGTTACAAACTATCAACCTAACATCATTATTCAAATACTTAATATGAAATTAAAGTCACAACTACAGGAAATGGGTCACAAAATTAATCATTATTTTACTAAATCATAACAGCAGGTCACAACGATTAGAAACCATTACCAAATAGTTTTTGACAAGCATACACTAGATTATCATGTCACAAACTATCACCACAGAATCAGTCACACACTAATACCAGATAATCATGATAAGATGAACTATTACCAGATAACTATATTTAATTAAATTATAGAAATCAGAAATCAAAACAAATAGGAATATAAAATATTGCATATCTTATTCACATACCATAATTTGTTTCATTCCTACGCAGATAGACATCCGATAGCAGCAATATCCATTCAAAGACACGAGTCACAATGTGGCAGTTTCGAGTCACAATGACTTTATTCAGTCACAGACAAAACAATTTTTTTTCTCTCTACGAACCAGATTTTTTTAATTGTGAAACATGATAATAACTAATCCTAAATTTATGGATAGAATTTGATGAGGGATAATATAATTATATATTTATATCACATGTTTATCTTAAATCCTATTCAAATGTCGGTTACAAAATCTTATCCTTATCCAAACAATATTATTTTAATTATTATTGATAAATAATATGTAGAAGACAAATGAAACACCTGATTTTTACAATTTGTGGCTGAATTTTACAATTTTTTGATAGTTTTGTCATTTATCAAAATGCAAAGTTAAACATTGGTATGTATCAATTTTTCCCCAAACCTATGTCCTAGCCCAATTTAGCTACTAATCTCGTAGCCCAGTTGTTCGCTTATATTTGGTTTAACTGAAATTATCACCATACTTACATTTTTTTAAAAAAATTTGAATTATACATTAAAATTTTCTTTTTAATAATACTATAAATACGCTGGATAATAAAAACAATGTTATTTAAATATAATTCAAACATATCAATTAATACTAAATTTAACATATTATTCAGAAATCAAATTTTATCATTCAATAAATAGTGGAGTGATTAAAGATAGGGATCTATACTTACCAATTTTAAAATAATTTCAAATCTAAAAAATTAGCAAATTTATTTTAAAAATACTACATTCTTAAAATTATATTAATTAATAAAATAATAAATTAAAATCAAATATATACCACATGAATTTCCATGTGAATTCTAAAGAACTTTTACTTATATTTACTGTCTGAGTTCTTGATTATTTGTACGATAAGTCTTTCATCTTATAATATATCCACTTTAGTCCATGTACTATTTTATTTCAATTTCGTCCTCTTTTATTTTCAACTCAAGTCCTTCAACTTTTAGATTTTTGCAAGTTGGTCTCTATATTTATACTTTTATATCAATTTAGTCATTTATAGTATCACTATTTCATACAGATATTACAAATAATATTATGTATCACTATTTGATACAAATGTTACAAATGAATCAATGTTTGATATATATGTTACAAATGATATTTTGTATCACTAAATATGTTATGGAATATGTTATAGATTATATTATGTTATTTTACACATTACATGTTATATAAATTGATATTCTATATCACTGATGTTACGTATGTTACAAATAATGAAATCAATAGTTTTATTTGTTAAATTTGACATTGTGTTATATATCTATATTATACTGGTGTTACACAGTATCAATAGGGTTTTAGAGTTCAATGTGTATATTAATATGAACTTGTTAAAGTTTAGAGTTGGTTTTATAGTTGTAACAGTTTCTATTTAGTATCGCGTCTGATACAGATGTTACAAATAATATTGAAATGAAAAATGAAGTATAGGGACTAAAGTGGATATATTATAAAGATGAATGACTTATCGTGCAAATAATCAAAGACTCAAGCAACAAATTTACTTATTCAGTTACCATATATTATTTAATATAATAAATTAAAATAATAGTTTTTAAAAAAACGGTATTTTTAAAATAAATGAAACAAAAATGGTTTTTTGGAATTATTTTTAAATAGTGGCTTATTTATGTAAAAACCCCTTAAAGATTATTATTAAATTATTTCTCTTCTAACACACAGTCTACAATTTTCAAACTTTTTTGAGTCTGTAACTATAGAAGGAGAAATCTCTACAATGGCTTGAAGAAACTAAATTATTTCTCTTGTGTCAATGGCTTCGTATACAGCAATAACAAATTCAGACGTAAAAGTATGAAATGACGAAATAATTCAACCATGAAGAAGAAAAAGTTTTTCCAAACATTAAAAAAGAAGTTTACCATGTCGGTTCAGTAGGAGAAAAGATAAATTTTTTATTTTTTATGCTATGCATGTTATCTTTTTCTTTAAGATTTGCTTTTTCGATTCCAAAAAAGTAACAATTTTTTTGTGCCATTTTTCAAAATAATTAGAGTTATTTTGTGAATGAAGTTCATTTCACATAAAACACGATAAATTTAATTTATTTAATACCTATTGAATATTTTTTGGTCAATAACAAAATAAATCAAAATTTTGTTTTATGGGCATTTGAAAAACATTCATGTTCTGTTTAACATTGTTTTTGTCATCATTTGCACTTTTTTGTCAAACACTAGTTGTTAATTATTTTTTAGTAAACTATATTACCATTGAATGTGTTGTTAGCAATATGATAATTGTTGGTGTTTTACTGAATGCTAATGTGATAAAATACGAAACATTTCGATATAACGAATGTGCATAGATCAAACCAATTCATTATTTTTTTAAATCTCTAACTACATATATTTTCATGCTTGTTAATTTATCTTATTACGATTTACATATTGTTATCCCAAATCGGTAATTTACAATGTTATTATTCTTTGTTACCATTTTGCCTAATGTGCATTGTTTAATGTTATTGTGACTGAAAAATACTATTTTATCGGATCACATACAATGGATAATTTAATGATAAGAATATTTTTATATGTGATGTAAAATTTGTAAATTATGTACACTACTGTTTGAAATTCACTGTTTGATTGATATGAAATTGTTTCAATTTATTTAAACATTGTTTATTTAATTTGAGATTAGTAGGGAATCTTTATGTCATTTCACACGTTAATTCAGCGCGTTCCATTTTTTTTTTTTTTTTGCAGGAATATGTATGTTATACATCCAACGAGTCCTATTTTGATATGTTGATAATGTAGAGACTTCATTTTTTGAATTTTAAATTTGAGATGATATTATAGGATAAGATACTTTAATTGAAAGTGATTAAAGAATAATATGAATGGCAATAATGTATAATTTAAGGATTTTTTAATAGTCCAGTATAATTCATATAATCACCGACCGTAGGGAGGTTTACTCCGCTACAAGCACAAAAAATACTTATTTGTCCGTCACTACGTCTTCATCCTCTTAAACAAAAATCCATCTCTCTTTTTTTTTCAATTTATCAATTACTCTATATTCTTCTCCATATTCATCAAAATAAAATTCTCCTCAAACAAAATTCTCTCTCTCTCTCTCTCTCTCACACACACACACACACACACACACATTCTTTTCAACTCCTTAATCTATTAAAATCTTCTACGGTCGGATTCCACCACAAAAAAAAGTGGTATACAAGTACATTTCAAATTTGGTATTCTTATAATTTTTTATTTTTGGTTAGTAAATCTCAATTTCTATTTTCTATAGAAAATGTAGTGTATTTATAGAGTAAGATATATTGTTTTGACCTAATTTGAAATATGTCTTTTTGCTGGTGACTTTTAGGCAATTTTCTATATTTTATTTTATTTTTTTATACTTCCCTCACGATTTGAGAACGACGATGTCGTTTAGCACAAATTGTTCGGGAGCCCGCGAATGGGTTCTTCTTCTTCTAGCCTCTTCATCTGAAAGACTGAAACCCTGCACCGCAACACTATGACAGTGGAATCTGTGTTTTCTTGAGAGAGAGATATCTCGAATCTATCTATATATTACACACATATATATATATATACACATACATATATATATATATATTGTGCAGGTACGGAGCTAATATATAAAAATGAGTGTATGGAACTATGTGGTGACGGCTCACAAGCCAACTAACGTAACACATTCCTGCGTCGGTAATTTCACCGGTCCTCAAGAGCTCAATCTCATCATTGCGTAAGCCTTCTCTCCCTTACACGCGCGCACTAACTATTGATCCAATTATTTTTAATTTTTATTGGAAGGGAGTGGCCGAAATGGATTTATAAGTAACTTTGAAGTTCCTTTTTTGCTAGGGAATACGAAAGTGTATGCATTTTATAATTCCTGTAGAACTTATGAGTAAGGGAGAGTGTGTATGAATTGTAATTGTGCTGCTAGACTACAATGTCCAAGATTACTACTTTTTTCTCCTGCATGATTATCTGTGGTGCCTATATGTGAATTGCATTTTACTAATCAATGAATTAAAATATTTTGTAGGAAATGCACCCGAATAGAAATACATTTACTCATGCCTCAAGGATTACAGGTACAACGTTTTTTTATTGTCAAGTTTCACAAGACAACATAGCTATTGAACGCCTTAATTCTTTTGCTTTGCCCACGCTCCATTTAAGGATGAAATATGTGTTCGTCTTATGGACTACCCGAGCCTTGTTTGGGAAAAATGATCTGGAACAGGGAAGGCATTCCACCTACAACAAGATTTCTCTTACAATGGGTGTTAGGGTACGGAATTGTGGGGATGGTGGGGAGCCTTGGTTGGGGATGGGGATGGGGATGGTGACGGGTGCTTTTTGGGTGCAAGGTATTGTGGAGGATGTTAGGTGGTGGTGGTTGTGAGAATTCGAGGTAGAGGAATAGGAAAGGAGGTAGGAGTCGGAGCTTGGTTTTGGGGCATTTTATTTTCTTATTTTTGCTTTGTTAAAGGATGAGGATGTCTTGACTCAAAAGAAAATGGGTTTCTCAGATTCTCTTGGAATGAGCAATCAGCCTGGAATGAGTTTTAGTGTTTTATGTACTGCACAAGATGTGGAATGTTCTGGCATATTTCAGATACAAGATAGCTTCAATTTCACTTAGAAATTTTACATACACCACTGAATTTTATGTAAACTGTAATTTCAATGTAATTTTTGTCTTTGCAGCCTATGTTGGATTTGCCAATATACGGAAGAATTGCCACACTCGAGCTTTTCCGTCCACATGTCAGTATTTAACTCAAACCAATATTTTTTCTTCACAATCTGCATAATTTGAAACTTTTGTGGTCAAATATTGGTAGTGTTACGATCATGCTATTGTCAATAGAAAAAAGTACCGATATGTCTTACTCTACAATGAAAATGGACAGGGGGAAACACAAGATCTTCTTTTCATTGCTACAGAGAGATATAAATTCTGTGTTCTGCAATGGGATGCTGAGGCTGCTGAGGTTATTACAAGGTCTGAAAGCTGTGTTGGTTTTTCTGTTATTGCTGGTCTTGATGTTATAATCATTTTTTCATCATTGCCTTTTACTGAAAAGAATCTTTTTCCTTTGTGCCTTGGCTGCTTATACTATTAAAATAGAGCTATGGGTGATGTTTCGGACAGAATCGGTCGTCCTACAGACAATGGACAGGTATTTTCATAGTTCTCTGGGAATTTTCATGTTGAGACATTTGAAAATGTTCTTGTTGAATTAATTGTGAATTTACAGTTACTTAATGGTATTTTCTTTTCTGGTAGATTGGCATAATTGATCCAGATTGTAGATTGATTGGACTTCATTTATATGATGGGTTATTTAAGGTATTGGTCTTGATGCAGCTCCAATTGTTGTAGTTTGTTTTTTCATGAATTGGCACTCTCATCCGGTTTATGCACTTTCAGTGTACTACAAGCATTTTTGTTTGTTTGCTAGGTTATTCCTTTTGACAACAAAGGCCAGCTCAAGGAAGCATTCAACATTAGGTATAATTCTTCCGTCGCAATTTCTGGTTGTGTACTTGCAAGAAAGTAACTGTGACAATCTTGTCAACTTTCGATTGAGGTTCTTGGTCTTTTTATTTAAATGGATCATTAATTTGCTCTGTGAGTATTCAAGTGCAATCATGAAAATGATAAGCTGTGCTTTTTGGACCAATTCCTTGCTCAACTAGGTTTACACATATTGAAATTTCTTAAGACTTTCTATTATTTTTAATCCTTTTAAAAGGTTGGCAATCCTCAATGCAGTTAATTGGTTTCTTCACCCTGTTCGAATGAAAGGAGAAAGTATACAAAATGGTCAATGATGACCAGAAGATAGAGAACATGTGAATACAAGCACTAGAGGGAATGTGGAAGAAGAAAATGCTTATATTCTGGAAATTTGTGTTGAAAATATTAGATTATACTAAGATATAGAAAGGGAAGGATTTAGACGTTATCTCATGGAATCAAACACAGACTGAGGGGGTCAAATGAGTAATTTATTCCTGTAATGTTGGGAATGGAAGGCTCTAAGACTGTATTACACATGTATATGTATAGAGAGTCTCATTCTAAGTGCATGTTGACAAGAAGGTTTCTGTTATTAACTGCCGGGCAGCACTGCCGATGAGACGCTTCAAAATGCTTCCTCATCTTATTGTGGTTCTTGCAAGCCATCAGCTTAATATTGTTTCTGGAGATGTGGAGAATGCATAAAAGATAGTGTCATGATTAATCTTGTACTGATTTAGACTAGCATCAATGCATTAAGACTATCTTCTTTAAATCTTCTCTAGCACATGTTGCTAAGTAGCAGGAGCCTCCTTGTTCCTGATAATGTGCAATATGATAGTTTATAGTTCATATTTGCCTGTTCTGTAACTGAATATAAAGATAGAGCCCTGTCTGTAAAGAGAAAATTTTATTGATTAATACCCAGAAATTAAATCTTTTGGGCAATTATTTCAAATGTTTAACAGTCATAGGGAAATTAACTGGATCTCTAAATATTTTCTCTTACATGTATCCTCTGTGGATGATTGCATCTGCAGGCTTGAGGAGCTTCAAGTTTTGGATATCAAGTTTCTATATGGCTGCCCAAAGCCGACAATTGTTGTACTTTACCAGGTTAATTCAGTCTTGCCAAACAATTTTAATACCAAAACCGTGGAGTGTAAGAGCTTGTTTGATAGAGTTTATAAACCAGTTTATTTGACCAAAATGGTTTATTTGACCAAAAATGATTTATTTGACCAAAAATTTTGCCTTGGTAGCCGTCATTTTTTACCATTCTTGGTCAAATAAACTGTTTTGGTCAAATAAACTAGTTTATAATTTCTACCAAACGGGCACGTAGTGGAAATATCCTTGTCGTGTTGCTACCATTGTTCTATTTTCTTTTTGATGTTTATGTCACCAATTCATATCTAGCAGTCCAGCTCATCTGCTCATGAATGCATTTGCCCACATTTGTCGTATAATTTTGCACAATATCAGTTTTGAGCTACATTCCTTGGACTCAATATGGGTTTTGACACGGATATATGTACGGGTATCAGATTCTCTTATCCCAGTATAGTCTGTCTGGCATGAGTACCGAGCCTTAATAAAGAGTCAATATAACCTTTGTGGAGTCCACCTGTGCGATATACTTATGGTTTCTGTTGAGTTTTAATCATGTTACTCTTTAGTGCGATCTTCTAACTCGTCATTTATTAACTGGGTGATTGTCAGGATAACAAGGATGCTCGTCATGTGAAAACATATGAGGTCTCGTTGAAGGATAAAGATTTTGTTGAGGGTCCATGGTCTCAGAACAACCTTGATAATGGGGCAGATTTGTTAATCCCAGTACCTCCTCCTCTTTGTGGTGTCCTAATTATTGGAGAAGAAACTATTGTGTATTGTAGTGCCTCGGCTTTTAAAGCAATTCCAATTAGACCTGTATGTCACGTATGTCTGCTGCAAGTTCTATGTTAAGCAATTATTTGGTCAACCATGATTTGTAACTCGCTTCATGTTCCCTTTTACTTTGAAGTCTATAACAAGAGCTTATGGGAGGGTCGACGCTGATGGTTCTCGCTACTTATTAGGGGATCACAATGGATTTCTTCATCTACTTGTTATAGCACACGAGAAGGAGAAGTGAGTTTGCATTTTCCTGTTCTATCGTATTTTTATTAATTTTATTTAGTATTTGTTTCTTTGTTGGGAATCATGCTTAATGGGGTCTATAAGCACTATAAACTACCTGGCTTGCCTAAAGATTTTTTGGTTTGTAATCTTGTAGAGTAATTGGACTCAAAATTGAGCTATTGGGAGAAACATCTATTGCATCAACAATTTCATATCTCGACAATGGTGTTGTGTTTGTTGGCTCAAGTTCTGGAGATTCACAGGTTTGTATAAGATATCTCCTTTCAATCTTTCCCTATTTATTTAACTTCCAAGGAACTAGATGTTTCTTCTCTAATTTTATTCTTGCTACCGCAGTTGTAATTTAGGGCTTGTTTGACAAAGCTTTTGATAAAAGATTTTTGCAAAATTTGATAGAAGTTGGTGTAATGTGTGGTTGAAAATTTGATAAAAGTTGTGGGTCCCATGAAATGTGTGGTTAAAATTGAAGTTTAACTAGTTGATAATTTTAGAAATTTTTTATCAAACAAGGGCTTAGTATATTTCTGAATCATTCATTTCATTTCACTTAATATTGGACAGGGGTTGTCTTTCGGCCTCTTTGTGCGCCCAGTATATTTCTGAATCATTCATTTCATTTCACTTAAGATCAGTTAGAATGATCTTGCTCTCTTTCTTTTATGCATATTTCTTCTGTAGTTTTTTGTATCATGTGCTTTAACAATCTTAGTTCTCTAATACTCATCACATTGATACAAGGAAATGTAACTCGTGCCTTGTTGACATGTTTTTATTATCTTTTAGATTTTTTCAAAGAAGAAAGGAAGTTTTTCATTTTTGATCTGATGCTGACAAAAGAGGAAATGGGTGCTTGAATAGCTAATCTAATGTCTTTCTAATAAGAATATGCCCAATGGCCTATTATAACTCATGAGTTGGTTTTTTAAAGTTTGTTTTTTGTTCACATAATGATTTTTTCACATGCTGTGGGATATATTTCAGTGTACTTTTTTATTTAATAACATGGTAACAGTTTGCTTGCCACTAAATGTGAAGACCATTGACTCTTGAGTTGCACGTGTCCCTCACCACTATTTATTGTAAAATGTTACCTGTTTCTTTCAGGTTATATATGATGCATTATCTATTTCTTAAATTACTGACTTGTTTGTACTTCATTTCTCTTAATCCAGCTCATAAAGCTTAATCTTCAACCTGATGCAAAAGGTTATTATGTTGAAGTTCTAGAAAGGTACGTCAATTTGGGGCCAATTGTTGACTTTTGTGTGGTTGACTTGGAGAGGCAAGGTCAAGGTCAGGTTGTAACTTGCTCGGGAGCCTACAAAGATGGTTCTCTTCGCATTGTGCGAAATGGAATTGGGATAAATGAACAGGTCCGATAATTTGGTAGATAAATATCATCGTATGATATTTCATTGTACAACTTATCTTATTGGTATAATCTATGTTCAATCTCACCCATAGGCTTCTGTAGAACTACAAGGAATCAAAGGGATGTGGTCATTGCGATCAGCTACTGAAGACCCATATGACACCTTCTTGGTCGTAAGCTTTATTAGTGAGACACGAATTTTAGCAATGAACCTCGAGGATGAATTGGAGGAAACTGAGATGGAAGGTTTTTGTTCACAAGTCGAGTCGTTGTTTTGCCATGATGCTGTATATGATCAACTTGTACAGGTATGTTTAGTGGCATGCATCTTGCATCTCTATTTTTTTCGAAATTCTTTTTAATTGGCCTTCTAACATTTGGCTGACCTTAATTAATAAATGTGTAGTGGTTGAATTTATGTTCAAACTGTTGTTTATGCCTATTTTGTTGTGATTCCTTATAAAGGAAGACACCGAGCTCTTCAGCACTTGTTTTTCTTTATAAGTGAAAACAATCGCATTAATATGTCTGTATCTGATATATGCATGCATGAATCCACCATTGTGCGTCAACTGAGATACTTTTTATGATCTCAAGTTCCTGCAGTGTATTCTGCTCTGGAGTACAAAAGCTAATTGAAGAGATAATCCCCCATTTCCCCACCTTTTGTATAAATATTAGAATTTGTTAATGATGCATCAACCAAAATAGACAGTATGAAATGAGAACATTGTCGATCTCCCCTGGTAATCTGAAGTGATAACATTGTCAAAAGTCTGCTGATTATTATTTTCTGGAAGTATTTGATTAGGATCTGGATTATCCAAGGGTTTTTAACTGGAATTGATGAACAATAAAAATGGAACTGTAGGCTTTCGGGAGGCCTACTCTTTATTATTTGGTGCCTAATCTATTCCCGAAACTTCCCTTCTCTTTCTTTGCTGATTCCCTCCTTTTTCCTTGTTTTTTCCAACCTCTTTCCTTGCTGCTGCTTCCCTCCACTTTCCTTGCTCAGCACATGCCCAACTGATAGGGGGTCTATCAGTATTTTCCCTAAGATCTGTTTTGGCAAACTGCAGACGCCGATTTATTTTTGTCAAATTATATTATTACTGCAGCTAAGTGTCGACAACAAATGAATCATGCAGGTTACTTCAAACTCAGTTAGATTGGTCAGTTCGACTTCTAGAGAGCTCAGACATGAATGGTTTGCTCCGGCAGGGTACTCAGTCAATGTTGCCACAGCTAATGCCACCCAGGTTCATTTCCAAATTATGTTTAATAATGTTATAGTTCGGATGATATTACTTTATTGCTTTCATTGTTATCCCATGCCATGGCTACTATTTGTTCATATGAACAGTTGAATGTAATGTTTGACAACAAGCTAACTGTAATCTTGAGCATCTTTTTTGTTTGTTACCTTGGTATCATTGCAACTAGGAAGCATGTACTCTCCGGGATGGAGTTTTTGGTGTTTGTTGTGTACACGGACTTATTCAAGCACGTCCGAAATAACTTTATCATTTTTTTGATTGTGAACAAACTGAGGACGCTATATTCATCCTGTATGTGCTGAAGAACATGTTGACAGCATCTCAAGATTCTTCTAGGATAAAAATATGATTCTAGAGTTTCTATTTCTCTTCTTTTGTTTTGGTGGTAATTGGGGTTTTCTTCAATCTGTTAGTTTCTTAATCTTTTGTAGTTACTTCTGGTAGCTGGACTGGTTCATTTAACTTTTTAATTAAGATCCAATCATATGTTACTTTTCTTGTGTGGTGTCAGAGTGATCACCTGATTACATGGTATCAAGCTCACTCCTTGTATTCCGTGTAAGAGTTGGATATTGTGGGGCCTTTCGGTTGATTGCTTTCTTTTTCAAAACATAAACTTAGCATCATTCTTGTAGAAGTTTAATACTTATCTTTTGACATGGTCATCCTGCAAAGTCGCCATGATTTTTCTTGGTTCAGTGTGATTGAGTCTTTTTCTGCTCAGATTGTTGTACCTTTGATTTGTCAGGTTTTATTGGCTACTGGGGGTGGCCATTTGGTTTATTTGGAAATTGGTGATGGACTGTTGACCGAAGTAAAACACGCTCAGTTGGAGTATGACATCTCATGCCTGGACATAAATCCTATTGGTGATAGTCCAAACTACAGCCAACTGGCAGCAGTTGGAATGTGGACGGATATAAGTGTTAGGATATTTTCGCTTCCTGACTTAAATCTTATCACGACAGAACATTTGGGAGGGGAGATCATTCCGCGTTCCGTGCTTCTATGTTCTTTTGACGGGGTATGCTTTGTGCTTAACCTTGTGGAATTTTGTGTCTTTGGTACATTGTTGTGGATTCTGTGTATTGATTACTTTTATGGAGAATTTTGAGCTTTTTGAATGTAGATTCTCTCTTAATACTCTTTGAATTGAATAAAGAATTCTTTAGGCTTTTCAGATATGGTTTGGGTTATTTTCGACCATTTTTTAGG
The DNA here is from genome assembly GCA_023638005.1 of Forsythia suspensa. NCBI lineage: Eukaryota > Viridiplantae > Streptophyta > Magnoliopsida > Lamiales > Oleaceae > Forsythia > Forsythia suspensa. The sequence goes on from CM042663.1 coordinate 23,066,864, forward strand.
ACATTGTTGAGCTTACTTTCTTCAGAACAAGGTTGTTCTTGCATTGTTTTCTCTTTAAGCACAGCAATCCCCCTTTCATAAAACCCAGTTGTTAATGCCTTCTACCTTCCTAGAGTTCTCTTTGGAAATCTGAACTCCTCGAGGGAGGCAAGTGCAATACTTCACATGAATTAGAATTTCATATGGTTCAATAGTGTCTTCTTAGTTTTCAGTAAATCCTGCTTTTTAAGTCCTTGTGAGTTCTAAAACCAAGGCAGACTTCAATATATGCGTGAGTTTCATAATTATAGCGGACCAGAGTTCTTTCACTCTGCTTATCTATCACACGAAACTTCTTGCTGTTTAATTTCAGATATCGTACTTGTTATGTGCACTTGGAGATGGACATCTCTTGAATTATATGTTGAACACAAGTACTTGTGAGCTAACGAATAGGAAAAAGGTGTCTCTTGGGACCCAACCTATTACGCTTCGTACTTTCTCATCGAAGAATGCAACACATGTTTTTGCTGCTTCCGATAGGCCCACAGTCATCTACAGCAGTAACAAGAAATTGCTTTACAGCAATGTAAATCTAAAAGACGTCAGTCATATGTGCCCCTTCAACTCTGCTGCTTTTCCAGACAGGTAATTTTTATCCTACTTTTGTAATTTGGTTGGGTAATTTTAATACATGTCTCAGATAGTAGGGTGCTAAAGGATTATTTTTCCCTTCAGTAACTGTGGAAATGTGAAGAATATGAAGCTGAATGATTCTTAATCCAATGAATAAAACATAGCAATACACCCTCTTATATAAGAAGAGGCTAGCATATAATCTGGAAATCAAAAAATACCTCCCAAAAATATTTACCCACTAATCAGCACCTAATCAAATCAAGGAATTATTCCCTTAAATCACTCCTACCAAATTGGGTAACAAGCTACCCAAATCTCTTTATTTAGACACACATATCAGCAATAAATCAGCTGATTTATTTGCTGTAATCTTTCTAGAAATCAGGCTACCCGAATCCCTTTATTTAGGCAGACATATCAGCAATAAATCAGCTGATTTATTTGTTGTAATCTTCCTAAAAATCAGGCTGAATATTTCTACTGATTGAAAGAATTTTGAATTGTCAAGTAATTGACATTCTGAGAGCGGGGTAGGTCACTTCAATTTATCATGCTAGATTTTCTTTTCTTTTGATATTAACTACTAAAAAAGATGATACCCAACAAATGTTATTTATTAGATAACAAACCCTTGTTTCAAGGGGTGTGATTCGGGGGTAAGTGGGGGAGAGAGCGAGTGAAATTTTACACATTTTTATAGTTTAAAGCTTAATAAGAAGTTTTCCTTTCTCAACAGCCTTGCAATTGCAAAAGAAGGCGAGCTTACAATTGGCACCATTGATGACATCCAAAAGCTTCACATACGCTCTATTCCACTTGGGGAGCATGCACGCCGCATATGCCATCAGGAGCAAACCCAGACCTTTGCTATATGTAGCTTAAAGTATAATCAGCCAAGTGCAGAAGATCATGAAATGCACTTTATCCGCCTGTTGGATGACCAAACTTTTGAATTCATATCAACTTACCCACTTGACCAATTTGAGTGGGGTTGCTCGATTCTTAGCTGCTCCTTCTCTGATGACAGTAACGTTTACTATTGTGTCGGGACTGCATATGTAATGCCAGAAGAGAATGAACCTACCAAGGTAAACTCTCTCTCTTTCTCTCTCCCGAACTGTGTGCGTGTGAAAATGTATTCTGGAAGCAAATTTAAGGTAAATTAACTATGCATATACATGGGGGAGAGAGAGAGAGAGAGATTGTGTGTGTGCAGGTGTGCTTGTGCATGTCTTACGCACGTGGGTGGGGATTTATTCTTGGGTATATATGGGCTATGCTCTCACTTCGTTTTTTGTTTGTGATATCTTTGACGAAAATGAGATGCAGCTTATTTTCAAAATTTTCTTCTATCCTCTTTAACAAATATCTTTGTCAAAGTCATATAGCAAAAGTAAGTATCCAGGACTAAGGCCACTCTTCATATGTGGCAGTTGAAGAGGCTGTTTTCTTTTCCTTATCCAAATTCTGTTCCCCACCATTTTGTTAAGGAGTTGATGGACAAGTTTTACTTCTTTAGACACTAGTATACTTACAATTTACGGTTTTCACACCTATTACTCGGAAATTCACAACACGGACATTGGTGTGCAATGATGTTTGATTATTTAGAATTTGAAATGTCAGAGCATGACTGCCTAAATAAAACAATAAATTTTGATAAACTAGGCATATATATAAGCTTTGAAATTCCTAGAGGCTTTTTAAGGTTGCCTTGGCATTTTGCTAGATGTGTTAAGAAGTTTTACTTTTGCATTTAGCCTTTGTTAACCTTCACTTTATTATTTCCTTCAAAATTTGCAGGGCCGGATTTTGGTTTTTGTTTTAGAAGATGGAAAACTTCAGCTCATGGCAGAAAAGGAAACTAAGGGGGCTGTTTACTCTCTTAACGCCTTTAACGGGAAACTGCTTGCCGCTATTAATCAAAAGATTCAGTTGTACAAGTGGATGCTTCGTGATGAGGGCTCTCGTGAGTTGCAATCTGAATGTGGACATCATGGACACATACTTGCTCTTTATGTACAAACTAGAGGAGATTTTATTGTTGTGGGTGATCTGATGAAATCCATCTCTCTTCTAATTTACAAGGTAAAAAAAAAAAAAAAACCCATAAGTTCTTAGCAAGTTGCTCCCCAACCTTTACAAGTAAGCAAGTTGGTTTTTAACCTTTCATGGTAACACATTTAACACATCTCCGAAGTTTCTGATGAATCATCCCATGGTACTCACGTTTCCAACTTTATGAAGCTATATTTTGTTTCCCAACTTGGGCTGGTAACAAAGATTTGAACTGAGATGTGTTTCCGTGAGGGTTAGATTTGGACAATTTGGTCGTTCGGTGGATCAATTGTATGAAAGGTTGAGAACTTACTTGCTCAGTTTTAAAGTTTAGGGATAAACTTGCTACTTGAGCAATAGGTTGGGGATTAATGGTGCAATATTTACTTCTTGTTTGTACTCCCGTAGTTTGAGGGGAATTCTTGAACTGACGCTTCAATTTTGCTAATATTCTTGGTTTGCTGTTAAATCAGCACGAGGAGGGTGCTATCGAGGAGCGAGCTCGTGACTACAATTCAAATTGGATGACAGCCGTTGAGATTCTGGACGACGACATTTACCTTGGTGCAGAGAATAATTTCAACCTCTTTACAGTCCGTAAAAACAGCGAAGGGGCTACTGATGAGGAGCGTGGACGTCTCGAGGTGGTTGGTGAATACCACCTTGGCGAATTCGTCAATCGATTCCGACATGGTTCTCTTGTCATGAGATTGCCAGATTCCGATGTTGGCCATATTCCAACAGTCATTTTCGGCACTGTCAATGGTGTTATTGGGGTCATTGCTTCTCTTCCTTATGAGCAGTATATCTTCTTGGAGAAGCTGCAATCTATTCTTAGGAAAGTGATTAAGGGTGTGGGAGGACTGAATCATGAGCAGTGGAGGTCTTTTTACAACGAGAAGAAAACCGTAGATGCTAAAAACTTCTTGGATGGAGATTTAATAGAGTCGTTCCTTGATCTTGGCCGGAATAGGACGGAAGAAATCTCGAAGGCGATGGGCGTTCCAGTGGAGGAATTAATGAAGAGGGTAGAGGAGTTGACTAGGTTACATTAATAGTATACATCTTCATGTGCCTTGTGCCTTTCTTGGCAGCATTAGAAAAATTGCTTGAGATTTCTGGTGCATAGCTAAAGAAACTTTTTTGTATGTGCAGTGTCAATCCATTACATGTTACTTTCTTTCCTTCTTTTTCTTGTTTTTTTTTTTTATTCCCTCGTGGAACTGGCTCTTATTTACATGTTCTTAGGATGAATTTCCGTCGGAGTATTGTGTCCCGGGTAACATTTGCCTGTATTATCAAAACTGAAATGGCTTATTTTATTATTATGTTCTTATATATTTCACTATTTTGCATAATTTAAATCTCTCTTTTCAGAAAAGGAAAAGATTTTTATGGCTCCGCGCAAGGAGAAATTGCTCTGCAATGAGAAAGTGAATAATCAACACGAAAGTTCGAATACACGGTCGAGAGTTAGCGACGCAAGGAGAAATTGCTCTGCAATGAGAAAGCGAATAATCAACACGAAAGTTCGAATACACGGTCGAGAGTTAGCGAAGCTAGATTCTTATAGCGAGGCAATTCAAGTTAGCAAACCGAATTCCTGTGTGCTATGTTATGAGTTACTGAATTTATGTGTGTTATAATATTGAACTTAGAACATCTCAAACAAATTCTTTAAATATATGATGTTCTTTAATTTAAAGAGTTAATTCTCAAAATTCTATTCCAATAAACTTTCCAATTTAATATTTTAATTTAGATAGTGAGCTTGTCTCTCTAAATTTGGAGAGCTAAACTCATTCTCTATTATTAAATATATTGAAACAATTTCAATACTTCATATTAGCTGAAAGTAAATAATATATACTAATTGAGAGGGAATCGTATTGGAAAAAAAATAGAGGAGAGATAAATATATTAACTGTTTTTTGAAAGAAGTAAAATGAAGAGTATGAAGATAAAGATGCTATTGAAATATTTAAAAAAAAAAATTGCTCTTTAAATTTATAAATGTTCTTTAAAATACTAAATATACTCTTTTAAATATAGATAAGTTGTTGTAGATGTTCTCCCAGTGTTTTGCCTTATATATGGGAGTCAATTATAAGTGAAGTATCTTCTCAATAATTTCTCAATCTATAGATAAAAGACTAGGAAATTACTTGTGTATAATAGTAGCATATGCAAGCTTCTTTTAATAGCTGGTGGAACCACTAAAAGATCGCCGGTTTATTCTATCACAATCGATCATTTGACCCTTAGGTGGAAAGTTTTTCGCTAGTAACTTCTTTCGCTTATACAGCAGTTAAACTTGAAAAAGAATTTTAGGTCTTTCTGCTTGGTAATGCTCTATCTTTTTTTAATAGAAAGAATAGCATATTTGATCCTCAACGTAAAAAATTTATCTATAATTTTTAAAAATAGTATCAGACATTTTCAACTTTTAAAAAAATATTTTTTCTATTATATAACTCAAATAGATTTTACGTGTTATTTGACAAAAAAATAAGCGCTTGAAATCAAATAGATAAAAGCGTCATATTTGACAAAAAAATAAGTGCTCGAAATCAAACAGATAAAAGTGCTTAAAATTAAGAAAAAAGAAAAAAAAATGATAATTATCAAAAAAAGAAAGTAAATCTTCATCTTCTCCAAATAGATTTCATCGACAGAGTCCAAGCACAAAACCCACGGCTACCACCACCAACATGCAGCGGCGGCAACTTCACCACTGTGGCACCAACACCAAATTCTACCCCTTCTACTTCCCAAATTGCAAACACCACCATCCCAACTTGAGATCGCAACCCAAAACCACTGAAAAATACTAAAATTGTAACAGTGGACTTGAATGGATATCGAACCCCTATCGGATGTGGGGGTGTTAGTAGTGGAGAACCTAATAGAGTTCGATTACACAATATCTAAAATGGCCGAAAAAGGAACTACCATCCCGCCGCAATAGAGGACAGTACGTGAATCACTCTGTTGATCAATTGGTTTGCAATGATGATTATAAGATTTGCGGTATATTTTTCAATGATTTTCATTTTTTTTTGGAATATTAAGCGTTTTTAGTGATGAGTGGTGATGTCCTGTCCACAATGGAGAGGAGATATGTTGCCCACTGCTTACATGGCAGTGAAAAATTGGTCAAAAAAATTTGTAATCATTAAATATTTTTCCCCTTTGGCCAATTGTCCACAATGCTATGTAGGTAGTGGACAACATATCTCCTCTCTACCGTGAGGAGAAGATAACCACTCTTTTAGTGATATAACACATTTACTCTTCTAATTTCAAGTGCTTATTTTTTGGTTAAATAACGTGTGAAGTCCACTTAAGTCAGAGAACGAAGAAAATAGACAAATTTTGTCATTAGGATGTACCATACCAATTTTCTCAAACGTTGAAAATATCTGGTACTATTTTTAAAAGTTAAGGATATATCATTTACGTTTTTAAAAGATTAAGATCAAATATAATATTGTCCATTTTTAATATAGGAGTATCTAACATTTTAGACTTAAGTGTTGTTTGATTTCAATTCAGATTTTGGTAAAAAGTTAAAGTCAAAGTCAATAATTAATTTAACCACACACTTCATGGGACCAACTTTTCAACCACACACTTCATCAACTTTTACAAAAAAAATTGATTTTAATCAAAATTAAACACATTCTTAATTGTTCTTGTTGGTAATATTAGTACATAATTTATATTTTAACATTTTAATCACATGCATACAAAGCGAGCAAGATGAAGACTTATAGAAATATAAAAAAAAATGAAGAATTAGATTCGGTCAAGACAAGAGTTTGACTCTTTCTCCTTAAGACGAAATTGTCTTATACAGGTGCTTACGGTTTCTCAGCACACGTCTCCCAAGAGACAACGACCACTTCTCGTAATAGTAACACTCCAAATTACGAGAACAACTAACTGAATAGTATATTGTTAACTCTTTCAATGAAAACTGGACTTGAACTTTAGCAAAAATTACTTCTATACTAAAATGATTTGTGCAAAAGTGTAGAAACATTTTGTTAAAAGTGAAGTGATTTAATTTGCAAACATAAGGGGCCTATTTATAATATTTGAAAAATTGTTTATCAAAAAACACAACTTCATAAAATGGTACGTCCAAATGATATGTCTTGTTGGGAATCACATATCCAAAAGACATGTCTCTAAGATGAAAAGATGTGAATGTTAAGAAATGATATGTCAAAAAAGACACAATTTTTCATCCAAACAGATTCTAGAATACTCTACAATATTCTAATCCAATTTTTTCAATAATATTTGTTTTTATTTAAGCGATTCACTTTGGATCTTAATTTCTCATTCACCCAAAATTGATTCGAGCAATTAAATATATTATGTTGTTACTCATGTTGTAGAACACGTATGGCCTTATAATTTTCGTACTCGACTAACGAGTTCTGCTTAAATAACTGGTCAAATTTAGTCAAAACCAACATCTTTCTAACCAATCTCCAACAATCTCCCACATGAATGAAAATTAATGCAAACGATTATGCAGACTATAAAAGAGAGTACAAGCGGAAAGCTATGCATCAGGATAGATGGCTTGTGAATTTGAACATTCTTTAGTAGAATACTATCGAATTTATTTAGCTAATTAGTGAATGCGGTGTCTTGAACTGTTCAGCCGTTGGTGTAAACCAAGATAATAGTACCTACACAATAACCTCCATAACACCTTCGGTTCTCACGGTTATGTTCATTTTAGTCCTAAACAACTCTTGGGTTTCATAAATACTTTAGAGAATTCAAGTCTTGAAACATTCTCATAGTAACGGCCCCACTTCACACTTACATAGGTGATTTCTTATTAAGAGCATTTTGCCATACTCCACTTGGTTTATCCAAGCTATAACAATCATTAAAAGTTATAACTTAACCTCACACACTCTGCAGAGAGAACTTTTTCTTATAATTGAAATGAGTAGGAGATATCTATTAAGTGCTTAACTGAATATTCATAACTTAGTTATCCCATTGAACCAAGATCTTACGATCTCCAGTCAACAAGGTTGGGTTACCTTTACAAAAACTGATGCATAGTAGGCTTTTAATCCCATTTTCTTCGATATGCAGTATATTTGATCTCTTGGTAAGCCTAATGTAAGCAGATCCGTGAGATTCTCTTTTGATTTCACATAATGAATGGAAATAATACCATTTGAGATAAACTAATTAATGGTATTGTGTCTACGAATTACTTACTATTACATATGCTATTTTCTGTCTTTCCAATAGATGGCTGACTATCACAATGCATGCTAATAGTAAGAACTAGCTTAGGCCAATATATCCTATAAGAAATTACGAAGCCATTCTGCTTCTTCTCTAGCTTTATTTAAAGTTATGAACTCAAATTCCATTGTAGATCGAGCTACACAAGTTGCTTTGAAGACTTCCAGGAAATTTTGAATACATCAGACTTCCTTCTAGATTTATTTAAAGCTCAAAAATTCAAATTGTATCATGATCTTTCAATACTCAAGTTATTTGGAAGATTTTCAAGAAACAACTGAACCGTAAATAGTAATAGATTTTGAATCCTTGCATTGTATATCCAATTTACAACATCGTACGATTTTCAAGTTTAACAAGGGATTCATCATAGTGCAATTCAACATTTTATTGTTGTTTTAATATTTCAATCCTCTAATTTGAAGTAACAGCAATATCTCTCACAAATTTTGGGTTAAATCTGAATTTAAGTTGAGGATATAATACAAACGATAATCCTATCCCCACAATTCTAGGTAGAATTGTGCTTGTGCTTAGCAATATAAATTCATCAATCTCATGAAACACAAGCATTCTATTAATCTTAAACAATCCATTGGCTAAGTATCTCTTGCTCACGTACATCTCAATTTTGATAAGTACATTTTTTTCAGTCTTAAAAACTAGTCCGAACCCACTCTTGCTCAATAAATCTTTCAAGTACATAGAATATTAAAGATGCACTTATATTGACAATCTCATTAGATATTCATAATTGAAATTGGAATAACATGCAGAAGACAGATATTCTAGAATTGCATAACATTATATATATATATATATATATATATATATATATATATATATATATATATATATATATAATGCAATCAAAAAACTTTAATGCAAAAGAATTGTACAAGCACAATCTTAATTCTAGTGGCAGAATACTATCCTGCCACAATATATACCCGAGTTTGATTCTTGGTTGGTGCAATAGAAATGTCTGCTATGAAGAAAAGTTTTTGTTGATTGTGGTGATTAGGTTATCCACGACTGTCAGATTATTAGACAAAAAAGGCACATATGAGCATTCTTCTAATTTAAGCACCAGCGGTCTAGTAGTAGATTAGTACCTTGCCACGGTACAGACCCGGGTTTGATTCCCGGCTGGTGCATTCATCAAAAAAGAACGTCAAGATGGTCGAGTAAGTCTAAGGCATCAGTTTCAGGTACTGGTCCGAAAGGGCATGGGTTCGAATCCCATTCTTGACATTATTATTTCTTAAGATTGTTGGTAATATTAGTGCATGATTTATATTCTTACCACTCTTATTTTAGATTTTTAAGTAAGAAATAATTCCTAATTTTATTATTACTTTACCTATAAATAAGAGTAAAAATCAATAAAGAATTAAGCTTTGAACATATAATTTTGGTTATTGTTCTCCTAGCTCATAGCCGGCCAAGTCCATAGTGAATGAATAAGACATAAAGCTTCATTAATTAAGTTTCAAAGCAAAAAAATTTTCTTCAAACTCATTGAAGAATAAAAAACAAATTGGTGCTCAAGGAACAATTTCATATCTTTATTAATCTACTTGGCATGAAGTTATGAACATGGGTTCTTAGTCCAAGTGGTGGTTGCGGTCAAGTACGATAGGGAAGTGACGATAAATTTGAGATCGGTGGGTTTGATTTCACTTAATCAACAAGTCAAAATGAGAAGTATCAAAAGAGAGTTAATCTATATTCTTTTGATTGTTATTTTGTTAAATTTGTGAAATTACAAAAATCGGATACTATTGTATTTTTAATCAAGATTATTAGTTAATTATTTTTATTCAAGACATAGGAGCTCGTGGATGTTTTCTTTAGGAGTTTACCACGTTACATCTAGTGTTCGTGTTTAATTCTTTAAATTCTGCACTTAACAAACTGTTGTTAAACGAACACTGTTAGAACCTGCATGTGTGAGGCAGAACTGTTATCATTGTCACTTTCCAGTTTTGATTGCATTCTATCCACTGCTTGTTTAATTAAAATTAAAATTGTTTTTAATTTAATTAATCTAGATTTTAAAACTTTCAATCATCATGTTAAATTATCAAGAATAGGTGTTGAGGAAGAATATATAAACCCATTGTGTTGAAATTAAGAGGGTTATGATCTTTCATAGTCAAATCTAGTTAGTGCTCAATGAGATCTCGCTCTAAGATAGGGATAGAAGAGAAAAGCAAAACTAATTGAATGATTTGAATTGGGGACCTAACCATATAATACTCTTTATAATACTAGTTATTTAGATTCCCATAAACTCTAATTAGACTAGTATAAGTTTCTATACATTACAAAGCCCATACCCATCACATGTTTCTAGAGCCCAATCAATAGGTCACTTTTATAACCCTATTAAATTAGATAACCCATAATATAATTATATTTTGAATAATTAGCCCACATAAGAAATAAAATTCAACAATCTCCCATTTGGGCGGCATATGTTATTTGAAACAATTATATCACAACCTTATGTATACACAAAAATGCTATATTGCCTTGAAACATTTCCTTAGTTACAATTTGGCCCATCTACTATGTCAGCATGAGATCAAAGCGCCTTCGTTACACACATATTGGTAACTAGACCCATCAATGGTCACCACACCAACATATTCAATGACATAGATCAAATATGGATGTGTAGCATGAAAATTACTTGCAATGTGATCTGAAACATACCTATTTCCAACTTGTCCAACTTTATTCTTTAGTAAGATTATACCAACGATTTCTAATCTTAATGTTAAACCACAAATAGAAAGATCAAATCCAGATATTGAAAACAAACAATATATTTTATTCTACAGAAAATAATCATAAAGTGTGTTTACTACTAAAAAAATATCAAAAAATACAAACTCTCACTAAATCAGTACATTGTCAAATAATACAACACCCATATGAGCAGTATGCTCGTTAAACACCTTGAGCGGTAAATCCTTGGTGAACGGATATGCAATCATGGAGTTTGTGCCAATATGCTCTATAGACACCATATTACTCTGAACTCTTTCTTTAACAACAAGAAACTTGATGTTTATGTGCTTCAACTTCGTAGAACTTTTTGTTATTGTTGGAATGCAGCACATCCAATTTATTGTCATAACATATCCTTAATGGTCTTTCAATACCATCCACAACACACAGTCCAGTGACAAAGTTTTACAGCCATATCTCATGTTAGATGCCTTATAATAGGCTATGAACTCAGCTGCCATTGAGGATGGAGTTATAAGTGTCTACATAACACTCTTCGAGGATATAGCTCCTCCACCAAGAATAAATATAGCTCGTTGGATCTCTTCTTGTCTTGGCATCCAAAGAAAATCGAATCGAGAATACCCAACTATTTCCAAATAATCTAATTTTTGATAGGTGAGCATGAAATGTTTTGTTCTATGTAAATAGCGCATAACCCTTTTAGCTGCTTTACAATGATCCATCACAAGGTTACTCAAATATTTGTCTAATATTCCCACTGTGAACACTATATTCAGACACATACATACTTGAGCATCATAAGACTCCCTATAGCCGATGCATAAGGAATCTTTTGTATTTCTTTCACCTCAACTTTATTTTTGGGGCATTGACTGAGGCTGAATTTGTCTCTTTTAGCAATGGACGTATCTCTCAGTCCACGATCTTTCATGTCGAATCTGTTGAATACTCTCATGATATAGCTCTTTTGTGATAACCTAAGGATACCCCGAGAGCGATCTCATTGTATATGTATGCCTAATACAAAATATTTGTTCCCAAGATCCTTCATCTCAAAATCCTTAGTTAGAAATATCTTGGTTTCGTGCAATAAGACTATATCGCTGCTACTAGCAGTATATCATCAACATATTACACCAGAAAGATATATTTACTCTCACTAAACTTATGGTACACACAATCGTCAACTACATTTACCTTAAATCCAAACGAGATAATGAATTGATGAAATTTGTGATATTATTGATTAGAAGCTTGCTTGAGACCATAAATGAATTTCTTCAGTCTATATACCTTTTTCTTTTGATCACCAGACACAAAGTTTTCTGACTGCACTATATATATATATATATATATCGTTTCATCAATGTCACAATTGAAAAATGCAGTCTTTACATCCATTTTTTTATAGCTCCAAATCAAAATGAGCTACAAGTGCCATTATGGTCATGAAAGAATCTTTCGATAAAATTAGAGAGAAAGTCTCTTTATAATAAATGCATTCTTTCTGAGTGAAATCCTTGGCAACAAGACGAGCCTTATATCTCTAAACATTGCCTTTTGAATCTTTCTTAGTCTTAAATATCCATTTACAACCAATGGGCTTCGCAACTTCAGGTAATTCGACGAGATCCAAACATCATTGTCTTTTCATTTGGCATGTAAGACCTTGCTTTAACTGAACAACTTCAAATATGCAAGTGTCTAATGCTTCTTGCCTATCCAGAGTTCATAAGGAGTTTTAGCCACTACTTTGCTTGGAACCCTGCTAAGGATGTATGCTGTAGTCTTTAGTGCTTCTCTTCATAGGAATTCTGGTAAAGAAGAATGACTAATTATGCTTCTTACCATGTCTTTAAGTGTCCTATTTCGCCTATCAACGACACCATTCATTCTAGGTTTGCATGGCATTGTATATTGTGGAACGATACCGCATTCCTCTAGGAACTTTGCGAAAAGTCCTGACGTTGTTCTCTAGGTCCGTCATATCTACCATAATATTCACCACCACGGTCAAATCTGACGACTTTAATCTTCTTGCCAAGTTGAATTTCAACTTCAGCTTTGAAGGCCTTAAATACTTCCAGTGATTGAGACGTTTCATGAATCAAATATATATAGCCATAATGCGAATAATCGTTTATGAACATAATAAAATAATGTTGGCCATTCCAAGAACCTGTAGGAAATGGTTCACAAATGTTAGTATGAATTACTTCTAAGACATTAGAGCTTTTGTTGGCACCTAATTTCCTAACTTTTTTTTTTGTTTTTCCTTTATACACTCATACAAACTTGAAAATGCACTGAGTCAAAGGGATCAAGAATCCCATTAGACACAAGTCTTACAATTTTCTGTTTAGAGATATGTCCTAAGCGCTTATCCCACAATGCAACAAAATACTTATTGGTTAATTTACGTTTTGTACTATGTGAGATGGTATACAAGGTTTCAATACATGAGGCAACTATACTGAATAAATATATGTTCTCATTAAAAGATAAGGAATCAATACCAATAAGATTCAAATCACGAAAGAGACTAAATTTATTATTTCCAAATGAATAACAATAACCTAATTTGTTCAATGCACGAATAGAAATTAAACTTTGTCTAAATGATGGAGCTACATAAATCTCTTTCAAATTCAAATAATGACCATTATTTAATAATAACCTAAAAGTTCGTATAGCCTCAACTGCAATTGCTTTGCCATCGTCCTACATATATGAATCTTTTAGCATCACTTGGTTGTTAGCTCCACATACAATCCTGCATAAACATACTTATGTGAATGGTAGCACTAGAATCCATCCACCAAGTGCGTATATGTACATAAGCTAAATTAACTTCAGAACAAACTATGGCGAGAAGCATACATTTCATAACATACCAGGCTGCGTTTGGGGCATTCCTTTTTCATGTGTCCACCATTCTTGCAAAAGTAACATGTGAACTATTTGTCTTGTTTCTAATGCACTTTGTGTTGTGGTGCCCCAACTACAACTTCCTTTCTTCTTCTTTTTTTTTATTTTATTTGAAGAATGGTTGATATGTTAACACTTTTAGTCTTCTCACGCTTAAGTTTTTTTTCTTCATGTACACAATGAGATATGAACTCATTAAAGTCTATTTATCCTTTTAGGTGTTGTAACTCACTTTAAATTGACTGTATTGTGCAGGAAGGAAAATCAAAATCAGATGCATGAGCAAGTCTTTAAACAGCTCCAACTTTAGTGCCTTTAGTTTGAAGTGAGATTAGACATTTCCATAGTGTACTTACCTCATTGAAACAAGACAATTCAGAAGAGTACTTGTTTCAAACTTTTTATTTTTTGGCAAAATACTTTTCAATTTTCTCAAAGAACGTCGTAACATTTTATTCCTTAGACTTATCACCCATAAATGTTTCTGAAATGGAACGTTTTATGATCATAAGACTCATGTGGTTAGAGCGATCCAATTTTCCATGTCCTTTTTATCTTTAGTGAAGTTTTTATCAGTGAGAGCAGGAGGTCGTTCTGTTTAAAGCGCAAGATCAAGATTCATGCAATCGAGAAAAATCATAACGTTCTTTTTCTAATTCTTGAAATTTTTGCCATTAATCACATGGATGTAATTAATGTTGGCAGATATTGTAGAAGTAGAACCAGAAATTGAATCGAAAACAAAAGAATATAACAAACTCACAGTCAATGATGATGTCACAATATATGCATAATAATCCAATAAGTATATGTATGACGAATTATATAATATGGGGGGCCCATTACAATATACCTAGCACAACATTGATATTTAGTCTTTGGACAAAAATATCAACTTATAAGTGGTACTCTCTGTGTAGTAATCAAATATTGATAATTAATCTGTCAAACAATAAGCCTTTTTTTGAACCGACTTATTGTCTACATGAAAACTTGATAATTATCACATATTTATTATAACATGTATGTCTCCTATTTGGCCAAACAGTAAACCTTTCTTTGGGTCGATCATTATTTGTGTAAACAATAGACACACACATTTTAATATTCTAAAATAAACAAATCTATGCGAAAGATGTTACTTTAGAAACGTATCGTTTTAATTTATTTATTTTGAAATATTAGAAAATTAATTCAAAGATCTGAAGATATTTTAATGATTAAATTTGAAAATTTCAAACTTTAATGGCCTAACATTTAAAAAATCTAAAACTTGAAGGACATAAGATTTAAAATCCAAAACTTTAAGGACTTAAATTCAAAACCCCAAACATTTATGGCCCAAGATTTTAAAATCTGAAAACTTTAAGGACCTAAGATTTAAAATCCAAAATCTTAAGGAATAAATCTTAAAATCCAAAATTTTAAGGGCTAAGATTTTAAAATATAAAAACTTTAAGGACTTGAATTAAAAATTGCAACTTAATCCTTGAATTCATCAAATTTACATATGAGGTCACGCCCAAAATTGCAGCTAGGGTTTGAAACCATAGCGCCGCCAACCACCATCGCCGCCCCTCCTGATCTAACGGGGTAGCTGCGCCTTCACGACAACAACGCTGACAGGCACTGCAAACTCCAACGCTACAATTGCCAGAATCTGACCTCTTTATCTTTCTTTTTTAATTTTTTATTTTCTTCAACAAATCAAGCCAAAAATTAATTACATTATACGTATAAAGATTTTTACCCTAAAATTCCTTATGGTCATATTCATTTAAAATAAAAATAAAAATGTATGAAAACCCCTAATAATCTAACATGATTTAAGCTCTTATACCACTTGTTAGATTTAAATATAAATCTTTAATTATAATCACATAATTAAAGAAACTAAGACCATCATGTTAAATTATCAAGAATAGGTGTTGAAGAAGAATACATGAATCCATTGTGTCGAAATTAAGAGTGATATGATCTTTCACAGTCAAATCTCTTTAGTGCTCAATACTTGACTCTTTAGTGCTCAATACAATCTTACTCCAAACGGAGATAGACGATAAAAGCAAAACTAATCAAATGATTTGACTTGGGGACCTAACCATATAATACTCCTTATATGATAGTTAATTAGATTTTCATCAACTATAATTAGACTAGTATCAAGTTTCTACACATTACAAATTACATACCAATTAGATGTTTCTAGAGCTCAATCAATGGATCACTTATATGGCACTATTAAACTAGATAGCCCATATTATAATCGTATTTTAAATATGTAGTCCATATAAGAAATAAAAGTCATAATATTTGGTCCCAACCTTTCAAATACGTAAATGATATACTCTTAACTTTTAAAAATAGTATTAAACATCTCCAATGTTTAAAATAATAGGCATAGTAGGTCATTTATGATGAAATTTTCATCCTCTTTAAATAATCAAAAAAAAAAAACAGAACAAAAAACAAGAATAAGAAAAATGATAGAAAAATAACTAAATGTAGCCCCAAAAATAAAGAATAACGAAGAGGTCCTCTTCTTCTACACAACACCAAAATTCAAAATCTACCACCACTCCAAACCCCAAGATGTCTTATCCGCTAAAATGAAAAATATTTTAACGTAAAGGTTCATAGCCAAAAAACTTCACCGAAGTTTTCGATCATACGGTGATTATATGCATTTTCCTATTCAATTTTGCTTACAGATTACACGAAAATGTTCTCTTTTTTCATCTAATATTCTTCTTTTACTTTTTAATTTTTCTTCTAATTTTTTTCTGATTTATTGCTTTTAAATCCAACCAACAAATCTATTGCAGAATCTGAATCTGAATCCAAATATCATATAGCAGAATTCTCGCACAATTGTGAAGATATCTCATTCAATTTATTAGTAGAGAGACCTCATCCCCGACCCTAACTGAAAAGAGGATGAAAAATGAAAAAAAATGATGAATATATTGAAGCTCAAACCAAACCCACAACAAATAATGAGAGATTGGCAATGTCGAATTTGCTAAGAGTGTCGCAACATTGAATGCCAAATCGGAGGTTATTATTTATTTTTCGTTTTTTGTGTGTGTAAATTATGGGTTTGTAGAGATGATTGGATTTATTTATCGTCGGAAAATTTGGAGGCGGCCAGCGAGTGCTGGGAAGTGGGAGAGAGTTTTAGAGAGAGAAACTTTGAGAAGAGACGTGAGAATGTCCGATTCAAATATCAGTTGTAATAACAAGACACCATTTTGGATGTATTGGCATGAAAGAATGGGAAGATCATATACAGAGAGTTTAAGAGATTTAATGGAAGATTTATTTTCTAGGTAGACAGTGCATTTGGAGATGATGAATACTGAAAAAGAAGAAAAGTTGGGGGGTTGGGTGGAAGAAGATGACCTCTTTATTATTCTTTATTTTTGGGGGTATATTTGGTTATTTTTATATTCTTTTTTTTTTCTTTTTTGTTATTTAAAAATGAGGGCAATCTCGTCCTAAAAGATCTACTATTTTTATTTCTTTAAACATTGAGATGTTCGAAGCTATTTTTAAAGGTTAGTGGTATATGCCTTACATTTTTGAAAGGTTGGAGACCAAATATGCTATTTTTCAAAAAATAAAATAAAATTACCCGTCACCTTTGGCATGTAAGAAACCGCTGCCCATGTTCAAATCTATCCATGACGTTTTCAGTTCAATAGGCTAACCACAGTTACACAAACCAATATATTTAGATTCTAAACTTGTCAGAAATGCTGTGTAGACTTTATGCCTCATGGAAAACTCAAAATCAAATTAGATTACTAGATAAACCATTTCAATTAACAAAAATTGCACAAAAAATAGATGAAGAAACCAGTAGTGACAGTAAAGTCACACTTCCACATCTCTAAATATTTGTGCGCACACACCAACACCTACAAAAGAAGATCGAAAAATCACAAAAAAATTGAGCGATGTCAATGTGATGGAGAGCAAGAAAGTCTTAAAAATAGTGATGTTTCTCAATTCGAAAATGATAAATTAAGTTAGTTGACTTCAAGATTTCAGCGTCCATGTTGTCCAACTCAACAATCAGATAATCGGTCTGCACACGAGAACGGGTTTTGGATGGGACATTTGGAGGGATTTCTTAGTTTTGTTTGGATTTGCACTTTTGAAATCAGAAGAGAGATAGATGGAGAGAGACATTTCTAGATTCTAGGAAAGAGAAACTCATTTTGATGTGTTATGTCAAATCATGTTTAAGATGGTAGAGGAATTCGGGAAAGAGAGACATATTTCAATTTAGGATAAATAGCACTGGGGTCTCGAACCTTTGAACCTTGTAAAGATTGGGTTTCGAACCTTCAATGACTAGCACCCCAGGTTCTTAACCTTTAAAAAACTCACGACCAAGGTCTTTCTGTTAAAAAATCATTAGTTTGACCGTTAAATGATCAAAATTTTCTTAAAATGACCAAATTACCCTTTTTGGAATTAAAACAAACAAAATAGAAAAACAAAAAAAAACTAATTCTCTCTCTCTCTCTCTCTCTCTCTCTCTCACACACACACACACACACACACACACACACACACACACACACACACACACACACACACAACACAACACACACCCACCCACCCAAGTTGAAGACATTACTCATAGATGGTTGTAATATAAGTGATGTAAGATTGTCCCACTTAGGCAAGGGTTCAACAAATTCTTTTGTTTCCTTGTCCGTGAGAGGGTGTAAAAGACTTACAGACAAATGCATTTCTTCCCTGTTTGACGGCTCTTGTAACAAGGAAATAGGAGAACTGGACGTGTCAAATCTTCCCAACATCTCTAATGCTGGTGTGTTTCTGCTCACAAAAAATCGTATTCCAATATTTGAGCTTCGAATGAGACGATGTCCTCTCATAGGTGATACTTTTGTCATAGCATTAGCCTCTATGCAGGTTGACAAGACGGTGTGGCACGATAGTCGCTTAAGGTTGTTGGATCTTTATAACTGTGGGGTATTACTCAACTTGCATTTCGATGGTTCAAGAAGCCTTATTTCCCAAGATTGAGATGGTTGGAAGTAACTAGATGTGTGAATAGAGATATGGTGGATGCTTTAGCAAGAAGTAGACTATTCTTGCACGTTGCTTGTCGTGGTGAGGAGTTTGGAATAGACCAATGGGATGATTTGGATGATGTTTATATGCATGATTTGGGTTCGACAAACCAAAATTTTGAAGATCAAAACCAGGCCTTGATGAGAGATTTAAGTTTGTGAATAAATCTGACCATTAGAAACGAAAACATTAATATAATTAAACTTTCTGAATAAACTTTGTCCTCTCCAGATGTTGTCAGATTTAAATCCCAGATTCATTTGTGAATAAGCTTTGTGAATAAATCTTGAAAGTCCCAGAATCATTTGTGAAATAACTTTGTGAATAAATATGTCCTCTCTAGATCTGGTGCTGGCTGGTTTTTTCTGGTGGGAGTAGAAGAAGTTTTAAGATGAGTGGTTGATTGTAATTTTTTTTAGTTGGTTGGGATTGGTTGAAGAAGAAGAAGTGAGTGATGGGGTTTGTTGTAATTTTTATTTTTTGTTTGTTTGCTTGTTTTTCTATTTTGTTTGTTTTAATTCTAGAAAGGGTAATTTGGTTATTTTAAGAAAATTTTGACCATTTAACGGTCAAACTAACGGTTTTTTTAACAGAATGACCTTGATCGCAAGTTTTTTTAAAGATTAAGGGACCGGGATGCTAGTCATTGAAGGTTCGGAACCCCCAATGCTATTTACCTATCAATTTATGTATAAATATATTTTTGACAGTTTCATTTAAAATTGGCCACATGGACAATATATTTCATTTTGACAATTGTACATAAAAAATGGTTATTTTTAAGAATTCTCTTATTTTAAAATTGTTTTTAAGTGGGAAAATGTGAATATGCTATCTTGCCTTTCATAAAAATGGTCAACTGAAGGTCAAGAGCTGCATATTTGGTCAACTAACGAATTTTTGGACGAATTCCATCCAAAGGTCTTTTGTCTGCATATTTATAGAATCGTTTGGGATGGTGATGTAAAAATTAAAACTTTTGGAACCCTGCTGCAATTTTTTGAAACATTTGGAACCCCAGCTGAAATTTTTGGTTTTGAAAATTACTTCCCTCTACTAAAAAGGAAAGTCCATAGCCAGTCATTTTTCTACTCCCGTGCTTGTCAATTATTGGAGAATCGTATCTAGACACCCACCCCATAAATCTCTCTTAATCTTTTTCTCATATATTTATGAGTAAAATATATCAGTCTCTCTCTCTCTGGCGAAGCAGAACGTTTGGAGTTCACTCTCTTGTATAAGAATCGTAAGCCATGACGCTAGCTAAAGCGGCCATCTTCTGTCTTGTCGTTTGGTTTCTTGATTTCTCATATGATTGCTTATTCCGATGTATATATAAAGTCATTGATATCTTCAGTCATGGGAATGTACTGGGTTCACTTCTCATGCACAAAACTGAAGTTCCATAAGCAGAGAGGTACTTCTTGTTGATCTCTGTATATCTACAATCCTTGTTCTTGTGTTGGATGGTATTGCTTTTAGAAGATTCCGATTGTCTTGAGTTCTTGTTAATGTTTAGAAAAGAATGTGTTCTTGGGCTTCTGTGTTTTTACGAATTTCATAATTATGCACTGGGCAATCTTAGCGGCCTATACTGATGACTGTAGTATTTATATGCTCGGTAGTCTGTACTGGTGTCCTCCAGCTGAACAATACTCATAAGGTTATTTGTTGGAAAGTAAATCCCCTATATTTAGTATAATTGATTCTGTATATATAGATACCTTTTATATTCTTGATTTATAGTTGGACTTAGCTTGATTATAGAAGAGATTATAGAGATCTTAGAGCATCTCCAATGCACTCCGTCTATAACTTTTTAGACGTGCCACATAAGCTTTTATAGACGGAGTTATAAAAAACCATCTCCAATGCACGCTGACAAGGACTCCGTCTATCTGATGTGGCACATTAAATTATAGACTCCGTCTAGAAGTCCGTCTATATTTAGACGGACTTCTAGACGGAGTGAGTCAGCAAATTTAATTTTAGACGGAGTGCATTGGAGATGAATTTTAATTTGACCGTCTATTCTATAGACGTAGTTCCACATGGATTAGAAGTCCGTCTATTTTACTTGCCACGTAGACTGCAATAGACAGAGTGCATTGGAGATGCTCTTATTGTATAAATACCTCAATGTAATTATTCAATTCCAAACAATTCAATCTTTCATATTTTCACGGTATCAGAGCAGGTTAAAATCCTGACTCCATCTTAGCCGCACTCTACCTTCTCGTGCAGCTTCTTTTCTCTTATCAATCGTAATGGCTCACGATGAAATTCCAATTACCTCTGACGCATCAAAAACAGAAAAATTAAAATCTGTTGGGTCTCTTGCACAAACTTCTGATCTCTCAAACCCCTGCTTCACTCATCACTTAGACCATCCTAGTCTTGTCCTAATCTCTAAAGTTCTCAATGGTGACAACTACTCAGCATGGCGTAGAGCCATGAATTTGGCTTTAAATTCCAAAAACAAATTGGGATTCGTTGATGGCACCATCAAGGCACCTTCGCTGGAAACCCATCTGGAGAATATGCAATATGGTCACGTTGCAACGATTTGGTACATTCCTGGATCATCAACACCCTTCGCTGGAAACCCATCCTAGAGAATATACAACATGGTCACGTTGCAACGATTTGGTACATTCCTGGATCATCAACACCCTCATTCAAGAATTCGCCGATAGTGTAATCTATTACACTACCGCTCATGTAGTTTGGGAGGATCTCCATGAGCGTTTCTCAATGCTCCCTGCATCTTTGAGATTCAGCGAAAAATTGCACTTCACCGCTAGGATCAACTCTCAATTGTGGCCTACTATACAAAGCTCAAGAGTTTTTGGGATGAATTGGCTTCGTATTCAAGTGTAGTATATGAAACGCTGCAAGACCAACAAAAATTGATGCAATTCCTAATGAGATTGAATGAATCTTACAGTGGTGTTCGTGGGCAGATTCTTCTCATAAAACCTTTGCCTTCAGTTCGACAAGCTTACACTTCTATATGTCAAGAAGAGAAGCAGATGATGCTCGATGCTTCGTGATCATCGTCTGTGAAGAAAACTCAACGGTGCCGTGGTACATGCGACACGGAGAAAATAAACCCGCTTCTTCGATAGGAATAGGAAAGTCCGATCACTCATATGGATCGTATGTACCGCATGTTGATCGGCCATCTCAGACTCAGCAGAAATTTGGAGGGCGTCGATCTGGGTCTGAACGCAAAAGACCCCAGTGTACGCACTAGGGAGAATTGGGCCATTGGGTCCAGACTTGTTATGGGCTATATAGGTATCTAGCGGGCCATCCAAAGGCAAAAAATAATTCAGGCCCAAGACAATTCTATAATAATAAATCTGCTGCCAATCATGCATTGGAAGGATTTATTGAAGATGAGAGAATTAATATTTCGGAGGCTCAATTGAATCAACTTTTATCGCTCCTCAACGACAAAAATGAAGGATCTAACTCAAAAGTAATTGCGGTAACCAAACCAGGTTCGTCTAAAGTTGTTTCCTGCAATTAGATTATTGACAACGGGGCGACGGATCACATTATTTCATCATCAGAATTATTGCATAAAGATAAAAATTGCTCATCACCACCCGTATTATTGACTAGTGGAGAGAAAGCGAATATTGTTGCAAAAGGGACTTTGTCCCTGAATTCAGTCTATTATCTATTTGATGTATTGTTTGTGCCTACTTTCAAAGTTGATTTGATGTCAGTTAGTCGTTTGACAAGAGGTCTAAATTGTTCAGTGACTTTTTTCCTTTATTGGTGCATTTTGCACGATCTGGCTACGAGGAAAACGATTGGTTTGGGTAAGCAGTGTGATGGGTTATACTATTTGGTGGCTCTAGCGATGGCGAAAACAGTAAACAAACCTACCTCATCCACACATAGCCGATCAATTGCAACATCACCGCAACTTCCACGGATCTTTGGCATAACCAATTAGGCCATGTATCATCTTCTTATCTAGATTTTATCGCTAAGAATTTTTTTACATATTTCATTTCGTTCCAATAATGCTTGTCCAGTTTGTCCTTTGGCTAAGCAAAGTCGTTTGCCCTTTAGTACTAGTTCAATTTCTTCAGAAAAACCATTTGACATTATTCATTGTGATATTTAGGGTCGTTATAAACATCTTACACTTTCTTGTGCTCATTACTTTCTTACTATTGTTGATGATTATTCTCGTTACACATGGATTTTTCTGATGAGACATAAAGATGAAACACAATCAATTTTAAAGCGATTATTTAGCTTTGCTTACACTCAATTTGCATGTCGTATTAAGACATTTCGTAGTGATAATGGTGGGGAATTTCTTTCAGTCTGTTCCTTTTTTGCTGACAATGGTGTCGTTTTCCAACATTCCTGCGTTTACACACTTCAACAAAATGGGGTTGTGGAACATAAACACCGCCACATTTTGCAAGCTGCTCGATCTTTAAAATTTCATGCTCAACTACCTACCCAATTTTGGGAGGCGTGTGCTCTTATGGCAGTTCACATCATCAATTGATTACCTACACCCGTTCTCTCATTCAAAACTCCATTCGGGCGCCTCTTCTCAAAACCGCCTCATTTCCATCATCTTCGAGTATTTGGGTGCTTAGCTTACACTACTAATGTCCATGTTTCTCATAAATTTGATCCTCAAGCCATGCCTTGCATCTTCATAGATTACCTAGTTGGTAAAAAAGCTTACAAATTGTTGATTTGTCAACAAAAAAAATCTTCACTAGTAGAGATGTGCGTTTTCACGAAAACATACTACCTTATGCATCTCTCAAGCCCACCTTGTCTATTTCACCTACAGCCCAATCCAATGCTCCACTTTCCTCACCTATTTTCAACCCAAGTCCACATATTAACCACACTTTTGACCCAATCTCTTCTTCTCCTCCAGAGACAATCATGTCCTTACTCAACCACCTTCACACTACAACATAGAAAATATCCTCTCCAACCCTAATCAGCCCCGTACCTTCTCCTTTGTCTAATATAGCAACATAGGAAATATCCTCTCCAGCCCCAATCAGCCCCATACCTTCTCTTTTTTCTGATATAGCACCAGCACCGCCATCCTCTTCAACACCAGCACCACCTATCTCCCCATCCAAACCAAACACACCTCTCTCTCCATCTAAACCAAAACCACCCTCGCCACCACAGGACCCCGTTCTCCTCCGTCGCTCGAGCCACTCCACCGGCCCGCCCAAGCGGCTTCAAGACTATCTATGTTCCTAGGTCACGCTTGCTTCACCAGATTCATCGTCTTCCTTATTGCCCGGTCCTATCAAAGGCACTTGTTACCCGCTTGCCAATTATGTCTCTTTTTATCAGCACACACCGGAGCTCCGGTCGTTTATTGCTCAAGTTAACCGGGTAATTGAACTACAAACCTATTCGGATGCTGTCTTACATCCTAAATGGCAGCAAGCAATGCAATCCGAATTGCAACCTCTTCAAGAAAATGGAACTTGGTCTCTCACTCCTCTTCCGCCTGACAAGAAACTGATTGGCTGCCGATGAGTTTATAAAGTCAAACATAAAGCCGATGGTTCAGTTGAAAGGTATAATGCACGATTAGTGGCAAAAGGGTTCACTCAGTTGGAGGGCGTTGATTATCAAGACACTTTCTCTCCCACGGTTAAAATCATTTCTGTTCGTTACTTGCTTGCATTTGCCGCTGCTCGGGGATGGTGTTTCCATCAACTTGACGTAAACAATGCCTTCCTTCATAGAGACCTTCATGAAGAGATTTATATGTCTCCACCGCCAGGGCTTCGGAGACAAAGGAAGGAAAACTTGGTTTGTCGGCTACATAAATCTTTGTACGGCTTGAAACAGGCATCACGGCAATGATTTGCCAAATTCTCTAATGTTATCTGCTCAGCTGGTTTTGTGCAGTCCCGAGCCAATTATTCTCTCTTCACCAAGAAACAAGGCAACTCCTTCACTGCTCTCTTAATTTATGTCGATGATATTTTGATTATCGGGAATGATCCTGTCAGTATTGCTGCACTTAAGAAGTTTTTGCATAGCAGTTTTCGCTTTAAAGACCTCGGTAAATTAAAATATTTTTTGGGTATTGAGATTTCCATGTCTAACACCAGGATTTCTATGTCCCAACGCAAATATGCACTAGAGATTATCAAGGATGCAAGGCTGTTGGGAGCGGCCCCGGTTGATACTCCAATGGAGAGAGGTTTGAAATTGTCAGACAATAGTGATCTACTCAAAGATCCAGGGCATTATAGAAGATCAGTAGGCCGTCTAATATATCTCATTGTTTCCAAGCCAGATATCACCTACGCTGTCCATGTCTTGAGTAGGTTTATGCACCAACCTCGAAAAGATTATATGGAGGCAGCTACTCGAGTTGTTTGCTATTTGAAAGGTGCACCTGGCCAGGGCTTATTTTTCTCTTCAAACAATGATTTAAAATTACGAGCCTACTCAGGCTGTCCACTCACTAGAAGATCTACTACTGGTTATTGTGTCTTTCTTGGACCTTCATTGATATCCTGGAGATCAAAACGGCAGAAAACGGTGTCTTGATCTTCAGCCGAAGCCGAATATCGTGCAATGATCGGAGCTTGTTGTGAGTTAACATGGCTTTGGTATCTATTAAGAGACTTGGGATTTGTTCATCATCAACCTGCCTCATTGTATTGTGACAATGAGGCCGCCTTACACATAGCGGCCAATTCAGTCTTTCATGAGCGAACTAGACATATTGAGATGGATTGTCACTATATTAGAGACAAAATTCAAGAAAATTCTGTAGTTGCAAAATATGTCAGCTCTGCGCATCAATTTGCCGACGTCCTGACCAAACTTTTGGGGAAAGAAACCTTTGTTCCTATGGTTCGCAAGTTGGGAGTACAAGACATTTACTCTCCAACTTGAGGAGGAGTGGTGGAAAGTAAATCCCCTATATTTAGTATAATTCATTCTGTACATATACATACTTTTCATATTCCTGATTTATAGTTGGACTTAGCTTGATCATAGGAGAGATTATAGAGATTTTATTGTATAAATACCTCATTGAGTATCAATGTAATTATTCAATTCCAAACAATTCAATCTTTCATATTTTCACTATTCTAAGTCCAACTTATCATAAACCTTGTAATGGCGGCTTAACATTTATATATAGATGGCCAGTGCTAACGGCTCTCACTTAACATAGGGTGCATACTAATTGAACTCATTAAATCCATTGTTAGAGATTAAAGATTTTAGCATTCGTTGACGGAACCTTTCTTGGTTTCTTGTGTTGCATGTTATTACTTTTAGAAGATTTTGGTTTTCTTGAAATCTTGCTAAAATTTAGGAGAGAATATGAACGTGGGCATTTCAAGATTTCAAAATTCGTTAAGAACTTTTCTTTGTTGGTCAATCTTGGCGGGATAATGATTTCTTTCCAAGTAAAACGAAGGAACAGAAATCAGGAACATGTCATCCTTTCATGTATTTTTAATGTGGTTCAATGGAATTTTTCTGACCATCCAGTGAATTTTTGTTCAAATATTATTTGTTTGTTCAGTTTCTGGTTGAAATTGGAGCATCTTTTCCGTTTGTGAAAAGAATGTCTATTGTGATAATAACTAATTCAATTGACGAAGTGACTTACTATTCTGCAATTTCTGTAGTTGATTTATATTTGGTTCTACTTGTAGGAAAATACATTGCGCAAGAAACCCACATTGGTGGAATAAGTGCGGTGATGAACAGTTGAATGGATGTCAAACTTCACTAAAAATCCAAGATATTGTAAGAAGAGCAAGTTTAATTTTACTGACCAATTTTTTGTGGGTAGGTGACTGAGCAATGGGTTTTGAGCCTTCAGTTTGGTTTTGCCAACCAGTACGAAATGGGATTTAGGGCGAGCGAAACAAACAGTGCTTTTGGTTCATATACACCTTGTGCCATTGAGTCTGTCGTGGGCAATGTGTCTCTTTTGTTTATTCTGGGATTATGCTTATATAGAACATGGCTTATCAAGATAAACCCCAAAGTCCGGCGATTCTGCTTGAGATCAAATCACTACAATTATTTATTGGCCTTGTTAGCCACTTATTGTACTGCTGAGCCCTTGTTCAGATTGGTTATGGGCATTTCAATCTTTAACATTGATGCAGAGACTGGTCTTGCTCCCTTTGAGGTGTGCAATCTAATATTCTTTTGATGGCTTATGCATACAGATTCCCTCTGCATTATTATTTATGCTTTTGTCAAATAAGCAATCTTCATATGATACTTTTGCTTTTATTTCAGTTATGTATTGGATCATTTAGAATATCGGATTTTAAAAAGTGGCTGGACATCTTTGCTTTCACATTCATTTCTTTTGATAAATGAATTAGTATGACCGGGTAAAAGTAATAAACATTTTATACTTTCTAGAGTATAATGTCTGGTGACTTGATTCGTTTATGGCCTTATATAACCAATATATCAATTTGAGAGATCAAAGTATACGTTTCACTACTCGTAAATATCTAATATTTGAAAGTAGAATCAATCAATTCTTTCCTTGTTTTCTTGTCGTTTTGACATGGTCTGGCACATTTATCTTCAGTCTGGCACATTTATCTTCAAGGACATTACACAGACAATCTCTCCATGTTTTGCATGTGAAAATTTACTTATAAATACTTATGATTACTTTCTGAAGTGATGTTACTTATAAGGTAGTTTGATGAATAACAGACCAAAAATAAGACTTGGAAGGGAGTATAGAAAGAGTAATATCAATCTTTTGGGCATTATATATACTTGGACCTCAATATACCTTCCCATCCCCCGGCTGCCCTCTCCTGGTTGGGGAAATAAATGGGAATGTGGAATAATCAGGAAACATAGTGTCATCATTATAGAGCTCTTTGGTTCTTGGAACTACAGTGGCATACACAAGTAACAATTTTAATTTTTTTGTCACATTTGTTTGAAGAATTTGGTTGCAACTTTGTTCATTAAATCAGTTACTTTTTTCTCTTTTACAGATGGTTAATTTGGGCATCGAAGCTCTTGCATGGGGCTCTATTGTTGTTCTGCTTGCTGTTGAAACTAAAGCCTATGTGAAAGAATTGCGATGGTATGTCAGGTTCGGGATAATCTACCTTTTGGTGGGAGATGCAGTAATTTTCAGTTTCATACTTCCACTGAAAGATTTCTATGACAGGTTAGGTTTCGTGCCATTAGTTTTTAAATG
Source organism: Forsythia suspensa (assembly GCA_023638005.1). Lineage (NCBI taxonomy): Eukaryota > Viridiplantae > Streptophyta > Magnoliopsida > Lamiales > Oleaceae > Forsythia > Forsythia suspensa. Next base: position 23,094,870 of record CM042663.1, read on the forward strand.
TATATCAAATCAATAACTTTTAGTCATGGTCTCTATTAGCGCATGTTTTGCTAAGCTTAAATTACAATTTAAGCTGGTCAAACATACCTTTTATCCACACATTTCGTAGGATTCACAACTTACTTCCCACTTATTATCCACACATGTCATAAGACCCACAACTTATAAGTACTTAAAAGATAATTTCAGCACTGCCAAACATGTATTTAGTATGATGCAATCGGAATGACTCTAATATAACTGATGTTTGGGGTATCACCTACTTGTTATCTTCTCAATTTTGCAGGTCTATCCTCTATTTGTATGTCAGTTCAATATTTTGCCAGGTAAAGATTTAACCTTTCACAGGAGCTTCATACTCTTCATCTTTTTGTCTTTTGTTCTGAGTGTAACCACAGCATCACCTACAGTTGAGTTTGTATTGGAGTTAAAATTGATTGCACTGAGATACTAAAAGATCATGCATGAAGTTATAAGTTTGATCAGGGTCTGGTCTCTTATCCCTGGGCAGTGAACTTTTGTTTAGATCGGCATTTAAAATGTAAACCTCTATGTTAATATTTGAACTTGAGATCGATATGCATTGATAGAGGTACAAAATATAGCCAGACAATGTTATTTTGCTTCAATAGAAAATTACGAGCATATGTTGACGTTAGTTTCTGGACATATAGAAGTGCACAGAAACAGGACTTGGACTGAATGAACATCACTGGCAGCTCATATATGCTGAAATATGAGTTATTATGCCTCCATGGAGCAAGATGTCCAAGTCTTGGTTGAGCATAAAAGATAGTAACTTCAAAAACTGTTGTGTAACCATCTCTAATCACGAGTTGCATGTTTGGTAAACTGGTCAAATGCAGCTTTTGTTTGGAGCCCTTCTTCTTTTTTATGTTCCTCACTTGGATCCTTATCCGGGTTACATGCCGCTTTCGACTGAGTCTCTTGATGGAAGCAAAGATAAAGAACCTCTAGGAGATCATTTTTGTCCAGAGAGATACGGCAATATATTTTCCAGTAAGTAGATTTTATAATTTCTGTCATTTCTATTGAGATCATCAAAATCTGATGGAGATCTACCTCTTGTTTATTGCATAGTAAACAACTTACATAATATTGCTACCCTTTAATGAAAATTAAGGTAAAAATCAGATGTTTATTTCTACTGTCATAACCTAACATAAAATCAAAACAGCATAATGCATAATGCATAATGCCACTGCAGTTATTTCTGATCACTCGGTTCTTTTTCCCTGTTATAGGGATATACTTTGGATGGATGACTCCCCTTATGCGTCAAGGCTACAAAAGACCCATTACCGAGAAGGATGTATGGAAGTTGGACTCCTGGGATCAGACTGAGACATTGAGTAGAAAGTTTGTTTTTGATTTTTTCTTTTTCAATTTATTTCTACATATTTTGCAAATATCAATGTTGTATGACATCATATTTTGTGTGGAGATGTTTTAGGTTCCAGAATTCTTGGGCGGAAGAAGCTCAAAGATCAAAGCCTTGGCTTTTACGTGCTTTAAATAGTTCCCTTGGAGGCAGGTATAGATTTATTTATGCCTTCACCTCTTTTTTGAGTGAGAAACAACTAACTGTGCAACTAATTGTTGTTTTCAAATTCAGAAGACCGTAGTTATTCCATCACATAGTTGGTGATTTCCATTCTGTGACTCCTCCGTATTTCTTTTACAGGTTCTGGTTTGGAGGCTTCTTCAAAGTATGAGTAGTTTCCAGAACTTCTCATTAGCATCAACTATTCGAATGAGCTCTAAGCCATCTTTTTCATGGAAATTTGTTTACAGTGTTTAGATAAATCTGAAAAGTACTTGATATCCGTATTTGGGTGACTAATATTGTCTACGAACTATGTTCTTAATTAGTTTCATTTTCTTCTGTGATTATGTGGTGGTTACAATATCATTATTCAGGTATTGGTGTGCCATTAATTGAGTTGTGTTCACTAATTTTTTTTCACTTGTTATTTTGTATTGGTATAGACTAGGATTTAAAAAATAACTTAAGGAGTGTCCTAATTTGAGTACACTATTTGACTATTTGTTTCAGTATGCTTCAAGTGTGTTGCTATAGAAGTTCAGTGTTGTTATTTTGTATAAAATTTAGAAATTCAGCACGGAGACAACATGGTTACTTCAAATGATAAAAATGATGGAAACAGTATACTTTGCACAACCAAAATAGTGACCATTCGTTTATGTGCCCCACCCCGTGCTTGCTTGCCCTTTGGGGTCTTTTAAACTATTATTGGAATTTATATAAAATATTTCTGTCCACTTACAGATTGGCAATGATCTTTCCCAGCTCTCGGGACCTGTTTTATTGAACCATCTTTTAAAGGTATTTCTAATCTTGAAATGCCTTATGTGATGCATACATCCCATGGTATGACTGCAACATTAATTCAGATATGATCTGTAAATTAATCTTTTTGTAGCCAAAGTTGTGTTTACTTTATTCTTCGTACTCAAATTTTCTTATGGCAATTTAGTCAGAAATCTGCTCTATAAATTTTGCTGCTGCATTAAATTGTGAAGGAATGGTATATAAGTGGAAAAGAGACAAATGAGATAAAAAACAAATACTGAACTTTAAATGCGTCCACCACACGTGCAATCCTCATTTATTTTGTTTTCTTGTATTTGTATGCCCTATTCATGGAATATGGATGTCAGCTTTCCCGTCTGTGTTTTTTATCCATTGCTAGCGTAAGTTCACTAATTGATAACTTTGGTGTATAACCTATATGATACGTGTTGAACCACTTGATCTATAAGTTTAAGCTGTTAAAGAGGGTTACATTTATATCATTTAAATCTTGTTTCACTCCCCCTCACATGTAGGCGAGATTCATTTTTTCCCATTAAAGCCTAATGCGTGCACAATTTCATTAAATGGGTAGTGGCGAGACCAGAACCTTTGTTTGCTCTCTCAAAACGTGTTTACCACTTGATCTAAGCTTAAATTGTTAGATAATTCCACATATATTTATTTAAATTTAGTCTTCAACAATAGGATTGATTTGTTCTGTTTTCTTCTTTTAACCTGCATGTTTTTCTTTATTTCTTTCTGAAGATACTCTATTGCTACAGGATTGTATTTCTTTTCTAATTAACATAATATTTCTTGCAGTCTCTGGAAGGCGGTGATCCAGCTTGGGTTGGTTATGTCTATGCATTTTCAATTTTTGTTGCAGTGGTATGGTTTGAGGCATTGCTATATACTTTTTTCTTTTAAACAGAAGAAACTGTTTATTGAATTAGTTTCCCTTCTCTAAGATTACTAGGGGCTTAGAGATAAGCCAAGTTGAGTTGAGAAATTGGTTGAATTGAATGTATGAATGAGCTTAAAATTGAGTCCAAACTTGCAACGAGCATTAATGAGGCTGAACTCAAGTAGGTTGATTTTTCTACATGATTATAAAATTATTAGATTACTGAGCCAAATTCAAGTCAAGCTTGATAGATTGATTGATGGTAAAATGTCTTTCAAGCTTGAGGATTGTTTTGAGAGAAATACAGAAACACCTATTAGAAAAGAACTGTCTATATAACAGTTAAATAATTTCTTTTCGTTAAGTTGTTTTCTATGATGTAAATCATAAATATGAAATTATTTCTGAACAGCTATTAATAGATGATTCAAACACATGCTTGTTTGACCATTCTTCTACATGCTATTTAAAAACCAAGGTCTGAAGGTTAACCAGTTAATAATTGCAGTTACTGCTTGTCTTACTGATAAAAAACTTTCTATTAGTTCAGTCATTTGGAGTGCTTTGCGAAGCTCAGTACTTTCAGAATGTTATGCGTGTTGGTTTCAGGCTAAGATCAACTCTGGTAATTTCCCTAGTGGTGAATGATGATAGCCTACATTTCTACGTCTTCCATGTTTACACTGTGACAAAATTAATTTCTTGTTACAATTAGGTGGCTGCTATATTTCGCAAATCCTTGCGGCTAACACATGAGAGTCGCAAGAAGTTCCCTTCTGGAAAAATCACAAATATGATGACAACTGATGCTAATGCACTTCAGGTATACATAAGGATAAACTTACTCTGCATTTTCTTGTACTGATATTGAAATTGACCGAAATGCAATGTGCCAAAATTGAACAGATAGATAAAACTGAAATTTATAGTTGCTTTTAGTAACTTATAGCTCTGAAAGTCAGCTGCGTCATATTTAAACCATCACTGATTTCGTAATAATAGAAATATGCTTTGAACAACCAATACATTATGTTGTAATGACCTTGATCTGGTATCAATGGAGAATGGACCTAAAAAATTTGTCTTTTGTGTTGTCGTATATTTTTTCTTCAGTTCAATGTTCATACAAATATTTTCACCAATGCACCATGTTCTTCATTTCAATATCACTCCATATATCTCAGTAACTTGCTTTGCAAGTCTAGTTGAAATGTATAGCACTCTTTACAGAATCTTTTCCCCGGCACACAACTTGATTACTAAATATAGTTATGGTTATCTGCCTTGTAAAGGTTCATTTTTTTGACCTTAAGCTAAGCAAAGCAATTACTAATTCAACAAGTTTGTCCTTGAATTGTCTAGCAAATATGCCAACAACTGCATGGTTTATGGTCAGCTCCATTTCGCATAACCATGGCCATGGCTCTTCTATACCAGCAATTGGGTGTGGCTTCACTTCTGGGTTCCTTTATGTTAGTTCTCATGTTTCCAATCCAAGTAAGTGAAATTCTTTTCTTTTACCTGGCTCCTTAAATATTTTTTGTTTCCGTTTTACTATCGTATACCTTGTAAATACTTGTTTTGCCTCTATGCTATCCTTCTCTCTTTTTTTCTTTCCTTTCCCCCTTTCTCATTTTGCCTGTTTCTTGTAATCTTTGAAACTGCAGTTACTGTATTTATCTTATTCTATAAATTTCGCACATCATTGGAACATGATGAGACGTGTTAAACCTTTGTTCACTGCCCATTATGTCAACATTGTCCCTTTAATAAATTGCTTGGCTAAAAGTTATGCTGTTCGGTAGGTAATCAATTATATTTTCATAGCCAATGCTATGACACATGTTAGTTTATCTTGTGCAAACAGACATTTATTGTGAGCAAGATGCGAAAACTATCCAAGGAGGGATTGATATATACTGACAAGAGAGTTGGCTTAGTGAATGAAATTTTGGCTGCCATGGATACTGTGAAGTATGTATTAAAATTTCTAGATTATCCTATGGTTTTAATTCACCTTCATATGTGGTTAATATTAATCATTCTGACTTTATGCTCAAAAAACAACAGATACTATGCGTGGGAGAAAAGTTTCCAGTCAAAAGTTCAAAGCGTGAGGGATGATGAATTGTTGTGGTTCAGGAAAGCACAGTTACTCTCAGCGGTATGACAATTTGTGATCATTGAGATATCTTCTTGAACTTGTTATGAACTCAGCAAAACTATGTACGTATTGCAAAGCTGTATAATTGCAAAGATTACTGTTGTATAAGCACAAGATGTGCCTGCATTTATTCCTCAGACAATTGGATATTAGTCCTTGCAATTTGCTTTATTTCACATGTCCTGGATTCTACCTAATCATGCTGCCTCTTTCTTAACTCTGTTATATCCTTTACTTAAGAACATTGGTGTGCCTGTTTCTTTGAGTGGCAGGAGAAATCACTCGTGCAGAAAACTGGAAGTAGCAGTGTTAACTATGTCTTTATTAACATATAGAAATTGTGATTCTGCCATTTATTTCTTTGCCATAATAATTGTAATTATGTTTTTTCCCTTTTGAGGTAGGTATTAATCGTAGATTTTTAAAAGTAATGAAAGCAATTGTGACGAACATAAAAGCTTCGTGTTCAGTCTGTTCCTATGCTCTAAGATAAAGATGGTTTATTGTTATGTAAAGATCTATAGTTGAGCTTGAGCTTGTCATGCTACAACTTATTTCCATGACATGGATCTTAGCTGACCATGAGCTGTTATTTCTGTTATATCAATTCCAAATATAGAATGTGCAATATGTGTGTTTGCGATAAACTTTAGCATTCATGACCTTATTATTTCTGTCTTTCATGTGTGCTTTTACAGTGTAACAGTTTCATACTAAACAGCATGCCAGTTATCGTAACAGTTGTTTCATTTGGGCTGTTTTCATTCCTTGGTGGAGATTTGACACCTGCAAGAGCTTTTACATCGCTTTCTTTATTTGCTGTCCTACGGTTACCCCTAAACATGCTTCCCAACTTGATTACTCAGGTTCATTCTTTTTTTCAACTTAAGGATATATTCAAAATTTAGTTTTCTACAAAAGAAGAAATCAGACTGGACCAAACCGAACTGGAACTGGTTGTATCCATTCTAGTCCGGTTTGGCGTGGTCTGGAACCGTTTATATAGTATGTACAGGTGCATTGTAATGATCTGAATGCTTGCTGATAACTTGTCGATGCTGCAGGTTGTGAATGCAAATGTATCGTTACAACGATTGGAAGAATTGTTACTTGCTGAAGAGAGAATTCTTCTACCTAATCCGCCTCTTGAACCAAAACTTCCTGCCATCTCAATGAGGGGCGGATATTTTTCATGGGATTCTAAGGTCCTCTTTTGTACATTCTGTGAGCCTGGATATCAATTTCTAATTATTATTATTCAATCTGAGAAGAATAAATATAGATTCTTGATGTGGAGGGTTTGTTCTGTTTGCACTATTTCTATCATTTCATCTTCCCCTTCCCCTTCCCCTTCCCCTTCCCCTTCCCTTCCCCATCAGTTGATGATTCAAAAGAAGTTATTGAAATTGATATATTATGTACAGTTCAAAGTCTCTGAACTACTCCTTTACAGGCTGCAAGGCCCACATTATCAAATATAAATCTGGATATCCCCGTCGGCAGCCTGATTGCAGTAGTAGGTGGCACTGGAGAAGGAAAAACATCCTTAATATCAGCAATGCTTGGGGAGCTGCCTCCTTTGGGAGATGCAACCGTTGTCATTAGAGGAACCGTTGCTTATGTTCCTCAAGTTTCTTGGATTTTTAATGCTACAGTGAGCTTACATGTCCATATTCTTTAAACATGTTAAAGTTCACCTCCACGGTTCTGTCATTCATAATTTTGAATACACACAAAAACACATGGAAACTCAGTGATTGAAAACATTGTGAATTGTAACAATTAATTTTGGATTGCAAACATCTTACTCTGAACGGCTTTCTGCAGGTACGTGAAAACATATTATTTGGATCTAGCTTTGATGCAGAACGATATTGGAAAGCAATAGGTGTCACTGCATTACACCATGACCTTGAATTACTTCCTGTACGAATTGGAATGTTATATATTTAAGTTTTTTGTTATTAACTTTTACTACTTTCTTTTTTCAATAATATCCATGACAAGATTTCTGGTGTACCTATTCCATTCCAGGGTCATGACCTAACTGAGATTGGAGAAAGGGGGGTTAATATTAGCGGAGGACAAAAGCAGAGAGTTTCCATAGCTAGGGCTGTGTACTCTGACTCTGATGTTTATATATTTGATGACCCACTAAGTGCTTTAGATGCTCATGTTGGCCAGCAGGTATTTACTTCATGTTAGAACTACTTATGCCTACAGAAGTACGGAAAAGATTACTTCATGTTAAAAGTAATTGTGTGTATACAGAAGTACGAGAAAGTGAAAGAGATGCCTCCTGATAAATGATAACCATTGTTGTTTCCAAACATGTTTGGATAGGGGAACTTTTGTATTACTTTTAAGTGAAAAAGGGTACTTATTTCAAAAGTAACTCTTGGCTTTCTGTCAAAATAAGTAACTTACTTATTTTCAACTTTTTGACCAATAAATGTATTATTAATTTCATAACTTACTTGTTTGCTTATAAGTAAACTTACTTATAATTGAACTTTTTATTGTTAGCTAAGCATGCTCCTTATCCTGGGATGAAAATCCTTTGCCGCATTTTTACTTTGGTTTTGATAATTGTTGAACTCAAATCTGTGCCCTACGTGATAATAACAGTACACACTGCTATTTCTACTTCCTAGTTACAGCTATTTGTACTGGATGTATATTGTACATTGGTGGGACATACTTTAGTTGAAAAGCCTAACCACTAATTTCCAGCAATTTACCTACTCAAAAGTTATCTAAAGCCTTCATCTATATAGATGTTTTTATGCTTACGAAACTTTTGGTTTATGCTCAACCAAGTGTAAAATTTCTTTTATATTATGTAGAAGAACTTTTGTCTCCTTCATGTTGCCATTGCCCCCTCTTAACTCACTGTAAGTATTTAGATTCTTGTCTGAATTTCCTACTATATATGTCCAGGTTTTTAACAATTGCATTAAAGAAGAATTGCAAGGAAAGACAAGAGTGCTTGTCACAAATCAGCTACATTTTCTTCCTCAAGTTGATAGAATAATTCTGATCTCGGAAGGTATGGTAAAAGAGGTGGGCACCTTCGAGGAGCTTTCCAAAAATGGTTCACTTTTTAAGGACCTAATGGAGAATATGGGGAAAATGGAAGACCATATACATGAAAATGGAGATGGGAAGAATCTTGCCAATGGACATTCACAATTTCCTTCTAATACTGTGCTATATGAGGTGCCAAATGATGCGAACCCGACAAACAAAAGGAAAGAAGGCAAATCTGTTCTTATCAAGCAGGAAGAGAGAGAGATGGGCGTTGTCAGCTGGAACGTTTTGATGAGGTCATAACCAAAATTATGTCACAAATCAAATAATATAGGTCATTGATACTTCTCAGGAGTTGGATCCAAGATCTAATGTCCACTTTAAATTACCATTGAACTTGTCCAAATTTTGATTCTACGTTTTAACTGAGATTGGTAGATAGTCCATGGACTATTTCAGTCATTTTAAACTAATTATATTTTTTGTTAGCATGACATGTTACATTCAATACTTACAATACTGCATTGGATTCATGCTTTTGGTTTGCTGCTTTATTCAGGTACACAAGTGCTCTAGGAGGCTCATGGGTTGTAATGATATTGTTTTCGTGTTATATATTGACTGAAGTTCTGCGAGTTTCAAGTAGCACATGGTTGAGTGTTTGGACCAAAAAGAGCACTTCAAAAAGTTATGAACCAGCTTTCTATATTCTGGTTTATGCAATTTTGTCCTCCGGGCAGGTATGCTTCCTGATGATTGTTGGTGTGACAGCCCCACGTAATTGTAAATTGTTATTTCATTTGGAATTTTTATGTTAATATCCTCCGCAACAGTGAAACATTTCTGTCTTTCCTTCTTTTACTTGTTGAAAAGGCTTGAAGATCTTATTCATCGTTTTAATGATGGAATTTTTTAATACTGACTGGAAGGTAATGATAGTATTTGTATATTTGTGAGATGTGTTATTATGTCCAAATATTATGCTATGAACTTTCTACTGGCATGCCATGGTTGTTAATTTTTGCTGTAGACAGATACAGAGAGTTTGGAAAAATTACTCTTTTTTAGGCTATACTTGTGGGTGGATTTCTGATTCTCTACATATTTCGTTTCTCTTCTATTAGTATTCTTATTCTTTCATCCATAATATTTCATGATATGTCCATTTTTCATTAAGTTTCGTCTCATCTCAAGAGTCATAATATGCAGGTGATAGTGACGTTGGTAAACTCCTTTTGGTTGATCACGTCAAGCCTTAGTGCAGCTAAACGACTTCATGATTCAATGCTACATTCCATACTCAAAGCTCCAATGGTATTTTTCCATACCAACCCAACTGGGCGGATTATCAATAGATTTTCAAAGGATCTTGGTGATATTGACCGCAATGTTGCCAACATTGTTAATACGTTTCTAAGCCAAATGTGGCAGCTGCTCTCGACTTTTGTGCTCATAGGTTTTGTGAGCACTATATCTCTCTGGGGCATAATGCCCCTTCTCATCTTATTTCATGCAGCCTATCTATATTATCAGGTTCTTCAAACTCTCTCTCTCTCTCTCTCTCTCTCTCTCTCTCTCTCTCTCAGAACATGTTTTTATTGCAGGATTTATGATTAGACATTAGCTATAGGAACAAAAACAAGTGAGGGGGATGGATTTTATGGTGACTGTAAGAAAAAATTTATATTATTACATATTGCAGTGTATCAGTCAGGTAGAAGATTAGTGAAATATGGATGTATGAAATATATTAATAGTCAAGAAAGAAAGACGGGCTTGTAATCAGAATTATAGTGTTTGACCATGAGGAAACTGTTAATGCTGTTGATAAAAGGAAAATGAATATATGTAGTTCGAATGGTGATAAATTCTAATAGATTCAGCACCCTAGAATTTTTAAAAATTGGTCTACATTCTCAGTTTCTATCCGTGTCTGTAACATCAGTTCATCATTATCCCCGTATCTTCTAATTTCTCTCTTTTTGGCTGATTATCAGTTGCAAGTATGATTATCCTTGAATTTAGTTTTCATCACTATTCCTTAAAATATAGGGAAAAGTAAATATGGACCATTATGGAAGACAAACAGTGCACTATTTTCATAGTTTTTTATCCTTATATGTCCCGTTAAATGCAGAGATTAGCATAATTTTCTTTGGCTTAGTGATAAGTTAATTGTTTTTGACATGATATATCTCAATGTATGATTATTTATCATATTCTCACAAACAAAATCAATTACAGAGCACATCCCGTGAAGTAAAACGTCTGGATTCTATTACCAGGTCTCCTGTATATGCACAGTTTGGAGAAGCATTGAATGGTTTGTCAACAATTCGTGCGTATAAAGCATACGATCAGATGGCAAATGTTAATGGGAAATCTATGGACAATAATGTGAGGTTTACTTTGGTGAACGTAAGTTCAAATCGCTGGCTTACCATAAGGCTGGAAACATTAGGAGGCGTCATGATCTGGTTGACAGCAACATTTGCTGTTATGCAGAATGAAAGAGCAGAAAATCAGCTTGCATTCGCATCTACCATTGGTCTGCTCCTAAGTTATTCTTTGAATATCACAAATTTGCTAAGTAATGTCCTTAGACAAGCAAGCAGAGCAGAAAATAGTCTAAATGCTGTTGAACGAGTGGGCACGTACATTGACTTACCGTCAGAGGCTCCAGATGTTATTGAGGGCAACCGTCCACCCCCCGGATGGCCTTCGTCTGGATTGATCAAATTTGAAGATGTTTTTATGCGTTACAGACCTGGACTTCCTCCTGTCCTGCGCGGACTGTCCTTCACTATATCCCCGAGCCAGAAGGTTGGCATAGTTGGAAGAACTGGTGCTGGTAAATCTAGCATGCTGAATGCGTTATTCCGGATGGTTGAACTTGAAAGAGGAAGAATCTTGGTCGATCATTGTGACATTGCGAAATTTGGATTGACGGATCTACGTAAGGTTCTTGGTATCATACCACAGTCTCCAGTTCTTTTCTCAGGTACATGGCGTCCTTCAGCTTGTTATAATATTGTGTTTCTGATGCTCAAAATGCTTTACGCGTTTCTAATTTTCATTCTTTGTGTATATAGGAAATGTTCGATTCAATCTTGATCCTTTCAGTGAACACAATGATCCTGACCTCTGGGAGGCTTTGGAGAGGGCACACTTAAAGGATGTCATCAGAAGGAATGCTTTTGGTTTGGATGCTGAGGTAAAACAGTAAATTCTCTTTCATCAACCAGTTTGATAAGAGATTACACGGGATTATAATTGTATGTTAAAAAGAAGCCAATAAATTGTATTTACAGATGATCCAAATAATTAATTAATTTGTCACTTTATTTCCACTTCTCATATTTGGAAAAATAAATTTTAGTATAAAGCTCAAAACTGCTGATTACTGAAATTTTTTGTTCTTTGGCTGTGTCAAGGTTTTAGAAGGAGGTGAGAACTTCAGTGTTGGACAGAGGCAACTATTAAGTCTGGCTCGAGCATTATTACGAAGATCAAAGATCCTTGTTCTTGATGAAGCAACAGCAGCTGTTGACTTTAGAACTGATGCTCTTATACAGAAAACCATTCGAGAAGAATTCAAATCGTGCACGATGCTCATAATTGCTCACCGAATAAATACAATCATCGACAGTGACCAGATTCTAGTTCTCAATGGTGGTCAGGTATCTCACCATAACATTGTCTTACTTCCCTTTTCTCCACTTGGAATTGTCTCTGTTCAGTTAACAAAGTTTGAATCCAAATGCTAGAATCAACCATCGAAAACTTGATATTGCTGCTTTTCTAGTGTGAATTCATCATGTTTCATTTACAGGTTATTGAATATGATACTCCAGAAAAACTTCTTCAAAGTGAAGGAGGTGCTTTCCATAAAATGGTTCAGAGTACAGGGACTGCAAATGCTCAATACTTGTGCAGTTTAGTGTTAAGAAAGAACGAAAAGATTAAGTTAAAAAACAGAGAGGGTATACACATCAATGAGGAAATGAGAAGGCAGTTATCTTCTCGCTGGAACTCCGCTACACAGTTTGCTCTTTCGACCAACATTGCTTCTTCAGTAAAGGACCTTCAAGTATTAGAGTTTGAGGACGGGAACAATATCTTCAACAAAACAAAGGATGCAATAGTAACTTTGTCGGAAGTTTTAGAGGGTAAACAAGACAATGTCATAAACGAGACTCTAGATCATTTCGACGTTCCAAGAGACAAGTGGTGGTCAGCTTTCTACAGAGTCATTGAAGGTGATATTTAAATTTTCTACGTGAAACGACTTTGGTAATTAAATTCGATAAACAAAGAGTTGATGCAATGGTGGATAATTTGCTTGCATGTTTCATAAGATATAACAAAATGCTTCTTTTTCTCCTCCAAACATCCTCAAATACTGGCTTCTTTCTTTGAAGTTATTTAGATACGGACTAGATTGAATTTAATCATATTTATTAATTTGATTTCAATTTTGTGTGTTTATAGTCTAAGTAGAATCGAACTTATTCTTGCTCGTAGCTTCTGTGACACCAAGTATACGGTGTGCTTTCTCGTAATTATTCTAAAAACAGAAGCATGTTTTGAATTTGTTTAGCTGATCCATATTGATGGTTTCCTTTCAGGTTTTGCTGAGATGACCAGATTGGCCCAGAATGGGTTCTACCTACTAGAAAATGGTTATGAAGATTCATCAGCAAATTGGGATAATGTTGAAATGTAGCAGTGCATTAGCTGCTCTGAAAGTTTTGGCTCAGAAGAAGTTTATCTAATATCTACTCGAGTTAGTCAGTCTTTCAGAAGTCATCCCTACCAAGATTCATGTTATGCTAGTCCTAAATCCAGATTCCCACGACCAAGGACTTCCTATGTAGGAAAAAGTAAAGAGCCGGAAATCATTTGGCTGACAGCATGAATGGCGCCCCGTAGCTGCCGTGGATCCTCTCTTGGTGCAGGTAGAAGAAGTTGTGTTCGTCCCGACATCTGCAACATCCTCCCGTGCCTTTTTCTATTTTTCAACAACTCTTGCCTGATAATGCAAGGGAGGCCATCAAAAAGCTACCGAGCATTGTAAACTTAAAAAGTTCCAAGTTTACTTCGAACTACATAGATAATTTCTTTTTCAAATCAAAATTGAATGCAAGTTGCTTGTTCTTACAGTTAAATTAAGAGCTGTTTCAAAAATAAGTAACATTTTTTATTTAAAAATAACTTAAATAGTTATGTTTGTTTTCTGATTTCGACACGTGGAACAAAACAACCTACATCTGCAGTAACACAGACGCAAATTAGTCTCCTGTTTTAATGAACAATTGAGATATTTGAGAATCCATACCAATGCCTGTTCATTTTTACCAGCTAGTGGGCAGAAAATGGGAATCCTTTCTAGCGCGCATGCCTGGAGTACTAACTATTGAAGTCAAGTATTGATAAAATTAAGTTTTCATTCCAGCAAAAAAGCTTTTAGTCATGGACATTTTCTCACATCAACTGCACAATCATTTTCAACCTACAACAAAGGTTACACCAAGTGCCCATTGCATGTACATAAAGAAATTTTACGGTTTAAATCAAGTTGCATGTTGCATGTAATCATGTCCCACTATTGAGGCACTGCTAAGAATGACCTCAAAGCTCTCAGCATAAGCATTTGAATACACCATTAAAGCTTGAAACACGTTGGGAAGGCTTGTTCGTAGGTTGTTCAGAATCATGGTTTGGGTTGTTTGCACAGATTTACCGAACTTGGCTGTCTCGTCATCCACTAATCTCTTTAGGGCCTCAACTTTAGCACGCCTAATTGATAACGGATTCTTGGATGTCAAGGCAGAATTTGCATCTTCAGTAGAGAGGCTGCCATCAAACTTCATCTCCACTTCTGAAAGAGAAGTAAGTTCCCTTTCCAATTTTCTTCCTAGCTTATCAGATCTTTTATGCAGATTGACTTCCTCGTGCTGCTGCAAAACTATTGAGTGAACAGCCGATAATAGACTCTTAATTGCCTCCGAGACCATCTGAAGACAAAAGGTGAACAATAGTTGCCGTGTCAACTTAATTTTGCATGAATTCTTATTGTCATGAGAATAATGTACACAATAAATTATTCATCACAATTAATTTCCTATGGGATGGCATTATAGAAGTTCGAAATTTCCTAACGGTGGTGTATCATGAAATGGGAAAGACACGCCCTGTAGTCCTCCATTCGCACCAGATCCAAACACCATTTTCTAGCGAAATCAGCATGCTTCCATTCTCAGGGGCATATTATATAGGATCACTATAAATCTACTGTTCTTACTTGTAAGAGTGCACCTGCTATGGTTCCAGTGTCTCCCAGTTGAAGATGATTTAAATAAATAAAATTGTCCCTTCCAAGGACTTACAATTCAGACGGGTGATTCAACATAGGCAGAGGTCCTTGGCTCAACTCTGACAGTGCCCATTTATTAAAAAAAAAAAAATCATTAGGCCTTTGATTGAAAAATTAATCCGGCCTACACATGAGAGAGATATTTGGAAGGTGATTTCAATATATAAATTTGTCCCATCGCTAACAACTTAAGCTTTTAGATGAGATGGTTCAACTCTGACAGTGGTCCTCGGCTCAACTCTGACAGTGCCCATTTATAAAAATAAATAAAATCATTCGGCCTTTGATTGAAAAATTAATCCGGCCTACATTAAAGAGAGATATGTGGAAGGTGATTTCAATAAATAAATTTGTCCCATCATTATCAACTTAAACTTTTAGATGAGGTGGTTCAGTGCTCTCCACTCTTGTTTTGTAGTGTGGAGGAAGAAAGTAACGGGAAAACCTCATTTAGAGAAGCTTGTAATAGTTTAGCCAGTGAAAATTTTGAAGATCTTCAAAGGAAAATGAAATTGAAGAAAACAAACGGAGGCACCTTATCAGGTAATTTATCAAGTGCAAGCAACCATTCTTCAGCAAGGGCATGAGCATGCACCATTGATGAGTTACCACATCCGTCAACATTTCTAAGGCAGACGGTCAGTCCAGTCCATTTGCAGAGAGCTCTTACATATTCTTGCTGATATTTTACGAGTTTGCAGAAGCTGTTGTACCACGAAGTGACTTCCGTTTTTAGCTGAGCTGCAGCCTGCCGATGGTATTCACTAGTAAATTCCGTGTTTTGCTGATTTGCTAAATGATTCAGCTGCTGAGATATATGATTCTGGACTTGATGGCAATCGTACATAGTTTGCCACAAATGCATCAATCTGAAAAAAAATAGAGAGTTATCGCAGGGCACAATAGGAAACCACGCATCTTGGAATCATCTTTAGATCAAGGCATTACTAATTGAGATAATGGAGGTATTCTCCATAAAAGCTATTCCAACAGGGTTCAGTTTCATATATTGTCAAATTGACTCGTTGCTATTTAAATTTCTCCTGTGTTTATTGAACCCTAAAGAGGCTCCGGTTAATAAGAGTGACACAAATTTGGTAGAGCAAGCCAAAGGAGGGAGGGATAGACCAAAAACTAACATCACAAGATGTAGTTGCAAAGGATCTAGTTCTCTTTACATCTTCGAGTATATCTAGCAACAAACCGGACCGAATGGCAAAAAATGATTCATGCAACACACCCCAGATTTATATTGTTTATTTGACTATAAACTAACAGTTTCATCTAACGTGGAAATCAAACGCCCAACCTAGCTTTCCCTCACTTGCTCTTCCTAATTATAAATGGGATACGAATGAAGAACTTAGCCGTTAAAACTTATTTCAGAAATTTGTAAGATGTTTTCACTATCAAGGGTTGTGAACTCAGCAATTCACTCAATTATCAATATAAATGATATACGACTTAAATGAAAGTAGGATTTATTAATTCCGTGACTTTACCCAGAAGCTAGTGCAATCAGCTGAGGGTGGAGCTCCTCGTTTATGAGCTTTGATATGGTTGAGTAAGACTGACTGATTGATTGTTGCAGAGATAATACGTAAGACTGCAAACTTTCAACAGCTGAACGAGTTTTTTCAGATTTAGCCAAATCGTGCTCGTTCACCATTTTATCCAGCAATGAAGATTTTCTCTGGTGCTCCACCTTGGCATTCTCTTCCTCCTACAAGATATCATAATTTAGGTCAAAGAAAGAACCATAAAACTTCTACACAAAATAAATAATTAAATAAATAAAAAAGAAATGACTATCAAAAACAATACCAAAAAGAACTCTAACTTTGTCAAACTCTAGAGTATCTGTATGTGGTGCAAACCTACTCTAATTTCTTCATTCAACAATCATATTTCTCCTAATTTTTAAATTAATATAAGAGCCAATTTAAGACGGAGTCCACATGAAATGGATGTGTTAATGCAAAACAGTATTCCTCTTATTTCTGTTATTTTACACTCAACCATTGCACTGTTTGCATAACCGCGGCATTTATTGTCGAATATTCTATAAACATTCACCGTGCATAAGAGATACCAAATTAGCATAGCAGAATTAGAAGTTATAGTAATAATTGGCTGTGCGGGTATTTACATAATTGAGACAACATAATCACCTTGACTGCCTTGTAGAGCTTCTGCTCCTCCAAATAAAGTTTTTGCAGGGTGATACAATGAGCTCCAGGCTTACACGGCTCACCAGAGACATAGACCTCTCCAGTGTCTCTTGTGGACCGAAATGATTTAGAATACCAACTCCATGTCAGGGAGCTAAAGACTTTTGCTGAACTGCTTCTGTTCCCTAACATGTTGCACTTAGTGTGAGTTCCAGTAAATCTACAGCTGTAGTGTTTGGTGTATTGAGAGTATAAGCATTTAGTGTGTTCGTGTGTGGGTGTACATACATGTGCATAATGCAGATATGTAATAAAACAGGTTGCACAACAAAAATTAAAAGTGGAAACTGAAATCATATTGCCACATATAAAACATGACATTGATCCAGAAATAAAATGGAGCGAGCAGAATTTGAAAGGCTTTAATTGATTATTGAGTTTAAATTGCACTTAACCACCAAAATTTACCCTCCTCCCCCAGCGCACAAGATAAGACTGAGTCAGCATTCTTTGGTTTGAGATATTTAGGATGGCAACTAAAACAGAACATTGAATACAGTTTGGTCTTTAGGGGCATTTGGTAGATATTGGCCCTACAGACAGAAGTCAGATCCTCTACACAGCCAAATGTGTTTATGTGCCTGCTATGAGCAACCTCAGTATAACCTAATCCAGGAATAATTTTTAAGAACAGAGGAGTAAATAAATAGTGGCAAAACGAGCAAGTACAAGACATAAACAAATGTTAAAAAATGAGGATGGGTGCGGTGCACTGGTAAAAATTCCCATTGCATTGGGCTTCACTTCAATAACTGACAGCAGTTGATATTTACACCAAAATTTTAGTCGGAAGAAGGTACTGAAATTCCAGGAAATACTAACTAAAGCGACTTAATGAAATGTCTCTGTGACACACACACAACCTAGGGGGGCTCGTAATATTTCATCACCCAACCAAAAGAAGAATCCCATCAACAAATGCTTACACAGGGAAGGAAAGACAGAGTTTTCATAATGACGGCAAACATGCACAATTGCACACACAGCACATAAATGGGAAACTACAACGGGGCCATAGTGATAATGGGTCATCAACATCCTAAATTGTACTGAAATAGATTTAACAGGAATTGGCTATATCCATCTTGATTGCCCTTCATCCATAGGCCAAGTAATTTTGTATTTTGCTGCATATGGGTTTGGTCAAATAGAAGAAATGACTGTTGTTCTTTCTGGAAGAATTGATATGCAAGGATGACAAATTACTAATTCAACAACACAAGGGTCCTCCGAAATTTACAGAGGAAATTATGTGCTAAACTGGAAGGTTGAAGATGGTAGGCAAGAATAGAAGACACGACCAAAGAAGAATGATGGAGGCAACGCTACAGCAAAGTCTCTAACGAGACCACTCAAAGAAATAGAACTAGATAATATATGCTCTATCCAAGGTAAGTGTACTCTTGAGTCTTAAGTATTGCACGTAGACAATGTGAAATACATAGTTACACATTAAGTGCAAGTTCAGTATGCCGTAGTAAACAAGACTCGAAAATATAATGAAAATAATTGTAGCTTCATTTCCTCCTTTAATATTGTCTAGTAGTATCTAATCCTCCATACAAAACATACTATAACAGCACCAAATGGAGTAACATAAATGTGGCTTTTGTTTAAATTAATAGGGAAGAAGAATTACTCTTGTTTTCTTTGATACTATGGAAAAGGAATGTGTCACCCATACTGATATCTACAAAAACGGCTATATCCTTCACTCCACATGATGCTTTCACGAAGTAGTCGTCCAAGTCCTTAACAATACCAGTCAAGGTCTTCTTACTCCGGTAAACTACCATGGCCTTATCTGCAGTATCCTTTGAATGCCAGCTCATCATTGACGAATCGTCATCAACCAGGTCAATATTATGCTGCTTCCTGCGAAACATATCAACATTGTTGGTGGCAGTGGCATCAACAGCCTCCTCGTCTTCTTCCATAAATTCAGTATTCGCCTCTTCCCAATTTTCCTCCTCAACCTGCTCCACAGTTTCATTTTTTTTACCACTTTCGAGCGCTGAAGAAGCAAACAGATCCCAATATTCCCACGAAGAATTAGAGACTGGAGGTGGTGGTGTGGTGTGGCTACTATCCTCGTCGATTTCTTCTATTTCTCCTTGTGCAACTTGAACCTTCTGCTGTTTATTCTCGAACTTTCTCAAATCAGGGCTGAAAGAAGGCGGAGGTGGAGGAGAAGGTGGCAAAGGGGTAGGAGGTGAAGGAGGCAATGCAGGGACACAAGAAGTGTCCTCAAGTTCCAGTGACTCGGATTCAGTAAACTGCCTAAGGGTAACTCCAGTATTTTTCAATGATCTCAGGTATGCCAACTGAGCATTAGCAAATTCTTCTCGATATCGTAACAACTGCTTCATCAGCATCTTCCTCTCCTTGCAAATTCTCACCCTCTCTTCTTTATCAATTCTTGATGCAACACAACCCATCTCTCCGAATTTAAAGATGGTAAATAACAAATCAAAGCAGCTGAATTTGGTAATTCTGCAACTCCAAGTCTTTAACATTCATGGTAAAAATAATGGATTGTAACATATTCTCCATATTTCCAAGAAACTAAATGCAAACCATACATCATTTTAATACACAAAGTACTCTTCTAGTCCAACATAAATGAATGTATGATCCACGAACTACATACGCCCCCAAAGAACCGTGAAAATGGTATGTGAAAACCCCAAAACTCACACAAACCTCATCAAATGTTAACACACTACATGCATATTATTAGATATTCAGCAACCAAGAAGAAGACGAAAAGCACTAAACAAATCTCTCAGATCAAAAATCTACAAGTTTACAAATCCAACAAAAATCCTCCAAAAATTGTGTCAACGTTTTCCTAAAATTCTCCAGATTCATAACACAAAACACCATTTGCTAAAATCAGTTTGCGATCCTAAACGCCACGTGCATTGTCATTTAGTGACCTCAATAAACAGAAGTGTAGCACTGATGTAAAGAAGAACGTTACCAAAACCTTCACGGTCTCAAAACCAAAGAATGAAGTTTCCTTTATTTTTTTTCTCCTTTTGCTGGCAAAATTTTAAAAAACCCAATATTTTTTCAGAACAAGAACCAGAGTTCACCAGATAATATATATTTATTCGCTTTTATAAAACAAAATAATAGACAAGAATCGATGTACTGACATCGAAGCTGTCAGGCAAATAAAAAACAGAGACTAAATTAAAATCCCAGATATTAATCTCACCACATTAAAATGCATAGAAAAAAGAATCTCGAATGGAGAAAGAGGTAATTTACTCAAGTGGGGGTTCCCTCTTCATGCAGTAGAAAGATAGAACATGAAGAAAATTCAGAGAGAAAGGAAAAGTGAGGAAACAGAGAAGAAAGCTCGAGTCCCAAGTAATAAGCATCCTAAGCACTACAAGAAAATAAAGAGTGAGTTTTTTTCTTTTTTTATTAAGAGATAATTGATTTGAAGTTTTTTCTAAAGTTAAAACGTCTTGAAGAAATTTATTTTTATAAAAAATGCATTTAGTATATATTGATTTAGCAGTAATTGCATTATGAACAAACAAATGAAAATAAAAGCGCAATCCAGGCCATGGGAAAAAAAATGATAGCAGTGCAAGTGCAAAGTAATGTTATTTATCATAATTGATAATAATTACTAGTATGCTGATTATTCGGTGAAATTTGATCGTAGAAAAATAAAAATTGGATCGATAAAATAATAGTTTGCATGCATTGAAGATAAAAAAAAAATGGAGATTAATAGAAGTTAGTAAGTGATCGATGGCGAATAATGAGGATAAACAATGTTGAGAATAAGAGATTTTAAGACCGGTGGTGAATAGTAAAAAGAAACAGAATTGAGAATGAAAGATTTGAAAAGATTGAGAAATTATTTTTTATTCAAAATAGTAAAGACAGGCGTATAGTCTTTTTTATTGTGCATTGGGATAAAAAAAAAACTCTCCATGATTGTTGATTAGTTTTTTTTATTTTTATGTGGCAATAAATAATAAATCTAATCAAATGAGTTTCATATTTTCACATTTTGTTGAATCTATTATCATGAAGAGTTTCTCATCTACTAGTCTAAAAAACACATATACATGTCTGTTTTCACACTTTCAATTTTTTTTTTTCAATTCCCTCAATTCTCTCTTACTAGTACCCTTTCTCTTCACCATTTTTTCAAAATCTTTCATTTTCAACATCAATCTTGTTGGCTTCTATCAATCTCTATTTACTTTTCTACGATTGAATTCTACCGATAAGTGATACACTAGTTTAATGTCATCACATTTGTCAACGACAAATTATAGATAATCACTAGTAATAATAAATAGTTTTATTTAATTTATATACTTTTTATGATAAGTTTGACACGCTATATTATACAAGTAATACTATTAAGTACCTGCTATGGCGATATTATACAGTGAGTTAGTGATTTATTGTCTAATGCATTAAAATGCATCACAATTCTCATAAATAATAAACTTAGTGCATGTTTGGCAATATTGAAATTATTTTTTAAGTGCTTATAAGTTATGAGTCATATAAAATGTGTGGATAATAAGTAAGTAGTAAGTTGTACGTCCTACAAAATGTGTAGAATTTGATCAGCTTAAATATAATTTAAGCTTAGGCAAACAAGCTAAGTGCATATTTCGCAGTATTAAAATTATTTTTTAAGTGCTTATAAATTGTGGGTCATACGAAATATGTAGATAAAAAGTATGTTTGATCAATTTGATCAGTTTAAATTATAATTTAAGCAACATGTGATTAAGTAATATCGAAAAAAAAAAAATTAAAATTTTATCTAGTGTAGCAAAACAATTTTGTTTTCAACTGCACTTCACAATTTAACTCCAATTTTTTTACTAAATCACAATTACAATTCATGACAACGACAAATTATGGATAATACGCAACTACAATTCACAAGCAGAAAAGGACAAAAGGACAAGTATGGCTATAGTGCGACTGTCAAGCGGTCGAGCCCCCAAGAAGTTTTAGGACTCCATTTAATAGGGTAAATTTCATAGGCAATCACTGAAGTTTAAGCGAATTGTCAAATGAATCACTAGACATTATTTTGTATCAATTGAGTCATTGAACTTTAATTTACAATTAAATTTAATTATTCCGTCGCACTCCATTCGCTGCCGTTACCCAAACTAACGGAACGTGCTGACTTGGCACCCAAACAATAATGGTCCGTCTACGTAATAAACACACGGCACACCAACTCAGCACCAATGCCCCGTCAATAAAGTGTTTAAAATTAAAAACCAACGCTTTCGGAACAACATTGTGTTTTAAAGGACCATCCTGCCTTCGAAGGAAAATGTGGGAAAGGTGGAAATTTAAGTCAAATCAAAATTAGCCGAACACTAGCCACTTCGTTTGAATGGTTGGTTTGAGTTTGTGCTTGTTTCGTTGAGATTAAAATAAATTATTATTTTTTTTAAAACTTATTTTTAACCACATATTTTATGAGACCTACAATTTTTTCAATTTTTCAACTACACATTTCACCAATTTTTTACAAAATCTCTTAAAAACTACTTTTAAACTCTACCAATCATACACTCAGAATTTAGAATTTCACCTTAAAATATCAATTTTGTTAAAAAAAATAATAATAATTCAATTTTTTATACGTGATTAGTAAGATTTTATCTTTAACAAACTCCTTATCGCACGAGTAGCAAATATAATGTTGAAAATGCAATTTATTTAGGAATAATTATTTCTGTCATAATAAAAATTATATTGTTATAATTTTTTTTTTTATTTTGAAGGTACAACTATATTATTTAGAATTGGGTTCATGTTAGAAAAATAGTACATATAAATATATTCTATTTAAATTTTAAGGTGCACCATTTTTCTAACAATCTTAAGACGAAATTGTTTGCACGAGTGTTAAGATTTCTCAGCACATGTCTCTTAAGATACAATAATTATTTCTCGTAATAGTATCACTCTAAATTATAAAAACAATGAATTGGACAACATTTTTTTCTCTTTAAATGAAAACTAAACTTGGACTTAATGCAAAAATTATTTCTAATCTAAAATGATTTGTGCAAAAAGTGTATGCACATTGAAAGTGAGGTGATTAAATTTGTAATCACATAGAGTCTATATATAATATCTGAAAAGTTGTGTCTCAAATGCATGCTTATTGAAAAACACATGTCCAAAATGATATATCTCTAAAATAAAAAGATGTGACTGTTTAAAAATAACATGTCTAAAGCAGAACATATTCTAGAATATTCCACAATTTTCAACAATTTTCGTGTTTTTAAGCAAATTCACTTTGATCCTTAATTTCTCATTACATTAATTTATTCATAGAGTGGAATACGTTTGATCTTACAATTCACGTACTCGACTAATGGGTCCCACTTAAATAATTCGTTATCGTCAATATTTTTCTAATTCAATTTTCAACTGTTCATAAATAATATAATTAATGTATAAAAGTTAAGATTGAAAAACGACCAAAAAAAAAAATGTAAAGACTTGAAAAAGATAGAGTGGGTCGACAAAGAGGATAATAGTCATCGCACAAACTTTAGTCGACCTAACATCTTTTTTAGCAGAACTCTCCAATCGATTAAAAGCAATTGACAGAATTAACGAGAAATAGACATCTTCCACAGTCCACGCAAGCTGGCTGAATCTACCTTTGCGTTGCTGGCCTTCTAACTTTTGCTATTTGTAAAAGTTGTCTAACGTGCGTGCGTGGAAATTGAAATAATCTCTGAGTGCTCTAACTTTAACAATGTATTTGCGTTGTAACTTAGTCGCCTTATTCTTTTACTTAAAGAGAAAGATAACTCAGGAGAGTTCTAAGAATTTTCACGACCCATCACGATTATTCGTCGTCAAATTCAGACGGATTGGGATGAAAATATTCTTATAAATACAATTTTAGTAGACGGGGCGGAATTAGAAATTTATGTTGAGAGACAATTTTCAAAAAGTCAATATACGAATAAAATTCATATAATAATAGAAAAAATCATAATACGACATTACCTACTGAAGTGGTGCTCGAAGATCTTTTACAATATAAAATTTATTTATAATAGAATCTAAATCGTATACAAAGTACGAGAACAAAAGTCAGCACCATACATCTTACCACAAAAAAATCGTAAACAAAATACAAACATTCTAATTAGTTGTTTGTGGAATAGATCCAAATACGTTTAAGGAGAAAAAGTTGTTTAAAAGTATTTTAGATTTATTCGTTAAAGATGCACCAAATATATGTCATTATCACTTTCTTTTTTTTGGAAAAGAAGGAAAAAAGAGCTAATGAAATTTGTTACCTTACCTAGTTGCAAGAAATTGTATAGGGTTCTTCCAATTAACTTTTCCAATCTTATCATAATCTCACGATTTTTAAATTATGCTCTAATGCCCCCCATTTAACCTAAAATTAATTATAAAGAAACACAAGAATTACAATTCAAAAAATTGATTATATTTCAAGAAAAGACAAAATAAAAAGTGTAATTTGTGTGGTATATGAGTTTTTTTCATAAGTTTAGGGGTTGAGGTTTTAAGATGTAGAGGAAGAAGATAACAGAGAGAAAAGTGGGTTTGGATTATTTGAAATTTCAATTTCAACTGTGAGGAAGTGTTTTGGGTAATAAACATATGGGATTTTTTCATAAATTTTTTAAAAAATAATTCTAATTTTATTAACTTAACAAATTTATTGAAAAAATACTTTTTTTTAAAATTATATTAATTAATAAAATAATAAATTAAAATCAATTATACCATAAAAAATATATATTGTTGAATTAAAATAATTAATTATTTGAATTGAAAATTATTTAATAAGTCCTTCATTTTTAAAAAATTTTGAAACTTAGTCCATAATATCCTCTTTCAATTAAAAACAATTCCTCTTTTATTTGCAATTAAGTCCTTCAAAAAAAATTACAAACAATGAAAAATATATTTATAATTTTATATCAATTTATGGAATTAAAACTATTTAAAAACAATTAAAAAAATATTTAATTATGAATGTTAAATGATATTTTTAAAACCATTAAAAACAATATAAAAAGAAATGAAAACATATAATTATGGAATTAAAAACATAATATAATAGAATATAAAATATTTATAAACTATACAAAAAATTATTAAAAACATTTAAAAGAATTACATAATACATTTTTGTAAAATTTGTGGAGAATTGAATACTAACCAAAATTGTTACAAACAAATCAACTCTAAACTTCAATAAGAACCACGTTTTGTTAAAATATGGAAATGGTTAAATCACAGTATGTTAAATTTAACAAAAAAAACTATTGATTTAAGAATCAAACAGTAAGAGACGTAATATCGCCAAAACGCTGCGTTTTCTCAATTCATGTAACGTGTGATGTGTAAAATAACATAATATAATACGTTGATATTGTCATTATACAAAATATCATTTGATAATTGTTCTTGTATCAAAAAGTGATACAAAGGACTAAATTGATATAAAAGTATAAATATGGTGACCAAAATGAAAATAAATTTAAAAGGCAAGAGAACAACTTGGGTTGAGGTTATAAGATGCAAATTGAAATGTAGTATTTTGGAATAAAAAAGTGGGTTTTAATTGTTAGAAATTATTTTAATATTAGTAAGAAAGTGGTGGAATATCCAATGTGCATATTACTAATAATTTTAAATTGGGCTTAAACGGAAATAGTTGGGCCTAAAAATTGAATGAATGAATGAAGGGCAAATTTGACAAGACTCCTATTTTTTTTGTAAAAAATTGAAAAATACTTCTTTTTAATTTTTTAAAAAATATCTCATTTTCATGGTTTACTTTAAAAAATACCTCATTTCATTAAAATTAATATTTTATAATTTAATAAAAAACACATTATTTTTATTTAAAATCTATATTTTAGTTTTTCATTATCTAAAATTATATTAATTTATTTTAAAATTAATATTTTAGTTTTTCATCATCTAAAACTATATTATTTTTATCTAAAAATATCATATTTGTATGTTATTTCAAATATAATAATAATTATTATTATATTTTACAATTTATTTTCTTTAGTAATTTTTTAAAATACATTATTTTCATTGAAATCAATATTTTAATTTTTTCATTTGAAAAACAATATTCTTACACGAGTAACGTATGCGTTAATTCATCATTTTTATTAAAATCAATACTTTATAATTTACTCATTTTATTATTTTTTTAAAATATATTATTTTCATTTAAAATTAATATTTCAATTTTTCATTGAAAAACAACATTTTTACATGGGTAACATAAATGTTACTATATGTTACTATATCTTACTTCCTTATTTTTCATTAAAATCAATATTTTACAAATTTTCTCTTTTTATAATTTTTTTAAAAATATATTATTTTCATTTAAAATCAAATTTACATCTGAAAACAGATTTCAACACGCATCATTTTCATTAAAATCAATAACTTTACAATTTATATCATTTTATAATTTTTTTAAAAATACATTAGCTTCATTTAAAATCAATATTTCAAATTTTTTATTTAAAAACAATATTTTTACACGGGTAACATATGTGTTACTATATGTTATTTTCTCGTCTCCATTAAAATCAATAATTTATAATTTATCTTATTTTTATAGTTTTTAAGAAAATACATTATTTTTTTAAAATTATATTTTTTTTTTTTTGAAAACAACATTTTTACACGAGTAACGTATATATTACTTTATCATTTTCATTAAAATCAATAATTTTTACACTGATAACATATGTGTTACTATTACCAATCGCATTCTACTACTATTACCACTCGTCTTATACCACCACCACCACCATAACTAATTTAAATTATAGTAACACATATATTACTCTAATTTAAATTAGACTATCACGTGTTATCACCATCAACTATCATATTTGTATATTATTTCAAATATAATAATAATAATTATTATATTTTACAATATATTTTCTTTAATTGTTTAAAAATACATTATTTTAATAAAATAAATTTTTTCATTTTTTCATTTGAAAAATAATATTTTTACATGAGTAACATATGTGTTACTTTATCATTTTCATTGAAATCAATAATTTATAATTTACTCATTTTATTATTTTTTAAAAAATATATTATTTTCATTTAAAATTAATATTTTTAATTTGTCATTGAAAAACAACATTTTTACATGGGTAACATATCTTCATCATTTTTCATTAAAATCAATATTTTACAATTTCTCTCTATTTTTAATTTTTTTAAAAATATATTATTTTCATTTAAAATCAAATTTTCATTTTTCATTTGAAAACAGATTTCAACACGAGTAACATATATGTTACCATATGTGTTACTTCATCATTTTCATTAAAATAATACTAATTTACAATTTATATCCATTTTATAATTTTTTTTAAAAATACATTAGCTTCATTTAAAATCAATATTTCAAATTTTTTTTTTATTTAAAAACAATATTTTTACACGGGTAACATATATGTTACTATATGTTATTTCCTCGTCTTCATTAAAATCAATAATTTATAATTTATTTTTTTTATAGTTTTTAAGAAAATACATTATTTTCATTTTAAATTCATATTTCAATTTTTTATTTGAAGACAATATTTTTATACGAGTAACATATATGTTATTTCATCATTTTCATTAAAATCAATAATTTTTATATTGGTAACATATGTGTTACTATTATCAATCATCTTCTATCACAACTACCACTCGTCTTACCACCACCACCCACCACAACAATCATGTTCAAATTCGCTACCATCATCCAGAACTATAATCACATCCACCACAAATGTGGTAATACATGTGTTATTATATTTTAAATTATGATAACACAAGTATTACCACCACCAATATTGTCACCGCTTTACTACAACTAATTTAAATTAAAGTAATACATGTGTTACTATAATTAAAATTAGAGTAACATTTGTGTTACAACCACTATAATTTTCTCTCTCTATTGCATAGATCTAACACCACAATTTATCCTACTCTACCACCGTAACTAATTTAAATTATGGTAATACATATGTTACTCTAATTTAAATTAGATTAACATGTGATACCACAAACCAATTATGCTCAACCACCACCACCACATGTGGTCTCCACCAACATCAACTGCTATAAACTACCACCATCAAGCCCCAACCACCTCTATTAAATTCATCACCACAAAATTACCATATTTTTGCCATCGAACATTACCACAAGATATAGAAA
The DNA here is from genome assembly GCA_023638005.1 of Forsythia suspensa. Lineage (NCBI taxonomy): Eukaryota > Viridiplantae > Streptophyta > Magnoliopsida > Lamiales > Oleaceae > Forsythia > Forsythia suspensa. The sequence goes on from CM042663.1 coordinate 23,123,199, forward strand.
TGGATAAATCAAATAACCAAAAAAAAAAAACTTGACACAATCTGTTGAAGCCAACAATTTTCTCAAAACATTAAACTTGTCCAAGCACCAATGAAAGCAAATCCCCCCAAAGGGGTTAGTTTAGCATATGTCATGTATTCTATTCTAAGTATGCAACCATATAATACCAGAGAATGCCGGGATTCCAGCAGTCAAAAAGCTTTCATAAATGTTGGGGTGGTTGGTAATAGAGGCAGCAACTAGGGCCGGCGTGTGAACCAAATGATACATAGATGTTGTGTGTTAAACCTCTTAGTAAGAAGGGTTTTTGGGCTTGAAACCATGGGAACCGTATGTTCCCAAGCCAAGAGTTGCTATACCAGAGATTGCAGCGACTTTGTGCCAGAGACGAGGATCCATTTGAGTGCCATTTTAGATTTCGCAACTTTCCGGTGACTTGTTTCTTAAAAATTTCGGCACTGATTCGAAATCCGTGAAAGCACAAGAATCGAGTTTTCTCAGAGTGTTAATTCATTCACTTCCCATGCTTAAAATGTTGGGTTTTCGTAGATCTAAAAAAATTTAGATAAAAATTTAAATATTAAAATATGGTGGCATTCAATGGAGAAGGTGACGGCGAAGAAGATGGTGATGATTGGTGACTGAAGCATCGGCAGTGGTGGTTGTGGAAGTAGTCGGAGATGGTGGAAGGTGGATGTAGTTGGGGTGTTTAGTATTTTGGTTAGTGAAGTAATTAAATTAGAATTAGGGTTTGGTAATTATATATATAATATAAAATATGTATTTTTCATTAAGTTTTTTTTTTTTTTTTTAGGTATATATTAATAAAATTTAAAATGAAGTATATTTTAATTCTTTTTTAAAAAGTAGGTATATGAGTTAATTAGCTCTAAGGATATTGACCTTTTATTTATCTATAGTATCGTAAATAAGATTTAAGGTTTTTAGTAAAAATTATGAGATTTTTTCATAAAATAAACTTTTTTTAAAATATGTTATATATATATATATATATATATATATATATATATATATTCTAAAAATAATGCTTATATAAATTCATTATTTTAATTTATTATAATATATAATTACTTGGAAATATTGAAATCAATTCTTTAAAATCCAGAATTGATTGAAATAAATATATTATAGAATTTTTTATTGTTACAAGTTGGCATACAATGGTAGCTGATTAATTCTTGACCAAAATAAAATAAAAAATAAAAAATCTCTTTCTTCAAAATAAGATAGAGACTATTCTTCGTGAAAATCAAATCTGCGCAGATTAGTAACATAACACATAAACTCATGATATACTCAAGAATATCATCTGTATCAATCAGTGATACAAAATATCAATTGGGTGTGACATAATCTGTATTAACAATTAACATCAAATATGAGTACTATGAATCAAATATGTAACAATCAATATCAATTTTCAGACATAAAACTCATGATATTACAAATTGCAATATATTTAGCAGTGATACAGATTAAAAAATTGTGTACATAATCTATATTCTAGGTGACAATTCAATCAAGAATATTTAAATATAAAAAATAGAGTGCTCAATCAAAACATCACATTAACATGCGTCAATAAGGATGGCAACTAGGCCAAGCGGCTTGTGGGCGTGCCATCATAGATCATTAAGCTTGGCCCATAATGGGCTCGAGTTCGTGGCGTAGACGAGTTCGAGCTAGGGCCGAGCCCAAAAAAAAAGGTCAAGCCTCGTTCGACTCGACAAAAGACAAGCCTTCTCATGGGTTGGCCCAACGAGCCGGTTCCTCACAAGTCCTTGGACACGAGCCACTCGACTCGTGGTCCATCCAATGGTCACAAAAAAGTGATTGTTATCAAAAGGTCACTTTTTAAGTGACCATTTGGACGTGAATCTTTATTTATTTTTATTTTTTCAAATTCAAAATGTTTTCCTATTAATACTCTTTTCTAAACTCATTTTTTTTTCACACTTCAATCTCTCATTCTATTATATACTCAATTCAACAACAATTCTCAAATCTCATTATTTTTCAATATTAGTTTATAATTATTTATTTCAAATCTCATTATCTAAATATTAGTCTATATTTTTAATTTTTACTTCTTCTACTACATTTCTAGTACATCTTCTACTCTTTCTCTTATTATTTTGTTCAAAATGGCCTACAATTGAAGTAATGATGATTTCAATGGTCTTAATGACATTCCAATTCCTCACGATATTGTTGGATGAGTTTGGAGATAGCATTGATCCGATTGATTTGTATGACATTCAAGAAGATGTTGACATACATACAAATACAACCATAGGTTCTATCACTAAACAAAAATTCACAAAACAAAATGCTAGGTGCTGACAGTATTTTGAGTTGGTATTCACTGGTAAACTAATAGACGGAGTCCCTAAGCACAAGGCATAGTGTAAACACTGTAAAGAGAAGTTAGCATGGCAAAATGAAATATGCACGACCCATCTAAACAGACACTTCAAAAAGTATGTGTTCAAACAAGGAGTGTTAGAATCAAATCAGACATAACTCCAATTTAGATCTTCTGGGACTGGCTTCAGTAGTACTCCCGATCTCAACAATTGGGTATATTCACAAGATAGCATGCACAACGAAGGACTTCCATAATTGGTGGCAAGTGTCGAGTTTCCACTGAACTTGGTGGAAAATCCTTATTTTACGAACTTCATACAAAATATCTCTAACCAATGTATGTATATATTGCTAGAAATACTCTTCGTAAAAACACTATTATTTTATTTAAGAAAAATAAAGAAGTTATTATAAGTGATATTAATAATTATAACGGTATTTTATCTTTTACTTTATACTTATGGATCGATAATAGCCAAAAAGGATATGTGGCTGCAACTATATTGATAAACATTGGATAATGCATAAAAATATAATAGTGTTTAAAACAATTGACTATCCTCATAATGGAGTTAATATTTTTCACGTTTTACTAGGTGTTTTACGTGAATTTAATTGTGAAATAAATATTCGTAATTTTACTTTTGACAATATAGGCTCTAAAAATGTAGTAATTAAAAAATCAATTTAACATTTATTCCAAAATTTGATGGTATTTTATTTCACATTCGTTGTATATATCATATTTTTAATTTAATTGTGAAAGATGGATTAAAATTCATAGAAGTTCAATTACAAAAAATTAAATACATTATTAATTATATTACGGTCTCACCAGCAAGAAAACAGATTTTTGTTGCTTTATGTGTTAAAAATGGGCTTCAAGAAAAATATTTTTGCACTGATATATGACATAGGTGGAATTCAACATCTCATGCTTGAATCTTGTGAAGGTTACGAAGATTGCATTACTGCATATTATAATAGTCAACACTCACACGACCCAAAATATGATTTGCAAACATATGACTGGGAAATATGTGCCCATGTTAAAACTTTTTGAAAGTTTTTTTCGACGTAACAAATGGATGTTCAAGTGTATATTATTCAACTACTCTTTAGTTCTCAATTATTTCTATTATATTACTAACAATTTTAATAGGTATAATGATTTTACTATTTTTTCTAATATTATATATGTGATTGATGCTAAATTTAGAAAATATTGAGAAGAATTTCTTATGTCATTTCCATCAGCATCTATTATGGATATAGACTTAATTTAGAGGGTACAAAAGTAACCATAATGACAATTTCACAAAAATTAACGTTTGAAAATCCACTACCGTATGGTAACTTAGAACAAATTTTTATATCAAATGTATGAGGTCTACATTGAAAAGGTCGGTAGCACGTCATACGATCCCCTGTTCCAACACATGCTCATCATCACTTCACGATATCTTAGTTCAATTAGGAGTAGTCAACATGATAGTGGTTCTTCATCTACTTCTTCCCTTTCCCGTTCTAGTGATACACTTTTAGAGTTAGTTAGGTATTTCACGCACGACATGCTTAATATTTTAGATGATGAAGAGAGAATTTTTTTGATATACTATGATGGTGAAGACAAAATGAACGTCAATACTCAATTCTTTCAAATATGGCACGCGATCTACTAAGACCTTCGATATTAACTGTAGCATCAAAGTCTGTTGTTAGTACATGTTGCAGAGTTTTGTCTGATTTCAGGTCAAGACTTAAAGTCGGCATATTAGAAAGTTTACTATGTCTGAAGGACTAGGATGATGCCGAACTTCGGATCTAAGATAATTGGACATAATGATGTAAGAAGAACTTGAAGATTTGAATATGAAATACTTGAATTTGTAATAAGTATTATTTACATAAATATTTGATATTTCATTCGTCTTATTTTAACAAAAAATTGTACACGTAACAACTTGTTCATGTACAATTTTGATTCACTTATGTTCAAAGTAGCCTGTCTCAAGCCCATAAAAAGAATAAGGGTTTTCAATTTTTAATTTTTAACAAATAAAATTTCTCACACTTTATTTCTTTTTATTTTCAAATTCTCCGAAACAATATTAAAAAAAATGAGCTGAGCTCGTGGGTCGAACCGAGCACCATTTTTGGGGACGAGCCGAGCTTGTTGGGTAACGGGCCGAGCATTGCCACCTCTATGCGTCAGTGACTTGAAATGTTCGAGCTTCGGCATACATTTTTATCCCGACGATGCTTTCTTCGACCTATTGAGCTTACGATTTAGTGTGTCCATTGTTATGTTTCTTCAACCCACTCCAAAAATGGTAAAGAATATAGTGAAGTAAGTGATTAGAGTTTCAGTTATACATATTCGTGAAGATTGTTAGAAGAATGCGTTTATGGAAGATGTTGGTATCTTTGAGAATCAAAATTTTGCCCCCAATTTAGGATGATTTTTCTTTTTCTGTGCAAATTCCAAGGATGGTTGTGTAAAAATGGTTGTAAATAGTTGTATATTTTGTTTTGGTTATATTTATTAATATAATAATTTATGGACAGTATTTTTAAAATAAAAATATTAAATTTGTAACATTAGAAATATTTTTAAAATAGTAAGTTGTAGGTGTAATTTTTACAAAAATTAATGCATAATTGAGTTCTATGCTATTTATATTATTAGTTATTTGTTAAAGTATTTGTGAGTTTATTAATTCTTTTTTCATGGACGGTTTATTTTAATAATTCTAGTCAATTTAATTAATATAGGTGGTGTTAAAACAAAGTGCCAAAACCTTTTATAGCTCATTCTTTAAAAATGTTTAGTATATGATATTAAATATAATTAAATAATATAATAAAAGAATATTTAACTTTTTTTCTATGTATATAACGGTTTCTTACTAAACAAGCTCCTTACGTTGAAAAGTATCGAACTCTTCCACATCAACTAACATATTATTGGGGTGCTGCACTGGGTTGGACAAACATATTTAGGTCAGACTGCAAACAATGTATATTTTTTTGGTGCAACACGGGCCATAAATATATAACGCTTCTACTTATTTAAATTTATTTTAAATAATATTTGTACATACTTGGTAAATACAAGAAGTTTTTTAATGCATAAAAATAATTATCTAGCACTGTTGTAGAAAGTTCGTCTAAACGTGAGGAGCAACTTAGTCACGCCTCACGCCTCGCCTTCGTCTTGCCCTTGTTTCGCTCTCGTCTAGGCATTGCCTAGGTCCAAAAAACTTAAAACCCGACATCCACATCTAACCACATTTTATATTTTTTAAAACACTATTATCTAGTTTGACAAAATGGAATTGTTGCCAAAATAAGTAAGAAAAAAATTAAAATAATTCACCAATAAAGTAACTAATCTCTCTAATAATTAAACAAATTTTCATCCATATTTAATTAAAGTACCTTACTTTTCTTTGAAAAAAAAATACCCTCTTTTTCAAAGTTTTGAAAAATACCACATTGTATTAAAAAGCAATATTTTACAATTGATCTCATTTTATATTTTTTAATAAATACCTCATTTTCATTTAAATCAACATTTTGTTGTAAAATAATAAATAATAGTTTAATGACTATTTAGTCTTATCAGGATACTTAGAAAATAGTCATATTTAACCTTTGTTCGGTAAAGTTTATTAGATTATAAATAGTGGGTCATACGAAATATGTAAATAAAAAATGAATAAAAATTGTGGATTCTACAAAATATGTGGATAAAAATAATGTTTGACCAACTTATATGTGTTTATAAGTTCCGACAAACATGCTATTTGTCTAGAAGTCTGTATCTTGATAAATTTGTAATTTTGATTGGAACTCTATATATATGAGTGTACCATTATAATAAATTACACACTTGAATACTATTATCTCTCCGTTGATACACAAATTATTCTCTTCATGAAGGCTTAAAACAAAGGCCCAAAACAAGAGGCTCAAACACGAGTTTGAGTGAATTGCCAAGATAAGGCTCAGAATCGCCTAAGCGTACAAGACGTGAACGATATGGTGAAATTGATCAAGGCTTGCGCGAATGAAGTAATAATTACATCACACAGTTAATGAAGTAGTTTTACATGTAACCCATAATCTGAGGTAACGATGAGTTAGTAGAAAAGACATTATGACAGTTAGTGGAAAAGAAATCATAGCAGTTACGGGAAGTTATGGAAGTAATGAGAAGTTATTTTAGAGAAATTGCTATGAAGTAGTGGTCAGTTATGGGTGAAAATTGCGCAAATGGTATTCAGCATTTAAATGAAGAGAAGCAATTGGAGAAAAAGATAGAACAACTTACTCACAAAGAAATGTGTGAATTTACATCTGAAGTTTTTTGCTTACTATTTACGAACTTTGTAATTTTTTGTGCATGTACCCATTGGAGGCAAGTTGCATAATATAGTCTTTCAAATGTAACACCCCTTGTTGGGATATTGTTTCAAAAGTTCTCGTTTCTTACACATCGTCTGAGTAATCTTTTAATTGTTAGTACGAATCAAAAGCGCGCGAAACAATTTAGCACGCCCAATGGGATCTTTGATATTAGAAAGATTGGAAGCATCATGCCTCGAAAGAATTCCGGCAATGAGCCAGCAAACCAACAGTTTATCCATTCAGTAATCGAGCAATTTGAGGGTCAACAAGGTACCCCTGGATATGGAGAGACCAAATGTTAGTCGTTGCGAGTCAATGGTAGAGTTGAGCCCCCGCACTATGCATACATTCTTTGGGCGAACTCACGTAAGACATCGTTGAGCAGGTAAGTCTAAAAATGTTTATAATGTAGAAAGACTCACTCAAAATGGAAATGGTCATTATGATAATATGGCAAAACAATTGAGTATGTTGAACGAACTTATGAACAAAATGGTAAGCCAAGCGTGTCAATCAAATCCTTTGGGAATGTGAAATTATTTTCAAACCAGAAGTCTTGTAGGTAATGGTTCACCAATTGTAAACACGAGCCAATGAGTAAAAACACCTCACATGGGACCAGCCACATCCAACTTAGGGGTCTTTGGAACATCAAACATGGGGCTATCCCCAACATCGAGAAAACGTTCAATGTGTGGAACAAATTGCAACACGTGTTAACGATGGGAGAACCCACATCTCAATGGAAATAATGGGCCGAATAATAGTGCGTTCATGCCCAATATATGGCCAAACCTTGTTAGGCCTCAAACAATGCCATACGTACATCAACCCATAGGAGTTCATTTTAATCCCAATGCCATATTAAGAAACCAAGTTTTAGAAATCATGCAAGATCAGTTGGCCTTTGAAATACGGCCAGTGATTCGGCCAACGTACAAAAAGCTTTACCCAGATTTAGGTAGATCAAGCATATCCTTGGCCTAGAAGTTATAAGATGCCTGAATTTTATTTGTTCACTGGCTTAGGAGAAGTATCCACTTCGGAACATGTAGGTCATTTCACGTTGCAATGTGGCGAGGTTACTGACTTCCACAAGATGAGACTATTTCCAAATTCACTATCTGGGATAGCCTTTTCATGGTTCATTAACTTGCCAGCAAATTTTGTCCAAACTTGGCAACAGTTGGAACAATTATTTCACACCTAATTTTACAAAATCGAATCAGAATTCACTTTAGCAGAGTTAGCAAATTTGCGTCAAATGCCAAATGAATGGGCTAAATCTTTTCTTCAAAGGTTTAAAACGGCCAGAAACAAGTGTTTTGTGCTTTATCCGATAAAGAATTTGTCAGAATCACTCAAAGTTGTTTGAATTTTGATCTAAAAAAGAAGTTCCAAGATAGAGAATTTCCTTATCTTTTTCAACTTATCGCGAGTGTTACAAGATATAAATGATTGTTAAGAGAAGAAGAACAAATGAAAAATTCTAGTAAAGGGACATATTATAGAGACCCAAATTTTGACATCCACGTTATTGACACTAGTCAAAATCAAGTTGAGGTGAAGTATATCTGGTCGAATTGATCAAGGAGACACTTATGCGTGCCCGATGTTAGCCAAGTCAGAAGTGCCTAATAAGAATGAGCCCACAAAAGAAGAAAATAAAAAGGCTAGAACTTTCTCATTTGATATAACAAAGGCCGATGTAATATTTGAGCGGTTATATAAAGATAAGCAAATAAAGCTAAGCGACAAGCATAAACTGCCAAACCTTGAGCAAATCAAGGGTAAAAAATACTATAAATGGCATAATGCATGGTCTCACACAACTAATAGTTGCTTGGTTCTTCGTTATGTGTTGCAGGATGCTATCGAATTAGGGAGAATCACCTTTAAGTCAAAGAAAAAGATGGCAATGGATGAAAATCCATTTATATAGCCAATAGATGTCAATATGGTCATCCCAAATCTGGACAAGTTTGGTCTCTCGAGATTCAAGTTAGTAGTTGATAACGGTGATGACGAACCACGTCCTAGCACCTTTGAGCGTCTGAAAGAAAAGGTTGTGGTAAAGGAGGAAAGGAATTTATGCGCCAAGTTCCAGAAAGAGGTTGGCAATATCACAGAAAGAGTGGATGCATATGGACAACAAACTCGCCCAGCTAACACCACTAATTTTCATTCATTTAGAGAGCAAGTGAAACCATTCTATGGGAGGCAATATGGCTCATTTCAGGGCATTAAGACGTTCAGACCACAACCTCAACGCCCAAAATGTGGCATTCATACAATCCTAGAGTAGGAAGAGAAACTCCATTTAATGAAATGACGAGAACAAAGTCTACAAAATGAAATCAATAAGGTAGAATGGTTGGAAGACAGAATTTCTAAAAAGGAATTGGATGGCGATTTGGTGAGGATTACAAAGCCAGGATATGCTCAAGTGCAAGACCCTTTGACAAAGATAAACCTTGGCGATGAAGGAGAAGTTCAACCTTTATCAGCCAGCTGCTCGACAAAGATGTGAGTAATAAATTGATCTCTTTATTGAAAGAATATAAGGATTGTTTTGCTTGGGAATATGAACAAATGTATGGTTTAGATAGAAACTTGGTAGAACATAGATTACCTACTAAACTAAATTTTAAGCTTCATAAACAACCACCTAGACGCTTTGCGCCCATGTGTTGCTCGAGGTGAAGAAAAAATTGAGCGATTGCTAAAAGCAAGTTTTAAAGGAACGGCCAGATATGTCGAATGGTTGTCTAATATTGTACTTGTGTTAAAAAAAAATGGAAACACAAGGGTGTGTATAGATTTTAGAAATCTAAATGTAGCAACACCTAAAAATGTATACCCAATGTACCAACGGTAGATTCTTTAGTTGATTCCACTGTTGGATACGTAATGTACTCCTACATGGATGGGTACTCTGGGTATAATCAAATATACGTAGATGAGGAAGATGTGCATAAAACTGCTTTTAGATGCCCAGGTGCGTTAGGGTATTACGATTGCTTGGTTATGCCTTTCGGCTTAAAAAATACTTAGGCCACTTATCAAAGAGCAATGAATTAAATCTTTCATGACATGATTGGAAAAATTTATCGAAGTATATGTAGATGACATAGTAATTAAATCACTAAAAAAAAGAAGACAATATCTGCCAATTGAAACACTCATTTTAGCGAATGAGACAATACCAATTGAAGTTGAATACTTTAAAATGTGCATTTGGTGTCAATGCAGGAAATTTTCTATGTTTCTTGGTACACAAAAGAAGAATCGAGCTTGATAAAAATAAAGCAAAGGTCATACTAGAAGCCAAATCACCTAACAATAAAAAAGAGTTGCAAAGATTTTTGGGACAAGTCAAAATTTTAAGGCGTTTCATCTCTAATTGTGCAGGGGGAACAAAAGCGTTTTTGCCTCTCCTAAAGCTTAGGGGTCAGGACGGATTCATATGGAATAAAAAACATCAAAAGGCTTTTGATAATCTGAAAAATTACTTGTCAAATCCACCTGTTTTGGTGTCACTTATTCAGGGACGGCCAATGAATATATATATATATATATATCGGCCGAGCAAAAATCTATAGCTGGTATAGTCGCTTCAGAAGACTAATTGAGCGAGGAAAGAGTAGTTTACTATATCAGTAGACAGTTGACTAAATGTGAATGTAATTATGTAGCTCTAGAAAAGTTGTGATTAGCTCTTTATTTTACATGTACAAAATTGAGGGCCTATCTTCGACCTGTGACTGTGTATTTAGTGTGTAAAGTAAATCTAATCAAGTACATGTGTTTTTGCCCTATTTTGCATCAAAGGATCGGTCTTTGGACTTTAGCTTTGTTTGAATTCGAAATTCAATATGTCCCACAAAAGGCCATTAAGAATCAAGTCGTGGCTAATTGGAGTGGAACTAGACATTGATATTCCATCTTTTAATATTCCAAATGAAGTGGAACGAGACATTGACTTGTGCGAAGTAAAACCTTGGACATTATATTTTGATGGTTCAAAAACCGCTTAGGGAGCAGGAGTAGGTGTAGCATTAATAGATGCTTTCGATGTAAATTATCAATTCTTCTTTACATTGGATGATTTATGCACCAACAATCAGGCCGAGTATAAGGCACTTATAGTGGGCCTAGAGTTATTACTAGAAATGGGAGTAAAAAAGTGTGATCGTTAAAGGTGATTCTCAGCTAATAATTAACCAACTGGTTGGCACGTTCAAATGCCAAAGTAGCTCTGTTACAAGCTTGTACAAAATCATTCAGGAGTTACTGGAAGAGTTTGACCAAGTAGAGCTTCAATATGTGAATAGAATATATAATGATTTAGCAAACGAATTGGCCCAAATGGCCTCAGGTTACTCCAAAATATTGAACTTGGAATTCGTGTGTGAATATGGAGTAATAATGCCTGTAGTACAATGAAGGGCAAATAGATTTAACATCCATTGCATAGAAGATGGAAATGTGGTGGATTGGAGGAAAGAAATAAAAGAATTTTAGAGAAGCACGATAAAAAAAGTGAGAGGAGAATGAAGTTACGCGCTCTAAACTATGTGCCGATAAATGGAGAATTGTACAAGAAACGCATAGATGGAATTATGTTAAAATGTGTCAATTTGGTAAATGCCAAAACAATTATGGCAGAATTGCATAAAAGAATATGCGGGGAGCACCAAGTTGGTCAAAAAATGAGATGGTTGATTGTTAGAAGTGGGTATTTCTGGCCAAAGATGTGGGAATTGTTCTCCCAATACGCTAAGAGTTGTTTAGCATGCATTAGGCATGGCCCAATTCAAAGAGCGCTAGCAAGGAAAATAACACCCATCATCAAACCTTGGCCATTTAGGGGTTGGGCAATAGACTTGATAGGAAAGGTTTACCCTCCATCGTCCAAACAACACACATTCATCATTGTAGCCACAGACTTTTTCACTAAATAGGTAGAAGTTATTCCTCTAAAAGAGATCTCTCAAGGGAATATTTTAAAGTTCATCCAAGATCATATAATTTATAGGTTTGGGATACCACAAACCTTAATGATGGATCATGTAACTTCTTTGAATAGAGATTAAGTAAAGCTATTTTTGAGCGAGTTTAACATTAAGCTAGTAAATTCCACGTATGGTCTAGCCGAGTCTTTAAATAAGGTTCTTAAAAATATTATAAGGAAGATGATAGATGAAAATGTCAGAAATTGACACGAGTATTTAAACAAGGCTTTATGAGCTTATAGAATGTCTCTGCGTTCGAGTACGAGAGAGTTACCCCATTTCAACTTACCTACGAGTAGAAGGCATTATTGCCTATGGAAATCAACGTACAATCAATTAAAGTGGCTTTGCAACATGATTTGAATAGTAATCAATATGCAGAAGCTTTGGCCCAAAGCTTGTTAGAACCGGACGAAATAAATCTAGAGGCGTCAGAGATAAATTATAAATCCAAAAGCAAAAAATGGCCAAGTATTTTAACAAGAAAGTTGTGGCAAAGTTTTTAGGATGGACGAGTTAGTTTGAAAAACAGTACTTCCATTGGATATCAAAGATCCAAAATATGGAAAATGGTTGCCCAATTGGGATGGTCCATATAGGGTAGAAAGTGTATTACCCAACAGAGTCTATCACTTAGAAGATTTAGATGGAACAAAGCATGTAAGGTCTATCAATGGACAATATTTGAAGAAATATGTTCTATCAGTATGGAAAAGTGAACGATTAGATGTTTGAAACATATGCAAGTAAATTTTTTCAAGTCAAATAACTAGTGTTAAATTAAAACATCAAGAGTAAGGAATGTTACAAATTTCATGACGGCATCGTCTTATCCTATATCCCCTACCCTTATACCAATTTAGGACACTATTGTCCTGTCCCATCCAACCTCTCCTGAATAGACCTCATTTGGTGATGAAACTTCGACCACTCAAAATCACTGGTGAGTATCAATAGTAGACAATTCCTCCATAACCATGTCAGGATCATCCACTGTTATTTTAGAATAGCGTGCCATTAGAACTCTGGTTTGCTCAATCTCTTGGGAAGCATTTCACTTCTTGGCAGCCGGCTATGGTTTACATTCATCAATCTTGGCATGAATCCCCTCATCTCATCTTCTAAACTCATTAATAGGGAGTCTTCAATTACGACCTCAGAAGAGAGCTTGTTCAAGGTAGACTAGGCTTTATTAATAGCAATATTTAAAGACTCATTTTCAGCTACAGCCTACACGAGGCATGTTTTCTTGCTCTTCAACTCTAAATTTTCATACAATAGAAGGCTTACCTCCTAATGGATCCCTCTCAAAGTTAATTAATGTCAGTCGGGATTGTGAGGGTAGGGCATTGGAAAGTACCGGCCAGAGACGTGCCAATAATTCCTTTTGGCTAGTAGCACTCGCTCTAGAATCTATAAAAGAGGTATAAGCTAACACGGCCTTCTTGAGAGCATTTATGTCATTAGTAGAAGGAATAGAAGAAGTTGAAGGGCAAGTTGTAGAAGAAGAAGAGCGAGGAAAACTTGCCTCGACTTGCTCCCAAGATATAAATTAAACTTGGATGGATCGCAAGACAAAATTAGCATCCTGTAAGAAAAAAACAATATATGTCATTTAGTTGTTGTCATTACAAAGATATGAAAGTAATGAGAGGAAAAAGATGTACCTCATCAGCAGCTTTGGGCGAATGAGACACTTCTTTGGACGAACTAGGAGGGATAGTAGTTTGGCGCTGCAGGAGTTTTCTTCTTGTCATCTAGATGAGGAGGTTCTTCCACAATGGGAATCTCAACAGGGGCTACTGCGAAAGTAAGGGTCAAACATGAAAAATCTGTATACACAAAATTATGGTATTATAAAGGGCAGAACTATTGGATGAACTTATTGGGGTTAGAGAGTGTAAGCCACTATAGCCAAACGTTCAGCGGGAGTAGATTGAGCCCTTTCAGCCATCTGAGCGAGCGACTCCAAACTTTGAGGCTCCTCAATGATAGAAACCACTAGAGAACCAAGGATGGTTGGTGGTGCGTGAAGCAACAAAAGAAGGGATAGATGCCCTCTGAAAGAACTAAGCAACATGTTAGTATATCAAACACATGCAAGAACACATGCAAATAAAGAATAAGTACAGATGGTTAGAAACTTAGCACATTCTTTCTAACAAATGTGGTAGTATCTTCTTCATCTGAGTCATCGACTTGACGTGGGCTTGACCGTTTGTTGCTAGAAATTCTCCTTGGACCAGTTTGAGGAGGTGGAACTGAATGGGATTCAGTTGAGGGAGATGTAACACCCTTTTTAGAACTGGGCACAAATGAAGAAGAAGTTCTTCTAGGAGACTTTGAAGGGGGATTGGACTTAAGAGTGTGAAACATAAAATGAACATTAGAAACAAAAGACCTGCGCCTAACATTGGGCCAAAACTGGTTGAAAAGAGAGTGAGTAGTAAAAGTGGAATTAAAATGGACTAGAGAAAATCCAACCATTAGAAAAAAAAAATTGAGTCTCAATGGTTTTCGCATCGTCTCGAGTAATGGTATAAAAACGCTCCTTGAGGTTGTTTGAATAAAAGAGGAATTGGCCAAGTCTGGCCAAACCCAAGCTAACGAGCAAAAAATTGGGAAGCATAAACTTTAACTCCAGCGTTCGTGCGTTTGTTTGATGATTAAACCATAGAACAGCTCTCGCCCAACCAAAAATTGTTAGCTTCTACCTCGTTAAAGGTTGAGGGAGGTTGGATGTACGGAAGGATTTGATGTGCAGAAAAATGGAAGTAAGAAGGTAAGGAGTTCAAAGTACGAAATAAGTAAAAGTATCTCTACTGGATTGAGTTGTTGGACTAAGTTGATTAATTACCAACCCGTAACAATTGACTGGGTGAGTGGCAGATGAAGTGGCGTTAAAATAAGGAAAATACGCCTTAAGCCATAATTGGGAGAGTCAAAGGACCCACTACTAGTGGGGGAAAGCAAAAGATCTTAATTGATTTTGAGAGTGGCCATGCCCCTATAAAGAGCAACCACAACGAAGGAACGAAGATTTAAAAGCTTGCCATGGGCGAGTTCGTTGAAAATAGGTAAATAACCTATGGGAGGTTTAATACTGAGAACATAGATGACGAACTTACAAAGCCAGTAATGGATAAAGGCCACACGTTCAATATGATTAGGCTCAGCTGCAGTATTATTACGAAGTGTTTGGAGTTGCATGTAGAAGCCAAAAAATTGCTTCTCTATTGTGTGTGTGTTGGGAGGGGGGAGGAGGGGAGGCGTATGAGTAACAATCATTGTAGGTGAGATGGTGGTACCAACATGGGGTAAATTGGTTAAACCACTAATGTCCCTAAGAGTGACAGACATGAGATCCAGAAGGAAGACAAAAGTGTTGTAGTCAGAAGTTCAAAAACATAGAGCGATTGAAAATAAGATGGGGTCAAAACAAGGTTATCAAGGGTAAGCTCCAATAAGTCTAGAATCTTAGCTCACTCAAAAAGCTCTCTAGTAGGGCCATGGCCAACCATACGTTTATGCCAAGTTCAAAAACTGGTATTTGATTTGGGCCATATGTGTATGCCGGCACTATGAAGTGAAGGAACAGAAATGGCTCAAGAAAAGAAAAAGTATGAGACGTAGAAAAAGTGGGGCGACGGTGAACGCCCAACAACGTCAGCAGTGTTAAACGCTGGGCCCAAATGAAATTCATGATTTCGAGCGTTTGCTGGTAGTAAACAAGCAGGACTGACGAAAGGTTGAGAAAGTAAACTTTGAAAATCCTCAAAAGAAAGAGAATTGGTTGCTGCCATTGTAAGTGAGAGCGAGAGTAACAATGGTTTTTTTTTTTTTTGTGAAAGAGTAAAAAATGAAAGTGTGAAGAAGAATGGTGAATAGTGGGGTTTATATGGAAGAGCGATGTGGTGAAAATGTTGCCAAAAAGGGGAGACACGTGAGCACCGCCATACGAAGAACACCCAAAGGTTTTGTACTTTTGGAATTTCAAAAGTCGTGGGAAAAGGTGTAAAGTCTTGAATATGGAAAAATTAATTATTAACTTTAATTAAGCCATATTATGGGACAATTGTTGATACACAAAATATTCCCTTCATGAATGCTTAAAACAAAGGTCCAAAACAGGATGCCCAAACATAGAGTTTGAGCAAATTGCCAAGATAGGGCCTAGAATCGCCCAAGTGTACAAATTTACGGACAATAGGGCGAAATGGAGCAAGGTTTCTTGTGAATGAAGTAATAATTACATCGCACAGTTAATGAAGCAATTTTATATGTACCCGTAATTCTAGGTAACCATGAGTTAGTGGAAAAAACATCATGGCGATTCTGAGGAAGTTATAGAAGTAATGAGAAGTTATTTTAGAGGAAGTACTATGAAGTAGTGGTCAGTTATGGGCAAAAAATTGCACTAATGGTATTCAGCATATAAATGAAGCGAAGCAATTGGAGAAAAAGACATAACAACTCTCTCACAAAGAAATATATAAATTTACGTTTGAATTTTTTTGCTTTCTATTTACGAACCTTGTAATTTTGTGTGCTTGTGCCCGTTGGAGGCAAGTTGCATAATATAGTCTTTCAATTCAAACACTCTTTGTTGGGACATTATCTCAAAAGGTCTCGTTCCCTACACATCGTTTGAGTAATCTTTTAATTATTAGCACGAATCAAAAACAAGCGAAACACTCTCCTTTTTTAATTTACAACATATTATCGGCATGATTCTCTAATTTTCTTTTCCAAATTATAGTACAAATTAAATAAGCCAATATTTGGCACACTTGTGCTTGAGTGTTCCAGAAGAAAAGAAATTTCAATCCCACCTAGGTAACTAGTTATTTGGAAGCACATCTTTAACCATTTGTTATTAAAATATTGCATGCTATTACAAAACACCGTGTAAATTATGGCATAGTATTCCGTTGAATAAAAAAAAGCTTTACAAATCATCTGTTTATGTTTCCCTTATTAGCCATATAATTTATAAAATTACCTTAAATGGTAAGAAAAATTTTCAAATTGTTTTATTATTAAAGGTTTCTCAAACTGAAATCTATATTACTTTTATATTATATTTTATGAATATTTATTAACATGTAATTATTATAGAAAATTATTAATTTTTGAACAACATTTGTTTTTAATTGTGTTTTTATGAAAGAAATACAATTTTGCAATTCTATTAATACTCTAGAAGAATATTATATTATATTTCACAACTTAAACATATAAATATTTTGTTGTTTCGAAAGCACAATTTTACATTATATTAATATTTAGTAGAAATTTATTGCTCACAAGAGTGTAATTTATAAAATTTAATATTAAATTATTGCTCTTGAAAAGTGTAATTTTATAAATATAATAACTTATAAGAATATTATTCTATTGCTCTTGAAGAGTAAATCTCTATCTGATTTCAATATTTTAAAATAATAATTTGGTGTTACTCTTGAAAAGCACAACATTATATTCTAATGTGGCAAAAATTATTTACTCTTGAAGAGCATGGCATTACAATTTCAATATTTTATAAGAATATTGATTTATTGCTCTTGAAGAAGCGAATGGTGTAAATAATATTTTATTGTGCTATCAAAGAAACACATGTCTTGAAGGATTCATAATACCTATTTAAATGAAGAAAAAAATTGTGATATATATATATATATATATATATATATATATATATATATATACTCAAACAATGAACATCACAAAACTTGAGTTTATTGCACTCGACATATTAGACAAAATTTACTTGTCTTAGACCCTCGATGCCGAGATTCATCTTATCTCAAAGAATTTGGAAGAGACAATAAAAAAAGGAAACAGATAATTCCTACAGGATTGTGCACAAGCACTTATCTTCTTTTGTCACAATCTCCAGGATGGATTGAAAATTGAATATCTCACTGTGAAGGATCACAAGATCTTTGAAAATTAAAAAAAAAAAAAAAAAAGATTTGACCACTAGAGAACTGTGGTTCTCCCCCAAAGCCCGTTACAAATGGATGCAATTTCGCTTATAGGACTTTAAAACTCTTAGTGAGTAAAACTCTGAACTGTTTAGAATACGTTCAAAATTAACTCTTTGTGGAGAAAAAAATAACTAATGAAGATATAATGGAAAAAACTTATCCACTTGCAATTGCCTCAAATGCGTTCCTACAGCAGCAATATCGTGAGCGTAGTTTCAAAAAGTAATCAAAACTAATATATTGCTTGTTAGTTGTTGAATAAAATAATGAATTGTTGATAAAAAAGAAGAAGCATGGATTACGTCCAATTGGTTCCACACCAATGCCTAAAGAAAATGGTATTTCATCACCTCAAGCAAAATGTAACATCAAGCCGTGGACGTGGACGAGATTGTGGACGAAATAATGGGCAAAACCATCAACAACATGGTAATAGCATTAAGAAGCACAAAGTAAAAGAAAACAACTCATCCAAAAAAGAGTGCGAAAAAAATTGCTACAGATGTGAAAATAAGGGCATTGATCACATACCTATCATACGGTAAAGCATCTTGTAAATTTCTACCAAAAATCAATCAAGAGAAGGAAAAGATAGAGAAAATTTTTGCCGATTACCACAATCCAGTTGATGTGACTCACTTGGACATCTCTAATTATTTTGCTGATCCAAATAGCAATATTGATCATTTGATCGGGAAGAGGGGGGTGCTGAAAAATATAGATTAGTTTATTTTCAATGTCTTAGTATGTTATTTTAATTCAAAAGTTTAGTTTGAAATATATTTTTATTTTCCTTAAAATTTGAGACATTAATTTGCATTGTTAAACTTTTTCATAGTTGATTGAGTATTGCTTTATATTTAACTCGTTTTGATTAGAAATTCAAATTATCTATTTACTCATATTTATAAATTCATGATGAATTGTCAAGATATCTGTCTAGTTGATAGTGTAGATAAACATATTATTCTTCAAGACAAAAGCATTTTTTGGATTTAATATTAGTAGAAAACAATGTTAATACGATATCAGGTGCATCGAATATCATTGAAGGCTCCGAAAGAACTAATATTATCTTACCCAATAATTCCAAATTATATATTGACAATGTACTTTATTCGAGTAAATCCAGAAAGAATTTGCTTAGTTTTAAAATATGTGCTGCAATTGATATCACAATGAGACGATACAAGAAAAGAATATTGAATATATTTCCATAACTTCTTCTTTATTAGTCAGAAGCAGATAAAAGAAAAACTTTGGGCACTCAATCTGGCATATATTATACATTCATAAAAATGATTGAATCAAAAATTGTCATGAACTTGAACTTCGTTGACACAAGAAGTTTTATACTTTTGCATGATTGATTTGGACACCCAAGAGCAATAATGATGCACTCACGTGAACATCCGAAAGAGATAATATTTTACCTAATAATACAAAATTATATATTGACAACGTACATTATACTAGCAAATCTATAAAGAATTTGCTTAGTTTTAAAAATATTTGCTACGATTGATATCACATTGAGACGATGTAAGAAAATAATATTGAATATATTTGCATAACTTCTCTTTTATCTGGCCATAAGTAGATAAAAGAAAATTTTTGGGCACTCTTTCTGTCATATATTATACATTCATCAAAATGACTAAATCAAACATCATGAACTCGAAGTTCGTTGACACAAAAAGTTTTATACTTTGGCACGATTGACTTGGACACCTAGGAGCAATAATGATGCGATCACGTGAACATCTTCTAAAGGACCAAAATATTCTTTTACCTAATGATTATCCTTGTTCACAAGGCAAGTTATTTGTCAGACATCCACTACAAAAGTTAATGTTGAATCTCCAACCTTCTTTGAAAGAATCCAAGGATATATATATATATATATGGGCCGATATATCCACTATGTGGACCATTTCATTAATTTATGATATTAATTCATTCTTCTTTTAGATGGTCCCATATCTGCTTCTTTCCACTAAAATTGCAGCTTTTGCTAAACTACTTACTCAAATCATAAAATTATGAGTTTGAGACAATCCGTCTTGATAATGCTAGTAAACTTAGATCACAAGAATTCGATGAGTATTGTATGTCAATTGGGATTGTCATTAAACATACACCAAATGACTTAGCAGAGTCGTTTATTAAACATTTACAATTCATTGCTAAACCATTATTTACAAAAACATAACTCTCAGCTTCTGTTTAGGTTATGCTATATTACATGATGTAACATTGGTTCGTATAAAATCAACTAGTTATCATCAATACTCACTTTTACAACTTTCATTTAGTTGTGAACTTAATATGTCTCACCTACGAGTTTTCGATTGTCTTGTCCAAGTCCCAATTTCACATCTACAATGTACCAAAATAGGTCTCCAACAAAGACTTAGAATTTATGTTGGTTTTGATTCAACATATATTATTAGGTGCCTCGATTTTAAATAGAGGCTCATTGCCTTGATTTTAAACAGAGACTCATCGCATTGATTTTTTAAACAGAGGCTTATCACATTGATTTTAAATAGAGGCTTAACGCTTTGATTTTATACAGAAGCGCATCACATTTTTTTAAATTGAGGCTTATTACCTTGATTTTTTAAAAAAGGCTCATCACCTTGGTTTTTAGCAGCAGGGGCTCATTGTCTTAATTTTTAACAGTAGGGGCTCATCGCCTTGTTTGACCGTTGCAATAGTTGAGAATGTTTGTGTCGCATGACTTACACTTAATAAAGATTGTAGTAAAAATAAGAAGTTGCTACAGGTCAGGTCTAGTAGGTGTATCAGGACTTTCCAGCAAGCCTGATCCTTCTATAGTGCCCTCATCATTTATCCACCTTAGATGATTCATTTTCTGCTTGCCTTTGTCATCTCAGAGTTCAGGCTCGTCCCGAGTCGTCTGTTTGTTAGACTCAGGTTCTTTTCAATCTTTCATGCCTTTGGTAATGAAATATGCTTCATCAGCATCCACATACTTATCTCATCTCCTTACTAACTCATGCATCGTACCCGGTGGGTTTTTGGAGAGTGACATCTTGAAAGGGCGACTTCGAGTTTCACTCATCATGGCGATGACTTCTGACAGACATCTGCAGATCTTTGATCCCTAGGGTGCCCTATTGAGCTGGACAATGAAATCTTTCAAAGACTCGTCTTTATCACGGTTCAATTGTATCATCCAACAGTTGTCTTCTTAGACCGCTTCTTTGTTGGCAAAGTATGCATCAAACTACTTAGAAAAATCATCAAAGGTGCGAGATGGATTTTGGAGAAAGGGTTGCCACCCAGTCCATTGCCTCCCGCCTAAGTGTTGGCGGAAAGGCCCTACACATAATAGCATCTGGGGTGACACGTAATCTCATCAAATCAACAAAGGCCCTGAGGTGATCAACAGGGTCAGAGGACCCGTCCTACTTCTCTATCTTTGACTATTTGAAGTCTCGTGGTAAAGGAACATCCATCACATCTGGGGCAAAATGATCTTCTTCCAACACCATATATTGTTGCTTATTACTTTTCTTGGACATAGCCTCTGCTATTTTCTGATCCATCGTGTCTCACCTAGAGTATGCAGATCCATCCATGACAATTGTCCCAAGAGTGGAAATGATGGAGCCAAAGAACTGGCAGGCGATAAGCGAGCCAGCTGTTGATAGTGTTTTCATTGTTAGAAAGTTAGGATCCTGGGACGGAGCATCTATTGGTGACGGTCTCACCGGTGGAAGACTATGAGCTTGGGGTAGAGCTCCTGGTGGTATGGTCTACACCATGGAAGACTAGGAGCACAGGATGGAACCCTTGGAGGTAATGGTCCCTCTAGGTAGAAGACTAGGAGCACTGGGTGGTTGAGAGTCGCCAAAAGCGCCTGTGCTTACAGTCTTTGCTAGTTGAGCGAGGGAAAATTCTTGATGTAGGTGGTTAGTGGCGACATTAGACTCGGTGTCAACATCCCCAATGGGGACTAGAGGACGGTTGCATTCTTCGCTCTTCTAGTTCGAGCCATGACTTTTTTTTGTAGATTTCTCATGAGACAACGCCAAATGATGATAAATATTTTCTCCTCCTCCAAGCACGGTGACAACGATGGTAGAGACTTGCAAAATAGTGGCGGGGCTTCTATCCCCCGTGACTACTCCAATATTATAATCATTATATGATTAAATTATATATGCAGAATAGCAATATAGAGAATAATAGAGTTATTTTTACAGGGGATCAACTAACTATTTATAGGGATGATTGTGAAGTCTGTCTTTAATGGCGGTGCCATTTCATCTCCCTCATTAATCGAGTTAATGAAGGACATTCTGACTTTCAAGCGTCGCTGGTAATTGTCATTCCATGGGTCATGGGTATGTTGGTTCAACAATGAGTCGCTTTATTGTTGTCCATTTGTCGAGACAAGCTATGAGACTATCAAGCGGGTGAAACATTAAGGCGGGCGTGCCATAATTGGTGAGATAATATATAACAACTGTCATCATTTTTATCATCGGTGGCTCTTGAAATAATACAAAATAAGGATCACGAACTACGATCTATTAAAAAAATCAACATAGAAACAATTGGCCAAAATGAAAAGAAGACATACATGCGTAGGGGCTCATCGCCTTGTTTGACCGTTGCAATAGTTGAGAATGTTTGTGTCGCATGACTTACACTTAATAAAGATTGTAGTAAAAATAAGAAGTTGCTATAGGTCAGGTCTAGTAGGTGTATCAGGACTTTCCAGCAAGCCTGATCCTTCTATAGTGCCCTCATCATTTATCCACCTTAGATTATTCATTTTCTGCTTGCCTTTGTCATCTCAGAGTTCAGGCTCGTCCCAGTCGTCATTTGTTAGACTCGGGTTCTTTTCAATCTTTCATGCCTTTGGTAATGAAATATGCTTCATCGACATCCACATACTTATCTCCTCTCCTTACTAACTCATGCATGCATCGTACCGGTGGGTTTTGGAGAGTGACATCTTGAAAGGGCGACTTCGAGTTTCACTCATCATGGCAGTGACTACAGCAGACATCTGCAGATCTTTGATCCCTAGGGTGGCCCTATTGAACTGGACAATGAAATCTTTCAGCAGCTCGTCTTTATCCTGGTTCAATTGCATCAGTCCAATAGTTGTCTTCTTAGACCGCTTGCTGTTGGCAAAGTATGCATCAAACTACTTAGAAAAATCATCAAAGGTGCAGATGGATTTTGGGGAAAGGGTTGCCACCCAGTCCATTGCCTCCCGCCTAAGTGTTGGCGGGAAGGCCCTGCACATAATAGCATCTGGGGTGACACGTAATCTCATCAAATCAACAAAGGCCCCGAGGTGATCAGCGAGGTCGAGGACCGAATCCTACTTCTCTATCTTTGTTGTTTGAAGTCTCGTGGTAAAGGAACATCCATCACATCCGGGGCAAAATGATCTTCTTCCAACACCATATATTGTTGCTTATTACTTTTCTTGGACATAGCCTCTGCTATTTTCTGATCCATCGTGTCTCACCTAGAGTATGCAGATCCATCCATGACGATTGTCCCAAGAGTGGAAATGATGGAGCCAAAGAACCTGGGGCAGTGGCAGAGCCATTGTTGATAGTGTTTTCATTGTTAGAAAGTTAGGATCCTGGGACGGAGCATCTATTGGTGACGGTCTCACCGGTGGAAGACTATGAGCTTGGGGTAGAGCTCCTGGTGGTATGGTCCTACCTGTGGAAGACTAGGAGCCTGGGATGGAACCCTTGGAGGTAATGGTCCTACCGGTAGAAGACTAGGAGCCTGGAGTGGTTGAGCTGCCAAAGCTGCCCCTGTGCTTACAGTGCTGCTAGTTGAGCGGCAGGGGAAAATTCTTGATGTAGGTGGTTAGTGGCGACATTGGACTCAGTGTCAACATCCCCAATGGGGACTAGAGGACGGTTGCATTCTTCGCTCTTCTAGTTCGAGCCATGACTTTTTTGTAGATTTCTCAGAGACAACGCCAAATGATGATAAATATTTTCTCCTCCTCCAAGCACAGTGACAACAGTGGTAGAGACTTGCAAAATAGTGGCAAGGCTTCTATCCCCCGTGACTACTCCAATATTATAATCATTGTATGATTAAATTATATATGCAGAATAGCAATATAGAGAATAATAGAGTTGTTTTTACCTGGGGGGATCAACCTCTATTTATAGGGATGATTGTGAGAGTCTGTCTTTAATGACAGGTGCCATTTCATCTCCCTCATTAATCAGAGTTAATGAAGGACATTACAGCTTTCCAAACGTCAGTGGTAACTGTCATTCCATGGGTCATGGGTATGACTGGTTCAACAACAGTCAGTTTATTATTGTCCATTTGTCAGAGACAAGCTATGAGACTATCAAGGCGGGTGAAACATTAAGGCGGGCGTGCCATAATTGGCAGACAATATATAACAACTGTCATCATTTTTATCATCAGTGGCTCTTGAAATAATACAAAATAAGGATCCTGAACCACAGTCTATTAAAAAAAATCAACATAGAAACAATTGGCCAAAATGAAAAGAAGACATACATGCGTAGTTGAATTCTTTAGAGAAACGAAAAGTACTTTGACCTGTAGTTTGAACACCTAAAAATGTAATCAATGTAGGATACAAATATGTTTTTGTAAGAAAGATATATGAAAAATGAAATTACAAGATACAAAGCGACTAGTAGTTCAATGTTTCTCACAAAGGCATGTGATCGATTATGAGGAAACATATTCTCTCGTAATGTACTCCATCACTTTTATATTTTTAATTAATTTGATCAAATAGGATCAACATGCACCTTATAGATACAGTAATTACATATTTATATGGTTCACTTGATAGAGACATATACATAAAAATCCTTGAAGGATTTAAAGTGCCAGAAGCAAATGATTAATTCTCCAAAACTATGTTATCAATTAAATTACAAAGATCATTATACGAATCGAAATAATTCGGACACGTGATATAATCACCTTAGCGAATATTTGAAAGAGAGTTATAAAAATGACGACGATTGTTCATGTGTTTTCATAAAGAAAACAAATATTATATTTGCAATTGTGGCGGTTTAAATCTTAGTGAAAGTCTGAAGAGCTCAACAAAACTACATGTTATTTGAGAAATGAAATTGAGATGAAAGAGTTGGAAAAAACCATTTTTGTCTTAGCTTGCAGATTGAACATTTTCTAGAAGAATTATTTGTTCATCAATCTTCTTATATAGAAAAAGTCTTAAAATATCTCATACTTGATGTGAAAAAAGATCTATTTCACCCACTTGAAAATTCAGAAAAAGTTCTTAGTCCTAAAGTACTATACCTTAGTGCAATTGGAGCATTAACCTACCTTGCAAAATTTACTCGACCAAACATATTTTTTTTCGTAAATCTCCTTGCAAGATATAGTTATGCACCAACTCAAAAATATTAGAATGATGTTCAACATGTTACCTAAGAGGTACTATTGACATGTAATTATTTTATTCAAAACAATTAGGATCTTTTTTAGTGGGATATGAAGATGCGTGTTATCTTTCAGATCCACATAAAACTAGATTACAAATAGGATATGTGTTTACTCATAGATGAATAACGATATCATGGACATATGTGATGCAAACATTGACAAAAACATCATTAAATCATTATGAAATTATTGCAATCCATGAAGCAAGTCGACAATGTGTATTTTGAGGAACATGACCCATCATATCCAGACATCATGCGGATTAATTTCAATAAAAGATAGTCCAACAATATTGTATGAAGACAATGCGATTTGTATTGCACAACTCAAATAAGACTATATCAAAAGAGACAAAACAAAGTATATTTCTCTAAAATGCTTCTATACACATGAGCTTAAGAAGAATGATGACAACAATGTTCAACAAAATCGCTCGAGTGATAATTTAGCAAACTTATTCGTAAAGATATTGCCGATGTCTACATTCAAAAAATTGGTACATGAGATATGAATGCATCGACTCAAAGAGCTTCAGTGATTGACATCACTGAAAGTAGTTGAACTCTTTTCCTTCGTTCAGATTTTGCCTCATTGAATTTTCTTGGCAAAATTTAATGAGGCAAAATTTTTAGTACTCCAAAATTTTAACAATTAATTGTACTCTTTTTCCTTACGTTTGATATTTTTGTCAAGTATTGTTTTTAACGAGACAATAATTTTGTAAATAGTCATCTAAATGAGAAGTGTTATAAAATAATAATAATAGTTTATGACTATTTAGTCTTATCAGGATACCTAGAAAGTAGTCTTATTTAATCTATTGTAACTTTTCTTGAAATTCTATATAGATGGGCCCATCATTATAATAAAATATACACTTGAATAATATTCTCTTATATTATTCTCTCTCGTTTCCTCAATTTATAACATATCTCAAATTTTAATTAGAAAACAATTTTTTACGAGTTGCATGTTCGAGTAACGTATGTGTTAATGAGTAAAATTAAAACATTTTATTTTTTATTAAAAATATTAATATTTTAGTTAAACATTGTGTTGCTTGTAGAGTATCATATGTGTTAATTATTTTTTTATTTGTAGAGTAACATATATTTTACTTGTGTTGTGGTTTGTAGGCTAACATATAAGTGTTACATGTAAGGTAATATACTTGCAACTATGTTAATCCATCATAAACTCTAATCCACCACCATCCCTTCCCACCTCCACAAATTGGGTCAGTCTTCTCCAATCTCAACTGTCTCCTACTATTTTTCCAATCAACACCATCCCAATCATCTGTTGATGACAGCCGCATTACTTACCACAATAATTGTCGCCCTTGCACCATCCATGACCATTTCCAAGCCAATTTCTCCAAAACACAGCTTTTTGTCACCATTATCATGCTTGGAATCAAGATCCTAAACCATAATCTCACCCGACCCGACCTGACCCGACCCAAAACACTGCGAATCGCCACCACAACCCATCCACCACTCTATGTCATTATGTCAACAACACAAAACAAAGGTAACACAATAACATATTATGTTACCAACTACAAGTAACGCACGGGTAGTACAATATGTTATATGTTATTAATCACTCGACCACTACACAATCCATCCAAATTCAAATCCACCACTAGCTCACCACACTTATTTACGATCTAGATCCATGTTCAACCACCATTGCATTGCATCATCACAACACCTTTACCACCATCGTGCCACCACCACGTTCAGATCTAGATCCAATCAATGTTTAGATCCACATCTAGATATGTAATTGAACGTAGATCTAGACAGAAAAGGGTGGCGAAGACACGATTTGGTAGATGTGGTGGAGAATTATTGAGGTGAAGTGTAGAAAAGGCTCGACAACGAATAAATCTCAAATTTTCGAGCTTCAATTAGATGAAAATAAGGGAAAAAAAACAATCAATTGCAAGAAAATTGAATTCAAATGTTGTGAATTTGAAAGAAAATGTGAACTCCACTTCGAAATCAAATTCGAAGGAAAAATTGAGGAAAAAATGAATTTACAGGTTCATATATGAAATTTTCACGGAGGCGATGGCGATGGGTGAGATGGTGGGATGCCATGGTTTGATAGTGTTTGGATAGTGTTCAGAATGGTGAGAAAAAAAATAGAGGATTTAAAAATGGAGCTCAATTAAAATAGAGTATGTCTCATTAAAGATTTAATTAAAATAAGTAATTACCGTTAACAATAAATATTTCTAGTTTTTTTTTTTATAAGAGCGAGTATTTTATATAATTTTCTCATTGGCTTATAGTTGGACGGCTTGTTACTGGGAAAAGGGGACTGAAAAAGGAAATTGTACTTTTTCATTTTTATTTTTATTTTTTCATTTTATGTGACTCAGAACCCTCAATAAATAGAAATATAGAACACATAATAATTAAAGATAATATATTTAAACTCACCAATCAAATAGACCCGCAAAAAACCTCCATATTTGTCGAGGGTGATTCAGAGCCCTCATAAATGCATCGGTAAAATTAGGGATGAGCACGGTCCGATTTGATTCGATTCTGAAGAGAATAAAACCGAAC
This sequence comes from Forsythia suspensa, assembly GCA_023638005.1. NCBI lineage: Eukaryota > Viridiplantae > Streptophyta > Magnoliopsida > Lamiales > Oleaceae > Forsythia > Forsythia suspensa. Next base: position 23,151,069 of record CM042663.1, read on the forward strand.
TGAATCGAGAACCAGTGTATATCTTGTAAATGGAACCATTGGTTCCAACTTAAATTATGGAACCAAAATGAAACCGAACCATTCCATAATTAAAGTATTTAAAGATGTCATATTTTTAACAATTATATTTAATCTCTTTGTTTGAAAAATCATAATTTACGTATCTTAATCTATTCACAAGAGAATAATATATCAAGTTTGAATACAAGGTTCTATTTAATACAAAATAACAAACATAGAAATAAAATATTTTATTTTTATAGGCTAAATTTTTAGAAATAATTACAAAACAAAAAAGTCGGTTTGGTTTTTCGATTTTGATTTTAGAACCGAAAACGGAACTAGAAACGGTTGAATTATCAATTCTAATATTCATTATCCGATTTAAACTTAAGAAAAACCGTTTTGAATCGCTCACATGTAAACATATTTATTAGTTATAGTGTCCGCAATGTCCTGATCTCGAAACATTCGAAAAACTAATCATAAATTTGTTGAAATATGTGGATCTCCATTTCATGATCAAATATGAGACTTTCGTATCTTATGGCTCAATAAAAAAAATCTCAAATACTAAGACCTTTTTAAATTTTAATTATTTGTATGTTTAACTTCATAGAATTCCGAATTGTTTATTTATTAGTAATAATTTATAAAGTAAGTCAAACCACTTCTCCGTGATTTCTTTTCTTTAAACAATATTTTTCTCCATAAGAATAAAATAAAATGCCCCGCTCAGTTAGGCTGTCTTTTATTTATTATACTGCATTTTCCATGGCCACTTGTTTTACGTCAATTGTAGTCACACATTGTATGCATTTTATTATCATTTATTTTAGTCGTCCCTCGATTCTTATGCAGTCTTTTTATTCATCAAGTTATCAATTTTCCTTTTTTATTGAAAAAAAGTACAATTCAAGTTGGACTTTACGAGAATGATTTTTGAATTCAGATCTGCTATCTCAAACATCATGTTCTTTTAGCCGTTTCATTAAAAAACTATTGAGATTAATAAATAAATCACTAATAAAAAATTACCCAATTTACAATAACATCAAGATCGAGACGTTCAGGGCTCAGGCAACTCATGTCCTAACCTTACACAGAAACTCCTTACTACGAACCACAAGATTTTCATAATAATACACTGCTAACTTTAGGATGATACGCAAATAGAGTCTCCCTATAAACACTCTCATCATAATCAAAGAAGAAGAAGAGAACTCTTAAAGAAAATGATGCTCAATCAAAGAGAGAAAAGAGTTGAAAGAAAGAGAAAAGTACTCGATTAGAATGGAACGATCTAGGGCAACAATTTGCCTTTATATATCAATCACTACCGGCCATTGATCTTCATCTCATTCCAATAGTTCACAGGCTTCCACCAGATGAAAACGATACTAAGTGGCAACCAAACAGAAGTAACAATCTCTAAGTAACACAATTAGATATGGCTTCGGGTATTGGGCTTCAACCTTCTAATCCATAGATGGTCCTTAAGCCCTAGAATCCATATTGGTTTTATTATAGCCCAACAAATCTCCACTTTGATGCCAATGGTTTTTATCATATTGGTTTTTGTAAACTGTTGTTATCGCCGCCGCCGCCGCTCATCCGTCTCGCATCCCTTTCTTCTTAACTCTCTAGGCCTAAGCATCGGATGGGTCGGATCGGGTATTTCAATACCCGGAACCATTAGTTCCGATTCGGGTATTTCGTAAATGGAACCATTCGGTTCCACGTAATTATTGGAACCAAACCCGAACCGGACTATCGGTTTGAGTTTCGGTTTCGGTTCGGTTTTATCCATAACATTTTATTTTAAAATCTTGAGTTGATAACATGTTTTAAATTAAAAATTGCAAACTCCTTAACATTAAAATACGTTAGATATTAAAAGAAATTCTAAAAAATATAAACATTAACTATAAGAATAAAGACCAAAATTGTAAACTCATAAATTATAGTTAGAAAAAAGAAAATTACTTTTTAAAATTGAAGATTTGTTTTGGTTATAGAAGAGTTTCGCATTTGATGTCTCACTGCGTGTTGAGCGAGAGAGACGACAATGTTTATATTAAGTATCTAAGTAAATAGCGATTCAGAATTTGAGATTTCGATAATTGTAATTTGGTCAATTGAGCTTGAGTTTAAAAGTGATGAATTTTGTACTTTTTGTTTGAGTCTTGGATAGTTGAACTCTTGTCTTTGGTACCGTAGCGTTGGGTTGTGAGTAATTGGATTATGGTGAATAAATTGTAAAAAATTAAAAAATTATAAAAAATGACAAATTCGGTTCCAATTGAGTACATACGGTTCTAGTTCAAGAACCAAGAACCGACCCAAATCCTTTCGGTTTTCGGTTCTGGTTCCTAATTTTATTTTTTTGAAACCAAACCGGAACCGGAGGTTTCGATTCGCGATGTTCGATTTCGGTTAAAATATCCACCCCTATAACTCTCTTTCACCTACAAAAAGTTTTATCCAATATCAATGTTCAAAAACTTTAAGCAAAACTTAAATTTGGTTAAAGACAATACCTTGGTGCCTATGTCTGAAGGATTAAACTAAGAAGGGATTTTCTCAAGATACATTGTTTCTTTTGACACTCTATCATGAATTAAATGCAATTTAACATCTATATGTTTAGTCCTCTCATTAAAGACAATGTTCTTACACAAATGAAATGTTCTTACACAAATGAATTGCACTTTGACTATCTAAATAGACAATCACTGGTTGAGTTGAGACAATTATTTCATTCAACAATCCTTTTAACCATAAAGCTTCATTTTATGGCTTCTGTAGTAGCTACATATTCAAACTTGGTAGTAGACAAAGCAACGATGGGTTGTAACTGTGATTTCCAACTTATACATGTGTCACACAGAGTAAATACATATGTAGTATTTGATTTCTTATAATCTCTATCACCACACACATCAACACCCTCATACCCTTTAAGCCTTACTCATTCACTACGTGTTTTAAACACTATGCCTAATTCAGATGTTCCTTTCAAATAGCAACCATTTTAAGCCCATATTTTTCAAGGGATTTTACGCACATGCAATATGGGTAAAGTGTAACAACAAATCATGCAAGAATGAGAGAAAGACTTGTACAAACTTATGTTTAAAAATAGAAACAATCGATATTATGGTGTAATCAGTTTCCACACACAGCATAAAACAAAATAATACGAAAGATTTAAATTATACAGCCTGTGTACCCCATAATTTCATGAGAATCGAGTTCTCAAGTTAAGAGTCATTATAGGCCTTAAACAATAATAGGCAGTCATATACAATTTTAAGGTTGACAACTAAAGCATAACGGAGGCAAAAATAGAAACAGGTTCAGGATCGCAAACCATAGAGGTGGATCACTCAAGAAACCACCGAAGCATCACAATAGGGGTCACTTATTGACTAGAAAACCAAATTGGGGAGAATATCACCAAGACAATTAGGGTTTCGCAATAAAAAATCAATATTTCCAGATCCATACCAAAGTCACACAGATCCTTACAAATTTTGATCAACCTCAGATCTTATAGATCTATCCACAAATGAACCACCACATCTCACTGTTAAGGTTCGTTCAACCTAGAAAGCCTTAAACAAGGTTATGATACCACTATTGATATTAAAACATAAACCAATAATAAAAAATTACCAATTTACAAAAAAAATCATTACAACATCAAGATCGAGACATTTAGGACTCAGACAACTCAAACCCTACGCAGAAATTCCTTACTCCGTCCTACAAGATTTTCACAATAATACACTACTATTTAGATGAGGCGCAAATAAAGCCTCTCCAAAAACACCAACATTTCTCACCAAAATCAAAAAAGAAAAAGAAAAGCTCTCAAAGGAAAGGATGCACAGTCATAGAGAGAAAAGAGATGAAAAGAAAGAAAAGTACTCAACTCATTATGGAATGATCTAGGGCAAAAATTGCCTTTACATAGCAATCACTACCATTCATTGATCTTCATCTCAATCCAAGTAACCAACTGCTTCAACCATATGAAAACGCTATTGAGTGACAACTAAACAGAAGTCACAATCTCTAAGTAGCATCATTAGATATGGGTCCGGGTCTTGGGATTTGCGCATGGGTTGGGGCTTCAACCTTGGGCCTCAAGCTATAAAATATAGGGAAAATTGCTTATAAGTCACTTCTACATGACTTGTTTTAAATTAGGTCAATTTTTTTTTTTAAATTGTGATTAAGTCATACTGTCAATAATATTTTAAATTAATTCCAAAATCACCCATATAATCCATATTTTCTATCAACGAGTTCTTCCACCCCCACAAACCTCCTCCACCTTCGGCGACAACCTTCTCCACCTTCGGCGACCTCCGACGAGTGCTTCTACGGTGCAATGTCACTTTTTAATTCCCCGCGCGTTTAGTGGAGGAGGTCACTTTTTAATTTCGCCGCGATTTGGGTACTATTTTTTGGCGTGGGGGCTGAATTTGATGGTGTGAGGCTGAGTATGGGTGCAATGAGGATGACCGAATGTGGTCCAGTGAAGTCCGGGTCCGGTGGTATTGGGTAGGGTCTACCATAAGAAATATGGTTCTGGTTTCTTGTTTTCTGATCATTTTGCACATATGAATAGAAATCAAGTCGTGTTTATTAGTGAGTCAGATGGGCTTTTGTCTATGATTCAAATTTCAGACGTCTGGATGAATATTTATATAATGGAAGATTATGCAAGAGAAGAATGGCATATGGTTGACAGGGATGGTGTCTGGCATTTTTTCAATCTGTCAGACTGGTGAATATGTTTTCCTTGCAACACACAAGCAAGTATTGGTTTATCAAAGAAATAGCTTAGTTTGGAAGGAGATATATTCTGTGAAGAACAATGCCACCCTGCCATTGTGGTTCCTACACATGTTTTCCAGAGTACAATTTTATCTTGTCAATAAGGTATAAGGTGTAGATCTTTGGATTGCATACTTGATGTTGGTGATTTAAATTTTGAATGTATATGTCTAATTGGGTTTTTTTTTTTCTTATAGTCTTTGCATCTTTGTTAATGTATCCGTGATCGACTTGCAAAGTTTGCAATTTAGTCATCAACTAAAGCTTTGAAGTAGTGCTAGATTGTGTAAATCAAGGATGGTGATAGTTTCATAAAAACATGTTTTATGGTTCTATGATGAAAGTTGGCCATTAGATTATTTCTCTGTATTGTTAATTAGTCATGAAAGTTGTTTATACAAAACAATATCACAAAAACAGTATCACAATAGTAATGGGCATAGAATTCGCATACGTGCTCAAATTTTTTATTATAATATGTTTTCGAAATGGTCTCGACGAACCGGTCAAGACCAATGGCTTTGCCACTGCGTATGATGGATTTTAGCCATTTAAAGTCGTCTCTTTAACTTAAAATAATAATCTTTAATTTTTCTTGTCAAAACAGTATCATACATATTAAAACAGTATCACAAAATATTATCATAATAGAAATGGCATAGAATTCACATACGTACTCGAAAATTTTATTATAATATGTTTTCAAAATTGTCTCGATGAGACGGTCAAGACCAGTTCATTTGCCACTATGTCCTCTAAAATAGTATTACAGATAAATGTTATACATGAAAATATGTTGTTCAAGTCCATTGATACTGTTTGCATTCAATAACATTATCATAGATTAAAATAGTATCATAGATGTTTTACTAGTTGAAGTAATTAAACCTGTTCTTAAAATACTCCATTAGTATTATAAGACCATTGATACTATTTGCACTCAATAACATTATCATATATTAAAAGCGAAGATCATAGATTAAAAGTAAGACATTCAAATTTGTATTATATGAACTGTTTTAATCCATGATATTGTTTAATTATGGCAAGGTTTGAACACCGTGATATTGTTTGAATGTCTTAATTTTAATCCATGATAATTGTTTTAATGTCTTAGTTTTAATCCATGATAATTGTTTTAATGTCTTAGTTTTAATTCATGATATTGTTTAATTATGGCAAGGTTTAATAGGTTGAAACTTTGTCATAAACCGCGACATTGTTTGAATGTCTTAATTTTAATCCATGATAACTTTGTTTTAATCATATGATCTTGTTTGAATATTTTAGTTTTAATCCATGATACTGTTTTGTCTAGGTAATGTACATTAGTATATTTTGATATTGTTTTAATCCATGATACTGTTTTAATCATATGATACTGTTTGAATGTCTTAGTTTTAATCTATGATACTGTTTTGTTTAGGTAATGTATATTAGTATATTTTGATATTGTTTTAATCCATGATACTGTTTTAATCCATGATATTGTTTGAATCTATGTGGAATGAATTTTATTTATGATACCGTGCTTTTATCTTTGATATTGTTTAATTATGACAATGTTTGAACCCATGATACTGTTTGAATGTCTTTGTTTTGTCTATGATACTGTTTTAATCCATGATAATGTTTAGTTTAGGTAATGTGCATTAATATAAATTGATATTGTTTTAATCCATGTTTTAATCTATGATACTGTTTTGCATAATACAGTATCAAACAAAACATATGACCAATTAAACAGTATCAAAGATAAAAGCATGATATCATAGTCATGTGTGTTGTTTGATCTTGTATTATGCAAAAAAGATATCACAAAAACAAGATCACAATAGAAATTATCATAGAATTTGCACACGTGCTCGTAATTTTATTATAATATGTTTCGGAATGGTCTCGACGAATTTGGTCAAGACCGACCGCTTTCCTTGCCTATGATGGATTTTACCCGTTTGAAGTCGTCTCTTTAGCTTAAAATAACAATCTTTAATTTTTTTTTTCAAAACAAGATCACAAATCCTCTAAAAAAAGATCACAGATTAATGTACATCCTTTTGTCGTAAATTAAAGCTCTTCCAAAGTATCTCGAGTCCCTTAAAAGCAAGCAAACACATACTTTGAGCAATGCCAAGATGAAGAAAGAATAATCGCTCACTATCATTAAAAACAACATTAGAAAAAGTATCATATATTGAAACACATCTATTGAAACAGTATCAAATATTTTACATGTTCTAACATAAAATCCTAACTCACAACAACTACATTATCAAAAACTAGTTGAATCAGTTTATCCAAACTCCATTTATTAACTGCATTGCATATGTTTCAATTGAAACAATATCTCAATATTTTCATGATTATTTTTAACCGAAAATGGTTGCTTTATACAAAAAATAAAAAATAAAAAAAATATGTTCGCCATTGAAATATCAGCTTTCGAATTATTTGTATGCGGTTACAAGTTACGATGAGAAGAATCAAACACAAGAAAAAGATGAAAATTGTTAAAAGTAAATGAAGGAGTTTCTAAATAACTATTGAAATGATTTTGTTAGTTTTTACGTGTTTAAATGACAGTTTTTACAATTGGAGGATATATTGGTCTTTTAGTAATAAAGTATGACTTTAGTTGAATTAAGATTATATCATATGACTTTTCAACCCACTATGACGTTAACAATGACCGGCCCAAAATTTTCCCTAAAATATATATGGGCAAAGTTGAGAACAACCCTACTTTTGTAAAAAGTTGAAAATACCTTCAAAATTAATTTTGAAATTTACCCAAAAACTAGCTTACTTAATAAAATACCCTAAAACTACCATAAAGCCCAGTTGAGAGAAGAAACACGTGCAGAAAAAAAAATTCAACCAAAACATTGATCCTCCAATCCTCGAACCTGTGGAAACACAAATTACAACCAAAATTCATCAGATTTGATGTTACCCAATCCCTACAAACCTATAAATGCTGATTTCAGATCACGTATTTTCATAAAAATCTCAACAGGAGATCAAAATTCAGATAAAACACACAGCGGATTCTGAAATTTTCTAAAATTTTTGAATGAAAGCTCATAATACATTCATGTATTAAAATACAAACTCGAAATTCATTCATAAATGCAAACGAGCTACCTTCATTCCAAAAGATTCTGAAATTTTTTCCGAATTTGATAGTATTCCCGGCGATTTGGTTTACCATTCCACGTGATCGGTTTAGTATTCCTGGCGATTGGTTCGTTTCAAAGCAAATATCCGAAATATAAAGTAAGTAGTATTTAATTTTGTTTGAATTTTGATTTTGATTTTGATTCGAAATTTGTTTATTTTCTTTGTTGATTTCCATATATCAATAACAAAAACATAGGTATATTAGTGTGTATCTTAACATTGTTGATTATATTGACTATTAAAATTGATTAATCTTGGTAATTTTCATAATGTGGATTTTTTTACACTTAGAGGCATATCATGTGTTTGGTGCAAGTTAAAATGAGTAACGAATGTGTGTGTTAGTGTATGTGTTAGAATATGTGATACATGTAGCGTCAAATTTGTAGTAACACGTGTGTTACTACATATGTTAATATATATCACTTGCTTCATTAAAAATTTAAGTTCAATAATACCAGTAACACATGTGTTACTGTCTATTAAAATTGATTAATCTTGGTAATTTTCATCATGTGGATTTTTTTAGACTTAGAGACATATCATGTGTTTGGTGCAAGTTAAAATGAGTAACGAATGTGTGTGTTAGTGTATGTGTTAGAATATGTGATACATGTAGCGTCAAATTTGTAGTAACACGTGTGTTAATACATGTGTTACTATATATCACTTGCTTGATTAAAAATTTAAGTTCAATAATACCAGTAACACATGTGTTACTGTCTATTAAAATTGATTAATCTTGGTAATTTTCATCATGTGGATTTTTTTAGACTTAGAGACATATCATGTGTTTGGTGCAAGTTAAAATGAGTAACGAATGTGTGTGTTAGTGTATGTGTTAGAATATGTGATACATGTAGCGTCAAATTTGTAGTTACTACATGTGTTAATATATATCACTTGCTTCATTAAAATTTAAGTTCAATAATACCGAGTAACACATGTATTATCGATTATTAAAATAGATTAATCTTGGTAATTTTCATCATGTGGATTTTTTAGACTTAGAGACATATCATGTGTTTGGTGCAAGTTAAAATGAGTAATCTAATGTGTGTGTTAGTGTATGTGTTAGAATATGTGATACATGTAGCGTCAAATTTGTAGTAACACATGTGTTACTACATGTGTTAATATATATCACTTGCTTCATAAAAATTTAAGTTCAATAATACCAAGAATAACACATCGTTATCGATTAATAAAATAGATTAATCTTGGTAATTTTCATCATATGGCTTTTTTTAGACTTAGAGGCATATCATGTGTTTGGTGCAAGTTAAAATGAGTAACGAATGTGTGTGTTAGTGTATGTCTTAGAATATGTGATACATGTAGCGTCAAATTTGTAGTAACACATGTGTTACTACATGTGTTAATATATATCACTTGCTTCATAAAAAATTTAAGTTCAATAATACCAGTAACACATATGTTACTGATTAATAAAATAGATTAATCTTGGTAATTTTCATCATATGGCTTTTTTAGACTTAGAGGCATATCATGTGTTTGGTGCAATTTAAAATGAGTAACGAATGTGTGTGTTAGTGTATGTCTTAGAATATGTGATATATGTAGCGTCAAATTTGTAGTAACACATGTGTTACTACATGTGTTAATATATATCACTTGCTTCATAAAAAATTTAAGTTCAATAATACCAGTAACACATATGTTACTGTCTATTAAAATTGATTAATCTTGGTAATTTTCATCATATGGCTTTTTTTAGACTTAGGGGCATATCATGTGTGTGGTGCAAGTTAAAATGAGTAACGAATGTGTGTGTTAGTGTATGTGTTAGAATATGTGATACATGTAGCGTCAAATTTGTAGTTACTACATGTGTTAATATATATCACTTGCTTCATTAAAAATTTAAGTTCAATAATACCAGTAACACATGTGTTACTGATTATTAAAATAGATTAATCTTGGTAATTTTCATCATGTGGATTTTTTTAGACTTAGAGACATATCATGCGTTTGGTGCAAGTTAAAATGAGTAACGAATGTGTGTTAGTGTATGTGTTAGAATATGTGATACATGTAGCGTCAAATTTGTAGTAACACATGTGTTACTACATGTGTTAATATATATCACTTGCCTCATAAAAAATTTAAGTTCAATAATACCAGTAACACATATGTTACTGATTAATAAAATAGATTAATCTTGGTAATTTTCATCATATGGCTTTTTTTAGACTTAGAGGCATATCATGTGTTTGGTGCAAGTTAAAATGAGTAACGAATGTGTGTGTTAGTGTATGTCTTAGAATATGTGATACATGTAGCGTCAAATTTGTAGTAACACATGTGTTACTACATGTGTTAATATATATCACTTGCTTCATAAAAAATTTAAGTTCAATAATACCAGTAACACATATGTTCTTGATTAATAAAATAGATTAATCTTGGTAATTTTCATCATATGGCTTTTTTTTAGACTTAGAGGCATATCATGTGTTTGGTGCAATTTAAAATGAGTAACGAATGTGTGTGTTAGTGTATGTCTTAGAATATGTGATATATGTAGCGTCAAATTTGTAGTAACACATGTGTTACTACATGTGTTAATATATATCACTTGCTTCATAAAAAATTTAAGTTCAATAATACCAGTAACACATATGTTACTGTCTATTAAAATTGATTAATCTTGGTAATTTTCATCATATGGCTTTTTTTAGACTTAGGGGCATATCATGTGTTTGGTGCAAGTTAAAATGAGTAACGAATGTGTGTGTTAGTGTATGTGTTAGAATATGTGATACATGTAGCGTCAAATTTGTAGTTACTACATGTGTTAATATATATCACTTGCTTCATTAAAATTTAAATTAATAATACCGAAGAATACATGTGTTTTCACGATTATTAAAATAGATTAATCTTGGTAATTTTCATCATGTGGATTTTTTAGACTTAGAGACATATCATGTGTTTGGTGCAAGTTAAAATGAGTAACGAATGTGTGTTAGTGTATGTGTTAGAATATGTGATACATGTAGCGTCAAATTTGTAGTAACACATGTGTTACTATATGTGTTAATATATATCACTTGCTTCATAAAAATTTAAGTTCAATAATACCAAGAACACATATGTTTCTTGATTAATAAAATAGATTAATCTTGGTAATTTTCATCATATGGCTTTTTTTAGACTTAGAGGCATATCATGTGTTTGGTGCAAGTTAAAATGAGTAACGAATGTGTGTTAGTGTATGTCTTAGAATATGTGATACATGTAGCGTCAAATTTGTAGTAACACATGTGTTACTACATGTGTTATATATATATCACTTGCTTCATAAAAATTTAAGTTCAATAATACCAAGAACACATATGTTCTTGATTAATAAAATAGATTAATCTTGGTAATTTTCATCATATGGCTTTTTAGACTTAGAGGCATATCATGTGTTTGGTGCAATTTAAAATGAGTAACTGAATGTGTGTGTTAGTGTATGTCTTAGAATATGTGATATATGTAGCGTCAAATTTGTAGTAACACATGTGTTACTACATGTGTTAATATATATCACTTGCTTCATAAAAAATTTAAGTTCAATAATACCAGTAACACATATGTTACTGTCTATTAAAATTGATTAATCTTGGTAATTTTCATCATATGGCTTTTTTTAGACTTAGGGGCATATCATGTGTTTGGTGCAAGTTAAAATGAGTAACGAATGTGTGTGTTAGTGTATGTGTTAGAATATGTGATACATGTAGCGTCAAATTTGTAGTAACACGTGTGTTACTATATATCAATTGCTTCATTAAAAATTTAAGTTCAATAATACCAATAACACATATGTTCTTGATTATTAAAATTGATTAATCTTGGTAATTTTCATCATGTGGATTTTTTAGACTTAGAGACATATCATGTGTTTGGTGCAAGTTAAAATGAGTAACGAATGTGTGTGTTAGTGTATGTGTTAGAATATGTGATACATGTAGCGTCAAATTTGTAGTAAACATGTGTTACTACATGTGTTAATATATATCACTTGCTTCATAAAAATTTAAGTTCAATAATACCAAGAATACATATGTTCTTGATTAATAAAATAGATTAATCTTGGTAATTTTTATCGTATGGCTTTTTTTTTAGACTTAGAGGCATATCATGTGTTTGGTGCAAGTTAAAATGAGTAACGAATGTGTGTGTTAGTGTATGTGTTAGAATATGTGATACATGTAGCGTCAAATTTGTAGTAACACGTGTGTTACTACATGTGTTACTATATATCACTTGCTTGATTAAAATTTAAGTTCAATAATACCAGTAACACATGTGTTACTGTTTATTAAAATTGATTAATCTTGACAATTTTCATCATGTGGATTTTTTTTAGACTTAGAGGCATATCATGTGTTTGGTGTAAGTTAAAATGAGTAACTCATGTGTGTGTTAGTGTATGTGTTAGAATATGTGATACATGTAGCGTCAAATTTGTAGTAACACGTGTGTTACTACATGTATTACTATATATCACTTGCTTGATTAAAAATTTAAGCTCAATAATACTAGTAACACATGTGTTACTATCTATTAAAATAGATTAATCATGGCTACTTTCATCATGTGGCTTTTTTTATACTTAGAAACTCATTTTTCAAATGAGTAACACGTATGTTACTGTATATTACAAAGCTTTTTGGTGCATGAAAATTCAATAACATGTATAGTGATTTGTCATGTGTTTGGCGCAAGTTAAAATGAGTAACTGTTTGATTTTTGCGGTATGGAGTACATCAATATCTTCTTACATTATGATTGGTGTATGGAATGAAAACCATGAATACAAGAATTTCAAGAAGGTTGGGATCTTGGTTCCTTTAGAATGCACATTCAACACGCTTGTTGAAGAAATTTATTCGTAATTGGAGTTGAATCCAACAATTATGGACATAACAATTCAGTATGAAGTGAAGTATAGTGAGCCTCCGATAAAGATTAGAACTAATAAGTCCCTGGTCTTTTATTTGGAATTGAAGAGAAAGGACAAGGATTTTACAAGTTTTCCCTTATGCATTGATTTTTCAACAGTAACCGCTTCTAGTGCATCATCTGATCTTCAAGCAGCTACTTCTACAAGTCCAGACATGCTACAATTACAGTTATATGAAAGAAATAACACAACAATCATAGCCCCTCCAATATTACCAACTGTTGAAGATATCGCTTGTGAGGTTTCTCATAACGTACATGAAGTTGACAATGTGATTATGGAAGCTGAAACAACCATGATTTTTCATCCAAATGTTGATAAGATTGAAAGAAATCAGATTTACTGGAATAAAGAGGTCTTGATGAATAGTGTTGCTATATATGCCATGCGAAACCACTTCCGATTCAAGGTGAAAAATCGAGAAAAAGGTTTATGTCCTAAAATGCATGGATTCAAAAGCTGTCAATGGTCTTTCGAGCTTCAAAGGTTGGAAAAAGCAGACAACTTCAAAATAAGGTACATTAGAAATAAACATGTATGTTCAATACATATAATTTTAGGAGATCATCCACAAGCTTCTAGTTCATTGGTAGGAAGTTGCATCAAGTATAAATACACCTCTGCAAAAACTATATACACTCCAGGTGATATAATAAATGACATGAGGAATGAGTATGGGGTGTCACTAAGTTATAATAAAGCTTGGAGGGCTCGAGAGCATGCATTTGTGCAATTGAGAGGTGATCCAAATGAATCATATAGAAAACTTCCTACATACTTGTATATGTTGAAAGTAACAAATCCAGGATCAATTACAAAACTAGAGACCGATGTAAATAATCGGTTCAAGTCTTGCATTTCATGGCCTTGGGAGGTTCTTTGCAAGGATGGAAATACTGCAGAGACTGTAATTGTAATTGATGGAACATTCTTAAAAGGGTATTATGGTGGGACATTATTCACAAAGATGTACACAAGATCACGAATGACAATATTTTTGTATTGGCTTTCGGAGTTGGAGACAATGAGAACAACAATTCTTGGGAATGGTTTTACAATTGTTGAAAGAATCTTTTGGAGAGCGGGATGACTTGTGCATCATATCGAGATAGACACCGTGAGCATAAAAATGCCATAGAGAAAGTATATCCAGGAAGCCATGCATGGTGTTTGTTCATACCATTTATTGCAAAATTTAAAGAAGACTATTGGCAAGGGTAAAAAAACATGATGACCACTACAATGCATTTGCTAGAGCTATACAAAGGCTGAATTTGACAACCACATGAGCCAACTTGAGAAAATCGACAAAAGAATCCGACCTTATTTGGTATGTTTTAATGTTTATTAGTATAAAACAATACCTTTAACAATTATAATATACTAATTGACAAAAGTTTGTTCTTCATGTAGGAAGATGCTAGATATCATACATGGTCGAGAGCCTATATATGACAAAGAATAGATATTCAACAATGACGTCAAATATAGTTGAATCGGTCAATTCGCCATTTAAACCGCCAAAAGTTTTCCTATAGACTTTCTATTGGAATTCTTGAGATGCCTTGTACAAAATTGGTTTTCTAAAAATCGGGAAGATGCACAAGCAACATTCACTACACTTGCAACAAAATATGAGCGTATGATGCGGGAAAATTCAAGAGACTTAATAAAAATGAAGGTAACATCTAAAACATTCTTGAATCTTTATATTGTAAGGTCAACTATGATGTCCATACAAAGTAACATGCACTAAAAGAATACAAGAATACGCATGTTACTAAAGAAGAATAACAATGATATATGACTTTTAACATACAAGAACATATGTGTTACTCATACATTAATCTGCTCTTTCTTCTTGTCACCGCAACTTAATTGTTATTTTTGTTCTTTGTTCACTTGCTTCAACCTCTTACTTAGTTGATATGAGTAACAAATATGTTACTATGTGTTAGAAGTCATTAATCATGCTGAATTTTATTTTTGTATTGTTTATTGCCTATTAAATACGATCTTATATATGTTACGTTGTACATTGCATAGGTGTCTTCATCTAGCCAAGTACTACACCAAGTTAATGATGATGTATCTTCCTATTTAGTGAACATGCACGAAAAGACACCGCTCATGCAATAGATTTCAAATGGATGAGATTCCATGCAAACATGCTCTATCAATAGTTGCAAACAAACATCTCGGTTCTTACACCTATTGCTCCAAATTCTACACAAGAGAGTCGTACATAAATGCATACAAAGGGACAATCTTTCCACTTGGTAATCAGACAGATTGGGTTGTACCAGATGATGTTTCATTCAAGATTGTACTACCACCAATACCAACAAGAAAACTGGAAGACCCAAAGAAAATTTCCATCGATCGAAGAGAGAGGGAAGCAAATAACAAAATGTGGGAGATGTGGAGCATATGAACACAATCGAAGAACATGCAATAACCCAATACCATTGAACCCAAGAAAAAAAGAAACTCTATATGAATTTTTGAATATTTTTCTATTGAATTTCGGACTTGATTGTTCATACAAATTGTTCAAGTTTACTTCATTCAATAATGACACGTTGGACAATCACATTTCGTTGAACGTTGTTGTTATGATTTCAATGTTTGCTCATTTCATGCCATTAATGACATGATATTATTGTTCATTTTATTAATGACACAACCTAAAAGCTAGTTGTGGTCGGGTTATTAGATAAGTCTCCAATCAAATGTCTCATTTTGCAATTTTCACAATTTCAAATATGATCTTCATTGAATGTAATTGGCTCATATTTAATTGTGTTGAGGAAGCGAAGAGGAGTTGAAGGGAAGCTGTAATTTGTAGGTAAGTTCTTGAAGAGACTTTGACTGTAAAATGGGAATTTTGGTGTTTTCCCAGTTGAAGAATTTAGAGTATGTTCATTGGTTTCACCTGTGATTATTGGATTTTGGTGCATAATGGTTTATCCATTGGTTATGATGATGGCATTGCTCTAAACTTGAACTCTGTATATTCTTCGAATGGTATGGCTCGGTCTACCAGTATGCCGGATATGCTTAGTGATTCTTCATTGTCGAACTCGTACGGTATAAACTTATTCGTCCTCTTTCTGGCCTCTATAAGTAGTTGAGTTCTAGTTCAAGCATTCATGGCATGTTATCCAAATTGGCTGAGGCATTGCATTTCAGCTTAAAAGTGCCCAGATCCTAGTGGAACACACGTACTCACACTTTTAACAATTAGGACTTGGGAGGGAAAGAAACAAGTGATAGTGCAAATGCACACGCTCTTAGGTTTTCCTCTAATGTATAATAAGATTCTTTTCAAATAATTCTCTTGGTCTTGAATATATTTTGTATAGCTATAAGCTTAAGTTTCATTCCTGCAGTCTCACGAAGACACATGCCTTTTGTTGACTATAATATGTATGTCTTGAGGTTCTATATTTCTTTAAATGAGTCCCATAGACAAAGACTCATTCGTCTCCCAAATGACCTCTACCTGCTGAACTTTAATGTCTTTCGTGATCCCTTCCTCTGTCCCTAGTTCACTGGAGACAAAATCCAGTGACATCCTAACCACCCTAAAATTTTAAGATTTTGAACTTCAAAAGCATATGGATATACAAACTCGTATTTAATTATAGATAAGTAATTTTATTTTTGGCAAAAATTTTGTTCGTGTTTAATTTTTATATTTTTTGGCTAATTTTGTTAGTGTTTAATTCTTACATGCAGCAAGAAAGATATTTGATTGTCCTTAAAAGCCGCTTAATTCTTATATTTCTCGCTACACATGCAATCAAGAAATAATCAGCCGAAAAAAAAAAAAAAAACCCCAATTGATTACTAATTTCTTCATTACTGACTTGGAATAAACACTGTGGGTAGATCCTACATAGAACTTCCCGAAGAAGCTGACTTTTGGTGGAAGCAAGACAATGCAGGTGGCCACCTCGGCGGCGGCTTGGGACGTGTATTTGCCCTTACCACCAGTCATGGAAGTCTGTGTGAATCCAGGACTGAAGCAATTGACGCTTAACTCACGTCCCTTAAAAAGCTTAGCCATAATCTTAGAATGTGCATTCAGTGCAAGTTTTGAGACAAAGATAATCGATCCACTTTGCATGGCCACCCTTGGCTCCTCCATATCCCACTCTTCACATTCTCAAGAAATAATCTCACCATCCCCTCAATTTCATTTTCATTACTTTTTCGTCTAGTAGCATCTCTCTTAATTTTGGATTCTTCACACGCATGCATGTATACATATAATACAAGATTTAGTGCATGTTTGGCTAACCTTAAGACTTTACTTATGAGTTTAAATGAGTCCCATAGATAGCACTCATTCGTCTCCCAAATGACCTCTACCTGCTGAACTTTAATGTCTTTCGTGATCCTTCCTCTCATCCCTAGTTCACTTTGGAGACAAAACCAAAGTGACATCCTAACCACCCTATCGTTTGACTCTTTCTAGAAGTCGTATTCATGGCACGAATAAGGCGTCTTCTAGCTAAGCGACTTTATGGTTGAACTTGGGAAGTTCGGTAGTGGTGTTATTTCCACCATACGACTATACAAAGATGGAAAAAAGTGTCAAACTGCTCGATTACTCTAACACTTTAATAAGACCACAAGCTTATTTGATGCATTATCACTCTCACATAATTGAACTAGAGTAACATGTATGTTACTTTCAAACAAAGATTTTTCAATTTTTCAAGATCATTTGACACTTGATCTTTTCAAAATCTATGTTCTCAAAACCATCATCCAAAAAAAAAAATAAAAGTGAATGAAAAAGATTCTTCAAGCGATAATAACCAATGCCATACAAAACAATTCACCTAGGGTAACACATGTGTTACTTACATGAAAGACAAACATAAAACCATTACGTTAGATCAAAAATACATCATATATGAGGAGAACATCGCCCTCATATACAAACTACTGATTTACAAATTAAAATGAAATTGTTTTCCTAAATTTTCATACTCTACTTTCCTCTATCCGAAACCCTTTCATCATCAAGTATCATACCCTTCATCCAATTTTTTCTTGGCGTATTTATAAAAGCGGACAAAGAAGACTAAGCCGAGCTTCATGAAGCTTGAATGTCATTGTCAGTTCTTCTATTTTTTGGTGAACAAAATACTCGGCATATTTGATCACATATACGCCACAATCACCACCGTAAAAAAAAACAAAATAAGTTAGAAAAAACTTAACTAATCTTTGTTTTTGTTGAGGGAAGTTATCCTTGGTACAAATCAGATTCTGAAATTTAACTAACCTTTGTTTTTGTTGAGGGATGTTATCCAATATGTTAACAGTCAATGGACTTAGAGGATCCTTGCCATCATAGAGCCTTGTATCTACAACACTAGAGGCGCTAGCTTTATAAAATCCACTATGGAGTAGCAGATGTGGAATAATTTCAGCGTATGGCTTCACTGATTGATGAATATGGAAGTCACGAATTATCTTACGGTATGAATTGTACACATTAAGGCATCGACTTCCGACATCAAAATCTAAGAGGATCCAATGTGCTTTATTTTCCATCAAAACAGGAAGTAACACATGGTCAACATCCCACCATGGTTTGTTACATCCTATTCGATATCCTCGAACATATGAGAGAAGCGCTTTGTGATTAGCCACCACACTTTGATCATTCAAAAAATGTTGCAAAATCATCTTAATGAAACAGTCAAATGCATAGTCGGTTGTGGTCAAACGAATTTGTAATCTACTACTATGCTTCACCGTCTTCAGGAGATGATAAAATGCAATATCAATATCTTTGGGAAAAAAAAGCAATGACAATGTAATGAAAAAAAAAACTCTAGTTAACTTCCAAATGATAAATTACAATATAGAAAACATATAAATTATACCGTGTCTCCCAAGCACTCTCCGGGAGTCCGCAAGTCATAAAACCACTTCTTATTATCAACCTCAGCTACTCCAAAGTCAAATGGCGGGTTGAGTATTTCATTCTTATCATCAAATCTTTTCTTCCTACAAACATAATACTTACAAGATATTAAAACAATCAACTCACATAAAGATAACTATTTGGAAGAAGGAAGGAAACTTACTTATTCTTCTTTAACAACCCTACACTATACCATTCCTCAAAATCAACAACATCTTCAATTGCAACAAACATTTAATTCGTCGGAGTAATGCATATGTACCGAGTCCTTATCTCTCGAATTTTTTGCCGACGATCCAAAATTCGATGTATAAGGAGATTTAAACAACATCATTTGCTTTCCTAAGCCTCTTCTCGGGTATATCAGAGTAATGTCATCGACTAAAATGTAATCGTCGTCATCATCAACATCACGAAAATAAGTAACATTATCAATTACATAAAAATGCAAGTGGTCACAATTATTTGTGGATCAAAGTAACATATAATGTGAAAACACTACCTCTTCATTTTTAGAAGTTGATGATATCTCATTTGAGCAGATTCATCAATCATTTTCGGTCAAGTTCAAGAAATTCCATATCATCTAGTTCAATGTCATTAGCATTAGGTTCATCATCAATCCCTAAGTCAAAACTAGGACAAAAGTTCAAACACATCAAACATAGGTTTGCTAACAAATGTCCTTTGAATAAATATTTTTTAGCTTCTTCGCCTCCAACCTAAGAATACAAATAATCAAAATATGATACCTTAAAAAAACAAAGAACTCATAAACACAAATTGAACTTCTTACAATTTCAAAGATTTCATATTAAATTTCTTATGTCTGTACCTCAACCTCAATTACCACTTTCATTCTTAGTTTTATCAACTTTGAACTTGTTTCCTTTTCTATCAAATGGAACCTATAAAATATAAAAAACTCCTCGCTTTTATAAAATTATGACAGAAAGTAACATATGTGTTACTCATTTATAACACACTAAAAAGCACAAGATACTAGATGTGCATACCTCCTCCCAACTTCAACACCTTCTCCTTGTGATCAGATGACATCCTCAAATGGAACCTATACAAATAATTAACATAACAAAATATGTGTTACTCGGTAACATATGTGTTACTCGATAAAAGTATCGGTATCAAACCGAATTTGTTAACAAAATTGAACAAAATGGCCTAAATTGAGATAAAATGAATAGTTGTACAATTCAATACATCAAAATCTGTTCCACCATAGTCAAAATCAACTCCATTCCCTTTAGGGTTCTGATCTTCAACCTATAAAAATATAAATTAGAATGATGGTAATACAAATACAAAAACTTATAGTAACACATGTGTTACTGTTTGCTTACAACATGAATCCTAATTTTTCAGCACATAGTAACATATGCGTTACTCATTGCATCATTTTATTTTTATTTAAAAAGTATCCAAAAAAACATAAAAACATAATAATACATGAAAATGATTTACCTTCCTCCCCGAAGAAGTATCACCAGTGTACAAAACAATCTGCCTGTCCAAAACATTATAACAACTACCACCAGTTTCTTTTCCAAATTGATTTAGAAACTCTGCAAACATCCCTTGCACATTTCTATTTAAATTAGTCATTTCCTTTCTCAAATCATTGTGCAAAGAAATGATTTGGGCTTGATTTCTTTCTAATTCTTGCTGTTTGAATTCAATTTGTGATAAACGATTCATGACGGTTTTCGTTTAATTCACAACAACCCTAAAAACAAAAAAAAGAAACAACATCATACAAAAGGAAAGCGTAATTCATAAAAGAATTTTAAAAACTATTGCCTAAAACTATAAAATCTTGTCTTACCTCTGTCCTTTTCACGGGAGCGAGACCTCAAGAACTAGCACCAAATTCGTTGCCAGTCTGCTTCTTATGAAACAATCCCGAAGCATATATCTCGTTCTTCTCTTCATTGGTCGCCACAAACTGAATTACCTCAAGCTACATGAAAATAATTGGTTAATAAAGTCAACTTCTGAACACAATAAAAACAAAGTAATAGGTAATTACTTACTTCTGAATGCTTAAACACTTCCTCTTCCAGTTGTGGACCGGTAACATGCACATCAGTTTTCCACTTCAACATGCGGGGATAGGCCTCTCCAACCATGGTACAAAATTTCCCATTAAGGCAAGCAATTGTGTCTCGTAGGCCACAGTTGGAGGGAAAGTGGAAATCTGTTAAGCCGATAAGACCAAGAAGATTTTTGACGAGATACACGCTTCTTGTTTTCCAAACTTAAAGTGACTTGAAAGACCTAAGTGTGATTCGATAAAGATCCTCTCCCTGTGCAAAGTCATCACACTCCACCTCATCTACCAACCTCATGTGCCGTTCATCAAAGCGATTTGTTATAGGAGGTAGTGTACAAAAATAGGATATCAAGTAGAGCTTAGCCAACTTAACAACATCTTCATGAGATACTTGGTCATTCAATCCCATAAAAACTCGTTGGAGCTCAAATTTTGATACTTTCTAAAGACCAAAAAGTATGTATCCTTTAACCGATTCTTTCCTAAATCATATGTAGAAATGTCAATGAGTGCCACACCTCGAGTCCCTCTTGTTAGACAAAACTCTTCCAACGAAAACCTAATACACCCTCCCCTATTCTAAACCATATTTCATCATCATTAGGTTGCTGAACCTACCTTAACAACAACGAATGAATCAATTGTGGCTGTAATATCAGTCTTCTCATTTCAAGAAAAGACCCAAAACAACTACCTCGAAACATCTCTTTTTCTACACTATTGAGCTTATGGAAAATGTTAGCTATAACATCATCCATATACTTTACAACTAGTTTACCCGATGCCCATGTCTTCGGGTCGGTTGAATAATCCCAATCCTGGCAAAAAAAAAATCACACAAGTCAGTACATATAACATAATTTTAATCACAAACCCAAACAAACAGTACAAACAGTCATAGATATCAGCCTAGAGCATATATAAAGTGACATGTAATAATCAGTTTGCAAAGCCATAGATATCACATGACATGAGCAATAAAAAGTAAGTCAAGTTATACACAGAACAACAACCTGCCAACAAATAATCTAAGCATGTAATGATATATTCACTAACCCATAAGAGATAAGAAACCGCACTGTGCAAAAACAAATGGAAAACTGGATCATAGATTACCCTTAATGTATTTGAATATATGACTGAACGTAGTGCGTGAGGGATCCTTTCCCACTAAGAAAGCATGTATTTGAACCTTTCACGCACAATGTTCAGTCATACTTACATGTTGAATCGACTAAATACAGGCAAAAAAATAAAATAAAACCCCCTGAAAAACCGTACATTAAGGAAGCCATAGAAAAGCTACACAATCTGAGAAAAATGCAATACATACGTTTGGTGTATATAGGACTTCATCATCCTCTGTTGATTTTTTCGATTTCTTCGATTTCTTCTTATCTCTACGACTTGAAGTCTCAGCCGTCGTTCTCTTCGCCCTTGTAGACGCCATATTTATTTGTAATTCTATATTTACTGATTTTCGAGTTTTCACCATGGCTTGATTGAAGAACCGATTATAGAAAGTGGATATGAAGAAATTGTGAAAGATTACGCTGAAATCGTGATGTTGTTTTGCCCTAATTGTAAATGAGTGCTTAGATTGAAGAAATTGAAGAAGAAAGTGATGAAAGTGATGAAAGTGTTTGCAAGTGAAGAAATTGGGAAAGTAACGTTGAGAGAAAGCTGTTTGCTTTTTGGAGAGAGAGAAACCGTTTACGGAGAAAGGATAACGATGGGTGGGTGGGTGGGTGGGTGGGTGGGTGGGAGGGAAAGTACCGTTTGGGAGTGATAGTGTTTTCTTGGAGAAGGGATTACGTGAGTGGGTGCGTGGATCGGTGCGTGGGTGGATGAGTTAAATATCATTAATTTTTAATTAAAAAGGGTAAATATTGATATTATTAAAAAGAAGGTATATTTCAACTTTTTTCCCAAAAAGAGGTATTCTAGCTAATTAACTCAATATATATTGGTTTTCATCACAGCCCAACCAAAAAGATTACACATCACCAAATAAATATACACCACCAAACAGATTTATGGACTTTAACTTTTGTTTGTTAACATAAAAAATAACGTTAACGCTATTAACAAAATAAGGTGTAGACGCCTTAAATGTTGTCCTCAATTCTCTAATGCTCCTAATGGAACCTGCTATTTGTGTCCACATTACTCTCTATTGAAGGCGACAACAAATATGTGGTTACAATTTTTCAAGAAGAAATTCAAATGATACTCCTACAAGAAACAAGAATATCATGAGGTTCAGTCAGTGGGGTGGGGCTTGGTGGGGCTTCATCTACGCAGAACTCATTGTTAACCTCCCAAACAACAAATCAAGGTCTCAATAAACTATAAGTTAAGTGATGAAAAATTATGGTTGAGATAACTCGCTGTGTCTAAATATTTTCGCTATCTCAATTACATAAATTGGGTTAGGTTGGATTGGGGTGGAAATGGGAGGGAATCAATTGTACATAATTAATGGCTTATTTGATTTTTATTTAAGTCTACTAAACTGTTGATGTGGAAGTGCCACATCAATAGTGGGCACAATAACTAAAACTTACCATGAACAAGAGAACGAGACTAGTATATATATCTATCGGTTTTGTTCTAATGCCCATGGTGGACATTGTTGGACAATTGTTATAGTGTCCACTTATTCAATGAATGAGACAAGTGTAATAGTAGGCATTTACACTCATGGGCATTAGAACGAGAGATATATATATATATATATATATATATATTATAATAGGATAATCGTCGAAAATTTCATGTATACATTTTTCCGCCATTTTTTCTTTCTAGATTTGGTAAGTTCCGCCATAAATGCTGCATAGGAATTTGTTTTTTTAATTGGTTTCATACATTGATTTGATAAGTTCCGTATAAATGTTGCATATGAGTTTGTTTTCTTTAATTGGTTTCATACATTAATTGTTTATTTATTTTTTCCTTTTCTTGCAAAAAACAAAATGTAACATTAATATTATATATGATAAATGCAATAACTTTTCATAATCATTAATTGGTTTCACACATTAATTGTTTATTTATTTATTTTTTCTATTTTCTTGCAAAAAACGTAATGTAACATTTAATATTATGAATGGTGATATAGCACCCATGAGAAACAATAATTATAGATTATCGTCCACGTGACATTACCACATTTGTCACTTTTTTAAAAAGCTCAAAAAAGTTGACAACAACTTTTTAAAAAAGTGCCAATGTGGTGATGCCACGTGGATAGTAGACATTATAATTAATACCTATTGTGGGTGTTATATCACCACTCTTAATATTATATATGATAAATGTAACTACTTTTTAGATTTTTTTTAATTGCTTTCATATATTGATTGTTTATTATTATTTTTTTCATTTTTCCTGTAAAAAATAAAGTGTAATATTTAATATTAAATAATAAATGTAACAACTTTTCAAAAACGCATTGGAGTTATCATTTTCATTTTTTTTGTATGAAATCGTCTTTTGGGCTTCCCTATACTATTCGAACAATTTATTTGTTTCCTATTTTTTGTTAAAATCATTTCTGTAAATTTTTTGCACTTTTGAATTTTGTTTTTTTTTTTTTTTTTGTGATCGGATACTTTTTTGTTTGATTTAACTTTGCGAAATGTACTCAAATATGGATAAATGCAATAACTTTTCAAAAACTAACAATTGGACTCTCTCTCTCTCTCTCTCTTTTAATGAAACCGTCTTTTGGCCTTCTATGTGGTATTCAAACAGTTTAATTGACATTTTTGAAAGAGCATCATTGCATTGGTCTACGTGTGATTGTGCATCTGAGAATTATACTTCGTTTTGTAAAACGTGCAATTGTGTTTGAGCTATATATAAGAGATTTATTCCTAACTCCCTTTTGGATCACGATATTGTTTTTTTTGTTGCCTCGTCCCATTAAAAACTAGCTCGTGGCAAGTACATAATTATGCTTTCTTAAATATGCGTTTTCATATGCGCATTTTTAAAAACAAAACAGTTGTATATAAGCATTTTAATTTTTACATGAATAATTGAAATATTTGATGTTGGTTTTTGTTTATATTTACTATTACTGTGTAATTTCATTTTACTTTTTGTATTGTATTTGTCATTTCTTAACTGTTATTTTGTAGTTTAAATTTATCATTACAATTTAATATTACGTGAATTTTAATAATGATTTAGAAATAATTTAGACTGTACATTTTCTAAATTTTAGACTATATTTCATTTATCTGTAGTCTATCTTTTAGTACAAGTTTATATATTTTTTTTTGTCTTGATTCCTACATTTTTTGAGTTTTAATGAAAATTAATACAATTTAATTTTATTTTTTTTAAATTGTTGTCATTGTATTTACGTGTTGCTTCTAAGGTGAGCGTATTCACACTTTCATATAGCAATCGTTGATACATACCTTTACGCTATGCTTTGAGAAGGGGCTCTTTATGTGATACGACATTTTATTGTCGGGGTCAATAATTTGAAGTACAAAACTAACCACCCTAAGTACAAGATTAACTTCATGACCAATACTCACATCTATGAGATATGCAATGATAGGTTTCCCATCCACGTTTTTCAATTAAAGGCTTTCAATGACATTCTATTTTCGACAAATCTCGATTACACTGAATTGTTCGTTAATACTTGATAACATACATATTTTTTTTAAGCACACAATATTTCTTATAGATTCTTATTGTTATTACATTTTGTTGTCAAATTTATTGAATAATTTGATAAATACAATTAACATATACACAAAAAGACATCATTGGCGAGGTTGTTGCCAAAAATACCCGAAGACTAAGAATTTGTTTATATAAACTACAAAACTTATAATAATATTGTCGTCGTTTCTTAGTTACATATGTATTGTAATCAACAACATGTTTATTATGTACAATTTAATTACTGGAATTAATATTTATATACAAATGTAACAAATATTATTATTGATTTAAATAATTAAATTGGAAATGGTCAACTCCTTACATCGCGCGAGTGATTTACTAGTTGTGTATTAAAAAAAAAAAAATCTGAAACTGTTTATTGAGAAGAGAAAAATCAATTTGTGGGAAGAGAGACGGAGCTTCCAACCACGACCAGCCGGCTCTCTCCAGCCGATTAAGTAGAATTGTTACAAATCACACGGCGTGGCCGAGAACATACGTTTCTTTTCATGATGGCGTGCGCGGGTCGGTCGTGACTTGTGATCGGCTTTTTCAATAGAGCGCTAATTTCGAGGCACTTTGAGTCTCTGATACGTATACTAAAAGGCCGGCATGCCACATTAATAAGTCAGTCTTCAGCGGTCCACCAACTCCCTTTTTTTTTAATTCCTCTATTTTTTGGTTGATCACTGTTTTCAATTTTTCTTTTCTTTTCTTCTTTTCTGGATTTCCTTTGGCTTTTTGTGGTTTATCTACAAGTTATTATGGAGTCATATTGCACTGATTTGTTTAATTTTCTCTTCATTTTGTTGTTAACTTGTTGGGTAGGAGTGAGTTCAACAAGTGATTTGATCGATTAATTAAAATTTGAATCCAAATCTTCAAATTTATATCGACTCTCTCATTTATGGCATGAATTCTTTAGTTGACAAACTCACAATTTCCAAAATTTTAATTGTCGAATGAAGGCCCTTGCAACATTGATCGAATTGAGTTGATCAAAGAATGGACGAAGTAGCAAATATAATTGAACTCACATGGTCGCTCAATTTCTTATTCCATATTAATAAGATGAGTGCGACAACAAAAAACACAGACTAAATCGAAAATTAAATATAATGAATTGCACATAAGAATATATCCATTAAATTGGAAAAATTAAGAAAAAATGTTATTTATTACAAAATCAAGAGGGTCTAATTTCTTTAAAATAGATGTCCTCCATACGATTACTTGTATAATTAAATTAATTTTGTAAATGATATTGATATTACCAAGAGTAGTACATGAATACACATGAACTTGAACTGTAAGGACGCGAGTTTAGATCATAAACAAAGCTTATTTTTATAGAGATCGAGATATCTTTACTCTACATGGTAGGTCAGGGACAAGATCATATTTTAAGCGACATGTTCCTTGGAAGAGGATGAAGATTCTAAAGGCTCAAGAATACTAGGTGCAGTAAGTCTAGAGATCGGGGCCTATGGTGAGACCGAGGTCGATGAAGAAGAAATTGACCTCATCATATATAAACAAATTTAAGTTTACAATAATTTTTTAAAAAAAATAATTCGAACAAATTTCATATTCATGAAAATGAGAATTTATAGAATACAAAATTTATTATATGCATAATATGAAACCGTAATGAGAAAGAAAAAAGTTTATTGTTCCATCCAATATTGCTAATTTAGCTAACTATAAAAATGTCACACTCATCCCACAAATAAAATTCTAGAAATGTTAGTTAGGTCAGAGTTAGAAAAATTGGTTAGTGGCAAAGTTGAACAACCTTATCTTTCCCAAAAAAGAAAAAGAAAATTATAAATAAGTTATGATAAATGGTGTACAAGTGGTCAATTTTGTGACAGAACTAGTTTAGTCCATGTTCGGTAGTGATGAAATTATTTTTTAAGCGTTTATATTATAAGTTGTGTGTGAATGTGTTGATAAAAAGTAAGTTGTAAGTTACGAGTCCTATGAAATATGTGAAGAAATATTTTTTCTTCAGTTTGACCAACTAAAATTATAAGTTAGGCACTACCAAACATGGATTAAGCATTTATAATTTTTCAGTATGGACCGTTTGTCGATTTGTGTCGATGTCATGTAATTATAGGAATTGCAATCCTAATAAATGAAGAAAAAGAAACCTTAGACAAAGACTGTGTGAAAACAACGTTGTACTTAGGATTTTTTTTTCTTAATAAGAGCTATGGTAATATAAATAGTTATGAATTTATGATAACTGAATAAAATATATTTCAATGAAATAGAGTTATTAACGAGACTAATTTATAAATAATGAGCACGAGTGCACATGAGTCAGATAATTAATAAAAATTAAACTAATTAACTAATATAATTCCTATATGAGTCAGAAGTCAAGAATTGATCTCCCAATTATGTGTTTATTGGCTGTTCCACCAATAGAAAATGTACACATTATCAAATAAATTATAAGTTAATTTTGTACAAGTTAATATTTTATTTGTGTGTCTCCTTGGCTGTCAGATGTTTTAATAGAATTCAAATAATCTTTCAATTTTGAAGATTGTGCATTGAACTTACATGATTCGTATATAATGGCCTTGTTTGCCCTTAAAAGAACTTGTGAGTTGTGATGGCAAATTATTAAAAGAGTTTAGAGTTATTTTTCTTTTCAAAAATATTGTGCTTTAAAATTTAATTCGTGTTTAAATGGCAATTTTGCAACAATAATAAAAAGATGAAATTCTTTTTAATTTTTCTATAAAATTACATTTTTTATGTTAGAATTCATAAAATAATCATTTTCTCTCTTTGAAAAGATCATTTGAGTTTAAAAAAAAATTAAAAGGTGTCCTCAACTCAGATTTTAAAAGATTTCTTAATATTTATAAATTATCATAAGTTTCATGAATTTGAATAGAATTCCATAGAATTTATAAGATTTCAACATAATTCTAAGTATTATAGATTTTAATGAATTTTCATGGATTTCTATAGATTTTCATAAATTTGCGGTCTTTTATAAAAAATCATAATTTCACCTCCACAATTACTCAAATTTCAACTTGGAATAGAAAAAATTTTAAAATCCCACGTACCATTGCACTATTTTCTTTGTTATGAATAGAATAATGCCCTTAAAAAATAAAAATAAAAATAGACCACTAATTTATGTCCACTATTACAAAAATAAAAAAATAAAAATAGTATTCAAATGTGACATGCTCATATAGATTGTTGTAATTATTTCAACCACAAATAACAAAAATAATATGTTTTACTACCATAATAAAAAACTTTTACTTCAAAGAATTTAATAGAAAGAATTTTGTCACTCTTCATTCACATCGTTCACGTTATCCCTCCACATTTCTGATGCTATATTAGCTCTCTATTCATTTGCATGCTCTTTTTGTTGCTCTTGAGTTTCAAAAATATCATCCTCTTCAAATCCTGCTAATAATAGAGATGAAGCTTCATTGTTTGGTTCTACAGGAAATTCATCAGAACGATACTCTTTGCGAAGAAAATTGTGCAATCATGTACAAGCTAACACCGGCTCTGCTTGTGTTCTAAATGGATATGGAGGTGCCGATTTAAAAATAGTGAATCACGATTTGAATATGCCAAATATTCTCTCGATTACATTTCTCAAGGAAGCATGATGAAGATTGAATACTTCATTAGCATTTTCAGGATTACGACATTGGCTACCAAAATCTTGGAGATGATATCGAACACCTCGAAATGGAGCTAAGAATTGACGACGATTCGCAAATCCACAATCCACAATCCACAAGAAAATATTTACTTGTAAATAATAAATTGTATATAATAATGATCTCTTGTAAAAGAAAATGATAAAGTGTTATTCCTGACAAAAAAACATATAACTTATAACACAATTCAAAAAACAAAAACAAAAAGTACAAACCTTGTGGTATTTTAAGTCCATTTCATCTTATTAACGCGTCATTTAGTAGTTTTGAATCATGAGCTAAACCCTCCCATCTACTAAGGATATAAATGAATTCCAAATCAAAGTTGCAAGTTGCCAATACATTTTGTGATAATGTTCTGTAGCGATTACGATGGTCGCTTCACGCATCACGTCCTGATATCATAACCGGTATATGTGTGCCGTCAATAGCTCCAACACAATCCTAAATAAATGAAATTTTTTTAAAATAATTTCTATACGAATATAAAAAAGCGAAAGCTTGCTCTATTCTACCAAATAAGTAAATGTTTATAAACAATGTTGTATAATTTACCTTAAAATAAGGATAAAATCTTGTACTTCCTCTTATTTTACTTGGTACTGTACATCCAGGTTTGACCATCATATCAAATGCAATTGTGTTCAAAATCTTCAAAATTTTGTTGAAATTTCTGCTAGATGTGAATGTGCTCGACCAAACGTCTTTCGAGTAAGACAATATCGAGAATTTTGACCAACAGTGAGTAAGAATGTTGCAAGCATTTCTTCAACACATATATATCGTGTATCTCACAGAGATGTTTTTCTCTAATGATAATGTAAAGCTTTAGAAACACATTAGGATACATCATATACATCTTTCTGAAGTGCTTAGGATCTTCTTTCAATACCTTATAAATGTAATCATATCCAACAATAGTAATTGATCGTCGAAATGGACGTTCTATATATTCACCACATATGATAACCATTAACCCACTTGACATTTGAAGTATTGCTTCAAGTGCCATTAAAACTAATTGATAGTTTCATCAAATATTCCTCAAATTCTTATTCATTCGTTTTTCCATTCCTTCTCCTAAAATATATACACATAAAAGGGATCATATATATATATATATATATATATATATATATATATATATATATATATATATATATATATATATAATAGGTTCATACTACGAACATAGGAAATCAACTATACGATAAATATAACAAATTGTCCGTAATCAAATCAAAGTTCAAAAAAATAACTCAATTCAAAGTTTCGTCAAAGTTACAAACCAAATAAAAAATTCAACAGAGTAATCTAAAATCTCATTATCTTGAATAATTAAAAATGTTAAACATTTTTCCAAATAAGCAAACTCATTCCACATTATATTTTATCCACTCCCAACGCTCTTCATGTGACATTTTAAAAAAAGCATATTTCATTCCAAGATGATGAATGAATGCAAGTGCTTTGTCAGCGAGTGTGATTATCAAAGTTTGGAGTTTCTTTGATAGCATTCCATATGTTGTTCTTGTTCTCTATTTCTTTTTTTCTTTATCCTATCTCTTTCCTTTTCTTTTTCCTATCTCTTTCCTTTTTCTCCATCAGCTTAAACATTTCTCGAATATCAGTTGCAATTTCAGCAATAGAATCCATACCAAGAGAAATCATTGCTTGAACATTAGCTCGAGTCATGGTATCAAATGAGCTAGGATTATCTTCATATTCCATTCTCGTTCGCTTCTTATAACCTTTATTTTCTGCATGAAATTCCTTGTTAGTTTCCATTGTTGCTGGAAAAGAAGTATAATTTTCATATGATAGAACATTGTTTGATTGGTCATTTTGATTTTGTATGTATGCATCTTGACTCTCATCAAACACATAGTCGTCTATCATGACATGTCTATTTTCTTCAAATCTATATATTCGTATCTGATTCATCACCCAAACCAATTGAGTTTCTTCTGCAGCAGTTGCATTGCCAATTGCTACTCGTAAATCTTCATAGTCAGCAATAGCGTCGGTACGAAGGTGCCTCTATTTTGGGTGGGACTAGCAAATAAGAAATACACAAATAATTATTATGTCGTCTTTTATTGTGTGAAAATGTTGTAAATTAATCCACAAGAAAAAAAAAATCATAATCTTACCTCGACAGTAATTTTCCCACTTCATCACTAGCAGTGGATTTTTTTGTGATTGGGTCCCATCCGAAACCAGAACTATATCGCATAAACTTAGAGTATTTGTTCAATTTTTGCTTGAACCAGGTCAATCGACTTTGGTACATAGCAAAGTTCTTTAGACATCCAAGTCTCTCATTCAAAATAGAAAGTATTTTTTTTCAATTGTTTGTTTGCTTAATACCCCATTACTACTACGCCATCTACGATTAGCAGCATCAACCACAAGTTCTAACAATACAGAGCACTCTTCCACGGTTCATGAATTATACCCAATTCTTTGTTTTCTTTGTGAATCTCCCATTTATAATCTTACTACATTATTCGTGATATAAAAACAACAAAAAAGGACCCAATTAATGGACCCCAAAATATTGCTAAAGGACTCAATCTAGAATTAATTATTGCAAATCATAAAACTCTGTTGCATTCTTAACACGAAAAAATAGAAGAAGAAATTTCAGCTAAATGATATATTAAAGAATCTATAAAGTGATAAATAAATAGAACATATGCATTTAAATGTCAGTTAATATGAATCACATATTCTAATTAAAAAAAGTGTTTTTTGAAATATATTATGCAGCGAAAGATTATATTTCTAACAAAGAATAAAAGAAAAAAGAATGTTTAAAAAACATATTTTAATCACAAAAATGTTAGCCTTAATGTTGCACATGGTGATGGAACTAGAAAGGCCTTACTCTCACTGAGCATTAGGAAAATGTCCAATTTTTCTTCTTCCAAATGTTCTCAACTTTTACTTCTTGCTCTGTTCTCTACATGTCACAGTCATACACACAAATAAATAAATTGGTATCCGTAAATTTGTATTGTTTTTCACTCTCTTGACACTATTAGTTGATGATAATGTGAAGAAAATTCACAATGGTCATAACATGAGCCAAAACGTAATATTAGTCAATAGTTAAATTTTGGGATAGTATAGGTAACCATTTCACCTACTCATATAGTATCTACTTGCTTGTATGTGTAATTTTCAGACTTGCAAAATCATTTGATTGATCAACAATAAACAGAAAGCTCCATACTTGAATAAAATTTTGTAAAAACCAACTACTAGTTTCCTTCACTTGTCATAATCATAGTATTATTTACAAAAGTCTTCAAAAACATTACCATCTCACATATGAAGCTTTTGAATGTAATGATCAATTAAGGTCCAATGCATGCTTCCATTTGAATTGCCATATAACTCACTTTACAAATCAATCAAAACAAAACCGACACCATAACATCATCATTTTTTTATTATAAAAAAAATCCAACAAAAATAAAATAAAAGGCCAACTCTTTTGAAGAACTTATACTACAATAATCAGTCAACTTGAGTTGAACAAGCTCAACATTTATAAAAATCCATTCCTAGATTTCTTCAATCCCATAATGGCTTTGGCACTTCCTTACACGTGGGTTTCTTCTTTTGCTCCCATATGAATTTTTTTATTTCATCTTTCTCACTAGTTTATATAGATTATGTGTGTTAATGTTTTTTTCAAATCTTACATTTGAATCGGTAAAATTTCCACATTAATGAAAAGGGAAAAAAATCTACAAAAATTAGCAAAACATAGCACTATACGAAAATTTTCACATATAGATCTTGGTTGTAGAAAAAAAGAATAGAAGATGAATAAATAAGCAAAGAATGGCAAAATAGAGCACTATATGAAGAACAAAATATTTAGAAATAAAACACCATTGTACTTTTTTTAACCAATCTTCAATACGCATATTAGCAATAAATCAACAAAGAATAGCAAAATAGAGCACAAAACGAAAGTAAACAACAAAAAATACAAAAAGTTACCGTTGAAGATGAGAAATTTGTTCGGATGATAAAGAAACCTTGACAATCTCTCTTGGAGAAAGCTGTAAAAGCGGTGAGATGAGAGAAGCAAGAGGTAAAGTAGAGAGGTGTGAGAGGACATGGGTTGAAATTTGATATTCTGACTAGAATTTGTAAAGAATTTGGTATTTATATTTATGGGCTAGAAATCCATTAAAATCTATTCAAAATTTATAATTAATGAAATCTTTAGAAATTTACTAGTTATTGAGGACACCTAAATTTCTAAAAAATCTATTTAAATCTGGGTTGGGGATACGTATATTTAAATAGAATTTATTAAAATCTAAGTTGGGAACACATAAATTTATATGAATTTTTAAAATTCACTCAAATCTGAGTTGAGAAGACTCTCCTAACTTTTCATTATAGGAAAAGTCAATAACACTTCAACTGAATAGATTTGGTGAGATTGAGCCCACGTTAATCAATAAGGAATTATAATGGGGCAAGAAAGGGTTGGAGCGGTTCCCCTTCCTCGACATGTCAGGAATTTTCGAGAAGTGGGGAGGTAGCGATGAGTGACGAGGATTAAAATATCCTTATTTGTCATCTTGTTTAATTAATTATTTATATTTTAATATTATTATTTAATTTTTTCAATACAATTAATTTTTTTATAAAAAAATCGATGGTAAGTTCAGAAAATTCGGGATGAAAATCATATTCCTAGTCCCGACCTTAATTACCTAATCGGACATAACAACGCAAGCAGATATTTTACCATCCATATGGATTATGTGTCAGCCAAGGAATGGGTCGAGCCTGGGCTCAACTCGTCTCCAAAAGTTGAGTTCGGATCGTTCCACAAGCTTGGTTCGTTAATTTTTTTAAATGCATTATTTTTTTTTAATTCAAAAAAATCACGAGCTTTTATACGAGCGGTCGTGGACCGATCCACGAACCAGTCCAACGGGCTTGCCCGTATTTTCAAGCGCTGAGCCAGCTCGATCCTACCCTAGACTCGTTTTTAGGTCGAGCAATTGGGCCATGTGCAGCATCCCCATCGCCATCTTTACCCTACTTATCTTGCTCCTCTATCTTTACATCAAATCAAACAGACAATTTCTTTATATAATAGAATATTGACTTGTAAAAAACATCTCCTCAACAAAATAAATAAATAAATAATGAAGGCCGTTTCATCATTATAGACCTTCATAAAATAGTTCTATAAATTTATACTATAGAATATCGTTCTCCTACCCTCAGTGGATAGAATGTTATTGTCCATTTGCTGACGTGGTGGTAGGAGATAACATCTTGCCACGTCAGCAATTGATCTCTTGCCGCCACATCAGCAAATGAACAATTTTTATTATATCCCAAGAGACAGGAGAATGTTACTCTTATACTATAAACACAGTTTGTGCCCTCAAAGTTCTATTATTTTTCCTTTCAAAAGTCCCATGTTGTTCCTAAAGGTGATTATCAATTCACTTGAATCATATTCATGTTAAATTTAAATGTGATAGGGATATGAAAAATTCATTCACACTTATTCTCAAAATACAGTTATAGCTTCGTTTTTGAGAAAAGAAGTTTAATGATCTCTGGGCCTTCTTCCTCTACAATACAGGTTTTTGTCAACATTGAAATTTTTTCCTATGCTGCCCCTAGTTAGAGTTTGGGACGCGTCTCAGTCCCAATATATTTGATCATCATTGCTTCATTCCTGAGAAAAAAATTTCATGACACGTAATCTTGTACATCTACGACGCATCATATCTAAATGAAAATTTGTAATTTTTATCTTTTAACATATACAAAATGTAACAAATCTATCATCAATATTTGTTTTAATATAATTCATCTCCAATCTTTCAATTATGTATCAAAACTCGTTATTCCCTCTATTTGGCCATTAAATAACAAATTTACCCTCCTCTTTAAATAAAATAAAAAATAAAAAAGCAATAAAATAAGAGAAAAATACAAAAGAATTCTCATAACTTTTTAAAAAGCACAAATAAATCCTACCTAAAACAATTAAATACATAACTAAAAAAAAATTAGAAAAAGTAAACATTTCATTTTTCACGCTCCTCACCCCACAAATACAATCACGTCGGCGATGGCACCACCACATTAGAAAAATTAA
The DNA here is from genome assembly GCA_023638005.1 of Forsythia suspensa. Taxonomy (NCBI): domain Eukaryota; kingdom Viridiplantae; phylum Streptophyta; class Magnoliopsida; order Lamiales; family Oleaceae; genus Forsythia; species Forsythia suspensa. Next base: position 23,186,658 of record CM042663.1, read on the forward strand.
TTCAAAAAAAAAAAAAGGACGAAGATAAAAACAAATTGGATAAATAATTGTCATTCGCGATTTGAGTTCTACGATTTGGTAGGGCGAGTTTGACTCGAAAAGATGAAATGTTTATTATTATTATTTTTTTAGGTTAAAATGTATTTAATTGTTTTTTGTAGGATTTATTTTTACTTTTTAAAAAGTTATGATTTTTTTTTTTTTTTTTGTAATTTTCTCTTATCTTGTTGTTGTTTGATTGATTGATTTTATTTTTTTATTTAGAAAAGAAGGCAAATTTGTCATTTAATGATTAAAATGGCGAGAAATATGAGTTTTGCTACATAATTGAAACGTTGTGGATGAATTATGCTAAAAATAAAAATTGAAGATAGATTTGTTACATTTAAAAATATTGACAATGAAAATTGCAAATCTTCATACAGCGTATCCACATGGCCTAGCTGGACTACTTTCAAAGATCTTATAACTATTAACAGATGAATTTTTTTTGTAAGATCGATTTTTTAGGTCAATGTTTCACAATTAAATCGATGATCTTAAATGGCTCAATTAATTGCTCTATCGTCTAACGGAATTATGAATAAATAAATGGTTTCTAGCAATGAGTATGTCTCAAGCAAAAGGCCCCACATGTGGGAGACAAAGGCTTTAATGTTTCAGAGCTGCCATAAATTACCCATTTTGAGTTTTTCCAAGCTCTTGCCAGATGGGTCTTGCACTTCATGATTCATTGAGGCATTATAATACAAAGAAAATGAAGATTTAAATAAGGAAAAAACTGGGGTTTTCCATTTTTTTTATTTATTGTGGTTGAGGGGTTTTTCATTTTTGTGTCTTTTCTGGCACATAGGGTTCGATTTTTGGATTCTTCTGGTGGTTAAAGAAAGTAGTGGTTTGTGTCAGAACAACTGGGGCGTTCTTATTTGGAGGGGTTGACCTAAATTTAGTGGCTGATTAGTAAATTATATAGTTTCTGTGAAGCATTCTGTGGACTGAGATTTTGGGTCTTTTTTTCCAAATGGGCATGTCCGGTGGAGTGGTTTCGGGGATAAAGCTACCGCAAAAATAAGCTTCAAGAGGATTTGTTGAGTATTTTGTTGCATTAAATGATTAATGGAAGATATGATGAGTACTTTTTGTACTTCGATTTGTAGTTGACGTATTTGGGATTTGGATTTCTGCAGTTGTGGGTTTTTTCATAGGGGAAGGAGCATTTGGGTGATTTTGTTTCAAAGATCTGAGTGAAAATTGGTGAGAAGTTTGGAATTGGGGTTCTGATTTTGGATCTGCATAAAATTGAATTGCATTGCTGTTAATAGAGGAGTTTTAGCATAGAGGGGTTCTGTTCTGCTTCAAGTCTTGTTGCTGAAGCAGAGTTTTCATCCTGTGGCAATTTGCAGAAATGGCTTGTATGAAATTAGGATCCAAAACTGATGCATTCCAGAGGCAAGGGCAGGCCTGGTGCGTTTCTTAATTCTTGAACTTCAATTTTCTAGTTGGATCTAAACTTTTCGTGATTATTCGTTTGAACTTTTGATGATATTGTTATTGGAATTCTGCTTGAAATGTTTCGCCTATTTGTTTACTTATTTGAAAATGAGCAAGGCAGAGATTTATTAATTTGCACATTATTCTTTATGAATCATTGTCCCAGCATCTGCATCCTGACCAATGCTCTGAGTTCAACCCTTATGGCTTGTTTAGGGTGGATTGCACTTAATTGGATGATAGAAAAAGAAGTTAAAAATCTTGTCAATAGTATTGTAGAGCCCTACCTAATACTTGGGTACCAAAACACACCCTTATAGCGTAGACTGTTAAATAAGAAGCCACCCTATTCCTCTCTGAAACGATACGCAGCTTATAAAGAACTACATGAATTTAAAACTTGATTTTTGTTACATAGGCTATGGAACATCTCCCGTTTCATGTTAATCTCTGACTTCTCATTAGTCCAAGAAGGCTTAAACTTTGTAAGATCGTAATGAACTTGCTATCAGAGTGCCTAGATATTATTGTGGCTTCACAATACCATTAAAGATTTGGCTGCTTTTACATCAACCAAGTTTATCTATAACCCAATTTCCTGAAATATATTCAAATATATTTAGCACACTTCTTTTTCCAAATCATACAAGTTTCATAGAGCACATATTTATTTGACAGCCACACGATAGAGTTATATTTGTGCTTCTTGATTCACCACATCGACATTCTTTGTGTGAAGGGTATGCTAGTAACTCTGAATTTGTTAAATTATTCTTTGATCAAAATATGCTCTGGTGCCCTCAAACTTGCCATTTGTTTTCTCTTCTTAACTGTAGGTTCTGCACAACTGGTCTACCGAGTGATATAGTTGTCGAAGTTGGGGAGATGTCCTTCCATCTCCACAAGGTATAATATTTGATAGTTTATGTACATTTACTGATTCATATTGCTTAGGTTTCATCTCCAATTTTATAGTCTTTTTTATTTCTTGAACACTATTTTCCATTCATTAGTTGTAATAGGAAGGAAACCATTTTACAAGACCAACAATTCTTTTCCAACTGGTTTTATGCATGTCAACCTTTATTTTCTAATTTTTCCTGACAGTAATTTTACACAATGTGATTTCAATCATTACGTTTACTCACATCTCATTATATATTGTATTAAAATTCAATTATCTATTGTAGTTTCCACTGCTTTCAAGAAGTGGTGTTATGGAAAGATTGATTGCAGAAGCATCTGAAGGAGAAGAAGGATGTATCATTAAACTCTCTGACGTTCCTGGTGCGGCTAAAACGTTTGAACTTGTAGCTAAATTTTGCTATGGGGTAAAACTTGAACTTACTGCTGCGAATGTGGTACAACTTCGATGTGCGGCCGAGCATCTTGAAATGACCGAAGAGCACGGGGAGGGCAATCTTATTTCTCAGACTGAAATCTTTCTCAATCAGGTGGTTCTGCGAAATTGGAAAGACTCTTTGAAAGCTCTCCAAAGCTGTGAAGACATTCTCCCTTATGCCGAAGATCTTCAATTTCCCAAAAATTTTATCGAGTCTTTGGCTGCGAAAGCGTGTACTGACCCAAATCTATTTGGTTGGCCTGTCATGGAGCATGGGGGCCCCATGCAGAGTCCTGGGGGAAGTGTGTTGTGGAATGGAATCAGCACAGGTGCTCGACCAAAAAATTCAAGTTCAGACTGGTGGTATGAGGATGCATCAACTTTAAGTTTACCGCTTTACAAAAGGTTGATTTCTGCCATGGAATCTCGAGGCTTAAAACAGGAAATAATTGCTGGCTCCCTTAACTTTTATGCAAAAAGGTACATACCAGGGCTAAACCGACGGCAGGGTTCCAGCGAATCCAGTAACCGTCTTGCACCAGTGGGTTCGGGAATCTCACTATCAGAAGAGGATCAGAAGCTTTTGATAGAAGAGATTGATCACTTACTTCCCATGCAGAAGGGTCTAGTCCCAACAAAATTTCTATTTGGTCTACTTAGAACGGCCAAGATTCTTCGAGCAAATCCTTCTTCCATATCAAAATTAGAGAAGAGGATTGGAATGCAACTTGATCAGGCAACTCTTGAGGATCTATTAATGCCTAATTTTTCTTATTCCATGGAGACTCTGTATGATGTCGACTGCGTCAAGCGGATTCTTGATCATTTCTTGGTCATGGATCAGGTGGTTGGTGGTGCATCCCCAGGTTCAGTTGATGACGCCCAACTAATGGGATCACCATCACTGACACCGATCACGATGGTAGCCAAGCTAATTGATGGGTACCTTGCAGAGGTTGCCCCAGATGTTAATCTAAAGCTCCCCAAGTTTGAGTCCCTTGCTGCTGCTGTTCCTGAGTATGCACGGCCGTTGGATGATGGTCTCTATCGTGCAATCGACATTTATCTCAAGGTAAATTTATCAATTACTTCAGGGAATTTTGCAGCATTGGTATCTGATCTATTATCTAAGTGGCAAATTGGTCATCAACCTTTGATTATAGTTGCGCACTCAATCCAAACGACAAAAAGCATCCAAATCTCCATTGAATTGTCACTTGGCCCACGTGGAAACATGCCTCACTTCAAATTTCCGGGCACCAACATAAGTTGGGTGAGGGCTACATGACTAGTTAATGAAGATTTGTAAGATCTACGTTTTTAGGAATGATTGTGCAACTATAAAGTTGATGACCAACTTGCTACTAGGACAATAGGTTGGGGACTAGGTGCAATTTTCCCAGTACTTTATCAGGGGTTTGGGTGAGATTTTGTTTTGTTCGACCATTAACCTTAAACAGCTTACGAACCTTTTTACTGATTTTATATCTGCAGTCTCATCCATGGTTGGCAGAGTCAGATAGAGAACAACTCTGCAGGTTAATGGACTGCCAAAAACTCTCTTTGGAAGCGTGTACCCATGCAGCACAGAACGAGAGGCTACCTTTGAGAATAATAGTCCAAGTCCTCTTCTTTGAGCAGCTCCAATTGAGGACTTCAATTGCTGGTTGCTTGTTGGTCTCCGATAATCTTGATGGGTCGAGACAGTTGAGAAGTGGCTTGATGGGCCCAAATGATGGAGGATGGACCACAGCTGTGCGGGAAAACCAGGTCTTGAAAGTCGGAATGGATAACATGAGGACGAGGGTTTCCGAGCTTGAGAAAGAGTGTTCAAACATGAGGCAAGAGATCGAGAAGTTGGGTCGAGTAAAAGGATCAAGCACCTGGGGAAGTGTCTCCAAAAAGTTTGGCTTTAAAATCAAGTCTCAAATGTGCAGTGCTCAAGAGGGATCTGTCAGCAAGCAGAACAATCGAAGTGTGCAAAGTGAGAAGTCGAAAGATCAACATGGTGGAAAGCACAAGAAAATTTTATCTTCAGATGAATGACTACTCTTCATCGTTTAATTTTTAATTTATTTGGCAAATACTGTTTTTAGTTCAGGACTGCGAATTATGTTTCCTTGTCTGTGTTATACTCGTTTATTGTCTCGATTCATCTGCGTCGTTGTCTCACCTTGTAACATAAGTAGACTGCACTTGTAATTGTGTACTTTTATGAAACTTGTGGCAGTTTAAGAATACGTCCGGGAAATTTCTCTCAGGCTATAGTTTTCTCCCTCTGGTGTGATCATGTAATGGGATAATGCTTGTTGTAGTTTCACACATATACTCTCACATGTGTCAAATAATGATTTGTTCAAATTATTATTTAATTGGCCAAATAAATAAAGTGAACAAATCATTATTGTACACACGTACATGGGGGGGTGGGGTGCAACAAACATGGTCTCATGTGGGGTTTTATTCGGTATGCCTAGCTGTGGGGTGGGTGTACGACAAACATGGTCTCATGTAATGTTTTATTCGGTATGCCTAGCTCTTATCTACCGGGTAATCTAGTATCTTTGTGAACGATAGTGTACAAAGTAGGTGATATCATTGACCAATAAATTTTTTTTTTCCTTCCTAAATAAATTAAAAGAGGAATGGGGTTGGGTACTATTGAAGTGGTCGTCGAAAACGACAGCATTTGGATGACATTAGCAATTTTTTTTTTTTTTTTTTAATTCTTTGAGGTACAAAAACGGCTCCGTCTTGAACTCTAAGAGGTGAAAACGACGTTGTATGACCCTTTTGTGTAATAGACATGACAACTCATATCTTTCTTCCGACAAGCATCTTTTATGCTAAAAAGTCTAAATTACTTTTTTTCTATAGTGTAGTTATATTGATAGTACAAATTTTTATTAGTGTAGTACATTTTAATTTCATTTAAGGTTCTCAACCTTTGATTATTGTAACACTTATGTTCTTAACTTTTTTTTCTTTGAATTCTTGTCTTCTATTTTTATTAATTAGCACATCTCATTTTTAGTGATGGTTTCTGTCAAGAAATTATTTTGCGTGTTTTAAAATGAGAAAAAAAAATATTTTGTCACATTTTGTATTTATTTTTTAAAAAATATGATGGACAAATAAGTTATTTTACTTCATTCCTATAGTTTTTTTGGACGAAAATCATTATCAGACATAAGATATTCTAATTAATGAAAAGTTGAGAATAAGAATGCAATAAAAAAAGTTGAGTATGTGAGTATTACAATTAACAAAGATTGAAAACTTTAAGTACAATTAAAATGTAGTGCAACAAATAAAAATATGGTGTGAATATAATTATTTTTTTATCTATATTGTGTAACTATCTTAAATACCCCTAAAATAAAATGAGAATAATACTTTTTTTTTTTTTTTTTTTAAGAAGAAGAAGAAGACCCTCCTCACTAATACAACGTTTTTTTTTTTCCACATCCTAATCCATTTTGTCCATAGATATTTGAAAAAAATTCTAACAACAAACTATTTCTCATTTATTTCTTGTCTTTCTTCTATTTCTTTAGATTAATCAAAATCTTCTATTTCTTTAGATTAATCAAAATATAAGGAATAAGATGTAAGACAACAAATACTAACTTTTATAAATTGTGTATTGATAAGACATTCTTCTCACTTTTGTGCCTTTTGATTTTGTCTTGCTTTGATTTGTACTTTCTTATTTTAGTGTACTAATGAATATTTGGAGCTAAAATGGTGTTGAAAAGCTCAATGTCTCTATGGTTGAGCACGTTTAAATAACACTTGTTATTTTAAACCAAAGGAGACATTTAAAATGACACAAATTATTTTAAACGATCGGAAATTAAACGACCCCATCGTGTAACAACATCCTGTTGTTCGTTTAAAACAACATGTAGTGTTTAATACTTGAGTGATTACTGTCTTTTTTTTAATAGAACAATAATATTATTTAGCTAACATTTTAAAATAATTTATTGAATTGCAGATATAGATTCAACTATATGGATTGCTGTATATTATTTTGGTGAGTTTGTTAGTAATGATCTAGACAAATGGACGAGAAAAAGGAGTGTGAGTGATGCAGTTGTGGAAGGACTTCCAATATCTACAAAATTTTCATATAAATAGTTATACTGTAAAGTACTAAACCTATGCAATGTTGAATCATTCCTGCATGAAATGGAGATGAAATTTTTTCTCCCTGGAAATGTATAGTTTTCAGCTCCAATCAAGATTATTTCAACAATGTGATAATTTTTCCATTTGCGTAACCTTTGCAAGCAAAGGTCCAGCCGAGAATCCACACAAAGCAGTTAATGGTCCATATGACAAAGGTCCAATTGAGCATCCATGCGAAGCACTTAATGATCCATATGATGAAATGTAAGACGATAAAGTAGATTGTGAGATGCAAAGAGAATATGGGTAATCTTCATTGTGAATTGCAAGTGAATGGTGATAACACTACAAAATAAAATACCTTTACCGACTAGAAATTACTTGCCAAAGTCGATATATAGTTAAATTATAATTCCGACGCAAACTCGGTAGAGTAGTCGGCAAAAGATGAAGGTAATGGTGACTAAAAAATTGATGATAGTCGGCATAAGTACATTTGCCAACCAAAATTTGTATTAGTCGGCGAATCTAGTAACTTATGCCGACCAATTCTCATTTGTCGTCTATTCTTAATACACCGACCAAAAATATTGTAATCGGCAAAACTTACGCAGACCAAAATTATACGGTCGGGGATAACTAACTCCAATGAATTATTTACTAGTCGGTTATACTTTATACGCCGACCAATATTTTAGTTTGTAAATCATAATCAATGGAGACTTTTGCAATACTTCACCGACCAAATTAATTGGAAAGTGTTATTAATGGAGAATCTCTTTTTAAAACGTGACTTCACTAACACCAAATTAATTGAGAAGTGTATATAATTTATAACAGTGGATGAAACGATATTGCTAGGAGCCATTTCGTGTTTCAAAAAGACACAAGCATTAAAGATCAGAAATGGATACATAACAAGCTTCCCAAACAAAAAATGAACAAATCCAAAAAATGAGATATTTTAAATTTGTACATGCAATAAACACAAAAGGCACTCACATTTGAGAATGTATAGGTAGGGGAGAGAAGGTTTACCTCTGGTGAATTTTCATAACTATCAACAAACATTCAGTAACCTGCAGACACCCAACAAAAACTGAGCCACAAATTATGAATGGAGGTTCCTAGTAGATATGTCATGCATGCAAGAATCATGATGAGTTGTTGAAAATAAAAAGTTATATAACTATGATATCAACCTCACTGCCATTCTCCATAGCAGTCGTCTTTGGTGAAGAACCCTCATCTGATCCCTCTACAATTGGAAATGGTGGTTGAGGTGGGGAAACATAAAGCACTCTTAACTTGCACTCTTCAACAACACGTCATTCCTCCTTAGTAAACTGCAACAGAAGAAAAGTCCCACTTCCTTAAATTTTATTCTTCAAAAAAGTAATGTGCAACATGATTGCTAATCCACTTGTTTCATCATGTTGCATTGTGAACCAAGACATCACTCGTGATCTAATAGTAAAATTGGTAATCTAGACTTGACAATATGAAAACCCTTGTATACTTCAGAACACTCATTACGTCAACAATTGATCAGAGGAGTACCATTTTTGGAGTAATGTCTTTTGGTGTTGCACTAGGACTTGCAACTACAAATTTGTCCTTACATTGCAAGTCAGAAGGAGCCTCCTTCTGTGCTTGCATTGTTACTACGATTGAAGACACGTAGAAAGCAAAATGAAAAACAAACTTTTAAATATATCTGCAGACAAAATTTTAGACTTTGTTACTAAATGTTACTAAGTTATCAATTCAAAGTCCAAAAATAATGTCACCTTTCCTATTACAAATGCCATAGTCAAAATTTTCAAATAGTCTTTCATCTAACAAATTACCTCCCACCACATAACCATTCAAATCTCCTCCATAAAAAATTTTATTTGGACTCATCTGAAAAATCAATTCTCTGGCTTTAATGTTGCTTTTGAATTTCCATTTCTATATATGCAAAAGTGCAATTCTCCTGCTTCGTGATACATAATTCCTAAATCAATTTGTACTTGTTTCCAATTTAATTCAACCCAAAACATGCTTATAAGTTCAATGCTCTACTTTTGACACTTCATAATCCGGAAACAAACCGGGGATAATGTTAACTAAATCAAGAAACTACTGTGTAACATTTTTATACAAACATTCAGTTTGTAATTCATTAGATATCTTCAAGAGAAGAGATCATAAAATCATTTATTTACTTATTGAATTTTCTTTTCTCATTTGCTTTTTCAAATTTCGACAGTTACTTCACTATTCTGACAACAATTCTTCCAAAAATCAAATGAAATCAAATTTTAGTCACAATTAAAGCTACACAATGTTTAAAATCAAAATTACAGAAAACGGACATCATCCACCCAAAAATCATCAATTACTTCAAACTTTTCCCAACAAACAACTTCAAGAGCCAATCCATTTTTACAATTAAGAATCGAATCCCGTCACAAGAACAAGAACAATATCAATAACTAAATACACATCACATTCAAAACTAAAAAATGAAGTCCAGATCCCAAAATCCTATACACACGATGATTACAGAAAACCCAAAAATCTTGTGAGGGGCAAAGGTCATCAAAATCAATAGATCCCTGCCTTCCCAAAATCATTTATTTATTTTATTTAACTAATACTATTTACAAAACAATAGAACACAAAGCAATACCAAAAAAAAAAAAAAATTCAAGCTTGACAGAGAATTGAAGAGTAGAGGCAAAACCCATAAGGGAAGAAAAAATTAAAAATTCTCAAATTGACTAAGAAGGTACCTTGAATTCTGGAGTGAAGTTTTGAGAAGATGACCGGCGACGACGATAGAGCAAGGGTTCTGGACAAAATACACATTCCCCTTGTAGGTTTCAACAAATATATGCATAATGGTAAAAAAAAATACAAATTAACAAAGATGTCGCTGGTGGCTGGCAACTTTGGACCACGTCGAGGAGCAAAATGGCAACAAATGAGGATGGGAGAGATATAGAATGATCATTAATGTGCCGATGAGGAGATGGCAACAATGAAGAAATCCTGTGGAGGCTGAGAGAGAAATTAGTGAGAATGGAAGACACATGAATGGGCAAAAATTTAGTGAGCCCGCCATTAATTCCCCCCAAAATATTGGCCAGCTAATAATGTACACAGTTGGACCCAAAACTCTAGTCTTCAATAATACCCCGACCCAATATGTAGTCGGCAATTACGTCCTATTAATTTGCGTAAAAAATTTCTTCCTAATTTTTTGCCGACCACGACTTTACTAGTCGGCATTACGTCCTTCCCCGACTAAACTCATGGTCGTTGAATCCCCTACTGGTTGACCAACCACAATTTCTAATTTTTTGGGTGACTAGTTAAATACTTTAGTCAATAAATGATGTTTTGTTGACCCAATTTTGATAGTCGGTAAATTTTAGTTGGTAAAAGTCTCCCTTATTGTAGTGTAATAAAGAGGATTGAAATGAGAATGACTATTGGAAAGGGTTGGAGATAGCTCAAGATAACAATGTGAATGATTATTGAGATGGCATGAAGATAGTTCAAGATACCATTGTTGATATTCTTCACTGAAAATTGTAACAATGTTGCTTTCTCTATTTATGGACTTGAGATAGTTCGAGACAATAGAGAAGAAAATCGCTTTACACATGAGAACCTTGTCACTTCAACTTTTACATCTCATGTGATTCCCGATGATGTAGATTTGAAAGACCACCAAGTTTTTAAAACAAAAAAAGATATTATGATAGAAGTGCACTTGCTTGCAATGAAGTACAACTTTGAATTCAAAGTGGAAAAATCAAATAAGGAGACATACACAATTGTTTGCGTAGTTGACAAGTGCAAATGGTGTTTTTTTTTAATTTAACACGCCATCACATCCCTAGTGTGGTTGTCAGGCCTCCACCAAGAAAGGATGGGGGGTTCAAATACCCTAATCATATATAAATAACTCATAAAAAATACATGGGATGAGACATAAAATATGACCTCTAATTATAAAAGCTAAAGCAAACAAATAAATGAATAAATAATAAAGCAATAAATAATGAGGTACTACTTCCTAAACAAATAGTTCTAAAAAATTATATAGACCCCTAACTGTAGGAAGCCCATGTCTATCAATCTGAACTAAGCTGCGGTAATGTTGTGGTAAGTCCTGAACGATGTACTCGAATTAACAACAACAATCTCAACCCTTTGAAGCAAGTAAGTCAACCATCTGGTTGCCCTCGCGATAAATATGAGAAATAATATCACACTCGAAGGCAAGGAGATGTCTGATGTGGCGAAGAGTGGCCTGAATAGATCAAGGTCCTACACTTCTAGTGATGCAGTGAATGGCCAAAGTAGTGTTGGACTCAATCTGAGAGTACAATCCTCTGAACAAGAATGATCATCGTTAAGAATATCACTAAGCTCGACCTCTAGAATAAGGCACTCGCCATATGAAGAGAAGAAGGCACGAACACACTGACATGATAAATCTCTAATAATCCACCATCCACTTGCAAATCCATTTTTGACGCATCCATCAGTGTTGACCTTGTAAGATTCCATTGGTGGAGTATGCCAATAAACCAAAATAGGGGAATGAATGGATGGAGTAGTAAGAGAAATACCATAAAGAGGACATATCCCCTCGCTAATGAATTACTCGAAATAAACAACCTGTATATAGTATGGAGATAATATGATATACTCTACAGATGATCTGTCTCAACTCTATAGAGATATCCTAGTACTTTGCATCTCCAGAGAATCAAAAGAGGAATGATCGTGTGAATATGACCCTACCTGACAAATTGACCCGAGAAACGCTAAGACTGAAAGCGATACTGAAAACCCTCTATCGACCAAATGGTTATATGAAAAATGTCAAAAAACTGCATATGGCGTTTGCGAGCAATGATATTCAAACAATGTGATTACTTTGAAGTTCACAAATATATATGGGAGTATACTTTCTCTTTGAGTATTCACCAAAATGATCATAAACAGATAAGATCATGGGTTTTTGGAAGACATATCATGCCAAAATTTTAAAACCCCAACACTGCAGACATTATTAATGACATACATTGGGACTTTGGGGGTAGACATGAGTTATAAGAAAGCACGACAGTTTAGAGAATGTGCTTTGGTAGACTTAAGAGGTTCACCTGAGGATAATTATTCTAAATTGGCTTTATATGCCCATAACTTGGTTACAATTAATCCTTGCACGATATACTCTATAGAGATTGATAGTGACAACCGCTTCAAATACTTTTTTATGGTCCTCGAACCTTGCACTCACGGATTTCACTATTTAAGGTGGCCAGTAGTTATGTGGATGGAACATTTCTGATCGAAAAATATAAATGTACGATGATTGTTGCAACTTGTCAGGATGTAAATATTCAAATCTATCCTTTTGCTTGGAGCATAGTTGATTCCGAGAAAGACACATAATAGAATTAGTTTTTTACGAAGTTGAAAGAAGTAAGGGGTGATAGTGAAGATCTTGTTGTGATATCTGACCGACATCCAAGAATTATCAAGGGTGTTAAAACTATTTATCAAAACGTGCATCATAGCTATTGCATCTATCATATAAATTACAACTTAAGGACCCTGACTCGAAATATCGAGATTTTATCACTTTTTAAGAAAGCAACAGATGCATATACTGTAGACAGGTTGGAAATTACATAGGCCAAATTAACAGTATATATGAGGGAGCTTGGAAATATTTAGTCAAAGCAGACTTTCAAAGTTGGTCCATGTCACTTATTCTGAAGAACCGATGCAAAGTTATGACATCAAACAATGCAGAGTCACTGAACTCAGTGTTTAGGAAAGATCGATAGACTCTGATACTTGCATTGGTTGAGAATATTAGAAAGAAGTTGCAGACATGATTTTATGAGAGACGTGTGATTGCACAAAGCTTTACAAAGCACTCTAATACCAACAATGAAAGATAAATTGCGTAAGAATCTTGATAGGGCCAAGAGGTTTGTTTCCGAGGCGATCAATCAATTCAGGTATGACGTGAGAAATTGAACCATGAATCATATTGTTAATGGATGTTAACTTTTACATGTAGATAGTTTTAATTAGATCATTTACCGTGCGAGACAAAGGCGAAAGGATATTCAATTTATTTGTTGTGTTCTCCGTATTATTCTGTTGATTATTGGAGAGTTGTGTACACTGAAACTATTTTCCCTAGCCGAATGAAGTTGATTGGAAAATTCCTAAAAAATATTAAGTCTCTCATTGTGTTGCCGCTGTTAATCCGACGACGAGGTGGATGTGATAAAACAAAACGGATACCGTCAACTGGAGAGTTTCTAAACAGGCACAAATGTGGTAGGTGTGGCACAACTGGGCACAATCGATTGACATGTACAAGTCAGATACCATTTGGCCGATAGAAGATCGAATGATTAGTATGTTGTTTGTTATTTGAGGATTGCAAGTGTAATTTATAAATATTTAAGTAATTGAATTTGTGTTATTTATGTATTTCATTTCATTTATATAATTTATATTTAGTTTATTATATACACATGTAAATGCAATGTTTTGAGCATTTGAAATGAATATATGGGATAATTTATATTGTTAATGAATGTATTGTATTCAAACATAACTTTAGTCTACTAGCTTGTTTAATAGAACTTGTAGTTTACTGAAAAACGACTAAAATCTTTTTAAAAGACTTTTATCGTTTTTGGTAAACGGCTAGTCTTTTAAATAGACTGTAGTCTTTTTTGATAAACGATCGGAGTTTTTTACATTTTATTACTGATTACAATCGAAGATGAACTTTTACAAATATGACTTATAATACGAAGTTAAAATGCATTCGAATGTTAACTTTGTTAATATAGTTCTCCATGCTCCAATTTTACACTATTTTCGATAAACTATGGTCGTTTTTTTTTTTTTTTTTTTTTGCAAATACGGCCCATAATTGAGTTCAATAACATATACAAGAAGAAGAGATGCCAATTAAATGTATAACTAGTGCAACATTCAACTTATCTATTAAAATCCATGTTTTAAAAATTGACCCGGACATCGACCTGGAAAAGAGAAAGGGTCAAAAGGTTGAATTGGTGATTTTTAAAAAATTTAAAAAATTAAAAAATGTTAAAAAAATTCAAAAAATGAAAAACAAGTTTTGGGAAATGACAAAAATTGCTCAAAAGTAATTTTTTAATTTTTCATTCTTTTGATCTATTTCGTACATAGAGAAAGGTGAATTATAATTGTCAGTTACAATTAAATGTGGAAATAAATGATTTTTAAAACTGATGAAACAGAGAAAAATTTAATGGGTTATTCAAAATTGAGCGGGTCGACGAGTTTTTAAATAGATGATTTTTCTACATAACCAGACCGGTTTTGGCCTTAGTTCCTAGTTTTTCTAGTTGAACTAGCCGAGCTGGGCTGATTTTAATAACATTAGTTAAAATGCATTCGAATGTAAACTTTGTTAACATAGTTCATCATGCTCTATTATATACTGATTGGTAAACTATGGTCGATTTATTGTAATTACGACCCATAATTGATTTTAATAAGTTAAATCATCACGTATAATAAAACAAGAGATGTCAATTAAACGTTTAAATAGTGCAACATTCAATTTATATGTTAAATTTTATTCGAATGTGAACTTTGTTAATGTAGTTCATCAAACTCCATTATACACTGTTTGATAAACTATGGTCGGTTTTTTTTTGACCCATAATTGATTTCAATAAGTTAAATCATCACATATAAAAATTGAGTCTTGGTCCATCGTGAGTTTTAGCAAAAAGGATTGTGGTCGTTTTAAAAGACACTTGTCGTTTTACCAAAACAACTGGGGTCGTTTTCCAAAAAACAATTGAAGTTTTTAAAGACCCTAACCATTTCCCAAAAAAAAAAGCTTTCCTTTTCTAGAAACGATTAGTCTAACAAAATTTCGACATTATTTTCCTTGTAATTAGAAATAAACCAACATGAAAAACAACACAATTGCATATATTTTCACCAAAACTAAACCAATCTTATACAAATTGGGCACCCATTGCCCACCAAAACCCACAACAATCAAATCTTGTAGAGACAAGCAAATTCCCATCAATGAACAACATACAAATAGACAACAAAAAGTTCTATGTGTCATATAATCAATGGCATATAAATCGGCAGCCATCTTGGTCATCCACTTAGTCATATAAAAGTCATTAACTTGTTCTATTGACTGTCAATGCTCAATAATTTTATATATGTTATTACATAAACACCGCAATCACTCCTGCAAGACAATAAAATAATGGTCAACTAGAATACTACAACTAAATAAATATGAATAAGTGCATATTTATTTGTAATAATAAACTTACAGAATGCCTTGTTTCATGGTTTTGTCGACCATTTCTACTGCAAGAGTATGACTCTTCCATAGTAATGTGGGTTTCCTTTAAAATCATTGGGATGATGATACTAACGGTAACGGACCTTTAAGTCATTTTTAAGTTGATCGTCCGTAAGGCAACCTCGGTCAGGATTGTACACAAACATTGTTGATTTGCGAAAATGGACTTCAACTGCGAATGAGTACAAATTGAAAAATATAAATGTGTACATTCCTCCCATTTCTTGCACTGTGACGACAACTTGCCGGTTACGTATTGGATTAGGCCTTCTAGCATCTTGAACCTATTGTCTTTATCAAGAAAATCAAACATCGCAAATGTCACTTTGATAGAAAATTGCATGTATAGCTCGCGAACCACGAATGACTTTAGATATATTGATGCCAAATCGACATGCTACAAAATAAATATGAAATTATATACAAAGTAATTATACTTATTGAATAACAACATATTTAATAAAATAAAAATACTTACATCATTTGAAAGCTAACTCCCATATGTCATAACTTCGTAAAATCATTGTTTCACGTATTTGATATTGACGTGACACAAATTAAATAAGACACTGTAAAAAAAATGGTAACCATGATTGTAAAAGTATACCATTACAAACAAAGAGCAATGAATTGGTATTTACCTATCACTTAACTTTATATACCATTTGACAAATTGTTTTTTTTTTTTACCGAATCATCATTTCAGAAGAGATCAACATTTGTGTTATCACCATGTTTCTCCACTTTGCTTCAGTCGTGTATAGAGTGCACTCCAACTGTGAAGGTATTTTATTCTCTTATCTCACAGCTGAACATCATTTTGGAGATATGATTTGACCAAAATTCTCTTTTTCCATGTAAAAACCTTAGTCTCTCCATCATCATGCACCACTCATTCTTCCCATCCGCTTGCACATCTGTATACACCTCACTATTCACCTCGTCCCTCTCTCAATTTGCCCATTCGCATGTACCACCTCTATCTCCTCATCCACTTACACCACATTCATTGCCTCCACATGTACCTACGTTTGCACATCTTTCCCAATTTTCCTTTATGTACCTCGTGTGCACATTCGTTTGCACATCTGTATACACCTCACTTTTCACCTCTATCTCTATCTCAAATTTCCCATCCACCTGCACCACCTCTATTTCTTCCTCCTCCTCCTCCATATCCAGTACCTCTACATGCACCTCCATCTACATATCCATCACTCAAAACTGCACCTCAGTCTCGGTCCCAACCTCTTCCATGTTATCTTACTCAGTCCTTATGTAATCCTCAATATAGTCTGTCTCAAGATGTGGGCATGGTCGCATTCATTCTATTATGTTATCCATTTTTATTGTTTGGTTCTTCATATTGACTCGTTAGCCTCTGTACGTGTTGCAACAGTTGTCTTAATAGATCGTCACAATCGTAAGAAGTTTGACGCTTGTGGGAATGATTTGTAGAAAGAGAAGGCCGTCACTGCATAAAGATATCTAATTTGTAAGAAGAGAATGCTGATGCTTGTGGATAGTCCCCAAACTTTGAACCTAAAGAAAGAAGAAAATAGATAATGAGCACCAATCCAACGTAAGAAAGATTACAAATTAGCATTACAAACATACATACATCATCTTCACATGCATTGGGAGATAATCTCTCCATCTGTATCTGTGGTATCTGTGGTGGATCAAGATCATCATCTTGTTCTTCATTACCAACACTCACATATCCTCCATCCTCATAAAAGTAAGCATCAAGGAGTTGATCTTATTTTATAGGCTAATGAGAGAACAAAGTAGCATACTCTTGATCAGCCTCATCAGGAGTAGCCTTCAACGAGCATCGGACTTCGAGTTGACAAATAAAAAATAATAATAATAATTGAAATAACACGTGAAAGTAAATACAAATATCGAATATATACATTCATGGATTGTCCAAAAACAGTAGCAAGATCAGAAGAGTTACGTCTAAGAATCGAATTCCAAGAACACATCATCGAGAGTCTATTGTTGGGCAATCTTGCTTGACACATGTTTAATAGATGATGAATAGACTCGAATGCCCATACCTAAAAAAAGATCTACAAGTCATTCACAAATTTTCACAGTCAAAATAAAATGACGTCTAAATAATAAATTTTTGTCATTTTCCTGGAAACCCTTACAAAGTATATCTGGGCTTTGGTTTCTTCAACTCTTTCAAAAATACGTGAAATGTTAGATTGAAACCCGTTCTTCTCCATGGATATTTGTTGAATAATTCAAGATCATCTAATATATTCAATAATTCAAGATCATCTAATATATTCAAGATCAATAGATGTATTCATCTTTTTGGATTTTAGCACTGTCTCGTAGATAAACACTAAACTCAACTTGTATTTATCGTCCATATCTTCTGTCTCATTTTCAAAAGAATCACACAACTCCTTAGGCGTAACTTTATTAGCTTTTGAAAGTATTTAAGAGCCAATATTTTGTTTTCAACGATTTGGTTTTTGTAGTTTTTCTCATCGACATGGTTTACTCCTGTTATAAGTGTGCACTCGTAAAAAGAGAAACAAACGGATTTATCATCTCCCAAACAGAACCATAATTTATCTCCATTCACAGATTTTGCCCATCCGTAGCAATAAGTTATGAATTAGTTGGGCGGAAATTTTCATGTTTCTGATATCCTACAATTTTCTGGAGCATGAATTTAGGAACAATTCTTTATGGACATCATCTAGAGCATTATACACTTTCTCCATATTGGACGCAGTAGAAGGTGTTGAAACATTCGACTAAAATCTATCACCAATGTTGATGTACTTTATCTTGTAAACGACACCAGACTATTATAAATTTAGCTGAAGTGAGTGGAAATATATAAAACACATATACCTATTTTATTTAGAGAGATTAAATTCTTGTCATAATGCATGAACTAATGCAATGTCTAATTCTTTTTTGTAATGGAAAATGATAGGTTGAAATATCAATGTGATATTCATCCAAAAAAGTATTTTTTAAAAAAAAATTCAAGAATAAAGTTATTAATCAACATAGAAAAATAAAAATTCTTAAAAAATGAGATTAATTCATAAGTAGTTTATTATAAATATTTCTTATATATAATAGACAAAATTCCATTGGTCTAATTCAAAACCTTAGGATAAGAGTTTGAATCTCTATCTATCCTATATACATATCAAGATAAATAATGTCGAAAGGTACTTAGATTTATTTGTGACCTCTAACGAGCCATATGAGGTGAAAATCTCATGTACGGTTCTGTAATAGCAATGGAAACAGTGATGTTATCATCGACTATGATTATCTAACAGTTCAAGTACAGTTGATATAGTTGAAGTGCAGTCAAAATATGATTTTTTGGGGAGAAGAATTTGTGGCGTCAACCTATAGGGTTTATCATTTTTCTAATTTCTTCTCTAGCCGCCAAGTTTAAGATATTACCTTTTGATTTACCAGAAGCACAAGATGAGTAGGTTATCAAAACAAATATTCAGATATCAAATTTGGTTTATTTCATGTGCTTCGTATCTAAATCTACTAGTTTCTTCATTATTTATAACAGCTTCTTCTATTGCTGCTCACCTTATGTGATACATGTTTTCTAGATGAGGAATAGACTCGAATTTCCTTACCTAAAAAAAGATCTATAAGTCATTCACAAATTTTTACAATAAAATAAAACAACATCAAAATCATAAGTTTTTGTCCTTTACCTGTAACGCTAATGAAAACCTTTACAACGTATATTTGGGCTTTGGTTCCATCTGCTCTTTCAAAATACGTGTAATGTTAGGTTAAAACTCGTTCTTCTCCATGGATATTTGTTGAATAATTCAAGATCATCTACTATATCCAACGATAGAAGATCAATAGATGTATTAGCCTCTTTGGATTTGAGCACTGTCTCTTAGATAAATATTAAACCCAACTTGTATTTATCGTCCATATCTTCTATATTACTTTTAAAAGCATCACACAACTCATTAGGCATAACTTTATTAGCTTCTAAAAGTATTTAAGAGCCAATCTTTTGTTTTCAACGATTTAGTTTTTTGTACTTCTTCTCATCATAAAAAGAAAAACGAGCTCTTTTTTACCTCTCAAATAGAACCATAATTCATCATTCACATATTTTACCCTTCGTAGCAATAAGTTATGAATCAGTTGGGCTGAAATTTTCATGTTTCTGATTTCGTACAATGTTCTGAAGCATGAGTTCAGGAACATTTCTTTATGGACATTATCTAGAGAATTATACACTTTCTCCTCATTGGACACAGTAAAACGTGTTAAAACTTTCAAATCAAATTGATTACCAATGTCGATGATGTACTTCATCTTGCAAACGGCACCAGACTATTAGTAATACTAGCTGAAGTCAGTGGGAATATTTAAAACACATTGACCATTTCAATGCAGTAAAATTAAGCGCACGTGCACACACTCAAAAAAGCTAATAGGGTTGTAAGAGCAATTCAACCACTCCACTAAAAATGAAACAATATAAAGGTCTAGAAAGCAAAAACTAACTTTCATAGATTCCCTCGCTCAAATCAATTATGCCATGTTGTATCTTTATGAGCATATTAGCATTCATACTTCAAGATTTTAAAAGCTTAAATTTCACCTACTCAATCTCCAGTTTTTCTCAATTTAATTTTATTCTAATTTTCCAAGTCAATAAAGTATCTTTCATCGGGATAAGAAGATAGGTATCTTAATTTTATAATAGAAACAACATTTGAAAAATCACAATATTCATATCTAACATCTAGTCTAATCCTTTGAAAAAAAAAATCTTTTGTGGGAATACAAAAATGCACTTTTCTTATCATAAATCTAGAACTTTCACGAAACATAACATTTAAATCCACTTTATATAAATTTCAAATCATTGAAAAGAAACATAAAAACACTCAAAACAGAGTAAGTATTCGAAGAAATGTTCAATAAGATTTTAAAAAACAAAATACATTGATTTAGACAAAACACAATGACCATTTTCGTGTAGTAGAAATTCAATAAATGGTGGTTGAGAGAACCAAAAATGAAATTGAGAGAACCAAAAATGAAATTAAAATTTCAACAAATCAATGGAAAATTGAACATGATTCAATTATTTCAACATCATATGCAAACACACACAAACACACACAATTATACAAGAGAGACAGAGCTTATGTGAAGATCTGGAGAGGTTACTTCAAATTAGAGGCTACTTCTTCTCTTATTCTTCTTGAAGTCTGGAGAGGTAGCCATTGGTGAATTTTGAATGTGTTGTTTATTTAGGGATTGTTTATCTGAGAAGGGTTTGAAGCTATAGATGAGTTTGTTGAAAGATGAGATGGTATTTTTGGAAGATGCAAAAAAATGTTTTTATGATTATTCTTAAAATAGAAAATGTGGTCAAAGGCTAAAAAACATAATGGTCGGGTTACCTGACCATTTGCCTACATTCCAACTATTTTCTTTGAGTGTCGTTTTAAAGACATGATTGAAGGAAGACTGAAATGTAAACAAGCATAAGAATTCAAACAACAGCCATTAATAATGATTTTTCTTGAGAATTCGACTTGGTCTAGCCACATTATTTGCAAATATTTTTCCTTTTTGCTCCACTTTATAAGAATTGGGTGATAAAATTGTCATGTTTGCAATGACAAATTTATAAATAGGGTAATAATATTTATCACAATTGATGATAATCATCGATTTATGTGGTATTAAATGATACATCCAATAAAATGAGTTTCATATTCTCACATTTCATTAGACCTATCATTTAATGCCAACACATTTTACCACATAGATTGGTGATAATCACCAGTAGTGATAAATAACATTATTCCTATAAATATGCTAGATACTCAACTTGAGATTAGTGACATCTCATTTCTCATATGCATTGCCTATTTACATTCTATTAGCTGAGTTCAATTTGGTGCTTTAAACTTAGTTTTAGGTAGTCTTTATTTATTGTATTGTTCATTTTAGTGCTTCAACAAGGATTAAATACACCTTAAGAGTCCTTTTGATTTGTAGATAAAAATGTTTATATGGATACCATGTTTATTTATTGTTTGGTTAGTTAAGTAAAAGAATAGAAAAAGTTACTATTACAAATTCATTTTTTTTTTTGTAAAAATGATAATTATACCCTTATTCTTAACTAAACAACAATAAATAAATAAGAGTAAAAGAGAAAAAAAAAGGTGGAGCGGTAGATGGTGGCAATGGCGGTGGTGGTAATCATCGGTTGTCGGTTGCAATTATTCTAAGATATGGATGTTCAAAAATAGATTTGTTCTATATTAACGTTATCATTTAAAAAAATGATTGGATTCTTATTCAAATAAAAACATCTTTCCAAAGATAAAATTTATCCTCGTTTTTAGTTTAAATTGTTATCTGGATAAAGTGTATCCATACATCAATTTTGCCCAAGCATGATAAGTTAAATTTTATTCATTAGCTTTAACCATTGACAATATATCAAACGGATCCTAAGTCACAAGGTTAAATGCGTTGCAAACACAACACATCTAAATAAGGTTCATGCATAACATTGAATTTGAGCCCCAAGTCATGCGCCGGTGGTTTAGCTCATACCCATGTGACTTGGTAGCTCTGTGATGAAGATGTATGTGTGGTTCATACTACCTATTGTACACTAATGATGACATCATGTGCAAGTATTATCGTATTATCTTGTCTCAAACAATATCTCAAATAGAAAATTCAGCTATTTCGGAAGTAAAAATGGAGAAAACATCTAGTTTGAGCATTTGGTCAAGATGGGATAAAACAACCAATATTTAGATTTGAGTTAGCTGGAGTAGAAGAAAGAGTGCAAAGATTATTATTTATTCTGAAATAAAATATCTAATCTATGAATATTCCCAAATTGAATCAATTTCCCAAGATCATTTTTGTAGTAGCAACATCGAAAAAAAAAAACTTTACTCCAGACAAGGAGAATAGCTCTCCCAATCCTCATCTACTTTAGTCCTATATGTATGCTTATGACGAGCTTGCTTGCCATGTGGGTGAAAGGTTGTCTTGAGGGCTCTTGCGCAGAGGTGTAGGCTACCTGGGCACCACACAGGGGTCTATGACACATGTGACATCTGTTGTGTAGTTGCTAATATGATAGGCGATTAGTTTTATGATACACATTTTTTTGGAATTTTAATATTTCGATAAACTTTCAACACGTGACCTCTTTTTATGATGCTACTAACTCAATATAAGTATTTTGTGGCCTAATGTGACCTATATAACTAATGAGCGACATTGTAAGGATAAATTATAGTGAAAGAATATATATATATATATATATATATATATATATATATATATATATATATATATATATCCATTTATTATCTTATAAATCCATTAAATTAAGTCACATACCAAATCGATTACATAACATAATCTTCTTAAAAAATATCTTTTTTATAACCTGATTTATGTAAATTGTACAATATTTTGTTATTTTTCAAAATGTTATTTTAATTATTCAAAGTTACCAATTTGTTCCTTAAAACAATTTGGGTTGGAGACCTGAGCTTGGGTCAATTTGAACTGGTTTGTTAGATTAGATCAATTTTGGGATGAAACTTGAATTGAAACAAATTGAATTTAGGACTTGGATTTGGGTCATTTTGGGATTTGGATTAGGGACTAGGGTCATTTTGACTAATTTATATACACATTTAATTAAAAAAATCAAAACTTTGGGGATTCACTCCATTGTCCCTTATTGGCTTTGCCACTTGGTAAGAGATTATGTGTGTTGGTTCTTATAGAATCAATCTTTAAGATTGTGTGCAAATTGCAATTTGGTTGGCAAGCAATGGAAATGATGGTGAAAAGTCTATGGGCATGGTGAATATGACAACCTGGGTGTCACAGTGATTGGGCTTATTCAGATGCTTGTTTGCTTTTGTGCGAACACACCTTGTTATTGCAGTTAATATCATATTGATGGCATCTTGAAAAGTTGCTTCGACATCTTCAAAGGTGCATGACAGTGGCCATCCAATCGAGAAACTAATGAGGGCATTTGGTAAAGATTGGTGGCGAAAGCGGTATGTGCAAAGACATTGCGAGATAGTGTGCGTGGGGTGCAGTGAAGAGAGTTTGTCCATATGAGTTTGTGAAGAATTGACTTTACCTATTTGTGTGGCATGCAATAGAAACGAAGCAAGTAGTCCGATACGAGGTGTTATCAGATTTGGGTAAGGCACCAGTTGGATTTTTTCTCCCTCAACCCAGATTCAAACCTTCAAAAACTCCAAAACCCACCCACACCGCCCTCAACGCCACACCACCACCACCACCACCACCACCACCACTCAAGCAATGACACTAATGGACAATGGAGCAGTCATCATCTCCAAAAACAACAACTAGTAGAAAAGTAAGGCCATCGACTCTACACGTCATCAAAAATTTTCTATGGTTTTGAAGTGAATTGTTTGATTTGGGTAGTATGGTGAGATTGGTAATGGTAGGTGATTGTGAGATGTCAATATTTTGTGGCACGAGCTTGATGGTGGTACAGATTTGGTGGCGGGTCACGATGGTGCATATTTGGTGGTGACCGAAGGTGTTGGTGATGGCATCGATGGTGAAATGGGGTGGTGGTAAAGATTTGGGGTTGCGATGGAGATCGGCATCGATGACAATGGTGGTGATGGAAATAGGTAGTGGCGGAAATAGTGGTGGTGGAAACAAAATGATGGAATGTGCGTAATACAATATGTTAGATGTATTACTAAAAGTGCAAGATTTATGTTATACGTGTTACAAAAATTGTAACGCTTTTTATTAAAATAGTGATAAAAAGTAAAACATTATTTTAATAAAAATACGACTCGACAATATTTTGAGGAATATGTTATTATTTTTAGATTTACTTTCTCAAATATATAATTGCCAGATGATTGCGGTTTCAGCCCAGGTATGGAGATCCCAATCCATATTTTACCCCCATATTATTACAATCCCAAAAGAAAAAAGAAAATAAAAAATCAGGCCAAATAGCGAAATCAATCGTTAAATCCCTTGGAGCATCTACAACGGCTTATATATATTTAAAGAGCATCTTTAGCATTTTAAAGAGTATCTATAAATTTAAAGAGCAATTTTTTTAAAACATTCCAACAGCCATCCATGCTCTTCATTTTACTTCTTCAAGAAGCATTTAATGTATTTCTCTCTTTTTTTTTCCATATGTTTTCCTCCCAATTTTTATGTATTATTTAATTAAAGTCAATATATCAAATATTGAAGATTAAAATTATTTAATTGCATTTAATAATAGAGAGTGGGTTCACTATTAAAATGTTAAGAGCATCTCCAATGCACTCCGTCTATTACTTTTTAGATATGCCACTATAAGGATATATATATGGAGTTATAAAAAACTCTCTCCAATATATGCTGATGAGGACTCCGTTTAGTTGATTTGGCACACCAAAAATAGACTCCGTTTAGAAGTCCGTCTAAACTTAGACAGACTTCTAGATGGAGTGACTCAACAAATTTAAATCAATCTAAAGATTTTATTAAAAAAAAAAAAGCAGACAAGAAAAATATAAATTGAAGACCTACCAATTTTTTTTTTAAAAAAATTAATGCCACATAAGCGGTGATATTAATTTTAGACGGAATCCGTTGGAGACAAATTTATAATTTGATTGTCTATGCAATAGACGTTGTGCCACATAGACTGAAAATCTATCTATTTAACCTACCACATAGACTACAATAGATGGAGTGCATTGGAGCTGCTCTAAATTAAAGAGTCAATTGGAGCAGAATTTTAAGTGTTGACTCTTTAAATTAAAGAGCATTTTATGTTTAAAGAGCTTGTCACCGACCGTGGGGAGGTTTACTCCGCTACAAGCAAAAAAAAAAAATATTTCTTTGTCCTTCATTACGTCTTCATTCCTTTCAAACAAAAACCCATATCTCTCTATCTCTCTCTCTCACAATTTCCCCATTTTTTCATATTTTCTCCATATTCTTCAAAATCAAACTCTCCTCAAACAAAACTTTCAATCTTCAACAGCCTCAATCCATTAAAATTCTCTATGGTCGGATCCCACCGCAAAGAAAAGCGGTATACTAGTTAGAGTTGCTCTTAGCTCTTGTTTTGTTCTGTTCAATTTTCTTCAATTTGAACAATGAAACCAAAATCGTTTTGAATCAGTTGACGAGAACAAATGGACCAGTCTGTATATGCGCCGTCCTTTTTCCGTTACAGCCCACGCTTCAAACCAAATACGTGAGTTCACGCCTACACTTTCAGTTAAATAGGTGAACACAGTATAGCACTTTAGAAAAGAAGCCCCTTTTCATTTTCCTCTTTTCTTTTCAAAGACAACATTTCTTCAACTATTCAAACATCTCTCCCTATAATAAAACGATAGATTTCATTTTCAATCCTCATTGTTGAATAGTCAGAGATCGTTTGGATCTAAATTCTCACTTCTTCTTAACCCCCTCGTATCATATATTTGCTTAGATCCAATTGATTGATTGATTTTAATCAATGCAATGGCGAGTAATAACAACAATGGAGAAGAAATAGAAAGCTCGGACGACAATGAGTTTTCATCAGGCAGGGGCTTGGGCGGACGCAAGTACAGGCCGGTATTTGCCCATGACCACGATCGAGCTGTGCTTGAGATGTCGTCAATCGATCCCGGCGATGCATCTTCGTCGTCTTCGTTACCCGTTCGGAACGATCTCAAGTAACTTTATCTTCACTTTCTTCATTGCTCTTCTGTTTGAATGATTGATTGATTGATTATGATTTAAATCAGGCATTTTGTCAAACAACTATGCTACGACTGATTTGAATACGAGTACATTTGTATTTCATTGTTTGTGTGGAAGCCAGTATTGTGGAACAAGTGCAACAATTTTAGCACAGAGTACAACTTTTTGTGTATCTAAGTGTAAAGAGCTTGTGCTTTGTCGGGCATTGTTACTGAATTTTTTGTGTATATGGAGCGAAAGAGAATTATATTACTCCTTTGAAATAGTAGCAACTGAATCTGCATTCTGGCTCAATGAGGAAAAGCCTGATAAAACTCCACCATTATTTTTGATAAAAATTAAGCAGCACCAAAATGATAGACTGTTGGAGAAAATGATATTAGATGTGAAATTTACAATTGGAGGAAATATAATCGCGTTTCACTAATTGTGTGATAACACACATTGATTTTCAAAAATCACACCGTTCATCGGTAGCAAAACGGGAATGGCCATCACAGTGCATCATTAAAGTATCTTACCATGCTTGCTGCCTCCAGGACTGCAAAATTTGAGGAGAAATCTGTCGGACAGATGCAAGAAAAACAACAGGCTCTCCAATAATAGCAATTAGTCCTGTTATAATTCCTGGGCAGATGGGCAGTGCTTGAAAAGAGGATAATGTATCTCATTACTCTGCAGTTACATGAAACAAATATGTAGGGACAAAGCCTAGTGAAGTCCCCTCCTTTGTAATCTTTTAGAACAAAATCAAATTACCTACTATTTATACTGGATTTTACAAAAGAAATCCTCTGATCGAAGTATAATACTTTTGGTTTATGTAATTATAAAATTTAGGTATCCCACGTATCAGTTGAACTAACGAATAGGTTCCTTGATGCCTCATTGGCTTGTATATTTATCCATTGTTTATGGATGATATAGAACATTGTTTCACAGTATTCTTCATATGATGGTCTTAGGGTAATCCTTAAAATATACTCTTTTTTGGATTCCTCTGGCGTCTCATAGCTCTCAATATTTGTTAAGTTTCTTGAATCTTGATGTATTCATGATGGCTGTCCTGGTATACTTTCTCAGATTGATTGTACCTCCTGGTGTTTATTTGAGATTTTGTTTCAAAAGAAAGTCCTTGCTCAATTTAACAATTCCTTTTTCCATTTATACTGACCCAAGTGCTTTTGTAGAAATGTTAAAGTAGGCATGCAACCAAATATGACTTCTGAAGGAAAAGATGGATCACTACCAAATCATGGTGGTGTTAATGGCGCTCAGACCGAGTCCAAGTTGGAATTATTTGGTTTTGACTCCCTTGTAAACATTTTAGGGCTTAAAAGGTGAGCATACTTAATTATTTTCTTGAATATCAAAATTTACCTTTTCCAAGCTGAAAAATTGAAAATCCCAGAGAGCTTTATACGTCGTTTTATGCATAATGCTTGTGTCCATCTTAGGGTTTTCATTTGTTACCTTTATTGAAATGCACACGAGATATGAGCCTTCATGTTCTTTTGTGATCATTTTTGAACAATATTTTGCTCAAAGTGTTTCATTATGTTCATGTTTCAGCATGACTGGTGATCAGATTCCACCACCACCAAGTCTTAGAGATGGAGAAGATGTAACTATTCCTCTGGAACCTCCCAAGGTACCAATAGATATTCTTTTTCGTTCTATATTCCTTTAACTTGTACCTCTTTTATGATTGTAATCTAATGGTTGATGTGAGTGTTTGATTGCTGATTAATATTTTTTATATCAGTCCCATGTTTTTAATTGTTTCAGTACAATAGTCTAAAAATGAATGATTTTGGAGGAAATATTATTAATTATTAGAGCTATTATTTAATTTAAGTTTTCTCCAACTTTTGTGGATAAATTTTCCTTATATGCAAAATAAACTTAGGCACTAAAACTAATTTTAGCACTCCTTCCTCTTCAGGTTCAATTTCTGTTATATGTTAAAAAGAATCACATTTATTTGTTAAGAGTGTGCATATGGCACTCCACTAATTTTGTCTTCAACATATCTTTTGATTCCTTTATTATGTCCTCTGATAAATTATTATTGCAGACCACAGATGTCAAATCAGGAACGATGATGGGGGTGTTCGTGCCTTGCTTGCAAAACATTTTGGGAATTATCTACTATATTAGATTTTCATGGTAAGTTTTACATCCCTAGATATTTATGCTAACTACTCTTTGAAATTCCTCTCAAGGTGCACCCAAATGTAAAAGTATGTTGTTTTTTTCTCTATATAATGGTTCCATATTCAGGTATGAAGTTGAGCATGTTGTCTCATTTACAGATTTGTAGGTCCTTTGAAAAATATTTGCAGCAACTTTATGATTTACCCCAAACATAGCACATCTCTAGGCACCCTATCAATGACGCGATGAATATTAAACAAATCTCGAACTACTTAACCTAGCCCCATGTTATCTAAAATCAATAACATGATGCCCAGGTCACATAGCCTAGCCTCCCTATAGTTGCATCTACTGCTTGCCGCTTGGCAACACAGACTGAGTTTGAAAATCCACGCTTCAATCTTTAGGTCATCTGTGGCGTTAAACTGAGTGAGAAAAAAATCAGTTGATGATCAAGCATAACACTTGGTAGGCCCGTGTATGCTCATGGATTTTGCAGTAGAAGATATAGATAATGGCAGCTAAATAGATTTTATTGTAATAATTTTGTGTATATATATTCAATTAAACCGAGGAATGTAATGAATTAAACAAAATAAAGAATATACACAATTTCACATAATAAAAACTAGAACGGACTTTATTTGATGGAAGATAAAGAACTTGAGAGGTGGATTTTCTGGTTGTTATACCGAAACATCAAGTTAGATCACATTGCAAACAGTTATTCTAGAGAAAAACATTGAAGTATTTTTATGTGGCATTACTTGAATATAATATTGGAGGACTTAGTTCGGCATGTCACTTAGTACTATTTTCCAAGTATTCAGTTTGGATTTGCTAATTTAACCTATATCTCAGAGATTCAATTGTCTGTCATAGTTACATTTTTGCTTCTTTTGGATGCCAATATTCTTGTTGGTTCTTAGTGAGAAGATGTTAATTGCAGCCCCTGCTGTTGTATTAAGCAGTCGTTTGTCTGCTCGTGCATGAGAGAAAGATTTGGAGTTTGGTGTAGGAAAAGGAGTTGGAATAGTTTTGTATTTTATTGCATGCTGTTAGACTATATATGGATAAATCTTTCATTATATCACATATTTCACTATGTTTAAAGTGTTTGTGGATACCTTGTTGCCCTTCATCTTCAATTTAAAGATCCAGTCTTACAAAGTATCTTAGTGAATTGAGATAAAACATACAGGATAAATTTCAATCCTCCAATCTCTTTATATTTGTTCTTTCTTATTTGAAATGTTAGCCTTTCCTTATTTTAATGTTTGTTCCACGCAATATGTTCCAAAACATTCATATTCTGATTCATACCGTATTCTGAAATTTGTAGGATTGTAGGTATGGCTGGGATAGGTGAATCGTTGTTGCTCGTTGCCTTCTGTGGTTCATGTACTTTCCTTACAACAATATCTTTGAGTGCTATTGCAACTAATGGCGCAATGAAGGTATGACCTTATGCTATTCGACATTCGTTATAATACTTTTTTACTTCAGTTAAAGATAAACATATAAGATATGGGCGTATCTGCTGTAATCTAGGGCGGGGGACCTTATTACCTCATTGGTCGTGCCTTGGGTCCAGAGGTTGGAGTTAGCATTGGGCTTTGCTTTTTCCTCGGAAATGCTGTTGCTGGTGCCCTGTGAGTGTATATATTGTGGTAATTTTATATTGAAGAAGGTGCATGATATGACCTGGAGATAAACAAGGGGCTGGCTTTTTTCTCTTTTTCCAGGTTCTACAGTGTGCCACACTAGAAATTTTTTGTTCCTAACATTTTTGTGCTTTCACATTTACTTGTGATTTAGTTATGTGTTGGGAGCTGTGGAGACTTTCCTGAATGCTGTTCCAAGTGCAGGTCTTTTCAGAGGTAATAGCTGAGGGAAGTAATGTAGAATTGGCATTGGATCATATGATTAAGTGGACAAATTTTTTATCAGAAAGTTTTTCATTTGACCTCTCTAAATATATTCTTGACCTATCTTGAAATTTTCTATGTTAGTGTTTGTTTGGTGGAGTTTAAAAGTAGTTTTTTAGGAGATTTTTGAAAAAAGTCGGTGAAATGTGTGGTTGAAAGGTTGATAAAAGATGTGGGTGTGGTTGAAAATGAGTTTGGAAAAAAAAAAAAGAGTTAAAATAAATCCACACCAAACATGCTCTTAATATGAACTTCTAATGTTACCATTTACTGACTATGAAAAGACAAACAAAAAGAATAAGCAAAATTTCAATGTAATGCATCTTTTCAATTGGTGGAGTGGCGGATTAGCTCCTCGGTTAGGCATGTCTGTGAGGGGGTGTCTTAATGACCCAACACGACCTAATCTTGCAGGTCCTCTTTTGGGTATCAAAATATTTTTTATAGGGTTTGGTGGGGTAGCCAGTACCTGCAGTAGTTTTGCGAGTAGCCGATTGTTGCAATTTATCCTTTGTTTTATTCACTCTATATGAATATGATGGAGTCGCCAGTAGTTGTTATTTGTTACTGGTTACATTAATTGATTTATAGCATTACAAATTTATTCTCCAAAATTTGATTTTGTTCCTCATTGGTGCAGAGACAGTCACAAAAGTAAATGGGACAGCTGTCGCGGAGCCCATTACAAGTCCGAGTTTACACGACTTGCAAATTTATGGGATTATTGTGACCATCATCTTGTGTTTCATAGTCTTTGGTGGCGTAAAAATGATAAATCGAGTTGCTCCAGCCTTTCTCATACCTGTTCTATTCTCGTTGGTCTGCATATTTATGGGGATACTCTTGGCAAGGAAGGATAAACCTGCAGGTTTTATTATTTCTGCCTGCTGTTTTTTTTATTTCATTTTTGTTTTATGAATAAAATCCAGATTAATGTTTGTTGGTTTGCTGAATTCTCTAAATCATATAACTCGTGCAAGAGAGGTCAGAGGTGTGAAGTTGCTTTGCCTGCAGTAAAAGTGAGCATGGCTGACAATCTTCCTGCTAAAAACCTAAGTAAATAGATTACCAGAGAAATTTTTGTCTCCCTATTAGATATTTTGATGAGGACTTGAGGAGTTTAGGTACCTTTTGATATTGTCTTATCTTCAGATCTTATGATGATAAACCACATAAAATGGATACTATTGCGGTTTCTCGTTCTATGCAGTAAGAATTTTCAATTGCCATTCTCCATTATAATAAAAGAATAATAAGTACTGAGCATAGTCAGCGGGACAGCAAGCCAAGATCCGATTCGTCAATCGACGAATTCACGACGCATAATGGCAAAGGGGAAAGAGACGATGGCAACGCACCTCATACAAGAGGGATAAAAACCTTGTACGTATGCCGCAGGATCCGAAGTATCGGCCTTTTGGGTAGAATGCCTTCAGCCATCGGTTATCAACCTACACCGAGTACCGAAATGGGTACTTTACAAAAAAGAATTACTTTTACTAAAGAAGGGTCCATAACTTCTATTCAAGTAGTTTATGTACCTGCACACGATTTGACTGACCATGACATATGATGGTTGACTTGTTGAGAAGTGAAAAACTATGTTGTTTGTAGGTATTGTGAGATGACCACCCTTAGTACATTAGGGTGCATAATTACTGTCCAATTGTATTAAGTATAGTATATTTCGACACAGAAGTGCTGAATACTGGTCATATCTCAATCTCAACCCATTGTCTAATATCCCCTAAAATGCATTACTGAAAATCGTGATTTGGTTGATGGTTCAGTGGGCATTTATTGAAAATTGTGGGATTAAGTTGAACAATGCTCCGGTTGATTCTTGATTGTTTGCCTCATTTTTTTTGTCTGCCTTTTTTTCTTTTTCTTTAAGGTCATCTGTATATTTGTGGAATTAACTTATCTTCCTACATGTGGTGCAGTGGGAATTACGGGCTTGAGTTTGAAATCTTTCAAAGAAAACTGGAGCTCAGATTATCAAAATACTAATAATGCTGGAATCCCAGATCCTGATGGAAAAATATACTGGAATTTCAAGTGAGTCATGCTATATCTCATTTCGTTCTGATTTCTCTTTTCAGCTGTACTTTCTCTGTTCTTTTCAAGACTAACCCACCCTGTTCCCATTATTTTAACTTTTTGATGTCCTTTTTGTATATATAAATTTATTTGAATAGGTGTTTGACACATATGGGAATTGACGTGAGAACCTTGGTTACTAGCATCAAATGTTATGAACAGACTGAAGCAACTATGTCATCTATATTCTAACTGTTATTATTTTTTTTCAGTGCATTGGTAGGACTCTTTTTCCCTGCTGTAACGGGAATCATGGCAGGTTCAAATCGTTCTGCATCACTCAAGGACACTCAACGCTCCATTCCCATTGGGACATTAGCTGCAACTTTGACGACTTCAGTTTTATATATTATTTCAGTGCTATTCTTTGGAGCCCTTGCAACCAGGGAGAAACTTTTGACTGACAGGTATAGCAAGTTCTGCATGGCTGTTACCACAATTGTCCCTATAGCTTGCTGTTTCAGTCTGCTTCCTTCCCTATTTGATTGCATTACTAGCTAATTTTCCGCTTTGACCTTGGCAGTTTTTATAACATTTCTGTGACATGATTTAAATTCACTTAAACAAGCAATTCTATTATTAGGCAGCTATTTCTGCTGTGTTTTATATGGTAGTTGAATTAAAAATCTATTTGTCTTCGCTTTCAATTTCGTGATACTGTTTTGCTGTGTATACTTATTTTGTTTCTATTAATTATTTATCATATAACCAAGTAACATATTGGCAATCAATTTTTCTTCTGTTTTGCTTAACATAAGATATATTCTTTCATGATGGTCGAGAAGACGTGATCATATATTTAAGTAGTGTTCGGGTCCTTACTCGCAACCAAATTATGAGTAGGGCATGTAACAACCTTTGCTAATATAGAAGATTAACATATCTTTAATTTTAGCTAAGAAATGGACTCAGGTTCATGGAATCTATATTTCTTCGCCGATTAGGTTATAATGACATGCTATATACAGCACGTCACTATTTTTATAATATTATTATAAAAAATGATATCCTTTATATCCATTGGGTAACTGTTTGTTACTTCTATGGCGGCATGATCCTTTTGGACAAAAATGCCTTCTTTTATATCCATTGGGTAACCATTTGTTACTTCTATGATGGCATGATTCTTTGGACTTCGAGAATGTATTCAAAGCGGACAACATTTCCGTCCTTTAATTGTTCCAAACTGGAGAGTCTACTTTTAATCTGAAATTTTAAGAATTTGAAAGATAAATGAGCAAACTTTTGTTGCTGGTCTTATCTTACAGCTGTTTGCATAATGGTTAAACATAACTACTTTTCTTTTTTTATGGCATAACTGAACTGCTTGTGCAGGTTACTTACAGCTACAGTTGCTTGGCCTTTCCCTGCTATCATTTATATTGGTATTATCCTCTCAACCTTAGGTGCAGCTCTTCAGAGCCTGACGGGTGCTCCACGTCTACTTGCAGCTATAGCCAATGATGATATCCTGCCTGTTCTCAACTACTTCAGAGTGGCAGACGGGAGTGAACCTCATGTTGCTACTTTCTTTACTGCCTTCCTCTGTATTGGATGTGTCGTTATTGGCAATTTGGACCTTATCACCCCGACCGTAACTATGTTTTACCTCCTGTGTTATGCGGGTGTCAACTTATCGTGCTTTCTTTTAGATCTGCTAGATGCTCCCAGCTGGCGTCCTCGGTGGAAATTTCACCACTGGAGCCTCTCTCTTCTTGGGGCATTACTTTGTATAGGTTAGTTTCCCTGTGCCTGCGGTGTAAGGTTTGATCATATCTGTGCATGTATATTGAGCAGGATTGAAAATATATTGCCTGAGAAAATAGGTTTTTCCCTCCCTATATTTTACAGCGTGCTCAACTACATGTTCAACTAGGGACTGAAAAGGTAAAATTGAATTAAAATAAAGTAATAAGATTTGAGTTCTTTTTCCAAAAAGAAAAATTTTAAAAATCTCAGTGCAGATAGGAACACATTAATGCATTAGGCAACCTTTAGCAAATGTCTTCTAGCTGTAATAATTATGCTACGTGTCTGTTCTGGGTATTGATATGGACTGACGTCAAACTTAAATGTGATGTATTTATCCACAAACTTTTGATGTTAGTATTCAGATAGTTGATCCATGGCTTAGCCCTTCTTCTTAGAACCTCTCAATGACTTTATTTCCTCTTCTTCATAACAGAAGTATGTTCACATTTTACTCTGATTATTCCTTTGCAGTGATCATGTTCTTGATTTCTTGGTCATTCACTGTGGTGTCTCTAGCCTTGGCAAGCCTCATATATTACTATGTGAGCATCAAGGGGAAAGCTGGGGACTGGGGAGATGGTTTCAAGAGTGCATATTTTCAACTCGCTCTTCGTAGTCTGCGATCTTTGGGAGGTTTGTATGCTTATCTTGTGAGTTACTAGTTTTGA
Source organism: Forsythia suspensa (assembly GCA_023638005.1). Taxonomy (NCBI): domain Eukaryota; kingdom Viridiplantae; phylum Streptophyta; class Magnoliopsida; order Lamiales; family Oleaceae; genus Forsythia; species Forsythia suspensa. Next base: position 23,221,467 of record CM042663.1, read on the forward strand.
TTTCTTCTGGCAAATATTTTTAGTGTAACTAAGGTGTCTTTCTTTCTCTCCTATTTAGTCTTTGTACGTGGTTTGGAAAATGCTTATTCTGCTTCTCATTTATCTCCAATCCTTGGGCGTGATTTGTAATGTCTGTATTCCTTGATAATCAAAGCCCAAAGATCTGCGAACTAGACCATGCTTGGCCAGCCAATCAGACAAAGAAACTTGCATATTGTTTGGTCTCTTCCATTCCATTTTAGCTATAATATTTCACTCTCCATCAAATTTATGAAGATTGCCCCACAACTTATAATTCTGTACAAAGGACCTGTCTAGTTCACTAATTGTGAAAATATAATGAATTTTTTCATTTGAAAAAGGTCAGTGCAATTGATAAAGGAATCCTTGATCATAATTTCCAGTATTATTTAATCAAGCACTTATTCTATTGTGCTTCTGATCAATAATGCAATTGTACATGCAGCAAGCCAGGTTCATCCGAAGAACTGGTACCCTATCCCCCTCGTATTCTGCCGGCCATGGGGCAAGTTGCCTGAGAATGTACCCTGCCACCCTAAACTTGCTGACTTTGCAAACTTCATGAAGAAAAAAGGCAGGGGAATGTCCATATTTGTTTCTATCCTAGATGGGGACTACCATGAGCGAGCTGAGGATGCCAAGGAAGCCTGCAAAGCGCTTAGTACCTACATTGACTACAAGAGATGTGAAGGTGTTGCCGAGATAGTTGTTGCCCCTAGTATGTCTGATGGTTTTCGAGGCATTGTTCAGACCATGGGCCTTGGCAATCTGAAGCCCAATATTGTGGTAATGAGGTACCCTGAAATATGGCGCCGGGAAAATTTAACCGAAATACCGGCGACATTTGTTGGAATAATAAATGACTGCATTGTTGCAAACAAGGCTGTTGTTATTGTCAAGGGTCTTGACGAGTGGCCTAATGAGTACCAAAGACAGTACGGAACTATTGATTTGTATTGGATTGTGCGAGATGGTGGTCTTATGCTTCTTCTCTCCCAACTCCTCCTTACCAAGGAGAGCTTTGAGAGTTGCAAGATACAGGTGTTCTGCATTGCCGAGGAGGATTCTGACGCAGAGGAACTCAAGGCTGATGTAAGGAAGTTTCTCTATGACCTTCGGATGCAAGCCGAGGTAATTGTAATTTCAATGAAATCGTGGGATGCCAAAGCGGAACAACAAGATGAATCAGTGGATGCATTTACTGGTGCACAGCAGAGGATCTCTAGTTATTTAGTAGGGATGAAGGAGAGAGCTCAGAAAGAAGGGACACCTCTTATGGCTGATGGAAAGCCTGTTGTTTTAAATGAGCAGCAGGTTGAAAAATTTCTGTATACCACTTTGAAGCTCAATTCGACGATACTGAAATATTCGAGAATGGCTGCAGTCGTGCTCGTGAGTCTTCCACCACCACCACTCAATCATCCAGCTTATTTTTACATGGAGTACATGGACCTATTGGTTGAAAACGTGCCAAGGCTTTTGATTGTCCGAGGATATCGTAAAGATGTTGTCACTTTGTTCACATAGTCTTTTTGTAATTTTTCTTATAGACAGACACTGTCATCTGGCAATTGAAAATTTTTCTCCGAGTCATTTGTTTATATGTTTTTCTACTCTTTTGTAGCACATTTACTTGTAGTAAATTTAGTGTTAATTCATCCTCTTTTGTGGAGGATACACTGTAGTTTACACGGTCTCTTATCATTTTGGCCACGATTCTTGTTATAGAAAATTTTGTCTGTGTCAATTATTTTTAGATCATACAAGTCTTCTGTATTGTGAAGTTTTTTTTCTTTATTTCTGATTTTGAAGATTCTTGGGATGTTCACCTCTGTACATTGTACATTAAAATTGTTCCTCTTCCAAACAACAAAGGAATGCAAGTTTTGTATCGCATTATGAATATTTTACCAAAATAGAAGAATTTGACTATTATCGACTGACTTTATTTCCCAAAATTTTACTCTCAAAATGATTTTCCAAATTTCAAGTTTCAATTGCTCGAGAAACTTGTGTTTCACTTGTAAACTATTTCTAAGTAACTTTGGCAATTTATCATACTAGTTAAGAATACTTGCGTTGCACGTGATTTTGTAATAATATTATGATTTTTTTATTTTAAAATTATCGATGAATATAACACTTAAATAAAACTCATTTTCAATTATAAGTTCATCAATAATTATGGCCAACTAATGAATTATATTTAAACTTCTTGGTAAAACATGTGGTTCATTAAAAAATACATGACCTACGTGAATATTAAGTTTGAAAGATTATTGATACTCTTTTAATTATATTTTAAAACATATATCTAATGTCATATCAGAAAATGCAACTTTCTTTTATAAAAATTAGTATTAAATTCTAAAATATATGAAAATAATAGATATAAGTATAACACGATTTTTCATTGATTTTCTGTATTTATATCATTATATAAAGCACACGAAAACAAAATATTTAGCCTTTTTAGGTAATTATTTCTCATAAAAAAGAATCTCAAAATTCTTTGACATAAGATAAAGAAGAATTTTCTATTGCAATATCCATTCAGTTTTAATGCACCCATAAATTAAGGGTTTTTTTTTTTTTTTTTTTTCTTCATGCATTCTTTCCCGTAATTCCATGTGAAATATTAATAAATTTCAAGAAAATTTAAAACAATCAGATATTTGGACAATGATTTTAATTCATCACATAAAACCACTTATTATGCGATATTTACCTCACCTTATACATAATATGACTCACTTTATCCAAGTTATGTCTTTCTCAGCCGCGTGCTTGAAAGAGTTAGAATAATACCAATTTTCCTTGTTCTAACTCTTTCTTCTACAATAAATATATGTTTAATTACTTACAAAATGACATAAAACATCATTCAAGCTTAAATCCCTTTGTTATCAAGACTACCACAATAATTAATATTTTTACATCTAACAAATATTCTAAATCAAGAAAAAAAGATATATAGATTCAAAATTTAAAATCAATATTATCATCATATATATTCTTAAAATTAGTGAATCATTCATGGAAAATTAACACATCCATTATTACCACATTACTATCAAACTAATTATCAAAGATTAAATATCGTCATTGCGAGGAAAAAAATATTATTGGCATAATAAAAAACAAAGACGAATAACAAAGGAAGAAAGTATGAATCAATAATAAGAAAGTCAAAATGCAAAGCTAAATTCATCTTGTTTTTTATGTTGATAAAGAAATTTGCTTAAATTCAAAGTGCATAATAAGATCGAATTTCTTTGATTGTTTACAATTAAAGATAATAATTTCAATATATTAAAAATTTTATTAGTATATTTTTATTTATTTTCATTAATTACAATATATAATGGAAATTAAAGAGACAAATCATTTTTAATAATCAAAATACAATATTTATATAATATTAAATAGTTTAAATTAAAGCTAAAATAAATTATATTAATTGAAAGATGATATTAGGAATTATAAGTTATTTGAGGAGTAATATCGTCCAAAAATATTTCTTCTTTTAAGAGATTTTTAGAATTAATATAGATAAATGAAACACTATTTATTTCAATTAAGAATACGTGATCTTATTATTATGCACCTAAAATTATGTAATATCCCAATTTGATTGTGACATTTTTTGAGTTTCAATTGCTTCGCCACCTTTGCTCCGGCGGCCTTTCATTTCAGTTTCCCCTCTTTCTTTGTCTTCTACAATCAATACCTTTTTTGCTTTATAATATTTGATTATAAGCTTCTCTCTCTTTCTTTTATAATCAATATCTTTTACTTAGAATTTTCTATTATAAGATTTACGATGAATTAATTGATTTTTATTCTATTCATAAATATCATTTTTAATAGTTGATGTTCAGTTCAATATTATTATGTATATGCATATGTTCAAGGGAAATTTATACTACTAGACCAATAAATATTAATATTTATTAAAAAATTGTTACATGTTTTTTATTGTGAAAATACTAGAATTTGCCTTCATTTTTTTTTTTTTTATTTTTACTACAATTGGATAAATCAATACAACAAACTCCTTAAATCAAACCAATTACTTGATTAAATACAATTCTATTATTAACTAACTAATCATAATCTAATTAGTCTCATATTCTCTCTCCACCCATTGACGTCTACATTCCATGGGATTAGCTACCATATAAAAAAAGACGACTTTTTGATAGAAGAGGACTGTGAAGAAGGTATATTCTGGCAAGACTAAATTTAATTCGATATTATTTCAATTGATACTATAAATTGTGATTTTGTATGATTATGGTTGATTTGAATTTTTTTTTCCCATTTTGTCATTTGCGTTTGAATCTTCTACCAGATTTTGATTTTTTTACAAATTTTGGGATCTGCAATATGTAAAATGTATATAATCAATCAAGTACATTTATATAACAACATATTAAATTTGATATTAAACAAAAGATTTAATAATATATTATGCAATTTGTTGTGGGTGATAAAAGATTTACAAATATAGCTTAATCACTATTATGCAATTTGTTGTGGATGATAAATCTTCTCTAGAAAGAACATTGTGGAAAATATAAGCTTATATCAAAATTGTTGTATGTTTAAACTTGAACGTATTAAATTATTACTAAAAAAGACATTGATTATAATAATGTTATTTTGTATTGTATTATTATCACAGTGGTAAATTTACAATTTTTATGCATTCATTATTATTGTTTTAAAATAAAATTAAACACTAATAAATTTCAAATTTTATATTACAAAATAAAAGTATAATCAAAAATTAATTAAATTTTATTATTTTTATGCATCCAACTTGCATCAATTCGATTTCTCAAATGAGTATTAAATGAATTATTTTAATTAATTAGGGTAAAATAGAATAACTATATATATATATGAAAAGCTAAAAGTTAGAATCGACCTACCTTTTTGTCGCTTCTCAAAATTGTGGAGTCGATTGTTTTATAATCACTTTTAAAAATTTTGCCACTACTTAAATCAACTTCGATTGTTTGAGAATCGGAAGTTGGGCTCCAAAATCAATCGCTTGGTGTGTTACAATTATGATACACATTTATATAAACTTATTAACGATTTATGATTTTTAATACAATTAAGTTCATTAAATATTGCATGATGGAGATTTTAAACTACTTATGTTGATCAAAATGCATGAGTTCGTGATAATTTAAATTTAGTTTATGATACTTAATATTTGTTAAATGAAACAATATTCTATGTTACATGAACTTTGATATACAAGTCGCTACAATACACTACTTTATGTTAAGAAGTTCAATACATTGCATGAGATGTTAAATTTTGTGATAATGTTAAATTTAATGATTTGTGATACTTAATACAACTAGTTAGACACGCGTGCATTGCACGTGTTTTTGTAATCATATTGTCGATTTTTAATATTTTTAAATTTTTTATTTTTTAATTGTTAATAATTAAAATGTTATGTTGTATTGTATTGTTCGATGCTATTTTTATTTACATTTATAGAAGTATAATTGTAATCAAAGATGAATTTTATATAGTGGTAATACGAATAATAACTTGAATTCAATGAATAGCTTTTGGTGATTTGAGATTTGATGATTGACTAACAATTGATATCAAATCAAATAGAATTAATTATGTATTAACAGGGATCTTCAGAGTTGTATTTTACGAAATTTTTTTTAATAATTATTAATTTTATTGGAGAGAATGTAATGATTGACTATATAATATTGTACATTTGTTGAAGTAGTAGCTTTTTGTAAACAATATTCTTTGTGTATGTTATTTTTTTATTAAACACGTATGATTTAACGATGTAAATGAAAATATCATAAAAGTAAGAGTATCTCCAATGCAACAATGTAGATTGTTGTATATGTGACAAATAAAATAAAGACAAAGAAAATAGCATCTTCAATAGAGATGTCGATTGAAAAAATTATGATCTACATGTACAAGAGATATTGATATATAAATTTAAAAAATTAAATAAAGAATAATTAACATACATTTCGATGGAGATAAATTATAAAAATTAAAATAAAAATATTTAACACACATTTTATATATATATTAAATAAATAAAGAATGTCCAGCACACCATTCAAATGTGGACGGTGTGATAGACATCCTCCACTTTTTTCCTTGCCATGTAAGTAATTTAGAATGACGTGACACATTTTTTAATATAATCCACGATTGCATTGGAGATGCTATAAGTAAGATAAATAACTAAAGAGTTGTCAATGTTTTCTGTCTCTCTCTATATATATAATTATAAATTAAATTAAATTAAATTAAAAATTAAAAAGTTTTAAATGTTAGTTGTGAAGTATAATCACAGTAATCCAATATATTAAAAACAATCTTTTCATCTCCATTTCAGTTTTGACAACCATGATTTGAATTTTAATGCGGTGATTAAAAAAGTTATAATTTTTCCATTCATTTTTTTTTAAAAAAAAATCCATTGCTCATTTCTTTTATCTACGTAATGCAAAAAAAAAAAAAATTGAGACCATCTTTTCACCTTCATATTTAATTTAATATATTAAATATTTAAAAATTTTAATTGTACATTTAATAAATTGTTAAAAATTTAATATACGATAATAATGAACAATAAAATAGTAATAAATAAATATTAAAAGACAATTGCATTCATATAAGTACAATTACAATCAGAGATGACTTTTATATGGTGATAATACCAACAATAATTCGAACCCAATAAAGACCTTTCAGTGATTTAAACTTTGATGATTGACAAACTTTTGATATCAAATCTTATGGAATTAATGATCTACAGGGCGGCATTTATGAAGAATAAAATTAATAATTAATAATTTTATTGTGAGAAAATGTATTGATTGATTATATAATATTGTACATTTGTTGGAGTAGTAGTTCACTGTGAACAATATTCTTTTTGTATGTTCTGTTTTTATTAGACGTGTTAGATTTGGCGACGTAAATAACATGTCATAAATGTGAGTAAGAAACAAAAATTAAAGAAGTGTCAATAAGAATATTGTCTATGTTGTAAGATTATTGTTGATGGACAGTGTAAGATGAGAAGAATGTTCTATATATATTAATAAAATTAAATTAAATTAAAAATAAAAAAAGTTTCACACGTTAATTCTAAACTATAGTATATGTTTGGTGATGTTTAAAGATTTTGAAAAAATTGGTAAAACGTGTAGTTGAAAAGTTGATAAAAGTTGTAGGTTCCCCACAAAATATGTGGTTGAAAATGAATTTGAGAAAAAAAGATTTTAAAAAAAAAAAACTGAACCAAACATTCTCGTAATCACTATATTCTAATGTATTAAAAATAATCTTTTAATTTCCATTTCAGTTTTGACAACCATGATTTGAATTTTAATACGGTAATAAACAAAGTTATAATTTTTCCCATTCAAATTTTTTTTTTTTGGTTGAAACTCATTTCTCATTCCTTTCATCTACGTAATGCAAAAAAAATAAATAAATTTTGAGACCATCTTTTCACATTTATATTTAATTTAATAGATTAAATATTTAAAAATTTTAATTGTACATTTAGTAAATTGTTGAAAATTTAATGTATAGTAATGATGAACAATAAAAGAGTAATAAATAAAATATTAAAAAATAATTATACATTAATGAATAATAGGGTGAATATAGAATTTTATAAAATTTGTAAGGGTAGAATAGTTAAAAAATGTTTCTCCTTTTAGGACCTTTTAGATGTAGTATAGATATAGATTGTAGATAACTTGTAAAATTTACATATAAAATGTGAAAAGTGGATGCCAAAGTAAAGAGGAGAATGATTCGACCATTACGGGACTTTTCTAGAAAAAAAAAATGATAAATTTTGATGTCAATATTGACAAATGAAAGGTCTTTTAACTCTCAAATTCATAAATCCCATTTTTATGATGCTAAATACATATTTATGAATTATATAATCGTCATATGACTCTTTGTATTCCGCAGTAAAAAAAAAAAAAATGGAAGAAAAGTTGCCCAAAGTCTCCAAACAACTCCTTATTTTGTTCAATAATGATGAGAGATGAAAGGTTTTTAGATTTTTTAATTTAATATGGGAGGGTAAAATAGTCCAAAAATGTAATATGGTAGGGTAAAATAGTCCAAAATTGTTTCTCCATTTTAGGGTATTTTAGAAGTATAGATTAATACAATATGTTACATTAAATAATAGTCTATGTTACATGTTTCATCAAGAGATGTGTGGTATATTGGTGGATATATCCGTCAATCTCTTGTGGGAGTAATTTGTTTCATCAAGAGAATCTTACTAAGATGTGTGATATACAGGTCGATTGAATAATGACATTTATCTATTTCATTCACTAGTTCTCGTCTAAATGATCAAGACGCGTGTATAAGAAGTTGATTTCTCCTACCCAATGAACATTAGTGGTGGCTTTCAAAATATTCCTGCATCAATTGTCAAATAACAAGAAATTATATGAAATATATATGGAGTCACAAGATCTGCAAGACTTCTAAGTACAAGTGAGATACAGTACTAGATACAGAATGATCAAAAAGATTTGAGGTTATTTTTTCTTTCTTAACAATATCTAATCTCACTACTAAATAAGTCATAAGCTATCCTACTTGTTTACCAGACATAAAGCAAACATCAAAGCATCGGGATTGCTACATAGGCATTTGTTTACAAAGGGTTCAAATACCGCTCTTTCCATAACTTGGCCCAATTAACAAGTGTTACTACACCTACCTATCTTTATATCACCGATGCAATTTGACAACTTCAACTCCCAAAAACTAGAGTTCGAGATTGAATCAAAGGAAAATATATGTATATAACACAATTATATATAATAAAAACCTTGAATAAAGGCATAACTAAAGGAATTATTACAAACCTAAAATCAGTTTGATCAAAGATTTTTTGAGCCCCCCATTTTTTAATAGGCCATTTGGACAAAATTGCATTCCCATATTCAAGAGCCCAACTCTTTGCAAAAACATAATTCATCCATAAAACTTTAGCCAAATCAGATAAATGTTTTATTTCTTTCTCCTCCTCTGCTTTCACATCGTGCAAAGCAAATATATTTGCATTCAATCTCTTAGAACATCAAGAACCGTCCGAGTATTTTTAAAGTTGTGATAATCATCGCCATTTATGGGGTTTAACGATGTACTTTTGCTGTATGTTAATGAATGAATCACGAATTGAATACAATTTTCATCAATTGTTAGGCAAACGATGGGTTTGTTTGATTTCTACAAGAACCCTATATTTCTAGAAATCTCCGTTTCGGATCGCTAAGATGAATATTGGGCAAAGAATGAGATTAATCAATATCTACAAGAACCAAAGAAATTTAAGATTCTGACAATTGGGTAGCTAAATTGATTCCTATATTTTTGGGATAATTTAATGTTAGTGAGCGAAATTGTTGGGTGCAATTGATTTTGTTTTGTTTAAATATGTTAATAATATATTAAAATAACGTATAATATACGGTATTTTTAAAACAAATGCATACCAAAAGTAGTTTTAGTAATATTTTGGAAATGTAAAGTAGTGGGTGCAATTTCTTTAACAAGAAAAGAAAAATTAATTTAAAATTATTGAAGCAGTTTTATGTCAGTTATTGAGTGAAATTTTGTCCCTAAATAAAATAATAAAAAAGAAATGTTAACTAAGGAAATTTAATTTGAAAATAATAATTTAAGATTAGTAATGGAGTTTATCCTCCACATATAAAAAGATTATCAACTTTAATTTACCAATAAATTTTTTATCATTAAATGAAGGAGACCCTAAAAAAAGTAATAAAAAAGATAAATATTACTTTGAGAAAATTCCACCAGCTATTAAATACAAATTAAAAAATAATTTAATATTATGAACATGTTTTCAGTTGGTACTATTAAAAAAATAAATATTTAATAAATTAATTAACAGATGTGAAAAAATAAAAATGAAATACTTATGATAAGAAATTTCGTCATGAATAAAATAACAATTAAAAAAATAACTACTTATTATGCAATAATATAAATGAAAGAAATGAAGAGATGACTTGAGTTATTGACGAAATGTTGAAAAATTAAAAAGGTAATTAGAAATTGAAGCATTGTCGATGATATTGTAATGTACATCGATAATCACCGACGATATTGATGTCGGTAGTTCTATTCGAATATCGACATATATTTATTTTTATCATAATCATAGATCATTGTTTCATTTGAATGTTGATCACCACAACTATATAGTTACGAAAGATATTCCACCGGCCTCATTGGATCAAGAATGTTTGAAATTGTAGGCTGGGGATGGGCTAAGTACATTGTGGCTGCCGGAGCATTGAGCTGAATGATATCAATTTTGCTCGTCAGAGCTGTGGGCTAGGACCATTTTTTAATCCACATTGCTTGTATTAATATGATGCCCATGGTTCGCGAAAGTACTCAAAACCCGAACACCAATCAATGCCACAATTCTTATGCTTGTTGATGTTGCTACTGTAGTCATTGCCTTCTTCATGTACCTTGTATTTTATCCAATCCGCTCTCAATCTCAATACTCTTCATTCTTATGCTAGTGACTATTACTCTACTCGTTCGTCAATACTATGTCAGTGGAAAAACAACAAAAAACAAAAGCAAAATAATTGTATCATTCATGCTTATCCTTGTATCATTCATCCTCGTAGTCCTAAGCTATGGGGCATTTCATTGGTTCCCTAGTTGTCATCAACATACATTTACTTTAATAGCTTCCTTATTGGGTTCAAAGACAAGGACCATTCATCAGGTTTTGCCCATTTGGAATATGGATTGGGTTCCTCTTGTGGTACTGTTTCTTCTTTGGACCGCATGCATCATATGACACTGCCAATGAATTTAATGGCAAGGCAATGCAAGATGCCAGATTGAGGAAGGTTGAAAAAGGAGAAGTTTCACGTACAAATCTGGCTTAGATGGTGAAAATGTGCTCCTAGACACTAAAATAGTTGTAACAATGAATTTGTTCATATATTAATTTCTTCATGCATTATATGAGAACCTAAAATTTCACAATAGTTAAGATACAAACTAACTTGACATCAAGCAGCTGAATGAAGTTTGTGAATGCTCTTTATAAAATTCGGGAAATTGGCACAAATGGTCCCTAACGTATGATATTAGTGCGCAAATGGTCCCTAACCTTTCATTTTTAGCGGAATGGTCCCTAACCAATCCATTTGGTGCTCAATTGGTCATTTTTTACGGATTCCGTTAAAAATTCGTTAAAACCCTTTCATTTAAGTACACAAATGGTCCTTCTCATTTTTTTTTTGTCTTTATTAGTAGGGATAAAATTGTCAAGTTATATTTTTTTTCAACTTTCAATTGGCGCAAATGGTCCATAACCTTAGTTTTAATTAAAGAAATTTGTAATTGGATTCCTAACTTTTACAAAAAGTGAAAATGGGTCCGATATTTTAATTTTTTTATTAAAAATTAAAATAAACTAACAAATTGATAATATACTAAATTATTTTGTATATTTTATAAACTATAATAAAATAACTAAAATTTAAACTCATAATTATTAACAACTATGCTAATTAAAATTATTTTATTATTATTAAGTAATCATATTATTTAAAATTCAAACTTTAATTTTATCATTACAACATAAAAAGAAAAATAAATTTGTCACAAATAAAAATTTTAATTATGCTTAACCCAACCCGATTTTATACGGTCTCATATTTACTGGGCGAACTTAGTCCGCTTTTGAGTCACAGGACTACTGGTGAGTCACAAACTTTTAAATTTCAATTTATTTTTCTATTTATCAAAAAAAAAAAGGTCTTCACCATCTTCACCAACCTCCCCCCCCCCCGCCCCGCCCCCCACCGTAAGTCAACCAGCAATCTCCCCTTCCTCCAAAGAACAAATAGGAGGATTTCTCCTTTGTTTCGGCCGTTTCTTTCCCCTATTCGTCATGCGACGGAGGGGAATTTCTTCCCCATGTTTTGCTTTCTGACCGAAAACATGGGGGGATAAATCCCCCCTATTTGTAGAGACGGGGGGATTTTTCCCACCTATTCGCTGCGATGGAGGGGGATTTTCCCCATCTTTTCGGTCACGATAAAAAACATGGGGGGAGAAATCTCTCCTATTTGCAGCGACAGGAGGAGAAATCCCCCTATTCGCGGTGAAACCAGATGGAGGATTTATCCTCCCTGGTTTCGTGACTGGAGGGGATTCGCCCCGGTCGCCGGTATAAAATACTGGGTGACTAGGGGAGAAATTCCCTCCTCTCTGGTTGGATTAAAAGGGGGGTGGGATATGTTGAAGACTTTTTTATATATATAAATAGAAAAATAAATTAAAATGTAAAATTGGGCTGGTCCCAGTAGTCATGTGGCTCAAAAGCGGGCTGAGTTGGCCCAGTAGTCATGTGGCTCAAAAGTGGGCTAAGTTGAGCATAATTAAAATTTTTATTTGTGACAAATTTATTTTTCTTTTTATGTTGTAATGATAAAATTAATGTTTGAATTTTAAATAATATGAATACTTAACAATAATAAAATAATTTTAATTAGCACATTTGTTAATAATTATGAGTTTAAATTTTAATTATTTTATAATAGTTCATAAAATATATAAAATAATTTAATATATTATCAATTTGTTAGTTTTTTTTAATTTTTAATTAAAAAATTAAAGTATCGGATCTATTTTCACTTTTTGTAAAAGTTAAGAATCCAATTGTAAATTTTTTTAATTAAAACTAAGGTTATGGACCATTTGCGCTAATTGAAAGGTTGGAAAAAAATGTAACTTGACAATTTTATCCCTACTAATAAGAAAAAAAAAAATGAGAGGGACAATTTGCGCACCTAAATAAAAGGTTTTTAACAAATTTTTAACGGCATCCGTCAAAAAAACCAATTGTGCACCTAAATGGATAGATTAGGGACCATTTCACAAAAAGTGAAAGGTTGGAGACCATTTGCGCACTAATGTCATACGTTATGGACCATTTGCACCAATTTTCCTAAAAATTCATAAATTTCATAGCACTTTAAATTTTACGATAGGCTTTTTGTTGCCTGACGTACACATTAGCGTAAACATTAAGTTAGGCAACTCTACCTCTAGATAAGTTAGGCAGCTCTACTTCTAGATAAGTTAGGCATTTGCCTAAGACCTCCAAATTTTATAATTTTTTATTACAATAATTCTACTAAAGAAATCTTCGAGTCAGATTTTTCTATTTGCAATAATTAAAAAATTATTTTAAAAATTTAATTTATAAACGAAAATTGTCGCTAAAGTGAAAAAAAGATATTACAGACATAAAAAAAAGATTGAAATCACCAAAATGTCCCTGGTAATTCTATATAAATATGCCACTTCCTATTTAGTGAAAGGTAAAAAAAAAATCCGGTGACCCCAATCACGGACCCTATGTACGGTTTCATAAGTGAATGCATTACCACAAGGGAAAAAATTACATTAAATGTCGTTCTGAGGGAAGCTCCAAGTTCAACTTAAGTGTTCTTTGATTTCCTAGTGGTCAACAATAGATTATTACCCTACAATGCAGTACTTGGAAGACATACCTTAAAGGAGCTAAAGGATGTCACCTCTATCTACCACTTCACTATGAAATTTTCCACTTGGGCTGGGATAGCCACCATTAAGGGGGATAAAAAAGGATCTCGAGAATGTTATTTGAATGCTGTACACAAGGCTACTCCCCATGTCAAATCTAACCATGTCGTAATGGTAGACATTGAGACGGGTAATGCAACAGTGGATGTTGAGATGACAGAGGCCCCTACGTTCAACTCAGAAATGCCAAACTCGAATGATGAGATAATGTTCGACAATGACATTGAACCAATGATCATTAAATTCGAATCCCAAGCCTCGTAGTGGAAAAGATGAAAAGCTTCCATGTTTGCTCCGATGGCACCAAAGTACTCCAGATCGGCAACAATCTATTTTGAGGTTCTGAGTAGGAAGCTAGAGGAATTCATGAAGAGAAATTTAGACGTCTTTGTGTCGAGGCACGAAGACATAGTGGGGATCGACCCAAGGGTGTCATGCCTTGATTTGAAAGTTGACATCTAGGTACGCCCCACAAACAGAAGAAGAAGTCCCTCAACGTAGAACGATATTCGACCTTAAAGGAAGATATGGACAAATTGGTAGTTAATGGCTTTGTTCGCAAGGCCCATTACCACAGATAGGTTGCCAACCTCGTCCTCGTCCTCAAGAATAACAATAAATGGCAGACCTGTATCGACTTTTTGGATCTTAAAAAGCATGCCTAAAAGATAGCTTCCCACTGCCTCGTATCTATCAATTTACCAATACTACAGCTAGGCATGCTTTATTAAACTTCATGGATGCTTATTCTGAGTACAATCAGATCCCTATGTACAAGTAGGATGATAAATTCACTTCTTTCATCATCGACTGAGGCTTATACTGTTACAAGGTAATGTCATTCGGCCTAAAGAATGATGACACCCCATGTTAGCAATTAGTAAACATGATGTTTGTCAATCATATTGGTAAAAAGGATGAAAGTATACATAGATGATATGTGGGTAAAGAGTTGGACGACAAAAGAGCATGCTTACCACTTCGAAAGCACATTCAACCTTCTCTGACGCTATTGGATGAAGCTTAACCTGTTGAAATGTGCATTTGGGGTTGCTTCTGGAAATGAGAATTGAGGTGAATCCCAAAAAGATCAAGGCCGTTCTCGACATGAAATCGCCTTAGAAACCAAGAGAATTGCATAGCGTAACGGGTTGGATAACGGCCCTCAGCTGATGCAATTCGAAATCTATGGATGAATGCCTCATTTTTTCTGAACTCTCTGTTAGGTTGTGTTTGCCGTCGAGTAAATTATTTGTACTCGTGACATTTTGAAATAAAATTAATATATTGATTGATATATTTATTATGTTATTTTGAGCTTATATATATCCATAGGTCGATTTGATATTACAAATTGAGTGTTTGAATTGTTAAACACAGAAAGATTCAATCTGTAATTCGATCTAAAATTATCGTTCATGATCATAAAATAAATATAGATAATTTATTTTGATAAGATCGTCTCGATTTTATTAAAGTCTATATTTGACTTTGGTAATAAAATTGAGAGTACATTTGGATTGTATTGAACGGGACCACGTGAAATTAATTTGTGATATAGACAAGATAAATTTAATTTCACTTGACTATCATACATGGGACCTTAATCCTGAGCGGATAATGAACTTCGGTTACTAACTTGAAGTTCTTTGAGGTGTCAATGAGTGAGATCAAATTGCTGATCAATAACTCGATACTTTGGAAATTAGAGTGAACTAACGAGGAACATATATTCGTAATATGGAATCCGTCACCTTTAAGGTATGATCATGATCTCACTAGTTCTTCTAGTATACAGTTTAATCTGAGCTCAGTAGTTCGACATTGATTGTTGAATTCAATGATGTGATGTGATCACATCGAACTGTCAGATAGAAGATGAGAGTTGAGAATTTGTGAATATTCGAATAAGGGCATTTTGGTCATTTTACTTATTCCGAATATTCGAGTTGATCGACGGGGGTAACAAGTAGGATCGATAAGTCGGAAGATATAATTATTGATTGTTGCTTCAGTAATTTCAATTAGACTAAGAGTGCACTCTTGTTCTTTTAGTAGAATAGAACCTGATTAATAAATTATTTTGACTGATCAAGAGTTGACCGAGTCAAAATTAATTTATTAGAGCTTAGTTTAATTGGGTCCGATCAAGTCCCCTCAATGGCTCCAATATATAGAGCTAAATAGGCTTATTACCTATTTTGAAATTTTGCAGAAATGGGCTTGGGTTATAGTACTAGGGTTGGTAGGGTTTTGGAGTGTAAGTAGATTATAAATAGTCTCATAAGACTGTTTTTCTACACAACCTAAACCTAGAGGTGGGACACACACTAAAGTGTGAAATGTGTGTTTTCTCCTGACAAAGAAAACCCTAACCCTAGTATAACCTAGAACTAGATATGTGACACACACCTGCATGTCTGACTTCTCTTGGTGAAAACTGGGGAAGGCTTGAGGGTTTGGAGCTTTGGAAGTTTAAAGAACAACACGCTACAAGGGTAATTTGTTCAACACCTATGTGTTCTTGCAGTTTTATTTAATCCAGTTGAATGCACAAAAATAAACATATCTTGTGGAGGATGTTTGATCATCACGAGAAAATTAATTTTGTGATGTGTCAGATCTCGATCTCCAACAATTGGTATCAGAGACCAGGTTTTGATTTTATTCCGTGTATTTAGGATTGAATAAAATTGTCTTTTAATGCATGTGTTAGTTTGGAGCGGTGTTAGGGTTTAAGTGATTTATTGTTGTTATTAGATTGAATGTTTTTTTTTTAACAATTTATGGCCTTAGAATTTTTTTTGGTGAAAAATTATATTGTGTTTTATCGAGTCTTGTAACAAAGGGGGTGGATTACGACTCCATGTTTCCTATTTGATTTTAATTTATTGCAATATTGTATTAGAAATTATTTTTTTAAAATGTATTGCTGTAAATTAAAATATGAGGACCGATTTCATTGATGCCCGATAATTGAAGACCTCTGCTGCAATTTACTAAGAAGGACCGGACTTCATCTTCTTCATTTCATAGAGGGCCTGCCTGCAAATATCCATTTTTGCTAGTTCGTGACTTTTCTCGGCGCTCACTCGCATGGAATCGCCTGTGAATGTTTACCCAGTGTTCGGTGACCGCTGGAAGCTCCTCAATTGGTCGGAAAAATTGATGGGCATAGATACGCTTGTCATGAAAAAAAATTCGCAGCGTCGGTGAGCCGCTTGCTTCCCGCATGATGGCGGTGATTGAAAGTCGCCGTAGTCGCGTGTTTGAGGTGGCGCCGGTGCGGTCGTCATGAAATGGGTTCCCGAGACGAAGCCCATTTTTTCGGCAATTTGGATTTTAGCGAGTAATGATGCATGGCGCATATCATTGGAATTAGGCCGGGTCACGCGAATTTTTGGGCTGACTTTTGGATCCAAATGCGCGGGCTGTTTATTTTAATTTGGGCCAAATTCAAAATGTTTGAATTGGAATCAAATTAAATCTTTTGAAGAATTGGGCTCCATAATTTCAATATATGGGCTAGACATTTGCAATTGAAAATTGAAGAATTGGGCCAACTTGTGGCTCAATTGGACCTTTAAATTTATTTGTAATTTTGTGTCTAGGTTTGAGCCATAAATTTGTTCTATTTAATTTTATTATCACTTTATTGCTTTAATTTATTTGTGATTAAATGTCATTCATATAACATGCCATATAGATCACACTACACCGCTCTAGGTATTATTCTGTCATGCATTGTATAATAATATTTATTTTATTTTCTAATTTTATTATATTAGAAAGATTAAATATTTTAATGAATAATTGGACAAATTTTAAGAGTTAAAATTGGTTAGAAATTATTAATTGAAAAACCCAAATAGTATAAAAATATTAAATGGGTGAGGGTGCACTGTTTATGTGAACTCACGGCCTTCTTTATTAGCCTATTAGTAAGAATAGGTGTATGCATCGTGCTAATTTTATTAGCCTCCCTATAGGAGGGCTGCACTGTTTCGGTTACTAGATTAGGTTCAATCGGGTGATAATTTTTAGTGTTAATTAATCACGATTGCCCCATAGGTAACGTAATTAATTTAAAACTTAAAATTATCAAATATAGGGGTTGCACACTTAAATCAAAAACATCGTGGGAACTTCCTATAGAATATCCAAACGGTGTTATTGATGGCCTAAATACAACGATACTAAATTAATATTGCATGAGATGCTAGATATATTAAATTTAGTGGGAGGGTCCCAGCCTAGCCGTAAATCACATTATCTTCTCTTATAGAGGGATGTGTTTAAGATTTTGGGATCGCCATATAGAAGTAGTTATTGGGTCTACTCGTGCATTTCATGTATTATATATGAAATCATTATTTTGTCTATAGTTCATTTCAATTTTTAATTTTATTCAGAAAAATGTCGAGCAATTCACTGTCTATGATTTTGACCAAAAACCAACTAGTAGGAGAGAATTATATTGACTGGAAACGTAATTTGATGATTGTCCTCCTTACCGAGAAGCATAAGTTCGTGTTAACTAAACCCCATCCCGATGAACTTACACGAAGCGGTCCATAGTACGCTCGGAAAGGTCGCATATGAGAAGTGGATCCAATCTAATGAGATGGCCTGCTGCTACATTTTGGGATCTATCTCAAATGTGTTGCAGCAAAACATCAGAATATGGAGACTGCTACTCAGATTATGGACAGTCTTCAAGAAATGTTTGAGCACCAGGGACGTCAGGCCCGTCAGGCTGCCATTAGGTCTATAATGAACATGAGCATGAAACCAAGCACGCCCGTGAGAGATCATATGCTTGCATTGATTGCTTAGTTTAACGTAATTCGAGGTTTTTGGGGTGAAATCAAATCGGAGACTCAGTTGACATGGCTTTAGAGACTCTTCCCGAGATGTTCTCTCAGTTCAAAGTTAATTATAACATGAACAAGTTGAGCATGTCCCCGATCGAGCCGATGAAGGAGCTCCAAAATGTCAAACTGTTCTTAAGACCAAAGTGGTGATGCCTTTGTTGCTTTTGTCTGTTGGATCATCCTCTTCAAGCCGAAAGGCAAAGGAAGGAACAAGAGGAAGAAATCTAACAAGAAAAGCCCACAACAGCAGGTTAAAAAGGCAAAACCAGATGGTAAGCTAAAAGGAAAGTGTTTTCATTGTGGACTGAAGGGTCATTGGAAGAGGAACTGCCAGGAATACCTAGCTTCCAAAAAGCTAGGTAATGGTGAGTTATCTTTTATTGAGTCATGTTTGGTGGTTGATTCTACTGATTCCTGGATTGTAGATTCTGGAACCACTAATCATGTTTACAATTGTTTGCAGGGGTTCTAGGTAACCAGGGAACTCAATGAAGGGGAACTGACTCTCAAAGTTGGCACAGGAGCAGTGGTGTCTACAAGAGCTATTGGAAATGTTTATCTTTATTTTAGAAATAAAAGACATTTGGTTTTAAAGAATTGTTATTATGTTAGGATATTACCCAAAATTTGATTTGGTTGCTTTGTTATTTAGATAATGATATTTTGTCAAGTTTTCACCTTTTTTCGTGGATATTACTCTAAATAAAACCCTTATTTGTAGGGGACATTTGAATGATGATTTATATGTTTTAAAACCTCTTGATAGCTCATTGCACCACAATCGAATCTAATAAACGCATTAAACTGTCTCCTACTAATGAGACTTACTTGTGGTACCCGAGACTTGGCCATATTAACCTTAATAGGATCCAAAGACTCGTGAGGATGGTCCTTTAAGTGACTTAAAGATGGAGTCCCTACCGGTTTGCGAATCTGTTTGGAAGAAAAATGACCAAGAGGTCCTTTACATCAAAAGGACATAGGGCCAAATAAGTTTTGGAATTAGTACACTACGATGTATGTGGGCCAATTAGTGTCCGGAGCTAGAGGTGGGTATGAGTACTTCATCACTTTTCTTCGATGACTACTCTAGATATGGTTATGTTTACCTAATGGCTCGCAAGTCCGAAGCTTTTGAAAAGTTCAAAGAATTCAGAACTGAAGCGGAGAAGCAATTAGGTAAGAGCATTAAAATACTTCGATCAGATCGAGGTGGAGAGTATCTATCCCATGACTTTAGATCATACCTGTTAGAAAATGGGATTTTATCCCAACTGAGTGCACCAGGAACATCCCAACAGAATGGTGTCTCAGAAAGGAGAAACAGGACCTTGTTGGACATGGTCAAATCAATGCTTGGCTTCTCAACACTTACTACATCCTTTTGGGGATATGCAATACAAACTGCAATATACTTGTTGAATGTAGTTCCATCTAAGTCTGTCCCTAAGACACCCCTAGAATTGTGGAATGGGTGTAAGCCTAATCTAAGACATATCAGGATATGTGGATGTCCAGCACATGTGCTTAGGGGAAAGGCAGATAAGATGGAATCAAGATCAAAGTTGTGCATTTTTGTAGGATATCCTAAAGGGACAAGAGGATATTACTTCTATAGTCCTCAGGACAAGAAGGTTTTTGTAAACACAAATGCAACCTTCTTAGAGGATAGATATATAGAAGAACGTGAATCTAAGAGTAAGGTTCTTTTGGAAGAAATGAAGGGAAACGTTCTTAGCTCATCCACTCCAGAGATCCGCACTTAATCTACTCAACATGAATTCACGCCTCTACCATTGATGATACCTCGATACAGTGGGAGAGAATGGAGGTTCCACCTACCATACCTACTCTTGGTCCAGAGGCACCGATATATGTGGGGATCAAGTCCCTCCTGTTCAGTCACCACATGAGACCGAACCCTGCAGTGAAGGACGTGGTGGAGGAGAAACAACAGTAGAACAATCACAAATTCCAATCAATTAGGAACTTCCACAACTTAGGTATAGTGAGAGAGTCATTCGACGACCCTCTAGGTACTTGCTATATGGAGAGTCTTTCGAGGCAGTCTCCACCGAGCAAGAAGAGGATCCTACTTCGTTTAAGGAAGCTATGGATGATGTAGACGCTAACCATTGGAAGAGTGCCATAGATTCAGAAATGAAATCTATGTACACTAACTCGGTCAGGGAAATTGTAGATGTACCAAATGGGGTAAAACCTGTAGGGTGTAAATGGATCTACAAGAGGAAGAGAGGAGTAGACGGAAAGGTGGAAACCTTTAAAGCTAGATTGGTTGCTAAGGGTTTTACCCAAAGAGAAGGTATTGATTACGAGGAAACATTCTCTCTCGTGGCCATGCTTAAATCTATAAGAATCCTCTTATCCATTGCGACTCATTTTGATTATGAGGTGTGGCAAATGGATGTCAAGACAGCGGCGTTCCTTAATGGAAGTCTTGATGAAAGCATCTATATGATGCAACCGCAGACGGTTTTATCCAAAATGGTCAAGAGCATAAAGTATGCAAACTGAATAGGTCCATATATGGACTTAAACATGCGTCTAGGTCCTGGAACATCAGATTCGATCAAACTATCAAGACTTATGATTTTGATCAAAATCCTGATGAACCTTGTGTCTACAAGAGGATTAAAGACAACAAGGTGATTTTTCTCATACTATATGTTGATGATATCCTACTAATTGAGAATGACGTAGGAGCATTGACTTCAGTTAAGCACTGGTTGGTACAACGGTTTGATATGAAGGATTTGGGAGAAGCCAATTATGTTCTAGGTATTCAGATCCTTCGGGATAGAAAGAACAGAAGAATCGCTCTATCCCAAGCTTCATATATTGATAAAATATTGGTGAGATTTGCAATGCAAAATTCCAAGAAAGGTCAAATGCCTTTTAGACATGGAATTCACTTATCATGGGAGCACTGTCCTAAGATTCCTAGTAAGGTGGAATACATGAAACATGTTCCTTATGCCCTATTTGTAGGGAAGTCTTATGTATGCTATGCTATGCACTCGACCAGATATTTGTTACGCTGTTGGGATTGATGATGAGATATCAGTCAAATCTAGGACCGGAGCATTGGACTGCTGTTACGCATATTCTCAAGTATCTTCGCAGAACAAGAGATTATATCTTTGGTCTATTCACTCCAGATTTAGTACCTATGGGTTATCTCGATTCGATTTTCAGTCGATAAGAACTCTCGCAAGTCCACATCGTGGTCAATGTTCACATTGGGTGGTGGTGCCGTTGTTTGGAAGAGCATCAAAGCAGTCTTGTATTCTTGATTCCACCATGGAGGCGAGAATATGTGGCGACTTGTGAAGCGACCAAAGAAGCGGTATGGCTAAGGAAGTTTTGCTAGAGACTCGAGGTGGTTCCTTGACATCACGTGCCATCACTCTATCTTTGTGATAATTGATGGAGCGGTGGAAAATGCAAAAGAGCCCGAAGCCATCAATGTGGAAAACACATTGAACGAAAATACCACTTGGTTAGAGATATCGTTCAACGAGGAGATGCTACAGTGTGCAAGATTGCATCTGCGAGAAAATCTTGTCGACCCCTTTACCAAAAGCTTACCAAACTAAGAGTTTCGAGGGGCATATTGAAAATATGGGTGTACTTAACATGTCTCATTTACTCTAGGGCAAGTGGGAGATTTGTTAGGTTGTGTATGCCCGTCGAGTAAATTATTTGTACTCGTGACATTTTGAAATAAAATTAATATATTGATTGATATATTTATTATGTTATTTTGAGCTTATATTTATCCATAGGTCGATTTGATATTATAAATTGAGTGTTTGAGTTGTTAAACACAAAAAGATTCAATCTGTAATTTGATCTAAAATTATCGTTAACGATCATTAAATAAATATGGATAATTTATTTTGATAAGATTGTCTCGATTTTATTAAAGTCTATATTTGACTTTGGTAATAAAATTAAGAGTACATTTGGATTGTATTGAACGGGACCACATGAAATTAATTTGTGACATATACCGAGATAAATTTAATTTCACTTGACTATCGTACATGTGACCTTAATCCTCGAGCGGATAATGAACTTGGTTACTAACTTGAAGTTCTTTGAGGTGTCAATGAGTGAGATCAAATTATCGATCAATATTTCGATACTTTGAGAATTTGAGTGAACTAACGAAGAACATATATTCGTAATATGGAATCCGTCACCTTTAAGGTATGATCATGATCTCTTTGGTTCTTCTAGTATATAGTTTAATTTGAGCTCGATGAGTTCGACATTGATTGTTGAATTCAATGATGTGATGTGATCACATCGAACTGTCAGATAGAAGATGAGAGTTGAGAATTTGTGAATATTCGAATAAGAGCATTTTGGTCATTTTACTTATTTCGAATATTCGACTTGATCGACGGGGGTAACAAATAGGATCGATAAGTTGGAGGATATAATTATTGATTGTTGTTTCAATAATTTCAATTAGACTAAGAGT
The DNA here is from genome assembly GCA_023638005.1 of Forsythia suspensa. Classification (NCBI taxonomy): domain Eukaryota; kingdom Viridiplantae; phylum Streptophyta; class Magnoliopsida; order Lamiales; family Oleaceae; genus Forsythia; species Forsythia suspensa. Next base: position 23,244,567 of record CM042663.1, read on the forward strand.
GCAGTCTTGTTCATTTAGAACCTGATAAATAAATTATTTTGACTGATCAAGAGTTGACCGAGTCAAAATTAATTTATTAGAGCTTAGTTTAATTGAGTCCGATTAAGTCTCCTCAGTGACTCCAATATATAGAGCTAAATAGGCTTATTACCTATTTTGGGCTGTGCAGAAATGGGCATGGGTTATGGTACTAGGGTTGGTAGGATTTTGGAGTGTAAGTAGATTATAAATAGTTTCATAAGATTGTTTTTCTACACAACCTAAACCTAGAGGCGGGACACACACTAAAGTATGAAGTGCGTGTTTTCTCCTGACAAAGAAAACTCTAACCCTAGTATAACCTAGAACCAGAGAGGTGCCCACAACCGGCACAGCTTCTCTTGGTGAACACTGGGGAAGGCTTGAGGGTTTGGAGCTTTGGAAGTTTAAAGAACAACACGCTACAAGGGTAATTTATTCAACACCTATGTGTTCTTGTAGTTTTATTTAATCCAGTTGAATGCACGAAATAAATCATATCTTGTGGAGGGATGTTTGATCATCACAGAAAATTAATTTTTGTGATGTCCAGATCCCGGTCTCCAACACTCTCAAATGAAGGAAGAAGCACGAATGTAACTTGAAATGTGAATCCTAAATGAGAACCTTGGAAAGGCTCCATTATTATTCGAACCAGTATTCGAGAAAACACAAGTCTAATTAGCTATCTTAGTCGGGGCTACGAGCACAGTGTTGGTGCAATCCCAGAGAGCACAACATCTTCTCATCTACAACACATGGCATGGGCAAGATCTTCACAGATTTAGTTAAGCCCTCTACCTCATATGAATGTGAAGTTCGGACTTGGGGGACAAATGGACATCATCAACCAATTTCTTCTTCAATGTCAGCTCTCACTTCAGTTCGCTTGGCATGATGCCTCAGAACACTAAGGAGGTAGATGGCTAGATCCATTATACAACTTCAGCCTTCGCTCGGCTTGATGCTTCAGAGAAAAATGGAAACCCCACCAAATTTCCAAGCTTCGATTTTCACTCGACATAAGTGCCTCGGAAGAAAGACAAGTTCTAAACGATGGTTCATCAGCCAACTTTTATTTCACTGTTAGCTCCAATCCCAACTTCATTTCATTCGACATTATGGCTTGGAACACTAAGGAAATATAGATGGCTAGATCCATTATACAGCTTTAGCCTCCGCTCGGCTTGACGCCTCAGAAAAAAATGAAAGCCCTACCCATTTTTCAAACTTTAGTTTGTGCTCGGCATAAGTGCCTTGGAAAAAAGAGAAGTTCTGAACAAGACCCATTGGTCAAACATGATTCGGCTTCGACTTCGGCTCTGTTCTGTATGATACCTCAGAGCTCGGGAAAGATAGAAAGCATACTCAATTTCTAATCAGTGAAATGTCTTGGTATAAATATACATCTAAAATGTATCCGTCTCAGCCAATGAGAGGTTCCGACAATCTTGGTTCCAAATCAGCTACTTAAAAAAATCATTTACCTCATATAATAATGAGGCTCAGACTTGTTGGACTAATGTTACACACAAAAAAACATACGTTTTAGGTGGTAGGCCACGTAGGCCCAGGAGTATAGCTGGTTGGAAGATTCTATGGGCTAAGGGCCCACCAAGCTAGTGAGCTAAATGTCTAAGTGGTTGAAGACCGAAGTACACCTAACACGTCTGAAGCTTTGGTGACTGAAGCATAGTCTGACCTCACCCAAGACTGAAGGATGGTGCAGCAATACCATTGAAAGAATAGAACCACTGTAGCCTTGGCCTAGCTTCAAATTATTGGTAGGCATCAATAATGATGGTACGAACAAGTTCTACCTCGGTTCCAGTGTGCCGCATCTTTGCATGTCCGACTGGACATCCTACCAAGATGTCGCATCCATTGCCTATGATCCTAAAAAGGTTGTAAAAGCAAAGAACATTGGGAAGAGAAACATGGCAATATTTCTTAATCAAGTGTTAAAAAAATATATGAGGAAAATAACCAAAATGCCCCTGGTAATTCGGTATAAATACCCCATTCAGTCAAAGGTAATAAAAACCTCCACTCTAATATTATTATTTTAAAATACTTTTAGCTACCTTCGTGTCCATATATATATATATATATATATATATATATATATATATATATATATATATATATATATTCTCTAGTGTCCGACTTAATAATCGAGGTGCCTACGGTCGTTGTACCACTCTTTTGGGATCGATCACGACGCCTAACATGCACCGCCTCGGTGTGCAAATTGGCATCGCATGGACGGTGACATGACATATTGCGACCCTACATATGTAGGTATTGTGGGGATGTTTAGATTCAATATTTTTTTTTTTTTTTCTTTTCTACTAATCTCTAGTGTTTATTGAAAATATATAAATTATTCAAAATTTTGAACTACATGAATATTTTGTATATCATATAAAGCAAGTGAAATACGAAGTGGGTGGTATATCAATAAATAAGACTAAAGTTAAACTTATAATTAATTAAATATTAATTCAATTGTATTTATCTTTATTCGATTCAATCTAGCATGCCAAACACTTTCTAATTGCACATAAATTCGACTTTTACATTATGTATAAAATTGTTTGCAATTGTTGGCAATGTTAAATCTATATGATACAAATTTTATATAAAATTATTTTTATCTATCAATATTTAAGGGCACGGTATGATCGTTATCAGATAAGATAAACACTTTGAAATTCATAACAAGATCAAACTTTGTGGACATTTTTTATATTTTTTCCCATCTTGTTATGCTTTATCCATTTGACAAATTTTAGTCAAATTCAAAATCCACAGCTTGTGTATTGCTTGTTTTTTTCTCTCCAAACTCAATGTCAAAGGGTGCGCCGGAATCAACGCTCCCCAAATTAGAAAAGTAAAGAAAACACCAACTTTTGCTTATGCTGTGGATGATACCCTTTATCCCACCCCCCCTCCCTCCATTTCAATAGTATATTATTGTCACATGAATATGTACAACTAGTTGATTTATAATACCGCGTGAAGAATTATTCGATTGAGACACTTTTGGTACACTATTTATTTCAACTATCATTCTCAAAAACATATCACATGTTTATTATGACCAAATATTATTTAAAATTTATATGTAGCCAATGAATATGATTTACACGGACTACAAAATTAGATAGAATTAATAGATTTTTTTTAATATTTATAAGTTTTTATAAATTTCATGAATTTTAATAAAATTTCACATATTTCATAAGGGTTGGTTCATTGGTTCTAGGACTGGACAAAGTCAACCCAAGGTATGGAGTTATATGTAACCTTGCAAATAAAGCACATCATTGTGAAGTTTGTATTTTTGTAGATTTGTCTCAGTTATCAGTTCTTGTGCTTACTCTATGATCAGTTAGAGATGATTTAGGATGGTGGCTAGTTCTATCTCTGTGCCTAATTTACTAATGATTTGGTTAAAAAGTGGATAAATATGATTGGAAACTTGATAATAACATGGAAAGCTTGAAACTTATTTTGGGATTCAAATGTGTGAGATGGGAGAAAGATTATCAATTTTAAGCTGGAGAAAAGTTTATGGTTGTTTTGGATAAGTTTCTAAGATGGATATTGGGTTTTGGGGGATGATGGTTGATTTTGGATTTTGATGTTTGATAAAAAAGATAATCTTTTTAATATTTTTACTTTTTTTGAGTACATTTCTTACTTTTTATTTTTTGGGGTACATTTGGTTAGTTTTCAATCATTTTTTTCTTTTTTGCTTGTTATTTGTTTATTTAACGAGAATGGAAACTTCATAAATGACCTACTATACCTATTTTTTCAGACGTTGGGGATGTCTGATGTTATTTTTAATTATGGGTATATCTCCAACTTTTTTGAAATGTTGGAGATCAAACATGTAATTATCCATTTTAAATAATATTTTAAAAATCGATCCGAGCATCAACTCAAAAAAAAGAAAGGCTCAAGGTACAAAGAGTCAAACCGGCATCCACCTGATGATTTATAAAAAAATACAACAAAAACAAGGTACAAAGAGTCGAACCGGCATCCACATGATGATTTATAAAAAATACAACAAAAAAATTTATTAAAAAATTAAAAAAATGTAAAGCAATTTTTTTTTTTAAATTATAAAAATTATTTTAGCCACTCAAAATATACAATTAGAAAAACTAATCAAATACAATCAACTAAGTAAAGTGCTACTAAATTCAATTACAAAATAATATTAAGTTAATAATGGTTCCTCAAAATCAATTATAGAAATAAGGGTTTTTTGTTTTCCTTTCAAAACTGGTGAAACCGAAAACGGTTTAGTGGATTTTTCAAAATCGATCCGGTCGGTAGATTTTTGGGCGAATTTTTAAAGCGAAAGTTTTTCTACCTAACCATCTCGATTCTAGGCTAGGTTCTCGATTTCACCGGTCAAACCGGATGGATCGGGCCAGTTTTAATAATATTGATTTTAATAGATTCTCGTGAATTTGTAGTCTTTTTATTAAAAAGGGTTAATTACACTAATGGTCCTTTTTCTTTCAGATTTGTAACGATTTCATCCTCATTCTTTTTTTAGCAGATTTCATCTCCATTCTTTTATTTATACTTACAGATGGTCTCCAAATCACTATTTTTCACTATTCTGATAATTCCTAGACAATTTTATCCCTTGACTTAAATAAATTAAAATGATATGAAAAAAAATACAATGAAAGCATTGCAATTGGACTTTTACCTTTTTAAAAGTACAAATAAATCCTAAACTATTTTATTTTATTCAAATAAGTGTTATTCCCCACCCCACCCCCTCCTATCTTCTTGAATAATCTTTTAAGCAATCAGCAAACTAGAAATCGGTAGCGAAATAATTAACAAAGAATCGTCATCTTTTTCCTTTCGTCATATACATATAAACAGAATTACTGTTCACACACTCATCAATTTTTGTTTCTAATTTATTCACATTTATACAGAAATTGAAGCAGATGCAGTGTGATATGCTATGTATAAATACAAATGTGATGAAAATACTTGTTGGATTATTGTTATTACATGTCTCAGAGAGAAAAAATAGAGTGGAGGTGGGGACGGAACGTCGACCAAGTTACCTGGTTTAATTCAGCAGCAAAAATCGTTATTGCCCACATTATTCCAGGGACGAAACTCCGCTACAGTTGCCGACCCCAGTTACCGGAGAGACGTTTTTCACGAGAACAAAGGTTCTTCTCAATGATAACTCTGGCAAGGCTCGCGACGGCGAAATCATGGCCGTCATAGGGGCATCTGGTTCGGGAATATCAACTATGATTGATGCTTTAGCAAATCGCATGGCCAAAGAAAGTTTACAAGGTACAGTCTCACTCAATGGCGAACAGTTGGAATCCAGTTGCAATCCCGATGCTCACTGTTGAAGAAACTTTCATGTTTGCTGCTGAATTTAGACTCCCCATAAGTCTCTTCAAATCCAAGAAAAAAATGCGAGTCCAAGCTTTAATTGATCAACTAGGCCTCCGGAATGGCTCCACTCCCATTGTCTTGATTGGAGGGTTATGCAAATAGGGGGTGGGGTGGGAAGGGGTGGGGTGGGGTGGGAATTTTTTTTTTTAGTTGGAGAAGAACACTTACTTAAATAAAATAAAATAGTTTAGGATTTATTTGTACTTTTAAAAAGGTTAAGAGTCCAATTGCAATGTTTTCATTGTATATTTTTTTTCCATTATTTTAATTTATTTAAGTCAAGGGACAAAATTGTCCAAGAATTGTCAGAATAGTGAAAAATAGTGATTTGAGGACCATCTGTGAGTATAAATAAAAGAATGTGAATGATATCTGCTAAAAAAAAGAATATGGATGAAATCGTTACAAACCTGAAAGAATGAAGACCATTAGTGTAATTAACCCTATTAAAAAAAATATTTTTACATCCACAATTGGTCAAAGCAGCTTGTCAACTAAAACTTTGGAGGAAAAATTAAAATTCCACTATACCATTTCAAGTCTATTTTTTCTTTTCGAACCAAATTACGTCAAGACAAGCAACTTACTCTAAAATTAATGTTGACAACCCAACTCTCCACAAAAGCTCACTATTTTCTTTGTTAAGAAACTAGAGTAATAGCAAAAAAAAAATAAAAAATAAATAGACAATTAATTCATGATCTATTGATATATATGATTTACCTTTTAAATATTGTAAACGAGTAACAATATGTTTATTACTTTTAACAGAATTCTAAATTATAGATTTTAAAGGAGTCCGCACCATGTATTTGTGAATTTTCTACTTTGATAACTCACTATGCACAAATTGAATATGAATTTTTTAAGAAAAAATTAAACAAGAAGATAATATAACTTCTAACTAGATCACTCAATAAAGAAAAATTATAACTTTGTGAATAAAAAATAAAATCTAAAACATTATCCTATATTAAAAGAAACTCATAACCAAACAAATCATAAATTTATCTAAGTAGAATTCAATTTTCACAACTCTTCATTCACATTTGTTCACGATATCTTTCCACATCTGAAGCTATATTGGTACTCCATTCATTTGCGTGTTGCTCTTGAGTTTTAAAAACGTCTTCACCCTCTTCAATTCTAGGTAATGATGATGATGGAGATGAATCTTAACTATCTGGTTCAGCATGAATCTATCACAACTACACTCTTTGTGAAGAAAATTGTGCAAAATTAAAGTACTAACTAATTAATCACACCCCATATTCAACAAAAAATAGTGCTAAGACTTTCAAAAATCATTAAATTTATAAATTAACACACATATACATAGATAAATGGGATAATAGAAAAACATGTTTATGGTAGCATTAAGGATAGAGAAAGACAAATTATCTATTAAAATCCAAGTTGGTTGAGATTGATTTTGGAGTACAATTTCTGATTGTCAAATAATCAAAAGTTGTTTTAAATGTTTGGTAAATTTTTAAAAAGAGATTCTATAAAATCTGTATTATCTGGCAGTAGATTTTGAAAAGCAGTAAAAAAGTAATTTTTCAGATTCTGCTTTTAGCTTTTTATCTATCTATTATTAAACAATTTTGACCTTAATTAATTAAAGTAATTCCTTTAATATAACAGATGTATTAGTATTTTAATTATAATGCATCTCTACAAATAATTTAAATTTAAATTAATTGATTTTTGTACAATATTAGTATGCTCTTATTTTTTAATGTTTTAAAATTTTAAGATTTAATAGATATATATTATTTTTATTTAAAATAATTATGATAAATGTATTATCTTGAAAAAATATTTGATAATATTACATATTGTTATAGAAGTAAAAATAAATTTTTACAATACTACTCATGATGATAATAATAATAATAATACAACATATATAATCAATGTTCATTTTAGTAATTTTATACAATCACAACAATAAATCACTTTTGTTATCAAACGCTTATATACTAATTTTGAAACATACATCAATTATGAAATAAGAGTTTACCAAACACTTATATGATTTTTTACACAGTTGATTCTTTCTGTAGTACAGTAAAAGTTAATTCTTTTAAAAGCATAGCAATACCAAACCAAGTATTCGACATCTAAATTTTAATGAATTCAATTAAAATCTGAGTTGAGTACATCTAAATTTTAATATATTCTAATAAAATTTGAGTTGAGAACAATTTAATTATATAGATTTTAAAAATTCATTAAAATACTAGTTGGGGATTAATCGATTAAAATATGATAATAAATAATTAGTAATTAATGATAGATTTAGTGATTTACCAATTGTTGTTAAAATTCTTAATCAGAAATTGATTTTAATAAATTATTTTTCCAAAATTACAATATTCAATGAAATGGCAGCAATACTCTTCCACGTGTCAAAAGTTCTGCCCCTTATCAACGCTCAAGTGGTCCTACCCCTCCATCCTGTTTACTAGTTGACTTATTAGGATCAAATCTCAGCTGTCAATTACTAATTATAATGAAATTTAATCGTGACCAATCATCACATGATTTTGATTGCATTATTTGGGATTCCTACTAAAATAGAATCTCCAAAATCTCAAGTCTCTTTTAATTCTTTGGCATTTATACTTTGATAAATTATGTACACTTAAATCAAATTGATTATTTTATAATTTTATAGATTCAGCGGTACTATCTAAGAGCCAGCTGGAATTAGCAGTCAATTTGATTCTCACCATTCACACAATAAGTCAAAATTCAAATTTATTATTTTCAAATGCATTTTTACTAAATAAGCGTCCAAATCCCCCCGTCAACTTTGTATATAACTAATATTGCTGCATTCGGTCTCAAGTAACCGACTTCACCGCCGAAATTTGCTCCGGCGATATACCTTTTCCGGTCCTCTCCTCTCTTTCCCTCTCCGTACGTCTTCTATAATTCAGAAATGTAAGTTTTTATTCTGGATTTCGATTATAACCTTCTCGATTGATTGATTAATTGATTTTTCATTCTATTGCTGATTTTTAGCTCAGTTTTGTTATGATACGGCATTTGTAATTAAGTAGAATTCAATTTTCACCACTCTTCATTCACATTGTTCACGATATTTTTCCACATATCTTTACATTAAATTCGTTTGCATTTTGCTCGGCGACGCTGTCGTTTGATGATTTTTCAGTCATAGGTTGGTTCCAATTTTTATAATTGTGTTATGTGTTTGATGAGATTCATTCAGTCTATATAAATAATAAATAATATGTTTATCCTGTCGAGGTTCTGTTTATACACGGTCGATCAGATTTGATTCGATTGTTGTATTTTATAAAGCAGAATTACAAAATTTTGATTACTTTTTGTATCAAGTTTTGATTCAGTTCAAATTCTATGATTTTGTTGCAGACTTGTATATATAGGCAAAAATGGCTGTGGGGAAGAACGATTTTCTCCCTGAAGAGTCGTTCAAGAGCTGGGGCAATTACGTAAATGCGTTGAAGGAGACCCCTGCGAGACTGGCGGATCGGCTTCTGACCCGGTCCAGTGTCGAGGCGGAGCTAGAAGTGAAGGCACGGAGCGAAAACGAGATGAAGAGGACGCTTTCATGGTGGGACTTGATCTGGTTTGGTATGGGTGCCGTCATTGGGGCTGGAATCTTTGTGCTTACCGGCCGTGAGGCACGTGATGCCGCTGGTCCGGCCGTGGTTATCTCTTATGCCGTCTCTGGGTTTTCGGCCTTGCTCTCAGTCTTCTGCTACACCGAGTTTGCTGTGGAGATCCCCGTGGCAGGTAACTATTGGAAACTATTAACACGTATTCTTGGACCTTCATATGTATTCAAAACATCCAAAGACAAATATTGAATTTTGAAAAGATGACTAATGATTTACAATAATTCTTTCAGTTAATAATATAATTACCTTGCACTATGTAAGTAAAGAGTTTTTGTGTTTATTTGTTAGATAAAAGACGACCGCGTAGCAAGAATGCCATCATGTATATTGTATATTGTGGTCGCATTCATTTTCACAAACAAAGTGAAAAACTTGAATAAAAAGCCCTTCATCTAGTTGATTTTAAATTTATTAGGAAGAAAATGTTGTTGTTGTTGATGGTCATTTGTACCTTTTAGTAATATTCTACGGCACTTTTGAGCATACAAGAAACCCCGTTGCACTTCTGTGGTGTAATCACCAATTATGCTGTTATTGGACAATGATACAGAGTGTTGACCAAACTAACTTTTATTGTTTGATGTTGAGCCCAAGATTATTGGCGCTTTTTGGTGCAATGCAGTTTCAGTTTGTATCTGAAATATTGTCTCGATCTCGATATTGCAGGAGGGTCCTTTGCCTACTTGAGGGTGGAGCTAGGTGACTTCATGGCCTTTATAGCTGCGGGAAACATCCTTCTTGAGTACATAATTGGTGGTGCTGCAGTGGCTCGTACGTGGACATCCTACTTTGCAACTCTCTGCAATCATACATCAGATGAATTTCGCATCACAGTTCATCATCTAGCGGAAGGCTACAACCAGCTTGACCCTATAGCCGTTGGTATATTAGCAATCATTTGTGCAATTGCTGTTCTAAGTACAAAGGGCTCTTCTCGTATCAATTACATTGCCTCAGTAGTCCATATTGTTGTCATTCTCTTCATCATCGTTTGTGGGATCATTAAAGCAGACACTAAGAATTACACTCCTTTCGCGCCATTTGGTCCTCGCGGTATCTTCAAAGCTTCTGCAGTCTTGTTCTTTTCTTATGTTGGTTTTGATGCTGTTTCTACTATGGCTGAGGAAACCAAAAATCCTGCCAAAGACATTCCCATTGGCCTAGTGGGATCGATGGTGATCACCACAATTATATACTGCTTAATGGCGGTAACTCTATGCCTAATGCAACCGTACCAAACAATTGATCCTGATGCGCCATTTTCTAGGGCGTTTGAAATTGTAGGCTGGGGATGGGCTCAGTACATTGTGGCTGCAGGTGCATTGAAGGGAATGACATCTGTTTTACTCGTCAGTGCTGTAGGCCAAGCACGTTATTTGACACACATTGCGCGTACTCATATGATGCCTCCATGGTTCGCGAAAGTAGATACCAAAACAGGAACACCAATCAATGCCACTATTGTTATGCTTGCTGCTACTGCAGTCATTGCCTTCTTCACAGACCTCGGCATTTTATCCAACTTGCTCTCAATCTCAACACTTATCATTTTTATGCTAGTCGCTGTTGCTCTACTAGTTCGTCGGTACTATGTCAGTGGCGAGACAACAACAGAAAACAGGAACAAACTAGTTGTGTTCCTTATTCTCATTATTGGCTCATCAGTTGCTACTGCTGCTTACTGGGGGGTTAGCCAAAGTGGTTGGATTGCTTACTGCATAACTGCCCCCATGTGGTTGTTATCCACTTTTGGACTTTGGTTTTTCGTCCCGCATGCTCGTAAACCTAAGCTATGGGGCATTCCATTGGTTCCTTGGTTGCCATCAACATCCATTGCCATCAACATCTTCCTTCTTGGGTCCATAGACAAGGATTCATTCATAAGGTTTGGCATATGGAGTGGTTTCCTATTGCTGTACTATTTCTTCTTTGGACTGCATGCATCATATGACACTGCTAAAGAATTTGAAGGAAAGACAATGCATGATGGCAGATTGAGGAAGGTTGAAGAGGGACAAGTTTCAGCAACAAAATTTGGCTTAGATGGTGGAAATTCCCCTATGGCCCCCTAGTCTCTGAAACAGTTTCGTATTAGTGTGAATTTGAATTTGTTAATATATTAATTTCTTTGAGAATGTATTTCCTTTAACTGAAGAACGAGATAATTAATATAGAACACATTGCAGAAACTAGTCAGTGATTTTAAAGTACCCATACCATGAAGGAAAACAAATTTCCACCCTTATTGCACTTTTTCTCGTGTCCAAAAACCAGTCGGTCCATATTGATGGGGCAGCATTTTTTCGTCTTCATTTTCACCCACCAAACTTCTTGCATTTCTAAAACAAGGTGTTAGTGACGCGAGTCTATATTGAGGGCACATAATGGTTACTTATCAAGGTGTTAGTGACATGAGTCTGTATTGAGGGCACGTAATGGTTACTTATCCTTTTCTTAGGTTTTGTTTAATTTTATTTAAAAATTTGCTAATTAGTCAACAATTAATTTTAACTATATTTTTTATGAAACTCACAATTTTATCAAAATTTACGTAAAATCTAATTTTTAGCAAAATCAAATGGATACTTAGTGCATGTTTGGTGTAGATAAAAAGTAGTTTTTTCGGAAATTTTAATTATTTTTGATAAAATATTCATTATTTTTTAAAAAAAATAATAAAACCTAATAAATATTGTGAATCTATCCAACTTGCAAAAATATGTGGTTAAAAAAATAATATATTTAGAAAAAAAAAAAAAGTTTAAAAAATAGAAACCAAACATGCTCTTAATCTCTTTATTAATAATTTGGGTGCTTAGAATAGGAACTTTTATTCACATAAAAGATACATTTTCAGAATCAGTCAATTTAAAATGTTTCTAATTTTTTAAAAAATGCAAATAAATTTTGAATCTTTCGTTTTTAGTAGCATACTCTATAACATTTGATTAAATAGACAGTAGAATGATCTTTGAATAATTTCCATCATCTTTGAATAATTTCCATCCAAAATTTCGTTAGAACCCTTGACCTAATTTTGACAATTTTTAATAAAATTGACATTCTCCATTTTCTTATTGAATAATTATATTGGCACCACACTTTATATTTCTTACATTAGATTTTAATTGCCCTTAAAATCTTTAATCTTTGTTCATTGTAACACCTATGTTAATGACTTTTTTTGTTGAATTCTTATATTTAATTTTCTATTAATTAGCACATCACATCCTTAATTATAGTTCTTGTCAAAATATTTTGTTTGCATGCTTTGAAATTAGGAAACAATATTTTTTATCACACTTTTATATTTATTGATTTTTTTTTTATAAATATGATGGACAAATAAGTCGTTTTTATGCTTTCCTAACGAACTTTTTGGTTAAAAATCGTTATCAGAGACAAGACGTGAAGATAAGAATGTGGCAAAAAAAAAAAAAAAACCAAAGATACAAGCACTGGCGGATTTACAAAATTTTGGTTTTGTTTACAGATGAATTTAAATTTTGTAATTTTGCCCCCATAACAAAATAAACACCATAAATTTACACTAAAGTAAGCAAATGGTCCCTTGCCTAGTGGCAAAGCATCTCTTTTGTGATGAGTTGGATATGGGTTTAAATCCTAGGCTCCTTAGTTACTACTATGTTAAATTTTTCTTTTTATTTTCTTTTGAGAAATTTGTGCAATTAATTCCCAACTTTTATTCCATTTGCATATTTTGTCTTTTTACATAATTCTATAAACTTCAATATAATTTTCTCATGTTTTAGAAAGAAAAAGTTGGCAAAACAATACGCTTAACACCAAACTTAATATTTGACTTTAACGTTTCCTTGATTTCTTTTTTTATGTACAAATCTCGTAAAAATAGAGTTGAGTTTTTTTATTTTCTTACTTAACTCAAACATAATTTTTTTTTACTTCACTTATGGAAATAGATTTTTTTTTTTTTTTTTTTTTTTGGTATTTTGATGACTTTATTTTTATATTTATATGCACATGAGTAACTATGATTTTCATTTTATTTTTCACATTTTTTATTTTTATTTTTCAAGTTTTGTTTAATCCAAACTTAATTTTTGTTTAAAATAAAATGTTGATTCTATTTTTCATTTTTTCACTATTTTATTCTATTGTTATATATAACTAATTCAAAGTCGATTACTTTTATAAAATAATAAAGTTATTGTATAAATTAAGTAGTTTTATTATATTCTTCAAATGTCGTTATTTCTATCGGCTACCATTGTGTCGCCGACTGCTATAGGAGTTACAGGTCATCCCACCCGTCCGATATTGTAGCACCGCTAATCGTCACGTGCCCTCACATACTAAAATTTCTAGCTCCGCCCCTGGATACAAGACATACTTCATCTTCCCCACCCACCCCGAACCTAAACGACATGGCTCCAAGATTGATGAGTCTCCTGGTCCAAAATTTCTAAAAGTACAAATCCCTAGTTGTAATGGTGGTGCTTGACACTCGTAAATGAACGCAAATCCAAATACATTTTACATTTTGTTAATCAACTCATGATAAATTTCAAGAAAATCTATAGCATAAGCTCCGCCATTTAAAGTCGGAAAACCCGCTATACGCAGTTCCAACATAAGCTCTGCCATTCATTGTAGTAATTACAGATTGGATTTTGCTTGTACATTTGGTATTTAGATTTGTTTAATTTATTTAACATTTTGTGTGTTTTCTCTTTATTAATTTTTTGTCCTTGGTGAGTTCGGTTGATTGAGGTTAGCTATGGAAATTGGGTAATGCAGGTGCATTTACGTGCACTTATTTGTTCCCATGGTGGTGGTGGTGGTGATGGTGATTTGGCTGGAGTGGGGGTGGGGTGAAGTGGTGACGACAGTGGTCCAATTGCATTATGGGTGGTGAAATCATTCGAAAGTCCTTCAGCTGCCTATTTACCAAAGATTAGGAACTGCGCAGTCAAAAATGAAAGGTTTAAAACCCATTTGTACTTTTTGAAAAGGATAGAGACTCCAACTGCAATTTTTTTAAAATAAATTCGAAGGTAATTTTGTGGGATCATAAACGGTAATTTTGCTAAATTTTAAGTTAAGCATTTGGTTTTTGCGAGTGCAAATCGAAGATCTCTTTTATACAGTAGAGAGCAACGTGTTACTTGTAAGTTTTGTAACAAGTTTGAAGAAACCAACTCGATAAACTAAAATACATAGATAACTTGAGGCAGCTTGGCACCAAGCATCTAATACGAATCTGTTAGCCATCAAACGAGACGACAGCACTTGGTTACCTGAAGACACGAATAAAAAATAAATGGGAAAAGAGAATCATCAGCTTAGCTCATTGCAAGTGCCATTAACATCTGAAGGCAAGGAAGGCGCTAATAATACCGGTCAAGAAAGCAAGAAAATTCCTTGCCCTTCAGCCTCATAAAGGCTACAAGTGCTTGGTTCATCTCGACACAAATTGACACACATATTTACATTTTACTCCCCCGATCAATTCTTCGCTTCTTTACAATGTTTTATGTTTGAGGTCCCTTCACCTTGTGCATATTGTGAATGAGTGGTGTTGGAAAATAAGTGAATGAAAAATTAAAGCTCTTCATTTTTTGAGATTTTTTGAGACCTTCCAAATTCTCAACTTATTTCATCATGTGTTGTTAATGGATAATTAGTGGTGTAACTCTTGTAACTCTCATGTTAATGGTGGATTTGAAATTGGAAGGTCACTCTAGTGCCTATATAAACAAGTCCAAAGTTTTTCATTTCAACACATCAAAAATTCATCTTGTCTTCCTCCAAGTTTTCTTTTCTCTTTCGGTGATATTGTTCTGGCAGTAGGTCGGTTCGCTGGTACAACCAGTTCTACCGTTGTATCCTGGGAAACAGAAGTTCATAACCTACGGTAGGGGACGAATCTGTTTTAAGGAAATTGTACTTGTATAGGCCTCGGTTTGCTTTCTTCTTCAATTCTTTATTATGAAGTTTCCTTACTCCATTTGTTTACTATTTATTTTAATTATAATATATTGTTTAACGTTTTTCAATTGACGTATGTTTAACAATCTTAAAACAGACTCTTGCTAAACTCATATTACATAAAAAATGAAAAGCAGTGAAATTCATACGTGTGAAACTAGTTTGTTCATAAAACTGAGTGAAATTCATACGTATGAAACTAGTTTGTAACAATCTTTTGAACTAAGAGAATTTATACTTTTAGATGCTTTCATTTTCTTTTATGGTTGGAGTTTTCTTTATTTGTGTATTCGCAAAACTGGCAGGCTTTGTCGGAAGGACATAAACTGTCTAAGGAGAACTTGTGATTTAAGTGGCCCACTTGTGACCTCCCTCCTCACCTGGAAGCCTTTTAGTTGCGTGTTATTCAAATCAACAAGACGAAAAGAAATGGGTTAACAATTGTTTTCTGGGATTAAATTTTTCCAAGTTCTGTTCCCGTGGAAACTGTTTCTGCTCCAAATTTTCATGTTAGCAGCCTGGATAATTTCATAATTGCAAGTGTAACTAAACTGAAAAACAGATTTGTTTATTCTATTTATTTTAAAAGTGGAACTAAAATTTTCCTCTTGTTTCAGAAAATGGCAACTGATCCGATTACTGAAGTTGTGGCTACTGAAAACCAGACTATGGCACAAGTGCCAAGTTTTGCTGCGACCCAAACTGTGGCTCCAACTGGTCATGTAACTGTTCCAGTTAATTATGGAGAAAAACCTGAGAAGTTCAATAGATAGAATTTCAAAAGGTGGCAGCAGAAAATGCTATTTTATTTACCACCTTGAATCTTGCGAGATTCTTGACTAAAGATGCTCTGAAACTCAAACAGGGTGAGGGAGACATACAAGCTATCAGCACTGTTGAAGCTTAGAAATATTCTGATTTCCTATGTCGGAATTATGTCATGAATGGATTGAAGATTCACTATACAATGTGTATAGTACAATGAAAACGGCGAAGGAATTATGGGAGTCTCTAGATCGAAAATATAAAACCGAGGATGCAGGGGCTAAGAAATTCATTGTTGGCCGTTTCCTGGATTATAAAATGGTGGACTCTAAAATGGTTATTAGTCAAGTACAAAAAATTCAAGTAATCTTACATGAGATTTCATGCCGATTGGATGGTTTCAAGTGAAACTTTCCAAGTGGCAGCAATGATTGAAAAGCTGCATCCGGCTTGAAAATATTTCAATAATTACCTGAAACACAAGCGAAAGGAAATGAATATTGAAGAACTGATTGTCAGACTTCGAATTGAAGAAGACAACAAAAGTTCTGAAAAGAAGGGGTCCAATCCTACAATGGCCAGAGCAAATATTGTGGAGCATGGTCAAAGCTCTAAGACAAACAAGAACAAGTTTGGACTGTCTGAGAAAGGGACAAAACTGGGTCAAAAAGGAGGAGTTTCCAAAAAGAAATTTCCAAGAAAATACTACAATTGTGACAAAGTAGGTCATAAATCTTTGAGTTGATTGCCAAGAAGAAACAATAAAAAAGAAGCAAATGTTGTTGCAATTATTTCTGAAGTGAATCTGGTGGGATCAAATCCAAGAGGATGGTGGATTAACACCGGTGCTATCCGACATGTCTGTTCGGATAAAGAGATGTTCAATTTTTTTGAAGCAACTGAGAATGGAGAGAAGCTATTTATGGAAAATTCAGCTATATCTGAAATAAAAGGCCAAGGTCAAGTGGTTTAGAAGATGACTTTTGGAAAAGAGCTGACTCTTAACAATGTATTTTTGTGCCCGAAATCCATAAGAACCTGGTGTCCGGGTCACTGCTGAACAAGCATGGTTTTCGTATGGTGTTTGATTAAGATAAAGTTATTTTGTCTAAGAGTGAAATGTTTGTTGGGAAAGGTTATATGTCTGATGGGCTTTTTAAGCTCAATGTAATGACGGTTAAGCCGAAAGTTAATAAAGTGATTAATTCTTCACTTACTTACTTGAGTCTTTCAATTTGTGGCATGGTAGACTAGAACATGTTAATTATGATACTTTGCGTAGATTAATTAACTTGAATTCCATACCTGCATTCCATATTGATTCTAAACATAAGTGTAAAACGTGTGTTGAGGCAAAATTGACAAGGTCATCATTTCAAACTATTGAAAGGAAAACTGAACCACTTGATCTAATTCACACCGACGTTTGTGATTTAAAATATGTACAAACAAGAGGTGGCAACAAGTACTTCATTACTTTTATTGATGATAGTACAAAATATTATTATGTCTATCTACTTAAAAGTAAAGACGAAGCTATAGAGAAATTTGTTCTTTATAAGAATGAAGTTGAGAATCAACTCAACAAGAAAATTAAGGTGTTGAGAAGTGACCGATGTGGTGAATATGAATCACCATTTGCTGAATTATGTGCTCAAAGAGGAATCACACATGAAACCACAGCACCTTATTCACCTCAATAAAATGGTGTTGCTGAACGAAAAACCGTACCTTAAAAGAGATGATGAATGTAATGCTATTAAGTTCTAGGTTACCTCAGAACATGTGGAGAGAAGCTGTTTATCCAGCTAATTACCTTTTAAATAAGGTGTCCCGAAAGAAAGAAGAGAAGGTCCCATACGAATTATGAAAAGGAAGGAAACCTTCCTATAAATACTTGCGAGTGTGGGGGTGTCTTGCCAAAGTAGCTATACCTACACCGAAAAAGGTGAAAATAGGTCCAAAAACTGTTGATTGCATTTTTATTGGCTATGCACATAATACAGCAGTGCTTATCGATTTCTTGTGCGTGAATCTAAAATTTCAGACATACACAAAAATACAATAATGGAATCGAGAAATGCTTCATTTTTTGAACATATATTTCTGTACAGATCCATAGAAGAAGCAAGCTCTTCTAAACGGACACATGAAGCAACGGACCAAAAAGAACAATCAGAAGAAGAAGATGAGGTTGAACCAAGACATAGCAAAAGAGCTAAAACTGAAAAATCTTTTGGTCCAGATTTTGACTTATATGCTAGAAAGTGAACCTCATAGCTTTAAATAAAGAACTCTTTGAAGGACCTCAATGGAAAACAATTAAAAGTGAGATATATTCTATTATGCAAAACCATATATGAGAGCTAGTGAATCTTCCTCCGGGATGCAAACCACTAGGCTACAAATGGATTTTCAAAAAGAAAATGAAAGTAGATAGAACAATCGAAAAGTATAAGGCCAAGCTTGTTATAAAAGGATACAGACAACGAGAAGGCCTTGATTACTTTGATGCATATTCTCCAGTAACGAGAATAACATACATCAGGATGATACTTGCAATTGCAGCGTTGCGAAATCTCGAAATACATCAAATAGATGTGAAAATACATTTCTAAATAGAGATTTAGATGAAGAAATTTACATAGAACAACCTGAGGGTTTTTCTGCTCCAGGACAAGAGAACAAAGTCTGTAAATTGGTGAAGTCATTATATGGCTTAAAACAAGTTCCAAAACAATGGCATGAAAAGTTTGATCATGTCATGATGGAATTTGGATTTAAAATCAACAAGTGCGACAAATGCATTTATATCAAAGACATTGAAAATGGCTATGTCATTTTATGTCTTTACGTTGATGACATGCTTATTGTTGGAAGCAACGATAAGATGATTAAATCTACTAAAGACATGTTAAATTCAATATTTGACATGAAAGATATGGGCTTAGCGGATGTGATACTTGGGATTAAAATTTCAAGATCATCAGAAGGAATTGTCCCAAGTCAATCACACTATGTGGATAAAATTCTTGATAAATTTAACAAAGATGATTCTGGCGTGGCTAGAACACCTATAGATACCAGTTAGTATCTATCAAAGAACAGAGGCGAGAGTATCTCTCAAGTAGAATACTCTAGAATTATCGAAAGTCTAATGTACTTGATGAGTTGTACAAGACTAGACATAGCCTACACAGTTAGTAAATTGAGTAGATATACGAGTAATCCAGGAGCTGACCACTGAAAAAGAATAATAAGAATACTAAGGTATTTGAGATATACTCGTGATTATGGGATGCACTATACCAGATATCCGACAGTTATTGAAGGATACAGTGACGCTAATTAGATATCTGATATAAAAGACTCAAAGTCTACAAGTAGATTTGTGTTCACACTGGGTGGTGCAGCTATATCATGGAAATCCTCTAAACAGACGGTTATAGCCAAATCCACTATGGAATATGAGTTTATAGCCTTGGACAAGTGTGGTGAAGAGGCTTCACTTCTTATAGGATATTCCTAAATGGCCAAAGCCTGTGCCAACAATTTGCATACATTGTGATAATCAATCTGCAATTGGTAGGGCACAGAGTAACATGTATAATGGTAAGTCTAGACACATACGTCGTAAACATAATACTATAAGACAACTACTCTCAAATAGAGTTATCTCTATTGACTATGTGAAGTCAAAGGATAATATTGCGGACCACTAACTAAAGGTTTGAATAGAGAGTTAGTGGAAAAGTCATCGAAAGGAATGAGACTTAAGCCTTTGGAAGAATAAGTTAATACAATAAAAACCCAACCTAGTTGACTGGAGATCCCAAGATCTAGGTTCAAAGGGACAACCTAATTGTAAATACTTAATTAGATCACTGTGGGGGTTCTCTCCTATCCATTTCTATGATGAAACAGTGATACCCGTAGAGGAAAGGATAAACAATAGGCTTTTAATGATTCTTATGCATGGAGTAGAGCGGGCTACTCTTAATAAGAAATCACATATGTGAGAGAGAAGTGGGGCCGCTTCTAAGAGAATTGTGTAACGCGCAATTCTTAAAAACTCTCACAGAACCAGGCATATGTTCATGGCCATAAATGAACATAACAATGAGAACTGAACTATGTCATGATGAATTTTGTGTGAGGTATATTATCGTTTACACAAACAGTAGAAAAGTTCAAGGACATCGCGTCTACTGGTATGCTAGTAAAGTAAATATACTTTCATAAGGGAAGGTTCAAAGGGTAACACATATCTATCCTATGTAGGATTCGGACGTTGAACTTTATCACCGAGTCTTCCGTGTCTCTTTCAATTTTTCATTCATGTGGGGGATTGTTGGAAAATAAGTGAATGAAAAATTAAAGCTCTTCATTTTTTGAGATTTTTTGAGGCCTTCCAAATTCTCAACTTATTTCATCATGTGTTGTTAATGGATAATTAGTGGTGTAACTCTTGTAACTCTCATGTTAATAGTAGATTTGGAATTGGAAGGTCACTCTAGTGCCTATATAAACAAGTCCAAAGTTCCTCATTTCAACACATCAAAAATTCATCTTGTCTTCCTCCAAGTTTTCTTTTCTCTTTCGGTGATATTGTTACGGCAAAGAGGTCGGTCATTGGTACAACCAACTCTACCGTTGTATCCTGGGAAACAGACGTTCATAACTTACGGTGATGGGACGAATCTGTTTTAAGAAAACTGTATTTGTTTACTTTCTTCTTCAATTCTTTATTCTGAAGTTTCCTTACTCCATTTGTTTACTATTCATTTTAATTATAATATCTTTGTTTAACATTTTCAATTATACGTTATGTTGTTTAACGTTTTTCAATTGACGTATGTTTAACAAGTGGTACCAGATTCTCTCTCTGTTAAGTCAGGTGACTCTAAACTATTTGCAGGCCCATCAAGAGAAGATGATGAAGTATTTCCTGCATCCTGGCCAACATCATCTGGCCGAGCATCTGATTCCACTTGAAGCTCGCGATTTGGTAAAGATGGTGGCTGAGTTGCATTAGATGTATCAGCAGAATTTAAGGTAGGAAACAACTCGACCGAATCAAAAATTTTCATCCCTTCAACCGATATTGTTGAGTTCTCATGCCCACCTGTTTCAATTCTTTTAAGTCGGATTTAACCGCTTGTTTCAATTTCTTTTAAGTCGAGACGAACCACCGCAAGGCAAAGGATCATCTAAACTAGGTTTTGGTTCAAGAGGTCCGAGAAGATGCGATCTCGCCAAATCCTTGCCTTCATTGATAATGGTGTCATTAGCATTTCCTCCATTGACAATTTTACCCGTCTCAATGTTAGGGGACGCGGAAGCAACTAAATCAGTTGATGGTGTTGGAAATAGTAGTGTATAAATTGGTTTGACCAATTTTCTCCATTGATAAATTTCTAATTTTATCCAAATTCTTCGTAATTAGATCGGCAAAATCAAAAGTTGAACTAATGCCTCCAATCACCACCGGAATCAACATCTGCAATCGTATAACACCAAAAAGAAATCAGCTACCTCCACTCCTGATCCGAAATTTTAGATTTCGCATTTGAAATTTTAGATATGAATGGTTGCAGTTGGCTTACAATTTAAGATTTGGGGCAGAGGACTTGAGATAGAGATCGATAGTGATGGTGGTGAGATCACGATGGCACCATAAAAGTTCATCTGTGATGGATGGGACGACGGTGGTGGTCTATAGTGATAATAGTGTGTTGTCTAGTGTTTGGACAATAGTGTGTGAATTGGAAAAATTGGTGGTCTACGGCGATAATTCCCAATGCGAGAATAGTAAATGAATTTGGGGAAATTGTTCAGAGAATTTAGGCACCATAAAGTTCATCACTGATAAGTGTGATTTTACACTTATTTAGACTGTTAAAGTGGATCATTGTGAGTGCATTTGAGTGTAATTTTATTTAATTATGTGTTGATTTTGTTATTGTATGTCAAAATCCGAGTTTGGTGGTGTTTGGAACAAAATTGGCAAAATATGACTAAATTGATATAAACGTGGAAGTATGAAGACCAACATGCAAAAATCAAAATGTTTAAGGACTTGAGATGCAAAAAGGGCAGAATTGAAATAAATATTTAAATTTGAAGGCTAAATTGGCAATATTGTGAAGATTGGAGACTTATCGTGCAAATAAAATGAGGACTTACATGCAAAGTGAAGAAGAATTTGCAAGTCTAGTGCGATCACAGGCCAATGAAATTATAAACAGAGACTCAATTTCTTTTATTGTGTGTTTTTTTGTTAAAGTTATTTGAAATTAAAGCAGTAATTAATTACCGATCTTAGTTGGTTCGACACTCTACTTATCATTATATTACCTATTAACGATCCGTCCACTTGTGGGATTAAAATCGACAACAATCACTACCATCTCCTCCCTAGCACCACCCATCACCATCCCCAAACCATTTTCTCTTAATCGCCACCTTCTGTCAACAACATTACGCTCGAAATCGAGTTCTCAACAATAGCCTTACCTGCCACAATCAACCCAAACACTGCCAATCATTGCATTGCGCTACTACAAAGTCACAAGGTTATTACTACTGACTAAAGTTAATGAACGGTCACTTTAAAAGAAGACGATGACAATAATTATTACTATTACTAATCATATTATTATATATTCCAGCATTTGTGAGCCTTACCGAATCAATGAAGTCATCAGCAATCTCCGAAAGAAGATCTTTAAGTACTTCAGGGTATTTCTTTTCATGTAAATCCAACTATGACATTAAAATAACAATTGGGCCATATCAAGAAGAAGAAAACATATTAAATGCATTAAATATTCCTCTTATTTCAAATTTACTTTCTAATTTGATCTTGATTCTTGGTAATTAGGTAGGCAAAATCCTAACTCCAAACCCAAAAAACCATTTTATTTTAATCTGCCATCACGTATCATTACGCTCGAAATAGAACTTTTAAACCATTACCCTATGCCAAAGCAAATAACAATCCAAACACTACTAATCGCCACCTTGCGCCACTACAAATTCACATAGTTACTACTAATAAGTGTTAACGAATGGTCATCTTAAAAGAAAATGATGACAATGATTAGTAGTATTACTTATAATATGTGAGCCTTACAGACTATATTAAGTCATCGGCAATCTCCAAAAGAAAACTTTCAACTTCATGATCTTGCATTCCATGTAAATCCAACTATGACATTAAAAATAACGATTAATTTATTTTCACTTATCCGAAAAAAGAAAAAACATATTAAATGCATTAAATATTCTTCTTATTTCAAATTCACTTTCTAATATGATCATGATTCTTGATAATGAGATCAACAAAATCCAAATCCAAATCCAAACCCACAAACACCACCTATCGCCGCAAGAATCAACATCCGCAATCGTCAAGCACAACAAATAATCTACCAACCTCCATTTTTTTAAAAATCTAAAATATCAAATTGTGGTAGTGGCAGACTGTTTGAAATTTCGGATATGGGATTGAGGATTGGTAATGGAGGTCAATCGCGGTGAGATCGCGATGTCAGTGGTGGTGGCGGTGAAATCACTATGGCGACAGACGTGCATTGATGGATGATGTGAATTAATGTTGTGACGGTGGTGGCAATGTACGACGACGATGGTGTGTTGGCTAGGATTTGGTGAATAATACATGAATAGTATGAGATTTTGGGAAAATGGTTTGATTCTAATCGCATGCAAAGAACTATTTCCGAGCGTGAGAATAGTGCATGAATATGGAGAAAATGATTTACGCAAAATTTAGGCACCGTAAAAATCAATCATCAACATCGCCGCCCTTGCACCACCCATCACCATCTCTAAACTGTTTTTTTCTTAATTGTTGTCTTCCGCCACCACCATCACACTTGGAATCAAGCTCTCGTACAATAACCTAACTAGCTAAAACCAATAATAACCTAAATACCGCCAATCGCCGCCGTTTGCCATCCCAACCTCGCATAGTTATTACTACTAATAAGAGTTTAAAGAACGATCATCTTAAAGAGACGACGACAATGATTATCACTACAAAAAACCGTGGCTTCAGAAACGGATTTTTCGTTGCTGAAGCCACGATATCCGTGCCTAATAGTCGCTACCAATGGACTATTTGCAACGGAATTTCCGTTGTTATTTTGAAGGTCGCTGAAAATTACCAACGGAATTTTTTTTGGTGATCTTCACAAAAGGAATTTTTGTTGGTAAAAGCGTGTGCCATTACCTACGAAATTTCGTAGGTAATGGCACACGCTTTTACCATCGGAAATTCCGTTGGTAATTTTCAGCGACCCTCAAAATAGCAACGAAAATGACAAGCACTATTACCAACAGAAATTCCGTAGGCAATGTCTAATTAAAAAAATTAATTTTATATAATTGGTAGACCCCTGACTCGATTTGCCAATTATGGGCTTGAAACTCGACCCACCAAAGGCCCGACCCAATCCACTAAGCTTTGTCAAACATTTTTATTATTTTATTAATGTAGAATGGATTTAATGTGATTTTAACCTTTGACCTAAGAGTTGTGAAGTTACAACCAAACCATTCGAGACAAATGAATTTTTGTAATTACATTTATTTTTATAATATATATTAGTTCAATGAGCAACATTTTTTTATAATTGCTTATAAAGTAAAAACTAAATATTAGTGAAAAATCAAATTCAACATTGTGTTAACACTTAAACATAAAATATCACATTGCTCGAAAAATTTTTATAGATGTACAAACTGTATGAAATGATGATAACATTATTTGCTTTCACATTTAAACACGAAATGCCCAACTAAAGGAATGTCGTACAATAGGTAAACTACTCCACCTATGTTTTTTTTGCACAGGATTATAGTTTGAATCTTTTTTATTTTTGTAATTGCATAATTTCGTTGTAGAAAATTCGAATGTTAAATGAATGAAACTTAATTTGCGGCTATTCCTTAAGTGATTAACCTTCAACTCCATATAATTGAATCTTTTTTCATTTTCAAAATTTGATTAACATTACTCTTGAAAAATATGCGGGTAACAAGATTTACTCTTCACCAACATACTTTCTGTAGCTCAATGGTTGAAATATTAATATCACATACAGATTATCTGTAGGTGATAGATCAAAAGATTTTTTCGACTCATGAATTACTCTTCACATAAATTTCTGGTAGGTGAATAGTTGAATTGTGTTTTTTAATTTTCAAAATTGATTTATATCACTTACAGAACAACTGTAGATAATAAGAGTCACTTTTAACCAACGGATATTCCGTAGGTAAAATGTCGAAATATTTTCTAGTTTTCAAAATTGATTAATATCACCTATGGAATTGCCGTAGGTAATATGATTTACTCTTCACCAACTGATATTCTGTATGTGAAAAGTTGAAATATTTTTTTATCTTCAAAATTGATTAATGTAATATGAACCACTCTTCACCAACAAATATTCCGTATGTGAAAGGTCGAAATATTTTTTGGACTTCAAAATTAATTAATATCACCTACTGATCCACTCTTCACCAACGGATATTCCGTAAGTGAAAAGTCAAAATATTTTTTGGTCTTTAAAATTGATAAATATCACCTACAAAATTTTCGTAGGTAATATGATACACTCTTCACCAACAGATATTCCGTAGGTGAAAGGTCGAAATATTTTTAGGTTTTCAAAATTAATTAATATCACCTACAAAATTTTCGTAGGTAATATGATTCACTCTTCACTAACGGATATTCCGTTGGTAAAAGGTCAAAATATATTTTTGTTTTTAAAATTAATTAATATCACCTACGAAATTTCCGTAGGTAATATGATTCACTCTTCACCAACGGATATTCCGTTGGTATAATGTGGAAATATTTTTTGGTTTTTAAAATTAATTAATAGTACTAACGAAATTGCCGTATATAATATGATTCGCTCTTCACTAACGGATATTCCGTTGGTGAAAGGTTGAAATTTTTTTTGGTTTTCAAAATTAATTAATATCACCAACGGAATTTTCGTAAGTGATACGATTCACTCTTCAACAACGGATATTTCATAGGTAAAAGGTCAAAATATTTTTTTGTTTTCAAAATTAATTAATATTACCAACAGAATTTTCGTAGGTAATAAAAATTACTATTCACCAACGGATATTCCGTTGGTAAAAGGTGAAAATTCGTTGGTGAAAAACTATTACCTTTGCTAACGAAAAAATCGTCGCTAATTATCGTAGGTGAAATATCATCACTTTTACCAACGGAGAATTCGTCGCTGATTACCAACGAAATATTTCCGTTGGTGAAAAAGCGATTTTTAGTAATGTATTACTATTACTAGTATTACTATTAATCTAGCATTTAGAAGCCTTATAGAACTAATAAAGTCATCAACAATCTCTAAAAGAAGATTTCAACTTCTAGATCCTGCTATCAGTCTAAAATCCAATAGTGACATTAATATAACAATTAATTTAATCCCTTCATCGTGTTTCGGAAAAAGAATGCATATTAAATACATTAAATATTCCTCCTATTTCAAATTCACTTTCTAATTTGATCTTATTATTGGTAATTAGATTGGCAAAATACAATGTCCAAAACCGACCAACAGTACCGCCAATCACTGCCGGAAACAACATCCACTACCGTCATTGACACGACCCGTCCCAAACAATATCTATATATTCGAGACGTGACGTGCCACGATGATGAATATCAACTAAAGGTTGAATCCACTATCAAGACGACTACTATTACAAATCATTATAACTTATTTTTAAGAAAATTTCGACATTAACTCTCCTGTAATTTGGACTAGCTAACCTGAAATAAATACCACAAATCTCAACAACAATATTCACAATTAAATAGGACCATTTGACCCTCCAATACCCTCAACAAAACAACGCAACAGAGACTAGCCAAAATGTAAAACTTTTACTATTTAATAACACAACTATATATGTGGATATAAAATACATAGTGAGCCCACCTAACTATTTACAAGTGATGCAAAAAAATATCCAAATATGAACATGTGTCCTCGAAATAATGACTACATGCTCTATGAAATGAGTCATACAAACTAGCTCTGTCGTGTAGCTCTGACTTCAAAATCAAAAGCTTTAAGCTGCCCAAAAAATCAACTGCTACGTGATAAGAAAAATCATCGTTGGAAAATACATGAGTTGATAGGCTCAGTGAGTGGAGAATTTCAAAAACAATTATACATTTTCATTTATACATATTATCAAAGGCGAGTTCACATCACTTAACAATTCGCAATATAACATCTCATATTCATGGTATACTCATCAACTAAAATATATACTATCACTTCATTACATCACAATATCATGGAAAATCTCACCAAAATGTTTTCTCTAATTAAAATCTATAATGTAGTCATACGTGTGTAAACTGCCCCAAAGCTATGCACCCCTGCACACGGGCTTAAGGCTCCCTTAGTGCACGGAACTGGGTACCAAAATCCTCTAATAATACATCCTAGTACGGTCAAGACCCCTCAGTGAACTATATGTACACGGTCAATTAGGCTCCTTAGTGTAATATAGAACACGACCAAGACCCCTCAGTGTACTAGAATAGATAAAATCATGGGCACTTTTCTAGTGAATTTCAATATCACATATTTCTTACATTCTATTTTACAAGTAATCAATTTACAATCTTGATAATTTCACAAGTACCATACGTAACAAACATTTAATAATAATCACGTAAAATGACAAATAAGTCCTTAAAATCACAAGTAACATAATAGTATAATTAATTGTCATTCTTTATAAATATTTAATTTTTTCCACTCACATAATTATTTATTACAGACTAAACTGGTTGATAAACTAATCCGATATTCTAGTCGCTTTTTAAGATAACAATAGAATTATCCGAGTCAAATCTCAATTATGATCAATTCAAATTGATAATAATAACAAGGCACAATTTCACTTAGCATTTTATCTCCATTTATTCATTTAAATTCATCCCTGTTGCCCACATACATGTAGCCAAAACATATATTAGTATCTAATTTTTCAATGGTAATAATATAATAAGAACCAAAAGCTGAATTTGTAATTTGAAAATAAAATATTAAAAATCAATTCTTTTCAAAACACCCATTTTTTACCGTCATCATTTCTCTTCCAAAAGATTTCAATTCCCCTTTGTTTATCTCGCTACAGCACATTTAATTAATACAATTTAATTCCATAACAATATACAATTGAAACTAACTTATGTAATTCTACTTAGCTAACTTAATAGAATAATTGAATAATTAAAATAGAAGCCAAACTTATTGCTCATTCAATTGTGGTTAATTAATATCATTTATAATTCTTATTTTTGTAAAATTCAATAATTGAAGCTACGAATTGAATTGCTAATTCTTAATCCACTATAAGTACAAAATTAAATTAATGGTTGAAATCAAAATTTACCTTCTTATCTCGTATTATATTCAAAGAAGAAAATTAATTCCTCCAAGCTTAAAGTTTTTTATTACTTTTCTCACTTTCAATTTTTCTCCAGATTTCGAAATTTGTAGTGCGAATTAAGCTTAAAGTTTCTTATTACTTTTCTCACTTCCAATTTTTCTCCATATTTCAAAATTTGTAGTATGAATTAAGGGGTGAGTAAGAAAGAGAGAGAGGATGGGACTGTTGTTTCTTTCTTTTTAATGAAGTGACAAGGTGAGAAGAAAATGAATTTGTTTTCAAATGACATGCACTTATCATTTTTTTTTTTTATTTATTTATTTATTTGAACTTAGCTTGTCAAATTTGACCAAGAAAATTTGACTGGATTGTCATACACAAGAAAGAAACCACCTGCTCCATTTCTGATATGAAATTCTAAATTTTGCGTCTGAAATTTCAGATCGTAGAGTTGGTGGGAGGCTTGAAATTTAAGATGGATGTCGATTGCGATAATGGTGATATGAATGGTTGCTACGGCATTACTGGTGGTCTACATCGATGATGGTGATGGCAAGGGCTTGGAGAATAGTGCGTGAATTTGGAGAAAATGGTATGATTCTGATTGGGTGGGAAGAACTAAAAAGTGATGAAATAAAAATAAAGGGTTAATTACACTAATGGCCCCCATTCTTTTAAGTTTGTAACGATTTCTTCTCCATTTTTTTTTTATCAAATATTATCTCATTCTTCCATTTATTCTCACAGATAGTTCCCAAATCATTATTTTTCACTATTCTGACAATTCTTTGACAATTTTGCTCATTGACTTAAATCAATTAAAATGATTAAATCAATTAAAATGATAAGAAAAAAATACAATAAAAACATTGCAATTGAACCCCTAACCTTTTCAAAAGTACAAATAAATTCTAAACTATTTTATTTTATTCAAATAAGTGTTTTTTCCCAACTCAAAAGGAATCATCATTTCCCCACCCACCACCACCACCACCACCACCACCACCACCACCACCACCACTTCGATTTCTCCTATGAAATAAAACACTCTATGTTCCATTTCTTTCTGCACAAACTGCATCTCTTCTTCACCCCCCTGGAGGGGAACATTGGTGATCCGGCTAGAAGAATTTGTCGATTTGTCTATGTTAAAAGACTGTATGGAGCTTGATGAAATGCGTGATGGAATTTGATTCTCCAGTGCTTCTTCCACATGAACCGGATCTTCTAGCCTTGTCATCATTTCTTAATAAACTAGAACGCTGAATATTTACTGTCTCGCGCATTTGTTCAGTTGATCCGCCTTCAAATGTGAAATTTTCTTGCCAGATGAACTCCTTTAAAATTTCCACTAGCTGGCGTTCAAATTCTTTTGGTTCCTCAATTTTATCATTGTAACCATATCTCACCACACAACGAAACATTCTGTAGTCTCTTGGCTCAACATGTTTGAACAAAAATAGTTCCTCGACAACCACTTTACTGATGGGAATGGATTTTACAGAGACGAAAACAATAATTGAATGAATAGATGGAATGTTGGAAATGAAATGAGAAAATATTGGAGGAATGCCTTGTGGGGGTGGGGGGAAATGATGATTCCTTTTGAGTTGGGGAAGAGCACTTATTTGAATAAAATAAAATAGTTTAAAATTTATTTGTACTTTCAAAAATGTTAAGGACCCAATTGTAATGTTTTTATTGTATTTTTTCCTATTATTTTAATTTATTTAAGTCAAGGAAAAAAATTGTAAAAGAATTGTTAGAATAGTGAAAAATAGTAATTTGGAGACGATTTTTTAGAATAAATAGAAGAATGGAAATGATATATGCTAAAAAAAGAATGGGGATGAAATCGTTATCTGAAAGAATGAGGACCATTAGTGTAATTAACCCAAAAACAAAAGTGTGGTGCAATATAAACAGGGTTATTTTCATTATTTTGTTCGTTTATGTGAAAATTCGAGTGTAAAGTCAAAGATTTAATTGAAAGTGCACTTATTTTGACCACTAAAATTACACTTATTTTGACCACTAAAATCAAGGATTTGGTAGACCAAAGTTTGAAGATGTATAAAGTTGAAGGACTTAAGATGCAATTTTTTAGAGGACTTAACTGAAAGATAATTGAAAATTTGGAGACCAGAGTGTAAAAATGTAAAAAGTTGAAGGACCTAAGATGCAATTTTTGGAGGACTTAACTGAAAGATAATTGAAATTTTGGAGATCAAAGTGTAAAGATGTAAAAGATTAAAGACCTAAGATGTAATTTTTGAAGGATTTAATTTAAATATAGGGACTAAAATGAATATTATAAAGTACATGGACTACTATACAATAAATAAATACCACATCATCATGCCACATCACCATTTTAAATTAAAAATTTAATAGAGTGACTATTAATGAAATGATTTCTAACTTCAGTGACCACTACTGAAACTTTTGAACTTCAGTGACCATTTTATAATTTGAAGGTAATTTCAGTGACCGTTGGTGAAATTAACCCTAAACATCATTTTCTTTATGCTACAATTACGGAGATACCCCTCCCATTTTAAAAAATATGAGATACTTTTCGTTGTTCGTGTAAATTTCTTATTTATTAGGAACTAAATTATCTTTGTAAAACGTGTATTTGTATATTTATTTGTTAATAAACGAATAAGTTCATCGACTAATCAAACTTCAAATAAATCTACTAAATCAAGCCGAGGAGATGTGTCCATCTCCACGAATAGCTCATCGACTAATCAAGTTGTGACATCATATGCGATTAGTCAAGATATTGACTTGCCCAACTTCAAAAATCATTCCTCGACGATTCTCTTTACAAACATAACAACCGTCGAGTTATTCACATGAGGTGGACCTTACACAAATTTTAATAGTTCTACAAGTTTTGAAAAAGGAAAATGTAGATTATGATACTCACTTATCTCGAGTTTTCCTGTCGTTTGCTCTAAAATTAAATGTCTTGTTCGAACAACTAATAGAAACCAAAGAATGCCGAATGTACTTCCATTGGTAAATTTTCAAAGAATTTTCTGTAATATATATTTTTCCATCAATGGATTTTATTTTATGTTTGCGTTTTAGTCTTTTCATATCTTAAAATTATATAATTTAAGGTTGGGACTTGGGAGTGATGCCAAGTGCTTGAGTCATAAAACGAAGGCATAGTATGTAGAGAAAGTGCCCTTAATTACCCAATACCAAAATAATCAAAACAAGTGCTCATTAATTATAATAATTAGGGATAGACAAAAGTTTTGAATCGAATTGAACCGACCGATAAAATTTGATTACGCACAACTCGAATTACTGAACTAAGATTTGGCTCATTCAATCTAGTTTTCAATTCTAGCACCCGAATCCAAAAACTTGAAATAAATCGAACTTCGACGTGTTTGATTCATTTTATAGAAATTCATTCTCTATTTACTATAAATTCCCTTATTATTATGGAAACAAAGAGTTGGATTCGATTCAATTCCATAATTAGATTTGGAATCAATAGTTCTATTTATTACATTTTCATTGATTTTAAGTTTGGTTCTATTCATTCAACATAGTAATATACCCACCCATAATAATAATAATATTTCTTCAATGTAGAACGTAGACACATAAATCTATCTCTTGATTTCTTCAATTGATAAAAACCTTGAAATATTGACACTATTTTTATATTGAAAAGGTTACTATATGCTTCATACCATAGCGGCTACTTTTTTTGTTGCCTCTATTGTATAAAACAAATAGAGGCGATATTTTTGCCACCGCTTATTTTCATTTGCTATTAACAATTTTTTTTGTAGTGTAACTACTTTTCTTTAAAAATTGAGAAATACTTTTTTTTTTTTTTTTTACAATTTTTTATTTTTACCTGTACCTATTATAACTTTTTGAAGAATATTGTGTTGCTCGTCATTAAAACTTATTCAAAAAAAAAAAAAAAAACATATTTGTTACCATATTCATTGGAAATCAAAGATGTACAACTCTAAAATTTTCAAACTTGCTCGTAAGCTTTCAGTTAGTCAATAGATATGATTTGTCATGTGTAGTCATGTTACAAATTACAATTACATTAGTTAATAGATATTATTTGGATTAAATAATTACATATTGAAGGAGTAAGCATTAGCATGTTAATATTGGGGGGCTCAAATTGTAGCTCATATTAAATTATGTTGAATTGGGTAAAGAAAAAGTCGATTTACATATTCGAACACCAAGATCTAGCAATTGAACAAATCATAAGCTTATCTATTACTTAAATGAAGACCAACCATTTTTATATTAACGATTTGGTTCCACCCAAATGACCAAACATATTTTTTTACGATGCTGAATTAAAGTGGGACTTTGGCAAAATTATCACTAAATAGTTGGATTATGTTAGGAAATTAAATCATAATAAGATTACATGCAGACTAAGGTTGAATTTAGTATTGCTGTAATTTACAAGAATCAGCCTTTGTTATGCTAAAGAAAAAATCAGTTGTGTGAAAAATTATAAGAAAAATTAGTTAAGTGTTTGGTAAACATTTACTTCAGAGTTGCTCTATGTTTCAAAATTAGCATTTAGATTTTGGTAAACAAAATGATTTATTGTTATGTCTGTATACTATTACTAAAATAGACATTAATTATAATAATATCCTTTTGTATAATTATTATCATTGATTGTAAAAAAATAATTTCAGTTTTATAACAAAAGGAAATATTAACAAATAATTTTTTAAGCCACTCTATTCATTGGTTTTTTAATTTTTAAAAATAAAAAAACTAAAACGCAGAATTTGAGAAATTATCTTTTTGTTGATTCTCCACATGTGCTATCAAATGTTATAGATTCTTCTATAATTTTTTTTTTCTTTCAAAATTTACCAATAACAAATTGGGCTATAAAATCAATCAAAGTAGAACCTTCTAAAACTCTAGAAAAGGAAGAAACATTTTTGGACGAATCGTCCTCATTAATATTTTATATTTTCTAAATTGTCCTTCAGTTAATATTATAATTGAATATCCAAATTAATATATGCGACCACATTTAGTTCTTAGAGGTTGAAACGGCTAAATCACAATTTATTACGTTTGAATTTTGAAATATTTTTATCGAATTGTGACATTTGATTTGGTCACATATAAGATGAAAAGTCATTTACCTTCCACCAACAATTTATTCAACTTATTTTAGGCATAATTTGAGTTTAAGGTTATTTCATTTGAAGGTAATTATGTAACTTATGGAGTCTATAAAAACTTCATTCGAAGATTTGTGTGTTGTAATTATGATTTTTGTTACTTCACGTGATTAATCATCTTTCTCAGTACTCTTCTTTTTCTTTCTAACTTCAATAATTGATACGGATCTCATCTAGTAATGGCAGTGGGGCAGATCGGAGCGGATCGGCCTAATCCAAATCCGCCCCGCAATAATCGTAGAAGATCCAAATTCGCTCTGCGATCTGCCATTTTTCGGTGCGGATCGGATACGGATCAGGGCGGATCAGAGCCCTGATTCGTATACTGATCCGTATACTGATCCGTATATTGGATAAATCAAATAAGCCAAAAAAACCCCAAATTCATCATCTTATGCAACGTGGATTTGTTTCAGCTATTATAGTGGTCAGATAAATCATAAATGTAAATGCAGTGTGCAAAAAATTTAGACAAAATATACAGCAAATTTTATGGGTAAATGGGCTCCGGTCGTTGCTTAATTTTCAATTAGCGAGGGCGGCGGCGAAGTGAAGAAATGAAGAAATTTCTTGGCAGCGGCAGCCGGTGGAATTTCTTAGCAACGGCAGCCGGTGGAATTAAGACGGCAGCGGCAGAATTAAGACGGCGGCGGCAGAATTAAGATGGTAAAGTTAAGACGCCGGTGGAATTTCTTGGCAGCAGCAGCCGGTGGAATGAAGATGGCAGCGGCAGCCGGTGGAACTAAGACGGCAGCGGCAGAAGTGGCAAAGTGAAAATGGTGAAATTGAAAACGGGAATTCAGATTCACCTAGGTTTAGGAATTAAGAAATTTAAAATTGCAATTGCAGCCCTTGTCTCAAATTATTTATTTTGTTATAATGTAATCCTTTTTTTTTTTAATTCGGGGCGGGTCGGATCGGGGCAGCCCCGATCTACCCCGCCCCGAGATCCGTTGCGGATCACGGATATCTGCCTCGATCTGCCCCGTCGATCGGCAGATCAGGTATTTTTCGCTCCATTCGGATCGGGTATCCATAAGGTTTGGGGCGGATCGGATATTTTTGCCATCTCTAATCTCATTTCTATTATTCTTTTTTATGTTTTCGAATTGAATTGTTATCTATTGCTTAAACCAAATTTTCTTTACTATTTATGCTTCCACATAAGTCGCTTAAATAGATAGAATATTTAATTTTGGTAATATTACTTTACTTCTCTATTATCATTTGTATAAATTCACGCAAAAACATCTGGGCACTGAATTGTGCAAATAAAAATGTTTAATTTTGTCAATTTCTGATGTAAATATTATTTTGTTTCGTTTGATTGAATTGCTAACTCGAGGTGCTATGAACTCAAATTACATGTGATATTTTGGATTAAAGACTGGATTAAAGACTGTTCATAGTTGAAGAGCTATATTACAAAGATTTGCTATAAGTCATTTTCCATATTATAAAGTAAGAAAATTAAATGAGTTTGAGTGCTCAATATATTTAAGAACTTACATAAAATAATTTTTTTTTTTTGGTATTCTTTAATTGACATTACTTGACTATTATTACAAACCTTAAACAATAGAGTTTCAATATTCTCGTTCGACATATAATTGTAGAAAGTACTTTGTTTGTTTTGTTATGCATAATGTATCTAAATTGAAATGAATGTATTGATTGGTAGTCAAAATAAATATTAATCATTATTACAAACGGACATGGCTATTGTGGCGATTGAATAAACAATAAACAATATATTCCACCGTATTTTTAATGTCAAATTTTTGTATGTTAGTGTAGTATTAAATTAAATAGAAATATTCAATTATTTAAATAGAAATATAGCACACAATATCGTTATTAAATCACGTGCAAAACACGTATTAAATACTAGTTGAATACAAAAGGCACCAACATTAAACACTCATCTCCCATATTTAAACATAACAGTGGCTGATCCATCCCTCTCTTCAATCCTGTTTTCATCTTTATCTATACTAATTCTAAAAGGCCCTAAAATAGAGAAACAATTTTTGAATTGTTTTACCCTCATATATTATAACTACGGACTATTTTACCCTCCTACATTAAATTAAAAATTCAAAATCCTTTCATCTCTGGACTATTTTACCTTCCTACATTAAATTAAAAAAAAAAATCAAAACCTTTTCATCTTCCACTATTATTGAACAAAATAAGTTGTTTTGGGACCTTTGGACAATTTATCTTCAATTTTTTTCATTCTGAGAATACAAATGATCGTATGATGATTCTAAAAATCTTTCATTTTCCAACATTATTGAATAAAATAAGGGGTTGTTTGGGACTTTTTGGACAACTTATCTTCAATTTTTTTTAAACTGCAGAATACAAAGAGTCATATGATGATTATATAATTCCTAAATATGTATTTACGATTATAAAAATAGGACTATTTTACCCTCCTATATTATATTTTTGGACTATTTTACCCTATCGTATCTAATCTATACTCCATTGGTGGTTATATTCACACTACATTTTATTATAAATACACTACATTTTAATTGTATAAAAGTCCTTAACTTTTATTTATTGTCGTATTTATGTCCTTAATTTTTTTAATCGGATTCTTATATTTAACATTCTATTAATTAACATATTTTGTTAATATTAACGATTTTTCTCTAAAAATTATATTAGTGTGCTTTAAAACGAGGGGCAAATATTTAATCAAAATTTTACATGTATTTATTTTTTTGCTTATTTAAAAATACAATGGGGAAATGAATCTTTTTGTTCTTTCTTAATTAAATTTTTGGACTAGAACCGTTATCAGAGACAATATATACTAATTAATGGAAGAAAGGTTGATAATAAAAATGTGATGAAAAATATTATGGACATAAATATAATAATAAGTAAAGGTTATGAACCTTTTATGCAATTTAAATGTAGTGCGCTTATAAAAAAATGTGGTGTAAATATATTTAGCCATACTACATCTAAAAGGTTCTAAAAGGGGGAAACTTTTTAAGACTATTTTATCCTTACAAAAATTTTAAAATTCCATATTCACTATTAGTATTAATTAATTAATGTATAATTATTTTTTAGTATTTTATTTATTACTCTTTTATTGTTCATCATTATTGTTAATTAAATTTTTAACAATTTATTAAATGTACAATTAAATTTTTAAACAATTAATCTATTAAATTAAATATGAAGGTGAAAAGATGATCTCAAATTTTATTTTATTTTTGCATTATGTAGATGAAATGAATGAGAAATGAGTTTCAACCAAAAAAAAAAAATGAATGAGATCAGTTGTAACTTTGTTTATTACCGCATTAAAATTCAAATCATTGTTGTCAAAATTGTAATGGAGATAAAAATATTATTTTAATACATTAGATTACTGATGATTATGAAGCGTGTTTGGTTCGATTTTTTAAATTCCTTTTTCTCAAACTCATTTTCAACAACATATTTTTTGGGACATACAACTTTTATCAAATTTTCAACCACGTATTTTACTATTTTTTTTCAAAATCTTTTAACCCCACCAAACATAAACTATAGTTTAGAACTAACGTGTGAAACTTTTTTATTTTTTATTTTATTAATTTTATTAATATATATAGAATGTTGTTCTCATCTTACTTATGTCTCTTAACAACATTCTCACAACATAGGCAAGCATTGACATTTTTTTTTTTAATTTTGTTTCTTACTTACATTATGACTTTTCATTTATGTAGCCAAATCATACACGTTTAATAAAAATAAAACATACATGAGAATATTATTTACAAGGAACTACTACTACAACAAATGTATAATATTATGTAGTCAAACATTACATTCTATTACAATAAAAGTAGTAATTATTAATTTTATTCTTAGTAAAATGCAGTCCTAAAAATTATTAATTCCATAAGATTTGATATCAAGGGTTCGTCAATCATCAAAGTTTAAATCACCAAATGGTCTTCACAGAGTTCAAATTATTGTTGATATTATCATCATATAAAACTCATATATGATTGTAATTGTGCTTACATGAATGCAATTATCTTTTAATATTTATTTATTACTCTTTTATTTTTCATTATTATTGTACATTAAATTTTTAACAATTTATTAAATGTACAATTAAAATTTGTAAATATTTAATATATTAAATTATATATGAAGGTAAAAGATTATTTCAATTTTTTTTTTTTTTTGCATTACGTAGATGAAAGAAATGAGAAATCAATTTTAAAAAAAAATGAATGGAAAAATTGTAACTTTTTTTTTTATTCTTGCATTAAAATTCTAATCATGATTGTCAAAACTGAAATGGAGATGAAAAGATTGTTTTTAATACATTGGATTGATATTATATATATATATATATATACACACACACACACACACACACACACACACACACACACACACACACACTAGTCTTAGTCACGTGCGTTGCACGTAATTTTAAGTTTTAAATATAATTGAATGACAAAAAAAATATATGAATTTAAAATATTTAAACAAATTTGAAAAATGTAAAAAATTTAGAGAGAATTGTGTTCAATTTGCTTATAAGAAAAAATAAAATAAAATAGTAAAAAATTAAATGAAAATCTATTTGCTACTAAACTCTAAAAAAAACACAACAAAAATAATAAATAAAGGTCCAAATAAACAAACAAACACACACCCAAAATAAAAAAAAAAATTTAAGTTAGGTTAAAATGGGCTAAAAGCCCATTTTAATTATTTAAGTGTGTGTGTATGTCAAATACACACCCAAATATATAAAAAAAAAAAAAATTTAAAACGTCAAAATGGGCTATGATTGTTTGGGGGGGGTGTGTGTTTGTCAAGTAACTCGACAAACACACACCCAAATATTTAAAAAAAAATAAAAATGTGAAAATGAGCTATTTTGATTGTTGGGGAGTGAAAAAATTAAGAAAGATCAAAATGGTCCCATTTTGATTGTTGGCTCGACAAACACACACCCAAATAAAAATAATAATAATAATAAAACTTAATGCTCGACTTTTTTTTTTTGTTTTTTGTTTGAAGCCTGTGATTCAAATGATGGGAAAATTGCTCCCTTTGCTTTTAGTGAATGCAGATGGCTAACTGCTAGTGGATTTGAAGACTGAAATAAATTTACCACATTTTTTCCTTTGTCCGGGGCTTTCTTTGTGCTATGATTAATTTATTGATAAGCATGGATTGAGCACAAAGATGATTTCACATCTGCAACACATATTTTGAACATTTAGTCCTCCATATTGATGGCCTTAACCAAGAAAGTTAAAAGACAATTGGCACCCATTCTCACCATCTGTCTCCTAAAATTTATAATGCTACACATGAGTTTGTAAGAAAATCTTCCTCTAATACAAGCCCGGTGATACAAAAAAATACACATTACATCCATGAGGTGTTCACATTTTGAACAAAATTAGTTTAGATTCATGATATGTTCACATTTCAAACAAAATTTGGCAGTCCAAAACAGTGCTACTGAAATTGAGGAGTGTTCAATATTACCAACATGTCAAGATGATTTGTCAGGGGCAATTTTAAGAAATCTTTAATGGCGATGCCTTGAGATGGAAACTTTTACAACTACTTCTTTTTCATATCGACTTTGAAATGGACAAAAGAAAAACTTCCATAAATTACTCATAACTTTTTATATCAAAAGCGAACCAAAATAACCTTAAAGGATGGACATAATAGTTATTATAAATACATGTATAAAGATTAAACTAAGAGTAAGATTATCAGAATGGCATCTAAGCATAAACAAAGTCAAAGTCACTAATCCTAGAAAGAGAATTACTAATCAATTTGCTTCTTCATTATCCACAATAGTTGGGGGCACTTAAAGTTCAAGAGAGAGAATGTCAATTTGATGGCCTCTAATTTTACAACATCACCAATTGTTGCAAAGCAAAATTATTAACAAAACCTTTTTTCGCCAACATTTTCTTGGCATTACAGTATACAAACTGCATGATGCCGAGATAGATTTTACAAACTTCAACGTCCTCTAACTCTTGAACCAAATCCAGATTATTTGGATGATCTGCTACATCTCCATCGGTCTCTGCTAATTTTTGAAGAATTGCACTCAGAATCGGGGTAGAAACCAAAGGATACTAAATAGCCAGAATATGCATCAAGCACAAGTCTATATTGGTATATGATTCTTGTGAGAATTCTATTAATTAAGTATCAAGTTATTTTAGACTGTGATTAGAATTAATCACATAATATTAGAACATCGATATAATCAACTGATAAATTTTGAAATAGCCGTTAATTTAATCAATAATTGGCGTCTAAAATTTTTTAAAAGTTCCAAGTTTTACTAAAAGAACGAACAAAAATTATAAACACCAATTAAGATAGTAAAACCCATAATTCTTTCCATCTATATCTTAACTAAAATAGAAAATACTAAAAAAAAAAAAAAAAAAAAAAGGAAGTGAGAACAACGAGCCCCGTTGGAAAACAAGTATTTCATAGCCTAAGGCAAGAATTTGGACTTTAAGAGATGGTGGA
This sequence comes from Forsythia suspensa, assembly GCA_023638005.1. NCBI lineage: Eukaryota > Viridiplantae > Streptophyta > Magnoliopsida > Lamiales > Oleaceae > Forsythia > Forsythia suspensa. The sequence continues at coordinate 23,284,705 of CM042663.1, forward strand.
TATTGCCTTGTACACATATATTATGAGTGAAAACATTGAAAATGGTCCAGGATGAATGTTACCTATAGCACCAATTGCATCAAGACGATCAGTATCTTGTACCACTCCGAATTCTGGAGAATAATTACCCCCTCTAATCCCCACAATCTCTTCTTTGAAACCTGGATATGTAAAACAAAGCTAGAATGAAAAAAATAATTTTTGAAAAGGCAGATTAATAAGTAAAAAGAAGTGTATCATGCCATAGCAAATATACATGCATAAAAAGGAGTTCCACGTATTTTTAAGGGAAAGACAAAGTAATCAAAAAGATGAGAGAATAAATAAAGTGCTGATAATTCATGACATTAAAAATACCAACAATTAGAATGGTTCATGGTTGTCGAGCAACTCGACAACCATCATGGTAAAAAAAATTAGAAAAATGGTAAAAAATTTTGCTAAATATTTGAAAAAAAAATCTTGTCAAGTGAAAAAAATTATAAAAAACAAAGGAAATGGAAAAGTCCACATACAAAAAAAAAAAAAAAAATTGCGTAAACGGTTTCAAATTGAGCCCACCTGAGTTAGTGAATGGAGTAACAAAAATTTATTTGACATAGAAAGCGATCACCGAACAATATGAAATTTTCAGAGAACATAGAATACTCATGTAGCTACCACATATCAAAATATGATAGTCCGACGGCATGTTTCGCTTACTAAAATGCTCACGAAACATCCTATGCGCTTTTATCGGATTCATCTTTTCGCAGCTTTTACAAAAATTGTCCGTAACTTGAGTTATATAATATGAAATTATGTGAAACCAAAGCCAATGGTTAGGTAACCCATAAGGCTATCGTCTCTAACTAGAATTATGTAAAAATACTTAATATATAAGTTGCAGCAGATTTTTGAGTTGGACAATAGAAACTACAGTTTAGAAAAATATGAAGTTTAGCAAAACCTTTCAAGTTCACATCATTAACGTGTAATCAAAACATGGGATTACACCAAACACACTAAAGTCAAGAATTGCGGCTATTACAAAATGGTGAGATTTGGACAAAACTAAGAATAGTAAAATACCAAAACTACGTCGTGTTAGTTGAAAGGTGAATAGTAAATAGGTGATAGACACTTATATTATAGTAAGGATATATATATATATATAGAGAGAGAGAGAGAGAGAGAGCGTGTAAACACTTCTTTAGTTTTTATTTCTTACTTACATTTTTTTTGTTTTTATTTACATCGTCAAATTAGACGCATTTAGCAAAAAAATATGTATACACAAATAATATTGTTTATAATGAGTCCTACTCCAACAAATATACAATATTATATAAACCATAATTATATTCTCTCACAATAAAATTAATAATTATTTTTTCCCCGTAAAATACAACCCTAAAGATCTCTATTAATACATCATTAATTTCATACGATTTGATATCAATAGTTCGTCAATCTTCAAGGCTCAAATCACCAAAAGCTCTTCACCGGGTTCAAGTTTCCATTCGTATTACTACTATATAAAACTCATCTTTAATTGCAATTGTACTTCTATGAATGTAAATATAATATCAACATCGAACAATATATACAACATGTTATCAATAACCATAATTTTTTATCTTTATTGAAATTGCTACTTTAACATATTAATTATTAACAATTAAAAAATAAAATTTTAAAAATATAAAAAATTGACAATATGATTACAAAAGTAAGTGCAACGCAAGTGTGTCTAAATAGTACATATAAAAGTCCCAATATGGGAGAAACATTTATGGATGATATTGTCCTTGCAAATAACTTATAATTCCTAAAATTATCTTTCAATTAATATTATTTATTTTGGCTTTAATTTAAATTATTTAATACCAAATAAATATTGCATTTCGATCATTGAAAGTGATTTGCCCCTTTAAATTCTATTATATATTGTAATTAATGAAAATAAATAAAAATATAATACTAATAAGATTTTAATATATTGAAATTATTATCTTTAATTGTAAACAAGCAAAGAGTCAATCTTATTATGCACGAGAATTTAAGCAAATTCCTTCATCAACATAACAAAACAAGAGAAATTCAACTTCATGATCTTGCATTCCATGTAAATCCAACTATGACATTAAAAATAACGATTCATTTATTTTCACTTATCCGGAAAAAGAAAAAACATATTAAATGCATTAAATATTCTTCTTATTTCAAATTCACTTTCTAATCTGATCATGATTCTTGATAATGAGATCAGCAAAATCCAAACCCAAATCCAAACCACAAACACCACCAATCGCCGCAAGAATCAACATCCGCAATCGTCAAGCACAACAAATAATCTACCAACCTCCATTTTTTTAAAAATCTAAAATATCAAATTGTGGTAGTGGCAGACTGTTTGAAATTTCAGATATGGGATTGAGGATTGGTAATGGAGGTCAATCGCGGTGAGATTACGATGTCAGTGGTGGTGGCGGTGAAATCACTATGGCGATAGACGTGCATTGATGGATGATGTGAATTAATGTTGTGATGGTGGTGGCAATGTACGACGACGATGGTGTGTTGGCTAGGATTTGGTGAATAATAAATGAATAGTACGAGATTTTGGAGAAATGGTTTGATTCTAATCGCGTGCAAAGAACTAATTCCGAGCGTGAGAATAGTGCATGAATATGGAGAAAATGATTTACATAAAATTGTGCAAATCAATCATCAACATCGCCGCCTTGCACCACCCATCACCATCCCTAAACTATTTTTTTCTTAATCGTTGTCTTCCGCCACCACCATCACACTCTGAATCAAGCTCTCATACAATAACCTAACTAGCTAAAACCAATAATAACCCAAATACCGCCAATCACCGCTGTTTGTCATCCCAACCTCGCATAGTTATTACTACTAATAAGAGTTTAAAGAACGATCATCTTAAAGAGACGACGACAATGATTATCACCACAAAAAACCGTTGCTTCAGAAACGGATTTTTCGTTGCTGAAGCCACGATATCCGTGCCTAATAGTCGCTACCAATGGACTATTTGCAACAGAATTTCCGTTGTTATTTTGAAGGTCGCTGAAAGTTATCAACATAATTTTCTTTGGTGATCTTCACAAATGGAATTTTGTTGGTAAGCGTATGCCATTTACCAACGAGAAAATTACATTGGTAAATGGCATACGTTTTACCATCGGAAATTCCGTTAGTAATTTTCAAATGACCCTCAAAATAGCAACGAAAATGACAAGCACTATTACCAATGAAATTCCAGAGGTAATGTCTAATTAAAAAATTAAATTTATATACTTGGTGAACCCCTGACCCGACTTGCCAATTATGGGCTTGAAACTCGACCCACCAAAAGCCCGACCCAATCCACTAAGCTTTGTCAAGCATTTTTATTATTCTATTAATGTAGAATGGATTTAATGTGATTTGAACCTTTGACCTAAGAGTTGTGAAGTTACAACCAAATGAATTTTTGTAATTACATTTGTTTTTATAATATATATTAGTTCAATGAGCAACATTTTTTATAATTGCTTATAAAGTAAAAACTAAATATTAGTGAAAAATCAAATTCAACATTGTGTTAACACTTAAACATAAAATATCACATTGCTCGAAAAATTTTTATAGCTGTACAAACTGTATGAAATGATGATAAATATTATTTGCTTTCACATTTAAACACGAAATGCCCAACTAAAGGAATGTTGTACAATAGGCAAACTACTCTACCTATGTTTTTTTCGCACAGGATTATAGTTTGAATCTTTTTTATTTTTGTAATTGCATAACTTCGTTGTAGAAAATTCGAATGTTAAATGAATGAATCTTAATTTGCGGCTATTCCTTAAGTGTCAACTCCATACAATTGAATCTTTTTTCATTTTCAAAATTTGATTAACATTACTCTTGAAAAATATGCGGGTAACAAGATTTACTCTTCACCAACATACTTTATGTAGCTCAATGGTTGAAATATTAATATCACATACAGATTATCTATATGTGATAGATCGAAAGATTTTTTCGACTTATGAATTACTCTTCACATAAATTTCTGGTAGGAGAATAGTTGAATTGTGTTTTTTAATTTTCAAAATTGATTTATATCACCTACAGAACATCTCGTAGATAATAATAATCACTTTTAACCAACGGATATTCCGTAGGTAAAATGTCGAAATATTTTTTGGTCTTCAAAATTGATTAATATCACCTACGGAATTGCCGTAGGTAATATGATTTACTCTTCACCAACAGATATTCTGTATGTGAAAGGTCGAAATATTTTTTTGTCTTCAAAATTGATTAATGTAATATGAACCACACTTCACCAACGAATATTCCGTATGTGAAAGGTCGAAATATTTTTTGGACTTCAAAATTAATTAATATCACCTACTGATCCACTCTTCACCAACGGATATTCCGTAGGTGAAATGTCAAAATATTTTTTGGTCTTTAAAATTGATAAATATCACCTACGAAATTTTCGTAGATAATATGATACACTCTTAACCATCAGATATTCCGTAGGTGAAAGGTCGAAATATTTTTTGGTTTTCAAAATTAATTAATATTACCTACAAAATTTTCGTAGGTAATATGATTCACTTTTCACTAACGGATATTCCGTTGGTAAAAGATCAGAAAATATATATATTTTTAAATTAATTAATATCACCTACAGAATTTTCATAGGTAATATGATTCACTATTCACCAACGAATATTCCGTTGGTATAATGTCGAAATATTTTTTGGTTTTTAAAATTAATTAATATTACTAACAAAATTGCCGTATATAATATGATTCGTTCTTCACCAACGGATATTCTGTTGGTGAAAGGTTGAAATATTTTTTAGTTTTCAAAATTAATTAATATCACCAACGAAATTTTCGTAAGTGAAATGATTCACTCTTCAACAATGGATATTCCGTAGGTAAAAGGTCGAAATATTTTTTTGTTTTCAAAATTAATTATTATCACCAATGTAATTGCCGTAGGTAATAAGACTCACTATTCACCAGCGGATATTCCATTGGTAAAAGATAAAAATTCGTTGGTGAAAACTATTACTTTTGCTAACGAAAAAAAGCGTCGCTAATTACCGCGGTGAAAGATCATCACTTTTACCAATGGATAATTCATCGGCGATTACCAACGAAATATTTCCGTTGGTGAAAAAGTTTAGTTTTAGTAATGTGTTACTATTACTAGTATTACTATTAATCTAGCATTTAGAAGCCTTAGAAGCATCTCCAGGTGAACTCTTTAAACATAAGATTCTCTCTATTTTAAAGAGTCAAACTTTAAAATTATAGTTCAACGGACTCTCTAAATTAACTTTTTAAAATAGAGAGTGGGTTTGACTCTCTACATTTGGAGAGCCAAACTCACTCTCTATAATTAAATGCATTCAAACAATTTCAATTTCCAATACTCTAAATAATGATTGAATTAATTAGTATATACAAAATAAAATAGAAAAAATAGAATAAAATTATATAATAATTAGGAGAGAGGCATGTTAAAAGAAAATAAATAAAAAAATAATAAATACTTATTGGAATAAGTAAAATAAAGTGTTAAAGATAAAGAGATTGTTGGAGCACTTAAAAAATTTTACTGTCTAAATTTATAAATGCTCTCTAAAATGTTAAATATTCTCTTTGTAAATAGAGAGTCTATTGAAGATGCTCTTATAGAACTAATAAAGTCATCAACAATCTCTAAAAGAAGATTTCAACTTCTAGATCCTGCTATCAGTCTAAAATCCAATTGTGACATTAATATAACAATTAATTTAATCCCTTCATCGTGTTTCGGAAAAAGAATGCATATTAATTAATACATTAAATATTCCTCCTATTTCAAATTCACTTTCTAATTTGATCTTATTCTTGGTAATTAGATTGGCAAAATACAATGTCCAAAACCGAGCAACAGTACCGCCAATCACTGCCGTAAACAACATCCACAACCGTCATTGACACGATCATTTCCAAGTAATATTTATATATTCGAGACGTGACATGCGCCGATGATAAATATCAACTAAAGGTTAAACCCACTATCAAGACTACTACTATTACAAATCATTATAACTTATTTTTAAAAAAAATTCGACATTAACTCTCCTGTAATTTAGACTAGTCAACCTGAAATAAATACCACAAATCTCAACAACAATATTCACAATTAAAAAGGACCATTTGACCCTCCAATACCCTCAACAAAACAATGCAACAGAGATTAGCCAAAATGTAAAACTTTTACTATTTAATAACACAACTATATATGTGGATATAAAATACATAGTGAGCCCACCTAACTATTTACAAGTGATGCAAAAAAATATCCAAATATAAACATGTGTCCTCGAAATAATGACTACATGCTCTATGAAATGGGTCATACAAACTAGCTCTGTGATGTAGCTCTGACTCCAAAATCAAAAGCTTTAAGCTGCCCAAAAAATCAGCTGCTACGTGATAAGAAAAATCATCGTTGGAAAATACATGAGTTGATGGGCATAGTGAGTGGAGAATTTCAAAAACAATTATACATTTTCATTTATACATATTATCAAAGACGTGTTCACATCACTTAACAATTCGCAATATAACATCTCATATTCATGGTATACTCATCAACTAAAATATATACTATCACTTCATTACATCACAATATAATGGAAAATCTCACCAAAATATTTTCTCTAATTAAAATCTATAATGTAGTCATACGTGTGTAAACTGCCCCAAAGCTATGCACCCCTGCACACGGGCTTAAAGCTCTCCTCGGCACTGCAGGCGGGTACCAAAATCCTCTAATAATACACATCCTAGTACGGTCAAGACCCCTCAGTGAACTATATGTACATGGTCAATTAGGCTCATCAGTGTAATATAGAACATGACCAAGACCCCTCAGTGTACTAGAATAGATAAAATCATGGGCACTTTTCCATTGAATTTCAATAACACATATTTCTTACATTCCATTTTACAAGTAACGATCTTGATAATTTCACAAGTACCATACGTAACAAACATTTAATAATAATCACGTAAAATGATAAATAAGTCCTTAAAATCACAAGTAACATAATAGTATAATTAATTGTCATTCTCTATAAATATTTAATTTTTTCCACTCACAGAATTATTTATTACAGACTAAACTGGTTGATAAACTAATCCGATATTCTAATCGCTTTTTAAGATAACAATAGAATTATCCGAGTCAAATCTCAATTATGATCAATTCAAATTGATAATAATAACAAGGCACAATTTCACTTAGCATTTTGTCTCCATTTATTCATTTAAATTCATTCATGTTGCCGACATACATGTAGCCAAAACATATATTAGTATCTAATTTTCCAATGGTAATAATATAATAAGAACCAAAAGCTGAATTTGTAATTTGCAAATAAAATATTAAAAATCAATTCTTTCGAATCAGTACCGTCTGTTTCTCTTCCAGTTTCTCTTCCAAAAGATTTCAATTCCCCTTTGTTTATCTCACTACAACACATTTAATTAATACAATTTAATTCCATAACAATATACATTTGAAACTAACTTATGTAATTCTACTTAGCTAACTTCATAGAATAATTGAATAATTAAAATAGAAGCCAGACTTATTGCTCATTCAATTGTGGTTAATTGATATCATTTATAATTCTTATTTTTGTAAAATTCAATAATTGAAGCTACGAATTGAATTGCTAATTCTTAATCCACTTTAAGTACAAAATTAAATTAATGGTTGAAATCAAAATTTACCTTCTTATCTCGTATTATATTCAAAGAAGAAAATTAATTCCTCCAAGCTTAAAGTTTTTATTACTTTCCCACTTTCAATTTTTCTCCAGATTTCAAAAATTTGTAGTATGAATTAAGGGTGAGTAAGAAGAGAGAGGATGGGACTGCTGTTTCTTTCTTTTTGATGAAGTGACAAGGTGAGAAGAAAATTTGACTGGATTGTCATACACAAGAAAGAAACCACGCCCTCCATTTCTGATATGAAATTCTAAATTTTGCGTCTGAAATTTCAGATCGTAGAGTTGGTGGGAGGCTTGAAATTTAAGATGGATGTCGATTGCGATAATGATGATATGAATGGTTGCTACGGCATTGGCTTGGAGAATAGTGCGTGAATTTGGAGAAAATGGTATGACTCTGATTGGGTGGGAAGAACTAAAAAGTGATGAAATAAAAATAAAGGGTTAATTACACTAATGGTCCTCATTCTTTTAGGTTTGTAACGATTTCTTCTCCATTTTTTTTTATCAAATATTATCTCATTCTTCTATTTATTCTAACAGATAGTCCCAAAATCATTATTTTTCACTATTCTGACAATTCTTTGACAATTTTGTCCATTGACTTAAATAAATTAAAATGATAGGTAAAAAATACAATGAAAATATTGCAATTGGACCCTTAATATTTTTAAAAGTACAAATAAATTCTAAACTATTTTATTTTATTCAAATAAATATTTTTTATTTTATTCAAATAAGAGTGACCATTAATAAAATGATTTTTTAACTTCAATGACCACTTTGAAATTTTTGAATTTCAATGACCATTTAATAATTTGAAGGTAAGCTTGGTGACCGTTGGTGAAATTAACCCTAAACATCATTTTCTTTATGCTACAATTACGGAGATACCCCTCCCATTTTAAAATGACAGATACTTCCGTTGTTCGTATAAATTTCTTATTTATCTTTTAGGAACTAAATTGTTTTCCTATATTATTGTAAAACGTGTATTTGTATATTTATTTGTTAATAAAGGAATAAGTTCTTCTCAATATTTACATACAACATATAGATTGTTTAAGAAATAAATTATATTTAATTATTTTATTTAAACATTATATAAATTTATAAGCATATTTCAGTAAACTAAAAAGAATGCTCCTATCTATATCCAAAATATGAAAATAGAATATTAAACAAATTAAATGAGATGAGAAAAAAAGAGAAGAAGTAAGATAATTATCTTTTAATAATAATTTCAAATGTAGTAGTAAGAAAAATAAAATACAGAAAATATAAATTTATTTTTAGCTGATAGCGTGAAATCTATTTTTAAAAATGAACTTTAAAAAAAATATGTTTACACCCTTGTTTACTTTATACAAGTAAGATTCAATCATGGAGGCTAATCAAACTTCAAATAAATCTACTAAATCCAAGCCGAGGAGACGGTGTGTCCATCTCCACGAATAGCTCATCGACTAATCAAGTTGTGACATCATATGCGATTGGTCGAGTCAAGATATTGACTTGCCCAACTTCAAAAATGATTCCTCGACGATTCTCTTCACCTCGATACAAACATAACAACAAATGATATCATTCGAAGTCGACCATTCATTTGTGCAACCTGCACGGTCGAGTTATTGTCTCGCTCACATGAGGTGGACCTTACACAAATTTTAATAGTTCTACAAGTTTTGAAAAAGGAAAATGTAGATTATGATACTCACTTATCTCAGAGTTTTCCTGTCGTTTGCTCTAAAATTAAATGTCTTGTTCGAACAACTATCTAGAAACCAGTAAATGCCGAATGTACTTCCATTGGTAAATTTTCAAAGAATTTTCTGTAATATATATTTTTCCATCAATGGATTTTATTTTATGCATCAAGAAATAATTCTTTTATTTAATGGGTTCATGAAGAAAAATTAATATTCAAATTATATTGCTTTTTAGTCTTTTCATATCTTTTAATTACATAATTTCAGGTTGGAAGGATTTTATTTGTGCATCGAAAAATAATTCTTTTATTTAATGGGTTCATGAAGCAAAATTAATATTCAAATTATATTGCGTTTTAGTCTTTTCATATCTTAAAATTATATAATTTAAGGTTGGGACTTGGGAGTGATGCCAAGTGCTTGAGTCATAAAACGAAGGCATAGTATGTAGAGAAAGTGCCCTTAATTACCCAATACCAAAATAATCAAAACAAGTGCTCATTAATTATAATAATTAGGGATAGACAAAAGTTTTGAATCGAATTGAACCGACTGATAAAATTTGATTCTGCACAACTTCGGGTACCTGAACTAAGATTTGGCTCATTCAATCTAGTTTTCAATTCTAGCACCCGAATCCAAAAACTTGAAATAAATCGAACTTCTGACGTGTTTGATTCATTTTATAGAAATTTATTCTCTATTTACTATAAATTCCCTTATTATTATGGAAACAAAGAGTTGGATTCGATTCAATTCCATAATTAGATTTGGAATCAATAGTTCTATTTATTACATTTTCATTGATTTTAAGTTTGGTTCTATTCTGTTCAACATAGTAATATACCCACCCATAATAATAATAATATTTCTTCAATGTAGAACGTAGACACATAAATCTATCTCTTGATTTCTTCAATTGATAAAAACCTTGAAATATTGACACTATTTTTATATTGAAAAGGTTACTATATGCTTCATACCATAGCGGCTACTTTTTTGTTGCCTCTATTGTATAAAACAAATAGAGACGATATTTTTGCCACCGCTATTTTCGCTGCTATTAACAATTTTTTTTGTAGTGTAACTACTTTTCTTTAAAAATTGAGAAATTTTTTTTTTTTTTTTACAATTTTTTATTTTTACCTGTACCTATTATAACTTTTGAAGAATATTGTGTTGCTCGTCATTAAAACTTATTCAAAAAAAAAAAAAAAAAAAACATATTTGTTACCATATTCATTGGAAATCAAAGATGTACAACTCTAAAATTTTCAAACTTGCTCGTAAGCTTTCAGTTAGTCAATAGATATGATTTGTCATGTGTAGTCATGTTACAAATTACAATTACATTAGTTAATAGATATTATTTGGATTAAATAATTACATATTGAAGGAGTAAGCATTAGCATGTTAATATTGGGGGCTCAAATTGTAGCTCATATTAAATTATGTTGAATTGGGTAAAGAAAAGTCGATTTACATATTCGAACACCAAGATCTAGCAATTGAACAAATCATAAGCTTATCTATTACTTAAATGAAGACCAACCATTTTTATATTAACGATTTGGTTCCACCCAAATGACCAAACATATTTTTTTACGATGCTGAATTAAAGTGGGACTTTGGCAAAATTATCACTAAATAGTTGGATTATGTTAGGAAATTAAATCATAATAAGATTACATGCAGACTAAGGTTGAATTTAGTATTGCTGTAATTTACAAGAATCAGCCTTTGTTATGCTAAAGAAAAAATCAATTGTGTGAAAAATTATAAGAAAAATTAGTTAAGTGTTTGGTAAACATTTACTTCAGAGTTGCTTTATGTTTCAAAATTAGCATTTAGATTTTGGTAAACAAAATGATTTATTGTTATGTCTGTATACTATTACTAAAATAGACATTAATTATAATAATATCCTTTTGTATAATTATTATCATTGATTGTAAAAAAATAATTTCAGTTTTATAACAAAAGGAAATATTAACAAATAATTTTTTAAGACACTGTATTCATTGGTTTTTTAATTATATTAAAAAAACTAAAACGCAGAATTTGAGAAATTATCTTTTTGTTGATTCTCAACATGTGCTATCAAATGTTATAGATTCTTCTATAATTTTTTTTTTTTTTTTTTAAATTTACCAATAACAAATTGGGCTATAAAATCAATCAAAGTAGAACCTTCTAAAACTCTAGAAAAGGAAGAAACATTTTTGGACGAATACGTCCTCATTAATATTTTATATTTTTTAAATTGTCCTTCAGTTAATATTATAATTGAATATCCAAATTAATATATGCGACCACATTTAGTTCTTAGAGGTTGAAACGGCTAAATCACAATTTATTACGTTAGAATTTTGAAATATTTTTATCGAATTGTGACGACAGATTTGGTCAGTTACAAGATGAAAAATCATTTACCTTCCACCAACAATTTATTCAACTTATTTTAGGCATAATTTGAGTTTAAGGTTATTTCATTTGAAGGTAATTATGTAACTTATGGAGTCTATAAAAACTTCATTCGAAGATTTGTGTGTTGTAATTATGATTTTTGTTACTTCACGTGATTAATCATCTCTCTCAGTACTCTTCTTTTTCTTTTTAACTTCAATAATTGATACGGATCTCATTTAGTGATGGCAATGGGGCAGATCGGAGCGGATCGGCCTAATCCAAATCCGCCCCGCAATAATCGTAGAAGATCCAAATTCGCTCTGCGATCTGCCATTTTTCGGTGCGGATCGGATACGGATCAGGGCGGATCAGAGCCCTGATTCGTATACTGATCCGTATATTGGATAAATCAAATAAGCCAAAAAAACCCCAAATTCATCATCTTATGCAACGTGGATTTGTTTCACTATTATAGTGGTCGGATAAATCATAAATGTAAATGCGGTGTGCAAAAAATTTAGACAAAATATACAGCAAATTTTATGGGTAAATGGGCTCGGTCATTGCTTAATTTTCAATTAGCGAGGGGCGGCGAAGTGAAGAAATGAAGAAATTTCTTGGCGGTGGCGGTGGAATTTCTTAGCAACGGCGGCGGTGGAATTAAGGCAAGAATGCGTAATTAAGACGGCGGCGAGAATTAAGATGGTAAAGTTAAGATGCCGGTGGAATTTCTTGGCGAAGAATACGGTGGAATGAAGATGGTGGCGTGGCGGTGGTGGAACTAAGGCAGCGGCAGAAGTGGCAAAGTGAAAATGGTGAAATTGAAAGCGGAATTGATTCACCTAGGTTTAGGAATTAAGAAATTTAAAATTGCAATTGCAGCCATTGTCTCAAATTATTTATTTTGTTATAATGTAATCCTTTTTTTTTTTTTTTTTAATTGGGCGGGTCGGATCGGGCGACCCCGATCTACCCTCCCGAGATCCGTTGCGGATCACGGATATCGCCTCGATCCGCTTGGTCGATCGGCGGATCAGTATTTTCGCTCCATTCGGATCGGGTATCCATAAGGTTTGGGGCGGATCGGATATTTTTGCCATCTCTAATCTCATTTCTATTATTCTTTTTTATGTTTTCAAATTGAATTGTTATCTATTGCTTAAACCAAATTTTCTTTACTATTTATGCTTCCACATAAGTCGCTTAAATAGATAGAATATTTAATTTTGGTAATATTACTTTACTTCTCTATTATCATTTGTATAAATTCACTTAAAAACATCCGGGCCTTTGAATTGTGCAAATAAAAATGTTTAATTTTGTCAATTTCTGATGTAAATATTATTTTGTTTCGTTTGATTGAATTGCTAACTCGAGGTGCTATGAACTCAAATTACATGTGATATTTTGGATTAAAGACTGTTCATAGTTGAAGAGCTATATTACAAAGATTTGCTATAAGTCATTTTCCATATTATAAAGTAAGAAAATTAAATGAGTTTGAGTGCTCGATATATTTAAGAACTTACATAAAATAAATTTTTTTTTTTTGGTATTCTTTAATTGACATTACTTGACTATTATTACAAATCTTAAACAATAGAGTTTCAATATTCTCGTTCGACATATAATTGTAGAAAGTACTTTGTTTGTTTTGTTATGCATAATGTATCTAAATTGAAATGAATGTATTGATTGGTAGTCAAAATAAATATTAATCATTATTACAAACGGACATGGCTATTGTGGTGATTGAATAAACAATAAACAATATATTGCACCGTATTTTTAATGTCAAATTTTTGTATGTTAATGTAGTATTAAATTAAATAGAAATATTTAATTATTTAAATAGAAATATAGCACACAATACCGTTATTAAATCACATGCAAAGCACGTATTAAATACTAGTTGAATACAAAAGGCACCAATATTAAACACTCATCTCCCATATTTAAACATAACAGTGGCTGATCCATCCCTCTCTTCAATCCTGTTTTCATCTTTATCTATACTAATTCTAAAAGGCCCTAAAATAGAGAAACAATTTTGGACTGTTTTACCCTCATATATTATAACTCTGGACTATTTTACCCTCCTACATTAAATTAAAAATTCAAAATCCTTTCATCTCCCGGACTATTTTACCTTCCTACATTAAATTAAAAAAAAAATCAAAACCTTTTCATCTTCCACTATTATTGAACAAAATAAGTTGTTTGGGACCTTTGGACAATTTATCTTCAATTTTTTTCATTGCAGAATACAAATGATCGTATGATGATTCTAAAAACCTTTCATTTTCCAACATTATTGAATAAAATAAGGGGTTGTTTGGGGCTTTTTGGACAACTTATCTTCAATTTTTTTTTAACTGCAGAATACAAAGAGTCATATGATGATTATATAATTCCTAAATATGTATTTACGATTATAAAAATAGGACTATTTTACCCTCCTATATTATATTTTTGGACTATTTTACCCTATCGTATCTAATCTATACTCCATTGGTGGTTATATTCACACTACATTTTATTATAAATGCACTACATTTTAATTGTATAAAAGTCCTTAACTTTTATTTATTGTCGTATTTATGTCCTTAATTTTTTTCATCGGATTCTTATATTTAACATTCTATTAATTAACATATTTTGTTAATATTAACGATTTTTCTCTAAAAATTATATTAGTGTGCTTTAAAACGAGGGACAAATATTTAATCAAAATTTTACTTGTATTTATTTTTTTGCTTATTTAAAAATACAATGGGGAAATGAATCTTTTTGTTCTTTCTTAATTAAATTTTTGGACTAGAACCGTTATCAGAGACAATATATACTAATTAATGGAAGGAAGGTTGATAATAAAAATGTGATGAAAAATATTATGGACATAAATATAATAATAAGTAAAGGTTATGGACCTTTTATGCAATTTAAATGTAGTGCGCTTATAGAAAAATGTGGTGTAAATATATTTAGCCATACTACATCTAAAAGGTTCTAAAAGGGGGAAACTTTTTAAGACTATTTTATCCTTACAAAAATTTTAAAATTCCATATTCACTATTAGTATTAATTAATTAATGTATAATTATTTTTTAGTATTTTATTTATTACTCTTTTATTGTTCATCATTATTGTTAATTGAATTTTTAACAATTTATTAAATGTACAATTAAATTTTTAAACAATTAATCTATTAAATTAAATATGAAGGTGAAAAGATGATCTCAAATTTTATTTTATTTTTGCATTATGTAGATGAAATGAATGAGAAATGAGTTTCAACAAAAAAAAAAAAAAATTGAATGAGATCAGTTGTAACTTTGTTTATTGTTTATTACCGCATTAAAATTCAAATCATTGTTGTCAAAATTGTAATGGAGATAAAAATATTATTTTTAATACATTAGATTACAGTGATTATGAGCATGTTTGGTTCAGATTTTTTTAAATTCCTTTTTTCTCAAACTCATTTTCAACAACATATTTTTTGGGACATACAACTTTTATCAAATTTTCAACCACGTATTTTACTATTTTTTTTTTCAAAATCTTTTAACCCCACCAAACATATACTATAGTTTAGAACTAACGTGTGAAACTTTTTTTATTTTTATTGTATTAATTTTATTAATATATATAGAATGTTGTTCTCATCTTACTTATGTCTCTCAACAACATTCTCACAACATAGGCAAGCATTGACATTTTTTTAATTTTTGTTTCTTACTTACATTATGACTTTTCATTTATGTCGCCAAATCATACACGTTTAATAAAAATAAAACATACACAGAATATTATTTACAAGGAACTACTATTACAACAAATGTATAATATTATGTAGTCAAACATTACATTCTGTTACAATAAAAGTAGTAATTATTAATTTTATTCTTAGTAAAATGCAGTCCTAAAAATTATTAATTCCATAAGATTTGATATCAAGGGTTCGTCAATCATCAAAGTTTAAATCACCAAATGGTCTTCACAGAGTTCAAATTATTGTTGATATTATCATCATATAAAACTCATATATGATTGTAATTGTGCTTACATGAATGCAATTATCTTTTAATATTTATTTATTACTCTTTTATTTTTCATTATTATCGTACATTAAATTTTTAACAATTTATTAAATGTACAATTAAAATTTGTAAATATTTAATATATTAAATTATATATGAAGGTAAAAAGATTATTTCAATTTTTTTTTTTGCATTACGTAGATGAAAGAAATGAGAAATCAATTTTAAAAAAAATGAATGGAAAAATTGTAACTTTTTTTTTATTACTGCATTAAAATTCTAATCATGATTGTCAAAACTGAAATGGAGATGAAAAGATTGTTTTTAATACATTGGATTATATATATATATATATATATATATATATATACACACACACACACACACACACACACACACACACACACACTAGTCTTAGTCACGTGCGTTGCACGTAATTTTAAGTTTTAAATATAATTGAATGACAAAAAAAAATATATGAATTTAAAATATTTAAACAAATTTGAAAAATGTAAAAATTTAGAGAGAATTGTGTTCAATTTGCTTATAAGAAAAATAAAATAAAATAGTAAAAAATTAAATGAAAATCTATTTGCTACTAAACTCTAAAAAAAACACAACAAAAAAATAATAAATAAAGGTCCAAATACGCTCGACAAACACACACCCAAAATAAAAAAAAAAAATTTAAGTTAGGTTAAAATGGGCTAAAAAGCCCATTTTAATTGTTTGGGGTGTGTGTATGTCAAATACACACCCAAATATATAAAAAAAGAAAAAAAAATTTAAAAACGTCAAAATGGGCTATGATTGTTAGGGGGAGGGGTGTGTGTTTGTCAAGTAACTCGACAAACACACACCCAAATATTAAAAAAAAAAATTAAAAATGTGAAAATGGGCTATTTTAATTGTTGGGGGAGTGAAAAAATTAAGAAAGATCAAAATGGTCCCATTTTGATTGTTGGCTCGACAAACACACACCCAAATAAAAAAATAATAATAATAAAACTTAATGCTCGACTTTTTTTTTTTGTTTTTTGTTTGAAGCCTGTGATTCAAATGATGGGAAAATTGCTCCCTTTGCTTTTGGTGAATGCAGATGGTTAACTGCTAGTGGATTTGAAGACTGAAATAAATTTACCACATTTTTTCCTTTGTCCAGGGCTTTCTTTGTGCTATGATTAATTTATTGATAAGCATGGATTGAGCACAAAGATGATTTCACATCCTGCAACACATATTTTGAACATTTAGTCCTCCATATTGGTGGCCTTAACCAAGAAAGTTAAAAGACAATTGGCACCCATTCTCACCATCTGTCTCCTAAAATTTATAATGCTACACATGAGTTTGTAAGAAAATCTTCCTCTAATACAAGCCCGGTGATACAAAAAAATACACATTACATCCATGAGGTGTTCACATTTTGAACAAAATTAGTTTAGATTCATGATATGTTCACATTTCAAACAGAATTTGGCAGTCCAAAACAGTGCTACTGAAATTGAGGAGTGTTCAATATTACCAACATGTCAAGAGGATTTGTCAGGGGCAATTTTAAGAAATCTTTAATGGCGATGCCTTGAGATGGAAACTTTTTACAACTACTTCTTTTTCATATACGACCTGAAATGGACAAAAAGAAAAACTTCCATAAATTACTCATAACTTTTTATATCAAAAGCGAACCAAAATAACCTTAAAGGATGGACATAATAGTTATTATAAATACATGTATAAAGATTAAACTAAGAGTAAGATTACTGTAGCTGGCATCTAAGCATAAACAAAGTCAAAGTCACTAATCCTAGAAAGAGAATTACTAATCAATTTGCTTCTTCATTATCCACAATAGTTGGGGGCACTTAAAGTTCAAGAGAGAGAATGTCAATTTGATGGCCTCTAATTTTACAACATCACCAATTGTTGCAGCAAAATTATTAACAAAACCTTTTTTCGCCAACATTTTCTTGGCATTACAGTATACAAACTGCATGATGCCGAGATAGATTTTACAAACTTCAACGTCCTCTAACTCTTGAACCAAATCCAGATTATTTGGATGATCTACTACATCTCCATCAGTCTCTGCTAATTTATGAAGAATTGAACTCAGAATCGAGGTAGAAACCAAAGGTTACTAAATAGCCAGAATATGCATCAAGCACAAGTCTATATTGGTATATGATTCTTGTGAGAATTCTATTAATTAAGTATCAAGTTATTTTAGAGTGTGATTAGAATTAATCACATAATATTAGAACATCGATATAATCAACTGATAAATTTTGAAATAGCTGTTAATTTAATCAATAATTGGCGTCTAAATTTTTTTACAAGTTCCAAGTTTTACTAAAAGAACGAACAAAAATTATAAACACCAATTAAGATAGTAAAACCCATAATTCTTTCCATCTATATCTTAACTAAAATAGAAAATACTAAAAAAAAAAAAAAAAAAAAAAAAGGAAGTGAGAACAACGAGCCCCGATGGACAACAAGTATTTCATAGCCTAAGGCAAGAATTTGGACTTTAAGAGATGGTGGATATTGCCCTTTACACATATATTATGAGTGAAAACATTGAAAATGGTCCAGGATGAATGTTACCTATAGCACCAATTGCATCAAGACGATCAGTATCTTGTACCACTCCGAATTCTGGAGAATAATTACCCCCTCTAATCCCCACAATCTCTTCTTTGAAACCTGGATATGTAAAACAAAGCTAGAATGAAAAAAATAATTTTTGAAAAGGCAGATTAATAAGTAAAAAGAAGTGTATCATGCCATAGCAAATATACATGCATAAAAAGGAGTTCCACGTATTTTTAAGGGAAAGACAAAGTAATCAAAAAGATGAGAGAATAAATAAAGTGCTGATAATTCATGACATTAAAAATACCAACAATCAGAATGGTTCATGGTTGTCGAGCAACTCGACAACCATCATGGTAAAAAAAAAATTAGAAAAATGGTAAAAAATTTTGCTAAATATTTGAAAAAAAAATCTTGTCAAGTGAAAAAAATTATAAAAAACAAAGGAAATGGAAAAGTCCACATACAAAAAAAAAAAATTGCGTGAACGGTTTCAAATTGAGCCCACTAGAGTTAGTGAATGGAGTAACAAAAATTTATTTGACATAGAAAACGATCACCGAACAATATGAAATTTTCAGAGAACATAGAATACTCATGTAGCTACCACATATCAAAATATGATAGTCCGACGGCATGTTTCGGCTTACTAAAATGCTCACCGAAACATCCTATGCAGTTTATCGGATTCATGCTGTCGCAGTTTACAAAATTATCCGTAACTTGAGTTATATAATATGAAATTATGTGAAACCAAAGCCAATGGTTAGGTAACCCATAAGGCTATCGTCTCTAACTGGAATTATGTAAAAATACTTAATATATAAGTTGCAGCAGATTTTTGAGTTGGACAACAGAAACTACAGTTTAGAAAAATATGAAATTTAGCAAAACCTTTCAAGTTCACATCATTAACGTGTAACCAAAACATGGGATTACACCAAACACACTAAAGTCAAGAATTGCGGCTATTACAAAAATGGTGAGATTTGGACAAAACTAAGAATAGTAAAATACCAAAACTACGTCGTGTTAGTTGAAAGGTGAATAGTAAATAGGTGATAGACACTTATATTATAGTAAGGATATATATATATATATATATATATATAGAGAGAGAGAGAGAGAGAGAGAGAGAGAGAGCGTAAACACTTCTTTAGTTTTTATTTTTTACTTACATTTTTTTTGTTTTTATTTACATCGTCAAATTAGACGCATTTAGCAAAAAAAATATATATACACAAATAATATTGTTTATAATGAGTCCTACTCCAACAAATATACAATATTATATAAACAATAATTATATTCTCTCACAATAAAATTAATAATTATTTTTTCCCCGTAAAATACAACCCTAAAGATCTCTATTAATACATCATTAATTTCATACGATTTGATATCAATAGTTCGTCAATCTTCAAGGCTCAAATCACCAAAAGCTCTTCACCGGGTTCAAGTTTCCATTCGTATTACTACTATATAAAACTCATCTTTAATTGCAATTGTACTTCTATGAATGTAAATATAATATCAACATCGAACAATATATACAACATGTTATCAATAACCATAATTTTTATCTTTATTGAAATTGCTACTTTAACATATTAATTATTAACAATTAAAAATAAAATTTTAAAAATATAAAAATTGACAATATGATTACAAAAGTAAGTGCAACATAAGTGTGTCTAAATAGTACATATAAAAGTCTCAATATGGGAGAAACATTTATGGATGATATTGCCCTTGCAAATAACTTATAATTCCTAAAATTATCTTTCAATTAATATTATTTATTTTGGCTTTAATTTAAATTATTTAATACCAAATAAATATTGCATTTCGATCATTGAAAGTGATTTGCTCCTTTAAATTCCATTATATATTGTAATTAATGAAAATAAATAAAAATATAATGCTAATAAGATTTTAATATATTGAAATTATTATCTTTAATTGTAAACAATCAAAGAGTCGATCTTATTATGCACGAGAATTTAAGCAAATTCCTTCATCAACATAACAAAACAAGAGAAATTCAACTTCATGATCTTGCATTCCATGTAAATCCAACTATGACATTAAAAATAACGATTAATTTATTTTCACTTATCCGAAAAAAGAAAAAACATATTAAATGCATTAAATATTCTTCTTATTTCAAATTCACTTTCTAATCTGATCATGATTCTTGATAATGAGATCAAGCAAAATCCAAATCCAAATCCAAACCCACAAACACCACCAATCGCCGCAAGAATCAACATCCGCAATCGTCAAGCACAACAACAATAATCTACCAACCTCCATTTTTTAAAAATCTAAAATATCAAATTGTGGTAGTGGCAGACTGTTTGATAATTCAGATATGGGATTGAGGATTGGTAATGGAGGTCAATCGCGGTGAGATTACGATGTCAGTGGTGGTGGCGGTGAAATCACTATGGCGATAGACGTGCATTGATGGATGATGTGAATTAATGTTGTGATGGTGGTGGCAATGTACGACGACGATGGTGTGTTGGCTAGGATTTGGTGAATAATAAATGAATAGTACGAGATTTTGGAGAAATGGTTTGATTCTAATCGCGTGCAAAGAACTAATTCCGAGCGTGAGAATAGTGCATGAATATGGAGAAAATGATTTACGCAAAATTTAGGCAAATCAATCATCAACATCGCCGCCCTTGCACCACCCATCACCATCCCTAAACTATTTTTTTCTTAATCGTTGTCTTCCGCCACCACCATCACACTCTGAATCAAGCTCTCATACAATAACCTAACTAGCTAAAACCAATAATAACCCAAATACCGCCAATCACCGCTGTTTGCCATCCCAACCTCGCATAGTTATTACTACTAATAAGAGTTTAAAGAACGATCATCTTAAAGAGACGACGACAATGATTATCACCACAAAAAACCGTTGCTTCAGAAACGGATTTTTCGTTGCTGAAGCCACGATATCCGTGCCTAATAGTCGCTACCAATGGACTATTTGCAACAGAATTTCCGTTGTTATTTTGAAGGTCGCTGAAAGTTATCAACATAATTTTCTTTGGTGATCTTCACAAATGGAATTTTTGTTGGTAAAAACGTATGCCATTTACCAACAGAAAATTCTGTTGGTAAATGGCATACGTTTTTACCATCGGAAATTCCGTTAGTAATTTTCAGCGACCCTCAAAATAGCAACGAAAATGACAAGCACTATTACCAACAGAAATTCCAGAGGTAATGTCTAATTAAAAAAATTAAATTTATATACTTGGTGAACCCCTGACCCGACTTGCCAATTATGGGCTTGAAACTCGACCCACCAAAGGCCCGACCCAATCCACTAAGCTTTGTCAAGCATTTTTATTATTCTATTAATGTAGAATGGATTTAATGTGATTTGAACCTTTGACCTAAGAGTTGTGAAGTTACAACCAAATGAATTTTTGTAATTACATTTGTTTTTATAATATATATTAGTTCAATGAGCAACATTTTTATAATTGCTTATAAAGTAAAAACTAAATATTAGTGAAAAATCAAATTCAACATTGTGTTAACACTTAAACATAAAATATCACATTGCTCGAAAATTTTTTATAGTTGTATAAACTGTGTATGAAATGATGATAAATATTATTTGCTTTCACATTTAAACACGAAATGCCCAACTAAAGGAATGTTGTACAATAGGCAAACTACTCTACCTATGTTTTTTTCGCACGGGATTATAGTTTGAATCTTTTTATTTTTGTAATTGCATAACTTGTAGTAGAAAATTCGAATGTTAAATGAATGAATCTTAATTTGCGGCTATTCCTTAAGTGTCAACTCCATACAATTGAATCTTTTTCATTTTCAAAATTTGATTAACATTACTCTTGAAAAATATGCGGGTAACAAGATTTACTCTTCACCAACATACTTTATGTAGCTCAATGGTTGAAATATTAATATCACATCTGATTATCTATATGTGATAGATCGAAAGATTTTTTCGACTTATGAATTACTCTTCACATAAATTTACGGTAGGAGAATAGTTGAATTGTGTTTTTAATTTTCAAAATTGATTTATATCACCTATGTAACATCGTAGATAATAATAATCACTTTTAACCAACGGATATTCCGTAGGTAAAATGTCGAAATATTTTTGGTCTTCAAAATTGATTAATATCACCTACGGAATTGCCGTAGGTAATATGATTTACTCTTCACCAACATATATTCGTATGTATGTGAAAGGTGAAATATTTTTTGTCTTCAAAATTGATTAATGTAATATGAACCACACTTCACCAACGAATATTCCGTATGTGAAAGGTCGAAATATTTTTGGACTTCAAAATTAATTAATATCACCTACTGATCCACTCTTCACCAACGGATATTCCGTAGGTGAAAGGTCGAAATATTTTTTGGTTTTCAAAATTAATTAATATCACCTACAAAATTTTCGTAGGTAATATGATTCACTCTTCACTAACGGATATTAATATGATTGGTAAAAGGTCGTTGGTAAAAAAAATATATATATTTTTAAATTAATTAATATCACCTACAGAATTTTCATAGGTAATATGATTCACTATTCACCAACGGATATTCCGTTGGTATAATGTCGAAATATTTTTTGGTTTTTAAAATTAATTAATATTACTAACAAAATTGCTGTATATAATATGATTCGCTCTTCACCAACGGATATTCTGTTGGTGAAAGGTTGAAATATTTTTTAGTTTTCAAAATTAATTAATATCACCAACGAAATTTTCGTAAGTGATATGATTCACTCTTCAACAACGGATATTCCGTAGGTAAAATGTCGAAATATTTTTTTGTTTTCAAAATTAATTATTATCACCAACAGAATTGCCGTAGGTAATAAGAATCACTATTCACCAACGGATATTCCGTTGGTAAAAAGATGAAAATTCGTTGGTGAAAAACTATTACCTTTGCTAACGAAAAAACCGTCGCTAATTACCGCAGGTGAAAGATCATCACTTTTACCAATGGATAATTCGTCGCTGATTACCAACGAAATATTTCCGTTGGTGAAAAAGCGAGTTTTAGTAATGTGTTACTATTACTAGTATTACTATTAATCTAGCATTTAGAAGCCTTAGAGCATCTCCAGTGGACTCTTTAAACATAAGATTCTCTCTATTTTAAAGAATCAAACTTTAAAATTATAGTTCAACGGACTCTCTAAATTAACTTTTTAAAATAGAGAGTGAGTTTGGCTCTCTACATTTGGAGAGCCAAACTCACTCTCTATAATTAAATGCATTCAAACAATTTCAATTTCCAATACTCTAAATAATGATTGAATTAATTAGTATATACAAAATAAAATAGAAAAAATGGAATAAAATTATATAATAATTAGGAGAGAGGCATCTTAAAAGAAAATAAATAAAAAAATAATAAATACTTATTGGAATAAGTAAAATAAAGTGTTAAAGATAAAGAGATTGTTGGAGCACTTAAAAAATTTTACTGTCTAAATTTATAAATGCTCTCTAAAATGTTAAATATGCTCTTTGTAAATAGAGAGTCTATTGGAGATGCTCTTATAGAACTAATAAAGTCATCAACAATCTCTAAAAGAAGATTTCAACTTCTAGATCCTGCTATCAGTCTAAAATCCAATTGTGACATTAATATAACAATTAATTTAATCCCTTCATCGTGTTTCGGAAAAAGAATGCATATTAATTAATACATTAAATATTCCTCCTATTTCAAATTCACTTTCTAATTTGATCTTATTCTTGGTAATTAGATTGGCAAAATACAATGTCCAAAACCGAGCAACAGTACCGCCAATCACTGCAGTAAACAACATCCACAACCGTCATTGACACGATCATTTCCAAGTAATATTTATATATTCGAGACGTGACATGCGCCGATGATAAATATCAACTAAAGGTTAAACCCACTATCAAGACTACTACTATTACAAATCATTATAACTTATTTTTAAAAAAAATTGACATTAACTCTCTGTAATTTAGACTAGTCAACCCGAAATAAATACCACAAATCTCAACAACAATATTCACAATTAAAAGGACCATTTGACCCTCCAATACCCTCAACAAAACAATGCAACAGAGATTAGCCAAAATGTAAAACTTTTTCTATTTAATAACACAACTATATATGTGGATATAAAATACATAGTGAGCCCACCTAACTATTTACAAGTGATGCAAAAAAATATCCAAATATGAACATGTGTTCTCGAAATAATGACTACATGCTCTATGAAATGGGTCATACAAACTAGCTCTGTGATGTAGCTCTGACTCCAAAATCAAAAGCTTTAAGCTGCCCAAAAATCGGTTGCTACGTGATAAGAAAAATCATCGTTGGAAAATACATGAGTTGATGGGCATAGTGGTGGAGAATTTCAAAAACAATTATACATTTTCATTTATACATATTATCAAAGACGTGTTCACATCACTTAACAATTCGCAATATAACATCTCATATTCATGGTATACTCATCAACTAAAATATATACTATCACTTCATTACATCACAATATAATGGAAAATCTCACCAAAATATTTTCTCTAATTAAAATCTATAATGTAGTCATACGTGTGTAAACTGCCCCAAAGCTATGCACCCCTGCACACGGGCTTAAGGCTCCCTCAGTGCACGGAACTGGGTACCAAAATCCTCTAATAATACATCCTAGTACGGTCAAGACCCCTCAGTGAACTATATGTACATGGTCAATTAGGCTCATCAGTGTAATATAGAACATGACCAAGACCCCTCAGTGTACTAGAATAGATAAAATCATGGGCACTTTTCTAGTGAATTTCAATAACACATATTTCTTACATTCCATTTTACAAGTACTGTGATCTTGATAATTTCACAAGTACCATACGTAACAAACATTTAATAATAATCACGTAAAATGATAAATAAGTCCTTAAAATCACAAGTAACATAATAGTATAATTAATTGTCATTCTCTATAAATATTTAATTTTTTCCACTCACGTAATTATTTATTACGAGACTAAAGCGGTTGATAAACTAATCCGATATTCTAATCGCTTTTAAGATAACAATAGAATTATCCGAGTCAAATCTCAATTATGATCAATTCAAATTGATAATAATAACAAGGCACAATTTCACTTAGCATTTTATCTCCATTTATTCATTTAAATTCATCCCTGTTGCCCACATACATGTAGCCAAAACATATATTAGTATCTAATTTTCCAATGGTAATAATATAATAAGAACCAAAAGCTGAATTTGTAATTTGCAAATAAAATATTAAAAATCAATTCTTTCGAAACACCAATTTCGGTACCGTCTGTTTCTCTTCCAAAAGATTTCAATTCCCCTTTGTTTATCTCGCTACAACACATTTAATTAATACAATTTAATTCCATAACAATATACATTTGAAACTAACTTATGTAATTCTACTTAGCTAACTTCATAGAATAATTGAATAATTAAAATAGAAGCCAGACTTATTGCTCATTCAATTGTGGTTAATTGATATCATTTATAATTCTTATTTTTGTAAAATTCAATAATTGAAGCTACGAATTGAATTGCTAATTCTTAATCCACTTTAAGTACAAAATTAAATTAATGGTTGAAATCAAAATTTACCTTCTTATCTCGTATTATATTCAAAGAAGAAAATTAATTCCTCCAAGCTTAAAGTTTTTTATTACTTTCCCACTTTCAATTTTTCTCCAGATTTCGAAATTTGTAGTACGAATTGAGCTTAAAGTTTCTTATTACTTTTCTCACTTTCAATTTTTCTCCAGATTTCAAAATTTGTAGTATGAATTAAGGGGTGAGTAAGAAAGAGAGAGAGGATGGGACTGCTGTTTCTTTCTTTTTGATGAAGTGACAAGGTGAGAAGAAAATTTGACTGGATTGTCATACACAAGAAAGAAACCACGCCCTCCATTTCTGATATGAAATTCTAAATTTTGCGTCTGAAATTTCAGATCGTAGAGTTGGTGGGAGGCTTGAAATTTAAGATGGATGTCGATTGCGATAATGATGATATGAATGGTTGCTACGGCATTGGCTTGGAGAATAGTGCGTGAATTTGGAGAAAATGGTATGACTCTGATTGGGTGGGAAGAACTAAAAAGTGATGAAATAAAAATAAAGGGTTAATTACACTAATAATTAAATCTTTTTAGGTTTGTAACGATTTCTTCTCCATTTTTTTTTATCAAATATTATCTCATTCTTCTATTTATTCTAACAGATAGTCCCAAAATTATTATTTTTCACTATTCTGACAATTCTTTGACAATTTTGTCCATTGACTTAAATAAATTAAAATGATAAGAAAAAAATACAATGAAAACATTGCAATTGGAACCTTAATATTTTTAAAAGTACAAATAAATTCTAAACTATTTTATTTTATTCAAATAAGTGTTTTTTATTTTATTCAAATAAGAGTGACCATTAATAAAATGATTTTTAACTTCAGTGACCACTGCTGAAATTTTTGAATTTCAGTGACCATTTTGTAATTTGAAGGTAACTTCAGTGACCGTTGGTGAAATTAACCCTAAACATCATTTTCTTTATGCTACAATTACGGAGATACCCCTCCCATTTTAAAAATGACAGATACTTCCGTTGTTCGTATAAATTTCTTATTTATCTTTTTAGGAACTAAATTGTTTTCCTATATTATTGTAAAACGTGTATTTGTATATTTATTTGTTAATAAACGAATAAGTTCTTCTCAATATTTACATACAACATATAGATTGTTTAAGAAATAAATTATATTTAATTATTTTATTTAAACATTATTATAATTTATAAGCATATTTCAGTAAACTAAAAAGAATGCTCCTATCTATATCCAAAATATGAAAATAGAATATTAAACAAATTAAATGAGATGAGAAAAAAAAGAGAGGAAGGAAGATAGTTATCTTTTAATAATAATTTCAAATGTAGTAGTAAGAAAAATAAAATACAGAAAATATAAATTTATTTTTAGCTGATAGCTAGCGTGAAATCTATTTTGAAAAATGAACTTTAAAAAAAAAATGTTTACACCCTTGTTTACTTTATACAAGTAAGATTCAATCACGGAGGCTAATCAAACTTCAAATAAATCTACTAAATCCAAGCCGAGGAGATGGTGTGTCCATCTCCACGAATAGCTCATCGACTAATCAAGTTGTGACATCATATGCGATTGGTCGAGTCAAGATATTGACTTGCCCAACTTCAAAAATGATTCCTTGACGATTCTCTTCAACTCGACACAAACATAACAACAAATGATATCATTCGAAGTCGACCATTCATTTGTGCAACCTGGACGATCGAGTTATTGTCTCGCTCACATGAGGTGGACCTTACACAAATTTTAATAGTTCTACAAGTTTTGAAAAAGGAAAATGTAGATTATGATACTCACTTATCTCAGAGTTTTCCTGTCGTTTGCTCTAAAATTAAATGTCTTGTTCGAACAACTATCTAGAAACCAGTAAATGCCGAATGTGCTTCCATTGGTAAATTTTCAAAGAATTTTCTGTAATATATATTTTTCCGTCAATGGATTTTATTTTATGCATCAAGAAATAATTCTTTTATTTAATGGGTTCATGAAGAAAAATTAATATTCAAATTATATTGCTTTTTAGTCTTTTCATATCTTTTAATTACATAATTTCAGGTTGGAAGGATTTAATTTGTGCATCGAAAAATAATTCTTTTATTTAATGGGTTCATGAAGCAAAATTAATATTCAAATTATATTGCGTTTTAGTCTTTTCATATCTTAAAATTATATAATTTAAGGTTGGGACTTGGGAGTGATGCCAAGTGCTTGAGTCATAAAACGAAGGCATAGTATGTAGAGAAAGTGCCCTTAATTACCCAATACCAAAATAATCAAAACAAGTGCTCATTAATTATAATAATTAGGGATAGACAAAAGTTTTGAATCGAATTGAACCGATCGATAAAATTTGATTCTCGCACAACTTCGGTACACGAACTAAGATTTGGCTCATTCAATCTAATTTTCAATTCTAGCACCCGAATCCAAAAACTTGAAATAAATCGAACTTCTGACGTGTTTGATTCATTTTATAGAAATTTATTCTCTATTTACTATAAATTCCCTTATTATTATGGAAACAAAGAGTTGGATTCGATTCAATTCCATAATTAGATTTGGAATAAATAGTTCTATTTATAACATTTTCATTGATTTTAAGTTTGGTTCTATTCTATTCAACATAGTAATATACCCACCCATAATAATAATAATATTTCTTCAATGGAGAACGTAGACACATAAATCTATTTCTTGATTTCTTCAATTGATAAAAACCTTGAAATATTGAAACTATTTTTATATTGAAAAGGTTACTATATGCTTCATACCATAGCGGCTACTTTTTTGTTGCCTCTATTGTATAAAACTAATAGAGACGATATTTTTGTCACCGCTATTTTCGCTGCTATTAACAATTTTTTTTGTAGTGTAACTACTTTTCTTTAAAAATTGAGAAATACTTTTTTTTTTTTCTACAATTTTTTATTTTTACCTGTACCTATTATAACTTTTTGAAGAATATTGTGTTGCTCGTCATTAAAACTTATTCAAAAAAAAAAAAAAAACATATTTGTTACCATATTCATTGGAAATCAAAGATGTACAACTCTAAAATTTTCAAACTTGCTCGTAAGCTTTCAGTTAGTCAATAGATATGATTTGTCATGTGTAGTCATGTTACAAATTACAATTACATTAGTTAATAGATATGATTTGGATTAAATAATTACATATTGAAGGAGTAAGCATTAGCATGTTAATATTGGGGGGCTCAAATTGTAGCTCATATTAAATTATGTTGAATTGGCTAAAGAAAAAGTCGATTTACATATTCGAACACCAAGATCTAGCAATTGAACAAATCATAAGCTTATCTATTACTTAAATGAAGACCAACCATTTTTATATTAACGATTTGGTTCCACCCAAATGACCAAACATATTTTTTTACGATGCTGAATTAAAGTGGGACTTTGGCAAAATTATCACTAAATAGTTGGATTATGTTAGGAAATTAAATCATAATAAGATTACATGCGAGACTAAGGTTGAATTTAGTATTCTTTGTAATTTACAAGAATCAGCCTTTGTTATGCTAAAGAAAAAATCAGTTGTGTGAAAAATTATAAGAAAAATTAGTTAAGTGTTTGGTAAACATTTACTTCAGAGTTGTTCTATGTTTCAAAATTAGCATTTAGATTTTGGTAAACAAAATGATTTATTGTTATGTCTGTATACAATTACTAAAATAGACATTAATTATAATAATATCCTTTTGTATAATTATTATCATTGATTGTAAAAAAATAATTTCAGTTTTATAACAAAAGGAAATATTAACAAATAATTTTTTAAGACACTGTATTCATTGGTTTTTTAATTATATATAATTAAAAAAACTAAAACGCAGAATTTGAGAAATTATCTTTTTGTTGATTCTCAACATGTGCTATCAAATGTTATAGATTCTTCTATATTTTTTTTTTTTTTAAAATTTACCAATAACAAATTGGGCTATAAAATCAATCTCAAGTAGAACCTACTACATCTAAAAGTCTAGAAAAGGAAGAAACATTTTTGGACGAATACATCCTCATTAATATTTTATATTTTCTAAATTGTCCTTCAGTTAATATTATAAATGAATACCCAAATTAATATATGTGACCACATTTAGTTCTTAGAGGTTGAAACGGCTAAATCACAATTTATTACGTTTGAATTTTGAAATATTTTTATCGAATTGTGACGACAGATTTGGTCAGTTATAAGATGAAAAGTCATTTACTTTCTACCAATAATTTATT
This sequence comes from Forsythia suspensa, assembly GCA_023638005.1. NCBI lineage: Eukaryota > Viridiplantae > Streptophyta > Magnoliopsida > Lamiales > Oleaceae > Forsythia > Forsythia suspensa. The sequence goes on from CM042663.1 coordinate 23,315,197, forward strand.
CAACTTATTTTAGGCATAATTTGAGTTTAAGGTTATTTTATTTGAAGGTAATTATATAACTTATGGAGTCCATAAAAACTTTATTCAAAGATTTGTGTGTTGTAATTATGATTTTTGTTACTTCACATGATTAATCATCTCTCTCTAGTATTCTTCTTTTTCTTTTTAACTTCAATAATTGATACGGATCTTATTTCTATTATTCTTTTTTATGTTTTCGAATTGAATTGTTATCTATTGCTTAAACCAAATTTCTTTACTATTTATGCTTCCACATAAGTCGCTTAAATAGATAGAATATTTAATTTTAGTAATATTACTTTACTTGTCCATTATCATTTGTATAAGTTCATGCAAAAACATCTGGGCAATGAATTGTGCAAATGAGAATGTTTAATTTTGTCAATTTCTGATGTAAATATTATTTTGTTTCGTTTGATTGAATTGCTAACTCGAAATGCTATGAGCCCAAATTACATGTGATATTTTGGATTAAAGACTTGTTCATAGTTGAAGAGCTATATTACAAAGATTTGCTATAAGTCATTTTCCATATTATAAAGTAAGAAAATTCAATGGGTTTGAGTGCTTTCGATATATTTAAGAACTTACGTACAAATTTTTTTTTTTTTTTTGGGTATTCTTTAATTAACATTACTTGACTATATTACAAACCTTAAACAATAGAGTTTCAATATTCTCGTTCGACATATAATTGTAGAAAGTAGTTTGTTTGTTTTGTTATGCATAATACATCTAAATTGAAATGAATGTATTGATTGGTAGTTAAAATAAATATTGATCATTACTACACATGGACATGGCTATTGTGGCGATTGAATAAACAACAAACAATATATTGTACCGTATTTTTAATGTCAAATTTTTGTATGTTAATGTAGTATTAAATTAAATATAATTATTTAAATATTTAAATAGAAATATAACACACAATACCGTTATTAAATCAAGTGCAAAACATGTATTACATACTAGTTGAATACAAAAGGCACCAACATTAAACATTCATCTCCCATATTTAAACATAACAGTGGCCGATCCATCCCTCTCTTCAATCCCGTTTTCATCTTTACTAGTGTTGTACCCGTGCGATATGATGCACGAGAGGTGTAATCACAAAAAAATAATTTTGATAATTATCTATGAAAGTTAATTAGTTATAATAAAATCTAACACTAAATCTTAATTAGTATTAAACTCATGCATATGTTGACCAAAACGAAGATAAGATTAATTAAATTAATTAATTAAATTAATTAGATATTTAAAATATAGATAATTAAATTTAAAACGCATTGAAAAATTAATTTTTGCAGTGATAACAAAACTTTGAGAATATGAATTTTGACTTATTTTTCTTTCACTTTGCATTGATAGTTTTCCGTAATAATCTTGAAAATGAAATATCTTAAATGTCTCTTAAATCTTAATTAGCATTGAAAAACTCATGCATATTTTGACCAAAATGAAGATGAGATTAATTAATTAAATTAAATTATTTAAGTATTTAAAATATGGATAATTAAATTAAAATGCATTTAAAAATATAGATTTGGACTTATTTTTGTTTCAATGTGGATTGATTGTTTTCCACAATAATCTTGAAAATAATCTTGAAAATGCGATATCTTAAATATTAATTAGTATTGGAAAATCCATGCATTTTTTTTCTTACCAAAACAAATATAAGATTAATTAATTAAATATTTTAAATATAGATAATTAAATTAAAACGCATTGGATAATTAATTTTTGTAATGATAACAAAACTAAATTAGTTTTTGCAATGATAATTAAATTAGAAAGTAGATGGAGGGACTCCTCATGCAGCTATTAAATGTAGTATTAGGAATGACCATTTAATGACTATTAAAAAATTCATTTATGGAAAATGGAAACGGAAAAAAAAACAGAAATTCTAAATAAGAAAGTCGTTTAGACGGGAAAATAGATTTTGACGGTACTTCTGTTTTTTATATATATAGATTTTGAGAAAAGAAACACACACACACACACACAGAGAGCATAAAATCCAACTGAATTTTGAAGAAAAACGTAGCAACGTTTTGGGTTTTTGGGGCTGCTTTAGGATCTGAAGATTTGAATTTTCATTCTTCAAGCAACGATGTGCAACGAAGGTGGTGGTGTGCAACGATGATGATGTGTTGTCTAGGATTTGGAAAATAGTGCATGAATTGGGAGAAATGGTTTGATTTTCCATTGCGGGAATAGTGCATGAATTTGGAGAAAATGATTTATAGAGAATTTAGACTCCATAAAATTTCATTACCCTCCGTTGTCGCCCTTGCACCATCCATCACCATCTCAAACCATTTTCTCTTAATCCTCGCCTTTCACCACCACCATCACACTCAAAATTAAGCTCCCAAACCATAACTTGACTCAACGCAAACCTATAACAACCTAAACACTGTTCATTGTCGCCTTATGCCACCATAAATTCACACGTTTATAAGAATTTGAAACATTAATGAACCTATTCCAAGGTTATATTTTGACTAAAATATAAGAATTTGGACATTTCATTTTTGTTGTTTGAAATAATGAACATATTCCAAGGTTATATCTTGACTGAAATATAAGAATTTGGACATTTCAGTTAGTAAGGTTACATTTTGTTGAATGTATAATAAAAACACATCTAAAATTACAGACACAATTTATTTGTAAGGAATGAAGAATATGGAGTACATGTGCATAAATGATATATTACACCTTATTTTCATGGGGGTAATCTCAGTTTTCAATTAAACAATAATTATTAAATATCTAATTGTATTTAATTACTAATTGTATTAAAATGATGGCCTCTTTTCAATATTATGTTTATGGTATTGAATTAATTTACAGGATGTTTCATATTAATATATGTAATATCTGTGGCGGATCTAGTAGGGTTGAAGTTCAGCTAGGGCGGACATTAACAATCAAACTTCTGTTTCCTCTTCAAGCTCTGTTCCTTCCACCATTGTTGTCTTCTTCAAGCTCTGTAAGGCTTCCACTATTGTTGTTTTCTTCAAGCCCTGTAGATTAACATGGGTACGCCGGCCAGATTTCCATGTCTGAGCATCACAGTATACAGCATATACATACACCGATACACACGCAGAATGCACGCAGGAAAAAAAATTGATGAAGCCAACACTATTTTTTCGCAAAATTCTAGCACGGGCGGACGCGGGTCTCGCCATGTGCTAGATCCGCCCCTGTGTATTATATATACAGTTTTCATCTCAATATTTTATACAACTTAAAATTTAAGGATGGCAATAAGACGGGAAGGGAATTTTTGGGAGGTAGGATAGTGCGAGAATTAAAATATTCTCGTTTTACTTATATATTTATTAAAATATAATTTAAATTAAAAACATAAAAGATAATAAATATAATAGTTCGGGTGGGTAACAGTCCCCGCCCTGATTTTCCAACACGACATAGAATTTCCAGACGGAGCATTTTGTCATCCTGATTAAATTTTCTTGGTTTACCTTAATTACTGCGTTTAGAATTGAAAAATAACCATTGTTGACTAAGACATTAAAAATATTTATTGAGACGCGCCAGTATTATCTATACCCCATTCATTTCTACTATAAAAGAGAGGTAGCTCTTTAGTATTTGATCACCAGCATCAACTTCAGCTAGGGTTTACAATTTCAACATAAAAAAAATCTTCTTTTATATACCAGAACAGAATCAGAATGGCTTCGGCTATTGTTGAACATGCTACCAACTGCGAAAAGGAGATTGTTCGTCCAGTCGTAAACTTCTCTCCCAGCTTATGGGGTGAACAGTTCATCAGTTTTTCTTTTGATTATGAGGTATCGATTCCTTTATTTTTCAACGGATTCTATTTTTTGTGTATGTGTGTGCGTTTGTGTCTGTGATATAATTATGAGTTTTTATATGCAAACCTTTTCACTACTCCAAAATTCCTGGATTTAATAACATTTTTAAGCATGTAATGTTGGAAAAATTTCTTAACCAGATTTGTAAATTACGTGTTTACATATAGAAGATTCTTTTATATTACAGCAATAGAAAATGAAAGAAATACAAGAACAAACTAAGTACAATTTACATATTGTGCTTGTGAAATCGCACAGTTAGCAGAAAAATATTCCATGGAAATTGAAGGATTGAAGAATGAAGTGAGAAGCATGCTGAAAGCTCCGGGAAAAGACATGGTGGAGATGATGAATTTGATCGAAACACTTGAGCGCTTGGGCGTATCATATCACTTTGAAGATGAGATTGAAGAACTACTAGAACGTTTCTTTAATCTCAACTCAAATTATGCAGATGAAGCATATGACCTGTACACTGTTGCACTTCATTTTCGTTTATTCAGACAACATGGCTACCGTATATCTTGTGGTATCTTTGACAAATTCATAGACGAGAATGGAAAATTCAAAGAGACTATTAAGAGTGATGCAAGGGGCTTGCTGAGCTTATACGAAGCTGCATACTTAAGAGTGCATGGAGAAGATATACTAGAAGATGCCCTTGCTTTCACAACAGATAACCTCAAATCCATCGCACCACATTTAACTTCTCCCCTTGGGAAACAAGTAGCTCATGCCCTTGTGCAATCCATCCATTTTGGGAACCCAAGAATTGAGGCGCACTATTTTATCTCCATCTACCAAGAAGATGAATCATCAAAGAATGAATTGCTGCTGAGGTTTGCCAAATTAGACTATAATTCATTGCAAATGTTGCATAAACAGGAGCTCTATGAGGTCTCAAGGTAATAGTATTGTTCAACTGTGCAAGGTTAAATATCTTAATACTACACACATGAGCGCCTGGAATTACTTAATAAAATTCTTTGGTTTTACATCCCAGGTGGTGGAAGGAATTGGACCTTGTGACTATACTTCACTATGCTAGAGACAGAGTGGTAGAATGTTTTTTCTGGGCTATGGGAGTGTATCACGAACCTCAATATTCAGTTGCCCGAATCATTCTCACAAAAACCATTGCAATGATTTCATTAATAGATGATACATATGATGCCTATGGTACAGTCGAAGAACTAGAAGTTTTTACAGAGGCAATTCAGAGGTACATGGATACATAATTCTTTCTTTTAACTTTATCCATAATAGTTATGCAAAAATAATTTCTTGGAGTAATCAATTTTTCATTCAAGATGGTAATCAACATCTCTTCCCTTGCTTTTTCAGGTGGGATATTAGCGAAATTGGTCGGCTACCAGAGTATATCAAACCTTTATATAGTGCTTTGCTGAATCTTTACGAGCAATTTGACGGAGAACTATCAAAAGAAGGAAGATCTTATGCTGTCTATTATGCAAAAGAAGAAGTAAGTATTATACTTGACAACTATTATGTTCCTTTTTGTCTAGTTTATTTTTTTATACAAAATTGACCCTCGTTAACTGTCTACTAATTTGTATGCAGTTGAAAGAACTTTCGAGGACTTACTATGTGGAAGCCAAGTGGTTCATTGAAGGATACGTGCCACCATTTTCTGAATACATGAAGAATGCTTTAATCACATGCACTTACTGTTATCTTACAACTACATCCTTGTTGGGGATCAAATCTGTCACCAAAGAAGAATTTGAATGGCTTAGCAAAAAACCTAAAATGCTTGTTGCGAGCCTTGTAATATGTCGACTCATCGATGACATTGCTACCTATGAGGTATGAAATGCACCTAAAGTTTGTTACAAAGAAACATCAATTCTACAAATAAGCAACTTATTTCTCTTATCTAAGTGTTTTCTCTAATTTTCTCTTATTGAAGGTTGAGAAGGAAAGGGGACAAATTGCTACAGGCATCGAATTATACATGAAAGATAATGGTGTGACAAAAGAAGAGACTACCGATAAATTTTTTGAAATGGTTTCAAATGCTTGGAAGGATAGCAATGAAGAGTGTCTCCTACCAACTTCCTCTCGTAGAGAAATTTTACTGCGAATTCTCAACTTTGAGCGTCTTTTAGATATCACTTATAAAGACAATGAAGATGGATATACACAACCCGAAAAAGTTTTGAAACCTCACATCATTTCTTTGTTTATTGATCCCATCGAGGTCTAATAGTAATTGGGATCAAGTTGGGATTAAATCGATATCAACAAATCTTAATTTGGTTTTTCCTTTTATTTATTTCCTTATGTATAAATAAATGAAGCTTTGAGTAAGGTGTGAAATACTCACTTCAAGTGTATCATGTTTCCAATATATGTATTCTGTAAGTTCTACACAATAAGTTATTATCTTGTATATGTACAAAAAATAAAAAGTTAATGTTATTCTCAAATAATCTTGTTCAAGTTCGGTCGAATACTAATACGCTCTTATGTAGTCCGATATCAAAGGTACCCAAAGACCAAGGGTTCAAAATTGTTTTAGCACATCATTTATTTAAATATGTTATTTATTAGAATTTATATTTTATTTCGTTAAGAATTTAGAGACAGGCTGCAATTTTAATCCGACTTTGCATTGGATTTATTTAGATCATATTTGCCTTCCATTTTTTAGAACTCGTTGTTGTGCGATTATAATCTTGCAAGTAGACGAATCGTTAACAAGTAATATAGTAATGAATAGAGTGTCGAACCCACGAGGACTAGATATCAATTTAACCAATTAATTTATAACTTAAATTCTAACAATATGAAAAACACATATTTTGATTTGGTTTGTGCATCCAAAACCTATTTCAATTAAATCTAAATTATCAAACAATTAAAGTAAATTTATGAGAACGAATTCGAATTGTACTAATACTAGGATTTACAAATCCACATACACGCTTTATAATCAATTATCCGTTAATTGCTTTTTAGCTCTTAATTACCTTGGATTGAAAATCGGTGTTCCTAAAATAATCAAAATCCTCTCTCGATGGTCAATCAATTCTATACGATATGCGAACCTAATAATCTCTAATTAAGTTTCGAACATAAACATATGCATTAAAATCTCAAAAACACCTAAATAGATTTCATAAATCATAATAGTAATCTCTATATATTATTGGACCCTATGTTATTCAATACCACGTGCTTAATCTATATTGAATCTCTCGACTTCAATACAGATCGCAATATATTATAATGGTGATCAAGCATTAAAATAATAGAAATAATGAATAAGGAATAATCAACCTAAAAACAATTAATTACTAAAAAGAAAAACTTATAATTAATTAAAAACGCGAGGTTTCATTGTTCATCCTAGAAAAAATAAGTTTAGCCGGACATGATTTTGTCAATTATCGAAAGAATTGTATCAATCATGTTCCGGCGAAAGAAAAAGAAGAAGAAATAAATAAAACCCGTGACTGTGGCTGAAGAATCTTCAATCTCGTACCTTGATCTTCGATTATCTTCTTGTATCTTGTTTCCAAAATTCCTCTCTTTTGTTCTGGCTATTATCTGCCTTTTATAATGTTCTCCAAACCTTCCAAGACGTGATTTAGGTAGTTGAATCAATCTGGACTTGGTAGTGTTTCAATTCTATTAGGAAACTGCCTAAATTCTGCAGCGTATAGCCTTGCGATCGCATGGTGTAACACCTTGGGATCGCGTGGTTCAGGTGGTTAAGGTTCTGCAGTTTATTTTCCTCTTGTGCGATCGCAACCATTACTAACCATGCGATCGCATGGTTAGTTTATTTGAATTCCTGGTCCATCCCTTTGGTATTTGCATGTCAAGCTCCTAAAGTATCTTTTCTTAGCAGTTTGAGTCCCCTTTTCTTCTATTTGCTCTCTTTTCATCCGATCGACACTTGAATTTGATTATTTCCTAAATTAATAAGAAATTAACATGCAATTAAATTGAAATCAAATAATATGACTCATAATCGTCTCTTTTTGTGAGCTCCAATAGATATAAAATTGTACTTATCACTCGTTTTCAACCAAACATTCCATTGGACCAACAACTATTATTAACTTTTCAATCACACATTTCATTAACTTTTATTAAAATCAATTAAAATTCTAATTTTTATTTACACCAAACTCCTTTGTCACAGGAACTACTATTGTTGGTTTTAATATTATATAGTATTGTTCAGAACTAACGAGTTCGTCAATCAAGATCAAAACCAACAACTAATTCTTATGCTAAATAAAACCCTATTCAAAAGTATAAAATTGCTCCAAGTCTCTAAACTCTTAACAATATATAATGTAAGCCTTAATGAAATAAAATAATTTATTTCAATAATTAAAGTACTAACATTTGCATTAATAATCCCTAGTTCAAAACTTCTGTACATCACAATTAATTGACGATAATTGATAGTCAAATGAATTAAGTCAATGTGTATATATTATATTCATAACGGGTGCAATGATAAAATTCGGATTATCTCCAAAACTATACTTATGAACCAATGTTTGAAACAACAGAATGACTGAAATGAAGAAAGTAAAACATGTTGGAAATTGGTTTAAATATGTCGAGAAATTAACTAAGTGTTAAAAAAAAATAACGAAAGTGACTCCGTGTCAACTTGGCCAAATATACAAGACCCGACCCAATCCGTTTAGGCAAATTTAAAGGGTATATTTGGCATCTCGAAACCAATATCGAATAAATGAGAAATTACGAAAAAGGACAAATCGGGTCAAAGTTTGACCATGCGATCGCATGGTTAATTTACACTGCGATCGCAACTTGCTTAAATTTTAAACAGAATGTATTTTGGTCCTTCCATGCGATCGGATGAGGTAAAGCCTTGCGATCACATGGTTAAATCTGGATGAAGTTCTGTTCTATTTTTTGTACCTTGCGATCGCAGCTTGGTTAAACCATGTGATCGCATAGGTTTGCGTGAACAGACATGTCCTTTTGAAGTGTTGCACGATTTGGTTCATTCCTTTTCGTTTTCAACTGATCTTCAGCGTTAAAAAGGACCTGTGGACGTCCATTTTGACAAAGATTTGATACAAAAAGATAAGCAAACACAAAGAGCTCATTTCATCATTTTATAAACCAAGTTTCTTGCATTTGTTGTAGAAATTCTGGTTGTTCATTTTCATTCTTCATCCGTTGGAGTACAAAACCAATTTTGGTTCGCTGTACTTGAGTTATTGAAGTGCTACAAAACTCAAGCGAAACCGTTGTATCTTGGGAGTCAATTGTCAAAGACCGAAGGCACCTTTGTGGGACAATATTGACTTAAGGACAAATAGTTCAACTCTTGCCTCGGTTTATATTCATCCTTTCCATATTTTCGGTTTCTGGTTCCTACTGCTTTGGGTCGTTTCCACATAAATTCCGCCAACAAAACATATTGCTACATAATAGCGCTCTCTTTGTGTGACAAAGATTGAAGGCTTTTGGACCTCTAGCTCTCCATTGTAACAGTCTGGCTTTAATCTAGTGATATGTAAGTCACGCAAAGAGGCAAAATTTAGACTTTCCCATACTGCGACACATTCCGCCAAGAAGGGGGAAAATCGACCATAGCTAACTTTGGCAAAAGCCCCAACCACTTTTCCATTGCTGGTATGATAAACGCCACCAACCCCAAGGCATCTTGTGATGGGATCACTGCTGCTTCGACAACATTCATCGTCACCTGTGTCGACATTCATCATCACTAATTTGTTGAACTCTCGATATTCCTTCAAATACCGGCTGCATCAATTGGGGTCCTATCTGGTCAACCAGAGGAATTTGCAAAGATAATAGTATTGCATTCTTTCCAGCAGCTCCATAGAATAGGGAGGAAGAGTTCCATTTCACTTGTCGGAAAAGTCCACCATGCTTTAAGGATGATAGCTGCTATTTCAACTTTAGAATATTCAGTTCTTCATTTATAAAGAAAGAGAGAATTTATTGTAGCAAATTAGTAAAATTCAGAGACTGAAACAGAGAAAGGAAGAGAGAAAGATAGAGGATTCAAGAACTTTTTTTTTTTATTTTCTTTATTTTCTACTACCATTTTATTTTAGCAACGTGAAATAGACTTTTGACACTATTCAAGACTTAATCTCATCCTTACATTTGTGACTTCTACAACCATTTGATTTGGAATTATTTAAAAAACACCGTACATTTTAAGATTCTCCCCTCAAATGTGTTTTTCTTGGACTCCAAGAGCTGCCCTTACCTACTTGAATTTTTCTACAAGTAGAGCCTTTGTAAAAATATTAGCAACTTGATATTTGGATACATAATTGCAATGACCGGGGGTGTTTTCATGTCACCAACACAATCTCCCAAATCACTGTCACAATATCTGATAATCACCAACACAATCTTCCAAATCACTGTCACAATATCTGATAAGTGTATTTTGTGTACTTATTCGGACATTTAAACTAAGCTTTTACCCCATCATTTTATTGAATTTTTACTTAATTTATTGTATTATTCTTCATATTTCAGTTTTGGACTCGTTTATAAGTAATTGGAGAAGAATTGACAGAAAGAACAGAAATTTCGTGAAATCAACGAGTAAATGATATACCATTGAAAAGATAATCGAATTACGAGTCCACCACTTTTTACGGATCTCAATTTGGAGCTTTCTACAAGAAGTTATGGCCGTTTGAAAAACAGCCGCTTAGTGTTAATTTTGCTGCGGGATTTTTATTTTCCTTTCCGAGTTCTAATCCAATTAGGAAACCTTTTGGTCCACGAATTTTGTAATCTTTTGGGATCTTTTAGGGCACAATTAGGTAACTATAAATATGATTTATTGACTCATAATTTGGAAGCCGTTTTGGGAGCCGGATTATAGCCGATTTGGGAGCCAATTTAGAGAGAAAAACAAGAGACGAATCAAGAACGAAGATCAATATTTATCCTTCCAAGAATTCAACGAAGATCAAGTTCAAGATTTCTTCTCTTTCAAGTTTTCTTCATATCCTGGTGATGACTTCCATATTTTATTTTTCTTTTTATTTTCTTCTTCTTAGTATGTTAGGTTAATTATTTTAGTGCTAGGATGATGATGAAACTTGTATCATGATCCTTTAATTCTTTGAACTTAGTTTTTGATATTTAAGCATATTTTAATTTTTGAATAATTGATATTGATTTCTCTTCATCTACAATTATGTGCGCAATAATTGTTGTTGGAAATTGTGTTTAATTAAGTTGGATTTGACCAACTTTGACCAAATAATCGATTGAGTTCCGTTAACCAATTGAGGTGGAACTTTGGTTTAGCACGGTCTACTCCGCGAGTAGATGTTCATTGTATATTTGGTTGTGCAAAACCATTTCCGGGTGAATGAAAAATTATAGCCAAAAGTGGGCACATTAAACTTGGAATATAAAAGGTAAATTGGAGAAAAAGTGGAAACCTCATCCCACATTGGAAGATGAATAATATTTTTATCTATTCATATAACCTAAGATGGAATTGGGTTTGGGCCCCATGGGGTACCACAAGTATTTGGAAGGGGAGAGACCTAGATCTTATTGGGTTCGGTCCAAAGCCCACACACGCGCGCCGCTGCCAGCCGGGCTGGGCTCGTGGGTCTTAGGATTGGACTTAGCCCAATATATACTTTTTGGACAAATAAATTAAATGATTATTTATATTATTTAATTATCCTTCCCATTAAATCTCCAATTGATTGTTGACACGTGGTATCGTCGGATTGCAACGTGTGTCCTGTCTTCTAGAAGATACCAGACTCTGTTCACTGAAAAGACACATCAATTGGTTGTATCTTTTGGAAATCTATAATTAAGTCCCTCCAATTTCGAATTGAAGAATGAAAAATTCATATTATCAGACATAAGCATTCGGCACCTTGCATTCTTACAAAACACTGCATCCGTCCTTGCATTTCAAAGAGAGTTTAAAACACTTTCTGGTTCGCTGTTTCTCGAGGTTTGAAGTACTACTACCGTGAGAAAGGATCGTTGTATCTTGAGAGACGTTTGTTATTCAACCGTGAGCACCTGTGCGGGGCAATTTTGTCTTAAGGACAAAGTTTACCTCTTGTCTCGGTCCACCGTTTCTGTCAATTTTTGTTTATGCATTTGTCAGTTTTCAAGTAAGTCATTTTAGTATTTATGAAATTTTTTTTCAAAATATAATTTACACTAATTATATCCAACAATCTTAAGACGAAATTTTGTGTTTATATATATTCTTCGAAAGAATTCTTACTGTTTATATTCGGACCACCACAATGCAGTCTGCCGCGTACCACACAGACGACGAATATGCTTCGTGGAAAAATGCAACGATATGATCCTCTCTTGGATTCTCAATTCACTCACACAGGACCTTGCGAGGCGGTGTCATTTTTTCGACCGCCCGGGGAGGTATGGGAAGACCTTGGGATCGTTTTCTCAAAGCAATGCCCTCGTATTTTCAAATTGAGAGGGACATTGCTTGTCTTCTCAAGATCGAGATATTGTTGCGCTATTACACAAAGCTAAAAATTATGGGATGAACTAGGATCCTATAATGACACCGCTTGCTCTTGTGGGCGAGACCATAAGAGACAGCAGATTGATGCAATTTCTCATGGGACTCATAGGTCCCTAAAGGTCTTCCAGAGGCGATTTTGTTGATGAATCGCACCACGATGTTGCCAGGCTTACTCTTCCATTGTACAAGAGGAGAAGCGTGACCTAGGGGCATGAGGCGATGGAGAACTCAAACCATGGTTGTTCGAAGAATTGCAGGTGGCTCTATTCGACATGGACAAGGTTCTTCTTCTCGTTCCAACCATCTAATCGAAAACCTTTGCATTGCTCTTATTGTGACCGTGACCAATACGAGAAACATCTTTGGAAGTCGAATGGGTACCACCGAACACCCTAAACATGCATCAAACAGTGTCTAATCAAGGAAGCACTCATTTCAAAGCGCAACAATAGCCATCAATCTTGACCAACAATGTCAAGGAAAGCCCAAGAATGAGGAAGTGCCGTCGGTGACAATGGGCTCTCTCGATTTGCAAATCCAAGAATCTTATCTATCTATCATGGGGTAAAGGGACAACACAATCCACCAATCCTAAAGCTAATCTTTCTTTGCCTCGGGTTTGTTACAAACATTGTTGCGCCTCCATCGATTAATTATCGACGGTGGTGCAACGAGACCACAATTACTTCATCTCCAACTTTGCTTGTCAACATTAATAAGAACACCTTTTGCCACCGGTTTCTATGCCAAGTGGAGAACGAGGCTCGATTACATCCATTGGGAATTTACCTTTGAATTCTAACTTTGTTACTTTTAAAAATGTACTTGGTGTGCCATCTTTTAAGGTGGATTTAATGCCCTACGTGAGTCGAGTTACCAAAGATCTCAATTGTTCAATAACCTTTTTTTTTTCCTCATTGGTGTATTTTTGAGGACTTGACGACGAGGACGGACGATTGGTTTGGGTGAACAACGAGACGGACTTTATTACTTGGTTGGCGTTAGCATCGAGAAGCAAAACCTCAAACCCCATCCACACAGTGACCACTTTATGCCGTTCACCCAGTTCTCGGGTCACCTCCTCCACCGCTTTGTGGCATCGCCGTTTGGGGCATTTGTCTCCCTCTAGATTAGATTTTATGGCAAAACATTTGTTAAATTTTCCTTTCCGATCTAATAATGCTTGTGATGTTTGTGCACTTGCAAAACAAAGTCGACTTCCATTTTACGTTAGTTCAATTTGTCATTAGACCTTTTGAATTAATTCATTGTGACATTTGGGGCCCCTATAAAATTGCCTCTCTTTACGGTGCAAAATATTTTTGACTATTGTGGATGATTATTCTAGATTCACATGGGTATTTTTATGCATCACAAAGTGAAACACAACATTTACTTGTCAATTTTTTTCATTTGTCCAAACACAATTCCATGTATCTATAGCCAACATTCGGGTTGACAATGGTGGAGAATTCTTCTCTATCACGGGAAATTTTTTAAAAAAAGGGACCATTTACCAACATTCTTGTGTCTATACCCTCAACAAAATGGGGTTGTAGAGCATAAACACCGCCATATTCTTGAGTCCGCTAGAGCTTTTCGTTTTCAAGCCACCTTCCTTTACATTTTGGGCGTAATGTGTTTTCTCTGCGGTTTATATAATTAATCGTTTGCCCACACCACTCCTTTCTCGCCAAACTCCTTTTGAACGACTTTATGGAAAACTTCCTTCTTATTCTCATATCCGAGTTTTTGGGTGTCTTGCCTATACTCTTGATGTGCACGTCCCCATAAATTTGCTCCTCGAGCCAAACGATGTATTTTTCTTGGCTATCCGGTTGGTCAAAAGCTTACAAACTCTATGACCTTGACACCACCAAATGTTCACTAGCCGTGATGTTGTTTTTCATGAAACTATTTTTCCTTATGAGTCCATTCCATCCCTTCCTCAAATTCGACCACCTGTAATTCCTCTTTCTATATCCGATCCTTCCCCGCGGGTTCAACAAACCTCACCACCGAATCCAATTTCTACTCACCACCACCTGCTAGTCCTCCTACCGAACCCATTTACTTGGTTCCCAAAGACCCCACCACCCTCCCATGGCTTTACGTGATTATGTACGCAACTGCAAGTAGCGTCTCCCAACCATTTGCCGCCTTTGTCATCGGGTCCACAAAAGGTACACGATATCCCCTTTGCAATTTTGTCTCTTATCATCGTTACTCACCACAACATCGCTCTTTTATTACTCTTGTCGGGTCAAGATATTGAGCCTACATCTTATGCCGGGCGACTTCTCATTCCCATTGGCAAGAAGCAATGCAATCTGAATTGGTCGCTTTAGAAGCCAACCACACTTGGTCCCTCACTTCTCTTCCTCCCGATAAGAAGCCTATTGGTTGTCGTTGGGTTTATAAAATCAAACGGCACTTTCGGATGGTACTATTGAGCGCTTCAAAGCTCGTTTGGTTGCAAAAGGTTACACCTGACTAGAAGGTATAGATTACCATGATACTTTTCTCCCACCGCTAAAATGATTCTTTGTTCGTTGTTTATTGGCTTTAGCAATTGCCTGCCGCACTGGTCTCTTCACCAACTTGATGTCAACAATGCTTTTCTTCATGGCGATCTCCATGAAGAAATTTATATGTCTCCACCTCACGGTCTTCAAATGACGCGGGGAGAATCTAGTGTGTCGCCTTCACAAGTCGTTATATGGCTAAAGCAAGCTTCCGGGCAATGGTTTGCCAAGTTCTCACAATTTATCGAAGCTCACCGGCTTTGTTCAATCCAAAAGTCGATTACTCGTTATTCACATGTCGGAAAGACAAATCTTTTCTGACTTTGTTGATATATGTCGATGACATTCTTATTACGGTAATGATGTCAATGCCATAGTAGCTCTCAAGCAATTTCTACATAGTCATTTTGAATTAAAGATTTGGGTGATTTGAAGTATTTTACGGGCATCGAAGTTTCTCGATCGAAGAAAGGTATTTCCATCTCGCAAATCTAAAATATACTTTGGAAATTTTAAAAAGACGGTGGATTTTTGGGTGCTAAACCTGTTAAATTCTTTACGTGTATTCTGAAATTTCTTCCTGTTTGCAATCATATTTGTATAATATCAATCTGTTGTATCAGGTATATGATTGGAATATATGCAATTATATAAATGTTTAAATTATATGATTAGAATGTGTGATTTAACATTCTCAAAACGTGTGCATTAATTTTGAATAGTTTGCATTACTGAAACATGATAAAAAATTCATTTACGTGCATTCTACATTCTGAAAGATTCTTACTAGTTGCAATTTATTATTTAATTTACAGTGTGCATTAATTTCTTCATTTGTCAATCAGTGTGCATTAATTCCGTCATTTAGTGTTATGCTTGCTTATGCATAATTTGTAATTAAATTATCATTTTGGATCATTTGCCAACTTTTGTCATTTAGTATTAAATTTGCATGCATTTAAAACTGCTTATTATATTCTGTGCATGTAAATTAATTGTTCTCTGTTGATTTATAGTACCTGCATGAAAATTTAAGTGTATATTTCCATGTATACATCTTTCACGTGCTGACAAGTATATATCATTTACCAATTAATTTACTTAAATAGTTGTGCAAAAACATACTTGTTTGTGTTTAGTATTCGTTGTTTATTCTAGAACAGTGTGCATTCTGAAACAAAATTGAAACAGTGTTTTATTTTGAAAAGTACAGTGTTTATTATTAATTCTGAATCAGTACATTATTTTGAAACTGTGTACGTCATTTGCAAATCAATCTGTTATAAGAATATAATTAATATGCATTAACTATTGTGAAACAGTGTGCATGAATTATTGGCCTTTTGAAACAGTGTTCTAAAATAGTATTATGCAATTATATTATTAGCATTCCTTGTTAAATTAATTAGTACAGTAACCTTTTGAACTTATTCTTTAAAATCTTTAGTGTTTGTTACACTAATTACATTCTGAAATTTTAGTTATTGAACTATTGATTTCGTAACCGAAATGGAATTGAATGGGACTAATGTTGTTACCCCTACAAATGTGACACCCCATGCGGTTCCACTAGTAGCTATTCCTATCTAATCGACTCATGTTCCTCATGGAGAAAAGCCTGAAAAATTTAGTGGAATTGATTTTAAGAGATGGCAACAGAAAATGTTGTTCTATCTCACTACACTAAATTTGGCAAGATTTCTGACAGAATGACAGAAAATCCTCTGGCTGTGCAAGAAGGAGAAAATAATCGAGAGTCGATTATTGCCTTGGATGCACGGAAGCATTCTAACTTTATGTGCAAAAACTACATTCTGAACGGGCTAGATAATACACTATATAGAGTGTATAGTGCCATGAAACCAGCAAAAGAACTTTGAGAGTCTTTGGAGAAAAAGTACAAAACTGAGGATGTCGGCACGAAGAAATTCATTGTTGATAAATTCCTTGACTTCAAAATGATAGACTCCAAGATAGTCATCAGCCAGGTTCAAGAACTGCAAGTTCTTCTTTATGACATACATGCCGAAAACATGACTCTAAGCGAAACATTTCAAGTAGCTGCAATCATCGAGAAATTGTCTCCTTTATGGAAGGAATTCAAGAATTATCTCAAGCATAAACGCAAAGAGATGAATTTGGAAGAATTGATTGTCCGTCTAAGCATTGAAGAAGATAATAGAAGGTCTGACAAGAGGTCTGGTGGATACTCATTGCAAGCAAAGGCCAATGTTGTGGAATCAACTTTGAGAAACAACAAGAAAAGAAAACATTCTGGAGATGCTCCCAAAAAGGATGGCAAGAACACAAAAAGGTTCAAGGGCAATTGTTACAATTGTGGAAAACTGGGACATCGAAAAAATGAATGTTGTAGCAACAGCATGCCTAAAAAGAAGAATGCCCAAGTCAATGTGACTGAAGCAGATGCACTATCTGATGGTGTGCAAGAGTTGAACTTGTCGGCAGTTGTATCTTAATGCAACCATGTTGGAAATCCAAGAGAATGGTGGATAGATACTGGAGCTACTCAACACATTTGTGTTGACAAGAATATGTTCTCCACTTATTATTCTGTTAATGGAGAACAATTGTTCATGGAAAATTCTTCAAGCTCAAAGGTTGAAGGACAAGGAAAAGTGGTCCTGAAAATGACTAATGGCAAAGAACTCGTCCTCAACAATGTACTGCATGTGCCCGACATTCACAAGAATCTTGTTTCTGGGTCTTTACTTAGCAAACATGGGTTTAAACTTGTATTTGTGGCTGATAAGTTTGTACTTACTAAAAATGATTTGTATGTGGGTAAGGGATATTTGAGTGATGGACTATTCAAGATGAATGTCCTTACTATTGTACCAAAATCAATCAATAATAATAGGAATCTTGAATAGTCCTTACTATTGTACCAAAATCAATCAATAATAATAAGAATATGAATTCTTCGGCTTATATGATTGAGTCATCTTATTTATGGCATTATAGATTAGGACATACAAATTTTAAATATGTACGCAAGTTAATAAATTTAAATATGTTGCCTTCTTTACATTTTGATCCTAATCACAAGTGTGAAACTTGTGTAGAGGCTAAGTTAACTAAAACACCGTTTCACTTGGTCGAAAGAAATACAATACCTTTAGAGTTAATTCACAGTGATATCTGTGATTTAAAGTTTGTGCAAACTTGAGGTGGAAAAAAGCATTTTATTACTTTTATTGACAATTGCACAAGATACTGTTATGTATATTTGCTAAGAAGCAAAGACGAGGCCTTGGAAGTGTTTAAACACTACAAGAATGAGGTTGAAAATCAACTTAGTAAACGAATAAAAATTATTCGTAGTGATAGAGGTGGAGAATATGTAGCACCATTTGAGGAATTTTGTTGGCATTATTCATCAAACAACGGCTCCCTATTCACCTCAATCGAAATGGCATCACTGAATACAAGAACCGAACTCTTAAAGAGATGATGAATACGATGTTGATAAGCTCTGGATTACCCCAGAACTTGTGGGGGGAAGCTATTCTTTCAGCAAACTACATTCTTAATAAAATTCCATACAAAAGTAAGAACGAAACTCCTTATGAGTTATGAAAAGGTCACAAACCTTCGTATAAATACTTAAAAGTGTGGGGGTGCTTGGCTAAGGTAGAAGTACCTAAGCCAAAACAAGTCAAAATTGGGCCTAAAACAATTGATTGCATTTTCATTGGATATGCTAATAACAGTTGTGCCTATCGGTTCTTGGTACATAAATCAGACATTCCTGATATACATGAAAGTACAATCATTGAATCAAGAAATGCTGCATTTTTTGAAGATGTCTTTCCATGTAAAGACAAGAAAAAATTAAGTTCGGAAAAACAAACTAATGATACTGCAAATAATGGTTATCAAAGTGATGATGAACCTAGACGTAGCAAGAGGGCCAGAACATCTAAAACCTTTGGTCCTGATTTTCTAACTTATTTGTTAGAAAATGAGCCTTGGACATTTAGTGAAGCAATGTCCACCCCAGAAGCTCCATTTTGGAAAGAAGCTATAAATAGCGAAATAGACTCTATCATGCAAAATCACACTTGGGAATTGGTTGATCTCCCACCGGGAAATAAACCTTTAGGCTGCAAGTAGATTTTCAAGAGAAAATTAAAACATGATGGATCTATTGATAAGTATAAGGCTAGGTTAGTAGCCAAAGGGTTCAAACAAAAAGAGGGCATTGGCTTTTTTGATACATACTTACTAGTGACAAGGATCACGTTAATTAGAGTTCTTATTGCAATCGCAGCATTGCATAATCTTGAGATCCATCAAATAGATGTTAAAACAGCATTTTTAAATAGTGAGTTGGAAGAAGAGATATACATGGAGCAACTTGAAGGGTTTATTATTCTTGGACAAGAGAAAAAAGTGTGTAGACTCGTTAAGTCTTTATACGGACTAAAGCAAGCGCCCAAGCAATGGCACGAGAAATTTGACAAAACAATGTTGTCAAATGATTATAAAATTAACGAGTGTGATAATTGTGTTTATATCAAAAGTACACCAAACGCATATGTAATAGTATGTCTATATGTTGACGACATGCTAATTATGGGTAGCAATCATGAAGTCATCATAGCTACTAAGAAAATGTTGACAAAACATTTGATATGAAAGATATGGATATAGCTGATGTCATATTAGGGATGAAGATCTCTAAAACATCAGATGGACTAATGTTATCACAATCTCATTATGTTGAGACAGTACTTAAAAAGTTTAACGCCTATGATGAAAATCCAGTTAAGACACCAGTAGATCTGAATCTACATTTGACTAAGAATACAGGAAATCCTGTATCTCAAGTTGAGCAGATTTACAAGTAATCTAAGTAATAACCATTGGAAGGTATTGAATAGGGTTCTTAGATGTCTAAGATACACCTTAAAGGATGGATTACGCTATACCGGATATCCAATTTTGTATTAGAAGGATACAAAGTGATGCTAACTCGGATATCGAGATACCTAAGGATTCTAAATCCACTAGTGGTTATGTTTTTACCATTGGTGGTGCAGCCGTGTCTTAGAAGTCCTCAAAACAAACATGTATAGCTTGATCCACGATGGAATTGAATTTATAGCTTTAGATAAAGCTGGTGAAGAAGCAAAATGGCTTCGAAATTTTTTAGAGGACATTCCATGTTGGCCTAAGCATGTGCCTGTAATAATTATACATTGCGATAGTCAGTCGACTATTGGAAGGGCACAAAATAGTATGTATAATGGTAAGTCTCAACATATACGTCGAAGACACAATACCATTAAACAATTGATTTCTAATGGTGTAATCTCTATTGATTATGTAAAGTCAAAAGAGAATCTTGTGGATTCGCTAACAAAAGGTTTAGCTAGAGATCACATGCATTATTTATCAAAGGGAATGGGCTTAAAGCCTACTACGTAAGGTCTTTGTAACGGTAACCCAACCTTGCTGACTCGAGATTTCAAGATCTTGGTTCAATAGGACAACTAAGTTATAAAGATACAAATGAGCACTTAGGAGTTATCTCCTGCCCATTTTCGTAATACAAAAAAGTGCTTTCTGCAAAGCGTGATAGGTTAAGCTATGCTTTTAATGATCCCTATAGCTTGGATAAAACAAGTAGGGTAGAGCAGAGTACTCTTAATAGGAGATCACCTATATAAGTAAGAAGTGGGGCCACTTCTATGAGAATTTTGAGGCTTGAATTCTCTAAAACACTTATGAAACCCAAGTGCTGTTCAAGGCCAAAGTGAACACAACCATGAGAACCGAAAGTGTTAGAGAAGATATTGTGTGGGTACTATTGTCTTGGTTTACACTCAACGGCTCAACAGTTCAAGACATCACTTTCACTGATTAGCCAAGTAAATCCGATAGTATTCTACTAAGGAAGGTTCATAGCCATAAGCTACCTCTTTTGATGCAATACATTTCCATCTGTACTCTCTTTTAGTTTCTGCATTTCATTTGTATACTTCATGAGAATTTTCATTCATGTAGAGGATTGTAGGAAATTGTGTTTAATTAAGTTGGATTTGACCAACTTTGACCAAATAATTGATTGAGTTCTGTTAACCAATTGAGGTGGAACTTTGGTTTAGCACGGTCTACTCTGCGAGTAGATGTTCATTGTATATTTGGTTGTGCAAAACTATTTTCGGGTGAATGAGAAATTATAGCCAAAAGTGGGCACATTAATCTTGGAACATAAAAGGTAAATTGAAAAAAAAGTGGGAACCTTGTCCCACATTGGAAGATGAATAGTACTTTTTATGTATTCATATAACCCAAGATTGGAATTGGGTTTGGGCCCCAAGGGGTACCACAAGTATTTGGAAGGGGAGAGACCTAGACTTTATTGGGTTCGGTCTAAAGCCAACACGCTTGCTGTCATAAGTGGCCTTCGGTCGGCCGGGCCGGGCCCAGTCTGGTTTGGGCTCGTGGGTCGTGGGTATTGAAATTGGGCTTAGCCCAATATAAATTTTTTGGACAAATAAATTAAATGATTATTTATATTATTTAATTATTCTTCCAATTATATCTCCAATAGATTGTTGACACGTGGTATCGTTGGATTGCAACGTGTGTCCCGTCTTCTAAAAGATTCCAGACTCTGTTCATTGAAAAGACACATCAATTGGTTGTGTCTTTTGGAAATCTATAATTAAGTCCCTCCAGTTTCTAATTGAAGAATGAAAAATTCATACTATCAGACATAAGCATTCGGCACCCTGCATTCTTACAAAATATTGCATCCGTCCTTGCATTTCAAAGAGAGTTCAAAACACTTTCTGGTTTCGCTGTTTCTCGAGGTTTGAAGTGCTACTACCGCGAGAAGGGATCGTTGTATCTTGGGAGACGTTTGCCATCCAACCGTGAGCACCTGTGCGGGGCAATTTCGTCTTAAAGACAAAGAGTTTACCTCTTGCCTTGGTCCACCGTTTCTGTCAATTTTTGTTTCTGCATTTTTCAGTTTTCAAGTAAGTCATTTTAGTATTTATGAGATTCTTTCTCAGAATATAATTTACACCAATTATATCCAACAGTTGTATGATTCTTGTGGTTTGTTTTACCTTCGAGAGATGAAAAATAGGTTATACATAGTATCAACTATCGTAGAGTCCGATAGGGGATAGAGATATACCGCTATGCTTTACGTGATCTTTAAATATTCACAAATTTTAATGCATTCGTGTATGTTCGCATCCATAATAGAAATATAGTCGGATCACATATAGGGATAGGTTTACTTCTACTTGAGAGAGATTGTTAAACAAATTAGGAATATTGATTGTCATAATTAAATCATGTTATCAAATTCAATAGTTTGGGTTAAAGAGAATTGGTATAAGTGGATTCGGGATCCTAGTACGCTTTTATTTTATTTTATTTTATTTTCTAATTTTAAAGTAATTCTTCTTTAATTTAATATCTTATTTGTTTAAATTATAATTAGTTAATTGTTCTTAGTTTATTATTCTAATTAGTTCTTAATCACCAATTTTCTAAAGTTTATTAGATTTGGTTAAGATTAATTTAATTGAAATTGAACTGTCTAAATCTCTGTGGGTACGATACTTGGACTCATAATCCACTTTATTACTTGTGCGATCCATACACTTGCGAAATATTAAAGACATAAAATCGCTGACAAGTTTCTAGCAACTAGATTGCTGTTGAATTAGAAGGGAATAGACGCTTCTCCACTTGCAAATTTCTACCAGCAACTCCCTCGTTTTTTCTCCCTAATTATATTAGATGTATTCATATAGTAAGTGTATGTAATAATCGTGTATAAATAAGCTGCTTTCATTCATTATGTAAGCCAATTAATATTGCAATATACATTGATTTTTATAGAACCAGTCATCTTCTTCTTTCGTTTCTTTCATTTCTTCACTTGGTATCAAAGCCTTAATGGCAAATCTCAATTTCAATAATCAATCTCAAAACTCAGATTCTAATTCTATGATTCAAGCGCCAGCTCATATGAGTAACCTTGCTCACTTTAGCATGAATTAACCCAAGCAGCATATGTGAAATTAGACAAAGATGACTTTCTCTTGTGGAAAAACGTTATAATGCCTATTGTAAGGGGCCATGGTCTGGAAGGATACCTTATGGGCAGCAAGGTATGTCCTCCACAATTCATCAGTCCTCAAGTCACAACTGAGATTGGAACAACAGTGGAGAAGACTTCCAATCCAGAGTACTTCAGATGGATATCTGTTGATCAACTTCTAATGTGATGGATGTATTCCTCCATGACATCAAAAATTGTGATGCGTGCCATAGGTTGTAATAGCTCAATTGAGCTTTGGAAGGCCATAAATGAAAATTATGAAATCCTCAACAGGTCGAGAGTGACCTTTCTCACATCTGAATTGCAGAGAATCAGAAAATGATCCATGACTATGGATCAAGATCTCAAATCTCACAAACAAAAGCGACTTGCGATAACCTTGAAATATTTGGAAAGAAAATTGATCATGTTGATCTAGTAACTCAAGTTCTAGCGGGACTTGATGAAGAGTATACTCCCATTGTGGTACAAGTGAATAGCAGAGATCAAGTGTCCTGGCATGAGCTATCTTCCACACTCATGACCTTTGAAAGCAAGCTGGAATATCTCAGTCAAGTAAGGAGCAACTTGGGATCAATTAATTTGACTCAAGGCAATCCACAGAATGCAAACTCTTATAGTGTAAGAGGAAATAGAGGTGGAAGAGGTTCAAATTTCAAGAGCAGAGGCAGAGGCAGATTTAAAAGATCTAATGAAGTAAGACACCCCTGTCAAATATGTGGTTTGAGCAATCATACTGTTGTCTGGTGCTATAACAGGTTTTATGAGAAGTATATGGGTAAAAGGCCTACTGATCAGAACCGTAGCTTGAATCCCTCTGCCTATACTGCAAGTCAAAGTTCAGTAGAGGACCAAGCATGGTATGCTCATTCTGGAGCCAGTCACAACTGATAAGGAGAATGTTGATAAAGCAAAAGAGTATGGAGGTAAGGAAAAAATGGTGGTAGGTAATGGTAATTCACTGCAAATATCTCATATTGGTTCTAAAAGGTTTGATGTTGATTCTAATAAAACACTAATTCTGAAGAAATCGTTGCATGTACCTAGAATCAAGAAAAATCTCATGTGTGTCTAAGTTAATTGCTGATAATAATGTATCTGTTGAATTTTTTCCTAATGGTTGTGTTGTGAAGGATCTACCAACAAGGAATGCTCTAGTTCACGAGAAAGTTGAGGATGGATTATATCAACTGAATCTGCCTAATCACAACTCAAGTATAAGCTTAGCCATCTACCATCAGCCCAAAATTACTCATACTCTTCTCAACACCAGCATGAACCAGTCTACTTAGTCTACTAGTTATAGTTATCTAGATTCAGAAGTTAAAATCTGGATATATTACAATAGGTTTTAAGGCCGTTTTGTTATAAATTCAAAACTATCAGCAGTAGTAAAATTTCTCTTTTTGTGAAGCATGTCAGTTTGGCAATCACATACATTACCCTTCAAACTATCATCATCTCATGCACAAATTCCACTTGACCTAATCTACACTGATGTTTGGGGACCATTTCCTATTAATTCTACCTCAGGGTTTAAGTACTATGTATTGTTTGTGGATTACTGCACTAGATATACCTGGATTTATCCTTTAAAACACAAATATGAAGTTTTACACTACTTTACTCAATTTAAATGGTTAGATGAAAACCAATTTGAAAGGAAAATCAAAGCATTACAATTTGATATGGGTGGTGAGTATAGAAATCTTGACAAAACTAGCTGCTGAATCAGGCATTAACCTCATATATTCTTGCCCTCATACATTTTCTCAACATGGGAGGGCTGAAAGAAATCAGAGGCACATAACTGAAACATGCCTAACTCTATTAGCCCAAGCACATATGCCATTATACTACTGGTGGAAAGCCTTCCTGACTGCTACACACCTTATAAACAGAATGCCTAAATTACTTATCCAACATAAATCACCCTATGAAGCCTTGTTCAAACACACCACATACTACAATCTTCTCAAAGTGTTTGGTTGTGCCTATTATCTGTGTCTAAGACTATATAAAAAACAAAAATTTGATTTCCATACCCAAAGGTGTGTCTATTTAGGACCTAGTACATCTCACAAAGGATTCAAGTGCTTAAACTCTAGTGGTAGAACTTACATCTCCAGACATGCAGTCTTTGATGAAAATGTTTTTCCCTTCAAAGAAGGCTTCCTCAATAAAACACATCAATCCAAGTGGTTCTTTACAACTCTCCATCATCTTCCTTTTGAATTCAATTCTCACAAAACAAACCCAGACTCAGTTGATATAATGCATTCTACAGATGAATCTATACCCAAACTCATGGGTGTTAGTTTCTCCTTAACCTACAATGAAGATCATTGGATGCAAATGGGTATACAAACTGAAATTTGGTACAAATGGAGAAATTCAGAGGCATAAAGCTAGGTTGGTGGCAAAAGGATTCTCACAAACTTCAGGTGTTGACTACTATGAAACATCCAGTCCAGTAGCCAAAGCACCAACCTTGAAAGTCATTCTTATAGGTGCAATTTTAAAAGGATGGGAGATAAGGCAAGTAGACATTAACAATGCTTTTCTCAATGGAAAGTTAGAAGAAACAGTTTATATGGAGCAGCCTTATGGTTTTATAGATCAAACTGAACTAGCTTTTGTATGCAAACTCAGCAAGGCCATATACGAACTCAAACAAGCCCCTAGAGCTTGACATGACACACTGAAAAAGACACTTTTGCAGTGGGATCTTAAACAATCCAGACACTTTTATCAGGTATCACAAGATCACGTAATCTACTTGCTAGTATTTGTTGATGACATTATTTTGACTGGAAATGTAGAGCAACATTACAGAAGTTAATTGAGAAGCTAAATGCATCCCTTGCCTTAAAGGATATGGGAAATCTAAAGAGTTCCTGGGAATTGAATTTTACAGAGAAGAAATTGGACTTCATATGTCACAGAAGAGATATGCTACGGATATACTCAAGAGGTTTGGATTTGAAAATTTGAAGTCTAGTGTCACTCCTATGGCAGCTGGAAGACTAGTAGGTAAAGAAAAAGGAACAACCTTAAAGAATCCAACTCAGTTTGGGAATGTAATATGGGCACTTCAATATTTGACTCATATAAGGCCATATATCTCTTTTGCTGTCAATAAAGTTAGCCAATATCTCCAAAATCCAACAGATGCTCATTGGAGTTTGCTAAAGCGATTTTTTAGATATATAAAGAGAACTCTTGATATGGGATTGATCATTCATGAAGCACAAGATCTTAACATTGTTGCTTATGGAAATGCTGACTGGGCATCATGTCTAGATGACAGAAAGTCCACCGTAGGCTATTGTATTTATATAGGTGGTAATCTCATTTCTTGGTGTTCAAAGAAACAACAGGTTGTGGCAAGATCAAGCACTGAGGCAGAGTATAGGACCTTAGCTCACACTACTGCAGAAATTGTCTGGATTCAATCCCTTCTACAAGAACTAAGTGTGGCACAAACTGAAGTTCCTAGAATCTGGTGTGACAACTTGGGGGCAAGTGCATTGGCTTCTAACCCTATCTATCACGCAAGAACCAAGCACATAGAACTTGATATGTATTTTGTTCGAGACAAAATCCTAGCTAAATAGTTGGTAATCAGTTATGTTCCTACAGCAGACCAAACAACAAATATATTAACTAAACCTCTGATGAACTCCAGACATTTATATCTATGCAGCAAGCTTGGAGTAATTGAAGTTGACTCTAGCTTGAAGGGGGGGTGTTAGAGAAAGGAAGATCATGGACTTAAATGATCAAACCAGAAATGAAAAGGATAAAGAAGTGATAACATGAAGGTTGAAACCAGATTGCTGTTGAATTAGAAGGGAATAGAAATTTCTCCTCTTGCAGGCTGTTGTAACAGATTTCTACCAGTAACTCGTTTTTTTCTCCCTAATTATATTAGTTGTATTCATATAGTAAGTGTATGTAACAATCGTGTATAAATAAGCTGCTTTCATTCATTCTATAAGTCAATTAATATTGCAATATACATTGAGTTTTACATAACCAACCATCTTCTTCTTTCGTTTATTTCATTTCTTCACTTTTGCTGAATCTTTACGAGCAATTTGATGAAGAATAATCGAAAAAAGAAAGATCTTATGCATTCTATTATTTAAAAGAAGCAGTAAGTGTTATACTCGACAACTATTATGTTCTTTTTTATCTCTCTTATTATTTTTTATACCAAATTGATCCTCGTTAACTGTCTACTAATTTGTATGTAGTTGAAAGAACTTGTGAGGACTTACTATGTGGAAGCCAAGTGGTTCATTGAAGGATACCTGTCGCCATTTTCTGAATACATGAAGAATTCCTTAATCACATGCACTTACTGTTATCTTACAACTTCATCCTTGTTGGGGATCAAATCTGTCACAAAATTTTTTTGAATGGCTTAGCAAAAAACCTAAAATGCTTGTTGCAAGCCTTGTAATATGTCGACTCATCGATGACATTGCTACCTATGAGGTATGAAATGCACCTAAAGTTTGTTACAAAGAAACATCAATTCTATAATAAGCAACTTATTTCTCTTATCTAAGTGTTTTCTCTAATTTTCTCTTATTGAAGGTTGAGAAGGAAAGGGAATTGAATTATACATGAAAGATAATGGTGTGACAAAAGAAGAGACTATCAATAAATTTTTAGAAATGGGGTCAAATGCGTGGAAGGATAGCAATGAAGAGTGTCTCCGACCAAAATTCGTTTCTGCAGCTTCAAAATCAAGACCCGTACACTATATATATATAGCTGTATATATATAAGAAAATTTAGAGAATTAAAAAGAAAGGTTAAGGCCCTTTTTTTCGGTCGTTACAACCCTCCCCCCGCAAAATAATTTCGTTCTCGAAATTTAACTTGCTTGGTTTACAAGGTATGGGTGCTTAGCTAAAACATCTTATTCTCTTTCCCAAGTAACCCATCTTTCTCATATATACTCCACTGAACTTTAACTAAAAGGATCTTTTGATTTCACAGAACATGGACTTTTCTTCCGTAGGGATAACTCATATCATTCCTTAACATGCGTAGGATCATGTACGTACTTTTTTAACATCGAAACATAGAATATATCGTGCACTGCCAAGAGTTCGGGTGGCAATTCCAAAGATATGCAACATTTCCATTTTTCAAGAATCTCAAATGTGCCGAAGTTGGGCTTAACTTTCCTTTCTTTCCAAAATGTAAAATTCCTTCCATCGAAGCCACTTTAAGAAATACTTTCACGCCGACTTCAAACTCTAACTCGTTCCTCTTTTGTTCGGCATAACTTTTCTGATGATCTTGTGCTGTTTTAATTCTAGATCTAATCTTGTCTACAGCTTCAACCATTTTCTCAAGAGATTATGGATCCAAAATTCTTCTTTCATCAACCTCGTCTTAACAAATTGGCGAATGACATCAACAACCATAAAATGCCTCATATGGTGCCATGCCGATGGTAGTTTGGAAGCTATTATTGTAAGTGAATTTCTCCAACGGTAGGTGACCTCCAAATCCAAGACACATGCTCTCAACATATCCTCAAGGATTTGAATAGTGTGTTATGATTGTCAATCGGTTTGAGGGTGTTACACTGTACTAAAATCTAATTAAGTTCTCATAACTCTCTAAAGGCTTTTCCAGAAATTTGAAGTAAACACCAGGTCTCAGTCTGATACAATGAACACTGGCACTCTATGAAGTCAGACAATTTCTTTGACATACAATTGTGCTAGCTGTTCCAAACTAAAATTTCTCCAAATTGCAGAAAATTTGGGAAGATTTTGTCGAACGGTCTACTACAACCCTGATAGTATCATGACCTCTTGTCGATCAAAGAAAACCTATAACGAAATTCATTGCGATTTACTTCTATTTCCATTGTGGTATATCAATTGGATTTAATGCCCTGATGGCCTCCAATGTTCTGCCTTTACTTGTTGACACACCTATCACTTAGACACAAATCAAGCTATAATCCCTTTCATGTTTCTCCACTAAAATGTGTTACGTAAATCTTTATACATTTGGGTTGCTTCTGGATGTACGACGTACTCAACCATGCACAACCAACCTTTAAACATCAAAGTTTTATCTTCGACTATTTCAAATCATTTCCTCTTTTTACTTCCCACGTTATCCTTGATTTTTTTTCAAAATGGAACATCTTTCTTACCAATCACAACTCTATCTTTGAGTGCCGATTTTAATGTCAGACTTGTTATCATTGTTGATGCCAAACTGGCGGTGCCAACACTTTAATTCTTAAATTATCAAAATCATGCTTCAATCACGACGCTAACAATTGACCTATGTTCATCCTGCTTAGAGCACCTGCGACTACATTAGCCTTACCGGATGGTACAAGATAGTGTAGTCATAGTCCTTCACCAACTCTAACCACCATCGTTATCTTATTTTTAATTCTTTCTGAATGAAGAAGTACTTGAGACTCTTGTGGTCGGTGTAAATCTCACCCTTGCTTGTACGGGCACATTATCTAGTATCGTCTCTTCTAATGAGGTGCCACAAGATATCTTTGATATGATGCCTTAACCCTCGACCGTAATACCCAAACTCTTCACCTCCTGGTTGCCGAAACACTTCTTTCTCCAAAACACACAATTGCGGCATGGTTATTCCTTAGCCAAACTATACCCAAAATTATATGAAAAAAAAATTTCATTCTACCACAATCAAGTCTGCTTCTAAGATCAAACCATCAAAATTTTTCTGTACCGCCTTTGATATTTTATATGTGTCTATAAGTCCTACTAATGACATACTAACCTCAAGTACACTATTATAATCCGTCAAATACACAACAATCATACTTGGCAAAAAATTAATAATGAAGGAGAACTCATAATGACGAACAAAGATAATATCTTTTATCATTTACTTGATCCTTTAAGAGAAATAAAGATAAAGATATAGCGTTTGGCGCTCAAACAACTGGAGAGGAAAATCCTATTCCCAACTACTACTATCTAAAATTCATTTGAAATAGAAATCTTACTAGAGTTATCCTATCTCTACTCATCAACGTCTGAGTTAGGCAATGGTGCATCTTAGCAGATTCTCATCTCTGATGGCAATCTTTCAACCTTGGGAAACTTAACTACGTCATCTTGAGCCTCTTCCTATAGTTCCATCAACTCTGCGCATAATGCTTTATAATCAATCTCTGGTAATAGGGCAGGTGCAGTCGACCCCCCTCCCCCCTCAACATATCATAAATTATCTCAACTATATCTTTCCACTCTTTTGGAAATATGTCAATGAGATGGCTTGTAGCCCATCGACCGCTAACATTGAAACCATGTCGCCTTACTTCCATCCACATAAACATCATCTTCTGATGTGTTGACCATGTCGTGTCTCGGGTTCCACCGATATTGCTCATATCGTCTAAGAATTTCATCATTGTCTATTGGCCTAAACATGCACGTCTTTCTTGCAGGTTCTCTTAGTTCGTACCATGTCTGGAATACCAATTATGAAAAGTCCAATTAGGTGGGTATCTAACATCTTTTAATTAAATTATGAGGACAAAAAAAATAAATTTTCATAAAATTTGTTCAAGTTCTCAAAATACTTAGTGCGTAAGAATAAATATCCACAACTCATTTTCTATTTCATCTTTTCTAAACATAACATTTAATCATAATTGAAGCGGATATAAAAATGCATATATAATAATTCTTCAAACTTTTCTTTACGTCAGAGTTGGCGTAGCGCGACGATGGCTAGTAGCGACACATAAATTCAAAAGTCTTAACTTCTAAATATTTAACTCTACATAATAAAATAAAGACCATATAAAATAAAATAAAATTTTAAAATTTACGCTAGTCTACAGAAAAGTAAAACTGCGCTCTGATACCAAGCTATAACGCCTCAAATTTTCTCAACCTAGAAGGTCACTGAAATAATCTATAAATATATTTGACGACTCCAAATAATATTTTCCATGCATTTGAATGGTTTTAAAAATATAAATTTTGCGAAGATAACAAGCGCGCAAGGGAAAAATGATTTTTCTTTATATTTCCATGATTTTGTCTATACCGTGATAGGTGTCGCCACAATTTATTTGACCATACAAACGAATTTTAGAAATTCTAAAATTTGAACTGTAGACACATGGGACTACGTACTACAATATGGTAAATTTTCACACCTTATCTATGTCCTTTGGTAGGCAAAAATGATAGTGAAGTTGCTTGAAAATCGTCTGGGTGCTTTAAGGCGACTGCTAAAACATTCATAATAAATTCATACAATAGAATTTCTAAGTGATTTCAATTGATGTTAATAGACCACATATAGGGCATTCCATAGCTACTAATTTCACTCAAAAACTCCAACCGTAGATTTAGTTATGATTTTTCGAAGTAGAGACAATAAGCTGAAAATTTCAAAAAAATGAAACTAGACATTTCTTACTTGAAACTTTTAACGGCAAAGAAAAAACATCTCATTTTCCATAAATATTACATAATTAAATACTGAATCAAATACTTAAAAATATCGTATTTACATGATAATTGACTCGATCATCTCAACGTCAAAACTTAAACAAAAAAAGAAAATTCCATGACATGCTCGCTAGCCTACGCCATCGCATCAACGCTAACCAATTCAATCTGGAAATTTATTCATTTTGGAGGTGAGTATTTCATAAGAAATACTCAGTAGACATACATACTACATGTGGAAAAATTTATACGTAAACATAAATGCTCATGCCATCATTTTTAAACGTACATAGGAACACATAAATTAGTAGTCGGCACCACATAATGTCATATGTGATTACCTTCAATCACTAACTTATTAAAGTGATTACCTTCAATCACTATCATAACATTCCTTCATCATAAATTTGCATGGCATTTATATCACATCATAATTTTCCAAACGTCATTTAAAAATAATAGTAAAAGTAGCAAGTAAGACTACCTAGAAGACGAGTTTTCAGTTGAAGTATTGATGGACCAAAATTTGTTTCTGCAGCTTCAAAATCAAGACCCGTACTATATATATATATATAGATGTATATATATAAGAAAATTTAGTGAATTAAAAAGAAAGGTTAAGGCCTTTTTTTTTGATGGCCAAAATCTGGAACGAAAGTGATGAAAATGCCTAAAAAAATGCTCATTCTTTGGACCAAAAATCAAGAAAAAGGATGGATAAATTCTAGAGTATTTTTGGTGATTGAGACTAAGGTTTCAAGGTTCCTTGCTGCACGAAAATGAAGGAAAAGAAAGGATCTTTTTTTGGAGAAAAAAGGGAAGGAAAAATGAAGGAAAAGGGCTGGTCAAAACTTATCGCAACTGGAGTTAGGGAACGCGTTTTTTTTTTTTTCTTCCTAGGAGGTATTAATTGAAATCTGGCTGATATTAGGAGGGAAAATGAGTGTATTCTTCCTGAAAAATAAGCAAAAAACACAGCTGCTTAATTATATATGGAGGCTGAAATTTTCAAGAGAAAGAAAGTTAAGTTTGTGCTTCAGTTCAATGCTGATTTTGGAGGGGGAAATATACACACTGCAGGGGCGTGTTTTTGGGTGGAAATTTGGGGGAGGGCTGTGACTTAAGGGGCTGAAATCTGGAGAGAAAAGGGTGATAAAACTAGTGTTTGGGGTGGCCAAAAAAATGAAAGAAGAAATGGTTAAGAGAGGGGCCGAAATACTGTGTTTGTTGGGCGGTTTTGGGACAGATTTCAAAGCAATTTTCATAGAGCACTTTATCAGTAAATTAGGTGGGTTAAAAGTTGGTGAACATGGGTACAAGGGGGGCAGTTTTTGCATGATACATGGGGCTAATTTAGCTGATAAAAAAGGAGTTTAAAATGTGGTGAATAAGTGCTGAAAATGAGATGAACATAACTGAAAGGTGGGAGAGGACATGGGCAGTTTCAGCTTGGGTTTTAGGGGCTGTTTGGGAGTTAAAAATTGGCAGGTCATAATGGCCTATTTGGGGGTGTTTTTCTTGTAGTTAGGCGGACTGGATATTGGGCTAAGTATGGGAGAATAAATGAGCCGAAAAGGATTGACACTAAGCTTAAAAAAATGACCGGAAAGTGGGCCGAGAAGGAGGTTTTTAATTTAAATGATTGGTCTACAATTAACCCAAAATTAACTAAAGAAAAATGTTCGAGTTAAGAAAATTTAATTAGTCTTGTTGATTGATAAAATTTGATGTTGATCACACAAAAATAAGGCAAGCACGTGCAAAGAAAAAAATACCGCGACTAAAAATTTTTAAACGTATAAAAAAGCAGTTGGTGGCGACACCGAAAGTTAAAATTTTATTTTCTTGAAATTTAAAATATGACTTATTTTTTTCGTGTCGTTACACAACTTCTATACATCACAACTAATTGACAATAATTGATAGTTAAATGAATTAAGTCAATGTGTATATATTATATTCATAACAGTGCAATGATAAAATTCGGATAATCTCCAAAACTATACTTATGAAACAATGTTTGAAATAACATGATGATCGAAATGAAGAAAGTAAAACATATTGATACATAATAGCGCTCTCTTTGCGTGGCAAAGATTTAAGGCTTTTCGACCTCTAGCACTTGATTGTGTGATCTGGGTTTCAATCTAGTGATATGTAAGTCACGCAAAGAGGCAAAATTTAAACCTTCCCATATTGCGACACATTCCACCAAGAAGGGGGAAAACTGACCATAGCTAACTTTGGCAAAAGCCCCAACCACTTTTCCATTGCGGGTACGATAAACCCCACCAACCCAAAGGCATCTTGTGATGGGATTGTAAGGAATTAAGGTATACATGCACATCGGAAATTAAATGCTCAATTCCTATAAGCCCGTATCAACCTTGTACTTAGATAGAATTCGTGATAGAATATTACCTTTGATGAATGTCTTGAATCTGATTATCTGATTGGCTGGAGGTGTGATCTTCAATACCATAGCTGTCCAATTGTCCAGCCTCCAATGGTGATCCACATAGCAAGAATAGATCTGAACTCCACAATCAAGAACAGATGAAAGTGGAATTTTTGGAAGAAGTTGATTGGGTTGTCTTTTGCTTGTGCTAGCAAGTAATGGAAAAACAACTCTTAACCCTAATATGTTGCGCCTGTGTTTTTATAGGTGGGGCTAACCCTAGCCCTAGTTCTAGTCCAACTAGAACCCATCAACAATCAGGCCCGATTAAATAATCTTATTAATTAATTTGATCCAATAAGTAATTAAGTCCGACCCAACAAATTGGACCTTGGACATTAATTCTTACAATCTCCCACTTGGACAAGGTCCAACTCCAGATACTCAATTCTCGCTTTATGTATGTGACCCATTAGGTTTCCATCACGATGGCAAACGCAGTGATATTCTCATCGATTCACCGAGATCGATCAATTCACGTCGCCGTCCAAGATTGACATCTAGCAATGTGTCAAGGCAATCCATGTGAAGGAAAATGTCATGTGGTATGACAGAACTAATATATGTGCGGTTACCGTAGAAATATAATCCCTTCATCAATATAACCCAATTAGTTAAGAGATATGGATCAGCATCAATCTCATTTCAACCAATTATATTATTCACCTCAACTCTTTGTTGATCTAATCTAGTTATGATTGAAATATTTTCAACTCATAACTTCACCCGGCCGAAGAAATTTATATCAACTTAAGTAGGCAAAATGCAGGTTATAATCTCCTACTTTCCAGGAGTGACGAATCCTCATATTGGACATTCACAGCCTTCACATGATTATCACTATATCCGTACGACGTCTTCTTGGTGACTCAAATCTTCGAGTCCCATCAAACGCTCGCCAAAGTATAGTGGTCCTCACATAAGATTCTATGATGTCCTCAAGTCAAAGGACCAAATCCACAACCGCAAGATTAGAGATTTACCACCGACGCTTGGATAGTTATCCACGTGGAATCTCTAAGCGGATCATCCAATGTCATGTTCTCATAACAATGCATTCATGTGTTCATTCAGATGTCCCTCTACATCTTAGCTTGTGAGATCAGCTACTTTCTTCAAAAAAATGCAACACATGCTAGTCTATCTGTAATAATGATATCCGTATCTCATTATTACTATGACTAGGGATATTTCAAGAATAAGTTATTTATAACTTGTATCTCACAATCACAACACCTTATGATTAACAAGTTACTATGAACTTTTTTTCGGACTCTATTATTTTAAATAATAAAATTTAAAAATAATAGATCTGCCATTATAATGTAGACAAGCATTTAAGTAATCAATTTGTTCATATACTTCAATGTCTAACAAAGAGTATATCAGAAAATGTCCCATACAAACTAGATCCAATCACTCAGGTATCTTAATACCATCAAATTTAGCATGACCAT
Organism: Forsythia suspensa; assembly: GCA_023638005.1. Classification (NCBI taxonomy): domain Eukaryota; kingdom Viridiplantae; phylum Streptophyta; class Magnoliopsida; order Lamiales; family Oleaceae; genus Forsythia; species Forsythia suspensa. Next base: position 23,350,686 of record CM042663.1, read on the forward strand.
CATGCTTGTGTTGGGATAACAACTTTGTCAAATGATCTGCTACATTATCATATGTTAGGACCCATTCTATCTTTATATAATTTCTTAAGATTATCTCCCTGATGAGATGATACTGCCTCAATATATATTTGGATCATTGATGAGACCTGGGTTCTTTCACTTGTGCGATGGCTCCATTGTTATCACAATACAAATTATTGGATCAACAATGCTAGGAACTATTCTAAGTTCAATAATGAACTTTTGATCCGCATCGTTTTCTTTGCTACTACTCAAGCAACTATATATTCGGCTTCTATAGTTGAATCAAGCAATCGTTTCTTGTTTGGAACTTTTCCAACCGATCGTACCACCATTTTGAGTAAATACATATTCAATTTGGGATTTGCTATCGCCTTTATCGACTTAAAGTCGGCATCAAGATAACCTTGAACTCTAAGTTCATTTCCTCCATACACCAAGAACATGTCCTTAGTCCTTCTTAAGTACTTAAAGATGTTCTTGACTGCGATCCAATGTTTCTCGCCAGGTTCGCTTGGAACCTGCTTGTGACACTCAAAGCATATGAAACATCCGGTCAAGTACATAGCATGGCATACATGATAGATCCTATTGTCGATGCATAAGGAATTCTATCCACGCGATCTCTTTCAATTTGTGTCTTTGGACACATCTCTTTTGAGAGATTGATCCCATGCCCGATGGGATGTAGTCTCTCTTGGACTCTTCCATGCTAAATCTTCTCAAGATTTTATCTATGTATGTAGATTGAGATAGGCTACATTCTTTTAGATCTATCTCTATAGATCTTTTATGCCGAGAATGTGTACGCCTCTCCCATATCTTTCATGGAAAATTTTTGGTTAACCACAATTTTACTGATTTTTGGCATTGGAGACATCGTTTCCTAAAGTATGTCATCCACATACAAAATTAGAAACACGACTTTGCTCCCACTAACCTTTTATACACATAGTTCATCTTCATTTTTGATAAAATCAAACATTTTGATTGTCTTATCAAAATGAAGATTCCAGCTCCGAAAGGCTTGTGTTAATCCATATATGGATTTTTGTAGTTTGCATACTTTGTTTGGCTCTATGGATTCAAAGCCTTCAAGTTGTGTCATGTACACATCCTCGCTAAGATTCTTGCAATCTTGACATCCATTTGCCATATCTCATAGTTATGGTATGCTACTATCGCAAGCAGAATCCGAATTAACTTAGACAAGACTACTAGTGAGAATGTTTCGTCAAAGTCAATCCATTGTCTTTACTTGAAACCCTTCGCAACCAATCTTGCCTTGTAAGTATGAACATTACTATCTATGTCAACCCTTTTAATGTAAACCAATTTACAGCCTATAGGTTTTACCCCTTCAAGAGGTCAAGCAAGGTCCAAACCTTGTTTGCGTACATGGAGTTCATTTTGGATTCCATGGCTTCCTACCATCTCTGTTAGTCAACATTTGACTTCGATTATGTGTAAGTAATAGGTTCATTTTCCTCGATTAGTAATACATTACTAATAACCAAGAGATCGTATCTCAGAGAAAAATGAATGACTCTACTCGACTTACGCTGAGCTGGTGTGTCCTTGGGAACTGGTGGTTCCTACTTTCTCAATCTGTGCTTCATCAGATGAAAGCTCAGCCATTGGAATATCTAATTGGTCAATTTTATTTGTGGTTTCTTGAACATCTTCAAGATTTACATTGCTCCCACTGTCTTCTCTAAGAATACAACAAGTCTTGATATGATGACATTCATCTCGATAGAATTGTAGAAATAATATCCAACACTTTCTTTTGGATACCCCACAAATAAACAATTATCAGATTTAGCTCATAGCTTATTTGATTCAACGCGCTTCACATAAGCGTCGCATCCCTAAACCTTCATTTATGAAAGATTAGGTATTTTTCCCATTCCATAACTCGTATGGAATTTTATTGACCGGTTTAGATAGGACACGGTTTAGTGTATAACATGCAGTGATAAGTGCATATTTTCAAAACGATTTTGGAAGAAGTGTGCGACTCACCATTGATTGCACCATATCAAATAAGGTGCGGTTTTTCATTTCAGATACACCATTTTGTTGTGGAGTATACGGTGGAGTCCAATGCTAGAGAATCCCATTCTCTTTTAGATAGTCTAAAAAACTCAAATATTCTCCACCTCGATCAAATCTAAGTGTTAGAATATTTTTATCAGTTTGCATTTCTACTTCTTACTTGAATTTCTTGAACTTTTCAAGGACTTCACTCTTAAATTCTATCAAGTAGATGAAACCATATCTAGAATGGTCATCTGTAAATGTGATGAAGTAAGAAAAGCCACATCTAGCATTTTTAGATATTTGTCCATGTACATCTGTATGTACAAGACCCAAAATATCTGCAACTTTGTCTCCCTTTCCAGAAAAGAGGGACTAGGTCATTTTGCCCAATGGGCATGATCCACACTTATCAAATGATTCATAATCATTTGAACCCAAGTATTCATCTTTATGTAACTTGGTTATGCGTTTTCATTTATATGACCGAGTATGCAATGCCAAAGATATGAGTCTTTTAGTTTTATCTCTTTTATGCCTTGCATTCCTTTTCTAATGTCCTTTTATTTTCACAGTGAAAACACGGATCATCATACTTGGATTTATCTTTGCTTAGCTGTTTTTCAACAGATTTTGGCCTTCTTGGATCCTTTCTAAAAGGTCCATTTAGATTTTCTCTTAGTGCTCTTAGAGGTATCAATAGCTAAAGTTTACCCATTCCTTTGGGCTTAACAATTTTCAGCATGTTTAGCAGCTCGAGTAGGGTACACTGAATCTTATTCACATTGAAGTTCATAATGAACTCGAAAAGTTATTAGGTGGGACCGCATAACTAAGTCAACACTTAGCTCTTGGTCCATGGTAAAACTTAATTGATTTTATTTTTCAATATAATCAATCATCTTCAATACACGAGCACTAACTGAAGATCTTTTTACCATCATACCTCTTCATAACCTTTTGGATGTCTCCTATTGTTCGATTCAGGTGGTCAGTACATCATTCAACTCTTTGAAATGATATATTTTGGTATAGGCATCCATACCCCGTGCCGCTTTTTCTAACTCAAGTGACATACTGCAAGCATCACATGTTGCAGTGTTACTATTATCATTGTGTTTTTGTAAGCCTGCACGTTCTCCAGCGTAGCATCCTCAATATGAGCTTCCGGCATTGGCTGCTTATTGACATATCCAATTTTTCTTTTCATACTTGAGAACAATTCACAAATAGCGGTGCCAGTCCAAAATTTTGGTATGATATGTTTGTTGGCATCCAATATGCCTCTCAAACTTATATGGTTACTCATGATTCAACAATGAAATAATAAGATAGAACAATTAATTAAATGCATAAAATTAATTTAACATGGACTTATATTAAATTAATTATACTCCCACTGTTTAAATTGAATTAATGACCCTCAAACATTAATCAATAGAACCGATTAGATTCCCAATGGGCTAGGATCCCTTTTGTTTCATTAGAACCTTGAGTGACTCAACAAATCCTAATAAAACATCCATGTAGATACTTCTATCAATCACATCTCTATGTGACTCCTAGATCATCAAGTAGACAACTTATTGTCTCACACATCTTATGTGTTTACTTGATTGTGTCCCTAAAATTCTATTTCCTCGAGTGACTCAACAAAAAATAAAATTTTAGTTAAATTCGATCCATTGTTCAGAAACATCGAATGTTTTATAGTGATAAACATATCTACGAGCGCACAGCCTTGAGTGACTCAACAAACTGACATCGATAATAGACTCTGATTTTTCATCATAACAATGGAAGGCACGTTATATTAACCATTTAATACGAATTTAATATTTTGATAAAGAGGGGTTTGTCTCATCACATTTATGTATATTAACTAACATCCAACATGCAATTAATCATACATAATTATAAGCGTGAATGATTATGGACTTTATCTATCTAATCTTCTTGAGCCAAAAAGAAGATTAGTTGGTCAATTCCTAAGGGACGTTGCATTCGTTTATCTAATGCTAAATACAAACATCTCCATCTCTTATTGCAACATGTATCATATACTAGTTGCTTCCTTGTGTCCCAACTGCAACATGTATCCTATACTAATTGGCACGCAGGTCCAAATAAATGAACACGCAGGTCCATATTAAATAAAGAGTTCAAAAACTCAATTAAATAAATAATAGGCACGCATGCCCATTTAATTAAATAATAGGCTCGCAGGCCCAACCAACAATGAACAAGAATAATTAACCATACAACCAATCACATAGGTCGAGTCCATAACCATCTACTAAACATTTATTTTAATATCTAATATTAAAATTATATTAATTTCTAAATTTGCAGCTTTGACAGTATAAGTCTAAATTTTTTAGATATTTTGGAATGGACTAGACAAAATTGAATAATTAATCTAATTAATTACTTAATTTTTCAACAATAAAATTAATCAATTAATCCAATTAATCAATTAATTTTATTAATAAAGGGGATTTTTCAAAAAATTATTTTATCTCTCAATTTAAAATCATACCCTAAATTGAAGACAAAATTAGTATAGGGTCAAAATTACAATTTTATAAAATAATAAGAAAAAATTTAATCTGGTCAAAAACTTAAAATATGGTTTTAAAACGATTTTAATTTAATTTTGAATATTTGACCAACATTAAATATATTAATAATTACAAATTTTCCAAAAAATTAAAATTGCATTTGAGACCCTATTTTTCTTTTAAAGTTTGAGGACTTAATGTGTAATTTTTGAAATTACAGAATCAGTCCCCTTTTAATTTTAAAAACAGTGAGTGCTTCCTTTGCAATTTCTGAAATTGCAAGAAGCCCCCAACTAAATCCTTTTGAAATTAGGGGGCTTCCCATGTAAGGAAAAATCGGCTGAAACCTTAAGGGTTTCACCTGCGCGGCTGTCAGATGGCTGGGCAGCGGCCGCACCGGTGTCTAAAACCGGCTGCCATCGCCTATCAACCTTTGCCATTATTTTGCTGCCGCGAGAATCAGTGGCATCGACCGCAAAGATCAGCGGTGGTGACCGCCGCGAAGATCTGCGGCCCTGTGAGATTGCCGCTCCTTGGCAATAGCCGCGAAGATAAGCGGTGGTGACCGCTAATCCTCGATGCTAAGTCCACTGCCTTCAAAAGGCAGCAAACTGGCCGTTGGTGGCTTCTTTCACCGGCAGCATCGCTGTCGAGAGGGCAGCGATCGTGAACAGCAGCAGTCACTGCTTTGTTCCACGAGAAGCATCAGCTGTACCGCTGCAACAGCCAGCATCAGACTCTCCGCTAGTGGTTGCTTCCACCGGCAGCAGCGGTTTAGTCCCTTATCTCTCGTTCCAATCAAATCCAAATCAAATTCAGATTTTGCCCACTTTAAAAATTCACAATTTTTATTTTCCTCAAAACTCAAATCAAATTAATATTACAATAACAATTATTGTTCTAATTCATCAAAACAGTTTAACGAACTCTAACAAGTAACAAGGTAGGCTCACCACTGTAAGAAATTAAGGTATACATGCACAGCGGAAATTAAATGCTCAATTCCTATAAGCCCGGATCAATCTTGTACTTAGATAGAATTCGTGATAGAATATTACCTTTGATGAATGTCTTGAATCTGATTATCTGATTGGCTGGAGGTGTGATCTTCAATACCATAGCTGTCCAATTGTCCAGCCTCCAATGGTGATCCACACAGCAAGAATAGATCTGAACTCCACAATCAAGAACAGATGAAAGCGGAATTTTTGGAAGAAGTTGATTGGGTTGTCTTTTGCTTGTGCTAGCAAGTAATGGAAAAACAACTCTTAACCCTAATATGTTGCGCCTGTGTTTTTATAGGCGGTGGCTAACCCTAGCCCTAGTTCTAGTCCAACTAGAACTCATCAACAATCGTGCCCGATTAAATAATCTTATTAATTAATTTGGCCCAATAAGTAATTAAGTCCCGACCCAACAAATTGGACCTTGGACATTAATTCTTATAGGATCACCGCTTTGCTCGACAATATTCATCGTTGCTCGCGCCGACATTCATCGTCACTAATTTGTTGAACTCGATATTCCTTCAAATACTCTATTTTGCATCAATTGGGGTCCTATCTCGGTGAACTGGAGGAATTCGCAAAGATAATAGTATTGCATTCTTTCGAGCAGCTCCATAGAATAAAGAGGAAGAGTTCCATTTCACTTGTCGGAAAAGTCCACCATGCTTTAAGGATGATAGCTGTTGTTTCAACTTTAGAATATTCAGTTTTTCATTTATAAAGGAAGAGAGAATTTATTGCAGCAAATTAGTAAAATGCAGAGATTGAAACAGAGAAAGGAAGAGAGAGAAAGAGAGGATTCAAGAATTTTTTTAATTTTTTTTTCTTTATTTTTCTACTACCATTTTATTTTAGCAACATGAAATAGACTTTTGACACTATTCAAGACTTAATCTCATCCTTACATTTGTGACTTCTACAACCATTAGATTTAGAATTATTTAAAAAACACCTTACATTTTAACACCCATCAATGTATTTTTCTTGGACTCCAATAGCTGCCCTTAACTAGTGGAATTTTTCTACTGGTAGAGCCTTTGTAAGAATATCAGGAACTTGATCTTGGATACTTAATTGCAATGAACGAGGGTGCTTTTCATGTCACCAACACAATCTCCCAAATCACTGTCACAATATCCAAGCAACTTCATTTCATATTTCCTCTCAAATTTGATTACATAGCTAATCATAATCATCCCCATTTTATATCTCTAACACTCTTTTTCCAACACCAAAATGCTTTTGACTAGGACTGTTCGTGAACATTGAGAGAACTTACTCCATACATGATATCAGGCCTTGTGGCTGGTGAGATAAAGCAAGTTTCCAACCAAGCTTGTGTATAGCGTTTCATCTTCTTTCCTCTATCTTCCTTCATTAGTTTTTCATTGCAAACAAAAGGTGTTTCAACAGATTTACATCCAAACAATTGTTAGAAAAATTCAGAAATAATATAATATATTTATTTATTAAAATTGAAAATGAAAACAGGAAATGATAAGAACAACTGCAGAACTGAAACAATAAATTAAGAGGGGACTGATTTAGGCAAACCGAGGCCTCTGGCCTGTGTCAACACAGTTTTCGTAAAATATATTCGCCCGCTCACCTAGGTACTTAAGGATTATTGAGCGTCTGCCTCCTAGGATATTACGGTGGAACAAGTAGCAAGCTTAGCACAAAGCTTCCACTCTAGCAAACTGAATTGTTTGTTCTGGAAATAATCACCAAGCATTAGAAAAACAAGGAAAACAGACTGCCAAAGAACACAAGAATTTTCTAGACCGAAAATGAAAAGAGCATAATGAAATTCGTGTGTCTGATTGTGGAAAAATCAGACCTGTTATATAAGCTCCCAGATGACCATTCATCCAATGTATTTTTAGGTGTTATATAATTAACATCCCTTTAACCCATCAATTAAACAGCTTTTTGGATTTAAACAAAGAAGTTGGAAAGTCAATAATTAATTTAAACATTATGTTGGAAAAAATAATGACAAAACATGGATCCTACTAAGAGGCCAATTTCTTTTCTTCATTCGTGTACACAAGTGCTCCTAAGTCTCAATCATGTGGCGAACCTACAAGGACCTTGTACACGACTGTTTGAAGAACATATAGAATTCGATGATTGTGGAGAAAATTATCTTATTCAAATATGCTCAATGTTGAAGATATGAAAAGATCATGATATTATTCTATTTGATATTTTTTCAATTGTATGAGATTACTTTCCTTTATAGTTAATTGTATGATTATTAAACAATCTTTCCTTTTGGGACTATTGTAACTCTATAAATAAGGTCTTCATAAGACAAAAGAATTATATAATTCTCATATTACTTTCATTATTCTCTCAATTATATTCAGTTTATTATTTTATCATGGTATTAGAGCAGGTTTGATCATACTTGGTTTAAACTTAAAATCACTCATGTTCTCCAGCGAGTGGCCTTGTGCCACTCGTCCGGCCAAGTTTTTTTTTCTTTTAGATATTGTCATTTGACTAAGTTTTTATTTTTTTAGAGTCTTCTTGAAGTTTATCGGGTTATTTTGGTCTTGACTGATTAAATCACTTGAACCCTTTGATTTGTTTGGGGTATTTATGTCCAAGTCGGTTTGGAATTTAGAATTTGGATTTTGTCCAGTTGTTCTGTTTTAGAGTGTGGTTGGTTTTGCATCCAGGTAATAATATGAATTTTTTTGTTTTGTTGATCTGGGATGCAGTTTTTGGCATTTGGTATTTCATCTAGTATTTAGATTTGGAATTTGCATCCAACTAATCTAGATTTGCAATTTAGTATTTGCATCCAATAATTTGGATTTGCAATTTGGTCCAATAATCTGGAATTTGGTTTTTGGTATTTGGTCTAATAATCTGGAATTTGGTTTTGGTTTTGGTATTTGGTCCAGTTAATTTGGAATTTGATATTTGGTCAAGTTAATCTAGAATTTTGGTCTTCGAAGTTTGTGTTCTTTTGATTTGATTACCTTAATATGTTCGGATTGGTGTTATGGATTTTGTAATGAAGTTGTCGACCCATGGGCGCATGAAGCATATTGAGTTCATTACCATCTTCAGCATGACACTTTAGTAAACGCATTTCTGAAGTATCCTTTGATCCATGGACAAGACGAGTTGCTTGGATCAATTTAATTTTCAAACTCAATTTGGTTTCTACAACACCATATTGAGTTTGAGGGGGGATGTTGAAGATATGAAAAGATCGTGATATTATTCTATTTGATATTTTTTCGATTGTATGAGATTACTTTTCTTTATAGTTAATTGTGTGATTATTACACAATCTTTCCTTTTAGGACTATTGTAACTCTATAAATAAGGTCTTCAACTTTGTAATAAGTAAGACACAATTCTCATATTACTTTTATTATTCTCTCAATTATATTCAGTTTATTATTTTATCACTCAACACCCGACAGGCAACAATCATTGAATGATAATACAACAATCATATGACTCAAACCCTGGAGTCAATTATCACCACGAGCTACATTGTTTCTCAAATTTGATGCAAAACCATCTCGAAATTTAACAGACTTGATGAAATTGCAAAACTTTCAACCGTCTAAGGTCGTCAATGTGTATTTCATAGTAGGCTTCATCAACTTTGTCCCTGTTGATACAAGTGCAACTCCTTTTTGATACCTAAGTTCATCAAATGACTTCTCGCATTGTCCATGTCTTTTAATTTGTGAAGATCATCAATCAATAATGTACTAAGCAAGTTGTCACAGACATTCTTCTCCACATGCATGACTTCAATATTATATTTCAATTTAATCGACCAGTATGGTAACTCGTAGAATATGCTCTTCTTTCTCCGGTTCAATTCATTCCCACCTCTCTTCTTTTTAACACCCACGTAGCTTGGGTGCTTTCCTGGATTACTACTTCTCACACGGCTCAGTTAGTTCTAATAAGTTTGTACTCATCAATCAACAAGGTGGTTGTCTTATCTCTATTTGTCTTTTAAATTCAAGGTTACTTTGCCACTAATGCCTAGTTGGCAAGAAATGTCGATGACTCACATAAGATGTCTCACCAATTACACACGTTGACAGTGTCTCATCGTTGAAAGTTGGACATCCATTATAACCCTGATTACTCCACATAAAGAGACCACCCATGTAGGAAAATCATTAACTGGCTATAACAGGGCTGCACGTATTATGAATACACTGTTATTACTTGAATCGCGCGTATCAACACCAGTGTCCCACAACTCCGTCAACTCATCAACTAAGTGTCGTAAAAATAAATCAATATTCTTGCCTGATGATGTGGGATCAAGGATCCAGAGAGTTAGGATTAAGTAGTCAGGTTTCATGCACAGCCAAAGTGGCAAGTTGTAAGTTGTCTAAAACACTGGCCACATGTTGTAAGACATACTCATGTTGCCAAAATGATTAAAACTGTCTACAGACAAACCCAGGCGGGCATTCTGTATTTCATAGGAGAATCTAGGGTGATTTTTTTCGAATTTCCACCACGTTTTTCCATTTGTGGGATGATTCATCTTATCTTTGTCTTTCGACTAACATGTACTGTGCTATCTCATGAGTTTCATAGTATGTCTTTTGGCAAACAAAGGTTTAAATCTAGAGACAAATGGAAAATAATGCAACACTTTATGAGGCATATTATTCCAAGAATCATTCCCTAATTTCTATTTCCAATTACTCTCAAAGCAAACTGGACAAGTTTGACTAGAAGCGTGTTCCTTCCAGAACAATGCACGATCATTCTTGCAAATATGAATAGATTCGTACCCTATACCCAAACTTCTTAATCATCTTTTTAGCTTCATAATAAGAGTCAACAAGATTGATTTTGAAGAATGTGACCAACTTCAACAACTTCAATAGCTCATCGATGGACTTATTTGTCTACTTATTCGTAACTTTTAGATGCATCAAATTAACTTAAAAGTTTAACGACGAGAAAGAAGAAACTCCAACGTACAATTATAATTTACACTTGGAGAATAAAAGAGACACACTACTGAAATCTACACGCAGAATTATAAGTTTAGGGAGGAACAAATAACAAAGTTTGTATAATTCACAAATTAGTTACAAACTGTCCAAAAATAGACAATTCAAAGATTAGTTTGTAAATCGAAAATTGTCTAAGATGAGGTCGTGAGTGCTTTACAAACTAATCTTCAAACAGTTTTCTAAGGTTTATGAAAGTGTAATGAAGTGAACGAAATAAAAAAATTCAGATAAAGTAAAAAATGATAATAGAAATATATAGGTAAAAGTTATACACCAAAATACTAAATCTCACATTTTAAAGCTGGAAACCGAGAGCAACTTATTCGGGAGCAAAATGGACAAGGAAATAAATGAAGAGAAAGGAGTGTGTAGCGGCGATAAATGTCGTCGCAATTGCCAAATAGGTCGCCGCTAAAAATCAAAATGGCACCAAAAGATCCAGCCAATTGTCATGGTGTCCTATAGTGGCGAGGCGCCAAGATTTTCCACCATCTTCAAGCCCTCTTGCGACAATCTTGTTATTATTGCCGCAACATTATATCGTCTCTATTGCTCTGCTCCATCAGTAGCGACGACACTTCCTTGACGACGTTATATGCTTCATACTATAGCGGCTACTTTTTCGTGGCCTCTATTATATGAAACTAATAGAGAGGAAATTTTTGTCTTTGTTATTTTTGCTGCTATTGGCAATTTTTCTTGTAGTGCCGTACTTTTCTTTAAAAATTGAGAAATACTTTTTTTTTTTTCAATTTATGATTTTTGTTTGTACCTATTATAACTTTTTGAAGAATATTGCGTTGCTCGTCATTAAAACTTATTCAAAAAAACGTATTTGTTACCATATTCATTGGAAATCAATGATGTAGAACTCTAAAATTTTCAAACTTGCTCGTAAGCATTCAATTAGTCCATAGATATGATTTGTCATGTCTAGTCATGTTACAAGTTACAAATACATTAATTTGATTTGTAAGATAGTTAATTGGACTTTTATGATAATTTTAAGATGTTGAAGGATTCAAATGAAAATAAGTTATGGGTCGATTAATTATTTGGATTAAGACTAGATTTAGTATTGCTGTAATTTAGATGAATCAGCTTTTGTTATGCTCAAGAAAAAATCAGTTGTGTGAAAAATTATAAGAAAAGTTAGTTAAGTGTTTGGTAAACATTTATTTTAGAATTGATGTATGTTTCAAAATTAGCATTTAGCATTTGGTAAACAAAATGATTTATTGTTATGTTTGTATACAATTACTAAAATAGACATTAATTATATGATATGCTTTTGTATAATTATTATCGCTTATTGTAAAAAATTAATTTCAGTTTTATAACAATAGGAAGTATTAACAAATAATTTTTTAAGACAACGTATTCATTGGTTTTTTAATTACATATAATATAATTAGAGAAACTAAAAGCATAATTTGAGAAATTATATTTTGTTGATTGTGAACATGCGCTATTATATATTCTTATATAATTAGTTTTTCTAAAATTTACCAATAAAAGTTGAGCTCTAAAATCAATCCAAGTAGAAACTACATCTCAATTGAATACAAAAAGCATCAACATTAAACACTCACCTCTCATATTTAAACATAACAATGGCCGATCCATCCCTCTCTCAAATTTAGAATGATTAAGGACCTGATTTTGTTTAGTTATTAGATGAATTTAATGTTAATAAATGTTTTTGGAATATTTAATTGTCGGTAAATTAAATATATGTTATGTCAAATTTATTCCCAGTTATGCCTGTTTTTTCAGAAATTACTTGTAAATTGTGTGCAGGGTTCGAGTTTTGGTCTGATTCAAATTGGATAAGTTATCCCAAAGGGATATAACAACAATGGTTTATGGAATCAGACATTTTCATGAAAGGTCGTTTTAGAGTTGTTCCCATTGTCAATGCATTTGAAACTAGTTATGTGTCTCGTTTTAGTTAAAAAAAAAGTTGTGTTATAAATTGTTAAAATTTCAATGTCAATGTGATCGGTAGGGCCAATATCTAGTTATATGTATCAATATCTAGTTAAAAACAATTTTTTTGGGGTAAAAAAGTATTCCACATTTACCTTATTTTTTCCTTCTTGGCTTATTTTGAAACAAACATTTGTTTCATAAATTCCTTGTGTCCTTTTGTGACAAAATTAATTATGTTTTCAAGAGCACCCTATCGCCGCCATAACACAACCCATCACCATCTCAAAACATTTTCTCTTTTCCGCCACCACCAACATGCTCGTAATCGAGCTCCAACTCGACCCAACCCAAACAAAAACACACCACAAACTTACATTTTATTATTTTTTGACAATGTTTAAATGATTATTTTATTTTTTAATAAATTATTCTTATATTTAGTATCGAGCCTTGCAGTTTTCTTCCATGTAAATCCAACTATGATTTTAACAACAAATGTAATGAAAACGAAAACCTATCAAATTTATTAAATATTCATCTCATTTCAAAATGACTTTCTAATTTGATCCTGATTCTTTCTAAATCAGTAAAATCAAAGCCCAAAAGGTAAATTTATGCCTTCATCCCCAACCTTTGAACTTTTGGCATTTTTTTAATTCTTTATTTTTTTTATATATTGAATATAAAATTATAAATATCCTCAACTATGAAGTCCCCAATTAACTAATTTTTTTTCATATCATTAACACTTAATTTTAATTTGGTAAGTCCCAAACTTTTTGTATCATATTTTTCAATTTTTTAATTAAAACTTATGAAAAGTTTATTTAAAGTCAAGTTTTATGAGTAATTTTATCTATAAACAAATTTTATGAGATGTTCTTCATTTTTTTTGCACTCATATCTTCATTCTTCATTTTTTGCACTCATATCCTCAAATTGAGCATTAATCAAAATATAATTTTCTAAATAAAACAATTTAATCGAATAATACAATATTCGAAAATAGACAGTCATCGACCCAAAAAAGAGATAATGGTCAAATATCAAAAGGTCGAACCAAGTCGAATCGGTTTTAATTAAAATTCAATTTTTGCACCAATATCCCCAAATGGAACATTAATCAAAATATAGTTATCTAAATAAAACTATTTATTTAAATAATATAATATTTAGAAAATAGGATGACCATCGATCCGAAAAAATAACGGGTCAAGGGTCAAAAGGTCGAACCAGGTTTCAATTAAAAATTAAAAATTAATCTAAAAATATCATAAAATTTTAAAAAATAAGTTTTTTAAATAAACCAATATTTATAGACAACATTACTCACACTTGGCTTTAAATAGACTTTTCATAAGTTTTAATTAAAAATTAAAAATATGATACAAAAGTCCAAAGGTTGGAGACTTGACCACCAAATAAGAAATGTTGAGATGGGTGCAAAACAATGAAAAATTTGATGCCCGATTCTTTCTAATTAGATTAGTAAAAAATAAAAAGCCCAAACCCGTTCAAAGGTTGAACATTGCCAATCATCATCGGAATCAAGATTGATAAAACAAAAAAATAAACCATCCAAACCCCACCAACCATATTTTGTTCTAAAATTTTAGATAAAACACAAAATGAAATGAAAATTCGTTCAAATCTAAATGAAATGAAATTCCGGATCGTGGTGGAGTTGGAGGAGTTGACATTGAGGGTCGATCATGGTGGTGGTGGGTGAGTTATAACTTATTTGTCGGTGCATACGGTGATGATGTAAGGCAATGATGGTGTGTTGGTTGGGGTTTGATGAATAGGGTGTGAAAAGTGCATGAGGTAAACAAAAATGGTTTGATTTTGATCGCTAGCGAAAAATTGATTATAAGCATGTGAATTTGGGAAAAAAAGATTTAAAAGAATTTAGGCACCATAACAATCAATCTCCACCATCGCAGCTCTAGCATCACCCATCACCATCCCCAAACCATTTTCTCTAATTTTTAGCCTTCCACCACTCTAACTTCTTGTATTCCACCACACCATCATACTCGAAATGGAGCTCCCAAACCACCCGACCCAACCTATACCAAAAACAACCCAAACACCGCGAATCACCACTTTCTGCCCATACAAACTCACATGGTTATTACTACTAATAAAAATTAAAGAATGTCGTGTTAAAGAAGATAATGACAATTATTATTATTAATCCAGCATTTGCGAGCTTATCTAATCAAGAAAGTCATCGAAGTCTCCAAAAAAAGATCTTCAACTTGACGATCCATCTTTCCCAATAAAAGTTAAGTTGTAGAACCTAATTTGTTGTGCTACGTGGAGTTGAGCGGATGGACCTTTGTAATTCTATTTGTTTAAGTAAAGGTGTTTTTCAAAAAAATTCTTTGTAATTGGTTTGTCTTAGAATTTTATTATAAGTAGGAAACTTTCATTAGGTTACTCAAGAATTTCATTATAATTAGAGAAATTTTATTGAATTGTTATACATGAGGGCTGATCTCTTGTAAACAATTAATCATCATTCATTATAGTGAGTTATTACAGTTAGCTAAAGATATTATGTAGTCTCACATTGAGGTGAACATGTATAAATTTTTGTGTTCTTTATTTTTTGTCTTTTATTTATTACTCTAATTCTAACAACTGGTATTAGAGAGAGGTTCTAATTGAGAATGATGGTTGACGATGATGGAGGATCAACACTTGGAATCACAAATTTTGATGGTATACATTCTAGAAGATACAGATAAATGATTATCTTTATAGTAAAAATATGCACCAACCATTGGATGAGAAACCAAAAACTATAAACGATGATGAATGGAACCTTTTTGATAGGTAGGTGTTGGGAGTAATTCGACTAACACTATCGAAGAACATAGCTCACAATATTGCAAAGGAGAAAACCACTGCATAATTGATGAAGGTATTATCTGACATGTATGAGAAGTCCTCAGTGTGCAATAAATTTCGCCTGATAAAAAAGCTAGTTAATCTGAAGATGGTAGAAGGTGCTTCGGTGGTATAGCATATTAATAAACTCAACACAATCATCAATCACTTGGTCC
This sequence comes from Forsythia suspensa, assembly GCA_023638005.1. Taxonomy (NCBI): domain Eukaryota; kingdom Viridiplantae; phylum Streptophyta; class Magnoliopsida; order Lamiales; family Oleaceae; genus Forsythia; species Forsythia suspensa. The sequence goes on from CM042663.1 coordinate 23,366,342, forward strand.
CTGTGGAGATTACGTTTGAGAATGAGGTTCGTACTTAATCCTCTTAGCCTCACCACGAATAGTTGAGAGTCTCTAAGCGCCGTCAAGAATTCCATAGGAGAATACAAAATTGAAACTTAATGATGTCTCGAGATACAATTCTTCTTTGAATAAGTCAGAGGAAATATGAGATGAATTCCAACATAAGTAACAGTAGAGGAAAGTCGAGGAATGACAGAAGTAAGTCTAGAAACGGACGGGGTGCTCAATACTAGAATTGTAGTAAGTTTGGTCACATGAAGAGGAATTGCAGAGCACCAAGAAGGATAAGGAAAAGAACATTAATGCTGCAAATGTTGTGACTCAAGAAGTACAAGAAGTTTTACTCTTGTCTATTAATAGTTCTATCGATTCTTGGGTGATGGAATCTGGGGCTTCCTTTCACACCATTGCACACAGTGAGAACATGGAAAACTATGTTGCTGGAAATCATGAAAAGTTATATCTCGCTATTGGTGATACTAAATTGAGGATCCCAAACTAGTCTGTGGAAAATTAACAAGGTGAGGCACACATACCAAAATTGATGCATAACTTGATCTTAGTTGGACAGCTTGATGATGAAGGGCATGATGTGCATTTTAGTGGTAGTCGTTGGAAAGTAATGAAAGGAGCCATGGTTGTTGCATAAAGAACTAAAAGGAGAACTCTTTACATGACTACCTGTCTTGGAAATACAATTGCAGTTGCTGAATCCACTGCTAATTCTGATAGATGGCACTGTAGGCTCAGACACATGAGTGAGAAGGAAATAAAAGTACTTCGGTCTAAAGGAAAGCTGTGAAGATTAAAATCTGTTGAACACAGTCTGTGTAAAGGTTATATTTACCGGAAGCCAAAAATGGTGAGTTTCTCAAAATTTGAAATGGAGTCAAAGGCATCCAAATTGGAATTGGTTCATACATACGTCTAGAGACTTTCTACTATTACTTTCCTTGGAGGTTCTAATTAGTATGTGATGTTTATTGATGATGCAAGCAGAAAGGTATAGGTTTATTTCTTTGAAAAATAAATTTGATGTCTTCAACACTTTCAAGAAATAAGAGCGATGGTTTAGAATGAAAACATGATTAAAGGTAAAGTGCTTCCATTCAGACAATGGAGGTGAATACATATATACAAATTTTCAGAGGTATTGTGCTGAAAATGGGATCAAGATGAAACGGACTATTCGAGGTAAACATCAATACAATAGTGTAGCTAAGAGGTTGAACAAGACTCTAAATGAGCATGCATAAAGTATGGGATTACATGTAAAACTGCTAAAGATGCTCTAGGCAGAGGCTATCAACACTGTAGCATATTTGATCAACAGATGTCCTTCAACACCATTTGACTCTAAAAAATCAGAAGAAGTTTTGAGTGCACAAAGAGATGAACTTTTCCTCGATTATATTTCTTATATTCATATTGATTATGTTTCTAAAAGTAAACATGATGCCAAGTTTAAAAAGTTTTTTTATTGGCTATGATGATATAGAGTTTGGTTATCGTTTCTGGGATGAGCAAAGTCGCAAGATTATCATGAGTAAGGACATAATCTTCAATGAAGCAACTTTGTATAAAGATATATTGAGAACAGACCCTGAGTGTACAAGTCCTAAAGTGAAGAAGCCTGAGATGATTCGATTGAAAGATCTTCTAGTGATTGAGCCACCTAATGCTAGCATTGAATTTCAAGGATATATAGCTCGAGAAGTGCATCAGAACACCCATGTGACTCCTCTAAAGAGATCTAGTAGGACTATCAAACCACTACAACGATACTCTCCTTTGTTGAACAATATTGCTGACTAAAAGAGACGTGAACCAGAAAGTTATATAAGAAGTCGTGCAGGTTGATGAATCAATCAAGTGCTAGTTAGCTATGAAGGATTGACATGACTCATCCCAAGCAATATTTATATACCCGAGGCGTGACGTGCATCAATGGTGGATACCAATTAAAGGTTGGACCCACCATCAAGGCTACTACAATTACAATTCATTATAACTTATTTTTATGAAAAATTCGACATTATCTCCCCTGTAATTTGGACTAACCAACCTGAAAAAAATACCACAAATCCTAACAACAATATTCACAACTAAATGGGACCATTTGTCCCTCTAATATCACAACAAAACAACGTGATAGAGACTAGACAAAATATAAAACTTTTATTATTTAATAACATAACATAGACGTATGGATACAAAATACATAGTAAGCCCACCTAGCTATTTACAAGTGATGCAAAATAATATCCAAAAAATGAACACGTGTCCCCAAAATAATGACTACGTGCTCTATGAAATGAGTCATAAAAACTAGCTATGTCGTGTGGCTCTGACTCCAAAATCAAAAGCTTTACCTCCAAAAGTTGTCCAAAAACTCAACTTCTACCTGATAAGAAAAATCATCGTTGGAAAATACATGAGTTGATAGCTCAGTGAGGAGATTTTCAAAAATAATTGTACTTTTCAATTTATACATTACCAAAATTAAGTTTAACTTCACTTAATCATGCATCTCATATCAATTACAACGATCTCAAATAGCACTTTTAATAAACAGCTTAACAACGAACAATAAAATATACTTTAGCAAACTAAATTGACAAATCAACATCTTATCATCATCTCAAGGACTTTGATTTCATAATATGGCCATATATAGCAAAATCTCACCAAAATGTATCCACTGTATATAATATGGACATCAGCGCGGTAGACTGCCTTAAAAGGCTAAGTATTCTAGTAACCGGCCAAGACCCTTCAGTGTACTAGAATAATCAATGAATTCACCGAGTATTTTTTGGTGGATTTAAACATCATCTCAATTCACATTTAATTACACAATAGACAATTTCACAATCCTTAGGATTTACAAGATAACATAATTCAATGAGCAATTATAAGAATTCACGTAATTTAACATTTAGTTAGTGAAAAATCACGTGATATAATATCATATAATTGAAATCTAAATTTTTAAAAACAAAAGTATAAAATTTTCTACAAATATATGGATAAACACCACGAAGTAATTCGGTTGGTAGGCCATCCTGATGTCTACGTCAACCCCTGAGATAGAAAAAGTATAATCTACATCAATACTCAATTTTGACAGTATTAAAATTTTGTTGAAAATAGCAACTAATTGCTCTTTTCTCCATTTCCTTTGCTGCATTGAACATAATAATTAAGATTGATGCTTGAATTATTAGTGTTTTTTCCACCATTTCAATACACATACTCTGCCATCAACCTTTATTCTTTCCCTTTTGTGAATCAAATTAATCAAATTAACCACAGTAAGGTAATTGCTAAGCCTTTCTCCCCATCTGAAAATGCATATAAATCTTCCAACTATATATAAATGTCCCAATTCCATTTACGGCCAATGACTTCACCACAAGCACAAATCCATACTGTCCCTAAATTCCCATTTTTTAATCTCAATTAATTTGCACCATTTTTACATTATACATATCATTCCCCTTTCTACTTCATTGCATGAAGGTTTCTACATAACATAAAGAAAAAGTGGAACAATCCAAAATCTAGCTATTCTCACATGGCAAAAACTAATCCGCCTCCTTTACCTTCTAAAGTTAGTGGGTATCACTTCAATGAACTTCAAGAATTGGAGTCAAATACTGAATTACAAATCCTTAATTTACTGCCATAATATACATAAACAAAATCCATTTCTTGAAAGTAAAACTTTCTTCTAACCTTGTGTAGTAGCCAAACTAGAGCAAAAATTTCAAGCTCAAGTTGTTGCCATGACTTCTTTTCCTCTCCAGATTATTCTTTTTTTTTTTCGTTGATGTTCTTCTTTAGGTGTGGTTTTCTCTCTCTCTAGGCTTGCAAATGGATTTCTGAAAATGAGATGAAGATAAGGATTTATAGTGTAGGAAGTGGTCCCCACTATTCACTTATCCATGGATTTCCACCTCTTGACTTTTCCAGATTTCAGCTTCTTCTTCTTCTTTTTTTTTTTATTTGGCTTTCCAAATTTAACCAAGAAAGTTTAGATTTTGACTGGACTACTACAAGGATGAGATGGATTCATTGTTATTAAATCAGACATGTCAATTGGCTGAGTTACCAAAAGAGAAGAGGGCATTGCAAATAATTGGGTCTCTCGGATAAAGGATGAACATGATGGTAGCAAGCGATACAAAGTGTTGTGCGATTTCAATCCCGCAAGTGGACGGATCGTTTATAAGTAATAAAGTAATGAATAGAGTGTCGAACCCACGAGGATTAGATATCAATTTAACCAATTAATTTATAACTCAAATTCTAACAATATGAAAAAAACACATATTTGATTTGTGGTTTTGTGATTCTAAAACTATTTTAATTAAACATAAATTATCAAACAATTAACTTTAAAATAGAGAGAACGAATTTGAAATTTACTAACACTAGGATTTGCAAATCCATCAACAGCTTTCCTTAATCAAATATCCGTTTAACCGCTTTATCTTATAATTACCATAGATTGAAAAACGGTGATCCTAAAATAATCAAAAGCCTCTCTCGATGGTCAATCAATTATATATGTTATGCGAATCTAATTATCTCTAATTAAGCTTCGAACGTAAACACATGCATTAAAATCTCAAGAACACCTAAATAGATTTCATAAAGCATAATAGTAATCTCTATCTATTATTGGACTCTATGTTATTCAATACCACGTATTTAATCTATATTGAATCTCTCGACTTCAATATAGATCACAATAAATTCTAATGGTGATCAAGCATTAAAATAATATAAAAACTGAATAAAGAATAATCAACCCAAGAGGTAATTAACTACTAAAATGGAAAAACTTCTAATTAATTAAAATCATGAGGTTTCATCGTTCATCTTAGAAATAAGTAAATTAGCTGGACATGATTATGTAAAATAATACAAGAATTGTATTAATCATGTTCCGGTGAAAGAAAAAGAAGAAAGAATAAATAAAACCCGTGACTACGGCTAAAGAATCTTCAATCCCGTGCTTTGATCTTCGATTATTTTCTTGTATCTTGTTCCCAAAATTTGTCTCTCTTGTTATGGCTCTTATCTGCCTTTTATAATGCTCTCTAAAGACTCCAAGACGTGTGCTAAGTAGTTGAATTTGATTTAGAGTTGTAGAATTCTAATCCTATCAGGATGCTGCCAAAACTAGTGCCTGTTATGCCCTTGTGATCGCATGGTTCAAAACCGTGCGATCGCATTTTTCTATGACTTTAGGTTCTGCAGTTGAAAATGTATACTTGCGATCGCACCCTTTTACAACCTTGCGATCGCATGGTTATCTTGGGTGTTTTCTTGGATTATTTTATTTGATATTTGCATGCCGAGTCCCTCAAGTCTCTTTGTTTTTGCAATTGCATCCCCTTTTATTCTATTTGCGCTCTTTTTCGTCTTTTCATTAGATTGAAACTTGAATTTGATTATTTCCTAAAATAATAAAAAAACAACATGTAATTAAACTGAAAACAAATAAGATTACTCATAATCATCCCTTTTTGTGAGCCCAGATAAGTACAAAATTGTACTTATCAGCTATAACAAACCATCTTATGTTTGTTTAAGTTAAAGACTTTTTAAATTTTGATGATTTGATTTATTATGGTTTTTAAAAATGGATAATGGTTTATTATATGCATATTTTTATATGTTTATATTCTTTTGAATGATTTTATTGGTTTGTTTTGAGTCTTACGTCTCGAAGAGACAATGATCACCATCATTTTTTGACCTAATAACAAGACAACGGATGACAAAGTCATGACTAATGACTAATGACCAAAGCTAAGGAGGGTACATCATCATCCCGTTCAAGCGAGCCATGAGCCTGCACAAAGCAAACTGAGAAAGTAGTTAGTTAGTGCACAATGGGATAATACAATAACTAATATAATCCACTTAATACATTTTTCACTCCCATCGATCCCAGTTGCAAGTCTTCATTGTTCTTGTAACTTCAGAAGGTAATGATCATTGTTTCCCAAACTCCCCTCGAAAATATAAAACCACTTTATGTTTTAAACAATTTCACACATGGAATTGCATTGCCACACAAATAGCTAATACCACATCCAGGGCTAAAATTAAAAAATTACAAACGAAACACGACCCCTTACAGCTCGTACCTAAATAATGGTGCCAAGCGGAACGAAGACATTAAACCGGGGCCACATATACCATGAATTCTACCACAACACTTTGGAGATATATTAATGTGACAAATTACTGCTTAAACCTCATCAAATGCGAAAGAATCAGATGCCAATCAACTACTAATGCAGCTCCATACGATTGGCTTAGCTTAAAAAACTTGCTCATAAGTTTACTTTTTAGGGGAAAAAGGTACTTAAAAGCACAACATTTTGAATTGTACTAGTTATAAAGCAATTATTTTTGTATTGTGGTCCACTTAAAACGGTAATTTTGTATTTACAAACTTTGAAAATAGAATTTAGTATAAGTTTCCTTAATGAAACATATAGTTAACTTGAGCATAAAAATTATGCACTATCATTTCTGTGCTTCAAAGATAAAACCCTTAACAAAAAGAACATTTTCTTTCTCCGTGCAACATTGACCTTTATGGGGTTTGTTAATCGGAAAACACCCTTGAACTTCACGGGGCTTGTCAAAAGCAAGGCAGCCTACATATATCATCCACCAGAAGTCATAATATACAGATACACAAAAACAGTTACCGTGAACTTGCCTGTTTCAAAATCTCAAAGCTTAAAAAATTACCACTGTACATCCATCCAATATAATTTTGGGTTATTAACATAATTACCTATCTTTATTTTGATAATTTCAAATTTACTGGTTTAAAAAATAAATTAAAAAAATACTAAATAAGATATTAGAATAACATATTTACTACATAATAAATGTAGCTATAATTACTCATCTATTCCATTTTAGTTTCGGCCATTACTTTTTAAAGGGATGACTATCTTCCCTTAATCAACTCCAAAATTTGAAATTCAAACATCATATTACCGGTCGTCTTCTACATTGGCAGTTTACACAATTGCGTATCTTTGTATTCCCCATGTGTTGTAGAAGATTTTGATGAAACTACATTCAAAAGATCATATTACTGTCATCTCATCCATTTATAGGTATTTATATTGATTTACAGCCTGATACGTGGTTTAATATATGAGATCGATGTGAGCAATGGTGATGTTAATTATTGTTGCTATTGTATAGCATGAAAATTTTCGTAAATCTATTGTATTTTTATTGTTCACCATCGATGATATTTTTTTTATTTTGGTTACTGCTTATTGAACAATTATAAAATGTCATTAAGTTATTGATTATGGATTGTAGTTATTGAGTATCTGAATTTGTTGATGAGAATTGGTAAATTAATATAGCAAAATAAAATATTGAATACTCCAAATGATACTTCACACTAACCGTAATAGTGATATCTATGATGCACCGATACAGATATGCGTGTCTGACACAACACGTATCGAATACGTCGACACACGATTTTCGAAAAGGTACTGATGTCAACACGCGATTATCGAAAAGGTACCAAAATGATGTGAAAGAAGTCGAGCTTATCAATAGTCACGGGAGTTGCAGTATATCTCGTCAAACTCAAGTTCTCCTAGCAAGTGAGAATGGAGATATTATTAAAAAATTGTTTATGGAAAACTAGTCATAGATTAGAAAATAATTTATTTTGCAATTATTTAGTTGATTTTCCTTAAGTTTTCCACATGGTGTTAGGGATTTTTAGTACGAGTAGTTTTTTATTGAAGAAAACTTTGATTGTTGAACAAAGACAGTATTTCTCTCTAATTCTCTTTCCACTTTCTCGTCTCTCGTCTCTTCTCCTACAATTCTAGTTCTTGTGCGATTGCATCAAAACTATTACATTATGGGACAAAACGAAAAGAGTGTTCAAATTGAATTTTAAAATTTAAAAAAAAAAAAAAAAAAAAAAAACCACCACTATCTATTATTTCACCAGTTAAAATTTGATGATCGCGTCAATCGTTTAGCATAATACAATTCTTTATTAGCAGTAGATTCTTCTATCAAAATGTAGTGTGGCTAATAATTCTGAAAGAGAATCATGTAACAAAAAGCATAAACAAATGTAAAGCATGTGGCCTATAACATATTGACAAAATTCTCGTGGCCATCAATATTCAGCATACCAATGAAGAAACACCCTTAACAAATTAGTCATCTAAATCCAGATGCCACAAATGCACTAAAAGAATTTGACATCTTGCCAACCAAAATTTTAGTTGATTCATGCTACTTTTGTTGACATTCCTCTTAATAAAGGAATTTAAATGTCAATTGAAGTCTAAAAATTATGTTCGTACTGAGAATCCGTTTAGTATATGATCAATGGTTAAAGATAATGATATGACAGCAACATTCTCCCACGCGCCAAAAGTTCCACCCCTTATCAGCGCTCAAGTGGCCCTGCCCCTCCATCCTGTTGACCAACCAACTTATTAGAATCAAATCTCAGCTGTCAATTGCTAACCGTAATGAAGTTTAATCGTGGCCAATCATCACATGATTCTGATTGTATAATTCGGGATTCCTACTAAAATAGAATCTCCAAAATCTCAAGTCTCTTTTAATTCTTTGCCATTTATACTTTGATAAATTATGTACTTCATATAAATTAAATCAAAGTGATTATTTTATGATTAAAAAAATGATTATTGTACTACAAAATAATTTTATAAAGTTATGGGTTCGATTTTATTTATAAGCAAAAAGCAAATCTATATATATATATATATAAATAGGATAATCGTCAAAATATCACGCACACATTTTCCCGCCATTTTTGTCTTTCCATATTTGGTTAGTTCCGCCATAAATGTACTAGATTGATTGTTCGTTTATTTTTGATGCCCAATTAAAAGTTGTTATTCCTATAATTCAACCAGATTGATTTCGAAATTATTCAAATATATTAAATGCACTATACTTTTCACATTCTGAATATACTTTTCACATTCTGAATGGAAAATAGAATGTCGATTTGTCGATTTTCTTGGGTTGATTTTACTAATTTAATCAAGATTCAAACAACATTAACAATTTTTTATGCCCAATTAAAAGTTGTTATCATTTTAATTGAACCAAAGTGATTTCGAAATTAACAATTTTATGCCCAATTAAAAGTTGTTATCATTTTAATTCAACCAAATTGATTTGAAATTATACAAATGTATTAAATGCACCATGGAAAATGTATTTTCACATTCGTAATGGAAAATAAAATGTCTCGCTACACGATTGTTTTACACCTCCGGGCTTGACAAATTGCCTTTTGGCCATGCAATTCTATTTAATGAAATCCATTGCACAAAAGCAACGTTTCGATTTTCGAATCATTATAATAAAAGTCATTTTACATTCTCTAACCAACCCTATTCATGTTTATGAAATATCCAAAATCTACTAGTTTATCATTTAGCTTTACCATTCGGCTATTTTTTGGCATATTATAGAATCCAAAAAGGTTTTGACCATTAATTAGGATAGTTCAAGAGTACACATAGTTGAATGGCTCCATTGTTTAATCTCATCAACGAGGTGAATCCAAGAAAAACACGGTGGGCATTGAAAGTGTGTATAGTCTTCTCAGACAAGGTCCCGGCTTACTTGCATCGTGGATGTCTCCTTGATCTATGAGTTCGTTAGGCATGACAAAGAGGTTAGTTCATAATGGTTTTCCAAATTTTTGTTAGAATCGTTTCTATAAATTATATGCGCTTTTATATATATATATATGAAACTACTTAAATGGAAGAATCTTTATCATCCAATTGTGTCTATGCTTTTTCTCTGTGAGTATTTATAGTTTATTTCTCGGTTTTTTTGGGGCCGATTTTACTTATTTTTTGCACCATATGTTAGTTATATTATTTAAAGTTGACTTGATAAATGCTGGGATTTTCAAGAAACCATCTGGATTTAATTATTATTATTATTTTGTTATTTGGGACATTCATCAAACCATTTGGATTTGATAAGATGCTGGGCATTTCAAATTTTTGTTATTTTTCCAATTTTTTGTTAGAATCGATTCTATAAATTATATGCAGTTTATTTTATTTTATTTTTTTTTATATCAAACCACTTAAATGGAGGAGTTTTTATCTTCCAATTGTGTCTATACTTCTTTTCTGTGAGTATTTATAGCTTATTTCTCGATTTTTTGGGTTGATTTTACTTATATTTTGCACCATATGTTATTTATATTATTTAAAGTTGACTTGAAAAATGCTGTGATTTTCAAGAAACCATCTGGATTTAATTATTATTATTATTATTTTGTTATTTGAGACGTTCATCAAACCATTTGGGTTTGATAAGATGCTAGACTTTTCAAGAAACCATATGAGTTTAATTTACTATTATTATTTTGCTATTTGAGATTTGATAAGATTCTTGGAATTTATAACATTGTGATTAAAATCCAGTTAAAATTGTGCTAGCTTCAATTGTGGTTATTTGTGTGATTACGGACTTTGGGATGTTTATTAAAATGATATATCCAATAGTGCATTTGAAACACTTACATTTTTATTTAGTTTACATTATTTCTTTTAAAAAAAAGGTGATGGTGAAATTTTCATTCGTATGTAAAGGCTGATTTGTGTCAATTCTTGTAGTTAAGCACGACTAACCAGTTTTTAAGAGTGTGATTAATTTATAAATTAGATTTTGATTGGCTTTTCATGAGCAAGAAATATTTGCAGTAAATTAATCAATTTTTTATGTTGATTTCTACCAGTTTGCATTATTTTTTTGTCTTGATTCCTACCTTGTCTTGTATTTACGTGTTGCTTCTAGAGTGAGTGTATTCACGTGTCCATAAAGCAATCGTTGATACATACCTTTAAGCCTTTGATTCGAGAGGGGCTCTTTATGTGATACGACATTTCATTGTCGGGGTGAATAACTTGAAGTACAAAACTACCTGCCATAAGTACAAGATCAACTTCATGACCAAGACTCACATCTATGAGATGGGCGATGATAGGTTCTCCAACCACATTTTTCAATTCAAAGCTTTCAATTACATTCAAGGGGGAATCGGTTGACGTGTACTTTATGGGGTGACTATGTTGATAAGGTTGGTGAGTATTTGGACAGTGGGCTTCCAGAGCCTTTTGTCGTTATACTACAAGTGTGTCGGGCGAAGATGTTCAGAGGTTTATTACTTGTGTTATATCTAATGTTTCTTCTAATGTTTTTACTTTTTTTTTAATATTATCGCTTTACTGTAGGCGAGGTCAAAATTTCTAACACCTATCATGTAACAAAAGTAATGGTAATTCCAAAAAATGACCATGCTAAACCATTTATTAATCGGTAAGATATTTGACTTCTTTTTTTCACCTAAATTTCGTTTTCTTTCAAACGTTTTCATTAATCGAGCTGTGCCGCAATTAATGTCTGCATCTTATTTCATCTAAGTTTATTGGATGAAAGGGACGGTAACTCTCAAAAGATAAGTTAAATATATTCTTACTATGTGTACACTGTCTCTAATGATCTAGCGAGTCAAACTACGCAGATAAGGACCATCGAACAACTGTTTGATGCTGGAGAGGTGTAACTTGAGTCTAGCATGCTTTTTCAAAGATTCTTCTATTTGATTTGTTGTTGTCTAATATTAATCGACTAACATCAAAATAAAATTTACATAATTTAAAATCTAGGTTGAAAGTTTTTGGGTTTTTGCAACTATACTTTTTATTGAGAGTGAACGCAACTGGTGGTATTTGTCATGCAAAAGGTGCCCAGAGAATGTGCAATGTGTTGGAAGACGTTTTTACTGTGAGAAATGTGATCATCATGAGAGTTCAGGAAACCCAATGTAATACACGGCAAATGAGTTATACTTTTTCTTAACTTACTTTACAAATTGTTCACTGATGAAATTAAATTTTTTTTATTTTGGTAGGTTTAAGATACAGGTGACAGTGATTGATGGTACATGAACGGCATGTTTTCTTATGTGGGACCTTGAATGCACCCAACTACTCGGAAAGATTTGTGCAGTTGTGAGGGGTGGAATAGATTCGGTAAAAAATAATCGCTTTTCTATATAGAAGTTCTTTGTATTGTGTTTGTGCGTTAATCTGTGTGTGTGACCCTTCAATTATCAGAAAAAGAAAGGACTCGACATACCCACGCAAGTAGAAAGTTTAGTTGACCGTAAGATTTTGTTCAAAGTACAAGTGAAAATGGAGAACCTCGACGGACACAATGATGTATTCACCATCATGAGGCTAACTGATGACAACAACATTATCTCGAAGTACGTTGATTCTAACGTTGATAATCAAGAATCAGACCTATTATCGAAGATTGAGAATAATGATGATGAAGGCAATAAGGTAGTTTTTAATAGTTTTTTAAAATATTAATTTTATTTTTTCATTTATATTAACCTAATTACTCTTTAAAAATTAGGTGTCGTCATCTAATGACAAAGTAACAACTCCGTCAAAGCCTTGGATCAACAATGTTATCTCTGACGATGGTCCCGAAAGCAGCGCAACTAAGAGATCATTGTGCGGTGATTTGTCAAGTAATGTTGCCCATAAGAAGCTGAAGAGTATGATCAAAAAAGAGAATGACTGAAGATCTTAAAAAACAACATAATTATTCTGGGTTAATTATATAATTTATGTTGGTTTGATTTTTATTTAGGGTTAAGTATTTGAAACATTTTATGGTTTCTGGTATTATTATGTTTATGTTGTTTGGATTGTTTTGGATTAATAACTTTCCCGAACTATTATCGTTTATGTATTTATTTTCGTATTTCAACATGTGTTTTATTGAATGTCAAATACTAATCATGTTCGTTAGTAAAGATTGTAATCATGTTTTACAATTGTTAGCTACAAGTAAACAATTAAAAATCTATTGTCTTCCTCAATAGAAAAGACAACGTTTCTTGGACTTTTTTCGTCCAAGCCATACATCTTTCATCTGCGTGACATCTACCAGTATAAGTAATATATTAATAGTTATTTTTCCTCCAACATATCTGGGGTTTAGGGACTCAGGATTAACCTCAATGATTACCCCTCAATGTCGACATCAACATAGTGTATTAAATATTTTTACCAAAAAATATTGTTTTCCAAAAAGAAAGGCATGCCTAAAAGAATTCAGAACACGTCTACACGGATCAAATATATAATTCACTGCCGTGTTGTGACTTAAAAGAAAATATGGTGAACGCCAATTCTAGAAACTTGAAGTGAAGAACATTAATAAAACATATAGATTGTCAGACAGCTGAAAAGGGAAAATCTGTAGAAGGCCTGGTCCCTTCTTGTGTAGCCATTGAAGTAGAGGATCCATAACTTCTTACCATTCAACTTCTATGTATAAAAACCATTTTTTCTTGTTTTAATTATGAAGCTTGAACTTCATATTTAGTCAAACATATTTAAAATACCGGTGTTACTTTTTCTTAATTCCAAATCAAATGTCCAAACTCCATGGTATCAAACACAGGACAACACTGCTTTTGATGGCATAAAATTGGGTTTCAAAACTGCATTTACATGGATGAAACTGTTTTTTCTCTAATAGCAATTTTCCAGAAACCAATTGCATATTAACCAACTTTCATAATAGTTATAAATAAGAATGAACATTCCCGACTTCATCCTTTCCCAAAATTGCAAAAAAAACAAAACAAAAAAACAAAAGAAGAAGAAGAAATATTTGAACGAATATCACATTTATCAGCTAAATTGAAAACATTTTTAACTACATTGCAAGTAAATGCTCATGTCATTACATGCAAAAACACACAAAAACATGTATGAGAGAGAAATTTTGAGCGCTACCATGAACTCAAAATTTTATAACTTGCACATTTCAAAATTTTAAATAGTTTTAAGGAATTACCTGGGGATTTAGGAGCCCTGGATGAACTGTTGTGAGAAATATGTGTAATTGCAAGTGTACAATATCGCAAATAAGTAGTAAAGTGGACTTATTGAGTCCGGATTATCATTCCCACGAAGACTATCTTATTTATATACTAGTTATATTAATCTTAATGTTAATTTATTTAAAACAATTTGAATTGAGTTGATTTGAATATTTAAACTAGAATTATAAATTTAAGGAAATAATATAATGACGTATGTGAAAGCAATTATCAAGAATTATTCAAGAATGATGGTTAAAGAATTTGGATTCACGAGTTCACCATAGTTATCATCTCTAATTTCTCCTCTCAAGATTTATTCATAATATTGTATTCGGTCGAATTCATTTAATTTAACCTAATTTACCTCTCTCGAGTTCAAATTAATCATATCTAATTAAGTCAACTAATAAAGGCAGAATGATCCTTAATTGGATGCATTAAATCGCCTAAGAATTCAAGTCAAGACCGCGACAATAATAAAAGCGTATCTCTATCTTTTATCCAATTGTCGGATTTTATTACGTGGTCTAGATTAATAATTTACTTCTCAACTCATTACAATCCACAAGATCAATGACAAATAATGACCAATTATTTCAAGCATTAAGAGAAGAAGTAAAATCAAAACATAATTAATTTATAAGAAAAACTTGAGAGTCGAAAATAAAGAATTAAACTAGGCTGCATCGTTCATCCAAATTAAATATTTAGCTATTCATGATTCGGTAGAAAAAAAATATGGAAAGTTTGGAATACATAACAATATCTTGAATAAAAGAGGAGAAGACGTTTAATATCTTGCACCAAGAATTTTTTATCTTCACGATCTTAGTCATTCTTCTTGTTCTTCGTCGTTCTTTACTCTCTTTTCTCTTCCGTTCTCAAAGATTCAACCCTTTCTTTTGACCTGGGTTAGGTCTTTCTATAGTGTTTTACAAATTTTGAAACTCATGTATGTGAAAAGATGAAAAATACCATGACTAGAGTTGAAAATAAGCCAAAAAGAGCTCAGACGCGATTTACGCACATTGCTGCAATGAAATGCAGTTTGACCGCGGCAAACACTAAAAATTTTCAAAATTCAATTCCAATCACCAAATTGCACACTTAGCCCTCCAAGTTTTGGTGTGTATTTTATTTGGTCCCCACTTCATAATTTGTCCATTTTGTCCTCTTTATTCTGTTATTTGCACTCCAAGTCCTTAAACTTTGGATTTTGTCCTCTTTAGTCCTCTAATTTCTTCTTTTATTTTAATTTAGTCCTCTTTTATATGCAACCCAAGTTCTTCAACTTTTTTATGTTTGCAAGTTGATCCCCATATCCAAGTCTTCGTACGCCTTTAGTTCTTTTTCGCCTATTTTGCTTTATTTTTCTCCAATTCCATCCTATCTCAGATTTTGACCTAAAACAATTAAATCAATACACAATTAAGTAGAAAATCACTTAAGAGTACTTATAATCGTCCACTTTTGATAGTCCATATAAGTGTTAAATCACACTTATCAAATACCCCCAAACTTAAACATTTGTTCGTCCTCAAACATAACTATTACTTAAACAATCAAACAAATAATATTAAAATATACTATAATTGATATCTTGCCGTATTTGCCTCATGTTTTTGAAACAACTCAGTTAATTCATAAAAAAACTTCTAAATTATGCTACCAAAATCAATTTTTACTTATCCGCTGCTCGATTGATATATGTGTGTGTGCATAGTCAATCCAATCGACATAAGCTTTTAGGTTGGTAATATTTTGTCCCCCAATATTTCATTTTTCTCTCGTAAGTATACACACTCATCATATTGATATTCATTCTCTCACCCTGGGTGTTAACTCTAAAGTTGTCCTCAAAATACTTATTCTTTTACCGCTCAAAATTTGGTTAGGTCTAGCCAATACAGTTACTATCTAGATCTGTGATTATTCTCCTTTTAGGGCACCGAGTTTTGAGAACCCCAACGGACTTTATCACTCGTGTTAACTAGGCTACGAAGAGATGTATAAGATAATGCAAGTGCAATACCTTTCATTTTTTTGTGTAAGATAAATAAGCGGGAATTAGATTCCTAGCATACGATCAATACCTAGATTCCACCTGGTAGCCAAATACACTCCACACAAATACTACTCATGTACGGAATCAACATCTAATTAAATAGTTTCCTCAATGGTTCAACCACCCCAAACTATACTTTGAACTGGTTAGGTAATTGAGTTATCAATTGGTGGTTTGGTTTCACAATTTAAGTTCACTATTCTTTCATTGTATTCTATTTAATATACCAACCAAAAGTAGTTATATTCATGACTATTGTGCTAACACTTAATCATATCTCACATAGATAAGTATAGTCTATAAAAGCAGTTTAAGTAGCATCACGAGTCATAATTCATAAATTGATAACAGGTTTCAAATAAATATCATCATAAGTCGGCAAGGCTATCCAACATACAAGCACACACATAATAAAAGAAATTTTTTTTTACTCACATAATATTATTAATAAAGACATACAAACATAATGAAAATAATAAAGTCATCACCCCAAGTTTATAGTACACATTGTCCTCAATGTGAGCAAAAGAAAGCAAAATAAATAGAAAGAGTTAACCCGAATCAAAAGGCGTCGAGACAATGTCGGACTTTCAGCTGATCAGGACGCATTGGGATTGGAATGACGATGTGTAGCCTGAAATTAAAAAAAAAATATTAAATGTACTCATATACTAAAAATTGGGAAACATGCTCTACTTCCTAATGCAGTCCTAAAATTCTACATGCAATGCAATAAATATATAGGGGATAGAAAAATGAGTTGCCTCCCATTAAGTGCTCGATTTATAGTCTAGAGCTCGACTTATTGTCTAGTTTTTTTACGGCACTTTAAATAGTGCTTTGAAGGACTTGCTTTACTTGTATCTATTGACTTTGCACAATTTTTCGTTTATCCTCAAAATATTTAACTTGCGCTTCTCATATAAATATAATTGTTGTTTAGTACCTTGCTCGAACACCACTACGAAAACTTCAACTTCCTCATCGGCCTTGATCACAAAATCAATTTTAGAATAAATACGGGAGTCAGAGAATTGCTTGATAAGTGCAATATCATTAAATGTCAATTTTTTATTTTGCTCATTCAGGATCAACTTCTCTTTTTCCACATACTCTTCTTCTTTTGATTTAGCATCTTGCTTCCCAGCTTCTTCTTCTTCATCAATTGCCAACTGTTTATCCTTTTTCTTTGGCATTTTCACGTGAATTTCTGGCAGTTATACCCCACTCCTAGTATGATTGCATTTACGTATTCTTTTGGATTTGTCACTGTATTGCTAAGCAAAGTGCCTGGTTTCCTATCTGATAATTGCAGGGCTAACTGGTCAATCTGAGTCTCTATTTTTCTGATAGACGCATGTTGATTTTGACAGTTTGTGGCCAGCAGCTCCAATACTTTATCCGTTTTCTACATATTTTGCTGAAATATCTCTCCCAGACCTCAGCACTTTGTTGATTCTCAGACCACCTAAAATTTGGGTGTTGCTTCCAACCCGGATTGTATGTTTGTGAATATGAATTATACTGCACAAAATTGAACTGTTTTGGAGAAGCCAATAACATATAATCTGATGTCGAGTGGTTAGCCGCACTGTTTTCGCACATGATGGCTGCTTGGATGGCATTCATTCCTTGCGTCTGTGTTCTGATCAAGAGCTCCACCTGTTTTGTCAATGCAGCAAGTTGTGCTTTAGTAGCATCTGCCATTTGAAATAAATAAGCAAAGAAGAATAAAGTGGACCCATTGAGTCTATATTATAAAATTTTAAAAAATAAAACTAACACTAATGATTAATCTAAACTAATATTAAATAAGAATAGTCTCCTCGCAATGAATGGCGCCAAAAACTTGTTGTGAGAAATATGTGTAATTGCAAGTGTACAATATCACAAACAAGTAATAAAGTGGACCTATTGAGTCTAGATTATCGTTCCCACGAAGACTATCTTATTTATATACTAGTTAAATTAATCTTAATGCTAATTTATTTAAAACAATTTGAATTGAGTTGATTTGAATATTTAAACTAGAATTATCAATTTAAGGAAATAATATAATAACGTATGTGAAAGCAATTATCAAGAATTATTCAAGAATGATGGTTGAAGAATTTGGATTCACGAGTTCACCATAGTTATTATCTCTAATTTATCCTCTCAAAATTTATTCCTAATGTTGTATTCGGTCGAATTCACGAATTTAACCTAATTTACCTCTCTTGAGTTCAAATTAGTTCTATCTAATTAAGTCAACTTATAAAGTCAGAATGATCCTTAATTAGATGCATTAAATCGCCTAAGAATTCAAGTCAAGACCGCGACAGTAATAAAAGCGTATCTCTATCTTTTATCCAATTGTCGGATTTTATTACGTGGTCTAGATTAATAATTTGCTTCTCAACTCATTACAATCCACAAGATCAATGACAAATAAAGACCAATTATTTCAAGCATTAAGAGAAGAAGTAAAATCAAAACATAATTAATTTATAAGCAAAACTTGAGAGTCGAAAATAAAGAATTAAACTAGGCCATATCGTTTATCCAAATTAATATTTAGCTACTCATAATTCGGTAGAAAAACAATATGGAAAGTTCAGAATACATAACCGGATCTTGAATAAAAGAGGAGAAGACGTTGAATATCTTGCACCAAGAATTTTTTATCTTCACGTTCCAATCTTCAAGATCTTAGTCGTTCTTTTGTACTTATCGCGTCTTTTCCTTTTTTTCTTCCGTTTTCAAATATTCAACCCCTTCTTTTGACCTATGTTAGGTCTTTATATAGTGTTTTACTAAATTTTGAAACCCACGCACGTGAAAAGACGAAAAAGACCACGACTAAAGTTGAAAATAAGCTAAAAAAAAAGCCCAAACGTGATTCCCACGGATTGTCGCGGTCAACCGCAGTTTGACCACGGCAAACAGTAAAAAAATTTCAAATTCAATTCCAGTCACCAAATTGCACACTTAGTCCTCCAAGTTTTGATGTGTATTTTATTTGGTCCCCACTTCATCATTTATCCTTTTTTGTCTCTTATTTTAGCCCAAGTCCTTAAACTTTGGATTTTGTCTACTTTAGTCTTCTAATTTCTTCTTTCATTTCAATTTAGTCATCTTTTATTTGCAACTCAAGTCCTTCAACTTTTGGATATATGCAATCTGATCTCCATATCCAAGTCTTCGTGACGCCTTGGTCTATTTTTGCCTATTTTGCTTTGTTTTTCTTCAATTCCATCCGATCTCGGGTTTTGACCTAAAATAATTAAATCAACACACAATTAAGTAGAAAATCACTTTAGAGTACTTATAAACTTTTGATGGTTCAGATACGTGTAAAATCACACTTATCACGAACCTTCAACGGTTAATATTTTATGGTTTCTGGTATTATTATATTTATGTTATTTGGATTGTTTTGGATTAAAAACTGTCCCGAGTCAATATCTACGAGCCCACGTTTTATTTAGCCAATTTCATCAATAAACCCAAGTCAATAATAAACATTAAAAATGGTCCATAAGAAATTAACAACAATTTCTACACCTTCTGGCTTCACAATTGCCTTTTGGACTTCCTAATTTTTTATGAAATCCACTACATCCGAGCATTATGTATGAACTCATTTTACATTACCCACACATCCTATTCATGTATATGAAATCACATAGTATTCTGCCAAATAACCTACCATAAAAAAGAATCCAAAATCGGTTAGTTCTTCGTTTTGCTTAATCATTCGGCTATTTTTTTTTTTGGCGATATTATTTAATCCAAAAAAGTTTCAGCCATTAAATAGGATAGTTCAAGATTACACATAGTTGAAGAATACACAAAATTGAAGAAGCTCACCAAATCTACGGTCATATCCGGCAAGCGGCCGAGAATCCAAGACGAGAACCAAGGTATTTCATATGAAAGAAAATTACATTTTATTTTTTTGAATTGAATATCCGGTTCTAAAACATTTGTATAATATCTTTGTTAAAATCGGTATATTTATGAATTTGGTTTGCAAAATGTGTAGCATAAAATGAAATGTCAATTTTCAAATTTAAAATGTGTATTATTTTGGTGGTTTGAGAAATGCGAATAATGCGATAGTTACTTACTTGGCAGTTGTTCGACAGGGATTAGATCTACCTTTGACCCAATCTGAATAAGCATGCTTCCGAGAGGTTGAGTACATATATCCTACGGGGATTGAACTCTGTTATTACACTATTTGAGAGTTAAAATTTGCAAATGAAAATATTTGTGGGAAACAACGAAAATGTAGGAAAAAAATTGTGGATTCCAAAATCTTCATCGTTTGGGCTAGATTAGTTGCGATTAACTTTTTTTATAAAAAAATTCAATGGTTAATCATTAAAAAATTTCGGTTAAAAAATTTGAGGTTAGTTAGTAATAAAAAAAATGAGCATTTCCTGTAACCAAAAAAAAATTGTAGATCTGGATTATTCATCAATTAAACAAAATAAAAATTGGGATGACTTATCTGTATGTAGATTTTATAGTGTATGAACCTTGGTTGAAATAGCATTTTCCATAGATCCACCATAATTTCAGATTCAACGCTTCGACCAGCCATGGAATATGTCGAACAAAAGACTAGGCACACTGGTCGTTTTCCGTTCAAACATCACTTTCTTCTTCTTCTTCTTCTTCTTCTTTTGTAACAAAGGGATTGGGTATTCATAGTTATGTACAACAAACACACTATAGTAGATCGTAAACAAATTGAAAACAAATGGAAAAAAGAAGATTTTTTGGTTTTGGGTTTTACCAACAAAGACAAAATACATTTACATCCATTTGTTGATTAAGAAGATTTAACACGAAAATACCAAGGTTGATCAGAACAAATGGATCTAAGTTGATTGATTGGGATCGATTTACAAAATGTTTCAAAAAAAAAAAAGAATCGGCGAGAGTGAGAGCACCGTCTTGAGGGGCGGGAGTGTGAATGGTTGAGGGTTGAAGTGAAAATGTAGGGTTTCATCTAATATATTTTCGCATATATTTTTGGGTTATTAACATATATACCTAACTTTTATCATCAAATCTCAAATATACTGGCCCAATATGGAATTAACAAATTTAATGGATTTTTACAAAAATGTTACCACACAAATACTGTGCTTCACAATTGGCCCACAGTTAAATGATGTAATTAAGGCAGCCCATATTTTTCGCACAGATAAAGTTCACGATACCAGATGAAGATAAAGAGTATAATAAGCAAATTATTAGCGATTATTATGGTGAATTCAAATTTCAAAATGAATATTGCTCAACCATGGGTTTATTAGTGTTGGTTGCGCAAAGAAGAGATAATAATGACGAAAGCGCAACAGGAGAGAAAGAGATAGTAGGCACTGCAAGTGGAACAACCGTGTTCTAGACAGGCGCTTCACCTTGGGCACCAATAAACCCATCAAAGTGTTCGCCCAAGGAAGGCGCACAGGCTGGTGGGTCGCCGGTGGACGGCGGTGGGACGGAGGATGGCATGGCGGTGCTAAGGGTTTCATCTATAGCAGCCCGCATGATTTGGGTTTGGTCTTGCGACATGGGGTCACTTTTGATGGCATGAGGCGGTAGGGATGATGCAAGGGGTGGCCGATGGTTTTCCACCCTCGGAGAACACCAAGTCCGGCGGTTTAGGTGGCGGTCCGGGAGCAAGAATGAGCCTGGAATCGGCCATGGGAAGGGTATTTTAGTCAATTGCCAAAATTCACGTGTGTGGGTTATAAATGAAGTTATAAATTAAGTTAACATAGAATGTTAATAATTAGATAAGATGTTAACGATCAAATATAATATTATAATCATATAAATTCACGTAACAATGTAAAGAAATGATATACAATGAAAACCAATTAAAGACATAATTTACTAAAAATGAAGTTAACATAGAATGTTAATAATTAGATAAGATGTTCACGATCAAATATAACATTATAACCATATAAATTCACGCGTTACAATGCATATGAATGATATATATTAACACGAAACTAAATGATGTAGTGCTAGCGAGATTTTGGGAGCAAATATGGAAAAGGGGTTTTTCCTACCGTGAATGTTCCATAAATGAGAAATGGAGGCTGACGTTGATTACGACATTAATGAGGGTAAATTGGTAATCTTTACTAATAATTGCTTAAATGTAGTGATTGATATGTTTAAATACCTAAAAATTAGTTAATTATGTTAATAAATGATAATGACTACCATTAATATAAAAATATTAATTTTTTTAAATATTAACAGTATATACAATGTTTATATAGTAATATTGAAATAAATTTATATATTTAGTAAATTTGAAATTTTGTTAAAAAAGTAGGTGGAGAACCTAATTTTCACTATATTTTTGTTGTGTTGGGCCGATATCTTAAACGGGTCGAGCACAGATTTGGGCCATTGCGGTAGATTGGGCCAACAATAACATTTTTATTATAATATGAGCCTATATAAGTCTAATTAACGAGATTGATTATAGATTTCATATTTCATTTGATGATTTCGCTGTTTAAAATTTTTTTGGCTAAGGTTGTATAACTGTTTAAAACCATGCGTTCAAACGATTAGTTAAAACGATTGTTGACATATGTTTACCGCATTTTTTTTAATTTACTTAATATTTGATGTGACATTGTCGAATATTAATCGGGTTACCCACTTTAACCGACACGATCATGATTTAGTTTTCCAATTTCATTTTATTATGCTCATCGCATTTACGATATATGTGTCAATTTGAACAAAAACATTAGAACGAAGAAAGCACATGGAAGTCGTGCTAGTGCGACAACTATTGATAATTTATTTACACTTTGCTCAAGCCTGTTCTCAACAACACCACTAAGTGACATCACAAATGGTATTTATTAATTTTTTATGTTTCGTTCAATTTTACTTTTTATTTTTATTTTTTGAGTTCATATTGCATAAACTAATAGACAACGATGGGTGTAGAAGCAACAACACTTGGTTCGAGCCGATTAACGACAAGGAGAACTATTTGAGAAAAAGATCGGATACAATGCTACATCAGACGAGCAATATCTAAAGAGTCAATTTAATTTGACAAATAGATATTGGTCCCAAAGAAATTATACGGTATTAAATGAGGGGCGTTAGCGGTGTACATTGAGAAATTGAATATGGATGACAAAAATGACGAAGACAATGTTGATGATCAAAATACCGGGTTAAACAAACGTAAGGGTTTTTTTTTAGTATCTTCAAATCAGCTCAATAATTTATTTCGAAAGTTGTAATGTATTCTCATCACAATTTTGTAATAGTTTATTATGTTCATTTTTTTCTTTTTTTTTTAGATGACGCATTATCAGGCAATATCGAAATGAATGGTAAGTATTAAATATGTATTACTTACTTATCAAATTAATTCGTTGCGTTATTTAACTATTTTTTCACAATTGCTAACTTTTAAAAGATTCTGCAATTTACCAGAAGATCTAAAATATTTTACTTGGAACCCAACTATGGGTATGTTGAGATTTGCGCATTATTTTTTCTATATAATTTGTTAAAAAATAATTGTGTATCGATTAGAGTCCTAATTTTTTTTTAAAAAAATTTGCAAATGGAATATTGATTCTCTTTTTTCTCTTCAAATTGCAGAATGTAATTCGGTTGATTTTTTTTATAAATAAATTGTGTATTTGCAAATTGTATCTTTTTTTTTAATCATTTTTTGCACATTTGAAACTACATTATTTTTTAATTAAGACAATGTTTTCGTTAGTGCATAAAATATCAATTGTCATTCACCGATACGATGCACCTTATAAGTTACGTTATCAACTAAACTTATTTCAGATTATTGGGATCTTGGACTCCCTGACCGCAAATGTGAATTTTGTGGAGCCATCTTTTAGTACGAGGAAAGAATAGGGACGCCATTACAATTCGCCCAAACTAAAGTTTTCTTTGTGTTGTATGCATGGAAAAATTCAACACGTCGATGCGGCGTCCTAAGATTTTTGCTGATTTGATATGCGGGACAAGCAGCAAAAGCAAACATTTTGTTGAGAACATCCGTTCGTACAACAATATGTTTTGTTTTACATCTATGGGAGGAAAGATTGACTCCAGTTTGAATAAAGGAAAGTCACCTCTTGTGTTCAGACTGAACGGGCAGAATTACCATTTGATTGGGAGTTTGTTGCCACCGGAGGGATCCGTACCTAAATTTGCTCAATTATACATCTACAACACTGAAAATGAGGTGACGAACAGGATACGATTTGTAAGGTAATTATAATTATCTGCAGTTTTTTTAGATTTTATGAAAACTATTCATGTCACTGTTGAATTGTATTGTTCTAATCCCCTTTCTTTTTTATTTATTTATTTTTTTTAAACAAGGTAGTGATATCAACACACTACATGCTGAAATTGTTTCTGATTTGAAAAAGATGCTAGATGAGAGCAATGTGTTTGTAAAGTCTTTCAGAATGGTTAGATATTCATTGCACCAAGAAAATTACTCAAATGTGAAACTTCGATTAATTGGTCGAAGGGGTCGAGATGCACGAGTGTATAATATGCCTTCAGTTTCTGAAGTCGTCGCACTGATTATTGGTGAAATTGATACCACTCATGGTGATCGAGACATATTTGTCGAAACACAAATGGGAGAATTGAAAAGGATTAATGAATTGAATGCATCATATCTTGGTCTTCAATACCCGCTTTTATTTCCATATGGTGAGGATGGTTATAGAGAAGATATTCCTTTGAATGAGTCAAAGCCATTTACATCTACTGGAAGAAAAAAGGTCAGTATGCGAGAATTTCTGAGAATACAAGAAAATGAGTGTGAATCGTCGACCATATTATTTTCTAGGAGACTATTCCAACAGTTTGTGGTTGATGCGTACACGATGGTCGAATCATCAAGGTTGGCCTATTTATGAACTCACTAGAAACAATTATGGTTTGAAATGTACAAAAGCCTAAGCGAAGCACTATTAAGAGGAGAGCGCGAACCTCGACACAAGGACGCCGTGTGCTCTTGCCATCATCTTTCATCGGTGGGCGTGATATATGATTCAAAACTACCAAGACATGATGGCCATATGTAGATGGATTGGTTATCCCGATTTCTTTATTACGTTTACTTGCAATCCAAAATGGTCGGAGATAGTTCGTTATGTTGAGGCCAGAGGTTTGAAGTCTGATGATCGACCAGACATAGTTTGTTGAGTTTTCAAAGTCCAACTAGACAATTTGATTAAAGATTTGAAGCAGAATAAAAATTTTGGCACTATAAGAGCAAGTAAGTTCGAAAATACGAAGTATTCAAAACAATTGTACTATTTACTTTTTTTTTAAATCTATGTAACTAATTTTTTATATTTTTTATACAGTTGTGTACACCGTTGAATTTCAGAAACGCGGTCTTCCTCATGCACATATCCTGCTATTTCTGTCTAAGGAAGACAAGTATCCTACAGGAAAGGATATTGACTGTATCATTTCAGCAAAGATTTCGGATGAAAGTATTGATCCTAACTACTACACGGCAGTTCGGGATTTCAAGGTGCACGGTCCATGTGGGAATTTCAAGAGTAATTCACCATGCATGTCCGATGGTCAATGTACAAAACACTTTCCCAAAAAATTTGTTGAATGTACCAATATAGACGAAGATAGTTATCCAATATACAGGCGTAGAGATAATGGAAAAGTAGTTTTAAAGAACGGTGTTGAAACTTGATAGCAGATACGTTGTGTCGCACAATCGATATCTGCTGCTCAAATACGGTGCACATATGAATGTGGAGTGGTGCAACCAATCAAGATCCATCAAATATTTGTTTAAGTATGTCAACAAAGGACACGATCGTGAAACTGCATCTTTTTACCAAAGCACTGAAGATGATTATTCGGGTAAAAATGTTGACGAGGTAAACATGTACTACGATTGTAGGTACATATCCCCATGTGAAGCAGTTTGGAGAATATTTGGTTTTGAAATTCAATACAGGGATCCTCCAGTCGAACACTTGAGTTTTCACCTACCAAATGAGCGAGCGTCATATTCTCAAATTCGATCCAATTGATGAGGTGATCAATAGACCAAATCATTAACCATAGCATGTTTTAGCGTGGATGGAGGCGAACAAAAATATCCCGAAGCTAGAGAACTAACTTATGCATAATTTTCCACTAAGTTTGTTTGGAAGTAGAACGTAAGAGAGTGGCACCCGAGGAAGCGTGGCTTCTCTATTGGGCGTGTTTTTTATGTTCCTCCAGGATCTCTGGAGAAATGTATTATCTGAGATGTCTTCTCAACATAGTTCGTGGATGTACAAGCTATGATGATTTTAAAAGTGTGAACGGTGTTCAACACACATCTTTTAGAGATGTTTGCTATGCGCTTAGATCTTTGGACGACGATAAAGAGTACATCGATGGAATTGCATAAGCAAGCTTTGGGATCCGCATAATCGTTTGCGAAGTCTTTTGCTACTTTATTGTTGTCTGATTCTTTGTCAAGACCTAAATTTATTTGAGACAAATGTTGGACTTATCTATCGGATGATATTCTATACAAACGGTGCAACATCCTATAGCATCAAAGTATCCTATTTATTAATTGATGTCTTTTTTTCCTTTACAAATTCATATTTCTTTTGATTGATATTTTTCTTAATAATTATTACAAATGTTATTTATTTGTTTTCGTATTGTACAGAGTTAGAGTTGAATGACGAAGAAATAAAAAATTACACTCTTGTGGAGATCGAAAAGATATTGCGGAGTATTGGTAAAAGCTTGCGTGACTTTCACACAATGCCATTTCTAGCTTCGGAGTATTTTATAAGTTTCCAGAATAGACTTATACAGGATGAGCTACGATACGATAGAAAATTATTGGCCGAAGAGCACAAGAAACTGGTGTCTAATCTTATGGATGAACAACAAAACGTTTATGATACGATAATGCATGCAGTTGAATTCGGCGATGGTGGTATCTTCTTATTATATGGTTATGGAAGAATGGGCAAAACGTTTGTGTGGAAGACATTGCCTGCATATTTGCGATCTAAAGGAGATATTGTTTTGAAGATTGCCTCAAGCGGTATAGCATCTCTATTATTGCCTGGCGGTAGAACTGCTCATTCAAGATTTGCGATACCGCTTAATCCAAATAAAGATTCTACGTGCAACATTAAGCAGGGTAGTCCACTCGCAGAATTAATTGTTAGGAGCAAGCTTATAATCTGGGAAGAAGCGCCCATGATGAACAAGTATTGCTTTGAAGCTTTGGACATGAGTATGAGAGATATTTTACGGTTCAACAATCCACAGAGATCAGAATTACCTTTTGGAGGAAAAATAGTAGCTTTCTACGGTGACTTCTAAAGATTTTGCCAGTTATTCCGAAAGAATGTAGATAGGACATTTTCATCGCATCTATCAACTCATTGTATTTATGGCGCAGTTGTAAAGTTCTGAGGCTGACGCGGAATATGAGGCTTCAAAATCTTGCATCAGATGGTGAATACATAAAGTGAAAGGCATTTTCAGATTGGATTTCAAGCATAGGTGATGGCACAATTGGTGGTCCAAATGATGGTCATGCGAATATTGATATCCCCGACGATCTTTTGCTTGATGTATCGGATAATCCAATGCATCAATTGTGGGTAGCACATACCCGACCTTTAGTTGCGACGTTGATGACGCATCTTATCTGCAAGGCAGGGCTATCCTTGCACCGACTCTTGATGTGGTCGAGTCAGTTAATGAATACATGGTATCATTAAATACAACTGATGGGAAGACCTATTTAAGTTCTGATACCAACTGTAGATCAGATGCCAATGTTGATCTTTTACAGGATGTTCACACACCAGAATTTTTAAATGGGATCGAGTGTTTTGGTGTGCCTAATCATGAGCTAAAGTTGAAGGTTGGCACGCCTGTTATGTTACTTAGAAACATAGATCATTCAGTTGGATTATGCAATGGCACTAGATTGGTCATCACAATTGGTAATCATATTATTGAAGCCAAAATTCTCTAAGGAAGCAATGCAGGTCACAAAGTTCTTATACCGAGAATGACATTAACCTCATTAGACCCTAGATTTCCATTCAAGTTTCAACGGAGGCAATTCCCTCTCATTGTGTCATACGCAATGACGATAAACAAGAGTCAAGGCCAATCACTATCTCACGTGAGTATATACTTGAAGAAACTAGTTTAGTCATAGACAATTGTATGTGGCTGTGTCAAGAGTAACAAATCATAGTGGATTGAAGATATTGATTTGCGATAAGGATGGAGGCCATACAAATTCAACAATGAACGTTGTGTTCAAATAAGATTTTCAAAATTTAGAACAGTATTGTCGTCGTTTTTTATTTACACGTATATTGTAATCAACAACATGCTTATTATGTGTAATTTAGTTACTAGAATTAATGTTTATACACAAATGTAACAAATATTATTCATCGGTTCAGACAATTAAATTAGAAACGGTCAACTCCATGTATCGCATGAGTGATGCACTAATTTGAAAATAATTCAGTATTTTAAAATACAAAAATTAAAATTAGAATAATAATTATTAGATCCATTTAGATTCAGCGGTACTATCTAAGAGTCACCTGGAATCAGCAGTCAATTTGATTCTCACCATTCACACAATAAGTCAAAATTCAAATTTATTATTTTCAAATGCATTTTCACTAAATAAGCGTCCAAATCCCCCGCGTCAACTTTGTATATAACTAATATTGCTGCATTCGGTCTCAAGTAACCGGCTTCACAGCCGAAATTTGCTCCGGCGATATACTTTTTCCGGTCCTTTCCTCTCTTTCTCTCTCTGTACGTCTTCTATAATTCAGAAATGTAAGTTTTTATTCTGGATTTCGATTATAACCTTCTCGATTGATTGATTAATTGATTTTTCATTCTATTGCTGATTTTTAGCTCAATTTTGTTATGATACGGCATTTGTAATTAAGTAGAATTCAATTTTCGCCACTCTTCATTCACATTGTTCACGATATCTTTCCACATATCTTTACATTATATTCGTTTGCATTTTGCTCGGCGACGCTGTCGTTTGATGAATTTTCAGTCATAGGTTGGTTCCAATTTTTATGATTGTGTTATGTGATTGATGAGATTCATTCAGTCTATATATATAATAAATAATATGTTTATCCTGTCGAGGTTCTGTTTATACACAGTCGATCAGATTTGATTCGATTGTTGTATTTTATTAAACAGAATTACAAACTTTTGATTACTTTTTGTATCAAGTTTTGATTCAGTTCAAATTCTATGATTTTGTTGCAGACTTGTATATATAGGCAAAAATGGCTGTGGGGAAGAACGATTTTCTCCCTGAAGAGTCGTTCAAGAGCTGGGGCAATTACGTAAATGCGTTGAAGGAGACCCCTGCCAGACTGGCGGATCGGCTTCTGACCCGGTCCAGTGTTGAGGCGGAGCTAGAAGTGAAGGCACGGAGCGAAAACGAGATGAAGAGGACGCTTTCATGGTGGGACTTGATCTGGTTTGGTATGGGTGCCGTCATTGGGGCTGGAATCTTTGTGCTTACCGGCCGTGAGGCACGTGATGCCGCTGGTCCTGCCGTGGTTATCTCTTATGCCGTCTCTGGGTTTTCGGCCTTGCTCTCAGTCTTCTGCTACACCGAGTTTGCTGTGGAGATCCCCGTGGCAGGTAACTATTGGCAACTATTAACACGTATTCTTGGACCTTCATATGTATTCAAAACATCCAAAGACAAAATATTGAATTTTGAAAAGATGACTAATGATTTACAATAATTCTTTCAGTTAATAATATAATTACCTTGCACTGTGTAAGTAAAGAGTTTTTGTGTTTATTTGTTAGATAAAGAATGCCATCATGTATATTGTGGTCGCATTCATTTTCACAAACAAAGTGAAAAACTCGAATAAAAAGCCCTTCATCTAGTTGATTTTAAATTTATTAGGAAGAAAATGTTGTTGTTGTTGATGGTCATTTGTACCTTTTAGTAATATTCTACGGCACTTTTGAGCATACAAGAAACCCCGTTAACTGCATTTTGTAGTGTAATAACCAATTATGCTGTTATTGGACAATGATATAGAGAGTGTTGACCAAACTAACTTTTATTGTTTGATGTTGAGCCCAAGATTATTGGGCTTTTTGGTGCAATGCAGTTTCAGTTTGTATCTGAAATATTGTCTCGATCTCAATATTGCAGGAGGGTCCTTTGCCTACTTGAGGGTGGAGCTAGGTGACTTCATTGCCTTTATAGCTGCAGGAAACATCCTTCTTGAGTACATAATTGGCGGTGCTGCAGTGGCTCGTACGTGGACATCCTACTTTGCAACTCTCTGCAATCATACATCAGATGAATTTCGCATCACAGTTCATCATCTAGCGGAAGGCTACAACCAGCTTGACCCTATAGCCGTTGGTATATTAGCAATCATTTGTGCAATTGCTGTTCTAAGTACAAAGGGCTCTTCTCGTATCAATTACATTGCCTCGGTAGTCCATATTTTTGTCATTCTCTTCATCATCGTTTGTGGGATCATTAAAGCAGACACTAAGAATTACGCTCCTTTCGTGCCATTTGGTCCTCGCGGTATCTTCAAAGCTTCTGCAGTCTTGTTCTTTTCTTATGTTGGTTTTGATGCTGTTTCTACTATGGCTGAGGAAACCAAAAATCCTGCCAAAGACATTCCCATTGGCCTAGTGGGATCGATGGTGATCACCACAATTATATACTGCTTAATGGCGGTAACTCTATGCCTAATGCAACCGTACCAAACAATTGATCCTGATGCGCCATTTTCTAGGGCGTTTGAAATTGTAGGCTGGGGATGGGCTCAGTACATCGTGGCTGCAGGTGCATTGAAGGGAATGACATCTGTTTTACTCGTCAGTGCTGTAGGCCAAGCACGTTATTTGACACACATTGCGCGTACTCATATGATGCCTCCATGGTTCGCGAAAGTAGATACCAAAACAGGAACGCCAATCAATGCCACTATTGTTATGCTTGCTGCTACTGCAGTCATTGCCTTCTTCACAGACCTCGGCATTTTATCCAACTTGCTCTCAATCTCAACACTTATCATTTTTATGCTAGTCGCTGTTGCTCTACTAGTTCGTCGGTACTATGTCAGTGGCGAGACAACAACAGAAAACAGGAACAAACTAGTTGTGTTCCTTATTCTCATTATTGGCTCATCAGTTGCTACTGCTGCTTACTGGGGTTAGCCAAAGTGGTTGGATTGCTTACTGCATAACTGCCCCCATGTGGTTGTTATCCACGTTCGGACTTTGGTTTTTTGTCCCGCATGCTCGTAAACCTAAGCTATGGGGCATTCCATTGGTTCCTTGGTTGCCATCAACATCCATTGCCATTAACATCTTCCTTCTTGGGTCCATAGACAAGGATTCATTCATAAGGTTTGGCATATGGAGTGGTTTCCTATTGCTGTACTATTTCTTCTTTGGACTGCATGCATCATATGACACTGCTAAAGAATTTGAAGGGAAGGCAATGCATGATGGCAGATTGAGGAAGGTCGAAGAGGGACAAGTTTCAGCAACAAATTTGGCTTAGATGGTAGAAATTCCCCTATGGCCCCCTAGTCTCTGAAACAGTTTCGTATTAGTGTAAATTTGAATTTGTTAATATATTATTTTCTTTGAGAATGTTTATCCTTTAACTGATGAACGAGATAATTAATATAGAACACATTGCAGAAACTAGTCGGTGATTTTTAAGTATCCATAGCATGAAGGAAAACAAATTTCCACCCTTATTGAACTTTTCTCGTGTCCAAAACCAGTCGGTCCATATTGATGGGGTGGCTTTTTTTTTCGTCTTTCTTTTCACCCACCAAACTACTTACATTTCTAAAACAAGGTCTCGGTGACTTGAGTGGCACATAATGGTTGCTTATCCTTTTCTTAAATTTGTTTGATTTTATTTAAAATTTAGCTAAAGACTAAAGTCAAACTCAACAATTAATTTTAATTACACATTTTATGGAACTCACAACTTTGTATCAAAATGTACAAAAAATTAAATTTTAACAAAATCAAACGGGTACTTAGTGCATGTTTGGTGTAGATAAAAAGTAGTTTTTAGAAGATTTTGATAAAAATTGATAAAATATGTTGTCGAAAAGTTAATAAAAATTCCATAAAATATTCAGTTAAACATAAGTTTGAAATTTTTATTTAGAATTTTGGCGCAAATGATCCCTAACGTATGCCCTTAGTTCGTTTTTGGTCCCTAACCTTTTATTTTTTGCTAGGAGGTCCCTACCCTATACCATTGGGTGCAATAGTGGTCCATATGGACGGATTCCGTCCAAATTTACCGTTCGTTGGGTGCATGGAGTAGACTCTTCTTTATTTTGTCTTTATCTTCAGGGACAAATTGGTCACTTTCATTTACTTCTCATTTTGTTGGTTTCAGCAAATAATTTCTATATATACATATGATTTCTCTCTCATTTGAAGTAAGGTATTTGATGGAATTAGAAAAAGTAAATGGAATTCAATCTTTGTTGAATGTGAGCTACCATTAGAGATGAAGATTTTCTGGACATATATGAACCTTGGAAGAAGTTTTCTTGTTTTCTAAAGAAGATGGGTGAGCCACTATTTTATTTCTCTTTCTTTGGTAATGGGTTTTGGGTTTTATGTGCGGAGTTGGAAGATTTAGTTTTTGGATTTTGGGTTTTTGAAGATTTGGTTTTAAGTTTTATGTGCGAAGTTGGAAAATTTGATTTTTGGGTTTTTGGGTTCTTTGGTAACATGTTATAATGTGTATTGTAGTTGTTGGATGAATGAATGAAAATTGTTGGAGATGAAAATTGTTGGAGATGGTGCATAAATAGTCTCTAACCTTTTTAGTAAAGGTGTGTGAATGATCTCTAACGTTTTGCACCCATATGTGGTTCCTAACGTTTTCAGTAAATGTATGCAAGTGGTTCCTAACATTTTTAGTAAAGGTGCACAAATGATCCTTAACGTATATAAAATGGTACAATGTTAATCTTTAACCTATTGAAAAACTTGCACGAACATTCTCCTCAAACAACATTTGCAGAGAAAATTTCAATTAACTGGTACTATTTACACATTTGCAAAACAAGAGAACTTTTCTTAAAAAAAAAAAAAACATAGGAACCACATTTGAGACCTACAAACTATGAGTGTCATTTACACATTTGCAAAACCAAAAACATTCTATAGGTACATCGGTTCTAAAAAGCAGTTCATCCAACGCAATCTGCTTTTCGTCCCCTTGGGTTCAATTTACGTTTTTTGCAATGATTGAATAAGGATTTTCTTGCGTTTTAGTGTGGTAAGAGTTTTTTTTCCTTCAAAATTCTCAAACAGTTGTTGGATAATATGGAGAGTAAAAGGAAAAAAAAAATGAAAAAAAAATGATTTGACCAATTGGTCCAGTAAAGACAAAATAAATGAGATTCTACTCCACGCACCCAACTAATGGTAAAATTGGACAGAATCTGTCCATATTGACCACTTTTGCACCCAATAGCATAGGTTAGGGATCTCCTAGCCAAAAATGAAAGGTTAGGGACCAAAAACATACTAAAGACATACGTTAGGGATCATTTGTGCCAAAATCACTTTTTATTTTTATTTTTAAAAGAATAGATACCAAAGATGGTCTTAATTGTTGTAAAATATGGAAAACAATATTGATGACCATATTTAGAGATTTCTTACATAGTTTACATGTATTTGAAATCCTATATATATGGGTCCTTTATTATAATGAAATACAAAAGTTTCTCTCTTTTCTCGCCTATTATTTTCTCTAGTTTATAACACGTTATCAAGATGATAGAGCTCTTCCAAAATAGAGAGAATTTGAGAGCAATAGTTTAGAAAGATTCAGTAGAACTGGACAGACCTCTTTAGCTGTGATCAAATATTGATATCTCAATATTCCATGGTCCGATCATTGTGAAATTTGGACAGTAACTTCAAAACTCATTGTTCTTGAAATCCAACGGCTATTATTAAGATCCAACGATTCATTAGTGAGAAATTACTATGTGAATAATAGTAAATTTTGTATTGGTACTACTTTCAACAAATGACTATTTTCCTATTCCAAGTAAGTTTATTCTTACAAATCTTTTAATTATGTTTTGTAAGATTGGATTTACATGATTTATGAATTTTTTTATGGTTAAATCTTTTGTTTTAACAAATTAAATACTTTTAAATAAGTATAAATGTGTTGATGTTCTTGAAGAAACATAACACAATTAAATAAATATTCAAGAAGAATATTTTTTGATTAATCTCAAGAAATCAAAATTTTATATAAATCAATATTCTAGAAGAATATTATGTTAGTCTTGAAGATTAATTTTATACAAGTCTAAGTTTGATAAATATGTTAAGGCTCTCGAAGAGCACAATATTATATTAATATTCTAGAAGAATGTTACTTGTCCCTAAATAGCGTGATACTATTAATTTAATATTTCGGAAGAATATTGAGTTAGTGCTCCCGAAAAAGCATAATTTTCTTATATCGATATTATAGAAGAAAATTATATCCTTGAAGAATTGTCTATTACTAAGAATCAATATTCTAGAAAAATATTGTACAATATTTTGAAAGAAATACAACTTTACAAATATCAATATTCTATTATAATATTATTTGCTCTCGAATAGCATAATTGTATAAAATCTAAACATCTATTATGTTTTTGAATAATAATTTGTTGTTGCTCTCAAGTAGCACAACATTATATTAATATTCCAAGAGAATAGTACTTTTTCTCGAAGAGCGTAATTGTGTAAGATTTAATATTAAGTTATTGCTTTCGATGAACGCGTTTTAATATTTTATAGGAATATTATTTTATTGTTCTGTAGAAACATAAAATTTATACATGTTAATATTTTAGAAAAATATTAAGTTCATCCTGAAGAAAAAAATTATTTGTATATTAATATTTATATAAATATTTTATTAATACTCGTGAAAAATATAACGTCATGAATGTCAATATTTTAAAATAAAATAATATTGTTGTTTCGAAAAACCGTAATATATAGAAATATTTTTAAAAGAATATTGTGTTGTTGCTTCAAGAAACACAACTTAATTAAACGAATATTATATGATTGTTCTTGAAGAATTATAATTTGTACATATCAATATTCTAGAAAAATATTGTATTGTTGCTCTTGAATAAGCACAACTTTACAATTTCAGAATATTAATGTTGTGTAATATTAGAGTATTGATACTCTTAAAGATATATAATAAACCCGTGAGACAATTATTTATTCTTCATTTCTCTATTATTGTGAGACAAATAACATAAACTTGCTAAATTATATTGAACTAGAAGTTCAATACATCAAAATTTTATTAATTGGCATTACCGGTTAGACCATCCCGGATCAATATGATGTGAATTATTAATGAGAATATTTATTGAAAACTATAAAAAAAAATCAATATAATGAATTTTCACGTGATGCTTTTTCTCATGATATATAAATCAAGAGACATTCACTAGCTAAAATCGGGATGAATTCTACATTTCGAAAATTATTTATGATGATTTATGAGGCCCCATCACCTTTCATGTTGACCATCTATATATTATTTGTATTTAATAGATACATCTACTAGATAATTGTATGATGTTATTATTCGCAACTTGAAGTTTGCGAGATTACTTCCTCAAATTTTAAATTATGAGCATAATTTTTTTATTATATAACTAAGACGGTAGTGTGTATTGTCAATGCTAGGGAGTCTAAATCTCAAACTTTTAATAAATGTTAGTTGAGATGATGTTAAATGGTTTATTAATATTGTTTGTTAATACCCCAATTAAATTCTAAACAATTACTATTGAGAACAAAGTGCTTTCCATTTTATCTAGGGAATGCTATTTTATATGCAGATACACTTATACGCATTATGCCAACATCAAAGTTATCCCCGCTATAGTTGGCTTATGGTCGAGCCTACTATTACCCATCTAATGATTTTTTATAGTATAATATATGTACAATCGGGTCTACCATAGTGCACCGAGATGGGCATTAAAAATGTTGAGAATACATGTTTAGTTTGGAACATTATAAAATATTGTAAGTCCTAATGGGTGATATTTTATAACACGGTTTTTCGAATGTCATTTTGAAAAGATAGTTTTCTCAACATTAGGGGAGATAAATTAAGTAGCTGGAAAGAATACATGAAAATGCAGCATATTATGTTTTCTAGATCCTTGCACAAGACAATATGAACCAGAAGTTCGAAAAATAATTCATTGTAAGTTATACAATTGACAAATGTATTTACTGACCAAAGAGATTAAATCAAATCTCATATATCAACTCTAAATGCTCCAATTTATATTAACGTCCTTGGAGGACAATCCATTAACATTATATCTGGTAAATTAATGACACGCTTGAAGCGTGGTGATATTTGATTCGGAAAAATTCTCAAATTAAAAATGGAGCTAATTATAAAGATGGTCATATTGAGGAGGTGTATACTCTTGGAGAGTATATAGACATAACTAATTATAAAACTCCAAAAAATGTTCAACTAGCTAAAATAATAAAACGAAAAGATCTAGTTAAGTTATATCGTTATGAGAAAGAAATGGATTCAAAAATGAAATGTTGTTGACATTACTTTTGTACATAATGAAGCGCTTCATATTATGAAAGGTGGTGAGGATATTGAAAGAAATCATCAAAGAATTAATTGGCCAAAGGATTGCAATCCAAGTAAATTTCTTCGACTAGAGAAACACGAAATTTACGCAGACTATAGTCCGAGCACCTAAAGGTGTATAGTTATGCGAAAATGAAGTTGTAGCATATAATGCACGACTTTTAACATTATAAACTTCGCAAAGGCTTATGTAAAACAATCATAAGTCGATATCGTGTTAGTCTGTCAATGCATGACATATATGCATATAATGAATATTGTTATAACCAACTCATTTAGCATGACTAATAAAACTATGTATATATATCTCTGGAGGATTTAATATGCCTGAAGCATATAGTTCAAATTTTCTAGAACTCAATCGATTAAAGTATAGATCTGAAATGATATTATAATGAGGGGGAGTAAATATGCATTGTACTCTTTTCCTTGACCAATGTTTTCTCCCATTGGATTTTCTTGGCAAGGTTTTTAATGAGGCAACGTTCATGGCGTATTAAAATAATTACGTACTCTTTTTCTTTCACTAAATTTTTTTCCCACGAGGTTTTTTTTCTAGTAAGGTTTTAACGAGGCATAATCTTTCTGTAAATGACATCCAATTGGAAGTAGTATAAATATTATAGTTATGGATGTCCATAACATACAAAACATTTACCATCATCATAACCCTATGGTTATACTCCCGTGTGTTATAAATTGTATATGAGACCCCTGAAGGGAACAACAACAAGATCTGCTTTTTAATATAATTACATCGGACCATTATATCGACTACAGTCAACCAGAAATAGTGTATGAAGATGATCTTTGCTTGGCGGTTATAACAAGGTGCACATTTCACTAGAATTGTTCTATACAAGTTTTAAAAAGATGGTGGTATTGAAGACATTGACGCACAAGATATGGATAACTCGATACAAACTTTTTTCATTGATTGAAATCAGGAGGAGTAGGTGTACTCTTTTTCCTTCTCTCAGGTTTTGTCCCACTGGATTTTCCTGGAAAGGTTTTAATGAGGCATCATTTTCTTAATACTCTAAAACTTTTACAATTAACTGTACTCTTTTTTTTCGTTTGATATTTTGCCCCACTAGATTTTTATCAAACAAAGTTTTTAGAGAGGCAGTTATTGTACTAATGGTCATCAAATGGGGAGTGCTGTAAAATATGGAAAACAATATTGATAACCATATTTAGAGATTTCTTACCTAGTTTACATGTATTTGAAACCCTATATATATGAATCCTTTATTATAATGAAATACAAAAGTTTCTCTCTATTCTCGTCTATTATTTTTTCTATTTATAACATTAATCTCATTATTAATAATTTGGGTGGTAAATCGACAAGGGCCTGCTCGTACGGTTAATTGTCTGCACCGTGGGTGCTTAGAATAAGAAACTTCTATTCACATAAAAGATACATTTTCAGACCCCCCCAAATTCAAAATTAATTAATACTAACTTTTATATTTCGTTTAATTGTCAATTTTCCCCAACTCAACATAATAAAGACTAAAATATTGCAATTGATGACTTTGCAGTCAATTTAAAAGATCTCTACTCTTATATAAATTTTGAATCTTTCAATTTTAGTTGCATACTCTTAACATTTGGTTAAATAGACACTTGAATCATCTTTGGATGACTTCCTTCCAAAATTTCGCTAGAACCTTTGACCTAATTTTGACAATTTTTAATAAGAGTAAAAATGACATTTTCTATGTGTTTTGTTCACTTATTCGGACTTTAAAACTAACCTTTTGTTCTATTAATTTGATAATTTTCTATTTAATTTAGTTTACTTTCCTTTGTTTTCAGTATTGAACATGTTTATAAGTAATTGGAAAAGAAATGACAGAAATAGCAACAATTTAGCGAATGTCTAGAAAGTATGGGGACTCGATTTTATTCAATTGGAACTTGAAGGACCACATTGAAGGTTATTGAAATATTTGAGGACTAAAGAGGTAAAAATTCAAAATTGGAGGACTAAAATGTGCAGAACATAAACTTTAAGATGGGCGATCGCCCAAGCTTAAAGCTAGTCGACCGCCTAGCCTTGATAATTTCTAACAGAATGAATTTTTTTTTGTTTTTTGCTTGGTAGATCCCCCGGGTTTACACTAGATAATCGCCCATTGCAATTTTTTGCCAGCGGTTGTCTTTTTCAGTTTTACTCAACTTAGGAAATTTTTTGGGCCATGCTTTTTTACAACTTTTTAGGATCTTTTGGGACACTTAGAGACGGCTATAAATAGGAGAGATCAATTCTACATAAGGGTTAAAAAATTAAGGATTGGAAGAGAAGAAACATGAAGCGAAGGATTAAAAACTCATTCGGGCAAGATCCAACGAAGAACAAAGATCAATTATTAGAATTTTCTCTTATCCGGGTGATAGATTTTATCTTTTCCTTTGGTTTTCTTCCTCTTAGTATGCTAGAGTAGATTTATTTTGTGCAAGAATTGCGATGAAACTTATATCATGAACCTTTAATTCGTTGAACCTAGTTTTTTATATACAAACACGTTTTTAATATTGAACAATTGGTATGAGTTTATTTTCTCTACAATTATATGCTCAATGGTTGTATGAGTTGTGTGACTTGTTTTATATTTGAGAGATTAAAAATAAGTTAGACATACTATCAATTGTCGTCGAGTCCGATAGAAAATAGAAATATATCGCTATGCTTTACGTGATCTTTAAGTATTCACAAATATTTTAATGCATTCTTGTATGTTCCCATCCGTCATAGGGATATAGTCATGTCACATATATGGATAAGTTTAATTCTACTCAAGAGAGATTGTTAAACAAATTAGGAATATTGATTTTCAAAATTAATTCGTGTTGTCAAATTCAACGGTTCGAGTTAAAGATAATTAGTATAAATAGATTCAGGATGTTATTGCGCTTTTCTTTATTAAATTTATATCACATTCGCATTCATCTGAACTTTGCATAAATTTAGTTACCTTAGGTCTTGCATTGATTAGCTAGTAAGTAATGTGATAATTGCATTTTAAACATTAATCCATTAAATTCTATAGTTTCGGCATGGCTAAGTTAATTTAAAATTAGACTAACACAATCTATGTTAGTACGATACTGAGACTCTAAAATCTACTTTATTGCTTGTGCAATCTATACACTTGCAGAATAATATTGCCAACAAGTTTTTGGAACCGTTGTTGGAGATTTTGTTTTAGTTCTTTTCTCAGTTATATTAGCACTAATTCGAACTTTCTTTATTTGTTTATTTATTTAATTTTTCAGTTTATTTTAGTGTTTAAATTGTTTCTTTTCAGGCCTTTGCATGCGAAGCGTGAGACACGAGTCTCTAATAGCAGCTAATCCAGAA
Source organism: Forsythia suspensa (assembly GCA_023638005.1). Taxonomy (NCBI): domain Eukaryota; kingdom Viridiplantae; phylum Streptophyta; class Magnoliopsida; order Lamiales; family Oleaceae; genus Forsythia; species Forsythia suspensa. Next base: position 23,406,597 of record CM042663.1, read on the forward strand.
ATCAAGCGTACTTTCCATCGTAGGCAAGAGAAGCAAGAAAAATACACCAAAAAGACAAAAAAAAAAACAGCAAGACACCATGGATAACAATGAGATTGCTCGTGAGACAAAAAAAATCGATGAGATAACGATTGATGAAGAAAATATGTTAGTGGGAGATTTTATGAATCTGCGGATCATTCGAGCCAATCTAGCATTGTCTACCCACCGTTGAGTAGCCTAACTTCCAATTAAAGATCAATGTTATTCATCTTTTCGAATGGGCATCAGTACTATGGTAGGGACGCCAAGAATCTACATATACATGTTTCTCGATTCTTAGAAATGTGCTAACATTTCAAATATCAAGGGATCTCAGACGACGCCATCCAACTACGTTTGTTCCCACATGCTCTCTGTGACAAAGCTCTTGAGTGGTTTGACTCACAGCCGATTGCCAGCATCACCACTTGGAATAACTTTGCCCAAAAATTCTGCACAAAATTCTTTCCACAAGTCAAGATTACAAAGTTGAAGCATGAAATATCTATATTTCAGTAGTCAGAATGTGAATCTTTTGATGAGGCCTGGAACAAATTCAAAAATATGCTAAAGAGGTGCCATCATCATGGCATTTTTAAGGAGCATCAAGTTCAGTATTTTTATGCAGGTCTACTTCCCTCTTTTAAAAGTATGGTAGATTCTTCACCTAACGGTTCATTATCCATCAAAACTATTGCTGAAGCCTTGGAGTTCTTTAAGAGAATGGCTACCACCGCCGCCATATGGGCATCAGACCAAGTTGTACATAAGTGAACTGCAGGAGTACATAAAGTAGACACTTTCACTGCATTATCTACAAAAATATACTCATTGGCACACAAAGTGGAGAGCGTGTCGCATTCAGTTAATGTAATGCAAACGAAGAATTCAACTTGTGAAGAGTGTGGAGCTAATCACGGTTCATTAGAATATCCTATTCTATCACAGCAACTCGAGCAAGTTGATCAAGGTGGTCAATACCTGCAAAATAATCTGTTTTCTAACACATTTAATCCAAGTTTGCGTAATCGTCCAAATTTCTATTGAAGGGATAGTTAGAATAACAATGAGACCACTGTGGTTCTCGGCCAAGACCCGAAAAGAAAGTCTCTTTGGAAGATATGTTTGGTAAGTTCATTAAGAAAACCGAAAAAGTACATGGAAGCAAATAATTAGTTCATAAGGAGGACAGAGACCACTCTTCAAAATCAAAGCGCTTCAATAAAGAATTTAGAGACGCAGATGAGTCGGATGGCGGTTGCTATGTTAGGTAGGCGCAAGGTACCTTGCCAAGCAACACCGAGGTCAACCCATGGGAACAAGTACATGCAACAACAACTAGAAGTGGGTGCATTGTTGCTGAAATACTTGCAAAAGGTCAATCAAGAAAAAGCAGGTTTTTGAATAGCGGGACGAAGAAATAACTCCAGATGTACATATTAATCATGAACAAGTGGCAGACCATGAAAAAACAAAAGCTCCAGAGCCAATAAAAAAATATGTACCTCTCATCCATTTTCCACACAGGTTAAATTCACAGAAAAAGAAGCAGGATCATCAGTGTATACAATTTTTTGATCATCTAAGTATGCTGCATATTAACATACCATCTGTAGTTGCCCTGACTCAAATCTGCAACTACACCAAGTATATGAGACAACTTCTTGCAAATAAGAAAAAATTGGCAAAAGTACATACAGTAAAACTTACAAGGAAAGTAAGTACTATAGTAGATATGCAACTACCAGACAAAAAAAATTATCAAAGTAGCTTAACAATTTCAATTACCATCGGTTCTTGTGATCGACAGGGCATTGTGTGATCTTGGTGCAAGTATCAATTTAATGCATCTTTCTATTTTTAGGCGATTAGGACTTGGTAGAGTTAAACCTGCAAAGTTCACTCTTCAGTTGGCCGGCCGATCTATTAAAAAGTCTTTTGGAATGGTAGAAGATGTGGTGATGAGTGTGGAGAAGTTTTTATTTCCCATTGACTACATTGTTCTTGATATGCCTGAGGATGCAGAGATCACTATAATCTTGAGCCGGTCGTTCTTAGCTACTTTGGACTTAGCTACTTTGGATGCTCTCATTAATTTTTCATGAGGTATATTGACATTGGGAGTTCAGGATGAAATGGAGGCATTTCATATGTTGGGTAGAGATGAAGCACCACCACATCTCCCTTATTGGACAGGATATCAAGTTGTAACCTTGAAGAAATTCAAGAAAAACTTCTTTAAAAGGTTTTAGGAGATGAAGCCAACAATACAAATAAAAGACAATGGTAAGCAGTTGTTCGGATGCAAGAAGTCGACATGGATGAGCGTGTAGTTGAAGTTGAAAAAGACATCCCTGATGCATAGATTGCGGTTGTTAAATAGAAAATGAAGGACAAGCCACAGAACATGGAGAATAAAATCAAGATATAATTGGAGAGTAACACCTTCGATAATCTCAATATCCATTCTTCTTCCACTTGAGCAATCGGACAATAAGTCAAGCTATTGACTATAAATATGCATTTAATGGGAGGCAACCAATTCTCATATCCTTTTCAATTAAGTTATATTAAACACTGCATTACACGTAGTTTTAGAATTTGCATTCGTAAGTTAGACATGTTTTTCCATAAATTATTGATTACACTCGTAAGTCATCATCATGTCAACCGCGGGATACACCACTTTGCGAGTTGCGTGGATGATATCTATGACATCGTCTCTCGACCTTGACCCAGGTCGTACCACACCACACATCCACTTGATCGAGACTGCCTAACCACCGGATCTATCATCTTCATAGCTACCTCCGGGAGTACGATATCTTTCCTCCTTTATTTGCTTATATTTGCTTACATTTGCTTATTTTACTATTACATTGGGGACAATATAATATTTTAGTTTGGGGTGAGATAAGTATCGGGATATTTATTTGATTATTTTTATTTGCTTAATATCAAGGTCTCAGTATAACTATCATAGTAGTGTTAAAAATTTAACTTTTGAGAAACTCAAAAATATTGTCTAATTATTGTTGAAAGGCTTGTCACCAATGATGGTAATATTTGTTTGAATTTGAATACATTTTTAGTTAGAATATTGGACAATACCTTAACTTGTGTTTCTACTTGAATACTTATCCATGTTGGATTAGATTAATTGAGCACGTAGCTACTATTGACATATCATTTATATGGGAACATGACTTGAGTGTATGGGGTTATGTGTTGATATTATTGACCTATGATTATTGTGAAAAATTCTGTTTCGAAATCCTTAAATTAGTAACCAAACTGCTTAAGAACAGTTTGGGGTGTTAAAGTTAGTGTGTGTGTGTGTCTGTAGAATTTTGATGGTTTGGGTTTTCTGGATCTCATATTTGGTTGAATAAATTCTAGTCAAGGAATCCAAAATGGCACTAATCATTGCGAATACTATGCCCAAAAAAAAGAATAAGAAGGAAATTACATCTTGCACTTTTCTTATAGCCTATCTCGAGGATGGGAAAATGGTCGAGGCCGTCCATGGGCTCGGCCAGTAAAAGCTCGGTCCATTATGGACCCGGCAAATCTAAGGATGGGGCTGAGAAAAAACAAGGGCCGAGGAATAATGGGTGGCTCGTGGAAAAAAATAACTTATTTCATGAATGGTCCGTGGCTCGTCAATTTTATAATAACTGATTTCATTTTAGATTTTTAAACTCAAAAATAAAATAAAAAATAAAAAATTTCACATGTAGCTCGTGGACCGGCCGTGGCTCGGTGCATGTGGCCCAATAGCCACTGGCTGGTCCGGGCTCGTGGAAATGGGACGAGCCGAGTCGGGCATTGCCATCTTTTACCTGTGTGACTCAAGCAATTAAACCTGTTAGGGTATCTTAGAACCCGATGCCCTATGGTCGCGTCTGACGTAGGAGTCATCGGTCCAAAGCTTACTACATGGGTCACATAGAAAGCTTACAGGAGATAAGTCTTGCACACACGATGTAAGAACTATATATATTAGTTTTAATAAAAAGAGTTAGAAGTGCTCAGTAAAGATTTTTAGGCTAGAACTCAAGAGACTGGAGTTGAGAATTTAGAAATCGCTCACCATCTTACTTCTAGGAATACAACTTTCTAATTCTTACCATTTTGTATGGAAAAAGCAATGCAATGATCAATAGGAATCAAATTATATAGAACACTTCGAGATTGGAGAGAAAAGCATCAGGAGTGTGATTACACGAGAGGTGTGAGAAGAAAGTTGACCACAAAAGGTCCGGGATTGTAAGTATATCAACAACACTATAATGGTAGTTCTCTAGTATAAGTATGAGTTCAATATTGGCTAATCACACACACACCGGAGGTCGAGCATTGGATAAATAAAATAATAATCAAATTAATTTGTGGCGTTGTTTGGATCTTTCTAAAGTATTGCTTTTATTCGAACATGAGACATTTGGTAAGAAATTCAACATTGAGACTGTTTCTTGTGATTTTCTAAGCTTAGTTTAGGTTTGTAACATTGAAAGTTATAGAAAGATTTTAAGACTAAAGAAGCCAAAATTCAAAGTTAAAGGACTAAAATGCGTAGAACAGAAACTTTAAGCTAGGCGACCGCCTAGCCTTGATATTTTCCAGGATAATAAATTTTTTTTTTGCTTGGACGATCACCCGGGTTTACACTGGGCGTTGCCCAGTGCAATTTTCTTTTAGTGGATTTTTTGACTTTTTAAGTTTTACTCAACCTAGGAAACCTTTTGGGTCACGCTTTTTGACAACTTTTTTGAATCTTTTGGGACACTTAGAGACTGCTATAAATAGAAGAGATTAACTCTAAATAAAAGTTGAAAATTTGAGGATTGGAAGATAAGAAACAAGAGACGAAGGATTAAAAACTCATTTGGGTAAGATCGAACGAAGAACAAGGATCAAATATTAGAATTTTCTCTTATCCGGGAGATGGATTTTATCTTTTTCTTTTGGTTTTCTTCCTCTTAACATGTTATGCTAGATTTATTTTGTACTAGGATTGTGATGAAACTTGTATCGTAAACCTTTAATTCTTTGAATCTAGTTTTTGATATTCAAACACGTTTTTAATATTGAACAATTGATATGAGTTTATTTTCTCTACAATTATATGTGTAATGGTTGTATGAGTTTTGTGGATTGTTTTATCTTCGAGAGATTGAAAATAAGTTAGACATACTATCAATTGTCGTAGAGTCCGATATATGATAGAAATATACCACTATGCTTTACGTGATCTTTAAAAATTCACAAATATTTTCTTGTATGTTCGTATCCGTCATACGGATATAGTCAAGTCACATATAGAGATAATTTTTAATTCTACTCAAGAGAGATTATTAAACAAATTAGGAATATTGATCTTCAAAATTAAACTGAGTTGTTAAATTCAACGATTCGAGTTAAAGAGAATTGGTATAAGTAGATTCGGGATCCTAGTACGCTATGATATGTCAAGAATAACTAACCAAGAAGTGGGTGAATTGGTTTTCTCAAACTTTTTCGTAGAATAATCTCAAAATAAGAAATTTAAGAAATAAAAATTAATCCACTAAAAATACGAACACAATGTAAATAAATAAAATAGTAGAGAGAGTGCAAACGAATTTTTTATGGAGGTTAGATCCAACCAATATTCTACGTCCCCCATTACCAAGCTCTCCAACACGAGCACGGCCTTTCCACTATCTTGATTGACTTATGGTGCAATCCAAATCCTTACAATGTATTCGGTGACTTATAAACAAGGACCACCAATCCTTATACAATATTGAGCTTTCAAGGGACCTCAATATGACCTAAAGATATAAAAAAATAGATTTGAGATTGTATTTCTCTCTTGATGAATGACAGATACAAGTTTGGTACTAAGAGGGACTAACACTTTAATGAATAGCAATAGATGAAAAAGCTCAAGTGTTAGAAATAAACTTTGTTAATGATGATGAATCAAAAGTTTGATTTGATCAAACAAAATTTTTCAATGAATGATTTTGAAGATATAAATGCAATGAAGCTTGAATGAATTTTCTCAATGTGATTCTCTCTATAAATACTCTTGTAAGTGTTGTTGAATGATAATAAATGAAGATGTATTTATATAAATGAATTTTCACAAGTTTCTGTCCAACTAGATGACCAACCGGATGACCAAGCGGTCGACCTATAGGTTAGGCGGTCGAGAACTAGCCGTTGGAACAATTAAAATCGTAAGCGGACAATTTTGAAACGACCAGTTCACCCAAATGGTCAATTGTTTCATCTAAACGGATGACAATTTCTGATTTAAAAAATTGATTTGTGGCTTTGATAAAAGTATTTTATGCAAGTGATATCAACATAGATTTTGTGCATAAAAATGTTTTTGAGCTTTCATTCATTTAATTGCTAAAAATCAAAGAGTTAATACATTTACAATTTTATCTAGAAATCTATTCTTCGATCTTGATCTTCGAATCTTAAATTTCGAATCTTGAGATGCTTGAACTCTTGTATTGATTTGACTTTGATCTTGACATGCTTGCGAGTTCGATTTGTAGCACTTTGAATATTACTTGAAAATAGATCGTTAGTAAACAATATTAATTTGTTTGTTATAATCAAAACATTAAGGTTTAAAGTTAACCATATGTCAATAATTTCTCCCTTTTTTATTATGACAAACAATGTGATGTGTAATTGAGAATATAAATAATAGTAAGATCAAATAAGGTATATATATTCTCTCTTTCTTTTTCAAGTAAGCATGGTTTGATAAAATAATATTGTTTTCATTTAATTGATCATATTATCTATCAAGTTACCAAATTACCAAATTTTCATCCCATCAAGATATCAATTTACCAATTGTTTATCACATCATATTTCATTACATTACATATGACATATGATTTCATCACAAATGATTTTATCATATCACAAATCGCATATATTTTTTCCCTTTTGGCATAAACAAAAATTTAAAAATGAAACATTAAGGTAAGACATATTTCTCCTAAATGAAACAAAATATGTCATTCATTGATAGAAATGAAATTTAAAGGCAATCATAGTTCAAAGGTACATAAACGAAAACTAGAACATAGGATTGTTTCAAAAACACATAGAAATGGTCATGAAGGAAAAATTGTTCGAAAAACACATAAACTAAAAAGCGAGATAAGCTAGTTCTCCGGTGGAGGATGCGGAGGAAACACGGTGTCAAGACGGGAATGGAGTGCTTGAAGTAGTAATGTCATGACGTCTACCGATTGTTGTAGATTTCCCACCGAGTTTTGTAGACTAGCCGGCCGTGTTGTGTAAGTCATGCACGGAATATTGTAGGCCATCTATGGTGGTAGTTAGTGAGTCAATCCGGCCATTGAGAAGATTGTAATGGTCCTTGTTGAAGCGTGAGGTGGAGGACAACGGCCTATGTGATCTTGATCTTGGCGAAGGAACATCTTTGTCTTCATCCATTTCCTCTCCACCCTCAAATGGCAACGAGAGGGACCCGACTCATCATCAAATCTTTTAGATTTTGCTACCCATTGTCCATCTTCCTTGACAATTTTCATGCGTCTAAGGGTAAGAGTATTGATGGTGTCGGTGGGTTTAGGAAGGAGGGCGACCGCATCACGAAAAGAGACTTCGAAATGTTGAAAGATTTTGGTAAGAATTATTCTGTATAGTAAGGCCTTAGGCCTAGTACCGCGAAGAACCGAATCCATATGATTGAGCATGATGTAAGGAAAGTCTAATTTTTGCCCAACTAATATGGAATCGAGAAGGAAGACGTTATAATGATTGACTTTATCGAGGTGACCTTTTCTAGGGACGATGATATGGGAGATGATATTGTGCAAGATACGACATGTGAGTGTTTGGTGATTTGTACTTAGTCGTGCCGTAGCCTCGAAGTGTTTCCTGGTGACATGACGACATGTTTCAATGGGATTGTACTTCTCAAGATAAGGAATCATTTTTATGGTATAAAGACGAATACCACCATCCTCAAGGTGAAGAATAGAATGAATAAGTTCTTGAGTAATTTTGATTCGCTTATTTCTAATTAAGCATGAGATACCCGTCCCCAGAGAGAAAACTATTTTCTTATAGAACTCTTTGATGATGGAGGGATAAACTTTGTCATTTAGTGTGAGAATGGAACCCAACCCATACCAACAAAAAGATCTTCTATGTGAAATGAGAGGGGCATCAAAAGTGAAGGAGGCAAGATCAACATTCTTACCAATGAAGACGAGACGACGATCGATCCGATTTGCTTGAGGTGCCTCTTCTTCGAAAGATGAAGAAGGTGGCATGTCCCTCCTTGAGCGCTTAGCAGCCATTTTTACCTGAGGCATGACGATAGAAGCGGATGATAGAACCTAGGGTTTCATTCGTCCGTTTGTGATGGATTTTGATGATTTTGTGGACAAAAATTGGAGATTTTCCATATTTGAGTGTGGAAATGATATGGATTTTTTATTTTGAACGCAAATTTGAAATATTTGAGAGAGATTTGATGAATGGAAGTGGATTTGGGAAAGAAAATCGTGGGTAACGCGAAGAAGGAATGAAGAATTTGAAAAAAAATTGGGATTAAAAATCTGATTTCCGCTGATACGGTCGACCGGTTAACTAAGACGGTCGACCGTTTGAACTTAAAATTTCAAAATTAAGTTTCTGTTCAAACGGAAGTAGATGCGGATGAAGAGGAAGCTATTCGTTTGAGCAAAAACGGATGACCGTTTCATGAAGCGGTCGACCGAATGAACTTTTCAATTTTTTCATTACTCTCTGTTCAACCGGATGATGATCCGGACGCATAATGGTTCATCTGTTTATCTTCAAACGAACGTCCGTTTGAAAGACCCGGTCGTTCGGTTGGACAATTTTGCAAAATTTTACTTTGAAATCATCGATTTGGTCCTTTGTCAAATAATTTTAAAACATGTTTGTCATATAAAATTCAATCAAAATATATCATTCATAAAGAGTTAGCAACATACTTTACATTCATCAATTATGCCAAAATTTCGTCGAATATATGAAAATCTTTCAAGTGCTAACGGTTTTGTGAGAATATCGGCAAATTGTTTTTCGGTGTTTACAAACTCTAAGGTTATATCTCCTTTTTGTGCATGGTCTCGTAGGAAATGATATCTAATCTCGATGTGTTTGGTAAGAGAATGCAAAATGGGATTTTTAGACAAATTGATGGAACTAGTGTTATCACACATAATAGGAACATTTTCAAATGATAGGTGATAATCACGAAGAGTTTGCTTTATCCATAAGATTTGAGCACAACAACTAGTGGCCGATATATATTCGGCTTCGGTGGTTGATAAAGCAACAGAATTTTGTTTCTTACTAAACCACGAAACTAAGGCAAAGCCTAGAAAGTGGCAAGTTCCACTAGTGCTCTTATGGTCAATTGTGCAACCGGCCCAATCGGCATCTGAATAATTGAGTAAATCAAAATGAGTCTCTTTAGGATACCAAAGACCTAATGATCTAGTTCCGCTAAGGTAACGAAAAATACGTTTTACAGCACTAAGATGAGAATTTTTAAGATTACATTGATATCTAGCACATAAGCATACACTAAACATAATATCGGGCCTACTAGCGGTTAAATAAAGAAGGGATTTGATCATACCTCGATATTTGGTTATATCAACGGGAGTACCTTGATCGTCTTTGTCCAACTTGATCGATGAACTCATTGGAGTATTCATTGGTTTGAAGTCTTCCATTTCAAATATTTTGAGCATATCCAAGATATAATTAATTTGACTTATAAGTATTCCATCATTAGTTTGTTTGATTTGGAATCCAAGAAAGAACTTGAGTTCACCCATCATACTCATCTCAAATTCTCTACTCATACACTTAGAAAATTCTTTGCGTAGAGAAATGTTAGTAGCACAAAAAATAATATCATCAACATAAATTTGAACACTAATCATATCATTCTTTTTGTTTTTTATAAATAGTGTAGTATCCGCCTTACCCATTAAAAAGCTATTTGATAAGATAAATTTGCTTAATCTTTCATACCATACTCTAAGAGCTTGCTTTAATCCGTAAAGGGCTTTTCTAAGTTTGAAAACTTTGTCCGAGTATTTATAATTTTTAAAAATGCACTTTTGACATCCATTTGAAAAAGAGTGAAATTCTTATGACAAACAAAAGCAAGAAGCATACAAATTGACTCTAATCTAGCAATCGGTGCAAATGTTTCTTCGAAATCAATACCTTATTCTTGATAGTAATCTTGAGCCACTAATCTAACTTTGTTACGCTCAATTATACCATTTTCATCTCGTTTGTTTCGAAAAACCCATTTTGTATAAATTACGGTTTGTGAACTTGGTCTAGCAACTAAATCTCAAACATGATTTCTTTCAAATTGATTTAGTTCATCTTGCATAGCTAGAATCCAAAATTCATCAAACTCGACTTCTTTAAAATTATTTGGTTCAATTTGTGGGGGAAAAAAAAAAGCACAATTGTTAAGAAAATTTGTAGAAGAGTTTCTAGTACTTACTCCTTTGGATGGATCACCAATGATGAGATCTTTTGAGTGAAAAGGAACAAACCTCCATTCTTTAGGTATGGATGAAGTGTTGTGATCTTCATGAAGTTCTTCTTCATGATGGATAATTGTTTCCTCCTCATGTTGATTTTCAACATTATTTGGATTCTCTTTGTCTTGATTTTGAACACTTAGTTGTTCAAATGAAATTTTCAAATCTTCATCATCAATATTTTTCTCTTGTTCAATAGAGTTAGTTTTATAAAAAACAACATACATGGATCCTTCAACTACTAAAGTTCTTTTGTTAAAAACTCTATAAGCTTTGCTAGTAGATGAATATCTAAGAAAAATTCCAACATCAAATTTTAGATCAAATTTTTCCAAATTTTTTTTTTGTGTTTAATATAAAGCATTTACACCCAAAAACTTTAAAATATTCGATATTGAAAATTCTATTTTTTCAAAGCTCATATAGAGTTTTGGTTTTCTTTCGACTAACCAAAACTCTATTTAAAATATAGTATGAAGTATTAACGGCTTCGACCCAAAAGTATTTTGGTAAATTATTTTCATTCAACATGATCCGAGTCATTTCTTGCAATGTTCGATTCTTCCTTTCTACTACACCATTTTGTTGAGGAGTTCTAGAAGCCGAAAAATTATGTTCATATCCATTTGATTTACAAAACTCATCAAAAGCTATATTTTCAAATTCTCCACCATAATCACTCTTAATTGTGGTAATGGTATATCTCTTTTTATTTTGAACTCTTTTGCAAAAATGTATAAATACATTTGAAACTTCATCTTTTAAATTTAAAAATATGATCCATGTGAATCTTGAAAAATCATCAACAATAACAAATGCATAATATTTTCCACTTAAGGTCGCGGTTCTAGAGGGTCCAAATAAATCCATGTGGAGAAGTTGTAAAGGTCTTGTGATAGACGAATATTGTTTAAGTTTAAAACAACTCTTTACTTGTTTTCCAAATTGACAAGTATCACAAATTTTATCTTTTTCAAACTTTATATTTAGTAAACCTTTTACAAAACTATTTTTGGAGATTTTTAAAAGTAAGCCCATGCTAACATGACCTAATCTTCTATGCCATAACCAAAAATCATCTTTAATACTTGATAGGCATTTTATTTCTCTTTCAAGTTCAAATTCAATTTTATGATGTAAACATCCTTACTTGACTCCTTATGAACAATACCTCTTTAGATATAGCATCCTCAATTAGGCATTTGGAAGAATCAAATTTAATGAGATAACATTTATCACATAATTGACTTATACTAAGTAAGTCATGTTTAAGGTTATCAACTAATAAAATATTTTCAATAGAATGAGAAGAATGATTACCAATATTTCCAATGCCTATGATTTTTCTTTTAGCATTGTCTCCAAAAGGTACATGACCTACATCCTTTCTTTTGAGGCTAGATAGCAATGATCGATCACCGGTCATGTGTTTTGAGCAACCACTATCCATGAATCAATTACTCTTCACTTTTCGTAGTACCTACAAAAATTATTTTAATTTTTAATTTTTGGTACCAACATAAGTTTGGGTCCTTGATAGTTAGTGTTTGTGGATTCTTTTATCCATTTATGTTTCTTTTCAAAGTATAGTCTCTTTTTAGTTGAACAATTAAAAGCAGCGTGACCAAGTTCCTTGCAACAACTACATATTTTGTTTTGTTGAGAAAATTTGGATGATTTCACAAATATAATTTCAAGGGATTTTTGTTTCAAGAAATGTTTGTATCCAATTCCTCCTTTATTGAATACATATTTTTGCTCACCAAGCATTAATTCAAAAATTTTCTTTCCTTGGGTAAACTTATGAATAATGATTATTAAATCAACCACTTTTTCTTTCAAAAAAAAATTTTCTTTAATTAAAGATTTATGATCATCATTTTCTTTTTAAAATCCTTTTGTGCTATAAAAAAAGTCTTGACTACCTTTTTCAATAAGGAATGTTTATTGTTAAAGATAGAGTATTTTGAAACAAGTTTTTCAAATTTCTCAAGAATTTCATCATAAGAAGTAGATAAGTCATTGTATGAGTCATTGTTGTTTGTACTTACCTCATCTTCAATAGTCATGAAGCACATGTTGGCGATTTCTTCTTGAACTTCATCTTCTTCGAGATCATCTTCATCACTATCATCCCATGTAGTTTGAAGTGCTTTCTTTTTTATAAACTTCTTTTTGTTTGGACATTCGGTCCTCTTGTGACCGGGTTTCTCACAATCATAGCAAATGATTTTTTTATTTTTCTCTTCACCTTTGTCTTCCTTCTTTTGAAATCGCCTATTTTTTCGAAACCCTCTCCATTTCTTGACGAGAAGAACTAGATCATCAAGTTCTTCATCACTCATGTTCGTGTTGGAAGATACTTCATCGTTTGTCAATTTTAAGGCAATTTGCCGCTTGGGAGGCTTCTTCATCTCTTCCTTACTTTTTCTTGTTTTCTCATTTGTTTCGGCATTATTGAGCTCATAAGTCATCAATGTTCCATATAACTCCTCCAATGGATAAGTGTTGACATCTTTTGTATTCTCTATCAACATCCTCAAGGAGTTCCAATCTTCCGAGAGAGACCTAGGCATTTTACTCACAAATTCACCGTTAGTAAACTTTCGATCAAAATCCTTAAGGCCATTAATAAAATCAGTAAAGCGAGTAATCATATCTACTATAGGTTCATCTTGCTTCATAAAGAAATTTTCAAGATCTTTTGTTAAGAGATTTATCTTAGTTTCTTTAACCTTGTTAGTACCTAAGTGAGTTATCTCTAATGCATGCCAAATATCATATGCGGAATCACATGTGCTAATACGATTAAATTTATTTTTATCTAAAGTACAATAAAGTAAGTTTTTTGCTCTAGCATTCAAAGATAATTTTCTTTTATCTTCTTAATTATATTCTTCTTTAGGCTCATGAATAGTTTGGTCCGGTTTATCATCAACTTTAATAATTTTTGTTGGCACATAAGGACCAAACTCAATAACTTCCCAAATGTTATAATCAATTGATTGAATATAAATCATCATTCTAGTTTTCCAATAGTTGTAGTGGGTGTCATTAAAGAAGGGAGGACAATTTGTAGAGTGTCCCTCAAAACTTTGAATATTTTGGTTAGCCATTACAAAGATTGTATAATCTTTAAAAAATAATGAACACCTTGCTCTGATACCAATTAATATCCCAAGAATAACTAACCAATATGGGGTGAATTGGTTCTCTCAAACTTTTTTGTAGAATAATTTCAAAATAAGAAATTTAAGAAATAAAAATTAATCCACTACAAATACGAGCACAATGTAAATAAACAAAATGGTAGAGAGAGTGCAAACAATATTTTTATGGAGGTTCGATCCAACTAATGATCTACGTCCCCCGTTACCAAGCTCTCCAACATGAGAACAGCATTTCCACTATCTTAATTGACTTATGGTGCAATCCAAATCTTTACAATGTATTCGGTGAATTACAAACAAAGAGAACCGATCCTTATACAATATTGAACTTTCAAGGGACCTCAATACGATCCAAAGATATAAAGAAAAGATATAAAGAAATAGATTTGAGATTGTATTTCTCTCTTGATGAATGATATATACAAGTTTGGTACTAAGAGAGACTAACACTTTAATGAATGGTAATAGATAAAAAAGTTCAAGTGTTAGAAATAAACTTTGTTGATAATGATGAATCAAAAGTTTGATTTGATCAAACAAAGTTTTTCAATGAATGATATTAAAGATATAAATGCAATGAAGTTTGAATAAATTTTCTCAATGTGATTCTCTCTATAAATGCTCTTGTAAGTGTTGTTGAATGATAATAAATGAAAAAGTATTTATAAAGATGAATTTTCACAAGTTTCTTCCCAACCGGATGACCAACCGAATGACCAAACGATCGACCTATATGTTAGATGGTCAGAACTAGCCGTTGGAACAGTAAAAATTAGAACGGACACTTTTTAGAAAATGACAGCCAGATAGACGACCGGTTCACCCAAACGGTCGACTAGTTCACTCCAAATGGTCGACTATTTCCACAGTTTGAAAAATTACTTTGTGGCTTTGATAAAAGTATTTTATGCAAGTGATATCAACATAGGTTTTGTGCATAAAAATGTTTTTGAGCTTTCATTCATTTAATTGCTAAAAATCAAAGAGTTAATACCTTTACAATTTTATCTAAAAATCTATTCTTCGATCTTGATCTTCAAATCTTGAGATGCTTGAACTCTTGTATTGATTTGACTTTGATCTTGACATGCTTGCGAATTCGATTTGTAGCACTTTCAATATTACTTGAAAATAAATTGTTAGTAAACAATATTAATTTGTTTGTTATAATCAAAACATTAAGGTTTAAAGTTAACCATATGTCAGCACGTTTTTCTTTATTAAATTTATATCACATTCGTATTCATCTCAACTTTGCATAAATTTTAGTTACCTTAAGTCTTGCATTGATTAGCTAGTAAATAATTTGATAATTACATCATAAACAAAAATTTATTAAAATCTATAGTTTCAGTTAAGGCTTAAGTTAATTTGAAATTAAACTAATGCAATCTTTGTGGGTACGATACTTGAACTCTAAAATCTACTTTATTACTTGTACGATCCACACACTTCATGAAATAATATTGCAAACAGGCACCACACTTTATATTTGTTACATCATATTATAGTTACACTTAAGATCTCCAACATTTTTCATTGTAACACTTATGTTCATGACTTTTTTTTGTTGAATTCTTATATTTAATTTTCTATTAATTAACACATCTCCTCTTTAATGATAGTTTCGGTCAAAATATTCATTTGCGTGCTTTGAAATGATAAAACAATATTTTTATTCCACTTTTTATTTATTGTTTTTTAAAAAATATATGATGGACAAATAAGTCATTTTACGTTCTCCTAACAAACTTTTTAGATGAAAATCATTATCAAAAGGCAGAATGAGCTAATTAATGAAAAAATGAAGATAAGAATGTGGCCAAAAAAAATGTTGAGAACATAAGTGCTTCAATTAAAAAATTGAGAACTTTGAAGACAATTAAAACATACTACAACAAATGAAATTTTGGTGTAAATATAATTACATTTTCCTATTTAAAACTATTAAAATAATTATTGATAAATAAAAAATAAAATAAAAACCAAAGATACAAGACATACTTCATCTTCCCCACGGACCCCACCCACCCCAACACCTCCATTCCCCGCCAGCCCCCACCACCCCCAACCTAAACGACATGCCTCCAAGATTGACGAGTCTCCTGGTCCAAAACATCACAGTGGTAATGGTGGTGCTCGACACTCATAAATGAACGCAAATCCAGATACATTTTACATTTTTTTAAGCAACTCATGATAAATTTCAAGAAAATATATAGCATAAGCTCCGCCATTTAAAGTCGGAAAACCCGCTATACACAGTTCCAACATAAGCTCTGTCATTCATTGTAGTAATTACAGATCGGATTTCGCTTGTACACTTGGTATTTAGATTTGTTTAATTTATTTAACATTTTGTGTGTTCTCTCTTTATTAATTTTTTGTCCCTGGTGAGTTTGGTTGAATGAGGTTAGCTATGGAAATTGGGTAATGCAGGTGCACTTAGTTGTTCCCATTGTTGGTGGTGGTGGTGGTGAAGTGGTGACAACAGTGGTCCAATTGCAGTGTGGGCGGTGAAATCATTCATAAGTCATTCAGCTGCCTATTTAACCAAAGATTAGGAACTGTGCAGTTAAAAATGAAAGGTTCAGAACCCATTTGTACTTTTTTAAAAGGATAGAGACTACTCCAGCTGCAATATTTAAAAAATAAATTCGAAGGTAAATTTGTGGGAGCATAAACGATAATTTTGCTAAATTTTATCTTTAGCAGTTGGTGTTCGCAAGTGTAAATCGAAGATCTCTTTTATACAGTAGAGAGCAACGTGTTACTCGTAAGTTTTGTAACAAGTTCAAAGAAACCAACTCGATAAACTAAAATACATAGATAACTTGAGGCAGCTTGGCGCCAAGTATCTAATACGAATCTGTTAGCCATCAAACGAGACGACAGCACTTGGTTACCTGAAGACACGAATAAAAAAGAAAAGAGGAGAGAATCATCAGCTTAAACCCATTGCAAGTACCATTAACATACAGAAGGCAAGGGAACTGCTAATAATACCAGTCAGCAAGCAGCAAAATTCCTTGCCCTTCAGCCTCATCAAGGCTACAAGTGCTTGGTTCATCTCGACACGAATTGACACACTAATTTACATTTTACTCCCCCGATCAATTCTTCGCTTCTTCATGTTCTGCAGGTCCAGGTGAGCCGTCTGTTCCAGCAAGAGAACCTGTCATTACAATGTTTGAGGTCCCTTCACCTTCTGCATACTGTGAATGAGTGGTACCAGATTCTCTCTCTGTTAAGTCAGGTGACTCTAAACTATCTGCAGGCCCATCAACAGAAGATGAGGAAGTATCACCTGCATCCGGGCCAACGTCATCTGGCCGAGCATCTGATTCCACTTGAAGCTCGCGATCTGGTAAAGATGGTGGCTGAGCTGCATTAGACGTGTCAGCAGAATTCAAGGTAGGAAACAACTCGACTGAATCAGAAATATTCATCCCTTCAACTGATATTGGTGAGTTCTCACGCCCGCCTGTTTCAATTTCTTTTAAGTCGGACGAACTGCCTGTTTCAATTTCTTTTAAGTCAGACGAACCGCCGGGCAAAGGATCATCTAAACTAGGTTTTGGTTCAGGAGGTCCAGAAGATGCAGCGTCTGCCAAATCCTTGCCTTCATTGATAATGGTGTCATCAGCATTTCCTCCATTGACAATTTCACCCGTCTCAATGTTAGGGGACGCGGAAGCAACTAAATCAGTTGACGGTTCATTAACTGTTCTCTCATCCTCAAATGCGAACCAATTGGAGTTTGTGAAAAGAGAACCGCTGTAGACAAGAGGGAAAAATAAAGGTATAAACGCATTCACAAATGAGAATATGTAGCAAGTGCAAAGGCACATCACGACATGCACGCACTTGAGATACGGATGTGATTAGGGCCTCGTGGGAAAAAGTCACACAGACCATCAATTAGAGACCAAGTTTTGCATTTTATTCATTTCAGCAGTGATTATGAGCCTGTGCTGACAATCAGCTTCAAAGCTTCTAAGAAGAATGCAAAACTTGGTCTCTGTAACTGGTCCAACATTGAACCAAGTTGAGTTTCATTAGAATTAAGAAACATTTCAAATAAATCCACGTGTGACAACTTAAATGTGTTTCAATAAAAGGAAACAATATCAATATGACCATAAAAGTTCACTAATGTTCTGCTAAAATACTACAAGCAGCAAGAGCTTTGCAAGCAGATTCTGCACACTATTAAGGAAGACTTGAACAAAGTTCAAATGCAGATGAGCTATTTCCATTTTGACAGAGATGTGAAAGAAAATAAAACCAAACAACTCAATCCACCTTACCTTTCCTGGTCATCTCCTAAACGAAGGGAAGAAATGACAACTTCTGCAGATTCATCGTCAAAGTACACATCCTGCAAAAAATCCAAAGCAGGAACTTTCTCATATCAAAACACAAGTCAATTCACACAGCCAAGGCTTGGTAAATATAAATAGTAGAGGCCAAATGGGAATGTGCATATGAATATGGTGCTGACAGTCAAGAGCAGATGTGAACTTAAGTGCATATGGTGCTGAAAGAGCAGAACGGGGATGTGCATATGAATATGGTGCTGAAACTTGGCAAAAGTGAACTTAAGTTGACACTTTAATATTGAATCATTGTTGGAGTCTTGGAGAAAGAATTGCAGTTGACTCAGCCAACTTGCATACATTTGAAAGATCTAGTGCCAATTTCTTTACAGACTTCTGAAACAAGGGTCTCTTCGTTCATACTGCACTGGTCTACCAGCAATATTTGTTAGCTCTCATGTGAGAGGCTTTCATTAAGCACCTCAAAGCTTGCACCTTCAAGTGCCAATTGTAAGGTTTGGTCCTTTACGTGCCAAGGGCATCTTACGCCACACGGCAACTATGGTGTTTGCACATTTGTCTTGCCTTTTCTGGATAGTTTAATCTGGTTTCAGCTTTTGGGTTCTAATAACCTAGAAAGTTTTATGAGTAGCTTCCAATTCTAGAAGTAGACAACTCTTCCACTTGTAGTAGTAGTAGAGACAGCGTTTAAAAGGCTAAATCTAGGCATTTTACCTCTATGAGGCGAGGCGTTGTCTACAAACCAATAAAATAACTCTAAAGAACAAAAGGTACAAATATATGATCATGATAAACCATCAAACTTTAGTAAATATCTATAATACAAGAAATTAACAAAATTGAAAGTCTAAGTTGCAAAAAAATATAAAATAGATCAATAAAGTAGTAAATAATAAAGGTTTCGTCTCCTTCTCCCTTTTCGGCGTGTAAAGGCAGAAAATAAAAAATAACATAAAAAAACCGTAAACATTTAATGTTATAAGAAAACATCTCAAAAAGCTCACTAACCTGAGGCGTAAGCCCTCCAAATGACATTTAAGGCGTATGCTTTGATGCGTTTAATTAAAGCCTCACGTGAGGCGTAACCCAAGGTGTAAGCCTCAAAAGGTTTTTTAAAATAATGGTAGTAGATTATAATTTTGTTACGTGATTACAAATTTGATTAACTTTTTTATTTGCTATAACAAACCATCTTATGTTTGTTTAAGTTAAGACTTCTTTAATTTTGATGATTTGATTTAGTATGGTTTTTTAAAATGGCTAATGGTTTATTATATGCATATTTTTATATTTTTATATTCTTTTGAATTATTTTATTGGTTTGTTTTGAGTCTTATGCCACAAAAAGACAATGATCACCATTATTTTTTGACCTAATAACAAGACAACGGATGACAAAGTCATGACTAATGACCAAAGCTAAGGCGTGTACCTCATCATCCCGTTCAAGCGAGCCATGAGCCTGCACAAAGCAAACAGAGAATGTAGTTAGTGCACAATGGGATAATACAATAACTAATATAATCCACTTAATACAATTTTCACTCCCATCGATCCCAGTTGCAAGTCTTCATTCTTCTTGTAACTTCAGAAAGTAATTTTCACCATCCTAATATAGAACAACTACCTCTGATCATTGTTTCCCAAACTCCCCTCGATAAAATAATACCACTTTATGTTTTAAACAATTTCACACATGGAATTGCATTGCCACACAAATAGCTAATACCACATCCAGGGCTAAAATTAAAAAATTACAAAAGAAACACGACACCTTACAGCTGGTACCTAAATAATGGTGCCAAGCGCAATGAAGACATTAAACCGGGGCCACATATACCATGAATTCTACCATAACACTTGGGAGATTAATGTGACTAATTACTGCTTAAACCTCATCAAATGCGAAAGAATCAGATGCCAATCAACTACTAATGCAGCTCGCATACGATTGTCTTAGCTTTAAAAACTTGCTCATAAGTCTACTTTTTAGGGGAAAGGTACTTACGAGCACAACATTTCAAATTGTACTAGTTATAAAGCAATTATTTTTGTATTGTGGTCCACTTAAAACGGTAATTTGATAACACAGCAATTTCTAAATTCATGGCAACTTGACCCATTTACAAACTTTGAAAACAGAATTTAGTATAAGTTTCCTTAATGAAACATACAGTTAACTTGAGCATAAAATCCAATACGGGAGACATGGAAATAACATAAAAGATGAAATATCTTAAATGTCAATGATAGGTTGTTACACAACAAATAACACAATGTCAACGGTAAATATTCAAAGTCAAGTTCATGTTTTTCGGGGTTTAAAATTTATAAAAAGCTTTCATAAGCTTCTTACAGTCAAATGTTAAATTAATGAAGCGTAAACTTAGTTCTTCATCTTCCTTTATTCTAATTTTCATTTTACCCGTTTCTATCAAGTTTAAAACAATGCATGATACAACTTTCCCCAACATATCATATATATTGGTCCACATGATAACAATACTTGGTGAATCTCGTGGAACAGATATGATATGCACTATCATTTCTGTGATTCAAAGAAGATACTTCAAAGATAAAACAACCCTTAACAAAAGAACATTTTCTTTCTCCGTGCAACATTGACCTTTGTAGGGTCTGTTAATAGGAAAACACCCTTGAACTTCATGGGGCTTGTCAAAATCAAGGCAGCCTACACATAAAATCCACCAGAAGTCATAATATACAGATACACAAAACCAGTTACCTGACCTTCCCTATTTCAAAATCTCAAAGCAAAAAAAATTACCACTGTATATCCATCCAGTATAATTTTCCTATTTCCAAATTGGCAAGCAAATAAGCAACTGGAATACAATTGAGACTCCGTGGGGTCATGAAATATTCCATTTATTGTACAGCAAAAATTTCAGCATTAACTAAATGTTGCACACTGAGACTTCCAAGTTTGAAATAGAGAGATTCCAGTTTCTTGTCACCAATTCTCCAAACATTATTCTCTTTCAAGCGTGAAAATGAAAGGATGCTTGTACAAATGGAAAATAATGAATAAGTCACAGAACACACCTCTTCAATATCATCACTGCTATAGATTCCATATTGAAATGCCTGGCTCAAGTTATTTGCCAAAGCAGCAACATCATAATCTCTATCTTGGTAATCATCATCGTCATCACTATCCCTTGTCCGATCCTGTAGGGATGTGGGCCTCCTGCAGCAGATGACATAAAAAATAAATCAATAACATAAAGTAGAGAGTAGAAACTGACTGTGTTATTGTGTAATTGAGTGAGTCAAGTTAGATAGTATGAAGGAAAAACTAAAAACATTAACAAGAGATTCGGATAATAAGACCATTGACAACTTGATGGAGATCCCTGGGATATTATTAGAAGACTATTTATGGAAGACTTGCCATAGATTAGCATATGAGTTATTTTGCAATTATTTAGTTGATTTTCCTAATTTCCTTCCCATGATTATTATTATGGTAGTTTTCCATGTTTTGTTAGGGATTTTTAGTATATAACGATGAGAGTTGTTTTTCATGGCAAGACACACCTTGATTATTGAATAAAGACAATATTTCTCACTAATTCTCTCTCCTCTCTCCCCTCTTCCCGCTTTCTCATTTCTTCTCCCCCCTTCACCTATATTTGTCCCTCCTCTTCTCCTCTATTCTCTCCTCCTACAATCATACGGTATTGTTTACGAGCGCCTGTCGTCAGTTTGGTATAAGAGCCTTCCCATCTCTAAAATTGAATTTCTGTTCACACGCCGAGAGGTAGTTTGCAGCAGCCACCATCCAAGCCCATTCACATATCAAATCCGACCAACCCCTCACCCATCAACCCGCTTCCATTCTCTACACCCGCCGCCGCCAACACCAACCACCGGAAACCTACCCTAACCACTGAACCCAGAAAAAATTAAAACCAATCCAAACCAATCACTCCAGTTTTGTACGAACCAAGCTCAAAGCACAAAGGAAAAAGGACACAGATTTATTTTGTTTTATGTTATCGTTCTTAGTTATAAGAAGAAAAAGAGACGAGTATTACTGTTTTATTCCAGAGTTGTTCATAGTTCGCAGTTGTTACTGCACCAACCCCAACCCCCAACCCCAACCCCGCAGTCCAAAGTTCCATCCTATCGCCAACAACATATTTACAAGTACTAACAGCAGCCCAATTATGAAATTAATACCTTAGCCCATTCCAAATACAAAAACGCAGCCCCACTATCCAGGCCCAATCTCAAAGCATAACTTAAACCATCAATATCACTACCCCAAACCCACCAAAAACCGAGCACACAGAACCTGACCTGAATCGCCTCCAATCCCAAATCAGAGCACCACCCAAGTCCTTACCCCTTGCCCCGCTGCTGTAAACCCACCGCGCTGCCATGTTCATCAATCACCACCGCTCACCATCGCCACCGCCTTCCCGCCACCGCCATACTCAAATTCAAGCCACCTTATCGCCAACTCAACATCCTCTACCATCAACATCCACCACCTACACCACCACCACCACACCTCTGCCGCACATCAATCGTCATTCCACGAGCAAAACCACGTTGTCCTCCAGAAAGCACCTGCCACCTTCGTAGCCATCTCAGAGGTTCCATTGCATTATCGCCATTGCAGAATCCATATGTCCCATTAAGTGACAATGACACCAATGTTTAAAAGCCGATGGACAAGAGGTGGACACAGAAGGATGTGAATGAAGTCGAGCTTATCAATAGTCATAGGAGTTGCACTATATCTCGTCAAAGTCAAGTTCTCCGCGCCAGGGAGAATGGAGATATTATTAAAAAATTGTTTATGGAAACTTGTCATAGATTAGAATATAATTTATTTTGCAATCATTTAGTTGATTTTCCTTATTTCCTTTCCATGATTGCTATTAGGAAGTTTTTCACATTGTGTTAGGGATTTTTAGTACGAGAGGTCTTTCATTGAAGGAACACTCTGATTATTGAACAAAGACAGTATTTCTCTCTAATTCTCTTTCCACTTTCTCGTCTCTTTTCCTACAATTCTAGTTCTTGTGCGATTGCATCAAAACTATTACAGTATGAGAAAAAAAAGAAGTGTGTACAAATCGAATTTAAAAATTTTTTAAAAAAAAACACCACCTTCTATTATTTCACCCGTTAAAATTTGATAATCGTGTCAATCTTCTAGCATAATACAATTCTTTATTAGCAGTAGATTCTTCCATCAAAATGTGGTGTGGCTAATAATTCTAAAAGAGAATCATGTAACAAAAGGCAGAAACAAATGTAAGGCATGAGGCCTATAACACATTGACAAAACTCAAAGCTCACGGCCATCAATATTCAGCACTCTCTACCCTCTGTCTACCAATGAAGAAACACCCTTGACAAATTAGCCATCTAAATCCAGATGTCACAAATGCACTAAAAGAATCTGACATCTTGCCAACCAAATTTTTAGTTGATTGCTGCTACTTTTGTTGACATTCCTCTTAATAAAGGAATTTAAATGTCAATTATTTCCATGATAGGAAGAGAAGTCTAAACATTATGTTGGTTCGAGAGTCCATTTGGTATATGGTCAATAGTTAAAGATAATAGATAAAATTTGTCTTATCTGTTTGGACGAAATGATACACTTTTAGTGCTTTCTTGGCTTTGCTTATAAGTGCTTATAAGCAGTATGACCTATAGAATATGTAGATAAAAATTGTGTGTTCTACAAAATATGTAAATAAAAATAAAAATAATGTTTGACCAACTTATAAGTACTGAAAAGTACTCCCAAACATATACTTATTCACATAACAATTTAAGTCAAAAATGAGGATAAGTTTTATCCTCAGAAAGAGGACAAATTTTTTATCCGAATATAGATTCACTTATTTTTTGTAAAAAATAAATATACCCTTCATAATACAGAACATTTCTATTTTTAATAATTGCCACTTTTCGTCCCCGCCCTTCGCCGCTCCATCCATTTTTTTTTTAGTTTTTTTACTTAGTTTTTTTTTTTTAATTAATATTTAGAGTAGAATTGTGTTTTTTCCAAAGTTGACTTTTTAACATTGACTTTCTCCATTATGAACAAAACAGGATAATGATAGATATATTATTTGGCTACCTATTATTTAGATAATTTTTATCTAGATAAATAATTTTATTCACAAACCAAATAGGCAATAAATATATTACTTATATTTCTTTTCCTTCACCTCTTCCTTAGGCTTGGACGTCGAGTGGGTAGGCACGGGTATTTCAATACCTAGAACCACCAATTACACTTGGATATTTCGTAAATAAAAGTATTTGGATCCACATAAATACTTAAACCGAATCGAACCATTGGTTCGATTGACTTCTACCCACAATATCTTTTTTTCTAAAAATGGTGTCTTGACAACATGTTTTGGAAAAAATTAAAATTACAAACCTATTAACATTAAAATAAATTAGATATTAAAATAATTCACGAAATATATAAATATTAATCGGAAAAATAGACACTAAAATTGCAAACTCAAAAATTAGGGTTAAAAAAGAATTTGTCACATTTCTGAGAGAAGCTTCGTCTTTGTCTCCGTCTTGTGTTGAGCAAGAGAAAAATGAGCATGAGTGCGAGAGAGATGTTTTATTGTGTATTTGAGCAAATAGTGATTGAAAATTTGATATTTGAGTATTTGAAATTGAGTTAATTGAATTTGAATTTAGGGGTGGTGGATTTTAAGCTTTTAGTTTGGGTTTTGGACAGTTTGACTCGTTTTTGGTAGCGTGGTGTTAGGCAAGTCAATAGGTCAGGATGAATAAATTATAAAAAATAAAAAAAATTTACTAACATTTGACAAATTCGGTTCTAGTGTCGGGTACCTACGGTTCTGATTCAAAAACCAAGAATTGACCCAGACTAGTCGGTTCTCTACGGTTCCTTTTTTTTTTTTTTTTTTTTTTTTTGGGAGCAGGAATAGAACATCCCACTCGAGTTCGGTTCCAATTAAAATGCCCACCCCTAATCTTCCTTCTCCAACCAGGATTTCAACTTGCTCTATCTGGATGAGATGGCAAGATATAGCCATGCAAGCCAAACTCAGCCGTCTAAAAAAAACTTGACATAAGATTGGAAGTTCGTCTCAGCCATAAGAATGTGGCAAATGCCCCCAGTTTTCAACTGGAAATGAAGTCTACTAAAGTAAACAAGACGACAATACACACACAGATCCTCAATCATGTGAGAGTTAAGGATGCAAAAGAATCAACCGTACCACATCAATCAATCAGGATAGCCAAAAGGGAAAATCCATTGCAAACACTACAGCATCAAGTCAAAACACCAAGTATAACACTCACCCACATGCCCATTGGAAGACATTTTCCACCACATTGCGCTTAAGCAGCATATTTGTTTGCCATTCAACCCACTCGCCATTTTCCTGCCAATAAAAAAATTGTAAGAAACATTGTTAATGGCACAGATGCTTCAAGTAAAATGGTTCTTGCTTAACCTCAAGACTGCCACTATGACCAGCTCGTAATTTAATGCATCCACTCAAACATCAATTATAAAAAGCAACCACCATGCCATAGAATTCAGACAAGTAAACAAAAATCAAATAAAGCTAGAACTAGAAGTCTGTAATCTCAAAATAGAAATAGCTAAACCAAACCAACAATCAGTAAAGCTGAATGTTGAGCTTTATCAAATACGTCATACGGGTGGTTTAATAGAACGCCTTTTTTTCTTAAGGTGATGATTGTATGTGGAGGCTTCATACTAGTTATGATGATACACAATGTGATAGATGATGGTATTTAACAAAAGATAAACACGGAAATTAAAATGAACCTGCACAATTGTCTGTATATCATTGTTGTCATTCCCCAATTGAACAAGTTTGTTAGCAATACGAGTTATATGTCCAATATTCCCTATTCTGGGTGGCGATCTACCCTCGGCAGGGACAGTCGGCTGCAAGAGATTCAACCAAATTAATTTTAATATAATTCAAACACATTGGACAATATGTAATACAGCACAACATAACAAATTGAATTGAGTATATAGGTAAGTGATATATAAAATATAAGCACGGCAGAAACCTAGATCAACCTAAGACATACAAAAATAATTACCATGTTTACATCAACAGCCAATGTGGAGTTCTTTTCTGCTTCAAGAATCTTTCCAGTCAGATTACAATCATGAAGTAGATGTTTAACAAACTCAGAATTCTTGCTCTCCAAGCAAGATACTATTATGTGTTCTACATGATGATGTAAGAAATTGTTGTATGGATACCTGCAACAAGAAGAAATACAATTTAGAATACTCAAATTTGTTTTCCACAAGTGAACACAAGCTGAAACTGGGGCAAGAAACTTACCCAAAAAACAATTCTAAGATACGTTTTACAGCACCCAGACGAATCATTTCTTTTTCTGCAACTTCACTACTAGCAGCCACTAAGACTGAAATGAACTCTATGATCTGAAAGATCCATTGTTCACAATCAGATTTGAGCATTCCATGCCATTGATCAAAGGAAGATTTTAAATATGGAAAGAAGAGAGAAGGAGATGATGAATGGAGGTGTAAAAATTCGTTTTAAGCAAAAAGTAATCAAAGCATAATCATGCTTTTGTAATAGTTGATAAGCGGATGTGCAAGTTAATTTCTTATACTTCTAATGCTCAAAATAGAAACCATATTTGGTGAGGAATAAGAGTCAATGAAATCAAAGAAATATTAATGCTACATAGAAAATAAACAAAAGATACCTTCAAACGATGCTTTCCAAGAGGAGGCTGCAACTTGCCATAAGTAGTTAGCAAGACATGGTCCTCAAATGAAAGATCCAAAAGCTTGAGGAGATCACCTGCGGAATAAAATCAGCTAACTGTCTTCATGCCTACTAGCACATTCCACAAGATTTTATTACTGATGGCATCACAATAACCAAAAAATCTAGGAAAGGACATGGCTTGGCTGAAACTTCAATACTTGCAACTTGAAGCACTTCTCTTTCTTTAATATACTAATTTGTCGCATCTTTTGTTTTCCTTTTTCATATCTAACTAAAAACATCAGGCATACCGTCGGCATTAGAATATATAGATTTGTATGTGAAAGAAGGTGTCAACTATTCTTACTAACATTATTTCAAAATGATTGAGCCATGACATCCACTGATTTCCAAAAACACCATTAAGAACACTCAAATGAAGTAACAGTGCATTACAAAAGCAGTTATCACTTCAATTATAAACAAAAACACCACAAAACCCAAAAAAAAAACATGGAAAGAGGAAAGGAAAATAGCACCATTACTAAAGATCGAGAGCACTGAGGTAGCTATTCAGAAAAGATTAACAAGAATAAGTATAAAACAATTTTAACAAAAAAGAGGAACACCTATATTTCTTTTCCAATTGTGCATACCATGGATCTATTTTCCACGCATCACCTGAAAGGCCATCCTGAGCCCATTGATACCTCACAGATGATGGCATGAAAATATTAACTTCAGATTCACAATTGATTTACTGCCCAAATACTTAATAAGGAACATTGCAAGCAAGATGAACAAATCCATTATCTAGGCTGAGTTGACAAGTGAACATATTTTGCAAAATTTTGGCTGACATCTATTATTGATTTTAATAACTACGGATGGGATATTTCAGGAGCAGTCTGTCACGGAATCATATCTACCCAAAGCAACCATACCTAGGCTCTCCAGCATGGCTTCAACAGTCTCAGGTTTGGCAGTGATTCCTGATCCATGAGCCAGTTGGCGGTTGTACATATAATAAGTCCCTGGAGTTAGCCTCTTGGGGTCTAACAAGGATATGCAAATGGACAACAAATTAACCAAAACAGATTTTGGTCGTGAATCCTCCAAAGCATGACGAAACAAACTTCCTATAAAACTGTGAAAAACAGTCAGATTCCAATCAAGATAAGAAAATGAGTAAATTAGAAAATGACAAGGAATTAGAGAAAATAACCAAAGCTACCTTGGGCTGGAGATTTTGAAGCTAGCCCTGGGGAGCATACCGAGTTATTGCACAAAGAGTTTCTGCAGCATTGGCATGCACTTCCGGGCAGTCCTGCAAATGTATGGCACAACTACTTGTGATAAAACAACAGCAAAAGAAATAAAAGCAATACATGTTCATAATATTCAAGGTTTCTAGAAATGGGAGGCAAGAAATCTATTATCTATTATGCGGGTTAAGAAATATTTAAGCCTTAAAAACTAGAATTTAATCTTGAAATAGAATTTTTTTCCGGGATGATTCCATAAAGAAATATGCAACTTCAATAACCATTAACGTATGAGATGCATAGTCAGATGCATATATCTCTCATCCTTCCTAGACATGATGAAAATTATGAGCATACAAATGGCGTATACATTTGATTTCCTTTTGTATCAAAAACAAGGCAGGATCCATCCCTTTCACTCACAAAAGGCCAAAGTAAGAACTAAATACCAACGGCTGAAGTAGGAAAACATAATATTATTAATATGGAAGATTGTCAACATACAGATGAACTGAACTTATCCACAATCATTTCCAGCACATTCATATCTTCCAACCACTGCATTGAGTCCATAGAGTTTGCATATATATGTTCATCAGAACCAATCAAGCAATTAAAACCTGTTCAACAATAAATGAATTAGGACTTTCAGTGGATAATACCACGTAAAGGAAAAATTTAAAGAAAAAATCTGAATAGCAAACCTCCACAATAGGCGTAATTCTGATGAGGTCAACAAGCTTCTTGATAATATCTTGATGAGCCTGAATGAAAGTTAAATGAAAATGTCAGCTCCTATAGAGTTTAGTTTGTAACAGCATAGGGTTGGCAGTAGGATGAATGTTGAACAATTCCTCATATGAATTCAACGGAGAAGGACTAAATTCCGTATATAGCGTATGACGATAAAAGGAATCCCAAATTACATCTAAAACTTGTCTCCTAGTGATCCACTCCCTCCACAAGGAGGAAAAACAGACATGCAGCCATTCCAAGTTTCTTTTGTGCACCCATTTTTATATCCCTCTCCTCTTGATGCCAACCTTTAGCTTTAATTTTTTCCCATCAAAAGCAACACATAGTTCAGTCCTTTCATCAATAGTAAGAAAAAACTAGTGGCAAGGGGTGGGAAAAATGAAATATTTCAAAATAGCCGATTAGTTGAATTATTCAAAGTCCCAAAGGAAATAATACCATCGAGAAGTTAAATAACAGAGACCTATACATCAAGTACTTGCAACTGGGTAACTGGGTCTACAGCTGTTGCCGGCCCATAAGACATAATACTTGAACTTACAATCAGGAAAAAAATACAAAAGTTAACTACTAAAAAGATATTGGACTTTACCTGTATGTAATTCATTAGAGGACTTGTCTTCCGCAATAAGAGACACACAACAACCTAGGACATTGAAATATGATTGTCAGACACGTACAAAGAACTAAAGAGTAACATCTGCACTACAGAAAAGAATCTGACAACTTTGGTTTCTAGAATAAACACTGTTATTTTGTGACAAAGTCAATGTATTTCAAATATAAGTCCAAAGTTCATACTTGATAATAAGCAAACGAACACAAAATAATAAAAATATTTTTCATGTCTTCCACGCAATGCTGCTCCTCCCTCATTTTCTTGTTTCACAGAACCAATCTCTTATTCCTACACTACCACCATTCCAAAGGGGGAGATATTCTCTCCAAAACCAATATACATGAAGAAACTCAAATCAATATAAATACAAGTAAACATACAAAATACAAATAAATGCTATACCATTATCCCTATTATGCAAATATGTACGCAGCATTAGTGCACTAAAGAATGTGCTACGATAGAATGCTGACCAACTGGAGTTTTTGTGATAAGTGTTATTGTTTTTTATCACAGAAACGGAAGCTGGTGTGCAGGTAAACAAAACTCTTGAAAGTTACAGTGGTACCAAGCTAAAAGTTTCAAAGATCCAAGCTGTTTAGCCCAACACGCACACATGCAAATAGAAAGAAAGCGTTTGATAACAAAGTATTTAGATGGAGGTAGACCAAATATGGTTACAGGATTAGTAGTTGTGATCTGACAGCAGAGATTCAGACAGAGAAAAAAAGTAAGAATGGGAATCCATTTGCAAAGGAGCCATTATGGCGTTCACCTGGAGAAAAACCGTGAACTTAAACCTTATCTTAGCAAAAAACGAAGTAATTCAGATCTACGAATAAAGGTCTTTCCTTTTAGCCTATTCTCTTTAAATTCTTTTGCACCTTGACAAGATGTGTTATGAAACTACTCGTAATTAATAAATATTAAACTCATCGAAGCACAAATTATCTTACCTTGCTGAAGTAGCCAGCTAATTGAGTACTATGGGGGCGTTCAGGATCCAAAAAAGAGAAAAGCAGGTTCATCAACTGTCACTCAAAAGTAACAGGACAACTGGTAAGAGTCTAGATTAAAAATGATGGAGTCCATTGAGGAAAATTTCCACAACTCACCTCCTCGTCCTCAACCAATGCTTTGAGTATTATATCAACCTCACAAGTAAAAACTTCACAAGCAATGAAAGGAAACCTATACACAGAAACAACTAAAGTTACATATCAGAAGCTTCTCTATTGAAATCCAATATTATCACAGTTCCTCGAAATGGATCTGGTGCCCAGTAGCTAACATGTAGACAAGCGTGATTCTATTCCACACTTACTTCAACGACCGTAGTCTCTCAGCTTCCTCTGGAGGTTCTTCAACTATATATCTAATTAGTTGTTCAACTTGAGCTCTTTCCGCAAACTGCAAGCGGTTCAGAATAAAATTAGTTTATCATGGCAAATAGCTACTGAATATTCTATCAAAAAAGAATATAATATCTTGCATAAGACTTTATCCAGGTTGAAAGCATTTAAAATAATTAGTTCAACTGTGAGCTAAAAATTGTTCTCATGACGAAATTCTGCTAGGGAAATACACCATAAGTGGAATATAAAAAAATTGAAAGCAATTTTTTAATAGCATTTTAGCATGATGAGAGAATCAGGAGCTTACAAATTAATAAGACGGCCATTCAGAGATTTGCATTCTTGAATTATTTCATCCTCGTCCAAAAGTTCCTCAAGTGTAAAATTTTCTTTGTCTAAAATGGTCTCCACCTGAAATAGAAATGTAATTAGTAAGAGTAATGTTTTTCACTTAATAAATCACTCAGAAAACATCCGACATGATATTTATTGGAACATGTCAACGACGTCAAGGACGAGACCTCACAAAAACAAAAAAGATAGTTGGTGAAACTAATACATAATCTCGGCATAAATCACCACGAATATCAACAAGAACGAGCACACGCGTATGCATGAAATTACCATTTGATCCACGGGTTGCAGCGGATGCCAGAGGTACTTATGATTGTGAAGCTAAAAACTCTTTCAAAACAGGCATAAGTTAATAAAATGTGGAGGAATAAAAAGTCAAAAGATGCTCAATGTTGTGTTTCTTGAAAAAAAAAAAAAAAAATCTTTTGTTAAATTTATTTTAACACATGAGATTTTGTAAAAGCTCGACCATTTGTTGAACAAGACCAAATGGACATTATAAGGTAGTTGTGAACACAATAAAAGTTCTTGATTTTCGCCCGATACATTCATATTTATATATATATAAATAAATATTTTGCCTTCAAGAAATCTACAAGAGCTTTCCCAAAAAACAATGGTGAATATGAGTAAATAAAATTCATAGGAAACCAACATTAGATCAAAAGTATCAGAACTCGATGGGGGTCGACAACACAAATGGAACAATCACAAACATGGTGGCTTGGGGTTCAAAGGAACAGGCAGGATTCATATTCCCTTAATAAACCATGAAGAAAAGAAGAATTGGATTCTCCGCAGCAGGATGAGTAAAAGGAAAAGAAAACAATGTATATTTGACAATCTACATAACTCTTATTAGTTATTTCCCATTTGGGAAGAGGAAAAAAAAAAAAGACACATACAAAGCCTGCAAATCTTCCCCAACGGAAGATTTCTTGTATCATGGACTATCTGTCATGCAGTTCTTCCAAAAGTATGATTTTCAATTCTTCTTCAATACAGTTTCAAATAAGATAATATTTGTGCTCATTCAATTTAATATTTGTGCTCATTCAATTTAATACCCCAACTTTCCGGTTGCACAAATTTGTCCGACTCTACGAGATGGTAAAACCCTTAAATATATGACATGGAAAGGCTTTTAATAATATGACAAGTGGAGTGGCTGTATCAATCATCCTCCTCAGAACCGGTGTGCATGTGTCTACATGCTCAAAGTACTGTTACATCGCTTCCTGTTCAATCAGTTGGAGACTATGATTCTATTCAGCCAAATACCATTACATACACTCCACGGCTCCACCCACAGTGGTATCGTAGCAGAACCGACATAATCAATATAACAATTCCACCAAAGCATAATGGTCAATAAGAAGTGCAATTACACAATTGTCTCCCGGATACCATACAGCCCTAATGTCCCGGTGATACTTAATATATACCTAATTCTTCTACCACCTCTCCAGATTTCACGATACAACAAGAAATTCACATCACTGGGCTCAACTATATCCCGTGCCCAAGAAGAATACCCAAATATTTGGATCCATACTACCAAGAGAAAAAATAAAAATAAAATTATATTCAAGAAAATAATATCACTTACTGGTGATGCAGTGGAGAGGCCCATGCGCCAAAACATGGTGAATCCTGAGAAGTGATGATTCGCTTTTAGACTCGCCGCAGATCTGTAAACTCAAAACCCTAGGCTTATAACCCAGCCTCTCGAAACAATATTGACTCGAGCCGAGCCAGGAAAAATTCAAACGAAGAATACTAAACGTGTGCCTCTTGACAAAAACCCTATAATTTCAAATTGGATTGGATTCTTAATTTAATTTGGATAAAGACGGAGTAAGGGAGAGAAGGAGGAGATGTCAAGGGTGGATATGTATTTAGGGGAAAACAAATAATATAAAAAAAAATTGAGTTTGATGTAAAATGACTTTCTACGTATTTATAGATATAGCCGATTATTCTTTCCCGTACATCTGTTGAGTGGTATACTGATATTAAATCCCTGTCAATTTACAGTATTTATTGGGCAATTTGGCGCAAATGGTTGTTAACTTTTTCTTCAACTTAGAAATAATTCCTAAAGTTTTTTTTTTTTTTTGGCATAAACATTTCTAACTATATATTTTTGTATGAAATTGGTCGGTCTTTGATGAAAAATATTAATATGTCTCTAATTTTACTTAGAAAAAATTATAATTAGGTTTCTAACTTTTGCAAAAGTTACAAATGGGTTTGGTACCTTTATTTAATAATATTTAATTTAATATACTAAATATATTATTATAGTCGTTAGCAACTAAGATGTGATAGAACTTTATAGAATTTAAAAATCAGGTGTATTCATTCAGACTTTTTTAAACTCCATAAAAGTTTTAAGGAATTCAATATAGATTTTTAAAAGAACTTTTAAAAGTCTTATAAAATTATGCAATATTCAATTTAGACTTTTTAAAATTCTATGAAATTCAGAGGTATTCAAAATATCGATGACTTTTAATGATTTTATAGATAATTTTATATATACTAATTTTAAAGTCTGAGGTATAAATAAAAGATATTACAATTTCTTTCTCATTCACCCTAAGACTTTTAAAGACTTTAAAAAAAAACATCTTCATAACCATTTTTTCTTCAATATATCTATAACCATTTTTCTCTTTCTTATTTTTATTCATCAATTTTCCATTTTTCATTAAAAATAAGATAACTTTATAATTAAATTCTTATATAATTGTTGATTGCAATTTATTAATGAATTTCATCAAGTTAAAAACTATTTTTATTTTTATCTTTATTCTTGATTTTTCTATTTATCTTGATGAGCATGGTTTTATTTTTTTTCTTCGTCTAAATTGGAACTTTGGTTATTTATTTATGCAATTGTGGTTACTAATGACATGTTACCTATAAATTATTAAATATAATAAAGGAAATAATGAACTGGATAAATTTTTTGTTGAAAAATGTTTTAATCGCATGTCATAACTTTTTAATTTATCCACAAACCATTTGAAAGTTTATAGTTTTACTCAAGAAAAAAATAGAGTGAGATATATCATTAACTTTTGACATGGTTTACTTGCAGCAATAGTAATTAAATAGAACATTAATTTTTATGAATTTATTAATATTAATTAATATAATTAAATAAATTATTACGAAAATTTTCTCTTGCGACAATTTTTTTTACTGTAGGATATTAAATTTTGATATTCAAAATTTTTAACTGAAAAAACAAAGTCTATAAAATTCCATAAAAGTCTGTGAAAGTCTATGAAAATATTTCAAAATGAAATCTATAAAAATTCATAAAAGTCTGAAGGAGTCTATTAAAATCTATAAAAGTTAATAAAATCCATCAAAGTAAGTCACTTGAAAAATGTCAATCAAAGTCTTTAAAAGTCTAGATTAAATACACCCCCTAAATATATGATTATAGTCATGTTAATTAAAATTTTCATAACAAAAAATTACAATTAGTTCATAACATTTGCAAAAAGTATATATGGGTCCAATACATTTATTTAATAATATTTAATTTAGTGTACTAAATATATCAGTATCATTAGGGACAGAGCTAGGATTTTGTCCGGTGCGGGCAAGATTTAAGTACAAAAACAAATTGTTGGCATAACTTAAACATGTTAGAAATAAAAGTCATAGTCACGCACTTCATTCGCTTCCACCACTAGCATAGGAAAAAGTTTAAAATAAAGCCAAATTCATGGTAAATATAAAATATTTATATATATAAAAAAAAAAAACAAGAACATAAACTTTGAAAATACTTTCTGTATTCTTCAATTTTGATTCCCCAATCCAAATTATGCAATTATCATATTAAGAAAAAATAATAAATTCTTACTTAGGGATTTAATTATGCAATTACCTTATTTTTTAAATTTCTCGAAGTTCAGGATCATAGGTGAAATTTTAAATTTAAAATACTCATTTTCTTTTTCTCTCCACACCTTCAACACAATAAATTATATATATGCATATATATACACGCACAACACACAGCATATTTCTCTATTTAGTCATGCAATTATCGTGTTTTTCACTTGATTCACAGCATATTTTGAAGATTAATAGCTGAAACCATAGCCAACATCAATCCTCAGTGCAGGCGAATCTTTTGCTCTTCCACAAATTTCTTAAAGTTCGGTCAGGAGGCGATCGGTGAGGCGCTCGACGCCATGTGACTCCGCCAATGTCGTTAGCATACTAAGGGCTTGTTCGGCAAAGTTTTTTTGGGAAAAAATAGATTTTTTTAGTTACTTTTGACTTTTCAAATTTTTGGTAGTGTAAAGAGTTGAAAAGTCAAAATTCAGAAAAAAAAATGAGTTTTTTGGAGAAAATGACAATAGAACAAGCACTAAATATATCATTATAGTCGTGTTAATTAAATTTTCATAACAGAAAAAATATTAAAATATTGTGCTCTAAGTATATGTAATTATTATGTGATGTGAATTTGGCTCATTGTGGTGGAACTTTTATACCGAAAGTCTTGGCGTCACCAAATCTCATTGTACGTCAACAGCTTCTTCTTTTCCCCATTTATGTTGCTTTTTTTTGAAAAATTATTTTTGTGATTTTTATTTTTCACATAACGCTACAAAGTTAAGACTCAAGATTGTTATTGTGTTGAGGAAGAGATTAAACACGGTTGTTTAGGCAACAAAAATCAAGGTTTTTCACTATCAATTTGTTGATTTTCATTGTTATTTTAAGTTGGTTTTAGTTTTTCTTTGATTTTGCTTTATGTGAACTTCAATGTTTGTTGATGAAGTAGGATGAAATTGGGGTTGTCATTCTTACATTTTTTTTAAACAAGTTTAGAAATACTTCCTTGTATTCTATGTTTTTTGAATTTTAAGTTTTATTTTGGTCTAAAATCGTTGATATGTGACTTTCATTATATATTTTATTTTTTATTTTGGTTGATGGCATCATCGGCCATTTGATGAAATTTCGTAAAGCAAATTGCTGCATTTCTATAATTTTTTGAATCTCCTCGTATTTTTTGTGTTTGAACCTTCATTGTGGGGTCTCTTGGTAATACTAGTTAAGAATAAATGCGTTGCACGTGATTTTATAATAATATTATGATTTTTTATTTTAAAATTATCGATAAATATAACACTTAAATAAAACTTATTTTCAATTATTATAACCAACTAAGGAATTATACTCAAACTTCTTGGTAAAACATGTGGTTCATTAAAAAATACATGGCCTACGTGAATATTAAGTTTGAAAGATTATTGATACTCTTTTAATTATATTTTAAAAGATATATCTAATTCAAGATATCGAAAAGGCAACTTTCTTTTTTATGAAAATTAGTATCAAATTCTAAAATACATGAAAATAGTAGATATAAGCATAACACAATTTTTTATTGATTTTCTGTATTTATATAATTATAAAAAGCACACAAAAACAAAATATTTAGCATTTTTAGGTAATTATTTCTCAGAAAAAAGAATCTCAAAATTCTTTGACACAAGATAAAGAAGAATTTTCTATTGTAATATCCATTCAATTTTAATACACCCATAAATTAAGGGTTTTTTATTTTTTTTTATCTTCATGCATTCTTTCCCGTAATTCCATTTGAAATATTATTAAATTTCAAGAAAATTCAAAACAACCAGGTATTTGGACAATGATTTTAACTCATCAAATAAAACCACTTATTATGCGAGATTTACATTCACCTTATACATAACATGACTCACTTTAAAACATCATTCGAGCTTAAATTACTTTGTTATCAAGACTACCACAAGAATTAACATTTTTACATCGAACAAATAATCTAAATCAAGAAAAAAAAATATAGAAATCAAAATTTAAAATCAATATTACCATCATATATATTCTTAAATTTAGTGAATCATTGATGGAAAATTAACAAATCCATTATTACCACATTACTATCAAACTAATTATCAAATATTAAAAATCGTCATTGCGAGGAAAAAAATATTTTTGGCATAATAAAAAACAAAGACGAATAACAAAGAAAGAAAGTATGAATCAATAATAAGAAAGTCAAAATGCAAAGCCAAATTCATCTTGTTTTGTTATGTTGATGAAGGAATTTGCTAAATTCTCGTGCATAATAAGATTGACTCTTTGATTGTTTATAATTAAAGATAATAATTTCAATATATTAAAAATTTTATTAGTATATTTTTATTTATTTTCATTAATTACAATATATATAATGGAATTTAAAGTGGCAAATCACTTTCAATGATCAAAATACAATATTTATATAATATTAAATAGTTTAAATTAAAGCTAAAATAAATTATATTAATTGAAAGATGATTTTAGGAATTACAAGTTATTTGAGGGGTAATATCGTCTATAAATGTTTCTCCCATATTTGGAACAAAGGAAGAAAGTATGAATCAATAATAAGAAAGTCGAAATGCAAAGCCAAATTCATTTTGTTTTGTTATGTTGATAAATATATTTGCTTAAATTCTCGTGCATAATAAGATTGACTATTTGATTGTTTACAATTAAAGATAATAATTTTAATATATTAAAAATTTTATTAGTATATTTTATTTATTTTCATTAATTACAATATATAATAGAATTTAAAGAGACAAATCACTTTTAAATATCAAAATACAATATTTATATAGTATTAAATAGTTTAAATTAAAGCCAAAATAAATTATATTAATCGAAAGATGATTTTAGCAATTATAAGTTATTTGAGGGGCAATATCGTCCAAAAATGTTTCTCCCTTTAAGGGACTTTTAGAATTAGTATAGATTGTGTATATTTATACCAAATTTAGTTGTTTGAAAATTTCGAATGACAAACAAAAAATTGTCCTTAAATAAATTCTGGACAAGTTTTGAAATTTTCCTTTTTATTGTTATGTTTTTAATTTAAGTTTGCTTTTTGGTCTAAAATTGTCGATTCTGTCACTTTCATTTTTATTTTTTGTTGTTGTTGGCGTCATCACCATTCGATTAAAGTTTATAGATGATTTCTTTGCGTGTCTATAATTTTTGAATCTCGTTGTATTTTTATGTGTTTGAACCTTTAATGTGGTGTTGGTTTGTAATATTGTGTATTTTAGTACCAAATTTAGTTGTTTGAAAATTCCAAATGACCAACAAAATATTGTTTGTAAATAATAAATTTCAAAAGACTAACCAAATTAAGTTGTCTTTCTTTACTTTGTTTGTTGTGTTGGGCTTGTGATGATAGTGTTAAAATTGTTTGACCAGAATCGTTTTTTTTTTTGTTTTGTGCTTAAATTTAAAATAAAAATTATTAGATAAATTCGTGTGTGTTATTGCTTAATTGGGTTATTCTTACATTTTTTAAACTAGTTCGAAATATTTCCTTCTATTCTTGTTTTTTTTTTGTTGGTTTGATGGCGTCAACAACCATTTGATAACATTTTGTAGAATTTGATTCTTTGTGTTTGTAT
This sequence comes from Forsythia suspensa, assembly GCA_023638005.1. NCBI lineage: Eukaryota > Viridiplantae > Streptophyta > Magnoliopsida > Lamiales > Oleaceae > Forsythia > Forsythia suspensa. Next base: position 23,445,351 of record CM042663.1, read on the forward strand.
AATTTTTGAATCTCTTTGTAATTTTGTGTGTTTGAAGCTTCATTGCTATCACTTTCATTTTATTTTTGTTGTTGGCGTCATCACCATTCAATTAAAGTTTGTAGGGCTCCTTTGATGCGTTTCGTAATTTTTTGAATGTCGTTGTATTTTTATGTGTTTGAACCTTGAATGTAGTGTTGACTTGTAATATTATGTATTTTAGTACCAAATTAGTTGTTTAAAAATTCCAAAGGACCAACAAAATATTGTTTGTAAATAATAAATTTCAAAAGACTAATCAAATTGGTTGTCTTTCTTTACTTCGTTTGTTGTGTTGGGTTTGTGATAGCGATGTTAAAATTGATTGACCGAATCGATTTTTTTATTTTGTGCTCAAATTTTATTAAAAAATTATTAGATAAATTCGTGAAATTTTGTCTTTCCTGTGTCTTATTGCTTAATTGGATTATTCTTACATTTTTTAGACTAGTTCGTAAATATTTCCTTCTATTCTATTTTTTTTTTTTTTGGTTGTGTTGATGGTGTCAGCAACTATTTGATAAAATTTTGTAGGGTTGATTTGCTGCGTTTGTGTAATTTTTTGAATCTCCTTGTATTTTTGTGTGTTTGAACGTTGTAATATTGTGTATATTTGTACCAAATTTAGTTGTTTAAAAATTTCAAAGGACCAACAAAATTTAGTTGGCTTTCTTTACTTCGTCGGTTATGTGGGATTTGTGATCGTGGTATTAAAATTGTTTGAGTCTAGCTGATTTTTCAGTTTTGTGCTTATGATTTTTTCGTGCTCAAATTTATAGTTTTTATTAGAAAAAAGTCATGAAATTTTGTCTTTTCAGTGTGTTATTGCTTATTTGGATCTACTGTAGCATTTGTCACCTATTCCTATGTTGTTTTTTTAGAATTTTTTTTATTTGGCTTATTCTATTTGCATTTTACCTACCTCTATGTTATAATTTGGCAAAACTACATTTGAAAATGTTATTTTCAGGTTGTGGTTTTGTTATTTTTAGTTATGTTTATCATTTTTGGCTACTTGTTTGTTTGTTTGTTTGTTTTTTGTACGTGAATGTGTATATATAGGTTAGAATGGGCAACACACTTATTGCTGTTTGTTTTTTCATAAACGAAATAGATGGCAAAAGAAAATAGTTTTGAAGTAGAAAAATACGAAACAAAAGGCGGAGACAGTTGTACAATAGGGTACGAAATTTAAATCTAAAAAGACAATGTATAAAACAAAACTTCAATTGTTTGAGGATCTTGAAGTCAATTATGGCAATGCAAGTAGTAGTTCACAAATATTTGGTGAGCTTTATTGTCTTTACATGCAATGCATGGTCAATTATGAGCATTGTTTTTTTATTTTATTTTTTGTCGTATTTTGTTGAAATTTAGGTTTTTGAATTGTAGTCGAAGAATGGAATGACAAGGATTGTTAAACGTTGAAAGTGGTGGTTTAGAAGATATTGAGAAAAACATGTTTTGTATCAAGAACATCAAAAACATGTTCTGAAAAAAACATTGTTTGTATCAAGAATTCCAAGATAGTTGGTATAGTTCAAATATTATTACCAGACGTATTCCTACCGGAACTTACGTATTATGAGCTCCAACAATTTGTAGTCATTGCAATGCCAAAAAATTTGAAAACGGAAGCAGGGGTTTTTGTTGTTGTAACAAAAAAGTAAAATTGCAGATGAATAGTGCACCTTCTAAGCTATACAAGTTATATACTTCTAATTCAGATGAAGAATATTGCACTTTAAAAATAGTAGACGAAATTATAATAACCATTTTGCTTTTACTTCATTTGGTGAAGTATGATAATGATCTGTTCAATAACTACAATGGTATTTACACTTTTAGAGTTCGAGGGCAAGTATACTATTATATAAATTCGATTATATCAAATGATAATAATCCATCATATTACAATTGTACTTTTACGATAGTGAAAATGAAATACAGAATATATTAAAAATATCTAGAAACTTTCGTAAATCAATGTTGCACAAATTGTTAGATATATTGAAAATCAATCAATACTCTAGATTTTTCCGTTTTTAAGTGACATTGATAGCCTCGAAACATGTAAAATACATATTAGATGTGACCTGGTCTTGATCAAATAGTATACAATGTACTATCTCTGCGTATCAAATGGGTGCGCGGTTTGGGTTGATGCGGACCCATCTACAGACACAACCATTCGTAATATATCTATTTATTTTCATTCTAACACTTTTCATAGAATACATTTACTATTTTGGATGTTATGATCTGCTTCAATATCCTTTATCATTTTCTTTTAGTGAAACTGGTTGGCATGAAGGTATCGAGAAATTGAAGAATGATAAAATTGAAAGTCACAATATAGTAGATAATTTTTGGATTTAGGTAACATAAATTCTACAAAGTGAGCTAATAGAGAAAGAAAATAAATGTTAGTGGTGACAACAATTGGTTTCCCTTTGAACTTATTACATTTGCTTATTCGTGTTGGTTTTATTTGAATTTGATTTTTTTTTTTTTCCTTGGCAGCATTGTTGAAAAATAAAAAATGAGTAGAAGTATCTTGCTGTGAGTACTATTACTATAGATTATAGGTAAGAAGTGTACCTAATTTTATTTTGCTTCATGCTGGTAGACTTTTAAAGTAATACGTAGTGGATATGCATGTTAAAATCAAAACAAGTAGATTATATTATTCTCATCAAAATCAAAGTGAAATATGTGATGAACTTTACTAGGGACTTGCTGATAGTAAAGAAAATGGTGAAAATAGAGGAGAAAAAATTGATTGGAATATTATTTTATCGTCTTTTTTTGTTGGGGGTACTAGGGATATGAAAAAGAGATATATGGATGTAATGACATAGTCCAACTTATATATTTTTGATAGTAACATGTAATCCTAATTAGGTAGAAATAAAACAAGAGTTGAAGCATACTGATATATGACAAAATAGACTTGATTTGATTGCTCGTACATTTAGAGCTAAATTAGAAGAAATAAAAGTTGATTTATTCAATCGCCAAATTTTTGGACCAATTGCTGCATATATTTACATTATAAAATTCTAGAAAATGAGAACTTCCGCATGCTCATTTCTTATTAATTTCGAAGGCATATGCCAAAATTAATAATGTTGATTTAATAGATATCATAGTGTCATATGAAATTTAAGATAAAATAAAACACCCTAATCTTCATTCTACTATGGTTAATCAAATGATGCATGGTCCATGTGGTGTTCTGAGTCCTTGTAATGTTTGTATGGACAAAAGGGGACAATTTAAAACATATACCCAAAGGAATATTATGCAAAAACTTCTATTGGCAACAATTCTTACCCAACTTATAGATATTGTAATGATAAATAATTAGTTACAGTTAGAGGACAATTATTAGATAACAGATGGACCGCACCTTATTATTTCTATTTATGTGCTAAGTATGATTGCCACATTAACCCAGAAATATATTCAACAATTAAAGTTGTCAAATACTTATATAATATGTTTACAAAGGACAAGATATAATAAGTTTCTCAATACATATTAATGAAAGTGAAACACCTATTTATGTTTGGGTATTTTATCCGAGAATCGAACTAAAGCCGGAGGTTTCGGTCGATTCAAACAAAAGTAGATTAGGAGCAGAAGGCGAGAACCGATCGAGTCTTGGTCGATTATGAAGCTGAGGCGTGGGCACCCAATTGTGGAACCAAATTTGTCATTTTTCATAAGTTTTTATTTTTCAATTTATTCACCATGACCCAATGACCCGACCCAACATCACGATACCAAAGACAAGAATTCAACTATCTAACATCCAAACAAAAAGCTCAAAATCCACCGCCCTAGACCTAAACTCGATTGACCAAATTCTAAATACCCAAATCCCATATGCTCGATCGCTATTCACTCTAATACACAACACAAACACTATCACCTCTCTCGCACTCTAACACTTTGTTGACAAGTTGGTAAATTACGATGCAAAGAAAATGATGAGATGGAAAGAAAAGTAGACAATGTTTATTATTATATTGTTTTCGGATGAATGAATTTATGTTGTTTTTAATATTTGTAGAATCTAGAACTTTCTTATTGTTGGTTTCTAGTTTTAGTTTGTTCTTTGGGTATATAATCTGGTGCTTATGCTCTGCTAGATATTGCATATTATTTGGTGGCATATATTTTAGTGGATTAAGAAAGTGTTAAAATATGTATTTGGTGGTATATTTTTTATTTATTCTATTTTTGCTAGTTATTGGGAAGATAATTTGTATTTTCAGCTCACGATTTTTTTTAAAAAAATGTTTGGGTAGAACCGAACTAGAATTGGAATCGGAATCGATGATTCGAGGTTCGGATTTGGTTCTAGTGATTACTTGGACCCAAATAGTTTCATTTACAAAATATTTGAAGTGTAATGAGTGGTTTTGGGTATTGAAATACCCGGATCGACTCCCAAGCCTACACCTATTGATGAAATCGAAAGATATCAAACTCGTGGATTTCTCCACCCAAAGCAATGCGGAGAATATATGGATCTAAAATGTCTCAGTCATTTATATCGTTACAATTACATATTGAAAATAACCACTTAGTCATGTACAGAAATTATAAAAATTTGGCACCAGTTATTAACACAAATTCAAGACAATGAACAATGTTAACTGAATTCTTCCGAATGAATATTACATATAAAATAATTAAAATAGTATTATACAATAATTTCCTCAATATTTTACATGTAATGAACAAATTAAGATATGGACTCAAAGGAAAAAAGAGAAATGTTATTGGAAGAATAGTTGTAGCTAATATATCTGAAGGAAAAATATCTAGTTGCGAATTTTATTAAATCATATTAGATGAGCAACTTCATTTGAGATTTTGAAAGTAGTAAATGATGTTTCTATGTTGTCGTTTCGTGAAGTAGCTATTTCGCTTGGTTTATTAAATGATGATAATTATTGAGAACTTTTCTTAGGAGAAGCTATTAGTTATTAGATGCCCATTTTCTTTCGTCGATTATTTGTGACCTAATAATTCAGACGATTTATGGAATAAATTTTGAGAACTTATATGTGATGATTATGTAGTTAACGGTATTTCTACTGCAACTATAGAAATGAAAGCTTTACATGAAATAAATTCTATACTAGAAGCAAGTGGTAAAAAACATAAATGAGTACCGCCTTGTAGTACTTTTTGAAAAATACATGAAAGAAGAAAAAAGTTAGCTAAGATAATTATTCAAGAAATGAACAATGTTGTTATAGAGAAGAATATTGTCTACATAAGTGCTCTAAATTAACATAAAAATAATAGCTTATGATGAAATTCTGAAAGATGTTTTTTGTGGACGGACCTAGTGGAACTAGGAAAACTTATTTGTATAAAGCTTTGCTTTCAGCTGTTCGATCCAAAAATCTCGTAGCTTTAGCAACCATTTCTTTAGGCGTAGCAGCCACTCTATTACTTGGAGCACGGACTGCACATTCAAGATTTAAGATTCATCTTGAAATTATTTGCTATGTGACTTTTTTTAGTTAGTACGTAATATGAATTAGTCTACCTTGTTTAGAATGACGAAATTGATTATTTGAGATGAAGCACCAATAGTCTACCGTTACGCTATAGAAGATGTAGATAGGATGTTAAGAGATATTAATGGTTGTGAGTTGCCATTCGGTGGAAATGTTGTTGTGTTATGAGAGAATTTTAGACAAGTTTTACTAGTTGTTCAAAAAGGAAATAGATAGAACATAATGCGAGCAAGCTTGGTCTATTCAAGCTCATGGCCCCATTTTATAAAGTTCAAATTAGTCCGGGATATGAGAGCTTATTTAGATCCAATGTTCTAAAAAGTGTAAAGTGTGGCTAGGCGTGGAGGTCGAGCTTCAAATTTTTGAGCTTAAGCGAGGCGTGAGGCGAGAGCAAAACAAAAGAAAGGCAAAGGCGAAGCGTGAGGCGTGGCTGGGCGTGGAGACCAAGCTTCAAGCCTAGGCGAAGCTTAGACGGTCTCTTTAGAACAATGGTTAGATCCATACTTCTCTAAATTGTTACTTAATTTTGGCGATGGAATTCAACTTTGAGCATTCTTGTAACATGATTGAACTACATTAAATTATAGGAGAGCGATTTTACATATTATAGCTTCGATGAAACGTTAGAAAAAAGCGAACAAGGTATCCCGAGAGATTTTTGAATACATTAACTCCAAATGGTATTCCATCTCATGATCTTGTACTAAAAGAAAAGCGTCATATTATGTTACTTAGACATATTAATCCATCAGAAGGGTTAACTTGTCGTGCTTTTAAGCGTAATGTTATTCATCTTTGAAATATTTGTCGGGGAATGGCGTGGGAATAAAGTATTTTTACGTGGGATTATATTTATTCCACTTGAAAGTGATAAAACTCATTCTCTTTTAAAAGAACTTAATTTTCTAATTGTTCGTGTTTTGCAATGACAATAAATAAAGCTCAAGGTCAAACTCTAGATTATGTTGGATTATATCTTCCGCTATCTATATTTTCACATGGTCGGGTTATATGTTGTATTATCTAAAGTAAAAACAACTAATTGTTATAAAGCTTTGATTGTTCCAAATGAGAAAACAAAACGACATCTACGATTGTACAAAAATGTAGTTTACAAAGAAATTTTAGTAGTTGTACATCTATAGTATAATTTAATATGTGTGTGTTTGTGTTTAGTGCAAGTCGCGTACAAAAATGTCATGTGTAGCCGAATTGCCACAAAGATTTGTTAGCCTATACGCATGTTAGAAAATCACAGCATCCATTTGGTTAGTTTAAATTAAATCTACTATTTTAGTTACTTTCAGAAATGTGGACTTCTTTATTAACTAATAGATTGAAGCAATACTTTAAAACACACAATCATATCGAACAAGATCTTTTAATGTTGCTTTTAAAACATGCAATATGTTTTGTAGCCACTATCTCAAGCCTTTGTCGATCAGTATGCATGTGAACTAAGTGATACAATTAGTTTGATCGATTATAGCGGTATAATTTGAAAAGTTCGATTAAAAAGATTAAACAATAAAGTCTTTCTTGGTAGTGGATGGGAACATTTTGTTGATCATCATGCTCTAAAAAATGATTTTCTCCTTTTGTTCGAGTACGTCGGCAATGGCATTGTTGATATTTTCTCCATTCACTCAGAAAATGCGCCAGATAATCATAATTGAAAGGTTAATTTATTCACTTATTATTTCTTGAGCATATCCATTTACTAGAATAGAATTAATAATCAACAATAGCTAAAGGATCACGTAAATAAATCACAACTTAGAGAAGAGGGAAGAACATAAATACAAAACAAAGAAAGAATGTACTACCTAAGTTTCTTGATATGAATCAACTTCATAATAAGGAGCATACTTTTTCAATGATTCTTCTGTCATTGCAATAAAAGTGGCAATGGAGATCATTGTTTAAGTCAAATGTACAAGAAGTTATATTCGTGTCCACATATTTATTAAGCACCACATAAAACACATTCTAAGGGTTGGTGCTTATGTAGTTTTCTCACTTCTTTATCACTGTGAAATTATAAATATATATTCGTCAAGCTATAGATTTCATCTACTTTGTTAGCATGCTTGTATATATGATGATTAACTTTTTGGGCTTGTTATTGATATTAGTTGCCAGAAATTTTGAATCTTTTTTCCTGTGGGCCTTTGCCTGAGGATCTGCGGTGCGCAAAAATAAACATATGTAGTAATTTTATGCAATTAACTAAAATTGATATCCATTCATCTCCTTGAATTATTTATTTCTGGAGCTAATTTTTTCATTTGATTGTCAAGCCTTAGGAACAACGGAAGGAAATTTTCGTTCTCAACTAACACGTGATTAAAAAATGATTGAGCACCCAACTACACCATCGAACCTTAGTGATAAACGCAACTCCATATAGCTAAAGTTTTATTTTATTGTAACCTCTTCAAGTATTGCATTGTACTTACAAATTTCTGAAATAACAACAAATTTTTTGAATAGATCTTGTGAACATGAAAATTACATATTGTTACCCACGTGCCATAGCATCGCCAAGGCAACGCATTCCCCCCCTCAAATTAGGTGCAAACATGCTTCGTTAACTAATTAAATTTCTTTTATATCCTATTTATAAATTTAGTTAACATGTAAAATAATAGACCTTTTTTTTTCTAATTCAGAGAGAGTAACATCAAGCGCAACAGGTTGGGTTGAATCAAGTACAGCTAAGCCCAAGGCTAACCATTTTTGCTTTCATAAAACCCATGTTTTCTTGATTGTAAAGATGTGCAATATCCACAAATCAAGTCTAAACCCATGTTCTATCCCTCATTACTTTTAAGTACAAGTTATCCTAATAATATGCAACTATTTTATCCATCCCTGTTGTGTATCATTTTGACTAAAAAAGTACATATACAATAATGTTTTAAGAGAGCAGAGCACACATACATCAGATTTGTATACACATCTAAAGATCTAGTATTCAAATATTTTTGCATACAACTTGTTACACACGTGCTGCAGATATTATTTTTCAATGAGTACAACATGGTACTATCCTAATATAAGCTACCATATGCATGAGCATTGTTTCTTTCACAAATCACCACTTCTTTGTGTCTTACATACATATACACACATGTATGTCTACCACTTACCTCTATATAAGTTTCACCCATTCTCATGAACCTTAAGCATCCTTTTAACCTTCCTAAAAAGCATAGCAATCTCTCACTCTTGAAGAACTCTGCAGAGGTAAACACTCCTATATTTTTCATCTACATAATTTTGTAATGAATAACAACTTCATAAAAACTTATAATATTTGTTTCTCAATTTGCAAATCTTTGAATCCATTCTAACATCATTATCATTATATCTAACTCTTACCCTTTGATATTCTCTACATATGGAATCTTGAATATAACTTGCATATCACTGCTTTTTCTTACACCACGTACTAGCCCTAAATGTAATTAAAATTTGGAGTTTTAGGTCCTAAACCATGGGTGAGAATTATAAGTTGATATCTTCCATAACTCACAGCGACACCAATTGGATAGCAAAAGTAGTAGTTGTTGAAAAAACTTCTTTAAGGACAGCACACACAATAGAAATAGTAAATACACCTCTTTTACACTTCAGGTATGTTATCATTGTATGTTAAACCACTGTTTGCATTATTGCCTTCATTTGCTAATTTTGCAATTTACTAGAGATTTTAGTTCTTTAACTAAACATATTAATTTTATTTCTCATGTGAAATAGAGGAACAAGGTACAAGCAACGATCTATGATACCAACATACATGTGTTTGAAGATCATCTAATACCATCAAAGGCATACCTCATATCAAACGTTGCCATCAAACTCACAAAACCCCAATATAGATCTTCTGTTGTATGGATATTTATTTCTTTCCAAAGAGTAACCATTTGTATATTCTATTGAATCATGATGAGTTCCTTCTACAGGCATCATCGGAGTAGTCATGACATGAAACCAAAGCGGCTCATTGAAACTCTTTTAGGGACTCAATCATATATACAAGATATAGTTCTTATTAATGAAAGGTATACATGCATTAATTTACATTACATATAGCTTCATTCACTCATATATCCAATGCTTATTTTGTTCCACTAATCTTTTATTATATCTAATATTGTTTCTTCATTCATGGATCGGGTTTGAAACAACATTGTTGACTCACGTGGGATCAATTTGTGGAAAATAAATGCACTTTCATATCGAATAACTTAAATAAAAATCTAGTCATTGTCCCCAGCCATCTAGAAGTTTCATCCTTCAGTGGTAAGCGTCAAGTACAAACTCAGTCCAATTTGTGTAACATAGCTATCAATTACTATTTCTTGCCTCTACTTTTTTTGTATCTATTACATTTTGCTAAAATTTTAATTCTTAGTTCATGCATTTTCCTATTTCATGTTTGCTTATTTCATTTGTAGGTGTCTCAATCTCCACAAAAGCCAACGTCACCTTCCTCTTCAATGCTCCAATTGAACAAGTTGTTCATCTAAAATACTAGTAAATAATACTTAACATATATACGCTGCTGGACATTAATATTTATATACAAAATGCTTGACTCATATGACCTACTATATTATATATAAGGATCGAAGAAAACATTGAAAAAATAAATCAAATGTTCATGAAGAAAGAATATCTTGTTGCAACACCAAACACATTATCTGCTCCAAGCAAAGACAAACTGACAGAAATTAAAAATATTCAAGGGCTACAGGTAGTGGTAATTACTGTCAACTTTTACATTTTCACAAAAATATACACCAACCACTTGTAACTTGGTTTACCTTTCATACTCCTAATAATATATATTACAATGTCCAATGCTTGCCTTACTAACTATAAAATTGCTACTTTTGGTTAGAGGCCAGAGCATATGTATAAGAGTTTTCAATCAATGTTTTTGGTATATAGATTGTGACATTTGTACAAAATCTCAAGTGCAAGCTTTAGTGAAATCTATCATTGTATATTTTGTAAATCTCTCTATGCACATGCAACTCCAAGGTAACAACTATTTTTAGTAGCATACACTACAGCACATGTAACTCCAAGGTAACAACTATTTTTAGTAGCATACACTACACTTTTTTACTTTAGTACGCCCCATAGAACTCAACAACTGGCTCGCCTTTGCTTCTTTTTTTTCTCACATAACCATTAATGTTGTGTTTCATTGTTATCTTATTGCTACACATATATCTGCATAGAACATGAGTCTTTGTTAAACTCGAAGACTCAATATAATCAATTGCTGGAAGGGTGATTGGGGAAACTGACAGAAAAATGTTGCAATGTTTTGCCCACAGATTGATGGAGCTAACTTCTACTGTAAGTACACGACACATCACTACTACCACTAGATACAAACATGTTACTATTCATAATGCTAACGTATATATTCTTGTTTCCATAGGACAACTATCTGCAAGTCTTGGATGAAATATGAATTATAGTTGAAGAGAGCCATTTGCTTTATCTAAATGCTGTTAAGAAGGATGATCATGTAGATTAATAGAAGAATGATATTATCTTCATGATCGAACCATCTCCCGTAGCACTAACAGAGAACAGACAACAAGTCCTCCACCTCGAAGATTTAAGTTGTACCTCTGAAACACTAGTCTCTGCACCACATTAACTGCCTTCAACAGTGAAATAAATGCTCTTTGAATTCTCACGCGTTTCAACTTCGAACAAGAGACAGACTGAATAACATCATGACACTAATGAAAACAAAATTCTTGAAAGCTCTTATACAACCCCATCAAATGTCAAAGACAAGAACAAGGGTCTAGCAATAGATTAATTTCAAATGGCATGCTTTCTTTTGTTTCTATGTTTTTTTTTTGTTGCAAATATTCTTCATCATGTGCAGTTCCAATGGTTTTAGAGGTGTTAAATAGCTTTTTGTCCATTCCACAAACCAACTATTACTTATTTCATCTAACAGAAAATTTCACTTACAAAATTCTCATGAAATGTTTTCCTCTTTTGTAATGGGAAAACAACAAACCAGATCCCAAGCACAACTTGTATATGCACAAGAATGATGTTGGATTGATTCACTCCAATCTGTATTTATTCTACTTATATATAAGGTACAGTTTTGTATGTATATATTACAGCAGTTACCATGAATAAAATATATTTTTACAACCCCATTACAAATATTTAATATTTTTTATCCATTTATTTCCCAACACTCACATTATTCAATATTTTGTTCCAAAATTTTACAACCCCATTAAAAATCCAATGACAACTACAAAACGTGCAACGCATGTGCCTCGACTAGTATGTACTTAAAAGTTAAAGAACATGTTTGGAAAAGGGTTAATTTCACTGATCGTCACTGAAGTTTCATTGAAATTACAAAACCGTAACTGAAGTTACAAAGTTTCAACAGTGATCACTGAAGTTTACTAAAGCTTGCACCAAAGGTCACTATGTGAAATTCCCAACTTAAGTTGATGATGTGTGATAAGTGCATTCTGTGCACTTATTTGGGCCTTTAAACTAAGCTTTTATTCTGTTATTTTACTGAATTTATACTTAATTTAGTATTTTATTCTTCATATTTCAGTTTTGGATCTGTTAAATAGCAATTGGAGAAGAATGGATGAAAAAAGCAATAAAATGAAAGATATTTCGAAAGAATGAAGATCTAATTGCACTCAATTGAAAGTTGGAGGACCAAATTGGATGTTATAAAAGATGGGGACTAAATCATACGGAATGAAAAGTTGAAGGACCAAACCGACCAAGATCGAAAGTTGAAGGACCAAAGAGAAATTGAAAAGTTACAAGCTGGGCGATCGCTTGACTTATTTCTCGGGCGAGCGCAAAGAACCTATAATGTAAGCGAGTACAAATCGATGCTGGCCGGGCGATCGCCGGGAAAGCATCGGGCGATCGCCTAGTGCTAATTTTGGTCATGCTTGGGAGATTTTTTTTTTCCTTTTTCGGTTCGACTCGATTAGGTAACTTTTGGCACACGATTTTTAGGTCTTTTGGTATCTTTTAGGGCACAATTAGGTAACTATAAATATGAGTTATTAACTCATAATAGGTGGTTTTTGATAGAATTTTGGGGAGCAGAATTTGGAGAGAAGAACGGGAGACAAATCAAGAACGAAGATCAAGATTCATCCTTTCAAGATTAAAACGAAGATCAAGTTCAATATTTTATCTCTCAATTATTTTCTTCTTATCTGGGTGATGAACTCTATATTTTCATCTCTTCTTTATTTTCGTATTATTAGTATGCTAGGCTAGAATTAAATAGTGCTAGGATCATGATGAAACTTGTATCACGAATCTTTAATTCTTCGAACTTAGTTTTTGATATTTAAGCATGTTTTTATTTTTGAACAATTAATATTGATTTTCTCTTCATCTACAATTATATGCTAATAGTTGTATGATTCTTGTGGCTTATTTTACCTTCGAGAGATGGAAAATAGGTTATACATATATTAATTGTCGAGAGTCCGATAGGGAATAGAAATATACCGCTATGCTTTTACGTGATCTCTAAGTATTCAAAATTCTAATGCATTCTTGTATGCTCGCATTCGTCATAGAAATATAGTCGAATTGCATATAGGAATAGATTTAATTCTACTCGAGAGAGATTGTTAAATTAAATTAGGAATATTGATCTTCATAAGTAAATCATGTTATTAAATTGAATGATTCGGGGTTAAAGATAATTGATATAAGTGGATTCGGGATCCTAGTACACTTTTCTTTTCCAATTTTAAAGTAATTCTCTTTTAGTTTAATTTCTTATTTGTTTGATTTATAATTAGTTAATTAATTTTAGTTTATGTTTTAATTAGTTTAAGAAACAAATATTCAAAAGTTCATTAGATTCGGTTAAGGTTAGTATAATTGAATCGAACTATCTAAATCTTCGTGGAACGATACTTGGACTCAACATCCACTTTATTACTTGAGCGATCCATGCACTTATGAAAAATTATTAAAGATACAAAATCACGACAAGTTTTTGGCGCCATTGTCGGGATTTAGTTTTAGTTCTCTTCAATTATATTAGCACTAATTTGAACTTTATTTAATTAATTTCTCTATTATTATATTTCTCTTTATTATTATTATATTTTTCTAGTTTATTTTAGTGTTCAACTTGTCTCGTTTCAGACCACAACACAAGATGGAAGACCAGAAGATTGATGAGGACAACATGTTTGTTGGAGATTTCTTTGCAATGCACATGGCTAATGTCATGAGATATGACGCAATTTCTGAGATTGATGAAGACAACATGCTCGTTGGAGATTTTATCGCAATGCGTGGGCTAAAGAGATTAATGAGGAAGTAGACATTATCACGGTGCTAACTACAAAAATAGATTCTTTGGCACACAAAATAGAGAAGATGTCACAATCACCTATGTGATGAAAATGAAGAAATCAACTTGTGAAGAGTGTGGAGCAAATCACTACACATCGAATGCCCTATTCTATTACAAAGAACCCATGCAAGTTGAATATGTTCAAGGTGGACATTATCAAGAAAATTATGCTTCTCTAATACATATAATCCATGTTGGCAAGATCATCCAAATTTCTCTTGGAATGATCATCGAGAATAAATCGAGACCACAATTTCAAAGCCGGAAAAAGAAATTCACTAGAAGACGATTTAATAAATTCATGGAGACGGTGACCGATGCCTAGGATCTAATAATCAATACATGAACAAGACGGATATCTCTTTTCAAAATCAAGGCGCTTTTAATAAAGAATCTCAAGACACAAGTGGATCGATAGCAATTGCTTTATCACCCAGAGTACCAGATACATTGCCAATTAATGTAGAGATGAATCCCAATTAAGGTGTTACAGCTGTTACTATCAGACATGATGTTCAATTACCAGAAATTCATGTGAAGAGGCCAGTTGCAAATAAAGAAAATGAACCATCCACTGATGAGGAGCACGTGGAACAGACTGAACAGACAACAGATATTAAAGAGAGTTCAAATACACCACAAGTTAAGACAACTGTTCCTATCAAACCATATGAGCCTCCGATCTTACTTCCTCAGAGATTACATAAGCACGAGTCAGACAAGCAATTCTCCTACTCTTCTATTTCTTCTAAAATTGATTTTGTGATCAAGGTCAACGAAGAAGTTGAAATTTTCGTGGTTGTGTTCGAGCAAGATGCTACACTAAAATCATATTTTTATGGGGAGCACAAATTCAAAATTTTGAGGATAAATGAAAAATGGTGCAAAGTCAATAGATGCAAGCAAAGCAAGTCCTCAAAAGCATTATACAAAGTGCCGTGAGCAATCAGAAAATAAGTCAAGCTAATGACTATAAATAAGCACTTAATGGGAGGCAACCCATTTTCTAACCCTTTTATTTACTTGCTTTATATGTAGTAGTTTTAATTAATTTAATTAATTTATTAGTTTTTATTTTATTTATCTATGCCCTTAAAAAGCTTTACTATGTCAATCGCAGGATGTCCTACTTTGCAAGAGTCCCAACTCCACATCTCGAATACACTTCAACCGGACCTTGACCACCGGATCCATCTTCTTCATATCTATCTCCAGAGAGTAACCGATCTTTTCCTCCTCTATTTACTTTATTTTGTTATTACATTAGGGATAATGTAATATTTTTGGGGGTGGGTTAAGTATCATAATACTTAATTATTTTGAATTTGCATACTATTCAGGTAAGTATCAGAATACTTAATTATTTTGAATTTGCATACTATTCGGTCTAAAAAAAAAATTTCATTTCATTTTAAAAAAAAAAAGAATTTTTTTTTATTCTTTCAAAAAAAAAAAAAAAATTTAGCTATTGTTGAATATCTTATCGCCAATGATAATATTTGTTTGAATTTAAGTACGTTTTTAGTTAGAATATTAGACAACACTTTAACTTGTGCTTTTACCTGAATACTTATCCATGTTAGACTATATTTGAAGCACGTAGTCATTGTTGACTTATCACTTATTGGAAACATTACTTGAGTGTATGTGTTGATATTATTGACTTAGATCATTGTGAAAAATTCCGTTCCTAAATCTTTAAGCTAGTACCAAACTGTTTCAAGAACAGTTTGGGGGTGGTAAAGTTACTACTTGTGTTTTGAGAATTTTGATGGTTTGGGGTTTCTGAGTCTTATCTTTGGTTGAATAGGTTATAGTCAAGGAATCTAAACTGAGCACTACTCACTGCTGATAAAATAAAATAAAATATATGACTCGAGCAATTAAGCCTGTTAGGGTATTTTGAAACCTGGTGCCCTAATGTCATCTGACTTGGGAGTCATCGGCCCAAAGCTCACTACATGAGTCACAAAATAAAAATAAAAATAAAAATTTACATCTTCACTTCTCTTATAGCCTATGGGACTCGAGCAATTAAGTCTGTTAGGGTATTTCAAAACCTGGTGCCCTATGGTCATCTGACTTGGGAGTCATTGGCCCAAAGCTCGCTACAAGGGTCACATAGAAAGCTAGTGAGAGAAAAGTATTGCACAAGATGTAAGATCGTTTATATTGGTTAAATAAAATAAAAAGAGTTAAGGTGCTCGGTAATGATTGCTAAGTTAGAACCTAAGAGACTGAAGGTGAGAATTTAGAAATCACTCACCATCATAGTTCTAGGAATACAAGTTTCTAATTTTTACCACTTTATTTGAAAAAATATTGTATTGATCAGTAGGAACCAAATTTGCTAGAACACCTCAGGATTGGAGAAAAAATCATAAGAAGTGTGTAATTTACGAGAGGTGTAAGGAATAAATGACTACAAAGGGTTCGGGATTGTAAAAGTATCAACAACACAATATTGGTCGTGGTCTAATATATGTGTAAGTTCAATTTTTGGCTTATCACACACTCACTAAAGGTCAAGCATTGGATAAGTGAAAATATTTTGTGTTGTTTGATATCTTTCTAAACATGTTACTTTATTTTTCAAACTTGAGGCATTTGGTAAGAAACTTAACATTAACTACATTCCTGTTCATTCTTTTAGCTTAGTTTAAAGTTCTAGTTTATTTTTATTTTTGTTCGAGAGTACGAACAAATGTTTAGTTTGGGAGTGTTTGATAAGTGCATTTTGTGCACTTATTGAGCCTTTAAACTAAGTTTTTATTAAAATCATTTTACCAAATTTATACTTAATTTAGTATTTTATTCTTCATATTTCAGTTTTGGACCTGTTAAATAGCAATTGGAGAAGAATGGATGAAAAGAGCAATAAATTGGAAGATATTTCGAAAGAATGAAGATCCAATTGCACTCAATTGAAAGTTGAAGGACCAAATTGGACATTGATGAAAGGTGAAGGACCAAATCGGAGATGATTGAAAGTTGAAGGACCAAATCGGATGTTATAAAAAGATGGGGGACTAAATCAGACGGAATGAAAAGTTGAAGGACCAAAATGACCAAGATCGAAAGTTGAAGGACCAAAGGGAAATTGAAAAGTTACAAGCTAGGCGATCACCCAGCTTATTTATGGGCGAGCGCCCAACAACCTATAACAGAAGCAGAGAACAAATTGGTGCAACTGGGCGATCGCCCAGTGCTAATTTTGGCTACGGGAGATTTTTTTTTCCTTTTTCAGTTCGACTCCGATTAGGTAACTTTTGGCCCACGATTTTTAGGTCCTTTTGGTATCTTTTTAGGGCACAATTAGGTAACTATAAATATGAGTTATTAACTCATAATAGGTGGTTTTGATGGAATTTTGTGGAGCCGAATTTGGAGAGAAGAACGGAGACAAATCAAGAAGATCAAGATTCAAGATCAAGATTCATCCTTTCAAGATTTTTAAAACGAAGATCAAGTTCAATATTCTATCTCCCAATTATTTTCTTCTTATCCGGGTGATGAACTCCATATTTTCATCTCTTCTTTATTTTCGTATTATTAGTATGCTATGCTAGAATTAAATAGTGCTAGGATCATGATGAAACTTGTATCACGAATCTTTAGTTCTTGAACCTAGTTTTTGATATTTAAGCATGTTTTTATTTTTGAACAATTGATATTGATTTTCTCTTCATCTACAATTATATGTGCAATAGTTGTATGATTCTTGTGGCTTATTTTGGCTTATTTTACCTTCGAGAGATGGAAAATAGGTTATACATATATTAATTGTGTCGAGAGTCCGATAGGAATAGAAATATACCGCTATGCTTTTACGTGATCTCTAAGTATTCACAAATTCTAATGCATTCTTGTATGCTCGCATTCATCATAGAAATATAGTCGGGTTGCATATAGGAATAGATTTAATTCTCTACGGAGAGAGATTGTTAAATTAAATTATGAATACCGATCTTCATAAGTAAATCATGTTATCAAATTTAATTGTTCGAGTTAAAGATAATAGATATAAGTAGATTCGGGATCCTAGTACACTTTTCTTTTCCAATTTTAAAGTAATTCTCTTTTAGTTTAATTTCTTATTTGTTTGATTTATAATTAGTTAATTAATTTTAGTTCATGTTTTAATTAGTTTAAGAAACAAACATTCAAAAGTTCATTAGATTCGGTTAAGGTTAGTATAATTGAACTGAACTATCTAAATCTTCGTGGAAACGATACTTGGACTCAACATCCACTTTATTACTTGAGCGATCCGTGAACTTGCGGAAAATTATTAAAGATACAAAATCGCTGAGAATGTGTCGCTGGTAAATGTCCAAGTGGCACACAATTGAATGACACGTGTCAAACATTATTGCCATGTAGACTTTCCCCACAAATTATAATAGATTTGGACCTCAATAAACACTTCTAAAATATAAGGACATATATGAAAATACTTCACAATAAAATCAGATTTACATTTCCATTTCCATCCCATTTCAGTCCCGTTCTTCATTTCATTCCCAGCAACCGATTAAAACCATAATTTCTCCCCCATTTGGTAGAATTCGCAATTAATCCTCACCAAATGAAATTGCAATCTATTTTAAAGGCATTACCATCTCTGGCTAGTCGGTTTGCGTGCTTTGTTGAGATTTTCAATTTATTATTTACTTATTCTGGCTGACATTGAAATGGAAAAGGAATTCGACATGGAATGTAGATGCTATTGCGGGGTCCATTGTGTATTGAAGATGTCATGGACTAATAAAAATTCGGGTCGGAGATTCTTGGGATGTCCCAATTATCGGGTATGCCAGTAGTTCTAATATTCCATGTTTCGACGTGGATTGTGGATTCTTGGGATGGATGAATATCCAAGGTGTTTTTAACATTCTTCGTTTCTAATGTTTTGCGGGATGGTGGCGGGTGCAATTACTTTGATTGGATTGATCCGCCAATTTCGAATAGAAAGAAATCTACATTTCTCGACTTGCTTAGAAAAGAACGAGTCGTCCAAAGTGAGGCTACATAGAATAGAGAACAAATGGGAGTTTGTTGAGGAGAATCTGAGATGCTTCGATGCGGATGTCGATAGGCTTGAAGTGGAACGCGAGAGCCTTGAAGAGAACTTACGAACTCTAGAGCAAAAATACAAGTTCGTAGTGTATGTGTTGATTGCGGTAGTGTGTTATAGTGTTGGGAGATCAATTGTTAGCTAGGAGTTAAAATGTTGGCTGCTAAGAGACTCGTTTAGCTTTCATTGGAAAAGTAATTAATGTGGGTTCTTAGCATTAAGCATTGTATCCAGCCAATGTTTGTATATTTGCAAAAATTATGTATTATGTATACATTTCATGATTTCTTATATTCTCTCAATTTCCTTTTCTTCGTCTCTCTATTGGCATGTTATTCAATTTTTCTCATTACTAACACTGATAATGGCCGTGGAACTCTAGGTAATTGCTGGTTACAAATGTTAATTTTTGCCAAATCAAACCATATAACAGGTTGAACATAAACTACCTCATTTTGAAGATTATCATATGCAAACATTATTAAATGCATGTTTAGGTTGGAAAGAATTTGATAATGGGTTGCACGTAAATTGATAAAAGGATTAAAACTACAAATAGATAACCTGCATGGTGAATTCATAGCATGACCTTTCATTTGTATCAAACTTTACCCATATCTGATTACAGTAATAAACATTTCCACTACAGCTGGCTCCAAACTTTTGACAAAAAAATACAAAAAAGTTTCAGCTGCTAGCTCCAAAGATAAAAAGATTCACATCATACAAAAAGTATTAGCTGCTAGCTCCAAAATGCACAAAATGATCTACCTAGTTTCCATCAAAAAACTAAGACAAAAAAGGTTACTTCAAGCTCGAACCCCAGTCATTTGTTCATCAAATTGTTCCACGCATCCTCTAGCGTTGGCATTGAAACTGAATTTCCAGTGCACTTTAATCTTCATCGAGGCGTGAAATTTTCCCTTGTTCTTGGTCCAGTGCTGCCACAAGGCTGTGAAAAAGAAGCTGGTATTTCCTGTTGCCTGATCCCACTTAGAGAAGAAGCCGGCTGGGAATAGACAACATGTTCTCCAACATGTGCTCTTGAGCTCGCACCTAATCCAAATCGATCTCCATGTTGGTTTTCATCCTACGCAATTGAGAAAGTAAAAGTGATGAAACTTAAAAAAGTAGAGTTCTTAACAAATGAATTAACAAAATAGTAACTGGTATTAAATCATTTGAGTGGCAAAATAACATATAACATATTTCTTATCAAATTAAATACCTCATGAGTTTTGGAGCTTGAATGAAATCTTTTATTATGCCCCAATTGTCCACAAAGAGTGCATTTCATTTTCTTGCTTCCATCACTTCTTCAATCCAGTTTCTTGGTCTTGGTTTTGGCCATAGAAGCTTCCTCTATACCTATACGGTGCTTCATCTGTTTTCTACCTCTTTTTTTGGTAAACCAATTTGGAGGTTTAACTGGCTCAAATCCACTCGGAGGCCACATCTTTTTTCCATTTATCGGGTAAATGGGGTTCTCGTAAGCTCTCAAGTACGTTGTAACTTTGTAGTACTCGTCTACAAATTGCAAAGGATCCTTGCCCCATTCACGAATGCTTGCTATTACGTGTGGACAAGGCACACCACTCAAATCCCACTTCCTACATGCACATGTCCTTGATCCTATATCAACAACGAATTGACCATCGAATAAGGCGAGACACTTGATATTGCATATCCTCATTATATAGTGATCTCCAAGAAAATGATTCTTTTGTGTTGGCTTTTAACTTCTTAAGAATTTTTGGACAAATATCACCAACAACGTTTGCAACCAAATCTTGCCGTTTGTACATCCGAACCATTATTTTGTTTTGAATGCCTTGGAGCAAATTTAAAATGTCTTTCCCTTTGTCTTCTTTTATGTAGTTGTTGAAACATTCACATAAGTTGTTTAGAAACATATCACATTTCGAAATTGTCTGAAAATGAGATTTCGACAATTGCTCCGCCGGTTTAGCACTTAACCACTCCCAGGCTGCTTGATCTTTATTCTCTAATTTGTCCATCCAACACTTAAATTCAGCCAAATAGGTGGACTTAGCAGCTCTCCACAAAAGATCCCGAAGTTTTAAGGATTTAAAATCCTTTCGGAAGAAATTAGTATACATATGCCTAACACAAACCGATGTTCGGCAAGAGGAAACAAATGTGATACAATATTTTCTAATCCCTTTGTCTATCGGACATAAATGTTAGCCATATGTATTTTTAATGCTCAAATCTTCTCCTAGTAGTTTTAGAAACCAAGACCAACTATCATTGTTTTCGACTTCAACAAGATGGGCGATTGGGAATATACAATCATTCCCATCAATACCCACTGCAGCTAGTAACTGTCCACCAAAATCCCCTTTCAAGAAGCACCCATCTATGCAAATTACAGGTCTACATCCAGCCAAAAATCCCTTCTTGCAACCCTCAAAGCAAACATATATCCCCTTAAACACAAGCTCGTCTAAAGTTAGGATTATAGTTGATCATGGGTTTGTTCTTCTAACTTCAGCAGCGTACGAACCTAATAAACCGAATTGCCCAACTAAAGACTCTCTTAGCAACTCCTTAGAAATTCTCCGACCTCTCCATGCATTTGTGTTACTAATTTCAACACCATAATCCTTCAAGAGTGTGGCTTTGAATAATTTGACGTCCCATTTTGGTGCAATACTAAAAGTCTCAATGTACCTATGTGCTAACCACCTGGTGGACACATTTCTATTTTTCAAAGCTCTACAACATTTGTGGTTCCACTCAAAAGATTTAATTTGCCATGCTAATTCGTCCCTCAAAAGTGAAGTCCACACGCGCCATGGACATTTATATTCTCTGCAACGGGTTTCTACTCTCGATTTATCATTACGTGGAAACACTACCTCAAACTTGTTACTAATACTAAAGTTTTTAATCACAGCCATGAGTTCTTCTTTTGACTGAAACTTCAATCCTATCTCTAGCACAGGATCCATCATGTTTTTTTCACCATTAAATTCTGGATACCGTATCACTTCCTCTTCACTATCAGAATTAACACTTTGAAGCTCATCCGAGGAATCATATTTTGAAGTGTCAGAATCAGTTCTATCTACCAAAGATAACAGGTCTGTACTCGGATGAAGTTCAATATTTTCAGTAACATTTTTCTCAAATAACATGCCATCTTCTTCTCCCAGGCTAAAATCCGATTCATTGAAAGTGAGATCTTCTCCATCCGAACCATTGTTTTCTTGAACTGAGAATGACAAAAAAAAATTAATGAAATTTCAGCAAATCGGTTAACTAAAACCGCAATGTGGGTGGGGTCCATACTGGGTTCCAAGCACTAAATAATATGACAAACGCCTTCAACCAAAATTTGGCCCCACTGTCATTGTTATTCAATGCTTTATGGCAACAACAAACAATAATAAACCATCTAGTACACTGACATACCTTCCTCGTGTCTCTCCACATCCGACATTGTTAAATAATTTCTTCAAAATGGTCCCCCACGAGCTTATTTGTTAGTAGAAACCGAGGCACTTTATGTTAAAATTTCGATTGTTGAGAGTATTTGGTGTTAGGGTTGTTGCATTATGTCTGGTATTTGGGGATTAATTGCGTTGTTTTGGGATTAGGGTTTTAATCGATCAAGAACATGGTTGCTGGGAATGAAATGAAGAACGGGACTGAAATGGGATGGAAATGGAAATGTAAATCTGATTTTATTGTGAAGTATTTTCATATATGTCCTTATATTTTAGAAGTGTTTATTGAGATCCAAATCTATTATAATTTGTGGAGAAAGTCTACGTGGCAATAATGTTTGACACGTGTCATCCAATTGTGTGCCACTTGGACATTTACCAGCGACACATCATCAACTTAAGTTGGGAATTTGACAGAGTGACCTTTGGTGCAAGCTTTAGTAAACTTCAGTGACCACCACTAAAACTTTGTAACTTCAGTTACGATTTTGTAATTTCAATGAAACTTCAGTGACCGTCAGTGAAATTAACCCGTTTGGAAAATAAAAGACTTTCATGTAAGTTTTGAGTATACAAATTATGTAGAATAAAATGTACACAACTTCGAATCCAATTTATGGGCTCTAAAACTAATAAAAAAGTTTCTTTACCAAACATGTTCTATTTTCATTCGAGGGCTATAGTTATAAAGCATTATATTAAACATGTTATTTGAACAGAATACTACAAATACTATATTTGGTAAAATAAATATCCTCACTAACATATAAGAGTGAGTTTTCCCTCATCACTATTCACAATTTTGTCCAAAACAACATCGTTATGACTATTACAAAAGATCGTCGTTTTTGTTTATTTTATAAAAGATAACAATTTTTTTCCTTTTCCACTTTTTCTTCTTCCATTTTCACACTGCACCAATGTAGCTCTCACCTTCCTGAGTTACTGTGCAAACCCTAGAAATCCTCTCCCCTTAAACCTTTGCCATACTTGAAGATTTTTTGTACGAAAATTTATGTTGGTTTTGAAGGGTAAATTGATCTCTCGTTTTCTTCTCCTTTTTATTTCATTGTGTGTACTTTGTTGTTGTATGGAAGCATTTATGTTGCCATCTTAAGGTTTTTGTTGCAGCGAATCTAACCTATAAGGTACTTTTGCTGTATATTTTCCTTTATTTTGTTTGGGTTGGTCAATTTTTATTTTATTTTTTGTATGCAATCGAGCTTGATCACGGCTCGGTGTTTTTTTTCCCCCATTTTGTTGGTAGAAATGGGTATATTCATTTGAGTTCTATATCTTTATATTTTTCATTTTTAATTCTATTTTTCAAGATTTTATTAGTTTGGGTTTGGGTTTATTAGATTTTGTTAATTAATTAATTGATTGTGATTGTTAATAGCTGCTGAGAATGTGAGAAGTTGAGAAGATATAGAAAGAGAGTGGGATAGAAGTTTAGGTGATGGCTTTTAACGGAAACGAGAAGAAATTAAAATGCGGAAAGTGAGGTGTTGTAATTGTTCGCGATGTTAGGGAGTGCATCAATAACATATAAAAGTTGTGTAGATATAAGGCTCTCGACTACCTTTCTTTTCTAATCACGGGTTTAATTATTATTATTTTTTAATCTGAGCTTTTAACTAGTTATGTTGTTTGCTAAGTATGGATCCCAACTAATAATCTTTTTCATTTAATGTAAGACTCTCGACAAGTCTTCTTTTTTCATTTTTCTGTTAAATATTTACGTGTAACATCTATTCATGCACAAAAATTTAAGTATTATGCATTCAATTGTTTTATCTTAGCCAGTGAGGATATAAACTACAACGACATTACCAATTCTTTTATTTGTACATAAACTTGGAAAAATTATAACTATGAGAATAAAGTAATATTTCTTTTTAAAATTAAATGTTGAAAGCCCCATGTAGTTTACCGAATGGGCTAAAATCCCAAGTACAATTTGGAAAACCATGAACAACAGAATACTTTTTATTTATACCTCCATCCATGGGCCACTCCCCACTTGTGAGTCTCCACCTCAACCATCACTGTTCAACCTTCAACACCAATACCCACGAGCCCAAGCAGATTTGCCATTTTTGCTCCTTTTAAACACTGATAATATTTAACTCCCCATATCTAATAATTTTAAAGTAACCGATTTATTTGATCTATGATTTTTTAAGTATCATGCTCTTTTGAAAATTCGAGTGGTTCAATTGAATCATCCAAAGGCAACATTGGTGGAGGCAAATAAGTAAGGTATTATAGAAGGACGCTACGGTGTAGAACTCTAGCAGCCTTTGCTATCCTATTTGGGTCTTTTCCAATGGACACCAAGACTTTTGTGTGTTTGGGGGGACCATTACATGGAGTCTAGGACATTACTGATCACCAAATCAGTTGAAATTTGTTCAAGCAACCTCGAAGAGCATTTGCTTGACATGTTCATAAATGTGTTTTGATATTAGGAAATGAAAGAGTAGTACCATCCACATATCTTTCGCGATTTATATCTTGAGAAGTGGACGGATCGTTGACAAGTAATAAAGTGATAAATATAGTGTCGAACCCATTGGACAAGATATTAATTTAACCAATTAATTTATAACCTAAATTTTAACAATAAAAGAAACACAGATTCAATTTGATTTTTGTGATTCTAAACTAATTTAACTATTTTAATTAAATTGAAAATAACAATAAGTAACTTTAAAAAGGCAAGAACGAATTCAATATCTACTAACTCTAGGATTTGCGAATCCACCAACACTTTCCTTAATCAAACATCCGTTTAAGCTGCTTTTAGCTTATAATTACCATAGATTGAAAATCGGTCCTAAATTAATCGAAAGCCTCTCGATGGTCAATCAATTCTATATGTTATGTGAACTTCATTATCTCTAATTAAGCTTGAACATAAACACATGCATTAAAATCTCAAGAACACCTAAATAGATTTCATAAAGCATAATAGTAATCTCTATCTATTATTGGACCCTATGTTATTCAATACGTGCTTAATCTATATTGAATCTCTCGACTTCAATATAGATCACAATATATTCTAATGGTGATCGGGCATTAAAATAATAGAAAAAATGCATAAAGAATAATCAATCCAAAAGCAATTAATTACTAAAAGTAAAAACTTCTAATTAATTAAAAATCATGAGGTTTCATCGTTCATCCTAGAAAAAGTAATTATTTGGACATGATTTCGTCAATTATAACAATAATTGACTTCATCATGATCCGCGTAAAGAAAAAAAAAAAGAAGAAGAAATAATTACAACCCGTGACTCGGTGAAGAATCTTCAATCCCGTGCTTGATCTTCTATTCCCTCTTGTATCTTGTTCCCAAAATTCGTCCCCCTCTTGTTATGGCTATCATCCGCCTTTTATAATGCTCTCAAAAGACTCCAAAACGTGTGTTTGGTTGTTGAATTTATTTGACCGTGGTAGAAGTCTAATCGAATCGAGTTTCGCAAAATTTACGCTGGCGCTTATGCTATGCGATCGCATGGTAGTGATGGTGCGATCGCATGGTTCAACAGATTTACATTCGTTATTTTTCCAAAGTGCCTTGCAATCGCACCTAGATACTTCCTTGCGATCGCATGGTAGTTCTTGTGTTGAATTGGAATTTTCCGCCTTGGTATTTGCACATCAAGCCCCGAAGTTTCATTCATTAGCAATTAGGTCCCATTGTCTTCATTTTGCTCTCTTTTCACTCAATTGATACTTGACTTTGATTATTTCCTAAATTGACAAAAAAAAACAACATGCAATTAAACTGAAAACAACTAAAGAACTTATAATTGTCCATTTTGTGAGCCCGGATAAGTACAAAATTGTACTTATCAAATACCCCAAACTTGAACTATTATTAGTCCTCGAATAAACTAGCTAAAACAATCATGCACATACTAATAAAAATAACCATACCATAAATAGCTTGTCAGTCCTTTTGTAACAACTTATAATTCATGATTTAGTATCCGGTATTACTATTGCAAACATGATCCTATTTAAACCATATTTGATACGTGTGTGAGACCCGTTAATCGATTAACTTAAATTCTATGGTGGTGATAGTCCAACCTTTGGGTCAACTTTTCCTTTCCTCTCGTAAGGTACACTTCCTCCAAAATGATGTTTTCTCTCAAATCCGAGATTTTGGTTCAAAGGTAACACTTCGCTCATTATTTTCTTGTTCGAGGCTGGTTGAGAAAACTAATAATCGTGACAACCTAAGTATATGAAGATTCTCCAATTTATGAGCACTCTTGACCGTAAAGTTTCTACTAAATAAGTCAAACCCATTAGTTATCTAATCCCCAATTTTACTTTGCAAAGGATTTTTTTTTTTTTTTTTCCAGATAGATCTTATGTGCAAAACTCAATCCATTAAGCTTTCTAAATGACTCATGTAATGAGTTTGAGGACGATGACTCCTAGGTCTTTCGAACCTTAGGGCATCGGGTTTGAGAAACCCCTACGGACCTTTTCACTCGAGTCAAATAGGCTACGAAAGGAGTTATAAGATATTAATAAAGTGCAAAACTCAGGTCCATTAAGCTTTCTAAATGACTCATGTAACGAGCTTGAGGACGATGACTCCTGTGTCTTTCGAACCTTAAGGCATCAGTTTTGAGAAACCCCTACGGACCTTTTCACTCAAGTCAATTAGGCTACGAAAAGAGTTAGCAAAAATAATAATAATTTTTTGTTCCTTATGTGCAATAAGTTCATGCGTTAGGATTAGATTCTAACATTCGGTCATTACTTAGTTTCCTCTAATTGGTCTAAAGTGCTCCACACAAATTTTCAACATACATGGAATCAATCATAACCTAGATAGCCACTATCATCGGTTTAATTACCACACTTACTCACTCTATTGGTTACTTGGTTGAGATACAATGATTCTTATATTCAAAGGGGTATCCTATTGTTTTCAACATAAGTGCACCAACATAGCTAAAATCATCTTAAATGGCCGACATAACACACGACATCGGACATATGGTCAAATAGCCTCACATTTAAACAAAAGTAATAATATGTTTACAAGTCATGGATTACATCAAAATTTTTAAAATTCATTATTAGCCGGCAAAGCTATTCATATCACACAAACATGCAAACAATTAAATTTAAATAATAATAATTTTTTTTTTTTTTTTAGTAGAAATAATTTAACAATCAATATCAAGTATTATCATCAGACCAAACATTTTTTCACTACCCCCAAACTTGAAAGATACATTGTCCCCAATGTAAAAATAATTCAAAGGAGTATATAAAGATCGAGACTACCCGGATGTGGATCGGATGGGTGTCAAGAAGAAGTATGGTATGAACAATTGGTGGAGAGATCTGCATAAGTTGGTCGACAAATCTTTGCTTGAATGTCATCCACCAAATCCTTAGGTTGTAACCCTAAAAAGAAAAGAAAAAGAATTTATTAACGGTAAAAAAAAATGAATTTTTTTTTTTTTTTAAGAAAAATGAAATTAATTTTTTTAAATATAAATTTAAAATAATTGAACAACGTGATTATGCGAGGATGACGATGATTGTATCCTCAAAACCTAAGAATTAAAAACCTACTTTAAATGCTAGAAACCTAAAACGTGCAAATTATCAATTGAAATCTTAAAATTGAAATAATACGAAATTTAAATAAAAGGGTAGAAAAATGGGTTGCCTCCCATTGAGCGCTTCTTTAAAGTCATTAGCTTGACTTTTGTCGTGGTGATCGCTCAAGACACTTTGAATAAATCTTTGGAGGCCTTGCTCTTCTTGCTTTGATCAACTCTCAGATAATTTTATTTACCTTCCGAGCTTGATCTTTCCTTTATCATATCGATATGATTTTGTTTTGCCGTCATGCTCGAATTCAACTAAGAAAATTTCACCTTCTTCATCACTTTGGTCATGTAAGACGGATGAAACTCCTCTTCGCACATATTCTTCTTCTCAAAGTGGTGTCTCCGGTGTTGGGTAACAACTTTATCATCTAAGCTCCCTCCTTCGGTCAATGACATCAATCTCAAGCAGAATCAAGAGCTTGGAAATTTAATTGCTTTGAACACATTGAATGTAATGTGTTCATCATTCACTTTCAGCATAAGTTCTCCTTTTGGAACATCAATTACCGCCCGACCAAGAGTAGCCAAGAAAGGTCGACCCAAAATGAGTGGCACATCTCTGTCTTCACACATATCCGTAATAATAAAATCGTGAGGAATATGAACTTGCCCACTTTCACCAATATGTCTTCAACTATTCCCCTAGGGCGTTTGATTGTTACATTCGCAAGTCAAGTGTTATTGTTGTCGGCCTTGCTTCTCCTAAACCGATTGCTTAAAAATAGAATAAGGCATTAGATTTACACTAGCACCTAAATCACACAAAGCTTTATCAAAATATAAACTACCAATAGTGCAAGGAATATTAAAACTCCCCGGGTCTTTTAATTTGGTGGTAGCTTGTTTTGCAATATGGCATCGCATTCTTGATTAGCGCTTACTATTTCGTGTTCCTCCAACTTTCGCTTATTTGCAAGAATGTCCTTCATGAATTTGGCATAGCTAGGCATTTGAGCTAAGGCATCGGCGAATGGTATATTGATGTGCGACTTTTTGAAAACATCTAGGAACTTCTTGAATTCTTTGGTCTAGCTTATGTTTTCGCAACCTTTGAGGAAATGGAATTGGAAGGACGTAGCCGTGGTGGTGGAATATAAGTTGGTGGAGAGTCCTGCTCGTGCAACTCACGCATCTAATTTATTTTCTCTCGCTTTGTCGGACACGCTTCCTTTTCTACACCGCCTAGTCACATGAATCTCTGTAATCGAACACCGCTCCTCGTGGTAATTGCATTTACTTGCTCCTTTGGATTGACTTCGTGTTGCTTGGCCATGTGCCGGTTGTCTCTCGACCAACAATTTAGCCAACCGCCTAACTGATTTTCCATATTCTTGATAGCAAGATCCTGTCTTTTCTCGCATCTCCTCCTGTCTTTTCTCGCATCTCCTTCAATTCGGTGATGACTTCTTCCAAATTCCTCCTTTTTCTCTTGTGGCCTCCCCTTGATTTGGCGGATTGGATACTCCGGTTGTTGCCATAGGAGAAGTTTGGATGATTTCTCCATCCCGGATTGTATGTCCGTGAATAAGGGTTATTCTCACGATCTTTGAAAATTACGAGCATATGCAACTTGCTCGTGAGAAGGCATATCAACCTTTGTCAATGGGCACTCAAGACCCGATGGTTTGCCCCACATGTTACATGATTGGTAAAGGCATATGAACCATATTAGTGAATGAGAATATTTTATTGATTCCATACGCTTTGCCAATGCATCAATTTTTGCCAATAAAAGTGAATTGGTGCCCACTTCGTGTATCCTGTTGCTTTCTTCTGCAATCCTCTTTCTGGCCACATAATAAACTGTTCACTCATGGTTTCGAATAGATCATAAAGGTCACCGGCGGATCTACTTTGGATAGAGCCACCGCCGCAGTAATCCATCAAGAATGACTGGTTGGAGCTAGTCCGAATAGAAATAATGATTCCGAAATGCTAAAGGAAAACCATGACTTGGACACTTAGGAGCAATTGTTTGAATCTTTCCCATGCCTCGTGAAAATTTTCCAACTCGATTGTTGGAAATTGGAAATTTCATACTTTAGTCGTTTTACTCGGGTGGTGGAAAATATTTCAATGTGAATTTCGGATCGGATCCGCCCAAGTAGTAATGCTCCTCAGCGGTAGAGAATCTAGCCATTCTCTAGCTTTATCCTTCAATGTATGTGGAAAGAGCCTCATCTTCAGTGCTTCTTCGTTAACACCGTGGTATTTGAAATTACCACAGAATTCATCGAAGCGAGAAATATGGTAATGAGGATTTTCATCTCGTCATCCCATAAAAGCGGCAGTTGTTCGAGAATAAATTCATCACATCCGCCTCAAGCGGAAGTTGTCGTGCCCATAAGGTGGATAGACTATGCCGGACCGATTTTCAACAATCGGTGGCATCATATATTCACCCATAAGAATATCTCGCTCACTAACTTCAACCGGTCGAGCTATTGGTGGTTGATTATTTATCCGATCATGCACTTGATTATCTCGCCATTGTGTCTTTCTTGTGTTTTCTTTTCTCGTTTTCACATTGTCGTCGGTGAAAGCTTCGTTCAATTTACGGATCTAAATTAAATAGATCAAGATCTTTTGTACGTGGCATGCACACTTAACACCGAAAAATTAGAAAATATATACAACTCAAAGAAGATCATGAAGAACTAAAATAATAAAAGAAAATAATCTAAAATCAAAATCAAAAAAAAAAAATAACAATAAAAAAAATGTTAAAAACTAAACTATCAATTAATGTAGCAATTAATAAACTAGTCCCAAGAACGCGGCCAAAAACTTGTTTGTGCGATTTATATCCATAAGTGGACGGATCGTTGACAAGTAATAAAGTGATAAATAGAGTGTCGAACCCACGAGGACAAGATATTAATTTAACCAATTAATTTATAACCTAAATTTTAACAATAAAAGAAACATGATTCAATTTGATTTTGTGATTCTAAACTAATTTAACTATTTTAATTAAATTGAAAATAACAATAAGTAACTTTAAAAAGGCAAGAACGAATTCAATATCTACTAACTCTAGGATTTGCGAATCCACCAACACTTTCCTTAATCAAACATCCGTTTAACTGTTTTAGCTTATAATTACCATAGATTGAAAATCAGCGTTCCTAAATTAATCGAAAGCCTCTCTCGATGGTCAATCAATTCTATATGTTATGCGAACTTCATTATCTCTAATTAAGCTTCGAACATAAACACATGCATTAAAATCTCAAGAACACCTAAATAGATTTCATAAAGCATAATAGTAATCTCTATCTATTATTGGACCCTATGTTATTCAATACCACGTGCTTAATCTATATTGAATCTCTCGACTTCAATATAGATCACAATATATTCTAATGGTGATCGGGCATTAAAATAATAGAAAAAATGCATAAAGAATAATCAATCCAAAAGCAATTAATTACTAAAATGTAGAAAAACTTCTAATTAATTAAAAATCATGAGGTTTCATCGTTCATCCTAGAAAAAGTAAATTAGTCGGACATGATTTCGCCAATTATAACAATAATTGACTTCATCATGATCCGTAAAGAAAAAAAAAGAAGAAGAAATAATTACAACCCGTGACTCCTATGAAGAATCTTCAATCCCGTGCCTTGATCTTCTATTTCCTCTTGTATCTTGTTCCCAAAATTCGCCTCTCCTCTTGTTATGGCTATCATCCGCCTTTTATAATGCTCTCAAAAGACTCCAAAACGTGTGTTTGGTTGTTGAATTTATTTGATTTGGTAGAAGTCTAATCGAATCGTGTTTCGCAAAATTTCGCCGCTGCTTATGCTATGCGATCGCATGGTAGTGATGGCTGCGATCGCATGGTTCAAATGATTTACATACATTATTTTTCCAAGACCTTGCGATCGCACCTAGATACTTCCTTGCGATCGCATGGTAGTTCTTGTGTTGAATTGGAATTTCCGCCTTGGTATTTGCACATCAAGCCCTCAAGTTTCATTCATTAGCAATTAGGTCCCATTGTCTTCATTTTGCTCTCTTTTCACCCCATTGATACTTGACTTTGATTATTTCCTAAATTGACAAGAAAACAACATGCAATTAAAATGAAAACAACTAAAAAGAACTTATAATTGTCCATTTTTGTGAGCCCAGATAAGATAAAATTGTACTTATCACCATCCACATATCTTTCGTCCTTTCTTGAGAAATTCAAACTCTTCGACATAATGCTGATAAATTAAGTATGGGATAACATAATTTCTATATTTTTATGCTCGGCAATTGTTATTTTTCGCCTTTAGAAGATTGACGACAATAATTTTACCACGGTACTAATTTTCATTTATTTTTTTCACACGTCAAATCTTAAATTTCAAATCTTGGCGGTCATGTAGTTACTGCTTTGGTTCATTCTAGAAACTTCATACTGCATGTAGCTAATGCATGTCTATAATTAGTCACTTACAAAATAATATTAAGCCACTTCAACAAAACACCAATGAACTTCCAAGTGTTCTTGCTATCATAAAAAAATAGAACATGCTGACTAATGCAGTATTTTCACACTTTATTTGTTCTACATATATATAAGCACTTCAATCCACTTGTCTTAAATTTTTATCTATTTTCTAAATTAGCAAACACCTTAGATTTAACTCAAAATTCTTTCATTATTGAATAATCTTTTCGTACATTATTTCAATTATATTCATCCAATCATATTTCATAAATAAATCATGACGGACACTTGACGTGCATCGAACGTTTGCCTAACTAGTTTTATACATAATTTTGACTATGGGTGGGCTAAAGTTACCAAAACCATTGGATCAAATCATAACCGACGATCGGTTCGATCTAGGTCTACTTAAGTTCTAATCGGTTCTAGGCATAGTTATTGAACCTGGACCCAACCATAGTTCGGTCTAGTTAGTAGTGTAGAGTTGGACCAATAGACAATGAAATCGTTCTTGATCTGCTTGAACGAGTAGACTTTCTATAGAAATTGACAGATCGATTTAAAGAATTACCAACGGCTTTTTTATTTGAAAATTAAAAAAAAAAAATTAATTTTGCCAGAGCCTCAAACCCAATACATAAGCTTGGCAAAGAGGCCTATTCCCACTTGGTTGTTTCCACTATATGAGAAAATAATATATAAACAATTATAGTCCGAGATAATAAATATTTACATGTTAAAAAGACAGTTAATCAAAATACATAACATATTTTAAATTTTCAAAATAGTTCGTTTTGATTTTTTTTCATATATGTTTAGACTGAATAAGATAAGTAATTGTTAATATATTTTGAAAATAAAACTGTTATCTAATACAAATGCTTTTGATCAATAATATAAAAGTATAGACAAAAAGGAGTTGTACAAATAATATTGACAATGTTATAAACTAAAGAGAATACTAGAAGAAAATAAATTGAGACAATGGACTTGTGTTTATTTCATTATAATGATAGACCCATATATATATATGATTCCAATGAGAATTACAAATTGATCAAGATAAAGACTTTCAGAGTAACTATGACTATTTGATAAGTATCCTAATAAGACTAAATAATCATTCATCATTATCTATAATTTTACAACATTCATCATTGAATGACTATTTACATAATAACTGATTCATTCAAAACCTTGCTTGACAAAAATCCAATAGGACAAAAATATCAAACGAAGGAGAAAAATAATTATCAAAATTTTGGAGTAATCAAATATTGTCTTGTTAAAATCTTGTCAAAAAATCCAATAAGACAAAAACCTAAGAAAATGAAAAAAAAAAAAAAGTACAGCTATTCTCCTGGTTTCAATCAATGAAGATCCTTGTATCAAGTCATCCATATCTCATGCGACAATGTCTTCAATTCTACTATTTTTCTAAAACTTGTATAAAATAACAATGTAAATATGTTCCATATTGTAGCTTCCAATTAATACCATCTTCATACAAAATATTCATCTATCCACGGTTGACATCGTGATGTCTAATGCAATTACATTGAAAGCAGATCTTCTTGTTGTTCTATTTAGGGGTCTCGTATACAATTTGCAACATACGAGAGTAAAACCATAGAATCATGTTTAGGGTAAATGTGTTGTAGGTTATAGACATTCATAACTACAATATTTATAACACTTCTCATTGGATGTCCTTTACACAAATAATATACTTCGTTAAAACCTTACTAGGAAAAACCATGTGCAAAAAATCCTAGTGAAGGAATAATAGTATACCAATGGGACAAAATCTCGGTCAAGAAAAAAGTACAACACGTATTTACTCTTCCTCATGATATGTACTTTGATCAATAAAATTTTATGAATAGTTGAACTTTATGCTCTAGGCATATTAAATCCTACATGGATTTTTATATATAGTATTATTAGTCATGTCGATGATGAGTTGATTATAATCAAATTCATCATACGCATATCAAGTTTCATGAATTGTCATGCTAACAAGATATTGACGTTTGATTGTTTTACATAAACCTGTGCAAAATTCATAATGTTAAGAGTCATGCATTATATGTTACGACTTCATTTTTCTAATTTCTTTTTTCGCATAAGCATACACCTTTAGGTGTTTAGACGGTATGTCCAAAAATTTCAAATTTCTCTAGTAAGTTCAATTTACTTGGATTGCATCCTTTTATTTGGCCAATTAGTTCTTTGACAAATTTTCTTCAATATCCTCTCTACCTTTCATAATATGAAGTGCTACATTATGTTCAAAAGTGTTGTCAACAACATTTCTTTTTTGATTCCATTTCTTTCCCTATAACGACATAACTTATTGAGATCTCTTCATTTTCATTATTTAGGACCCATATATGAAAGGTTTCAACGAGAGTTGCTATTTGATTAAGATACAGACATCTAGAGTAACTAGGATTATTTGATAGATATATTGATAAGATTAAATAATTATTCATCATTATCTATAATTTTACAACATTATCCCTTGAATGATTTAATTTCTCCTCCTAATATTGAGAAAACTATCTTATCAAAATGACGGTCAACAAACCATATTGTAAAATATCACTCGCTAAAGTAAAAATATTTTATAAGGTTTAAAACTAAACGTGTATATATTCTCAACATACTTTAATGTTCATCTTAGTACACTATGGTGTATCGATTTTACATATATTGCACTGTCAAAAATTATTAGATAGATAATATTAGGCTCTGATCATAAGTCAACTATATCAAGGATAACTTTGATGTTGGCATGACATGCATAAGTGTTGGTGCATATAAAATAACATTCCCTAAACAAAAATGAGAAGAACTTTGTTCTCATAGTAATGGTTTAGAAATGAATTGAAAGCATTTAACAAACAATAGTGCTAGACCATTTATCGCCATCCCAAGTAACATTTATTAAAAGTTTGAGATGTAAGCTCACTCGCATTAACAAGACACACCGTCTTGATTGTACAATTTGAAAATTATGCTTATACTTTAAAATTTGAGCAAGTAATCTCACGAACTTTAAGTTGCGAATATATAATAACCCTATACAATCATCTAGTAGAAGTATCTATTAGATCCAAATAATATCTAGATGATCAACGTGGAGGGTGATCCATATACACCACCTTAAATAATTTCTAGAAATATTGGAAATTTAGTCATGATTTTAGCTTGTAAAGGTCTACTGGTTTATATACGATGAGAACAATCAGCACGTGAGAATTCAATAGATATTCTCATTAATTATTCGCATCATATTGATTCAGGATGGTATAACCGATAATGCCAATTAATAAAATTATGAGGTATTGAACTTCTAGTTCAATGCAATTTAGCAAGTATATTTTTTTTTTTATTTGGAGAACAAGTTTATGTTCCATGTCTCACAATAATGTCACATTGAACTAATTTCATTAAATTACCGTATAAATCATATCATTTTATAAGATTATGTGATATGATATTCTTCGAGAATTATTATATCTGAAATATTGAACGTTGAAGTTGTACTTCTTTTAGAGTATCAATACTCTAATATTACAAAACATTAATATTCTGAAATTATAAAGTTGTACTTCTTCAAGAGCAACAACACAATATTTTTTCTAAAATATTGATATGTAAAATTTTATATTCTTCAAGAGCAATCATATCGTTTAATTAAGTTTTGCTTCTTCAGAGCAACAACATAATATTCTTCTAAAATATTTATATACTTGGGTTGTACTTTTTAAAGAAGAGCAACGAAATACTAAACATTGAAAATAAACTAATTTATATTTTCCAAAGATACCGCCTTCAAGGATAAACATTAGTTTATAAATTACACATATATGTCACAATTTCATCATTTAATTAGGTGATATAGTATTTTTCGAGACATGTGCTTTTGAAGAGCACAAAATATTATTTAAACTAATGCTTATTCAGGAGTAATAACTCAATATTCTTCTGGAACATTTAAATTGTAATGTCATACTCTCAAGGAGCAAATAATATTGTATCAGAATATGAATATAACGTTGTGTTTTTTCAAGAGCAACACCAAATTATTAATTTTTTTTTAAATATTGAACTAATACAATCGCATAATATTCTTATAAGTTAT
The DNA here is from genome assembly GCA_023638005.1 of Forsythia suspensa. NCBI lineage: Eukaryota > Viridiplantae > Streptophyta > Magnoliopsida > Lamiales > Oleaceae > Forsythia > Forsythia suspensa. The sequence goes on from CM042663.1 coordinate 23,482,138, forward strand.
TAGGTTTATAAAATTATGCCCTTAGGAGCAATAACTTAATATTAATTTTTACAAATTACGCTTTTGAAAGTAATTAATATTCTACTGGAATATTAATATAATGTTGTGCTACTTCATGAGCAACAATATAATATTATTTAAGAATATTAAATTATGTAAGGATTATTCATCAGGTACAAAAATAAAATAGATGTTAGATCTTATACAATTATACTCTTTGAGAGCAAATAATATTCTAATAGAATATTGATATTTACAAATTGTGTTTATTCACGAACAAGAATACTTTTGTAGAGTACACTACAACACATTTAGTCTTTTACGACATTGATTTATGGCGTACAAATAAAAAATGCCGCTAAAATATATTATTTATGACATACCTTAAATGTGTGTCGTAAATTACCAATTATATATAAAATTAACGGCATACATATAAAGAACATCGTAAAAGATAATATTTTACGGCATATTTCTTGACACATGCCATGTATAGGATAAAAGGAAAAAAAATCGCACACCCGTTGATATATCTCGCGCTCAACAAGTTATATTTTTCATTTCATTCCTTAAATATTTTTGTTTTTTCTAAACCCCACCCCTATTTTTTTTCCGTAAATTGCCCAAACCCTTCCAACCAAATTCCCTCTTTCAAAGAAATCGCTCAAGCCCAACCCTTCCAACCAATAATCTTTCTTTGTCAACGATTATTCTCTTCTATGTCAATACTTCATCTCTCGGCCTCTTTGACATTGAAGATTATGAGAATCGCTTTTGGTGGATACTTAAAATTATGATAAAACAATTTGTATATATATATATATATATATATATATATATATATATATATATATATATATATGTTTCTTTTGGTGGATACTTAAAATTATGACAAAACAATTTATATATATATATATATATATATATATATATATATATATATATATATATATATATAGTAATCAAAGCATGGAAATATTTATACAGTAGTTCATAAAATTTGCACAACAGGATTAGCTATACACATACGATGTAGTCAACATGAATATTTAATAAGATGGGGTGTTGCTTTTATATTTAATGCTTGATTGTATTCATCAAAAGTATAAAAGTTAATCTAAATTCAAATCATCATATTTGTAGTGCTATAATTAGGGTCGGGGACCGAGCTTTGGGGATCTTAGGCGAAATTTTAAGTGAGACTCTTAATAAATTGATATATTTTAAAATGTAAATTTTGACCGACTTACAAACCAAATAATGGTACATTTTTCTTTTTCTTCACTGAATGAAAAAATTGTTGGAATTTGTGTTAAGATGTGGAGCTTAATTTGTTGCACTATGCGGAGCTGAGCGCGGATCGAATTTCGCGGTAAGGTCGCCGTGGGGGTTGGAAGGGGGCAAACGACCTTCGAGAACGCCCCTGAAAGGTCTACAATATTTGTATTTGATTAAGTAATGATGTTTTTTGATATTTTGCCTTCGTAGTAGGACTAATCTCTTGTAAACAAATATCATCGTTTATTATATATAAGACTAATCTATTGAATTGTTATATATACGACTAATCACTTGTAAACAAAAATCATCATTTATTATAGTAAAGATACTGCAGCGGCTGATTACACGACGTAGTATCACATGTATAAATCCACGTATTCTTTATTTTTGTCATTTTATTTATTGCTCAAATTCTAACAATTTGATTCAAGATAAAATGAGGTTTAAAATAAAAATTCCAGATAAAGATTTTAGATTTGGTTAAAGGGACAATTTGATTCCAGAAAAATACTGTAGTTGTTTTGATTCAAGATAAAGATTTCTAAAATGAAGTTTAAAGGGAAAATTCCGCACTCTACATTTTAAAGACTAGATTAAGTTAGATAATGTAGGTTAGATTTGAGCTTATTTTCTATTTAGGCTCATTTCGAATGTAAGTAGGCTGATTAAAAAAAATTGTACCAAAATTTTTAGGCCCTGAATGGTTGGGGACCCTAGGCAGTTGCCTAACCGCCTAGGGCATAATAGAGACTATCGTAAGTGGCGTTACATGAAAGAGCATAACTAATGTTGCTAGGGTACTCAAGGATATAATGTACATACTGTGGGCTTCTAAGAATCAAATTTGATTTGTAGAATATTAATTTAAACTTGCACTATATAATTAAACAAGAATCACCCTATATATGCAAAGATTAAAATATAAATAAAAATAATTTTCATGAGAGAGAGGCATGAACACCAACCAACTTACTACCATTGGAATTTCTTTTGGAATAGAAACAAAGCTAGGAGTTTCAATTGAGAGAGAGACATGAACACCAACCAAAAAATTATTTTTTTTCAATTTTCAATTTGGCATTGAGTCACATATTAAACTAGCAACCTATTTGAATAAGAGACCCGTGGCCGGGTCAATGAATGGACCAAGTCTGATAACTATAGTTGTGGGTGATAAAATAGAGAATCAGCCAATTTGGTCCGTTCTATACCGAAAATAAAAAACTTGCTTTAACCCGATTTTTTTATTTTTAATTTAAAACAGTGGCCGGTGCAATGTACCCACAATTTTACTTTTTCTTCAGAACTTTACCATAGTACGCTAGCTCATATGCAATTAGATGTCAAAATAACGTTCTTACATAAACAATATTCACGTCACAACTTGAATGTTTCATTTAAAAAAAAAAATCAATCATGTGTGTCTTTTGAAAAGGTCACAATGTGGTTTAAAATAATCACCTAAACAATAGTATAAAGGGTTGATATGTTAAATGTGAGTTTTTGTAGAATAATTTTAATTATTGTTCGTACTTTAAGAAAGAATATCTTAAACAAGTTCCTGTTTTATGTTGTTATATATGTTGTTTTAAGTTCAAAATTTGACATGAACGATCGGATCATACTAAAAGGATATTAAGTATGGATATGGAAAGAGATAAAACTAGGAATACTTTAGCTTTAGAATAGAGTTCATACATCTTGAAAATTCTGTCTAAATTTTCAATGGATAATGCTAAAAGTGTTACTATCCCTCTTTCCAGTCACTTTAAATTGAGTAGTGGTATCTGTCTAGCTATTAAAAAGGTAATTAAATATATGAAGAGGGTACCTTATACTAATGTTGTTGAGTCCATAATGTACATACCACGAGACATGACGTGGCACACTCAATTAGCACCCTTAACAGGTTTATGGCCAATCCTGGCCAAAGTTATTAGGAAGCTCTTAAGTGACTTCTTAAATACTTAAAAAGATACATTCCAATTAGACATCTTTTTTAAACTAAGTAATAAGTGGGTAAAATTAAAGGAGTGTGTTGATGCAAATAATGTTGGGGATGGGGATCAAAGAAGATCAACTACTGCTTATACCCTTTGTAATACTCGTATAAGTTGGATTTTGGAAGTCACAACTCCAATATATAGATGCATTGTCCACAACATAATTTGAGTATATTGTAGCTACCAAGGTTTTTAAAGAAGTCATTTGTCTTAAATACACAATTTTTGAGATTGGTGTTCTTAATAATCATGTTGTGGTATATTCTAATAGTTTAAATGCAATACACTTGTGTAAGAATCATGTTTTTCCCGAAAGATCAAAGTATGTCAATGTTAGGTTGCACCTTATCATAGACATAATGCAAAATGCTTGATCCAATAGGAGAAAATCTCATTTCAGCACAAGCCCTTAAATGTGGGACTAACTTATTACCTTTTTCCAAGTTCAAAATTTGTTTAAATTTTCTCAATATTGATATGGGTTAATTGTTTTGCAGAGGAAGCCGAGAAGTAGTCAAGATTTGTTACTATTATGCACTAGAAATATTGGCATCAGATTGTTGGATTGTGATGCTAAAGTTGCATTTAACACTTGGTAAATAATTGAATCTTGACTTAATCTGGATGGTAAGTTATTAAGAAAAGACTATAAGACAAATCGAAATAGAAGAAAATGAGTACAGTAGTGATGGCAGCGGGGGCGGATCGGGCGGATCGGCCGATCCAAATCGCCTCGCAATAATTATAAGAGATCCAATCCATCCCGCGATCCGCCATTTTCGTAAGCGGATCGGATACGGATAGGGCGGATCGAGCCCCGATCCAGACATCGATCCATATTTTTTTTGGCATTCAAAAAATTTAGAATATATTGAAACAAGTTTTACTACTATACTATAAGAGTTTAAACAACATCATCCTCCTCACTAAACCTTGTGCAAGGTCCACAATATGTCAAAGGTGATAAATTTTTATTCAAAAATATTTTAATTATCAAATCACATATAAAACAAAATATAAATTCAATATTTTAATCTTTTTTTTTTAATTCGGCGGGCGGATCGGGGCAACCCCGATCCGATCAGCTCCGCCCGAGATCCGCGGCATCATGGCGGATCACGAGATATTCTGATCGATTCGCTTCACGATCCGCGAATCGATATTTTTCGCTCCATTCAGATCGGATATCCATCGGATTCGGGCGGATCGGATATTTTTGCCATCTCTAAGTACGAGATATCGATATTGACAAAAAAATTATAAGAATTACTCGATCAAATTGTATTGACAGAAAAATAACTTTTTCAATTGGAAGAATACCCCGTCAAATTAGAATGAATATTTGTATTAATTGAAGAAGAAAGAAGGAATGTCCATAAACCATTTAAGCAAACCATTACTTTCAAATGAAATTGCACTTGGTATTAATGAATGCCTAAATCCTTTAAGGAGTGGCAATGACTACTAAAGGTGGTGATGGAACCAATTGGTTATATATATAGACATTAATATTGTTAGCATTTTAATCGTGTGAGGCACGTGTGACAATTTAAACAAAAATTTTAGACTGACATCTTTGTTATCGAGCTTGTCAAAAACGAGAAGTTAGAGAGAAAATTGTCGAAAATAGAATTTAGAGAGAAAATTGTAAAAAGTGCAGGAGTTAGAGAGAAGGTTGCAATTTTCCCAATAGGTTATATTGCAATTACGCTATCCCCTAGCTTCTCATTGAAATCTAATTTCGCCCAATTCCTAACCCTAATTCCAACGGAGAGAGACGCATTGGCTACTTGCACACAATGCTGGGCGGCTTGTACGGAGATCTCCCTCCACCATCCTCCACCACGGATGACAGCTCCACCACTACATCCACCACTAATGTGTGGTCGAGCAGCGCCAAGATGGCCCCACCCACCCTACGCAAACCCTTCCCCCCACCCCAGACCATTCTCAGGACTCAACAGCAGAAGCCCAAGCCGAATTCTACCCTTTCCAAGGGGCCAATAACTCACTCCACTTCCGTCATCTCCGATGAGCACACCAACCCCAATCCTGCCACAGCTTCGTTTCAGCCGGCTCTAGTCGGCGTCACTAGCTCCGTAATCGAAGAATACGACCCGGCCAGGCCCAACGATTATGAGGATTATTGCCGGGAGCGCAAGCGGAAGCAAGCCGAGGCAGAAATGAAGAGAGAATTAGAGGAAAGAGAGAAGAGAGAGAGGGAAAGGGAAGAGAGAGAAAGGAGGGATCGAGAGCGTGACAGGGATCGGGAATTGAATATATCAGGAGAGGAGGCATGGCGGAGGAGGGCAGCAATGAGCCGTGGTGGTGGCAGTGGAAATGGAGTGCCCAGATCGCCTTCACCACCTTCGGCAAATGTGACTGGGGAAGGGTTTAGCATTGGTAAGTCAGAGAGTGGGGTTTGGGTGTGGGGCTGAGGGAAGATGACAGCAGCGCAGAGAATGATGGCAAAGATGGGGTGGAAGGAAGGCCAGGGGTTAGGGAAGCAGGAGCAGGGGATCACCACTCCCTTGATGGCCAAGAAGACCGATAAGAGAGGTGGGGTTATTGTGAATGCGAGCGAGTCCAGCAAGAAGGTCAAGAGTGTCAATTTCAATGGGACTCCCACCCGGGTTGTGCTGCTCAGAAACATGGTATGTATTATGTATTAAATGATAAATATTTGCGTGTGTTATTTGTTAGATATTTATGTTTTCGGATGTAAAGATCTGGACTTTTTTATGGAGTAATTAGATGGTTTTGGGGAATTCTATGCTATTCAAATTTTAACTACAATATGAGGTGTTTAGGTTTGTTTGGAAAAGGTACAAATCATTTTTGCGTTTTGACTTCAAATATGATTTTAGTAGAAATTATGTACGATGGTAGGGATCAGTGTTTTCCTGGGTGGCAGTAAATTTACTGACAGACACCACGATACTTAGAATGTGAATTTGTTGGGCGAGTCAATCATTTTTTCTAGAGGATTTTGTTTACTTGTTGGCACTAAATAAACTAACAAACAACTTTTAAGTCTTGGAATGTGAAAATTTATCTGGCAATGAGGTTAAAAATAGGTTCCTGGTGACTCGTCAGAGTTGTGGTTGTATGTATGAGGGAATTGAAAGGAAGAACTTCCTGTGCTTATTGAACGATACTTGCAAATGAATGTTTGGAATGTTTTTCTTTCATTTAAAAGTTTTCAATGTTCACTTTAGTCCGTATTGTAAATACTTTCCTCAAGGATAGAGGAGCATGCCAAGAGTCAATATCTTTTAAGCTAAGAATAATGTCCTCCAAGGTGGCGTTACATTATTGTTTATTTATATGTCACTCTGCCCGAATATGCTTAACTATCTGATATTTTGATCTCTTCCTGTGCAAGTAAATTTGCATGGTCACCATATAAATGAACTTCAAGTAAATCACATGCTTCATTTTCTAAGTCGTGCCTTTAATTAAGGGATGAGTTGTATGCTTGGCTCTACATCTTGGTCTTGTCAGGCTAGATTAGAACCTTGCTTTTTCATTAGTATTTCTGTTCCACCATTTTCCGCTTTTGCAAGCATTTCTCTCTTCCCACCTGCTTCACATCCATCACGGTTAGGGGTGGGCTAGTTCTGGGGTTCGGGGCGGCGCCCTAATTTTTTTTTCTAAATTCACAATTACTTAACCTATTTTTATAAGAATATAATTTTTTGTATAAGTCATAATATTTAAAAAGTTTACAAAAAGCCATTGCACAAAAATATTCAAGATCTAAAACTAGCTAAAGAAAGTTGTGTCCGACAATCTTTTACTGTTGCGAATTCTTCTATAATAGAATCTACATCTATTTTATTAATAAGGTTTCTCTCAACAAAATTTGTTATGTAAAAACATATAAAATCTTAAGTACCTTTTTTTTTTTTCTACTTTTTGAAATTTGAAATAATTTCTCAAAATCAAGTAAACATCATTATTTATCTTTCAATAACAAATCAAAATTCATATAAAATTATAATTTATAGATTAATAAATAAACAGAAAAAATGGATAAAGATAAATAAATCCAATTAGATTTGGCTATTTTGGAATTGGCCATTTAAGAAGTGAGTTTTTTTTTGTTTGGGATATGATGGATTTTAATGTTTAAATGATTAAAATTTTATTGAAGTAGGTTATTTTTTTGTTTGGAATGGGATGGATTTTAATGTGTAAATGATTTAAATTTTAATTTAGCCTACTTAAAAAGTAGGCTATTTTTTTTTGTTTGGGATTGGATGGATTTTAATGTGTAAATGATTTAAATTTTAATTTAGCCCACTTAAAAATTGGGCTATTTTTTTGGTTGAAATGTAATGGATTTTAATGTGTAAATGATTTAAATTTTTTTAGCCCACTTAGAAAGTGGGCTATTTTTTATTTGAGTCAAACTATTGTTTAAAAAACAAATATTTACACATAAACTTGGGCTGAATGGGCTTGGGCTGCACTGGGCTTAAGCACAGTGCAGCCCCCCCTTGAATCCGCCTCTGACCACGGTGATGGCGTAGTTTTGTCCCATTGTCCTTCCTCTCTTAATTCACGGTGCAACCTCTCAATTCATTTTTTTTTTTCTTCACACAAATGATGCGATCAACAAGATCTTTGTATATTTGAGGAAGCTATTGTAGGAATTATCATGTGTTTGCTAATCACAGTCCAAATTATTTTAAAATTGTGCAACTATGAAAGCGAATGGTTGTGGTGTGAGATATTGAAATGTCACTAGTCACCACTCTTTGGTCATGTCCAGAGTGAACAAATATGCTAGTTCCATGGTGGCTCTGAGAAGCTTTAGTGCATGCTTGGTAGTGATGAAATTTTTTTTTAAGTGCTTATAAGTTGTGAATCTTATAGAATAGAATGTGTGGATAATAAATGATAGCAAGTTGTGGTCTTACGAAATGTGTGGATAAAAAGTATGTTTGACCAATTTGACGAGCTTAAATTATAATTTAAGCTTAGACAAACATGCACTTACATCCACTCTCTCAAACTTAGATGTGAAAATTAAAAAATTGAAATGTCACTTCTCAATGGATAAGAACAACGAGTAAACCTTTTTAAACACCTCAAGATTCAAGATTTTTCTAGTAGGAGTACTCCTTGCTAATGATGGGTGGAGAAGTAAAGGAATGTGAGAGATTGCATTTCTTTAACTGAGACTCAAGGTGTTCATTAGCTAGCTGTTGATGTGCTAGTCGTTATGATCGGTAAACTGCAGTAGTTTGTTGCCAGAAAGTCAAGTTTCCTGTGTCCTACTCAATGTTAAAACAAAAATGGGATTTTGTGCATTGCATATGTGTATTTGATCTCAGAGGCAGGCCAGAATGTAGAAACATCTTTGTTTGCATCAACACACTTCATTTTTTTTTCCCTTATATTGAACTGCTGCTCCTATCTCATGGCATGCTATTCGAGGGAATCAAGGTAGACATGGAACACCCCCACCCCCAAAATCCTCATCCAATCTGAAGGTGCATTTTGTGGATATGGGTCTGTATAATTTTGTTTTCATCACTGTATTTTGATTAGTACACTGTAAGTGGCTTACCAATTACACAGATCTTGCTGCAATGGCCCTGGTTTATGGCTGTAATTGATGATTATGTTTTGTGATTGTCTTTTGCATATGGTTGCTAATCACCTGGATTGTATATTTGGTCTAATACACCAAATATAAGAAAATGATTAATTGCAATTTCTATTTGAAGGTTGGCCCGGTGAAGTGGATGATGATTTAGAAGGTGAGGTAGCAGAGGAATGTACTAAATTTGGAACAGTGACTCAAGGTCCTAATATTTGAGATTACAGAACCAAATTTCCCACCCGAGGAAGCCGTAAGAATCTTTGTTCAGTTTGAGAGAGCAGAACACTTAACTAAAGCCCTTATTGAACTTGAAGGTCGCTTCTTTGGGGTCGGGTTGTTCATGCTTGTTTCTACGATGAGGAGAAGTTCGCAACAATGAGTTGGCTCTCTGCCGGGAGAAATCCTGGCTTCTTTTGAATATTTGGTTGTAGTTGAAGATGCTTGGCAGTTTGCTTGTTGTTTATGTTAGGGCATATACAGGCACTTCTCAGAATGTTACATAGAAGTTGCAGATAACATTTGGTAAAGGTTACCCTTTTAAACAGTTGCATTGGTGGAAAGAAAATGTAAGTTTTTTTGGCTTTGATGAAGATTGTAACTCAATGGTCAAAATATCCTCTTGCAGTGATTTTCTAAGCTAAAAAATTACTGATAAAAGTTGAAATAAACAAATTAAAATAAGTTATTTTTTAATTACTATGGAAAAAGAAGAAAGTAACGTGTTCAAACATTTTGAAAATCAAATTTCATTGAAAATTAAGTTTAATTTACTTTTATGCTTTTGCCAAACATAGTTCCAATATAATTATTAGTTTTACCTTGATAAAACAATAATAAATAAATTAAAAAAAAAAAATTCCCTTTACTAAAAAGAAGAGATTAATAAATATTTTGTATAAATTTTACAAAAAATATTTAACTCAGTCCCTACTTTCGGTCTCTGCTATTTTTGGTGATAATGTTTAGCCCTTTGTTCGGTTTAGATTAAAATTCTATTAAAAAGTCACTCGTCAACAATTAATTTCATAACTTTTATTAATTTTCAACCGTGTATTTGATCAATTTTTTATCAAATTCTACTAAAAAACTTTCTCAAAAAAGCTCTTAACAGAAAAGCACGAGAATGTTTCATGTAAATAGACAATATATGCCGAGTCGTCTTCAAGTATGATATTGAGGTGGTTCCACCGGAGTGTTCTGATTCGATGTACCCCGACCTCCGGCAACGTGTACACCTGTCATTCCTGATACATGACAGAAGCAGTGGCTGCGGTCGCTGAGGGCTTCTGTGGCGCGGCGGCGCAGGTATAAATGGCCACAAGTGTATCATCATGATGATGAGATGAAGATGTAGAAGGAATAGCAAGTGTAGTACTTCTGGAGCTTGGGCCGCATCCACCGTAGAAGGGTAGGCTACAGGATGAGTGGTGGAGTACGTTGGGGTCTCCGATTATAATGCGGCGGGGCAAGGCCGTTGTTGAACATTCTCCGCCGCCAATGGCGGTGTTGACTCCCATAAAGCTGCTTGTTGGCGTTGGTGTAGCTCCCTTTCTTCCCCGGCCACCACAAAGCGGACATACACTAATTCCCTGTAAAGAAACATAAGAAATGAGCACATGCAAGATGCACATAAACAGAATTACATGAACATATAAATATATATACACTGGTGGTGGAGGTGGAGCGGTAGGTGGTGCCATCAGGCTCAATGACCCATCCGGCTTCTTGGGCAAGGTGGCGGAGGACTTGGTTGATATCAGCACGAGGAGAGAGGCGGTAGCCGCCGTGCTGACGGAGACCGTGGAAGATCTTGGTTGTGATAGACCTCCTCTGCCTCTCTCTCATCTTAGTCCTCTCCTTTTCAACTGCACTTCTTACATTCCCACGATTTCTCACTCTTCCATCTTCCTTCATGTTTTCTTAATTTTTACTAATTTTAAAAGTTTTGTGAAATTTGATGATTTACTTGTAATATTCAAGTAGAGAAAATAGGAAGAGAGACAGTAAGATTTCGAATGACAGAAAGAATTGAGAAGTTACAAGAATCATATTGCATGTTGGCTGTACAAAATGGTTCACAGTGGAGGGAGGTTGTTTCACGCGCATGGAGCCATCTCTCTCTTTTATTTTTTTTATGATAAAGCTGAAATTAACATGAATTCTGATTTCTTGCCTGATGATCATATTTTTAATGCGGTTAAAGAGTTGAATATTAGTTTTTTGTGTTATTTGTTTGATTAAATTTAAATAATAATTTAAGATGATCAAACATATTTTTTTATTCACATATTCGATAAAAAATTAATTTAAGATATAACAACTTAGAGATAGGATTGAATAAGTTGCGTAGTTAAATTTTAAATTTCTTGACATTGATTGCAACAGTCAAAATAAATATATAAACATTAATTTTAATTGTCTCAAACAAATTACCAATTTACTTAATTTAAGTGCATGAGTCTAGTTTTTAAACGAATTGAACTATTTAACAATTTTAGCATGCAATAGCTATATCAGAGCATGTTGAATCACTTTTATTTGGACGATTAACTAGTTCAAGTTAGCGGAATATGCATGCACAAAAGTGAAAACTAGATTTACATTGTAAGCCCCAAACCAGGGCAGATTTACAACATGGCGAGACCATGCGTCCGCCTGCAGGCCGAAATTTCGCGAAAAAATGGTCTTTGGTTATCGATATGACGATATTCAAAGCCGCTAAAAAGAAAAAGAAAAAAGAAAAAGAAAAAGAAGAGAAAAACTAACCTTTTTCAAGGTCTATGTAACTCGTTTTCATTAAATTTCATTTTTGTACGCTTCTCCGACGCCAATTTGCACTTTTTTTGGCGAGATAAGCAGTTGCATCTTTTTTTGGGACTGTGAAACCCTATTTGAAACGGGAAGATGACTTTGGAAATAATTTGAAGTGGCTACTAGGCCAATTTATTTAAATTTGCTGCTTGGGCCAATTAATTAAATTTTGTGCTGGGCCAATTAAATTATAATACCCATTTTCACATGTCAAAATACTATTTTGCCCTCAACTAATGGCTTACACAACAAGATTTGTCTTTTCAACCAGATTTGTCTTTTTAACAATTCATTCATGTTCTAGCATATTCTAGTGGCTGCCGACTTCCGTGAACCAACACAAATTTGAAATTTTTATTTGCTTTTTACATACAAAAATTTTTTAAAAAATAAAATTCAACGGTTTGGCAGCTGTGGTAGGTTGGGTGTCGGTACTTTTTTAAAAATCGCGTGGTCGACGTATCCGATACTTATCGTGTTTCGGGACACTTGTATCCGTATCCCGCTTCATAGTCGCTTTTGTTGGCGTGCATTTTCAGAGCTCAAAGAGGAATAAGAAGAAGAGAGGCTTCATTCGAGAAAAGTAGGTTATTTAAACTACCAAATTTGTAGTTCTTGTTCGCTCCTATTTTGACTAAGACAATCAGAATTGGTCATCAAACAGAATTAACTTCAACTCGCATGACTTTTCGTGAGCAGAGTGCCCGGAGCCACAACGTGAAGAGAATGAAGGTAAATCTTTTAGCTTATGAAACTTGAATGGTTATTTTACCCGCACCATTATCACATTATACTCTTTCTTATTCCCATTTTGCGGTTGGATCTAAACCCACAAATCCACGAGTGTTTTGGGTACAACATTTGAAGACGGTGCAATTTCCAAACAATACAACCGGATAGATGCATCAACAATTGAGCATTATTTTCACAAGCATCGGTCGTTGATCGGTCATTATTTTCACATTATTTTTTCACAAGTATCGTCTGTTGATCGGGTCAACGGTCATACCACCAACGTCCGCCCTAATCGAACTTCAACCCTAGATCCGCCTAATCGTCCCAAACTAGGGTAACAACCACGACCTACGAACTTGCAAATCCACTATCATCACAAAATATTACAAATTATTGAAAGTATAAACACTTGACTTAAGAGTTATGTTTAAACCAATTTGATATGACAGACAAGTAAATATACATTTCTTGTATCATTTGTCCTCAATATCATTGGAGAAAAATCTGAATTACCATCCAGACTTTATCACCACTCAAATTTGTATTCGAGTTGCATCACCACGTGTTGGAACAACAAGTCGCGGCTTCAATCTTTCACCAATTTGTTGATTAATTCGTGTGATTTGCTCACCGTTGTCGGAGGAAATAATTTCTCTATAACTTGAATTTTTGCTTTGTCGACCTCAATGCCTTTAGTCGAAACTCGTGTTCCAACACAATGCCTTCTTGGACCATAAAGTGGCACTTTTCCTAGTTAAGTACCAAATTTGTTTTTTCAAGAATTTGAAATACCATGGTCAAATTTTTAGGCATTCATCGAATTATGATCCAAAAATTGAAAAATCATCCATAAAAACGTCAATGAATTTGCCGACCGATCGGAGAAAATAGACATCATACAATGTGAAATGTGGTAGGAGCGCGTTGTATTGTGTCATATGGCATACGCCTAAGTGCAAACGTATCGCAAGGGCAAGTAAATGTCGTCTTTTCTTGATCTTCTAAGGCTATATGAATCGATTGTAGCCACAATACCCATCAAGAAGGTAATAATGAGAATGACCTGCCAAACGTTACAGCATCTGATCAATGAATGGTAGAGGAAAATGGTCTTTTCGAGTGGCATCATTCAACTTCCTATAATTAATACAAACTTGTCTGCTAGTAGTCAATTTGACTGGTATGAGCTCGTTATTGTCATTCTTCTCAACCGTAATTACTCTTTTTTTAGGCACTACCTGAACCGGGCTTACTCAAGTGCTATCTGAAATAAGATAGATGATACCGACATCAAGTAGTTTTAAAACTTCAGCTCGCACTATCTCTTGCAAATGAGAATTTAATTTGCGTTGATGTTGAACTGTTGGTTTATATGCCTCTTCTATTAGAATCTTGTGCATGCATATGGACGAGCTAATACCTCTCGCTATAGTCCAACCGATGGTCGATTTGTAATTTCTCAAGACTCGGAGAAATTTATCTTCATGATCTTGATTGATGGAATTTGTAATAATGATGGAAGAGTAGATAACTCACTAAGATAGGCATACCTAAGGTGAGAATGTAATTACTTTAACTCGAGAGCCTGGAGCTGTTGAATTGAAAGTGGTTCTTTGAGGAGGTGTGGTACCCAAATCTATGTAATTGTTTCTTCTTTCTATCCGCTCGGCTCCTTGTAAATATTTGGCATATTCTTCAAGAACCGGAGAGTCGAAATTTTCTTCTTGAGAATGCATAATACACGCTTCACATGGATCCGAAGGATTTTCCAAAGCAAAGTTGTTAGTCGCCTCGTGATCGATGATATCAACTGAAAACACGAGTCATAGGAGCTGGATATTGAATTGCTTTGAACATGTTGAAAGTGACTTGTTCCTCGCTTAATCTCAACATTAGTTGGCCTTTTGCATATCAATTAGCACTCATCCAAAGAGCTAAGAATGGTCGTCCCAAGATAAATGGTACATCTCTCGTCTTCCCATATCCAAGATAATGAAGTCATTTGGGAATATAAATTTGTCCACTTTCATTAAAATATCTTCAACAACCCCTTCGTGGACGTTTAAGCGATCGATCCGCTAATCAGAGTGAGATTGTGGTTGGCTTTGCTTCCACGAGACCTAGTTGCTCGAAAATAGTGTAAGGCATCAAATTAATGCTAGCACCTAAATCACATAATACTTTCTCAAAAATGAACTACCAACGGTACAAAGAATAGAGAAACCCCATGGATCTTTTAATTTTGAGGTAGCTTGTTTTGCAAAATAGCAATGCATTCCTAGTAAGTATGATCGTTTCATGCTCCTCCAACTTTCTTTTGTTTGACAAAATTTCCTTCATAAATTTTGCATAGCTTGGCATTTGAACCAAAGTGTCAGCAAAAGGTATGTTGATTTGGAGTTTCTTGAATACATCAAGAAATTTCTTGAATTGCTTGTCTAGCTTATGTTTTCGCAGTCTTTGAGGAAATAGAATTGAAGGAACATAAGCTTTGACCAGTGGCGGAATATAATCTGATTGAGAACTTTCTTTTTCTTGTTCAACTTCTACATCTAATTTGTTATCTCTCTCTTTACTTAACGCAATTTTCTCTTCAATGCCCAGTCTTTTCACATGTATCTCTGGTAACTCAACTCTGCTTCTCGTGATAATTGCATTGGCTTGTTCTTTTGGATTAACCGGTATTGCTTGGTCATGTGCCCGGTTGTCGCTCGATCAACAGTTTTTAGCCAACCGCCTAATCTGGTTTTCTATATTCTTTATTGCAACATCTTGTCTTTTCTACATCTCCTTAAATTCAGATTTCATGCATGTGACAGATTCTTCCAATCCTCCTTTTCTTTCTTGTGGTCTCTCTTGATTTGGCAGAGTTTGAATATTTTGGGTATTGCTATAGGAGAAGTTTGGATGATTTCCCCATCCTGGATTATAAGTCTGTGAGTATGGATTATTCTATTGTCGCTGAAAGTTCTGAGCATATGCAACTTGTTCAGGTGATGACATATCAACTTTGGTTAAAGAGCATTCTGATGATTGATAGTTTGTCCAGCATGTTACACAGATTGGTGGGGACATCATTGCTTCCATCTGCTTTGCCAATGCATCGATTTTCACCAATACAAGCGAATTGATTTCCACTTCGTATATTCCTGTTGATTTCTTCTGCAATCCTCTTTCTGGCCACATAACGAATCGCTCATTCATGGTTTCATATAGGTCGTAAAGGTCACCGGAAGATCTATTTTGGATAGCGCCATTTATCGCGAGAATCTCATCAAGAACAACCTGGTTGGAGCTAATTCATAGTAGAAATAATGATTACGAGCTACTAAAGGAAAACCATGACTTGGGCGGACTTGAGCAGGGTTCCTTGAATCTTTCCCATGCTCGTGAAAGTTTTCCAACTTAGATTGTTGGAAATTGGATATTTCATACTTCAGTTTGTTTACTCTGGCTGGAGAGAAATATTTCAGCGTGAATTTTTGCATCAAATCTGTCCAAGTAGTGATGCTCCCAGACGTTAGAGAATCTTTCAGTGTGTGTGGAAAGAGCCTCATCTTAAGTGCCTATTCATTAACACCGTTGTATTTGAAATTTCCACAGTATTCATCGAAGCAAGAAATATGGTAATGAGGATTTTCATTTGTTTTCCCATAGAACGGCAGATTGTTTGAGAACAAATTCCATAAGGTGGATAGATTATAATGGACTGATTCTCACCCATAAGAATATCTCATTCATTAACTTCAACTGGTTGAGCCACTGGTGAAAGATTATTTCTCACATCCGCAGGGTAATGAAATCGGATACGGTTATCTTCCATTGTGTCTTTTTGTTGTTGTTTCTTTTCTCTTCTTCACGTTGTCGTTGGCGAAAAGTCTGCTCGATTTCGAATCTAAATCAAATAGATCAAGATCTTTTTGTACGGCGCATACACAATTGATAATTTAAACTTTAGAAAATATTTGAAATTCGACAAAGAATACCTAAGAACCGAGAATAAAAATAAAACTAAAAATAAAATAAATAACAATAAAAAAATTGTTAAAAATTAAATTATAAATTAACGTAATAATTAATAAAACTAGTCCCTAGCAACGGTGCCAAAAACTTGTTGTCGATTTTATCCTACAAGTGGACAGATCGTTAACAAGTAATATAATAATGAATAAAGTGTCGAACCCACGATGACTAGCTACCAATTTAACCAATTAATTTATAATTCGAATTTTAACAATGTAAAGAACACAGATCTGTTTTTTAATTTTAATTGTAGAACTATTCTAATTATGTTTAAATAAATCTAATTTATGACGCAATTGTAGTAAATTGTTGAGCACGATTTCAAGTTTTATTAACATTAGGATTCGCAAATCCACCTACATGTTTCTTAATCAATTATCCGCTTAATCGCTTTAGTTTATAATTACCTTGGCTTGAAAATTGATGATCCTATAATAATCAAAAGACTCTCTCGATGGTCAATCAATTCTATATCGATATACGAACCTAATTATCTCTAATTAAGTTTCGAATATAAAAATATGCATTAAAATCTCAAAAACACTTAATCGAATTTCACAAGGCATAATAGTAATTTATATATATTATTGGACCCTATGTTATTCAAAATCACGTGCTTATCTTTATTGAATCTCTCAACTTCAATATAGATCACAATATATTCTAATAGTTATCAAGCATTAAAATATTAGAAATAATGAATAAAGAATAATCAATCCAAAAGTAATTAATTACTAAAATAGAAAAACTTCTAATTAATTAAAAACATGAGAATTCATTGTTCATCCTAGCAATGAGTAATTTAGTTGGACATGATTTTGTTGATTATTACAATAATTGAATTCATCGTGTTAGGAGAAAGAAAAGAAAGAGTAAATAAAACTCGTGTATTTTGTGAAGAATCTTCAATCCCTTCTTCGATCTTCAATTTTTCCTTGTATATTTTGTTTTCAAAATTTGTCCCCGTGATTTGTCTATTCCCGGCTTTTATAGCCCTCCTCCAAACTCTCGAATCGTAAGTCAACTTCTCTCATTATCCGGATTCGGTGGAAGTCTATTTCTATCGAACCGCCAACCAAAGAGTGGAAAGCCACTACGATCGCATGGTTTGTGTCTATTATATTCACCTCCGAAAAGCCAACCTTGCGATCATAGCTTTGAATAACCATGCGATCGCATGGTTATTTTGGCTGATTTCTTGGATTCCTTCCTTTGTTATTTGCACGCGAAGCCCTTGAAATCTCTTTGTCCTTGCAATTAAGTCATCTTTTCTTGGTTTTCTATCTTTTGTTAGATCGACACTTGAATTTGATTATTTCCTAAAATAGTAATAAAACACCGCACCAATATAATCGAAAACATGTAACAATACTAATAATTGTCCCTTTTGTGGACCCCGATCAAGACAAAATTGTACTTATCACTCACCCACCAAGTGTATTAAACACGATCTTGTAAGTTTCAAGTGCACCAATTTGAATCTTTGACACTTCAAAAACCAATTCGGACTAAGATTGACTATAGCATGGAGACACTCTATATAAACTTCGGTTGTGATGGTGTGATTTCATGAAACATTCTCAATAAGTAATTTGAATTTCAAGATCTAATGAAAATGTGCGCATTTAACAAATGTAATATATGGACAATAAGGAAGAGAATTAAACTAGGTTACATTGTTCATCCAAACTTTAAGTTTAGCTACTCTTGATTAGGGGAAGAAATAGATGAAGAGATTTGAATACATAACCCGAATCTTAAATAAAAATGAAAAGAACTTGAAAATCTTGCACCAAGAAATCTTCGTCTTCACATTCTAATCTTCAAGATCTTGGTTGTTCTTCATCGTTCTTTCTCCCAAAATCAACAACCTAATTATGAGTTAATAACTCATATAAATAGTATCTTTATTGTGTCTCAAAAGATCCTAAAAAATCATGAAAATCGCGTCCAAAAACGTTTTCTAATTGAAGTCAAACTAAAAATAAAATAAAATAAAAAACGTTGGCCAAACAATACTTTGGGCGATCGCTTCGGTGCATTCTCGGACGATCGAGGCAAGTGCTTTTGTTCTCTACTTTGCATCCACAATGTTGGGCGCCGCCCATCTATAAGTTGGGTGATAGTCCGGTTTAAATCTTTCAATTTTGCACATTTGGTCTTCTAACTTTAGATTTTGTCTTCTTTAGTCCTCTAATTTCTTCTTTCATTTCAATTTAGTCCTCTTTTATTTACAACTCAAGTCCTTCAACTTTTAAATATTTACAAGTTGGTCCCCCATTTCCAAATCTTTGTGCATTTTCAGTCTTTCTTTGTTCATTTTACTTTGTTTTTCTCTAATTTCATTCAAATCGGGTGTCAACCTAAAATAATCAAATCACACATAATTAAGTAGAAAATCACTTAAGAGTACTGACAATCGTCCACTTTTGATAGTCTAAATAAGTGTAAAATCACACTTATCAGAACTCAACTTATCTTATACATGAATCTTGTGAAGGGTATGAAAATTGCATTGTTGTATATTACAACGGCCGACATTTACACAGTCCAGATTAATATTTGCAACCACATGATTGAGAAATTTCATTTTACGTGAGAAATTTTTGAATGTTTTTTTTCGACGCCACTTAATGCATGTTCAAACATATATTATCCAACTCGTCCACTAGTTCTGAGTCATTTTTATTATATTGCTATAATTTTAATAATTATAAATCATTTCACATTTTTTATAAGGTTAGAAAATATTGGGAGGACTTGCCACTATTGTTTCTATTAACGTCAATAATGGACCATAAATTAAATTTAGAGAATACAAAATATATTGTATCAACAAATTTCGTCTATGAAAATCCACTAACATATGGATATCTTGAAAAAAGTTTATGTGAGATATATGAGATACATGTCGAAAAGACCGACAAGTATGTTAGACGACCCCTTGTACCAATGACTACTTCAACATCAAATGACAACACCGATATATATAGCAACATTAGTTTTATTAAGGAAACTCAACATTCTAGTTATTATTCTTTTTCTACTTTCCATGATATGAATATAGGAATAGGTACAAGTGAAATACCATTAATTTTAGTCAGGTATTTTGCTCACACTGTGCTTAATATTTTAAATGTGAACGAACAATTTTTTTGCATACTTAAAACCCAAAAACCGGCCACCCCCTTAAAACCCAAAACCCCACCCCACCCCACCCCACCCCACCCCACCCCACCCCACATACACCATTTTCAAAGGGGGAAAGAATAAAAAGAAAAGAGAAGAAGAATAAGAAATAACAAGAGGATTTTTAAGTTCTCTTCAAAACTTTTCATCTTTTTTATCCAAAATCACAAGATAGGAATATCATTATGCAAGGTTAATTTTTAAATTCTGATTATTTATTGTTATTATGTAAAAATTTATATGCTTGAGAATAGGTGTTTCGGCCATCCAGTTTTAGAAGTAAAACCTGTGTGATTTTACAAAAATAAAAATAAAAAAGAGAAGTGGTTTAATCTTCATGGTTAAGCACAAGAAAGAAATAACTATAGTTTTATTCATTCATGATTAAACCTAAGAGAGAATGAATAATGTAATTGATGGCCTATCAATTTCGGTCCTTTAAGATTTGGAATCACCTCTTTTGATCTGTAAATCGAGATATGCACATTTTGGTGACAATAGATAGTTCCGCTCAGATATCTGTTTTTAGCTTTTGGAATTTAATTTGGAGATCTTATGAAATTTATTTCGTTCTAAATTTTGGTTATATGTTAATATATTATATTATGATTACTCTCTCAAAATTTTAGAATTTTTCAATGTTGTTTGACAAGGAAAATCGAATTTAAACTTTAGTATTGATAGGAGTTTAGTTTCTATTTATCATGTACTTTGTACCTTCATTTGGACACTTTCCCATTTTCATAAATTTATAAAAGTTCTAGTATGTGAGTTTATAAGATATTTAATGACCGTTTGGTTGCCATTTTTATGCATGAAAATCATATGACAAATTTACTATTATTGAGACAAAGTTAACAATAAATTTTTAAAAATCCAAATAAAAAACTCTAAACCTTGAACTCTAAAGTTTCTTAGAACATCTCCAAACACTTCGCCTATCGCTTTTTTTTAGATGTACATAAATATAAATAGATTGCATTACAAAAAATCATCTCCAATACATGCTGATGAGGACTCTGGCTAGTTGATACAGTACACCAAAAAATAGACTTCATCTAAAAGTCCATCTAAATTTAAACGAATTTTTAGATAAAATGACTCAACAAATTTAAATCCAACTTAACCTTCTATTAAAAAAAGTCAGTTATGTGGGCTTTTATTCATTTTTTATTATTAGAAAAATTATGTCACATAAACATTAATATTAGTTTTAGACAGAATCTATTGAAGATAAATTTTTAATTTGACCGTCTAATAATAGACATAGTGCCACATAGACTAAAAATCCATCTGTTTTACCTGCCACATAAACTTCAATACACAAAGTGCATTATAAATTAAATGCTCTTATAGTCAATAAGCTACTTTCGTAAATTTTTAAAATAATGTCTAAAATTCCACATCAATAGTCCACTTCTCAAACTTCGAAGAAAAAAATAGAAGAAGTGTACTAGTATTTCACATATGAAATTTTGAGATGACACATCAAAAGTCAAAATTTAGGATGTGTTTGATTGGATTCCATGAAAAAGAAAAAATTTCCATGTAAGAAGAAAAAATAATTACCAAATTGGTGAGAGAACATTTTCTAACATTTTGGCCAAATTCATGTTTTAAGTTATTCAGTCTTTTAGAATTCATTTTCATTTTCCACTTTCAATCAAACGGTAAAGTTGAAAACATTTTTTCTCGATGCTATTATTATTTTTCATAAATGTGACATTTTCCATGGAAAAGAAAAATTACCAATCAAACATACCCTTAAAAGAAGACGATAGTTCTCCATATTCAAGATAAAATAGATGCGATTCATAACCAATGAATTTCAAAATCTAAGACCGTGTTTGATTGGTCTCCATGGAAAATAATGAAAAATGAAAACATTTTCCATGTAAGGTGAAAAAAATTCCACCAAAATGATGAGAAAATATTTTTTTAGTTAGTTATGAAATGAATTATTTTAGGGTGTGTTTAGCTTGTGTTTTTAATTATTTGATCAAAATTGATAATCTCAACACGCCACGTATCATATTTTCACTGCCACATCAAATTTTCATTTGTCACATCATATTTTTATTTGCTATGTAAGATGTTCAACTAATAATTATACATTTTTAAATATCGAGTGGTTGATGGATAAGATAATAGAAAGAAGAGTGAATGACCATCGAGATACCTTTCAAAGTTGAGTGGTTAAGTAAGAATCGAGTTAAAGTTTAGTGACCATTGGTTGAATTTACTCGTATTATTTATGTACATTTTGCTAACTAACTAAAAAAAAATTATATGTTTCAATTATTTTTATACAAATTTTAATTCTCCTTCAATAAAAATAATCAATCCCAAGCTCAGAGAAAAAGTAGAGGATTTTGATTTTCAAACTTGTCGAACCGTATTTCACATGTAGGTGGGGCAC
This sequence comes from Forsythia suspensa, assembly GCA_023638005.1. Lineage (NCBI taxonomy): Eukaryota > Viridiplantae > Streptophyta > Magnoliopsida > Lamiales > Oleaceae > Forsythia > Forsythia suspensa. The sequence continues at coordinate 23,504,213 of CM042663.1, forward strand.
AATTCGGCACCTGTGACCTATGAGTCAAACCGAGCCATCATTTGGATCACAAGCCAAGCTCAGAATCAGTATAGAAAAACTCTTATCATGTAGTTTGTAAATGTTCCAATTTATTAATAAACATAACAAATATTAAAATACTTTTTGGTCGAATTACAGTTCCGTAGACAAGTAATTAAATTTGTACCACGGCACTTCTTTGAATTACCTCAACCACAATCGTTCAGGAGAGATTCGGGACTTTAATTTCTCCACTTGAGCATGAATTTGTTCCTCAATTTTATTTTATTTACCAATTATTATAACTTTTTCAAACAAATTTTTAAGAAATAAACAGCATAATTTAGTAACAGCAACAACGAAAAATTGTATCTAATATTATCATTAACACAGTAGATTTTTCCCAAAATTCAAAGGGTTTTGGGGATGAAGCCTCAGATAGTCGATCTAACATCAAAATCATGTTCAGACGGTAATTATAGATAACATCGATAAAACGTTCCTCATTGGCCTCACCACAATTTATATTCATTTAAAATTGATACAAATAATTAGAAAATTTTCAAAATATAATGCCCAAATATATATATATATATATATATATATATATATATATATATATATACACACACACAATAATCACATGGATATATATTGGAAAAATGTAATCGCAGAAACCGGCTCCATGGACGAACAGATCAAAAATCGGTCCACAGGTTCCTATCAACATGCGAAACATGAAATTTGTTTCGGTCCAATCATAGCATCGCCGGTCACTGCCGTTTAGCTATCGGCGACGTGGCTTAGACCTTTAATAAGGCTGAAATAAATAGCATGGGCAAATAAACTATTAATCACAAATTGTGCGGATATAATTGAAATTAGGGTTGAATTGAAACCTCAGAGACCCGTTCCAAATCACACACACACAACGGCATGGTGGAAATCGCACAGTTCCGACCAATAAAATTGGTGGATGGAAACAGTGGCTCCGCCGTGAAATCGCTGCGGTTTTAGAGTGTCATACGGCACTTCCTATACTTTGGGATTTCTTCCTCATCGGTAATTTTTCAAGAAAACAACAGAAAAAATAAATTGCATTAACAAATACAGAAACAATCAAATAATCTGAAGTCTCCATGGAGGAGGAGGAGAGGAGAGCAGAGAAAGATAGTAATGGAGGCTATATACGTAGGGATGGGATAGGAGGAGGAGAGCAGGCTCCAAGTACTTTAATAGAAGAGGAAGTCATGCGGCGTGTTAGGGTTTTGCATTCCTCCTCTATCTTCTCATTTTATTAGGGAAATTGTCACAAATGGTCCCTAATGAATAAACCATTGTGCTAAATGGTCTCGGATTCTTCTATTCTTGGCAATGACCCCTTCAACCTATTAGCTTTCTGCACAAATAGTTCTTAACTTCTTATAGATGGTTTCTGACCCCTTGAGTTGTTGAGAAATTTCTTCTTGATGAGAAATTAATTGAGTTGTTTTATCTATTAAAACATGTTTAGAGATAGACAGGTTTTATAAATAAATTTGTTTTTCTTCTTTATGTCTCCTTTTTACTCTAAAATGAAATTTATTAGAACATCTCTAACAAGAATTGGCCCTTAAACATAAAATGTTTTCTATTTTAGAGAATTGGCCTTTAAAATTATGCTACAAGAAACATTCTAAATTAACTTTTTAAAATAGAGAGTGTGCAAACACATTATCTATACTTAAATGCATTCAAAGAATTTCAATTTAAAATATTCATATGTGGACTAAATTAAATAGTATATACAAAATAAAATAGAGAAAATTATATAATAATTAGGAGGAAACATGAAAAATAAAATATAGGGAAAATTTGTAAATACTTATTGAGAGAAGTAAAATGAATTATAAAATAAAGAGGCTGTTGGGAAACTTCAAAAAATTTACTCTTTAAATTTATATATATTCTCTAGAATACAAAAGATGCTATTTATAAATAGAGAGATGCTCTTAAACTATAAATTTAGAATTTTCTACAGAAAGTTATGTGCGTTTACGTCAAATTGTCATTCTTGTCACAGGGGTGTCGACACTTTAGAGTTGGGGGTATCGACCCCCTGGGCCATGGGTATTGATCTATGTAACCAAGAATTTCTTCCCGTTTTTATGCATCAAGCATGCGGTATTGTGTCGAGATCATTTCTAAGGTCTTTTACTATTTTTGCTCATCTAAAAGTAATTAAAATACTATATAAAAAGAAATTACCTTTCCTAGTTGAGCGGCTTTGCTTCCGAGAGAATTTGAAAACCTTGAAAACGAAAAAGTCTTATCCCTATTTATAGTTTTCTCTAGGGGCTCGACTACAATTAGGATAAATTCTTTATTCATACTTTTAAATCTCTAGGGTAATTTTTTTTGTTCTTTTAAGTTTCACTAATTACCTTTCCCACTCCATTACAATTCCTAAAAATCATCGTTAATTTTCAAAAACCCAAGATCCTACAATTTATGCTTTTAAGTCGGGCTTTTAAAGGGCTTGTGAGGAGCTTGCAACAACTATTGTTTATCTCATAAAAATAAAAATTACTCAAGTTCTATATGATTTAAACTCCTCAAGAATTGTGGACTCAAAAATCAAACTCTTGACCATTTAAGAGTATTTGTTAGTTTTCAATAAAATAAAAAAAAAAAAATCTTTGTTAGTTAGTTTGTGTTGTGCATGCATACCATGTGTTGTGTATGCATACCAAAAAGGGAAAAATTAGACTATATGGTTCTAAAGTGTGTATCTTTAGGTTCAGCGGCGGAGACAGCAACTTCAAGTTGGGGGTCCCTAAATTACATAAAAAAATTGAAACAACATAATAGTAAAAAAAATTTATACCTCATTTACAAGCGTTCTTTACTAGTTCTCATACTCTAATAACGTTGTATAATTACATCATCATTAATCTTGTCAAATATATCATTCTCAATATACACAATCAAACTATCATTCAACTATTTATCACTCATTCAATGGCGTAGTCGATTCTTGACATAATTCATTGTAGAAAATACCCTATCTATCGTAATAGTAGCAACCGGAAGAATTAATGTCAATGTCAAAAGCTTGTTTACTAACGAATATACTTCATGTTTTATTTGTCTCAATCAACTTTTGTGCAAGTTCACCAAGACTCAAGAATCCTCCAAAAATTTTATCGATGCGCATATCAATGATGTATGTGTCGATTTGACCATCGAGTTACAAAATATCTAATCCTTGAAAATCTTTCGGATAAAACTTACACACTTCAATTAATTTGCTCTTGTTAAAGCAAAAAATGAATTATCCGGACATAAACATGCTATACAAAGAAGTAAGTCACTGTTCACATCTAAAAATCGATCATTAAACTCTTGAAGTTGTATATCGATTACTGCATAAAATATATCTACATAGAAGTGATGTAAATTTGTCACAGTGATACATCGTGAACACTCTAGAGGTGTATACATATCGTTCATGTTAGGGACACTAATATTGTGCTCTCCATAGAAAACATTAACCATTACCAAAAAAGAATCCCATTCATCATTCTTGAACTCTTGGAGCCGTTGTTTACATATTTTTACCAATCTCATGGCATTAGCAATATATTGATCTTTCTTTTGTGATGACATTGACAATTCATTTGAAATTCCTAACACCTTCTTCATGAGATGTAGACCAAATGCAAACTCAAATGTAAGAATTGTTGCCAACAAAACACGCCGCTTCATTTTTTTTCCATAATTTGTACTATCATTAACAATTGTATCAATCACATCAATTGTAGTTGAAAACATGAGTATCAAATTACATAAACAACCATAGTGAGAGCTCCAACGTGTATCACTAGAACGCTTGATAGCAATTTTTGATGAAGGCCTCATCCACTTGATATTTCACCAAAGATTGAGTGCTTCAAAAATTTGAGTCTTTGTTTCTCACGAATAAGATCGCACCGCTTTGCCGATCCTCCAACAACATTCATCACACTATCGCCAAATAATAGAAAGATTAGATATCCGCATGCTTTTTTGCCACAGCTAGAAGAGCTATTTGAAGTTGATGAGCAAAGCAATGAATGTAGTAGGCAATCAGGTTCTCTTTTAAGATAAGTGTTTTGAGACCATTGTACTCACCATGCATATTACTAGCTCCATCATATCCTTGCCCTCTGATTGCTTGAAAAGACTCAATACTTTCTTCTTGATTATTGAATGATTCAAACTTAATCCGAGCTATATTGTGTGCACTATGGCATTTTCAATATGTTTTATGAGACTATGTTTCTTCTTCCAATTTGAGAACCCGCTGACAACAAAGGAATCGCGACTTAAAGTAAAAAGATAGCAATACAAGTAAAATACATCATTTTTTTCTATAATATATTCTAACCAACCCAGATACTCAGCATACCACTTAGTACTAAATCGCCTATCCTTTTTTTGTTGACAAAAACTCATGACTGTGAGGATGATAACGACTCATTTGTACACACTCTCTTCGAATTACATCTTGAACATTAACATCATATTTATTGATTGGTTTTCTTAATCCAGGGTTTGAAGGTAATTATTCAACATTAATTTCACCACTATCTTCTCCAACATCAATGTCATTCATTTCATCACAATCATCCCCGACATCAATTTCTTCAATTTCATCACTTTCATTAAAAATTTCAATATCATTCATTTCATAATTGTCATCCTCCAATCCCATATCAATTTCTTCTCTAACATTCTTATCATCATTTCGGACATTTTTTTTCATCAATAGTTTGCTAACTCGAATAAGAATGAGATTTACATAATATTTTGAAGTACTTCTTCATTACTGTTAAACATTTAATTCAGCAGTCAACATAAAAAAAATAAAGCAAAGGCCGACAATACCACAAGCATACAAGGCCTCAATCATTTCCAATACTTCAATAAATGGGCAAGGAAAAGCCATTGCTTACCTTTAGTGAATCAAGAGCTTCGTGGTATTTATTCTTTTCTTCAAGGAAGATTCTAACCAAGCAGTTTCTGGACATCAAAAAGATTATTCAAATTTTCAGAATTAATTTTTCTTAAATTGTAGAATTAACGTGGTACCATTACATATTTACATTACGTCAATTCATTACCAATTTAACATAGCAATAAGAAAACTCCATCATTCCAATTTCTACTGGGATAGGAGTCACGGGACCAAAATCATAAAATAAAATATACAATTCTAAAACTATAAATTTTTGTAATTTTCATGTAGACAAATATCTTTAAACAAACGAGCTTCAAAAATTATAGTTAAATTGCTAAACCGTAAAGAGTTAAATAAAAAACACAAGATTTTACCAGAAGAGGGACTCTCCATTCTTTGTCGTGAATGTGATGTTGTGAATCGAATTTCTCATTCTCAAGTTTGTAGAAGATGAAGTGATTCAAGTGAAGTGATTACGATTTGCGAAATAAATTTTTTAGGTTTGAAGTCACGATTTGCGAAATAAATTTTTTAGGTTTGAAGTCTGAAGAAACATTAGACGTGAAAGTAAAATGTGAAATGGTTTCTGAAGATTGAAGAAGAAAACATTACATTTCAAATTGGGCTTTTGGCTGGGTAATTGGTTGGGTATTTTATCTTGTTTTGGGTATTTTTTTTGATTGGTTTTTTTTTTTTTTTTTTGGTTTGGGCTGGTTTTAAATTTACAAAAAAAAAAAACAATGTCTCGAAAACTGGGGGGGCCCTAGTCTCCCCAAGCCCCCCCCCCCTATGGCGGCCCCTGGCCCCTATTTAGATTACCTTAAGGGTGTCAAAAGGTATAGACTGTTGGTATTAGAAGATAAATGAAGTAAAATTATTTACAATAGAGATTTAATTTTCAATGAATAGGATATTGCATGTTTGCATAGTTTAAATGGCAAAATGTAAGAAATAAATAGTAATAGCACTACTTCATCAAAGGAAAACAAAATTCCCCATGAGGTCTACGTCAGTCTAGGAATCACGTGTCCACATAAAAAATTTGGAGATTCATAATTAAGACGATTTAAACCTTCCTGGTTTAATGACTTTGGTTGAAAGACATTGTATCAAAAGATGTTATATTTTGCTTTTATTATTATCTTTCCAAACAAAATAGTGAGGAACATGGTGGTGGTGATTCTTTTGTTGGTGGAGGGTTTTCAAATTAGAAAAAGAAAGGTAGATTTAGAAATCATGTTGGGAAAAATGGTAGTGTAGACAACCAAGTGCAGATTAGGTATGAGGTTTTTGTGAATTGGAAACAAAATATTGAGTATCAAACTCATCTGAATGTGTCAATTGATTATGTTCGATTGCGTCTATGACAAAGGCTTTTATTTCGTGGACATGACAAATATGAAGATTCAAGAAATAAATGGATTTTTCTTAAATTAACCCAATGGTTGTATAATCATAATGATGAGATTAAGGCCGTTTCTTTGAAGAATGCTCATGAAAATCTCCAATTAATATCACCTAGTATTCAAAAGAATATTGTAAGTGCTATTTCATTTGAAACACTCGGTGTTATTGCGAAAGATATTGATGATGTGTTGTGTTTCTATTATTGTTAATGAATATCGTGACGTATCGGTGAATGAGTAAGTGTTAATTGTTTCATGTTATGTGAATAAGAAGGGGCAAGTAATGGAACGTTTTATTGGTGTTGAACATGTGTCAAGTATCATGATTCTCTCACTTAAGGCTGCTATTGATAACTTATTCTCTAGATTTAACATAAGTATATTCAATTTAAAAGGTCAAGGTAATGATGGGGCAAGTAAAACGAGGTGAGTATAATGGACTCAAAATATTTTCAAAGAAAAATTGAGTACTTTCTACATTCATTGATTTGCTCATCAACTTCAACTAGTTCTTGTAGATGTGGCAAATAAGCATGCAAATATTGAAACATTCTTTAATTTAGTTACTAAAGTGGTGAATGTTGTTGAAGGATCAACTAAGCGGTGTGATCTTTTTTGAGAGAAAAAGAGGTTTGAAAATCTCGTTGAAATCCCAAGCGGACAGGGCCTTAATCAAGAAACTACTCTTAAGCGAGCTAGTGATACTTGTGAACTCTTACTATAGTTTTTTACTTAACTTGATTCTCACATTTTCAGCTACAATTGACGTCGAAGAGATGATTGTCACTAATGATACTAGTTGTGGAAAAAGAGGTGAAGTGCGATTTTGTTGGGATCAATGATGACATTTTATTTTGCATTCGACCGCATCTTATGAAAAAGTATTGGGTATTTCGGATGAATTGTCGAAAGCATTACAAAAGAAAGATCAAGACATTGTCAATGCCATGAGATTAGTGAAAATAAAGAACGACTTCAAGCAACGAAGGATAATGAAAAGAATAATTTTTAGAAACGGTTTCATGTTTTTGCAAAAGGTACAAAATTGATGTTCCTAACACGGATGGTATGTTTATACCTCTAGGTTGTTTACGACGTAACACTCAAGGAATAACAAATTTGCATCACTTTCGTGTGGATTTCTTTTATGCCGTCATCAATATGCAATTTTAAGAGTTGAATAATAGTTTCTCCGAGGTAAATGGCGACTAACTCCTTTATGTTGCATGTTTATATCTGGATAATTCTTTTTTTGCTTTTGACAAGGATAAGTTAATTCAATTGTATGAGTATTTTCCCAAATATTTTAAACCAATAGAGCTCTTGGCACTTGATGAACAAATTCAAACATATATTATTGATATACGTACTCATGAAGATTTTGAAGAGTTACGAGGCCTTGTAATCATGTAGAAAAGTTGGTTGTGATAAAAAAAAATGAAGTGTACCAATTAGTTTACAAACTTGTAACATTGACATTAATTCTTTCGATTAGTTTCTAGCTGTGTGGTAGATAGTATATTTTCTGCAATGAAGATTGTCAAGAATCGATTATGTAATCGATGAGAGATAAATAATTGGGTGATAGTTTGGTGGCGTATATTGAGAACAATGTATTTGACAATATTGATAATAATGTAAGTATACGACGTTTTCAAAGTATGAAAAAGCGTAGGCTACAATTGTAATAGACTAATTTTTTTAATGTTATGTTATTTTTAAAAAAATAAAAAATTACACCTATATTTTTTACCATACAAGAAAAAATGTCTGGCTATGCTATTACTAATAGTTGATAAGGTTTTTTCACTTTTTCATTTATGTCACTTAAATTCTACTAGATGATTTGAAACCAGATTCTTTCACTTTTTACACATTACTAGTGAAATGCACGTGTTGCATTTTAATTAAGTAGTTAATAGTGTAATCATTTATAGTAAGTTTCTTAATTAATTTCTCACTTATGAAGGGTTAAGTAAAATATGTATTAAAACTTATTTAGAAAAATATGTATTATTTAAAGGTGTACGATATAGCTTCAATTAATATTTAACAAAAATGTTCTTCATTATTTTGATAAATAGTGTGTAGTTCACTAACAGAATTGATTAATACAAATCTTATAAGTGAATACTTCAATTATGATCTCACAAGATTATTATATTGTTTTAAAGTTTAAATTTATTCCACATTTCTCCTCATTATGACTCGACTTTGTAAATTATTTCAATTTTTCAATTTAATTCTATTCATTCTAATGTATCAAACATTCAAAAAAGTTTAAATCACACGAGTGTCGTGAGATATGCATAAGATTTCTTATGAACATGCGGTAATAAGTAGTAAAAAAGCTTATTATAGATTATCATAAGTTTTTCATTAGTGATTTTAGTTTCTTAGTATATTGAACATGGTTGTACTCATAGACATATTTTTCTTCTCTACTAATGTAACTTTTTACCTTGAGAGTAGTACTATCGTTTGCATTTTTCTTGCATAGTGCAAGATTTTGAACTTGTAAGTAAATCTTCTTGGACTTAATTGTAATTTGATTCGAGAATCACTAGGAAAATGACTTAAAACTATGTATTTCTTGTAATCTTGATCATTGTCTTCGCTAACTTAATATAAGTAATTAATTAAAGAAAAGTTGTTTCGATTGCAAATAATTTTGAAGTTAAAAGTGGATTGTTTTGTATATGTTAGTATGGCTCGGCCTCTAGAGCCTATATATATATATATATATATATATATATATATATATATATATATATATATATTTGTGTGTGTGTGTGTGTGTGTGTGTGTGTGTGAGCTAATTCTTGTTTCAATGGTTTAAATTACTAGGCATTTGGATAGCTTATATTAGGAAGGAAAAAAAAAATATGTGATTGAGTATTCAAAATAATTAACATATTTGCAAAAATTTTAGGCGATTTTTTGAAAAACATAAGCTGAAGTCGGAAGGAAGGCGAACAAGATGAGCAAACGAAGGCGAGAAAAATAGCGAAACTTTGAGAAAAAATTAGAACCGAAAAAGATCTACAATTGAAAAAAAATGAAAAGGAAAGGAAGAATAGGAAATAGAAAAAAGGTTTTAAAAAAATGAATAGTAAATGGGCACGCATTCTTAAGAATAGTGCCCACACTGAATTCTTCTTTTATTATATAGGGATTAGAAATACTAGGGATTTTGGCACAGATGATCCCTAATCTTTTTCATTAGTGTGGAATTGGTCCCTAACGTTTATTTTTGACAAACAAGTCCATAACCTATGTGTTTTGGTGCAAAATGAGTCCTTATGGGATGAAAAAGACAAATATGCCATTCGTTTTAATTAAAAGAAATTATATGTGGATTCCTAATCATTACAAAATGTGCAAATATGTTCAATACTTTTATTTTTTTTATAAAAAATTACAGTAAACTAATGAGTTTTTTTTTTTTTTTTGGAATTAACACTTTAATAATAAATGTGTCAAATAAATTATTATTTTTATTATTAAGTAATTATATTATTTAAAATTTAAACTTTTGTTTTATTGTTGTATAAAAAAAATAACTTTGTCACAAACTCGATGTTCAAATACTTTTATTTAATTGAGTTATATGTTTATTAACTACAAATATTAGAGATCCAACTATATTCTTCATATTTTAATTTAATTTATCGTTTTATTTTCGTTCAAAAATAAAACACATAATGTGTAAATTAATTTTTATTAGTATTTTCATGTTAAATAAAAATATAATAAGATTAGTTCAATGTCATAAAATTATATACGTCATTTTGTTATTTATTTAACTTAATTTTTAAAGTAAAGAGGAAAAAAAATTATAAGTAAAGAGGGAGAAAAATGATTTCTCACAATGATTTCTCCCTCTTTAAATAATATAATTACTTAATAATAAAAATAATAATTTTATTTGACATGTTTATTACTAAAGTGTTATAAAAAAATTCATTAGTTTTCTTTAATTTTTTATAAAAAATAAAAGTATTGGACATATTTGCACATTTTGTAATGATTAGGAATCCACATAATAAATTTTCTAATTAAAATTAAGGGCATATTTGTCATAAGGACTAATTTCGTACCAAAATACATAAGTTAGGGACTGTTTGTCAAAAAATAAACGTTAGGGACCAATTTCATGCTAAGAGCAAAGGTTATGGACCATTTGTGCCAAAATCCCGAAATACTGTAAACAATAATTTAGAGATTGTTTGATATAGTTAATAAACTAGTTTATTTAACTAAAATAATTTATTTGACCAATAATGATAAAAAAATATCAGGTTATCAAGACAAATAAACTAATTTTAACTAAATAAATTATTTTAGTCAAATAAATTAATTTACAAACTATATCAAACAAACTCTTAAGCACATTTTGACTCCATGCAATTATTATTCAATTAAACTTAAAATCTCAAGAATTAGTTATGCAATTCACCTATTCCCACTCTGCTTTTGACCGTTGCTGCCATATGCATAAAAGCCACAAAATTAAGCCTTGCATGCTAGAAGTAGAGGCTCGAGAAGAACTCATCATCAGAGCGTATCTTGTTTTGGGTGTGGGGTGAAAAATATTTGTATATTTGTATAGTTTTTAAGTTATCGAATTTCACGCCACTTATTGTGTGTCATTATTGACTTTTTATATATATTTTTCATATTTTTGACATTATTTTTTCTTCACAGTTTTTGTTTTCCTCCCATTTACCACCGGGTAGGTCACATATATATGTATGATTAGATTATAAAATTTCATAGAATTTGAATAAAATTATACAAAATTTATGAGATTTCAAAAAAATTATTTTATAGATTTTAATAAATTGTCATGAATTTATGGTTTTTTTTATTAAAAATAATAATTTTTCCTCCACAATTATTTAAAATTTTCACCGGAGTTTAAGAAAATTTTAAAATTCCACCATACCATTTCAAGGTTTATTTTTCTTTTGAACTAAATTAAGTCAGAACGAGCAACTTGCTCTAGAATTAATATTGACAATCCAACTCATCACAAAAATGCATAATTTTCTTTGTTATGAATAGAGTAGATAGTCTTCAAAAATAGAAACACACAACTTGTTGACATTCAAATGGTACCGCCAACAGAACCCAAAGCTCTCCTTCTCCTACGTGTATTTCTACTCTTACTAGGACCGCCACATGACTTATTCAACATGTGAGATATGTCTAGGATCGAGTGGGTAGGTAACAAGAGCAGAGAGAAACACCGTTGTGATAGAGAAAATAGTCCGGGGCCCCTAATTAACGATTTCTCATGTGGTTATAACACATAAGAATAATTAGTATAGATGACTTGATATTTTTGTGAGAGTAACATTTTCAACCTCACTTTCTTGTGGAAATAAGCTTAGTATTTATAGGCAAACTCTACAAGAATGATCCCTACATTTGTGCGACACGTGGTTCCATCCGAACGGTTCTCGAGTCGCATCCTCGATGTCACGTCATTAGCATTAATGAGGAAGTCACTTCTAGCCGCAATCTAAGGGGCTATGACAGTGACAAACCGCGTAAGGCGGCGATCCCATCAGTCTTTTCAAGATTGAATAACAAGTTTGCAAGGCTTCCTTAGCACGCAACCCAGCACTCGGTTATTCAATCCACTCGGCATAAATAGCTTCGGAAATATACCCTTATCGGCGCAAACAGCCTCGGAGAGGAGTTGAGTCAAAGCATGTTGACTTTGACCGTGTCCATATGGAGTCTCAAGTGGGATAGCCCTGTCTGCGTAGGATTGAGACGTAACAACAGTCCTCCAAGTCCATGCCCCATTATTTATGTGGGGTGTTGGGCTTGGTGAGATAGAGGTGAAAAACCCAACGGGTCCACGTAGGATCGGGGCGTAACAATAGTCCCCAAGTCCAGGCTCTACTATTTTTGTAGGATGTTGGGCTTGGTGAGAGAATTGCTGTAATAGTTTTACATAATAACAATCCCACAAGTTCGGGACCAGACATTCATGTGGGGTGCCGTGCTTGTCGTAGGCAATTTCATATTCCGAACTGATGCCTAAGGTAAGGGATGATGCAAAGTGAGGAGGTAGCTCCAAGAGGCGGCGGCCACTGCCGGAGCCTTAAGGAAGATGCAACAGGTGGAGGAAGTCCCAAGAGGGAGGCCGATCCGCACTTGCAGAGCCTTGGGGCGACGCAAAGAAAGTGAGGCGGAGGCAGTCCCAAGAGGGAGGCCGATCCGCTTTGCGGGAGCCTTAAAGAAGACGTGGATCTGCCTTGCGAGAACCTTAAGGAAGACGCAACAGGCAGAGACAGTCCCAAGGGAGAGGCCGATCCGCCTTGCAGGATCCTTAAGGATGATGTAGCAGGCAGAGCCAGTCCCAAGAAGGAGGCCGATTCGCCTTGCGGGAGCCTTAAAGAAGACGCAGCAGGCCCAAGAGAGAGGCCGCCTGAAGTTGAAGCGCCATTATCTAATTTGGAAGAAGCTTACCGGGGACAGCTGGTGTAATGATTACTTGGGCTTGAGGAGTATGGAATGTCATATTGGTCATGCTGAAAAGACAGCTGCAGGCATTTAATGCATTGTAATCTTCAGAGTTAAGTTTTAACGCACCCTACACTCTTCCACGCGCGAGTGGGTGTGACTCATTGGTCTAGGTCGTTGATTGGGGTTTGTTTGCGCGGCTGTTTGAATTCGATGGCCCATATTATTCTGCATCGTGTACGGCTAGGATGGATCTTGATTATGATCCGATGGATGGGGGTTGGGTACACATGTTTATATAAAGGGAGAAATTGATCACTTTTACAGTCCTCCATGCGATTTGCTTTGAGCGGTAAAAAGGAAAGAAACTAATTTTTCGCCAACGTGTTTGAGCGAGGAAAAGAGTTTGTGGTGAAGTGTTGCTAATTTGAAGGTTTCTAGTTTTATTTTAGGTATCCCCGAACTCTTCTTTGTCTCTTTAATTTCTTTTGGGATTCCTTGTGTTCATTCATTGTGTTGTTGGGAGGGGGGATGTCTGCTGTGGAAGAATTTATCGAGGCCTCTAGTCAACCAATTAGGGTCGTGAGTGAGTAGTTCTCGGGAGGTTTTCCCATCGGTGGTGAAGTGAGGCCACTCCGAAGTGTTGATGCCCCCACTGGCGAGGAATTGGCTATAGTGCCGATGGGTGGTATGGGTTCTTCAATTCTCCCATCGGGAGATACAACTGGTTCGTTCGAGCCATCTTTTAGTAGCAGGTGGTCCCAATTGAACACCCCCTAGTGTTTTCATTGAACAACACTCAAAACGTCAAAAATATATTTTAACTTTTGTATTATTAATATTACTTTGTTTTAAAAAATGCATTTTCAAAAACATCAAACCAAACAAATTTTGAGTATTTTACAAAAATGAAAATAACATGAAAACGATAAAGAGAACGGGCCATTAACTTCTCATATCCGCCTAGACACGGGGCCATGGGCAGATACAGGGGGTTCATAGGCGTAGACTGTAACACTCCGAATTTTCTCAACCTAGAAGGTCATTAAAATATTCTTTAACTAATGTTTGATGACTCCAAATAAATTTTTCGTGCTCTTGAATGGTTTAAAAAATGTAACTATTGCGGAAGATAACAAGCGCGCAAGGAAAATGAATTTTACTTGTAAAATTCTAGGTTTTTACCTATACATTAATAGGTGTCGATACAATTTATTTGACCATTCAAACAAATTTTCAAAAATTACAAAAATTAAACTATAGATACTTGGGACTATAGAATAAAACATGTTAAAATTTTAAACCTTAATTACGTAATTTGGTAGGTGAAAATATTGGCCGAAATTGCTTAAAAATTTGTCCAGGGTACCTTAAGGTAGCCCGCTAAAACTTTTATAATAAATTCATAAGATGGAATTTTTGAATGATTCCAAATTCTGCCATTAGACCATATATAAGGCTTTCTATAGCCACTGATCAAAAATTCAAAACGTACAGAGAGTTATGATTTTTTAAAAAGGGGTAGGAAGCTAAAAATTATGAAACGAGGCAAATTTCTATCTTAAAACTTTGAACGACAATTAAACCAATATCTTGTTTTTCATGTACATTACATAATTAAATACTGAAAATTCAACGCTTAAAATATAGTATTTACATAATCATTGACTCGATCATCTTGAAGCAAAAACTTAATTTAAATAAAAGAAGTCCACTAGCCTACGCTATCGCGTCAACGCCAACTATTTCAATCTGAAAATTTGTTCATTTTGGAGTGAGTATTTCATAAGAAACACTTTGTCAAAGTATATACTAACATGTGGAAAAAATTATACGGAAATATAAATGCACATGCCTTCATTTCAAACGTACATATGAACAACATAAATTAGTAAAAGGCAAAATGTGATTTTCTTCAATCACCATAATTCATATGTGATTACCTTCAATCACAATCATAAAGTTCCTTCATAAATAAATTTACATGGCATTTATATCATATAATAATTTTTTCAAAATCATTTATAAATCATGGTTTGAGTAATAAATAAAACTACTTCGAAAAAGAGTTTTCGGTTAAAGTTGTGATAGAGAATAAATCGTTGCTGCACATTTTTCAAAATCAAACCCACACGCTTGTCTTTTTGTATACAAGAATTGTGTACTGTAGTAAGATTTAAGTGACGATAATAGGGAAAGTATGGGGATGAAATTAGAAATTTTAGGGGTAGTTTAATATGTGATATATGGATTGAAATTTGAAGAAAATTAGAAATTCTTGGTGGCCGAAAATTGAAGAAGAAAGAAGGGGCTTTAAATTTCGCTGATTGGTGGAAGAATATGAGTTGTTAGTGACTAGAAATAAGAAGAAGAACATCTGGATGCCGCCTCAAATCCTAGGGCCGAAAACTTGAGTACAAAATGAGGAGAATGCTGGAATTTTGTTGCTGAAAAATGAAGGAGAGATTGAGAAATGAAGAAAGTGTATATTTGCTCAAAAGTTAAAAGGAAAACATAAGGGAATGGGCAATTGATGGGGGCCGAATTTTGAAGGGGAAAAATGGGGAGTTTTTTGCTTAAGTTCAAAGATGATTTTTGTGGGGAGAAAAATTATATTGTAGGGGCCGAATTCTGGAATCTTTTGGGAGGAAAATAGTAGTTGGTTTAGTGGCTGAAGTGTGAGGGTAAATGGTAAGAAAATGGGGCTGATAATGGGGAGCTGGGGGACGGTTTCTTGAGAGAAATGGGAGGGGCAGTTTGGCTGGTGTTAGAGGCAGTTATTGATTGAAGTTGAGGTGGATTATTGATTATGGAAGGGGCGGTTTTTCCTAGTTGGTGGAGGGGTTGTTTGGTTCAACAAAAGAAATGGCAGCAAGGGTATTTATCAAGGTTGAAAAAGGTTGGAAACAAACAAAACATGGGCTGCGTCTTGTGTTTGGACTAAAAATTAGAATTAGATTGGATCGAAATAAAAGTTGTAAAATTTTTCGATTTTTAGATCAAATATGTTGGCCGAAAGTTAAATAGAAAATTGACTCAATATAAAAACTTTTCGATCTTAAAATTTTATCGGGGTTCGTTGGAAAAATAATATTCCATATTCATCAAATCCAAAAATAAAAAATAAGGCAAGCATGAGAGAAAAAAAATATCGCGACTAATATTTAAAACGCACTAGGAAATTCGTAACGACAACGAAAGTAAAAATTTTATTTACTTGAAACTAAAAACCAAAAAAAATTTCAGTCGTTACATACACACCCGGGGCCATGGGTGGATACATGGTTCCCCTATGAACCCCCGATTTGCCCAAAAACCTTATTCTTTTTTTTAGTATTAAAAAAAAATTGAAAAAACAAATTTTTTATATGAAAAGTTAGCTTTTTTCATATATTAGTTCAATCCAATTTTTTTTTTTTTTTTTTTTAAACTCGTGTCTGAATCCGTCTCAAAAGATCCTCAAACCGAACAAACAAACAAATAGCGCAGAATAACTGATATGCTAATCAAAACTCATCACATTGAAGTAACATTGATTCCAGACATCATACACGAACAAGGATAAAAGAAATTGACCTGATAAAATGAAATATAAAGGCTCAAATGAGAAAAAGACTCACAAAGATATGCAGATATTGTACTTGTATTATTCACAATGTTTATCAACGGCTAAACTCTAGCATCTGATATAGATACTGAACATGGATGCTGAAGCCTCGATAAAATTGCGTGGATGAAAAAAATGCAAAGAATAATAGCAGAAAGCATGGATAAAATGCAGCCTCTACCCTTTCCTGCTCACCTTCCTTGTTGGTTTACGATCTGTGAAAATCCGTCCACTCCAACAGCCATCGGTTCTGTAGGATCCAACCTGGGAGTTGTCATTGATATAGATCCACTATGTTCTTCATATGAATTTGCAGCATCCTGAACCTCACATTCTCCCTCGTCAACAGGTCCCAGATCCCAATTACTGGAAACCGAATTCTCTCTAGCATTGCTATGCAACCAAGCCTCCTGAAGCTGTAAAACATACTCCAAGTGCCACAGAACTTCTCCCAATGTTGGCCTGCTCTTCCCCTCGTCCGCAAGACATTTCTCTGCAATCTCTCCAAATTTCATCAATGATTCCGGAGAATACTTTCCCCTTAGTCGTGGGTCGATTATACTTTCGAGCGATCTCTGCCTCTGCCAACGCATTGCCCACTCTGCAAGATTGATTTGATCTTTTGGCAAGGTTGGATTTATAACAGCCCGAGCACAGACAACTTCGAAAAGGACCACACCGAATGAGTAAACATCAGATTTCTCAGTCAACTGCTGCCGCCTAAAGTATTCAGGATCAAGATAACCGAAGCTTCCTTTCACCGCTGTACTCACATGGGTGTGCTCCAATGAAGGACCAGTTTTGGACAATCCAAAATCGGCCATTTTAGCTACAAAATTCTCATCTAACAATATGTTAGTTGTTTTAACATCTCTATGGATGATTCCCCTATCGGATCCTGTATGAAGGTAATGCAGTCCTCGGGCTGCGCCAATGCATACTTCTAGTCGTTGCTTCCAACTTATTGGCGGTAGGTCACTACCAAACAGATGACTCCTGAGGGTCCCGTTAGCCATGTACTCGTATACCAAGATCATTTCGTTCTGTTCATCGCAGAATCCAATCAGGGAGACGAGATGCCTATGTCTCAGTTTTGAAAGCATCTCGATTTCTGTCTCAAATTCAGCCAGGCCTTGATGAGATTGTGGGTTGGCTCGCTTAATTGCTGCAAGGGTGCCGTCATCGATCTCTCCTTTGTACACCTTACCAAATCCTCCCACTCCAATCCCTAAGCTTTCATCAAAATTATTTGTTGCCACCCTAATCTCCGCTAACGTAAAACGCCTTCCAGATCGGATAGTGCCATTAGGATTCTGATACGCAGTCGATCCTTTTGCATTCACGGTGCTATTAGCGACTGATCCATGGAGAAACAGAGGCCGCCAACCTGGAGCGCTCTTCTTCGCATCATCATCTTTGTTCTTCTGCTTACAAAACCAGACAGTTAGCATGACTAAAGCTGCAAGAATAGCAATCGAAGCAATACCTGCTCCAATTCCCACCCAAAGGACAAAACTTTTTGACGATTTCTTGCCTTCTAGATTGCTATACTTCTGTGCGTAAGCAAGATTACCATTCTGACTAAGCTTAAAAACTTCCAACCCATTCAAGAGGGCATCTGTTCCTGCAGAACCTGTTGTCGTGTCAGGACCTAACTGTATCCACAGGGTGTTGGTTTTAGAGGAAATCACGTCGAAGTAATCCTCGTGATATGCTTTGTTCATTCCTCCAGCTCGAACAAAAACATCGAAGTTCTCTGCTGCAGTTCTATTATTTATGTAGATTCTAAAAATCCTTTGATTTGGCTTGTCGTAAAGAAGTTCACAGAAATGCAAGCGGACTAGATAGTCAAAATCTGGATCGACTTCCAATTTCCATGACATGTTGAATCTCTTCTCCAAGACTTCAGTATTTGACAAAGTCCTTGCTGTTTCATACACTGGAAGAGGAGCCACGAAAGTGTCGTTAGGAGAGGGATAGGTGATGTTAGATCTGTTTCTGATTTCCGAACCAGCATCCTGATTGACCATGTAACTTGAATCTACTTCCCACGTTCTCCAGAAATCCGAATCTTG
Source organism: Forsythia suspensa (assembly GCA_023638005.1). Taxonomy (NCBI): domain Eukaryota; kingdom Viridiplantae; phylum Streptophyta; class Magnoliopsida; order Lamiales; family Oleaceae; genus Forsythia; species Forsythia suspensa. The sequence continues at coordinate 23,522,762 of CM042663.1, forward strand.
TGAGGGATTAATTGCTGAACCCCCAACATTCAATCGATACATGGTTTCAGCCCCTCGTTTGTTTAAGTTCAAAGAACTACTGCCTCCATTTCCACCCACTCTCCTCACTGAGTCATTGAACAGCTTATCATCAACAGGAATAATTTCTATGGCATTCACAAAACCAAAAGACCCTTTGGACGGAATGAAGTCAACAACAATGACATTGGCATCAATGCTAAAGAAATACTCTTTAACTAAAGAAGTAAAGCTAGAATTGCCTCCTGACCCTAGCAAGTTTGAATTCTTATTCAAAATCTCACCAGGAACATTGAACTCAGAAACCAACCTCAAAACATTCGAATCAACAGCAAAGTAAGACTCGTTGGCATTGTAATTCTCGTACGCTAATGGATAGAAATGAAGCCTCAGAAAATAATTTCCCGGTGTCCCTTGAAAGGTATAATTCAATCTATCAGTAAAAATCCTGGCAGTTGTATAAAGCGGCTTGTAGACTGGATCGCCACTGAACGTCCCAGTAGAGGCCTCAATACCAGAAGCACTGAAGGTGACATTGTTCCCAGGAACCGTGTCACCAATCCATCTCCTCCCATCCACATTTACACTGGAATTTGTCCCACAATTTATCAGAAAAGACTTTCTCTGAGCTTCCCCAATGTTCGTAAATCCGAAAATAATCCCCAGCCACAATATGCCCAACACCCCCATGGCTTGGAGCTTCATCAATCAGCACTCTGAACCAACCCAAGATTCTTCCTTTTCTCCCCTTTCTACCTTTACTTTTTTCTTCACAAAAAAAATTAGTATCCAATGCAACTGCCAATAAAATCAAGAATAGCAGGATATAAATCAAAAGATGACAAACCCTAATCTTCTTGAATCACACTCACTTCCCGTTAATCCCAATATCAAGTGCATCTATATCTTGTACATATATTTCAGATAAAGCAAAACCATGCAATACATATCAAATTCAAACATCAAGTTACCTGCATCAATCTGGGCTATTTGCAAGTAGATAAACAGTACTCTTGAACACCAAGAACAGCTTAATCAAACACTAATTTCTTGACTCAAAAAATCCCAATTAGCAAGCAGATCTGAACCAAGAAATGAAAATTTTCCATATCAGTTTAAGACATTCAATCTGTAAAGAAATTGGGTTCAAATCATCTTTTGGAAATTACAGGAGAAAACAAAAATTGGGTTGGCTGAATATTGAAACAGGCTGGAAACATTCATGTCATATTGTAGTGTTTTTGTTTTGTTTAAGAAGGGTCAAGAATCTCTCTTGCCTTTAGTATATATGTGTTTGTCATACTTTAATGAGATGATGTTTGCTGTAACTGATGCAAATACCAATTTGTTTGTAATATTAAAATTAAAATTTATTAATTGAGGCAGGTATGGGTGCCAGAGCATGGATCTCCATTATTTTGAGGTAGCCAAACTCACATGGGATTGTCTAAAAGGATGATCAACTTGTAATGAAATTTCCAGTAATATCCCTGGTATTTTGCTGTTACAAATATAAATAATATTCTTGTCTTGTTGCTTCTGCCGTACCAAAGAGTACCCTCCACTGGTCTGCTTCTCTAATGCTTTTTTCCTAATTTTTGGGAAAATTATAAGTTGGTTCTCATTTTATTTTCTTCTTCTGTCGTTTTTAATTTTTTATGTTTGTAATATGTTAGTCTTCAGTAATTGATTAAATTGCAAATTTAGTCCCTATCTTCGACCAAAGAAGCGATCCTTCCCAACCAACTTTTCTTCTGCTTTTTGTCCACAATCTTTGAAAAATTGGTAGATTAAGGACCCCTTCACGGTTTCTGTCTAACACTTGATTTGGACAAAAATTGTGAAGAGGTTCTTAATATGTTAATTTCACAAAGTCTAGAAATAAAAATCAAACAAAAATTGGGGACATGATTGCAACTTTCATCAAAGATTGGGGACTACATTTGCAATATATCCTTAGTAAATAGATCCGTATCACTTTAGAGAATTCTTTACATTTTTTTTTTAACTTTTGAAAATAAAAATTAAAAAGTTTAAAATTTGAAAAGACACAAAAGGTTCAAAAAGATGAAAATGAGTAAAGAAAAATAATCAAAGATGCATCCTTTCTCTCCATCAACTCCAACTAGTTGCTTCCCATAAGTCATGTCTCACTCTGCCTCCTCTTACCTCTACACGCTCTCTCTTTTTTCTTCTTAACCTTTGACGTTCTTACTTGCAGGCCCCTCAACCTACCCTCTCACCCCTACCAATCTATTCTCACCATTTCCATCTCCAACTGTCTTTCAATCCACTTTTTAATTTAATTATTTTTCTATTTTGAGTTAATCGTTTCTTTAACAAATATTTGGCTTTTTAATGCTAAGTATGTGGAATACGTTAGAGAACGACTTGCTTCAAATTCAAATTCAAAAAAAAAAAAAAAAAAAAAGATTAGTACTAACTTCCTACAAAATGAATATGTGGAGGACCATCAGTGCAACTTTCCTTACTTCATTAAATAGGTTTATATATTATATTGCTTTAAAAATTTATTACTCAATTAATGTACATTCAAAAATACAACTAAATGTTGGATTTAATAGTTTCCCAAATTACCATCTTAGTAAAATTTAATTGAGAATAATATTTTATTATTTTATTACAAAAAAAAAATCACAAAATTCTTCTCGGTTATTCAACATTCTAACTCTACTTAAAACTACTATTTTTCCAACCACACGAAACCAGTTACTATTATGATTTACCCAAAATTTTGTATTCACAAAACAAAACAAAACTAATAATAAGTGGATAAGTATAGTTACTTATAAACAGTGTTATAAAAAATGTAAAATATAGCTAGTTGTAGATGTCGAGTTTCAAGATTTTCGAACTTAAAGAAAGAAGCAGAAGGCGTGGTTATAAAGATAGAGACCGCACCAGCCCGCAATTTAACTTTTTGTAAACAGTGTTTATGAATGACAATTCTCCATATCAAGGATTTTGATCACGGTTGATATAGACATAATAAAATAAAAAAATAAATTGACAACGATATTTTTAAATTATTTTTTGCGGTCCAATAATTTTAAGTACATGCCATATGTCTTAGTTGCAATATTATATGAATCCCGAACAACCATATGGCGCGCAGGGTGGGATTGGCATCAATTGAATTATATCATACGTGATGGAGTAGTTATAACTAAACATAATTGTCCCTATCTCACCCATTGAGTGAATGTCAAGCTTCTTGTAAATTACAATTATTTGTACCAAGCACTTGATGAGTGTCAAATTAAATTAATACACAGAAATGAGTGCAGCTGTCCTCTAATAATTGAAATTTTCGTTCCTAGAAGGAAAGACGAAAAATTAAAAATAATCATCAAACTGTAAAATTGAATAGAAATTATTGATTCGAGTTTACGTAGATTTCTTAACATTTCAATTTTGAATTGAACTAAACTATTAAAAAATAGTTTGATTTAAGTTTCGACAGTTAAAAAATCATTTGAAACCAAATTGAACCTCGAAAAATGGTTTGATTTGAAATTTTACAAAACCAATTTAGTTTGAAAAGGTTAACAATCGTTCAAATCGAATTTGCGTTCACATCTACTTCCATCTACAATTCAACACCTAGTTAGAAGTTTTTGATGTCATACAAAATATTTTTATTAGTAAAATTCAATGCTACTTTATTTTATTTTTTAGGCAAAAAAGTCATTGATATAAGCCTAGCTTTGACGTAGTTATTTATTTCTCAGAGCTCGTCACTCAAGATAAAGTGAGTGAAAAACGTTAGCGTAGTCACTTTGACAATCAAGTATTAAAGAAGAAAAAACTATAAAATGTGTATACCTTTATCAAAGGTTCCGTAGGAAAAAATGTGTCTTGGGGCTTCTATTTGTAACTAGTGTAGCCTTATACGATGCATGTGATGCAGTTCAAATCTGTTTATAATAGTATTACTTGAGTTGATTTGTTTAAGTAAGATTTTATTAATTAAATCATACACAGGTGGTGAAATAACCACGTACGAAATAGATTAGAAATGACGAGACACAAAACATGGGGAGATTAAGCCACGTGCCAAGAGAGACAATCGAAAGTCATTGAAAGTATTAAATTGCAAAAGTCCTTAGTTTAAATTCTTGATGTTCCCTAAACAATTTGGTGAAATCAAAGAATCCATTTACAATAGGAATATGACTACAAATGTCATTTTTTAAAGCAACATGCAAATGCACGCCGACATCAACCTGCTTTCTCAGTATACATCTGTTTCATTCGATATGAGTCACATACTCTAACATTCTACATGCAAAAACAAATATCGAATAGATGATGTCAAAGCAATGAAAATTATACATTAATGGAGATGATGAAAAATCTGGTGATGGTAAAGATAAATGGGTTGTGCACTGATTATTCACTTTGTTCTTTTTCTTTTTCTTTTTCTGTTTATGTATTCATTGTTCAGGATTATATAAATACTTGCAAATGTTTAGAGATTATGTATAAAGCGTGTTTGTAAAACAAAACTCTTGTAAAATGAAATCTAATTTTTCCTCCTCAGATTGAATATACTCATGAGATTAGTTCTCTCTTCACAAAATTCCAAAAATCTCAAGAATTCTAAATTTTAACTTGGTATCAGAGCTTGAAATGGCTAACACCGATAGTGCCACTTCGTTGGGTGCAGCACTCACCATCACAAATATCTTCAACATTAATTATGAACTAGAATAAAACCAAAGTTTTAGTTTCGTGTAACTTTCTCAACCAATTTTGTTTAACTACTGAACTATAACAATTTGTTGTTATGGAAAAATATGGTTCTCAGTTGTAAGAGGACATAGACTAGAGGTTTCTTAACTTTGAACCAAAATTTTCCCTCCAGAGTTCACTTCATCTAAAATCCCTAAATTTCTTTAAATTGAGGTATAAGCTCAACTTGGTTTTTGAGGATTAGATGGCCATAGATCAAATATTGCTTGGTTGGCTCTACAACTCCATCGAAATTGATGTAGCAGCTGAGTTGAAGAAAAATGAAACATCCAAGGAGGCTTGTTGTTGACCAGTTATTTGGAGCCCATTCAACAGCTAATATCATGTTTTACAGAAATAAATTTAAAAAAATTCAAAAAGAGGAAATGTAAATAGATGAATATTTGAAGACCATGAAAAATATTTCTGATAATCTTTCACTTGCTGGCCATTCTATAGCTTTGGATGATCTGGTTTTCACAAATACTTACTGTCTTGGATCTATGGAATATAACCTAATAGTTTGTCAAATAAATGAAATAGAGAATATCTCCTAGATTGAATTGCAAGCAAAATTGTTGAGTTATGAGAGGAGGCTTGATCATATTAATGCATGAATTGGCACTTTGAATTTTGGACAAGCATCAGCCAACTATGTTTCTAATATAGGTGGCTATAATAAGAATTACAATCAGAATATGAATCAGAGGTCCTTATTTGGACAAGGTCACAACATAGGAGCAAACAATAATACCTATAGAGGAGGTAGATCAAGAGGAATAGGAGGTAGGAATTACTACAACGATCTTCAAAAACCAATATGCCAAATATGTGGACATACATGACATACGGGTGCTTATTGCCAATACGAAGATAACCATGAGTGCATGGGAGCACCACCAGATCAAAGCATGAACAACTACAATAATCGACACTCAGTTTTCATTGCCTCACCAGAAACAATCAGCGATCCTTCCTGATATATGACAAGATATTAAAAAATTGTAAATTTGGGAACACTAGGCTACCTACTTTTGCTAAACATTCTTTATTCTTGAAAAACATTTTACATGTCCCTTCTATAACTAAGAATCTTAGTAGTGTATTCCAACGTACTACTAACAATAATGTGTTTGCTGAATTTCAGTCTTATAATTGTTTTGTTTGTTTTGTTAAAGACAAGCTGACATGAGTGGCGGTGCTTCAAGGACTTCCCAACTCCAACTTCAAATTCAAACTCAACCCCTATTCCTCATCTCAAATCAAAGCTCTCACACATATCTATTAAACATGTAGTTTGTAATGTAGGATCTTTTGATTCTCAAAAGGATGTGTGGCATATGAGACTTTACCAGTTCAAATTCTCAAAAACTGTAACCAAAAGTTTATCATCAACGAAAAGAACAATTTTTGTGATGCTCGTCAATTTGGAAAGTCTCACTTACTGCCTTTCACTCATTCTAATTCCCAAACCTCTAATGTGCTTGACATAATTTACACTGATATTTGGGGACTGTTGACCTCCGAAAATGGTTGCCAACAGGATCCCCACGCTACCTCTGCCCACGTGTACTTTTCCTTTTACTAGGACTGTCACCTGGTTTATTCAACCACGTAGATAAGCCTCGGGCCGGGTAGAAAAATAACAAAAGGTCAAGGACACTCTTAAGATAGAGGTGATAGCTTGATGGCCTCTAACTAACAAATTCTCAGGTGGTTAAGACACTTAAGAATGGTTAGAATGGAGGGCTTGATATATGTGTGGTGAGAGTAATATTTTCAATATTCCTTTCTTGTGGAAATAAGCTTAGTATTTATAGGCAAATTCTATAAGAATGATCCCTTCGATGTGTGACATATGGCTCCATCTGAAGGGTTCTTAAGTCACATCTTTGGTGTCACGTCATTAGCATTAATGAGAAAGTCACTTTCAGCCGCAAACTAAGGGACTATGTCCGTGACAAGCCGCATTGGCAGGCAGTCCCATCAGTCTTTTCAAGATTGAACTATAGGGAGGCTTCTTGGGCACGCAACCGGGGTCGGTCATTCAAGCTATTCGACCCCATGAGCCTTGGTAACCTATCCCCTCGGTTATTCGACCCCATGAGCCTCGGTAACCTATCCTCTCGCTCCAGACTGCCTCGGAGAAGGGTTAGGTCGAAGCGTATTTGTTGCGACTATACCTACGTAGCGCATGGGTGGGACTATCTTGCCCCCGTGGGCTGCCCAGATAGGATCAGTTCATAACAATAGTCCCCCAAGTTCAGAATCTGTCATTTATGTGAGAAGCTGGACTTGGATGCTCGTTTTTATGGTTTGAGCTAGGGATTGGAGTCCCACAAGGCTCGGAATGCTCATTGATGTGGATGGTGAGCCTTGGAATCCTTGGCAATTTTTGTTGTGACGCGGACATAGGATAAAAGTTGTAGATGCTGGTCCCGAGTTGGGAGGGCTCGAAAGGACAGCCGAGTCCCAAGACGAGAGAGGCTATAAGAATAGCCGAGTCTCGGGATGGGAGAGGCTAGAAGAGAGTCGAGTCCCAGGCCGGGAGAGACAATGAGAATAGCCAAGTCCCAGGCCGAGAGAGGCTGAAAGAACAGCCGAGTCCCAGGATGGGAGAGGCTATATGAATAGCCGAGTCCCAGGACGGGAGAGGCTGAAAGAGAGCCGAGTCCCAGGTTGGGAGAGGCTATGAGAATAGCCGAGTCCCAGGCCGGGAGAAGCTGAAAGAATAGCAGAGTCCCAGGATGGGAGAGGCTATAAGAATAGCCGAGTCTCAGGCTGGGAGAGGCAATGAGAATAGCCGAGTCCCAGGCTTGGAGAGGCTGTGAGAATAGCCGAGTCCCAGGACGAGAGAGGCTGAAAGAACAGCCGAGTCCCAAGATGGGAGAGGCTATGTGAATAGCCGAGTCCTAGGACGGGAGAGGCTGAAAGAGAGCCGAGTCCCAGGCAAGGAGAGGCTATGAGAATAGCCAAGTCCCAGGCTGGGAGAGGTTGAAAGAATAGTAGAGTCCCAGGACGGGAGAGGCTGAAAGAGAGCCGAGTCCCAGGCCGGGAGAGGCTATGAGAATAGCCGAGTCCCAAGAAGGGAGAAGCTGAAAGAATAGCAGAGTCCCAGGATGGGAGAGGCTATAAGAATAGCCGAGTCCCAGGCCGAGAGAGGCAATGAGAATAGCCGAGTCCCAGGCCAGGGAGAGGCTGTGAGAATAGCCGAGTCCCAGGACGGAAGAGGCTGAAAGAACAGCCGAGTCCCAGGATGGGAGAGGCTATGTGAATAGCCGAGTCCCAGGACAGGAGAGGCTGAAAGAGAGCCGAGTCCTAGGCCGGGAGAGGCTGAAAGAATAGCAGAGTCCCAGGATGGGAGAGGCTATCAGAATAGCCGAGTCCCAGGTCGGGAGAGGCTATATGGATAGCCGAGTCCCAGGATGGGAGAGGCTGAAAGAGAGCCGAGTCCCAGGCCGGGAGAGGCAATGAGAATAGCCGAGTCCCAAGCTGAGGGAGGCGGGAAAGGACGAAATTGCCTGTTGTAGCAGTAGTGGCGTGTCCACGAGAAAATTGTCGATTGGAATTTCTCGCCGTACGTCTCTTCGGGTGTGATGAAAGGACAGATGCACGTAATGATGATTCCAGCAATTAATTTTGGGGGCTTTGAGTTTGCCAAGGAGGTGATGTATCACATGCTCGTGAGTATCACGCAGGCATCGTGGCCCTTACCTAACTTGACCGTTGGTATTGTTTGGGTTTGAAGGGCATGGATGTTTTCAGAGGATTGGACGGTGTGGATTGATCTTGATGGGATCCGACGGTGGACATTTACCCCTCATTGTTTATATATATGGCTGTTGTTTGCAAACTTAGTTTCTTGCGTGATACTTTGAGAGATATCCATTGTGGAGAATTTTGAGAACCTCCCTCCTTCAGGCGATTTATTTTCCGGCGTTTAATTCTCCGGCATCATTCCCGTCAAAGGCTTATTGTTAGGTAAATATCTTTCCTAAATCTTCCCTTTTTCTTTTGATTTATCTTTTGTTGTGTCTAGTGATGTCTGCGGACCCCGTTGAGAGAGGCGATCTTGGACAATGTGAGGCCGAAGCTTCACCCTCCATATCTTCCTCAATGGCCGGTGTGATGCCTATTCGGGGAGTGGATATTACCACAGGCGAGGTTCTGGCTATCATTTCGACTTCAATGCCGACCTATAGTGGGAATCCTCTTGACGTCACTCCCATCAGATGGGCAGCAATGGACGTTCCTTCGATAATGCTGGAATCGGACTTGGTTTCTTTGAGGGGGGTATATGGGGTTCTGGTGACATTGAGTTACTCCTACCGGGACCAAATGAAAGGGCTTGCTTTCCGAGGAGGGACTGCACCGCGTTGCATCTTCATGCATTTGTCGCTGGTCTCCGGCTTCTCTTGCACCCATTTTTTCGGAGAATCTTGAGGGCGTACGGGTTAGCTCCAACTCAAGTATCCCCAAACGGGTGGAGCCAGATGGTGGGGGGCCTGTATTTGTGGTTTCGGCATTCGTTTGGTTTGGAGATGCCCCTACATGTTTTCCAGACAGTGTATCAGCCTAAAAAGATGCCAAAGAAGAAAAGAAAGGGGGAGGAGCCAGGGTGGTACTATTTCTGTCCATGGAGGACCCATAAACCACTCGTCACCGAGTGCCCCTCCTCCATTAAGCAGTGGAAGGAGTCTTGGTTCTGGGTAAAGGAGAATTGGCAGAGGGTGGTCGATGATTTGGAGCCCGACCTGAATGTTCCCAGTGTTTACGGAATAGCCAATGAGTAGGATGGGGGGGAGGGATGTCATGATATGTTTTTCCAAGCCTTTTTCGCCTTGTTCATGTTTATTCTTTCTTTTTGCAGATGCTCTTCCCCGGTGTGAACTGAGTTCTGAGCAGCTGGATGTGTTCCGCTCCATATACCAGACCGACCCGACAAATAAGAGGCACGATTTTCTCTTAAATAGGTATCACTTTCTGGTTGAGCTCGGATTGATGGCTTCCAGGGCTGACTTTGAACAAGGCAAAAGGTCGAGGTCGTCTCTGGCGAAACTGTCCAGCAGCAGACCGAGGCATTTGGCACCGGGTTCCTCGGAGGACGTCTGGCAAAAGAAGGCCATAGAAGAGGTAAGTCGGGAGGCCGCTCGAGAAGAGGCCGAGAAAGCCGTTGTGGCCGAGGCTGTTGAGACGGAGGTGGAGGTGCCTCTAATCAAAAAGAGGAAACTATCCGTCCGTGAACGTTCAAGAGCTAAGCCAACAAGTATTGGACCTTCTGCTGAGCCGAGGAAGACGGCGATTGAAATTGAGGACGACGTCTTATGCAATCGACCTTCTACTCAGAGGACGTTGACGGTCATACCATCTGGAGAAGTGGTGTTGGACGCGCCTCCTTCAAAGCCTCAGACGGAGGAGGTCCATTATGATTCGAAGAAAAAACTTCGGGACCTTATTGGAGCTTTCGGTGGGCGTCTTTCTAACGATGCTGTTAAGGGTCTTCCCTTTTATCCTGCCTTGGGGGCTCAGGCCTTCAAGAAGTACTTCACACCCCAGTGGGAGGGATTTTGCCTTGAATGGGGAGGTGGAGAACATGATGGAGGCCAGCCTTGCTGCGGCTGTGAGGGCGGCAGGGGTGCAGATGCAGGCTTTGGGCCAGTTTCGACAGCAATTGGATCAGTATAAGAAATGGAAGGCTGAAGCTTCCAAGTCCGACGAACATAAAGAGGCAATGGATGGCCTTCAAGCGTCATTGGAGAGCATGCATTCAGCCTACGAGCAACTTCAAGCCGATCTGAAGGAGTCTGACTCCAATGTCTTGCTCCTAACGAAGAAGTTGGATAACGCCAATGCTGCCCAGTTAGTGGCCTTCGAAGCACTTGGAGTGTCAAACGAAGAGAAGAGGAAGTTAAAGGCCGAGAATACTTCTCTTCTAGCGGAGATGTCATCTTTGCGTGAGGAAAACGAGGCGCTCAAATCTGAGGTGGACGGTTTCAAGGATGAGTGTAAGGCCTCCGAGGCAGAGAAAAATGAATTGTTGGCTAAGTTGGGAGAATTAGGGACAAAGTTTGAGAATGCTGAAGCGGATTTTGTTGCCAACTTTCACAACACTGACGCCTATTCCAATTTCTCTGACTACTTCGCTAGGGTAGGGCATCAAGAAGTTCTTGCCGCGCTCCAAACCGAGTACCCAGATTTGGATGTCGGGTCTTTAGTGGCTAAGTTTCCCTCGCCCGATGTTGGTAGCGAGGAGGATAATTAAAACTTGTAATAGATAGGGCTTTTTATAATGAAATTTGTTTCCGAAGCTTATTATCTTGTTACGCAATATTTATGATAAATATATCTAAGTACTTTTGTATTCCGTTTAAACGATGAGCCTCGCTTGTTCTTTTGCGGACGGGTCGTTCGATGCTAAAATTTAAAAATAGACGACTTGATAACACACTAAGTACAAAAGGGTCGGTTAGACCACAAAACATTCCAAAATGAAAACATGACTAAACCCATTTCTGACCTATTGATAATATCGACGCAAATGTTAAGCGTTCCACGGGTGGGGCTGTCGTTTACTACACATGTCTTCGATGTTATAGGTACTGGGTCGCGTCTCGCCGATGACTCGATAGGGACCTTCCCATTTGGGGCCTAGGGTCCCTGCGCCCGTTTCTTTGGAGGGTAAAAATACTCTTCTCAAGACAAGGTTCCCGAGGCGGAATGATCGCTTTCTTACCCTTTTGTTGAAGTACTTTGCCATCTTTCTTTGGTAAGAGGCCAACCGGATTTGGGATTTGCCTCTTTTCTCGTCTATCAGGTCTAGGCTCGTCATTATCAAATCATCGTTGGTTTGTTCATTGAACAATAGCCGACGAGGAGAGGGTATGCCGATTTCGACCGGGCACACAGCGGCGGATCCGTAAGCCATGGAGAAGTGGGTCTCCCCGGTAGGGGTCCTAGATGTGGTTCTGATGGCCCAGAGAACGTGAGGGAGCTCATCTATCCATGCCCCCTTAGATGCCTCAAGCTTTCGTTTGAGAGTGTACTTAATGGTTTTGTTAACTACCTCGACTTGACCATTAGCCTGCGGGTGGTGGGGGCTCGAGAAGTGTTTCGCTATCCCCAGCTCCTCGCACAAATTCTTGACCTTCTTGTTGTCGAACTGCCTCCCATTATTCGAGACCAGAGAATGGGGAATTCTGAACCTGTAAATAATGTTCTTCCATAAGAATTTAGAAGTGTTGGCCTCGGTGATTCTCATCATTGGTTCTGCCTCGACCCATTTCGTGAAATAGTCGATAGCGACTAGGGCGTGGCAAGCATTTTCTCTTCTCCTAGGCATTGGGCCTATGAAGTCTATTCCCCACTTGGCGAAAGGCCAAGGGCTAGACACGGCTGTGAGTTCTTGGTGAGGCTGTCTTGGAATTGTGGCTAAGCGCTGACACTTATCGCATTTCCTGACATGAAGTAGGGCGTCTTTCTTCAAGGTGGGCCAGAAGTACCCTTGCTTGAGAATCTTTTGGGCCTGGGCCATTCCACCGGTGTGGTTACCACATATTCCTCCGTGGATTTCTCTGAGGATATATTACGTCACTGGCGCCGACGATGTCGAGGAGGGGCGAAGAATAGTCTCGCTTGTATAGAATGTCGTCCGAGAGTAGGAAGTGTGCTGACCTCCTTTTCAACTTCCTTGCCTCCGTCGTATTGCTGGGGAGGGTTTGATTTTTGAGAAAATCGAGGATAGGGTCCATCCACGTGGGGCCCCCCTCAACTGACAATATTTCTTCAATAGTGTCAATGGAAGGTTGGACGAGGTGCTCGATTGGAACCATCTTGAGGAGCTCCGAATCTTTGCTACTGGCCAGCTTGGATAGTGCATCGGCATTGGAGTTATCGGCTCGGAGTACGTGGGTTAACTCAAATTTATCGAAGCGGGGGATGAGATTCCTCACCGACTTGAGATACGTGCCATCCCTTTCTCCTGGCGGCGACGAAACTTCCCATTCACTGGCTCACAACGAGTGGGAGTCGCTCGTTCTTGAGAGCTTCGTGACTTCATTTCGATGGCGGGCGGATGCCGGCCCAGAGTGCCTCATATTCTGCGACATTGTTTGAAGCTTTGAAGTCGAATCTGATGGCGCAATTTAATTTGTGACCTTCTGGGCTGATGAGGACTATTCCGGCTCCTGAGCCCATGTCTCCCGAGGAGCCATCAACAAAAAGGCACCACGTAGGTGGTTCACCTAGTGTCATAGGGTCATCCACTTCGGGGGGTTGGTAAACTCGGCCACAAAATCGGCTAGGGCCTGTCCCTTGATGGCTACTCTTCCCTTATAAACAATGTCGAATTGGCTGAGCTCAATGGCCCATTTTAGCAATCTTCCCGAGGCCTCTGACTTTTGCAAGACCTGCCTTAAAGGAAAGTTGGTAAGGACATGGATGCTGTGCGCTAGGAAGTACGGCCTCAACTTTCTTGAGGTTGTGATCAGTGATAGCGCCAATTTCTCCATATCTGGGTAGCGCGTCTCCGCCTCCAATAAGGCTTTACTCACGTAGTAGATGGGTAGTCGGTGTTCTTCTTCCGGATCGGGGCCCGAGCTTACCGATTCTTTGAGCGGTAAGATACAACAAAGAGGGGCTCGCCCGCTTTCGGTTTGGACAACAGAGGTGCGTGACCGAGGTGTTCTTTCAAGGCCTGGAATGCGGTTTCACATTCTGTTGTCCACTCAAACCGGGTGCCTCCTTTCAAGATTTTGAAGAAAGTGATGCACTTATCTGTTGCTTTGGAGACAAACCTGCTAAGGGCCGCCATTCTTCCCGTCAAGCACTGTACATCCTTCGGCTTTCTCGACAAACTCATTTCGATTAATGCTTTAATCTTTTCGGGATTGGCCTCGATTCCTCTCTGGTTGACCAAGTACCCAAGGAACTTTTCGGAGGCCACCCCAAACGTGCATTTCAAGGGATTCAGCCTCATCATATAAGCCCGAAGGACTTGGAATGCCTCGTCGAGGTGGCGGATGTAGTCCTCAGCTTTAAGGCTTTTAACCAACATGTCATCCACATATACCTCCATATTTACGCCAAGTTGGGAAGCGAACATCTTATTGACAAGCCTTTGGTAAGTTGCCCCGGCATTTTTCAGTCGAAGGGCATGACCTTGTAGCAGTAGAGACCTTTGTTTGTTACAAACGACGTGTGCTCTTCATCTGGTGGATACATCGGAATTTGATTGTATCCCGAGTAGGCATCCATGAAACTTAGGAGCTCGTGTCCTGCCAGAAGGCGTCAACCAACTGATCTATCCGATGCGGTGGGAAAGTCGTCTTTAGAGGCGAGCTTGGTTGAGGTTAGAGAAATCTATGCAGGTTCTCATTTTCCCACTTGGTTTCTTGACCAACACCGGATTGGATACTCACTTCGGATATCTGGATTCTCGTATAAAGTTGCTTTGAAGTAGTATGTTCACTTCTTCCTTCAAGGCCTCGTATTTTTCAGCATTCAGTGGCCTCCTTTTTTGCCTGTGTGACGAGAACTTGGGTCGATATTGAGGCGGTGGCAACTTATCTTTGCGTCGATCCCAACCATATCTTCGTGTTTCCATGCAAAGACATCCAGATTTTCTTGAATGAACCTTTTCAGGGCTTCCTTGGGCTTTTCAAGGAGATCTTTCCCTATCTGAAGCTTCTTCGTTGGGTCGTTGCCATCTACCTGAAAATGTTCTAATTCTCCGCTGGAGGAGGCTTGGGAATCAGCTCCCGTTATTCTTGGATCAATATCATCGGGGGTCACAGCTTCTTCCATCGTGATATCTCCCGGCTCTTCTAATATTGTTTCTGCCATTTCCACGTCCAGCAGAGTCATGTTAACCTCTTTTTTTTCCGCTTTTCTTAAGGTATTCCGATAACATTTCCGAGCCTCGGGTTGGTTGCCTCGCACTGTTGCTATTCTCCCTTCGGTAGGGAATTTCATGCAGAGGTGGTGGATGGAAGTCACTGCCCAAAGTTCCTTCAAGGCTGGTCGACCCAAAACTCCGTGATAAGCTAACCTTCTATCAACCACCAAGAACTCCATGAAAGTATGGGATGCGAGATGTTCTTCTCCCATGCTAACGGAGATGTGCACTATCCCTTTTGGGGTTACGCAATCACCAGTGAACCCGTAGAAGGGCTCAGTCGATGGTTCCAGCGGCACATCCACGTTCATTTGCTCATAAGTGCTCAAGAAAATGACATTAACGGAACTGCCGTTGTCCACGAGCATTCTCCCTAGTCCGTTCCGAGCCACCACTGCCCTTATAACAAGGGCGTCGCAGTGAGGATAATGTACGCCCTTTATGTCCTCTTTTGTGAAGGTGATAGGATCGGCCCTTTTTGATCCTGATGGCCTACTATTGATGAGCCAGTTAGTCATTTGGGTTCCTTCGGCCTCTTTGGCATAGCTCTTCTGGGCATTCCGGGTTTGCCCTCCAATATAAGGTCCTCCGTGGATAGTGTCTATCTCTCAAATCGGAGCCTTTTCAGGCCCCTTGATTAGATGGGGTTCAGGGTCGTGCTCCAATCGAGGTTGTCTGGCTGGGCTTCTTGAATTACGCCTCGCCCGTTGCTCATGACCTAGAGGCCTCCTATCCTACTGCTGGGAGCGCCTATCTTGAAAATACGTTCTCCGCCCTCTGGTCGGGGCCTGATCCCTCGTCTAGTGTTTATTCCACGTTTGTGCCCTGGGTTGGCTACCCTTCTATTGGCAAGATCTTCCACCTCTCGACACTCGTCTGTGCTATGTCCATAGCTTCGGTGAACGCAGCAGTACTTTGGTTGCGCCACCTGTGGGAAGGGATTACTGGGGGTGAGCTGGTCCCGGCTTCATAATAGGTGGACGGGGACATGCCGTAGTTGTATAATCCGACCGCCGGGGCAGAAGGCATTGGAGTAGTATAAGGGGGGAGCAGGCCCTCTTATGCAGAGGCCACATAACTCATCCCGACATTTGGGTAGTTTCTTCACCGTGGATTGTGCTGAGGAGCAGCTCTGTTGGGATTTTGGACATACCGGCTCTTGATGCTGGGTTGGCTCCCAATCCGCCTCGATTCCTATGGAGGATCATATTCTCGTTGGTTATTTCCTCAATGATCATCTCTACCAGCTAGTCAAAGGTGGTCGGGTTCTTGTTGCGGACATCCCTCCAGAACGGATGGTTCATGTCTAGTCCTGCCTTTAGGGCGGACAAGGCCTCGGCGTCTGTTATTCTTTCACAGAACAACATCTCTTCATTGAAACCGCCCAGGTAACTTTGCAGCGGCTCGCTTGGGGCCTGCCTTACGTCATGGAGGCGTTGGACCGGGGCCGACGCAGTTTCGTGACGAGAAGTAATTTATGAACGTCTTTTTTCGGCTACCGCCGGTGGAAATGCTTCCGCGACCGACTTGTTGTACCACCATCGCCGCCCCCGCTAAAGTGAGGTGGAAGGCTCGCACTTGTGGTCGGGGTAGCCCCTCTGAGGCTCATTTCTGTCTTGTACGTGTTTACGTGGTCCAAGGAATCATCCCTGCCAGTGTAGGGGCAATCTTGGGCACGCAAAACTCGTGGGAGACGGATGCGTTCCGGATCCCGACCGAAAATGAGAGGTTCTCGTCGTCGTCGTCTATCTCGTATGATCTTGCCAGCCTCGGATCTCTCTCCCAACGTTTACTTCTGGAGGATATTGTGGGAGGCGCAGCGATGGTTGCTCTTCTCCGTAGAGTTGGGGCTGTTGGTGCGTCGCCTGTTGGAAACCCGACTCTCCCCTGGCTTCCGCTTCCCTTGTCCTCATTTCCCGCCTATTTCTAGGGGGACTCTGGGGTTGTTCTCTTCTTGGTTCATTTTCCGAGGCCATTTCTGTTTCTGGATTCGCCCAGCCTTTCGAATACGCTGGTGGACATCGTTGGCTGGGGCCTCATGTCGGTGACTGGGGGGTTGGCTGCTTTCCCGTGTGTACCAATGCGTGAAGCTTCTCCCCAGATTTGGAGGCCACGGAGGTGACCGCTATCGACTTCTTGCTCCTCACCTAGATCGGGCGAACCCGATTCTTGATGGCGGTTCCCACCTTGCCCTTACATCATTTGGATATATCCTTGCATTTGGGCCTGGTGTTGGGCCAGCTGTCTCACGCTGGCGGCCATCGTCCTCATCTCTCGCTCCAGGGGTGGTGGGGGTCTTCTCCCACGCCTCCTTCGAGGAGCCTCTTCAGCCCTCGCTCCCGCCATGGTTTTCCCGTCCGTTGCGGGCCTGTTTCTCCTTGGATTTTCATCTTCATTGCTTCCGCTCATTTTTATGGGCCGGTTAATCCCTTGCTCAGGAATATTCCTTTGTTCAAGGAAACTAAAGCTTTTTGTCACGATTCCTACAGACGGCGCCAATCTGTTGACCTCCGAAAATGGTTGCCAACAGGATCCCCATGCTACCTTTGCCCACGTGTACTTTTCCTCTTACTAAGACTGCCACGTGGTTTATTCAACCACGTAGATAAGCCTCGGGCCGGGTAGAAAAATTACAAAAGGTCAAGGACACTCTTAAGGTAGAGGTGATAGCTTGAGGGCCTCTAACTAACAAATTTCCAGGTGGTTAAGACACTTAAGAATGGTTAGAATGGAGGGCTTGATATATGTGTGGTGAGAGTAATATTTTCAACATCCCTTTCTTGTGGAAATAAGCTTAGTATTTATAGGCAAATTCTATAAGAATGATCCCTTCGATGTGCGACACGTGGCTCCATCTGAAGGGTTCTTAAGTCACATCTTTGGTGTCACGTCATTAGCATTAATGAGAAAGTCACTTTCAGCCGCAAACTAAGGGGCTATGACCGTGACAAGCCGCATTGACAGGCAGTCTTTTCAAGATTGAACTATAGGGAGGCTTCCTGGGCACGCAACTGGGGTCGGTCATTCAAGCTATTCGGCCCCATGAGCCTCGGTAACCTATCCCTTCGCTCCAGACCGCCTCGGAGAAGGGTTAGGTCGAAGTGTATTTGTTGCGACTATGCCTACGTGGCGCATGTGTGGGACTATCTTGCCCCCGTGGGCTGCCAGGTAGGATCGGTTCATAACAGGGACCATCCCCAATCCAATCCACGTCAGGATTTACTTATTATATTCATTTTGTTGATGATAATAGTAGATACACTTGGTTGTATCCCATGAAACACATATTTGATGCTCTTAAAATTTTCTTATTTTTCAAAGCCTTAGTTGAGAATAAATATGACAAAAAGATAAAGTATATTCAATCAAACATAGGGGGTGAATACAGAAACTTTGCTGAATTCATTAAATAAGAGGGTATAGAGTTAAGACAATCATGTCCTTATACATCAGCACAAAATGAAAAAGCTAAGAGAAAACATATAAATATCACAAAAACAGGTTTAACTCATCTTGCACAAGCACAAATGACCTTAAAATTATGGGTTGGAGCCTTTCAAATAGCTCTGCACCTAATTAACATGCTTCCAATCCATGTTCTCAAATGGGTAATTAGCACATTTCGTCCATATCGTTTGCTCTCATTGTACAAAACGTTCATATCATTTGAATTTTGCATTTGAGCCTCTAAATAAACGTTTCTTTGCGTAAAACGTCCATGCCGTCTACATCTATTAATATTTTCGTTAAAATAACATGTCCATAACACTCATTAAAAATAAAATGTTTCATCGATCTGTGCAAATAAATCTAAACGACATGGATGATTTGCGCAAAATAGGTAAACGATAGAGACGTTTTGCGCATACAAACATTTAGAGTCATATTTTGAGTTTTCTTCTTCCAGCAACTATAAAATTCCACACAAACAAAGAAAGACCTCTTCTTTTAAAGACATGATCGATTAAAGCTATGATATATGCAAAATCATAGACAAAACATCTTTTTGCACAGTAAAACAATAATGGATCGTTGCTGTGTAGATATGGAACGCCAATTGAGATGAAGAGCTTGTTAACACAAGCCAATCTTGGTAGACGCTTCCTAACGTGCAAATGTCGTTTGGTAATTACTCTGACATAATTTTATTTTCTCAATTTGTGCTTTTTTTGATTGACCTCTGAAATTCTTGTATAGCAAAATGAAGGTTGTGGCTTCTTTGCCTGGTGCAACCCGCCTATGTTTCCCAACTTTGTAGAGATAATACATGGTTTGCATAGATCTAGGAATGTGTATGAAGAAAAATTGTTAAATTTGCATAAAGAGAATAAGTTGTTTAATTTTAGAAGACGGTGTTTAGATTTTGTGTGTGAGTTGGTTGTAGTGGGTTACAAAAGCCACATCTTGAAATGTTTAGAATGTATTTTAAGGCATACATTTGTTTGGATGTGTTATGTATGAGTTTCTTTCACTATGTTCAAGTACAAGAATACAATGTATGTGATTTTATCCATTTGTATGTAATTTTATAGTTGATGGAAGAAGAAGATCTAAAATCTGACTTTAAACGTTTGTGTGTGCAAAACGTCCCTATCATTTATTGTTTTTACGTAAATCATCGATGCCGTGTAGATTTATTTGCACAAATGAACCCTTCTGTTTTTGCGTAATCATCTATTTTAATGAAAATATTAACGGATGTGGATGGCAGAGACGTTTTACATAATGAAACGTTTATTTAGGGCTCAGATGCCAAAATCCAAACGATAATGATGTTTTACACAATGAGAGCAAACGATAGATACGAATGTGCTAATTACACGTTCTCAAATGAATGTCACCAACTGAGAAGCTCTTGAGAAGGATACCCAATTATCTTTCAATAAAGACATTTGGATGTGATTGTTTTCCTTGTCTTTTGCCCTACCAAAACCAAAAATTCCAATTTCACTCTATAAGAGTGTTTTGTTGGGATATAACCAATCATCTAAGGTTATAAGTGTTTGAGTTCAACAGGGAGAATCTATATGTAATCTTCAACAAGAAAGAGTTCTCATTCCAAATCGAGTTCTTTAACACTAAACAGCCTCAAAGTCCAACCACAATCATAGTACCAAGTGGTTGACGTCCCACTTTTCAATCTTTTTCAAATCCTCAAAATATTCCACCATAAAGAATAGACAGCACTCGAGTCCAATCTTGCAAGCCCTCTATCCAATCAATTCCTAAGAGTTGAGATTCAAGTTGAGCAATATCCCATCCAGGTGACATAATTTGAGCATGATATGAACTTGGGGAATCATTTAGACATGCAAAAAAAGTCTTTCAAGATCCTTTAACAAAGTACAGAACGAATTAACATACATCCTATAAAAAAAGAGAGCGAAGGGTGGATTACATAAACCAGGAATTGCGAAAAAGAGTTTCAACTTTTTGCAGCTGAGGAAAGAAATTATCTAGTGGAGCCAGCCACTATACATGAAGTATTGGAAATTAAAGAATGGAAATAAGTAATGATCAGTGAGTACAATGCTTTTGTGAGGAACAAAACTTGGGCTCTAGTTCATTACTCTCCAAATATCAACATAGTAGGCAACAAATGGGTGTACAAACTAAACGTTAATGCAAATAGATCTTTCTAGAGATGCAAAGCAAGACTTGTTGCAAAGGGGTTTAATCACACACCGGGAATATATTATTTTGAACCTTCAGACCAGTGGTGAAAGCTTCTACGATTAGAGTCATCCTATCCATTGCTGTGTCTAAAAACTAGGAAGTAAGACAATTATATGTTAATAATACCTTCATCAATGGTGTTTTGTATGAAGATGCTTACATGAGCCAACCTAAAGGGTTTGTTGACAAAGACAAACCCAACTACGTTTACACACTTGTGATGGCATTGTATGGCTTTGAAACAGGCACTGAGTGCATGGTATGATCAACTTAAAATGAGTCTTTTGAAATGGAGCTTTGTTAATTCAAGAAGTAATGGCTCATTGTTCTTATTGAAGATAGAAAGTCAAATTCTGATGGTGCTCATCTATGTAGATGGTATGATTGTTACTGGAAATGATATAAGATTCTTGGATAAGTCTGTAAAGAAATTGAACACATTGTTTTCACTGAAAGATATCAGTCCATTACATTACTTCCTAGGTATTGAAGTGCAAAGGGTTGAGACTGGCATACATTTAACTCAAAGAAAATACATTGAGGATCTTCTGAGAAGAACAAATTTGCAAGATATAAAGGTTTGTCCTACACCAGCCACTGTGGTGAAACCCCTTTCTGCCTCAGAGGGGACTGTGAGAGAACCAACAAACTACAAAAGCTTAATTGGGGGCACTACAATATTTAACCAATACCAGGCCTGACATAGCATTCATAGTTAACAAACTAAGTCAATTTTTACTAGATCCGAAAAGCTCATATTGGCAGGTTGTAAAAAGGGTTCTAAGATATCTAAAGGGAAAAGTTGATCATGGACTACACATCAAATACAATGAAAGCTTGGTTTTGTGTGGAGTCTCTGATGTAGACTGAGCTTATTGTCCCGATGACAGGCATTTTGTAGCAGGCTATTGTGTCTTTTTTTTGTGATACTTTGGTGTCTTGGTCTTCTAAGAAACAAATGTGGTTGTAAGATCTAGTACATAGTTCGAGAATAGAGAATTAGCTCAGGTGGCTTGTGAATTGACTTGGCTTGAATCACTACCGAAAGAGTTCTCATTTTCTCTGCCTTGAGTTCCTATAACATGGTGTGACAACATAAGTGCAAATTCACTTGCAACCAATCTAATAAATCATGATAGAACAAAAAATATTGAGATTCATGTCCACTTTGTTAGAGATGGAATTCTAAATAAGCAACTAGATGTAAGATATATGCCATCACATGATCAAATTGATGATTGCTTAACTAAAGCTATATCTCATTCAAGGTTTAATTTTTTGAGAGAAATTGGGAGTTGTAAAAAAATGCCCTCCAGTTTGAAGGAGACTGTTAAAGCAATGAAATTATATATTGCACTTTAACTGCACTTTACAACAACCCTAAATTTTAATTGCACTTTACAACAACAAAAAACGATCAAATGCATACTGCAACCTAAATGCCAATGTGTAAACAAAGAGAACGAGAGTAGAAAAAGACGCAAACGTATGATGGAGATGAAAATGTAGCAAAAACAATGAACAATTTTATGTGTTTCCACATCCCATAAGATTAAAAATTAGAAGCTAAAGAGGAGCATTAGACCGGGATACACAAATGATGAGCTCATATGCTCTCAATTTACATTCCTACCGATTGGACAATATAAAATAGTAAGTCCAAAAACTTAAACTTTTCCTTTCACGTCATAGTGATAAGAGAGATAGTCTAATGAAGTTCTGTATGTATCATCTTCACGTCTAAACAATATTTTTTTATATTGTTTAAGCGAACGAGTTTAAAGGACTAGTCCTCGCTTCAAGACATCACATATGCCCAATGATTATTTACCCAAGTTGATAAATGATATTTTTGAAATTTTAATGTTATATATATTGAGACATCACACATCTCCAATGATTATATTAAAATGATACAAGGTTGCACGCATTTGAGAGATGATATAAGGTTGCATGCATTTGATTGGCTGTGCAAATTAATTAAAGTTAGAACACAATTGTTAATCATCTTAATATATCATTCTTCAACCGATTAAAGGTAATAAAAATTGTATGTCAATGTGTCAAACCGAAATTTTATATTCCAAATAGTATAAAATAGTATTAAAATGATAGCCCAAATAATATTAATTAAAGGACAAATTATAAATTATAAAACATTAATAATCTAAAACTATTTCTCAAATTAAATAATAAGTCCAATAAAACGAGTTTCATATCCTTACATTTCATTGGACCTATTATTTAATGCCAACACAATTGTCATGTAGATTAGTGATTATAATCAGTGGTGATAAATAACATTATTCAATTAAATATGTCAACACCAAATTTAAAATAACTGCACTAAGACCGACAATAGAATTCAAAATTATCATATTTTAGAACATTTAAAAAATGAGTAATGCTATTTATAGTCGCTACCGGTAGTCATTCTAAGTGGCATTACTTAATTGGAGTAATTATTTACTCCAATTGAGTAATGTTATTCGTAGTCATCAACTATGAATAATTACTCTAATTGTATAATGTAGGATCACTACCAATATAACTAGTGAACAACTATGAATAGCATTACTCTTAAAGAATAGCAAAGAAATAAGCACTACTCTGCAAATTCCATATCATTAGGCATTTCTCTCAATCTTAAAAATTTAAAAATTGAATTTTCGAAATCTTGTGGAGTTGGATGGTATTCCCACCATCACCACCACAAGTTATGTAGCCATGGACTTTCTCAAATTCTTCTAAGGAGGCCTTAGTGTATGTTTAACTGTGTTAAAATTATTTTTTAAGTGCTTATTAGTTTTGAATCTTATGAATTCAGGAGTAGAGCCATGATTTTTTTGGAGGGATAACTACTTAAAAAAAGAAAATTTACACTTCAAAATCGAATTGTTGCTGAAAAAAATTACATTTTAAAAATTAATATTTTGCAGACTGTACCCTGTATAAATTGTGTAGATAAAAAATATGTTTAACCACTTTAATGACTTATATTATAATTTTAAACATAAACAAACAAGCACTATACATTGAAGGCGCCAACATAAATTCTTCTTAAATCAAAGCCTCAAACTTCTTCCATAGTCACAATCCAATCAAAAGAAAAAGTACCCAACATTAGATGCTATTATTTCAAAAAATAAAAATGACACAAGAAATTAGCTCCATAGTACAAATGGCATAATAATTAGAAAAAAAAAAGGTCATTGAATAGGCTCGGCACAATTTCAATGTGATTATCTAATCTAGAACGGTAACACTTTTTATTTCTTTGTTGCTAAGAAAATAATCCATTCTATTTTTCCTACTATATAAATTAATATTTTTGGGGATTAGGTGATAGAACTTAACAAAAAAAGGAAAGGAAAATATTCTCATTTTATGTTTCAATATTGTCTTTTTAAGCAAACTATGAATACTATTTTCCGTTTTCTCATTTTTCTTCTTCCAACACAACTTGTTTCTTACCGAAAAAAATGAAGAAAATCGAGAAACCTACTGCTACCTAGTTATTTCTGTTTCTATTTCTATTTCTTTTCTTCTATCGTTTCCATCATCAATCAAAAACTCCTAAATTGGTCATGTTATTTCATTAGCTCTTAATTAATTAAATTGTAGTACGCGCGCACGTTGAAAGAGAGAGAGAGAGAATTGAAAATTAATGATAAAGTCGTTCAAATCTGTAAAGATTAAATATTCACATTTCATATATGTATATGCATAAAAATATTTTTTGTGTATATACGTATATGGGGATTGATCTCTATCCAGAAAATATGTTCTCAACTGTGTGTTTCACTACTGATGTGGCACTCTCATCAACTGTAAAATATGAGAGAAAATATATGTGGATAAATAATTCTCTGTATTGATTCAATTGAATAATGAATGAGGTTACAAAATATATATATACTAATAGAAACCTAAAAGAAAAGGAATTCTACATAGAATAAGAATATTATATATATAGTATTCTACTACAAATACAATTCTACCAACAAGGTAAATAATGAATAAAGTAAGTAAATATAAGGTAATTAAATATTTGTTAATATTTCCCCTCAAGTTGGAGCATGTATGTCAAAAGTGCCCAATTTGCGAGTGAATTTGTGAAATGCTTCATTGCCCAGTGCTTTAGTAAATAAATCTGCAATATGATTGTTGCATGGAACATAGGCCGTTACTCTGCCTTCCTAAGCCAATCGTCTTCTTTGTGGTCAAATCCTGAGGTGTTAACATAAGACTTATCATTACCCGTCATGTTGTTTAGAAGTGTCATGATCTGTTCATATTCATTGGCTTTGAGCGTTTTTCCTTCCCTTAGGTCAAGTGTAGAAGCGGTAGCAGTGTTTGTGAAGCGTTTGTTTCGTGGCTTCACGTCCTTCCTATAAAACTTGTGCCCTAGAGGGAAGCCATGGATGAAATAGCAGGTATCAACAATGTGGCCAGTCATCCCACGATTGGGTGCAATCATTTCGCCTAATTTTTGTCGAAACGGTCGACCGGTAAGGTGAATTGGTCGACCGGTTCGGCCGATCGTCACTTTTCCAGTTCTATCTCCAATTGATTGAATTGGTTGAATGTTGCCCTTTATGATCAGATTGCTGTAGAGCCATGAGATCCAATTGGACAATCGTTGTCTCTATGGTGTTTGTGCCATAATTGTTTCCATCAAGTGGTTTAGAAACGAGGATGAAGCTGGGATGATCGGATTGCTGTAGAGCCATGGGATCCGATTGGGCAATCGTCGTCTCTATGGTGTTTGTGCCATAATTATTTTCATCAAGTGGTTTAGAAATGGGGATTAAGCTGGGATGATCGGATTGTTGTAGAGCCATGAGATTCGGTTGGGCAATCGTCGCTTCTATGGTGTTTGTGCCATAATTGTTTCCATCAAGTGGTTTAGAAAAGGGGATGAAGCCGGATGATCGGATTCTTTCAGAGAGCCATGGAATCCGATTGGGCAATCATCGCTTCTATGGTTTTTCTATCATCGTTTGTGTGATGACATCGTTGCTCAAAATTGTCGCTCGATACCATGTAAAATATGAGAGAAAACATATGTGGAGAAATAATTTCTCAGTATATGTGTAGAGAAATAATTCTCTATATTGATTCAATTGAATAATGATTGAATGGAATAATGAATGATGTTACAAGATATATATATATATATATATATATATATATATATATATATATATATATATATATATATATATATACTAGTTTTAAAGCGTGCGTTGCTGCGTAAGTGACAAATATAGGAAAAAAATTTTAGGTTTTAAATGTAATTGAAATGACCAAAAACAAATATGAAATTAAAATTTTTAAACAAATTTGAAAAAATGTAACAAATTTAGAGCGAATTGTGTACAATTTGCTCATACACCAAAAAAAAAATAAATAATTAACAAATAATAAAGAAAGGTCAAAATTTCTTCAAATGTTTTGTCTAATTTTTTCGCCATTTATTTAAAATATATTGATATTTTTTCTTGAGTACACTTGATATAAAATTGTAGAATAATGGCATATTTCTTGATTTTTGATTCCCTTTCATATATGAAATAGAGGATTATGAAAATGTTAATAATTCTTTGAATTGTTACCTTGGGTTTACTCGAAATAGTTTTCGATAGTTTGTATTAGGGAGTAGCAAGGTGGGACGCATTGTAGCCGCCGCTGCATAAAGCATCATCTTCGCCCGTGATTTTGGAGCTCGGTGGAAAATGTCCGGTTATAGTCGATACAAACATAAATTTAAAAGTAATGATTTCTTTCATTATCTGTATATTTCCACTTCCAAATTTTTATGGAACTGAACCGATTGTCTGCTTATTTATTCTGCGTCTTCAAGGTTGCCGCAAGAAGGTTAATTTTAGGCAAGTAATGTAACGTGGGCAAACCTAAGAAGAATAGAAACGGAAGGGTGGCGACGCTTTACTAACACATGAAAAGGAGCTACTCACAAGACTATCAAGAACAGAGAACAACCAAAAACGAGAAACTATCGAAAGAAATTTCGTACCACCTCTATATAAACCAGGACTATGGACGGTGGCGGGGCACAAAACAAGCATAGAAAGAAAAACAAAATAAAAAAATATGTTGGTAAGAATGTTATAATTAATAGTTATAAAAAATAAAATATGTTGTTCATTTTTTTCATTGAAAAAAAAAAAATTAGAAATGTAAAAGCTCACCATAAAAAAAAAAAAAAAAAAAAAAATTTTAATGAATGAAACCTTTTTCGAGTTACTATTCACCTCGTAAAAGTTTTGTCGAGTTGAATAGTAACTCGACAAACTTTTCGAATGTTAAAAAAAAATTTCATGAGCAGTAACTTTTCGAGTTACTATTCACCTCGAAAAAGTTTGTCGAGTTGAATAGTAACTCGACAAACTTTTTCAAATTTTTAAAAAAAAAAAAAAAAAATTTTTGATGAACAGTAACTTTTCTAGTTCTTTGTTCACCTCGAAAAGTTTGTCGAGTTGAATAGTAACTCGACAAACTTTTTCAAATTTCAAAAAAAAAAAAAAAAATGAGCGATAACTTTTTCGAGTTACTATTCACCTCAAAAAAGTTTGTCGAGTTGAATAGTAACTCGACAAACTTTCTCGAATTAAAAAAAAAAAAAAAAAAAAAAAATTTTGTCGAGTTACTCGACAAAAAAAATATTTTTTTTTTTAAAAAAATCGAGTAACTCGACAAAAAAAAAAAAAAAATTTTTTTTTTTTTTTAAAAAATCGAGTAACTCGACAAAAAAAAATTTTTTTTTTTTTTTTTTAAAAAATCGAGTAACTCGACAAAACTAATTTTATTTTTATTTTATTTTTTTTTTTTTTTTTTTTTTTAAGAATCGAGTAACTCGACAAAAGACAAAATTTTTTTTTTTTTTTTTTTTTTTTTTTAAAATCGAGTAACTCGACAAAACTTTAAAAAATTTAATTTTTTTTTTTTAAAATCGAGTAACTTTCGACAAAACTAAAAAATAAAAATATTTTTTTTTTAAATCGAGTAACTCGACAAAACTTTAAATATTTTTTTTTTTAAATTCGAGTAACTTGACAAAAGTAAAAAAAAAATTTAAATCGAGTAACTCGACAAAAGTTGAAAATTTTTTTTTTTTTTCAAATTCAAGTAACTCGACTAAAGTTTTAAAAAAAAAATTTATTTTTTTAAAAATTCGAGTAACTCGACAACATTTTTAAAAATTTTATTTTATCTTTTGTTTTAAAATTCGAGTAACTCGATAAAAATTTTAAAATTTTTTTTTTAAATTCGAGTAACTCGACATAATTTAAAAAAAATATATAAATTTTTATGTTTTTTAAATTCGAGTAACTTGACAAGATTTAAAATATATATATATTTTTAAAATTTGAGTAACTCTACAAAATTTTTAAAAAATGTTTTTATTTATTTTTGGCTAGTAACTCAACAAATTTAAAAAAAAACAATTTTTTTTAACATCGAGTAACTCGACAAAATTAAAAAAAAAAAAAAAAAAAAAAATTATTTTTATTTTTTGTTTAGTAACTCAACAAATTTAAAATATATATATATATATATATATATATATATATATATATATATATATATATATATATAATACGAGGAACTCGACAAAATGTAAAAAAAAAAAATGTCGAATCGAATAACTCGAGAATTTAAAAAACATTTTTTTTAAAAAATGTCAAAATAAAATTGGGTACTTTTTAAAAGTTGTAGGACTTCATATACATTTTATTTTATTTTGTTGTTATTTGTTTTTTTTATTATTTAAATAGGTGGACAAAATAAAATTTGTAATGAAATTTAAAAGTCGGGGATGGCCAAAGCAAAAAAAAAAAAAGTTATGGGTAAATTTGTTATAAAATAAAAAGAATGTGGGCTAAAAGTGCAAATTACAAAAAAAAAAAAAAAAATTTAATATTTCCCACTTTGTCGAGTTGTTTTAATTTTCCCACTTTGCCGAGTAACTCGACAAAGTGGGATAAGTAAAAAAAAATTCCCCACTTTGCCTACTCGGCAAAGTGGAGGAATTTTTTTTTTGTTTTTTTTTTTTTGTTTTATATTTGTCATAAAAAGTCCACCTACCAAAAAAAATAAAAAATAAAAAAATCTTAAAAAGTCACTTTTCCATTGAGGACAAAAAAACTTCAAAACTTCATTTAGTCATGGATTAAGAAAAATTCATTTCACGTGAAAAGCGATCACCGAAAAATATGAAATTTTCAGGGAACATAGAATACTCATGTAGCTACCACATATCAAAATTTGACAGTCAAACGGCATATTTGACTTACTAAAATGCTAACCGAAACATCCTAGTTAGTTTTTGATTTATGCTGTCACAGTTTACAACATTGTCTATAAATTGAGTTATGTAACATGAAATTATGTGAAACCAATGCCAATGGTTAGGTAACCCATAGGGCTATCGTCTCCAACTGGAATTATGTAAAAATACTTAATATATAAGGTGCGATAAATGTTTGAGTTGGACAACGAAGCGTATCTTAGAAAAACATGAAGTTTAGCAAAATCTTTCAAGTTCACATCATTAACGTGTAACCAAAACATGGGAATCCACTAAAACTACCACAAAACCAAGGTCCAAAAATTTTAAGAAGATATTTACACTACTTAAAGTTTTTTGATTGGTTTTATAATAGCGAATCCCAAGACGCATGCGGCATAAATCCGAAAAAGCAGCCTAGGAGGTTTCGCGATAAGTATTTTAGTATGCCTAAACATGCCGTCGGACTACTAATTTTTGGTATGTGGTAGCTACTTGAGTATTCTATGTGCCTTGAAAATTTCGTAATGTTCGGTGATCGTTTTCTATGTCAAAAATTTTTTGTTACTCCATGACCGGTGAACAAAAATTTCAAAATAAGAACCTTTGTTACAAAAATTTCTTCACCGGTCATGGAGTAACAAAAATTTGTTTGACATAGAAAGCGATAACCGAAAAATATGAAATTTTCAGAGAACATAGAATACTCATTTAGCTACCACATATCAAAATTTGATAGTCCGCCTTGACATGTTTCGACTTACTAAAATGCTCACGAAACACCGTGGCGGTTTCTCGGATTTATGCGGTCTGATTTACAAAATTGTCCATAACTTGAGTTATATACCATGAAATTATGTGAAATCAAAGCCAATGGTTAGGTAACACATAGAGCTATCGTCTCCAACTGGAATTATGTAAAATACTTAATATATAAGGTGCAGCATATTTTTGAGTTGGTCAACAGAAAGTGCATTTTAGAAACAATTCACCCAATCATGGAGCAAAAATATTTATTTGACATAGAAAAGCGATTACCGAACAATATAAAATTTTCACGGAACGTAGAATACCCATGTAGCTAACACATATAAAAATTTGATAATCCGGCGGCATGTTTTGACACACTAAAATGCTCACCGAAACATCACAGACGGTTTCTCGGATTCATGCTATCGCAATTTACAAAATTGTCCATAACTTGAATTATATAACATGAAATCATGTGAAACCAAACCATTAGTATATTAAATTAATATCTTTGGCGCATTTTTTGACTTCTTCATCTTTTCTTTTCTTTCATTTGTTTTAATATACATATATTAGTGTCTTTTAGCCGCAATTATTGACTTCTTATATATTATAGTCAATATATATTCATTTGTTCTTAATAAGTCCTCAAATTTGGTGATTTTTCCCCCCCAGTTGCTGCGGAGAACAAATGACGAAATACAATTGATTCTTAAAGGTTTTGCTAAATTTCATTTCTCTAAACTGCAGTTTTTTTTGTTCAACATAAATATTTGCTGCACTTTATACATTAAGTATTTTACATAATTCCAGTTGGAGACGATATCCCTATGGGTTACCTAACCATTGGCTTTGGTTTTACATAATTTCATGTTATATAACTAAAGTTATAGACAATTTTGTAAACTGCGACAGCATGAATCCGAGAAACTGCCTTGGATGTTTCGGTGAGCATTTTGTATGTCGAAACATGTCGTCGGATTATCAAATTTTTATATGTGGTAGCTACATGGGTATTCTACGTTCCCTAAAAATTTCATATTGTTCGGTGATCGTTTTCTATGTCAAATAAATTTTTTTTACTCCATGACCGGGTAAATTGTTTCTCTAAACTGCACTTTTCGTTGACCGACTCAAAAGTATGTTGCACCTTATATATTAAGTGTTTTACATAATTCCAGTTGGAGACGATAGACCTATGGGTTATCTAACCATTGAATTTGGTTTCACATAATTTCATGTTATATAACTCAAGTTATGGACAATGTTGTAATTGCGACTGCATGAATCCGAAAAACTGCCTCGGATGTTTGGTGAGCATTTTAGTAAGCGAAACATGCCGTCGGACTATCAAATTTTGATATGTGGTAGCTAAATGAGTATTCTATGTTCCGTAAAAATTTCATATTTTTCGGTGATCGTTTTCTATGTCAAACAAATTTTGTTACTCCATGACCGGGTGAAGAAATTTTAGTAACACTGCCCTTATTTTGAAAATTTTATTCACTTGGTCATGGAGTAACAAAAATTCTTTGACATAAAGCGATCACCGAACATTACGAAATTTTCGGGGACATAGAATACTCAAGTAGCTACCACATATCAAAATTGGTAGTCCGACGGCATGTTTAGGCATACTAAAATACTCACCATGAAACCTCTTAAGCTGTTTTTCGGATTCATGCCGTCGGCGTCTTAGAATCGCTATTATAAACCAACCAAAAACTTTAAGTAGTGTAAATATCTTCTTAAACTTTTGTGGACCTTGGTTTTGTGGTAGTTTTAGTGGATTCCCATGTTTTTTTTACACGTTAATGATGTGTACTTGAAAGGTTTTGCTAAACTTCATGTTTCTCTAAGATGCAGTTTACGTTGTCCAACTCAAAAATTTGCTGCACCTTATATATTAAGTATTTTATGTAATTCCGGTTGGAGCGATAGCCCTATGGGTTATTTAACCATTGACTTTGGTTTCACATAATTTTATGTTATATAACTCAAGTTATGGACAATTTTGTAAGCTGTGACAGTATGAATCGAGAAACTACGTAGGATGTTTCGTTGAGCATTTTAGTGTTCGAAACATGCCGTCGAACTATCAAATTTTGATATGTGGTAACTACATGAGTATTTTATATTTCCTAAAATTTTCATATTGTTCGGTGATCGTTTCCTATGTCAAAGAAATTTTGTTAATCTATGACCAAATGAAGTTTTGAATTTTTTTTTTTTTTTTTTTGGGTGACTTGTCGAGGAACTCGACAAAGTCATAAATATTCCTTTTGGTGACTTTGTCGTGCAACTCGACAAAGTCCCTTAAATTCTCTCTTTTTTTTTTTTTTGT
This sequence comes from Forsythia suspensa, assembly GCA_023638005.1. Classification (NCBI taxonomy): domain Eukaryota; kingdom Viridiplantae; phylum Streptophyta; class Magnoliopsida; order Lamiales; family Oleaceae; genus Forsythia; species Forsythia suspensa. Next base: position 23,554,508 of record CM042663.1, read on the forward strand.
TTTTGGTGACTTTGTCAACTCGACAAAGTTCATTTTAAATGTTTTTTTTTTTTGGTTGTGTGGGCTTTTAGTTTTTCGTTTTTTTTTTTTTTTTTTTTGTAATTTGCACTTTTGGTCCACAACCTTTTTAATTTATACCAAATTTTCCCCTAATCTTTTTTTTTTTAGCATTGACCATTCCGACTTTGAATTTTGTTGCAAATTTTGTTTTGTCCCCCTATTTAAATAAACAAAATAAAAACTAATAACAACAAAACTTTTTTAATAAGATTAATGCTTAATATTATTTTGTCGAGTTACTCAAAAAAGTCCAATTTGACAATTTCTTAACTTTTTTTTTTTTTGTTGAGTTACACAATAAAGGGGAAGCGAAAATTGGTTTGACATAGAAAGCGATAACAAAAAAAATAATAATAAAAAATTTCATCATTTATTACTTTGTCGAGTTACTCGACAAAGTGTGGAAAAAAAAAAATTCAAGAACTTTGTTCGATAACGAAACAAAGTTCAAATTTTTTTTTTAAATTGTTCTTTGGTCCCAACTTTTTAAATTTGTAACTAATTGACCCATAATTTTTATTTTTATAATTTTATAATTTGGGTATGTATTTGTCGAGCGTATTTGGACCTTTATTTATTATTTTTTTGGTGTGTTTTTTTTCTATAATTTAGTAGCAAATAGATTTTCATTTAATTTTTTACTATTTAATTTTTTTTTCTTATAAGTAAATTGAACACAAATGAATTTTTGTTAATCCATGAATAAGCGAAGTTTTAATTTTTTTTTTACATTTTTCCCACTTTGCCTCATAACTCGGCAAATTAGTAAAAAAAAAAAAAAAATTTAAATAATTTTGGACTTTACGGAGAAAGTAAAAAGAATAAAAAAAAAAAAAAAAAAATTTGGTGGCTTCGAGAAAGCCACCAAAAAAAAAAAAAAAAAAAAAACATAACAAAAAAAATTTTGGTGGCTTTCTCGAGTAACTCGAGAAAGCTACCAAAAATATTTTCTTTGTGGCTTTCTCGAGTTACTCGAGAAAGCCACCAATAATTTTTTTTTTTTTTCTTTGGTTGTGGCTTTCTCGAGAAAGCCTTATTTAATATTTTTTTTTTTTTTTTTTGAGTTTCTCAAGTAACTCGAGAAAGTCATTTGGAAAATTTTTTTTTTAAAAAATACTAATTTTGCCGAGTTATAAGACAAAGTGGGGAAAAGGTAAAAAAAAAAAAATTTCAAAATTTCACTTAGTCATGTATTAAAAAAATTCATTTGACATAGAAAAGCGATCACCGAAAAATATGAAATTTTCAAGGAACATAGAATACTCATGTAGCTACCACATATCAAAATTTGATACTCCGACTGGCATGTTTCGACACTAAAATGCTTACGAAACATCCTCTTTGAAATAAAGAGGAAAAAATAGAAAAAAATCAACAATTAATGATAATGCTTAAACTTTTTGTTTTATGTTATAAACAAATTGTATACATGCAATTTGAAAAATAAATTTTTTAAGTCGATAACATTTGATTTTTATTTTTTTTCTAAATAATTTGATAACATTTTATGTTAAATTTGTTCTATAGATTTGTTGTGTAAACGTTTTATTCCAAGTGTATAATAGATTGATTATTGTAATAAATTGACATAATTATTATAATAAATTTGCATTCTCTTGTGTTATCATAATTGTTAAAATAAAATAAAATATAATATATTATAATAATTTAATATATCGATAAGTTATAAGCCACCAAGCTGCAACTTTAAAAAACAAATGTTTTATTTACAATATATTCATATTAAGTTTTATTCCACAATTATTGACTTCTTATATATTATAGTCAATATATATTCATTTTTCCTTCATAAGTCATCAAATTTGGTGCTTTTTATCTCCAGTTGCTTTGGGGAACAAATGACGAAATACAATCGATTCCTAAAGGTTTTGGTAAATTTCATTTCTCTAAAATGCAGTTTTGTTGTCCAACTTAAATATTTGCTGCAGCTTATACATTACGTATTTTTACATAATTCCAGTTTCAGACAATATCCCTACGGGTTACCTAACCATTGGCTTTGGTTTCACATAATTTCATGTTATATAACTCAAGTTATGGACACTTTTGTAAAGTGCGACAGCATGAATCCGAGAAACTGCCTTGGATGTTTCGGTAAACATTTTAGTGTGTCAAAACATGCCGTCGGATTATCAAATTTTTATATGTGGTAGCTACATGGGCATTCTACGTTCCTTGAAAATTTCATATTGTTCGGTGATCGTTTTCTATGTCAAAAATTTTCTTTGCTCCATGATTGGGTGAATTGTTTCTCCAAACTGCACTTTACGTTGACCAACTCAAAAATATGCTGCACCTTATATATTAAGTATTTTACATAATTCCAGTTGGAAGCGATAGCTCTATGGGTTACGTAACCATTGGCTTTGGTTTCACATAAATTCATGGTATATAACTCAAGTTATGGACAATTTTGTAAACTGCGACCGTATGAATCGAGAAAGCGCCTAGGGTGTTCGGTGAGCATTTTAGTCGGCCCGAAACATGTCGTCGGACTATCAATTTTTATATGTGTTAGCTAAATGAGTATTCTATGTTTCCTGAAAATTTCATAATTTTCGGTTACCGTTTTCTATGTCAAACAAATTTTGTTACTCCATGACCGGGTGAAAGAAATTTTTGTAACACTGCCCTTATTTTGAAAATTTTATTCACCGGTCATGGAGTAACAAAAATTCTTTGACATAGCGAAAGCGATCACCGGAACAATACGAATTTTCATGGTACATAGAATACTCGGTAGCTACCACATATCAAAAATTGGTTGTCCGACGGCATGTTTAGGCATACTAAAATACTCATCGCGAAACCTCCTAGAGCGCTTTTTCGGATTTATGCCGTCGGCGTGCGGAATCGATATTATAAACCAATCAAAAACTTTAAGTAGTGTAAATATCTTCTTAAACTTTTGTGGACCTTGGTTTTGTGGTAGTTTTAGTGGATTCCCATGTTTTGGTTACACGTTAATGATGTGAACTTGAAAGGTTTTGCTAAACTTCATATTTTTCTAATATGTAGTTTACGTTGTCCAACTCAAAAATTTAATGCACCTTATATATTAAGTATTTTTACATATTTCTAGTTGGAGACGATAGCCCTGTGGGTTGCGTAACCATTGGCTTTAGTTTTACATAATTTTATGTTATATAACTCAATTTATGGACAATTTTGTAAACTGTCGACGACATGAATTAAAAAGCGCCTAGGAGGTTTCGGTGAGCATTTTAATATGCCTAAACATGCCGTCGGACTACCAATTTTTAATATGTGGTAGCTACTTGAGTATTATATGTCCCCTGAAAATTTCGTATCGTTCGGCGATCGTTTTCTATGTCAAATAATTTTTTATCACAAAAAATTTGAGCTAAAAGCCCACACAAAAAAAAATTTATTTCAAAGACTTTGTCAAAGAAGTAAAAAAAAAAAAAAATTCAACTCTTTCCCACTTTGTCGAGTAAGCCAAAAAAAAAAAATATATATATATTTCAAACTCTTTCTCACTTTGTTGAGAAAGCCAAAATAAAAAAAAAAAAAAAAAAAAAAATTCCAACTTTACCACTTTGTCGAGGAACTCGACAAAGTGGCCAAAAAATAATAATAAAAAAAATTTCATCATTTACCACTTTGTCAAGTTACTCAATTATTTATATGAATGTAAAATTAGAATATAGTAAAATAGAATATATATCATATAAATTTAATATATATCATAATCAATTAATACAATATATTTTATTTTAACAATTAGTATAACAAATTATAACTAAAAGCTGTTATAATAAATTTATAGCATAATAAAAGCAATTCTATAGTAATATATTATTAATCAATTATTATTATTATAATAATCTAGTGATTATAATAAATTTGTTATGACAAATTCATACTAAATAGATTTCATCATAAATTATGAAAATAAATTGTAGTAAAAATTTGTTATAATAATGAATTTTTTGTTAGAATAATTATGTCAAATTATATTACGAAAATAAATGTGTTTTTTTTTAATTAATAGTTGTAATAAGTATTTTAACATAATTTATAATAATATTTATTATAGAAATTATAAGTATATTACATAATTTAAATAGAAAAAGAAAAAAAAAAAATGAAAAATATGCATTGTTGAAGTTACTCGAGTAACTCGCCAAGCTAAAAATTATGTTTGTCAAATTACTCGATGAAAATGTGATACAAAAGCAAAAATCATAAAAGCAGGGAATATTTTCGTGAAATAAATTGAATAAGTAATTATAGATTTCACTTAGTATAATTGATTTCTGAGATATTATAAATAAATGTGTGAATTTATGTAAAATAGTTTTTCTATATATTTGATATTTTGTGGACTTGTGTATATTATATTTTATGTTTCTCTTTATTGTAAATGTAAATTTTTATAATATAAAATATATGTATTTAGCATGTAGGTTATAGAGTAACTCGACAAAATTTATTTTCAATTTGTCGAGTTGCTTAAGTAATAAATTGTAAAAGATTGTTTTGTTTTATGATTTAGATTTTATTTTATTTTATAATAGCTATTTTATTATAGCATATTATATTAAGTTATAGAATATGAAATATTATTGATATAAAAGAACCCGATTATTCATTTTAGAGCATAACTTGACAAAGTTAAAATCGAGTTCCCGAGTTACTCGAGCCAATAATAAAATGCATAATTTTCATTTTTTTAATCTTTTTTATTGAAATTATTTAATACATTGACTATTTTATTTAATTTGAATGTTGTAATATTATTATTCGATGAGCGTGTTGACATGAAATTTGGATTTGTTAACTTATTTGATAAATGAAGCACATACATATTTGTATTTAATTGATTATTTATTAGGAGATATCAAAATAAAATATATATCATATAAATTTAATATATATCATAATCAATTAATACAATATATTATATATTCTTTTATTATGACTAATTTAGCTAGTAACTTGACAAATTCAAATTTGAGATTCATGAGTTGGTTTAAAAATAACATGAAAAAATAAAAAAAATTTAGTGTAGTACATAATTTAAATAAAAAAAGTAAACTAAAAAATGAACAATATGCATTGTTGAAGTTACTCGAGTAACTCGATAAACCCAAAATCAAGTTTGTCGAGTTACTCGATTAAAATTGTGATACGAAATCAATCTATTCAATAGCTCAAGTAGCTCGACAAACTGAAAATCGAGTTGTCGGAGTTACTCGACGAACGAACGAAATTTAAAATTTTCATTATTTTGTTTCCCTTTTTTATGTAAATGATGTCATACATTTAAATAATTTTTTATTCTTATTTAGTAGTGTTATTTTTCAAGAAACTCGTGAGTCTTAAATTTGGATTTGTCGAGTAACTTGATAAATAAAGCATATACAAAATTTTATTTAATGTTTCATTTATTAGAATATAGTAAAATAGAATATATATCATATAAATTTAATATATATCATAATCAATTAATACAATATATTTTACTTTATTTTAGCGAGTTGTATAAAAAAATATTAGTAACATTATTAGTAAGAATGTTATAATTAATAGTTATAAAAATAAAATATGTTGTTGATTTTTTTCATTGAAAAAAAAATTAGAAATGTAAAAAAAAAAAAAAAAAAAAATTCATGAACAAGTAACTTTTTGAGTTACTATTCACCTCGAAAAAGTTTGTCGAGTTGAATAGTAACTCGACAAACTTTCAATTTAAAAAAAAAAAATTTTTTTTTGATGAGCGATAGCTTTTTCGAGTTATTATTCACCTCGCAAAAGTTTGTCGAATTGAATAATAACTCGACAAACTTTTTGAATTTAAAAAAAAAAAAAAAAAAAATTTCTTGATGAGCGATAACTTTTTCGAGTTACTATTCACTCTCATAAAAGTTTGTCGAGTTGAATAGTAACTCGACAAACTTTTTCAATTTTTAAAAAAAAAAAAAAAAAAAAATTTTTTTTGATGAGCGATAACTTTTTCTAGTTATTGTTCACCTCGAAAAAAGTTTGTCGAGTTGAATAGTAACTCGACAAACTTTTCAAAAAAAAAAAAAAAAAAAAAAAAAAAACATGAGCGATAACTTTTCGAGTTACTATTCACCTCAAAAAAAAAAGTTTGTCGAGTTGAATAGTAACTCGACAAACTTCTCAATTTAAAAAAAAAAAAAAAAAAAAATTTTAAAATTTTTGTCGAGTTACTAAAAAGATTTTTTTTTTTTTTTTTTTTTTTAAAAATCGAGTAACTCGACAAAAAAAAAAAAAAATTTTTTTTTTTTTTTTTTAAAAAATCGAGTAACTCGACAAAACTAAAAATTTTATTTTATTTTTTTTTTTAAAAATCGAGTTACTCGACAAAAAAAAAAAAAAAATTTTTTTTTTTTTTTTTTTTAAAAATCGAGTAACTCGACAAAACTAATTTTTTTTTTTTTTTTTTTTTTTTTTTTTTTTTAAGAATCGGGTAACTCGACAAAAGACAAATTTTTTTTTTTTTTTTTTTTTTTAAAAATCGAGTAACTCGACAAAACTTTAAAAAAATTTAATTTTTTTTTTTTAAAAATCGAGTAACTCGACAAAACTAAAAAATAAAAATATATATATTTTTTTTAAATCGAGTAACTCGACAAAACTTTAAATATTTTTTTTTTAAATTCGAGTAACTTGACAAAAGTAAAAAAAATTTAAATCGAGTAACTCGACAAAAGTTTAAATTTTTTTTTTTTTTTTTTCAAATTCGAGTAACTCGACTAAAGTTTTAAAAAAAAAATTTATTTTTTTAAAAAATTCGAGTAACTCGACAACATTTTTAAAAATTTTATTTTATCTTTTGTTTTAAAATTCGAGTAACTCGATAAAAATTTTTAAAATTTTTTTTTTAAATTCGAGTAACTCGACATAATTTAAAAAAAATATATAAATTTTTTATGTTTTTTTAAATTCGAGTAACTTGACAAGATTTAAAAATATATATATATTTTTTAAAATTTGAGTAACTCTACAAAATTTTTAAAAAAATGTTTTTATTTATTTTTGGCTAGTAACTCAACAAATTTAAAAAAAAAAACATTTTTTTTTAACATCGAGTAACTCGACAAAATTTTAAAAAAAAAAAAAAATTTATTTTTATTTTTTTGTTTAGTAACTCAACAAATTTAAAATATATATATATATATATATATATATATATATATAATTCGAGGAACTCGACAAAATGTAAAAAAAAAAAAAAAAATTGTCGAATAACTCGAGAATTTAAAAAACATTTTTTTTTTAAAAAATGTCAAAATAAAATTGGGTACTTTTTAAAAGTTGTAGGACTTCATATACATTTTTATTTTATTTTGTTGTTATTTGTTTTTTTTTATTATTTAAATAGGTGGACAAAATAAAATTTGTAACGAAATTTAAAAGTCGGGGATGGCCAAAGCAAAAAAAAAAAAGTTATGGGTAAATTTGTTATAAAATAATAAAAAGAATGTGGGCTAAAAGTACAAATTACAAAAAAAAAAAAAAATTTTAATATTTCCCACTTTGTCGAGTTACTCGGCAAAGTGGGAAAAAATAAATATTTTAATTTTCCCACTTTGCCGAGTAACTCGACAAAGTGGGATAAATAAAAAAATTCCCCACTTTGCCTACTCGGCAAAGTGGAGGAAATTTTTTTGTTTTTTTTTTTTGTTTTTATATTTGTCATAAAAAAGTCCACCTACCAAAAAAAAATAAAAAAATAAAAAAATCTTAAAAAGTCACTTTTCCATTGAGGACAAAAAAACTTCAAAACTTCATTTAGTCATGGATTAAGAAAAATTCATTTCACGTGAAAAGCGATCACCGAAAAAATATGAAATTTTAGGGAACATAGAATACTCATGTAGCTACCACATATCAAAATTTGACAGTCCGACGGCATATTTCGGCTTACTAAAATGCTAACCGAAACATCCTAGTTAGTTTTTCAGATTTATGCTGTCACAGTTTACAAAATTGTCTATAAATTGAGTTATATAACATGAAATTATGTGAAACCAATGCCAATGGTTAGGTAACCCATAGGGCTATCGTCTCCAACTGGAATTATGTAAAAATACTTAATATATAAGGTGCAGTAAATGTTTGAGTTGGACAACAGAAACTGTATCTTAGAAAAACATGAAGTTTAGCAAAATCTTTCAAGTTCACATCATTAACGTGTAACCAAAACATGGGAATCCACTAAAACTACCACAAAACCAAGGTCCAAAAAATTTTAAGAAGATATTTACACTACTTAAAGTTTTTTGATTGGTTTATAATAGCGAATCCGAAGCGCGCCAACGGCATAAATCGAAAAAACAGCCTAGGAGGTTTCGCGATAAGTATTTTAGTATGCCTAAACATGCCGTCGGACTACTAATTTTTGGTATGTGGTAGCTACCTGAGTATTCTATGTGCCTTGAAAATTTCGTAATGTTCGGTGATCGTTTTCTATGTCAAAAATTTTTTTTGTTACTCCATGACCGGTGAACAAAAATTTTAAAAAAAGAACCTTTATTACAAAAATTTCTTCACCCGGTCATGGAGTAACAAAATTTGTTTGACATAGAAAGCGATAACCGAAAAATATGAAATTTTCAGAGAACATAGAATACTCATTTAGCTACCACATATCAAAATTTGATAGTCCGCCAAGACATGTTTCGACCACTAAAATGCTCACCAAACACCGTGAGGCGTTTCTCGGATTTATGCAGTCACAGTTTACAAAATTGTCCATAACTTGAGTTATATACCATGAAATTATGTGAAATCAAAGCCAATGGTTAGGTAACCCATAGAGCTATCGTCTCCAACTGGAATTATGTAAAAATACTTAATATATAAGGTGCAGCATATTTTTGAGTTGGTCAACAGAAAGTGCATTTTAGAAACAATTCACCCGGTCATGGAGCAAAAAATATTTATTTGACATAGAAAGCGATTACCGAACAATATAAAATTTTCACGGAACGTAGAATACCCATGTAGCTAACACATATAAAAATTTGATAATCCGGACGGCATGTTTTGACACACTAAAATGCTCATCAAACATCACGAGACAATTTCTCGGATTCATGCTATCGCAATTTACAAAATTGTCCATAACTTGAGTTATATAACATGAAATCATGTCAAACCAAAGCCAATGGTTAGGTAACCCATAGAGCTATCGTCTGCAACTGAAATTATGTAAAAATACTTAATATATAAGGTGCAACATATTTTTGAGTTGGTGAACTGAAAGACAATTTAGAGAAACAATTCACCCGGTCATGGAGTAAAAAAATTTATTTGCGTAGAAAACGATCACCGAACAATATGAAATTTTCAAAGAACGTATAATACCCATGTAGCTACCACATATAAAAATTTTATAGTCCGACGGCATGTTTGGCATACTAAAATGATCACCAAAACATCTAAGTCGGGTTCTCGGATTCATCCGTCATAGATTTACAAAAATATCCATACCTTGAGTTATACAACATGAAATTATGTGAAACCAAATCCAATGGTTAGGTAACCCATAGGGATATCGTCTCCAACTGGAATTATGTAAAAATACTTAATGTATAAAGTGCAGCAAATATTTATGTTGAACAAAAAAAGCTGCAGTTTAGAGAAAATGAAATTTAGCAAAACCTTTAAGAATCAATTGTATTTGGTCATTTGTTCTCCATGACAAGCGGGGAAAAAATCACCAAATTTGAGGACTTATTAAGGAACAAATGAATATATATTGACTATAATATATAAGAAGTCAATAATTGCGGCTAAAAGACACTAATATATGTATATTAAAACAAATGAAAGAAAAGAAAAGATGAAGAAGTCAAAAATGCGGTAAAGATATTAATTTAATATACAAAAAGTGTTAAAAGATTAGGACAAAATGGTGAGATTTGGACAAAATTAAGGCTAATACAACATCAAAAACGACGTCGTGTTGGTTGAAGGGTGAATAGTAAGCATGGCGTAGATGACACTTATCTTATAGTATAGATATATATATATATATATATACTAATAGAAAACTAATAGAAACCTAATAAGAAAAAGAATTTTACCTAGAATAAGAATATTATATGTATGGTATCCTACTAGAAATATAATTCTACCAACAAGGTAAAGAATAAATAAAGTAAGTAAATATAAAGTAATTAAATATTTGTTAATATCAACCTACATCAGCAGTGGACAATTGATCTCTTGTCTATCATGGACAATTGGGTAGGAGATCAATCTCATATGTATGTATTACTATTCACTTGAGAGTTTAATAATAATAAATGATAATAATAACATTGGCACAAATTAAAAATTATAAAAAATTAGTGAGAATATAATATTCATAACAACATACAATTATACATTCATAGTTTCATACTACTTCCCACCGCTCCTAACAAATTTACGCGTCACAATAGGGATGCGACTTCGAGTCTGTTTAACGGAAGCAAATACAGAAGCGGTGAATTGGAGAATAGGGAACAGCAGAGAAGCCGCAACCTTAACAACTCGAATTCTTGCCCATTTTCCACTTTCCCCAAATCAACACCATCGGATATATCTTAAAACAGAGAGGGTTTTGTGATCTGCTGTTGTGATATGGGGTCCGAGTCCGACTGCTGTAATGAAGGGGTGATCTTGGGTGTGGACGGTGGCACCACCTCCACCGTATGTGTGTGCATGCCGCTCCTCCCCTTCTCCGATCACCGCCATATTCCCGAGCCTCTCCCCATTCTCGGCCGCGCCGTCGCCGGTTGCTCCAATTACAATAGCGTCGGAGGTATCTATATATATCTAAACCTATGCTTGCTCTGTTTCACATGCCTAACGATAACAATTTGGACCGAACTAATTAAACGTTTCAATTACTTTGTTATTGACCGTAAAAAGTTAGGAAATATTGATTGTGCAATTGAAACTCGTTTTCTAATTAAAACTGATTTTACGCAAGATGTTTCGTATTATGATCGCGTGATACAGAAAATGCAGCCAGAGAGACATTGAAACAAGTTATGGCGGAAGCTCTTTTGAAAGCTGGCACGAACCATTCAGCTGTTCGGGCTGTTTGTTTAGGGGTTTCTGGTGTCAACCATCCGACGGATCAGGAAATGATATTGAATTGGATAAGGTTTTGTATCTTTGTGTAAATTTTACTAATCTCATTTTTAAAGTGTTCAGTTATTTGGTTCTTAATCTTTCCCCTTTCTATGGCGTTTCTGGTGTCAAACATGCCAATAGATTGATGGTCACACTGGTGGATTAAATCCTTTATATCTAGAATACTTTTTACTTGTTGCAAGCTGCCACTTTTTCAATAGATTGACCTGCTTTTACGTCATTTGTGTCACTTTTTCGATCGATTGACCAGAAACTAAAGCTATTTTAGTTTATTAGTTGGTTCGTCATGTTCTAAGAGAAATGCAAATATTTAATCTGGCTATTGTATCCTATAATGGTGTAAACAATATATCTAGTTATCTACAAAGCCATAGATCACTGAAGGTTGAAAATTCCAATGTTTGCAAAAAGCAAGAGGATGGCTGGAATTTTACAGCATGTTTAGAATTGCCTATAAACATTTATAAGCAGATGAAACATTATTTTTATCCGCACATTTCGCAAGATCTATAACTTTTATCCACTTTTTATCTCCATATTCTCTAGGACCTACTGCTTATAATCTACAAAAAGTTTTACCAAACAAGCACTTAAATGAAAGCTGATTGCATATCCTGGAATGGCAGACTAATATATTCTTGGATGTTCCTAAAATTTGATTACCAACACCCTGGTGTTAATTTACAACAATCTCAGTAATTCTCAAGCATTGGATAAAACTTATGCATCACGCTTTGTTGCATTTAAGGGGGCAGGAAGAATCCTAACATAGAAAATTGTAGTACTGCATGTGGAATGCATGCATATATGCATGAAATATTTATAGATAGATACTCATTAAGTAGCCAGTCATCTAGATATTCAGCGTGCAAGCTTTGAAATTGGTTTTGAATAGTCTATGGTGTAATACAGGGACATATTCCCAGGTGACGTAAAGATACATGTTGAGAATGATGCGGTGGCAGCCCTTGCAAGTGGGACAGTGGGGAAACTTCATGGCTGTGTTCTGATTGCAGGTACTGGGTGCATATCTTATGGTTTTAGAGAAGATGGAAGAGAAGCTCGTGCTGCTGGTGCAGGACCTGTACTAGGTGACTGGGGCAGGTAAAGTTGGCATTTATCAGTAAAAAATACACAGGAAATGGACTTTGGAGGTATATGGAAAACCCTTTTCGCTCTGCTTAGTCTTATCCCCCTCTACGGGGATTTTAGTGATGGGTTCTATAAGAAATGGACGATTCTATTTGGTCAAATACCTAGCAACAAACTCCAATGTTCCTTTCATTATGGTATTTTAGAGATCTTATTCAAAGAGAAAGATATCAAATATCTGGAGTTTCTTTTTGTATATTATATGGATGATCCGATCCGCAAGGACCATGATTGGGAATTGTTTGATTGTCTTGTCTGAGGAAGAGGCGCCCTCGACGAGAATTCACCCTGCTTGCATTATGGCTAAGCCAAATTCTGCCTAAATTGCTGGATATTTTGACTTTACTGATTCTTAAGTAGATATAGGTTTGAAGTGTATAAGGAGGGTATGCTAACAAAAAGGTGAAATCGAGACTATTTCAAATCTTAGGAAAACCAAGGGATCCTCAAGAGTCAGAATTGCACATATAAATAGCACTCAACATGGGCAGATTCAGGAGGGCTTAAGAGCCTCGGGTAGCTGCGAGCTACCTGTTTCAATTCCTGAGCCATGAGTGTCGAAAGTAACTATTCCTCTTTGAACACTGGATTTATTTAGGAGGGTTTTCCATGAAAGGCAAGTCATTGACTTAATTGCCTTAATGAGTTTGTGAGCTAGAGACTTAATAGATTCTTTTATGCCCACTAAAGCTATCTAAAGGATATCTTAATACCCCTATAGCTTACATGAGGGAACTCTCGTTATTCTCTTGTCTAGTCAAAATTTATCAAAGATTTTGTCATGCCATATGAATGCATTGAAATAGTAACCATATTCGATAACTATAACTTATTGATGAGCACTCCTGTAGTTGATAATTGATCTTCCTTTAACGATTTCATCAATGTTAGTAGCTTCATGAAATATGTTTGTCTCTGATAAGGAATATTCTGTTATTTGCCAAAGACAGCTCATTTTTGGAGCAATATGCATAGAGAAATGTACTAGCGGGCGTATGTTGTCAATTTTACTCCACAACAGAGTTAAACCTGCTAAATGTTAAAACTGAGTATTGTTGAAAATTCACGATTTGACGATTTCAAATGTTGGAGGTGGAAGTTGTAGTTTTGAAGTGTGAGTAGCATTACCAGCATGAATTAAACGTTCAAAGTGAGTACTCACTACTCAGCACTTGAAACTTACCCCTTTTATTCTCTATTTAAAAGAGTCTAAAGAACAAATTTTCAAAGCATTAATTTTATATTTTTATATAGTGTTTTGAAAACTGAAGACGTCGTTTTCTACCAGAAGAAATTATGATTCCAAATCTTGGCGGCGGAATACTAATAACTTACATATAGTGATAAAGTGTTAGTAGCAATGTAGCATGAATTAATGCTGGCTTCCACCATTGGAGGCTGGATACCAACGTGCTTTCTAAATCCTAGATGCACCTCTGGTCCTATTCTTTCCATATGATCAACATTCTTGCTGCTTCCAACTTTGTTCATTCTTGGTCGAGAAACAATACCTTGTAAAAAGGAAAGCAAAGGAAAGAAAATATAAATCTTAGAGGTATTGTGGTATCTTCTACAAGTTGATTCTTGAAGTGTTATTAGATTGTTTATATCTTGCTGCTTGCAGTGGTTATGGAATTGCTGCTCAGGGATTGACAGCCGTTATGAGGGCTCATGATGGCCGTGGACCAAAGACAATGCTTACAAATTGTGTTCTTAAGTCACTCAATCTTTCTTCTCCAGATGAAATAATAGGGTATCTCCCTGTACAAATTTGTGACTATTATGCTTATCTCCATGTGAGTGCTGATAAACAGTATTACTTTGCAATAAAATAAACTAAGCAGTCAGGGTGGTTTCTCAGTGTCAGTTTAGTGAGATTGCTCGAGTTTTGGCTCCACCATTTCTGCAAGTGAGTGATCTTATATTAAGGATCTGTTTGATGGATACAGCATGCTACTTTTATGAAAAATGAAGATATTTGACCTCTCATCTGTCATTGGGAACACTGCACATTTATAATTTTACTAGTCAACAATTCATAGAAAATATTTTTGGGCAATGAAGCGGGCTATAATGTGGTTTTCTTCTGCAGTCCTTTTACATTGGCTAGTTGATCATTTATGTGAAATTCAAGTCTCCTACTTCAGTTTTGAAAATTTTAGTAATGATATATTTTAAGTCCCGGAAGGGACAACTTTTTGTTTTGTTTAATTGCTGAAAATAGTAGCGCGGATCTCTAGAAAATGGGTACACATCAATCTCTTGTACGCGATCTTCTGCTATGCACAGTTATTTAACTCCAATATCAACAATGTGTATCTTTGATTCTGTTCTTTTTGAAGTTTGACACCATGTAAAGTTAAAGACAGATATCTTAGTATCAAATTATTGAAAATTGATACCACGAGGAACTGAAAATACTCTCACCACTAATGTATGAAAGAATGTTGTATTCTAATTTCACCTGTTTTATTTTACTTGCTTATTGCAATTTAGGTGGACCTATGCAGATTCATCGTGGGCACGGATTGCAGCACTTGTTCCTGAGGTGGTATCCTGTGCAGAAGCTGGTGATCAAATTGCCAATGATATTTTGAATAACGCAGTTCAAGAATTGGCTATGAGTGTCAAAGCAGTAGTTCAGCGACTACAGTTGGCCGGAGAAGGTTGGAATTTATTTAACTAGTAATGAATTGAAAAGTGAAAATATATGGGGTGCCATTGGTGGATCTTGTTAACTGTTCACCTGAATGTTCGGCAATTACTCATGTCTTGTATGCCTTTTACATACATTCATATATAATATATTCGATCTAATCAATAAAAGCCTGCTTTTATTTGATGTAAGTGATTTTTTGAAAGCGAAATGTTGGCTTGCGCAATAGCTGTTCAAATATAGGACTCCAATCCAACAACCTTTCAATCAAACCTACTGCTGGACTGCTGGACTGGGCCACCTACTTAAATCTTGGGTTGCAACAACTAAAATTGCTTTATCTTATTGCAGATGGAAATGGTTCTTTCCCTGTTGTGATGGTTGGTGGTGTCCTCGAAGCTAACAAGAGATGGGATATTGGGAAAGAAGTTATTAGCTCTATTTTGAAGACCTACCCAGGTGCTTGTCCTATAAGACCGAAGGTTAGCTTTCTTCATTTATTTTCTGGTAACTGTAAATTGTGGATGTATAATTTAGTACGACATATGTTTGACGAATCAGGGAATGGGATATAATAATTTTTTATAGTGATAAAACTACAGTGGCTGAAATTTTGCCGACTTTGAAGACAACTATGGAAACCTTCTTATTGTTTACTCACCCCCATATGACATTAAGTTAAAATGATTCTACAGGTGGAGCCTGCCATTGGAGCTGCTTTGTTTGCCTGGAATTCCCTGATGAAAGAAGTAAAAGCAAATGGCCACAGGTAACCTGAAATGTAAAGATGTCAACTGTATAGCTAAAGGAGATTACTCGGTTATACTGATTTGTCATCGGTAATTGGATATTCTGTAGTTATTTTTATCTCAACAGTCAATTGTGGATGTGCAATCTTTAAAATGATCAATTTGCCTGTACTCGCTGTTATAGCCGGACTAGTCATTGTTCATATTATGGCGGTCGAGTACAAGGAGAAGGGTAAAAGTTCGATTTTATTGATGAGAACATACATTTTCAATTGTGGTGTATGCTCCATGTGTTTTAGCTAATCTAGTTGTTATTAATTTGGCTTTGATGTTGATATTGATGTTGATACTTCATACTAAACAGCAAGAGAAAAAAAAAAGGAACGAAAACTTTGTTTCTCGTTTTCTTCTTCTTTCATATGTTTTGGTAGTCGGGAAGAATGGTTAAAACTGAGGGAAGTACATAATAACATGTGCAAAGGCGAAGAACTAGAGGCATCCTTTTCAGTTTTCACAACTATTATTTGCTTTAGTTAGTTTCAAAGAAAAATGGTCGGTTTTGTTTACGAGGAATACTATTTATCATTACTAGTGCTGATTACCATGTGTTTGTGGGGTCTGTTGTAATTGATTGGTGCTAGTTAAATGGTTGTCTCCTTAAACTGATTACATCACCAATAGTGTTAAATGGCATTATTCTTTTGTTTAGAGGGAGGTGGTTGTGCTGCGTTTTTTTATTAAATAAAATTTTATTTTTGTGGGTGTGGCAGATCTTAATTGTTCTTGGGTTGGAGCCGAGAATGCAGGAGGAAAAGGGCTCTTACATTGCACATTCAGAATTGAGCGTCAAGGCTTTGTTTAATTTTACTTAAAAATTTG
Organism: Forsythia suspensa; assembly: GCA_023638005.1. Taxonomy (NCBI): domain Eukaryota; kingdom Viridiplantae; phylum Streptophyta; class Magnoliopsida; order Lamiales; family Oleaceae; genus Forsythia; species Forsythia suspensa. The sequence continues at coordinate 23,571,170 of CM042663.1, forward strand.
TTAAAATTTAAAAGTTAATAATTAAATTTAATCATACATTTGATAGGAATTCATAATTTTTATCAACTTTCCAATGATTCATTTTATCAATTTTTATTAAAATTTATTAAAAAAAAAATTGAATTTTACCTAAATCGTATTGGCACTAAATAAATTTGGATTTCTCCTCTAGAAAAGAGCCCATAATTGTGATTAAGATCGATGACTAAAACTTAACTCTCCATAATCGTGATTAAGATCGATAACTAAAAATTAACTCTCTTAATTATGCTCCTTTGCGAAATAGAGTAGTCCATTCTCTTCTTTTCCTATTTCTTCCTTGAGTGGATTGTATTCGTAAATTTATTTTGTCAGATGCTGGCGGCTATATGATTTATAGTATGTTTATATGTTTAATTGTATTGAAATTATTTTTAAGTGTTTATTTATAAGTTGTAAGTTTTATAAAATATGTAGATAAATTGTGGATTTTACAAAATGTGTAGATAAAAAGTATGTTTGACTAATTTAAATTATAATATAAGCATAGCCAAACAAGGGTTTAATGCCTGTTTGGTTTTGCTAAAAATAATTTTTTTAACAGATTTTGATAAAAATTGATGAGGTGTGTAATTGAAAAATTGATAAAAGTGTAAAATGTGATTAAAATTAATTGATGACCTTGATTCTAATTTTTATTAATTTTTAAGTAAATTAAACAAGTCTTCATCAAAATTGCAGTTTTACTTTATAAAAAAGGAAAAGGAAAAAATTAGAGATTTCAGATGTGTTTAGGGTTAGGTAAAGAAATTGGTGGCAAATCACTCTGGAAGGAGACTTAGGAGACACTCTCCCAAGTCCCACCCCACCCCACCCCACCCCACCCCACTCCACCCCACCCACCCACTTTAAAAGGATGAAAAAGAAAAAGAAAAAGAAAAAGAAAAAAGGGACCCAACTTCATGTTTGAACTTGACTGCAGCGGTTGATAAATGATAATTAATAAAGGTACCACAAAATTCCAGCTTCAACCGCTTTCTTTCCCAACAACAACTTCATGTTTGGTTTATTGTCAAGTTTCATAACCCTTATAAAGCAAACACCTATTAAATGTCTATTGTAAACGTGTTTTCTTTCTACTTCATCAGCTACTAAAGTAGTTGAATGAATTCATTACAATAGCTCTAGCACTTTATTCATCTACGGTTCTTTTGAACTAGACGCTCCACGTTATTGCCGAAAAGCAAATAAATTATATGCTTATTTTGTTGGCCGCATATTGCTTGGGATAGCTACGAGCTATCTATTCATGGTATGAACGTTGAAAACTTTCAATTTAACATGATATAAAACTATACTCTAATTGACGGTAACTCCATATTGAGTACAACAAATCTGAACTTAAAGTAGCTAACAATGGTTAGAGAGCTCAATAGTGCACTTTCAAGACCTTTAGAATAACTCTCTTAACACTCCTATCCCTTGTAGGGATATGTTAAATACACCTCCTCTAGGGGCGAGGGTTGCCTCCTACTCTGGTTCACCTCCTGGAGTAGAGGAGCCTCCTATGCGGAGTTCTTTGTCGTTAGAGTTGGATAGCTGGAGTCTTAGTATATTTTAGAAGAGTTCACCCGTGTCCTGGAGTATGAAAATAGGCCTCAATGTGAATCGTTAAATGTTTGTCACTTAATTAATGCGTTGGATAGCTGGAGTGTATGTTTACTATTTTAGAAGTATATTTGAATATATATTTGAATATTCTATACATGTGACATGGATGTAGCTATGGCATAATAAATATGTGCACGGTGATTTACTTATTTTTCTAACTTTATTTCTATTTATTACCGCTATTGTAAGATTAAAGGATTAATCCGCAACAGGTAGACCTTTATGAGCATCTGTTTTCATTTATTAAACCAACAAGAGGACAGTTGGGAAAACTAATTATGAATGATACATCACCAAGGACAAAGCCCTCATACATCACCAAGGACAAAGTTGTTATATGGGGTGAGCCTGAGGTGATCACCAAGAAGAAGAAAAAAAAAAATGGTTCACCCAATTTATGAAGCTAATGAGAATAGTCCTTATGGAAATCTCACAAGGCAAGAATTCTTCAAGAAACATCAAATACTCCATCATGAAAGCTTCATGATGAACAAAAGAAACATGAAAATATTCACTCAATCATGGCAGCCAGCAGCCGACTCGATGACTCATCGTCTTAAAGGTCTCGTTGGCATGATTCATGGTTACACATCAGAGAGTAGTTGGTTCTTTGAACTCAATGCAGTAGCCATAGCCAAAGCTGGATTCTTCGTTTGTTCTCTTGACCTTCAAGGCCATGGTTTTTCAGAAGGCCCACCTGATCACATCCCTGATATTCACCCTTTAGTTTCTGATTGCATGCAGTACTTCGACACAGCTCGAGCCGATCATCCAAACCTTCCACCTTTCCTCTACGGCGAGTCATTAGGCGGCGCACTTGCCATACTCGTATGCTTAAAGCAAAAAACTGCATGGAAAGGCTTGATATTGAGTGGAGCCATGTGTAAAATTTCAAAGAAATTCAAACCTGTATGGCCAATTGAGAAATTACTCCCTGCAGCTGCTTTTGTTGCACCCTCTTGGAGGATTGTGATTACCAGACCTCCATCTAGTAAATCATACAAGGAGAAATGGAAGAGAAAATTAGTCGACCGGAGTCCAAACCACCGGACTTCCGGGAAGCCGACCGCAGCCTCGGCATTACAGCTACTGAAAGTGTGTGAATTTGTAAAGAAGAACTGCCATGAATTAGAAGTGCCTATGCTGGTTTTGCATGGTGGTGATGACATAATATGTGACCCTGAAGGTGCTAAATTTCTTTATGAATCAGCAAATACTGATGATAAGAGTTTGAAGATTTTCAAAGGAATGTGGCACCAGTTGATTGGTGAACCAAATGACAGTGCAGTGCAAGTGTTTAACATTATAATTTCTTGGATAGAAATTAGGGCTGATAAATTAGTCAAGACAATGTAGAATATAATAATTAGTTATTATTGTATTTTAATATTTTTGATATTGTTGTCTAGTCGCCATCTTCTTTTATTCTATAATTGACAAATAATAATTTATTGCTTCGAATTTTAGTATTTACTTTTCTTAGCGGAGTAAGTCTAAACTAAAATGAATTTGACTTTGTGAAGGTTTAGGAATTAGGAGACATAGTTGATCATGAGCTCTAGTGATAGATCACGACTAGACGTGTCTAAGTTGAGCTTCAGATATGCTTTGTCTTAAATATGTGTCTTATTATTATTCATCGATAGAAAATGTACTACATTATTAAATAAATATAAATTTTAAACTTCTATTAAAATTAAGCTTTGTATTTATTGATAATAATATATATATTTTATATTGATAGGACACATTTAAAACAACAAATCTAGAACTTGTCTAAGTTGGCCAAACTTCGACAAAGAAAGTCGACCAGAGCTGTGTGGAACCAACATTTAACACCTCTAATTAATCTATGTACTACAATAATTGATGGTAGAGGGTCCAAAATAGTACCATTTTTTCTTACGTTAAATAAGAAAAGGGACAAAATAGCACGCGGCGGAATGCATCAGGACCAGAAGCAATTTCCTCTCTCCAAACTATAAAACAATATTTTCAGCGCAAAGTACAACTTCCTCAAATCAAACGTCGGTATATGAATCACAATGATCACGGTACTTTTTTCAACAGTAGTTGAACTTTAAAATTTTATTTAAATTTTTTTCAAACAATTCCTGTACTTGTAACGTTGTTTTCTACTCCAAATTACTTAAAAAATTAACGTTTTTATCACGACTGTTAGAAGTTTTCTCCGTTATAGGAAAAAAAAAGTACTTAAATATCCGTGTATCACTACGTCTTCAATTTCTCCTATCGCAACATCATATCTTTCAAACCGGTTCAATCCATCTCCCTCAATCATTTTTAAAATCTACTCATCTCTTCGATCCTCTCTTTCTATCAATCATCTCCAAAATTTGTTTACTGTCTTAATCTATCATCATAGTAGAGCGTACAGTCAGATCTCACTACCAAAAAAAAAAAAAACGATATACAAATTTATTCCATCATTGAAATGATTAATTTTTAAATGAAAGCTAACGCAACAACCAAACAAAAATCATAGCCATTTAGAAAATTTTAAATTACAGTGGTTGTTGAAATAGCTATTCAGATTTTTTACCCCCCACAACGGCCGCTTTTGACTATAAATTTTTTTTCCTTTCTTTCTCCGACATGAATTCACACATTTCCTGTTACAATTTTGACAACTTTACAAAAAAAAACATTCAGAGCTACACAGTTCGGCGCAATCTCCTCTTCAACTAATGACACAAGATCTATAGAAAAGGAAAGAGCAAGGAAGGGAGTGGTTCATTCATTTTCAGGATGGAAAACTGTTACTTTCAATACGGCGTCGTGGCATTCATTGCGATCTTCACAATTGTCAGCCAATCGGACGGCAGGGAGCTCCGTCCGTCGGTCCACGGTTTAGTCTATCAAGATTCTTCGCCGCCGATAAAGGATAATAGCACCGAAGAAATGCTGTCTTTCTTCGGTGCAACGAAGTCGTCAGCAATTCTGCCGGAGGCCAAGAATTTCAGTGATCCAACGACATGGTGGAACAATCATGCGGTTGGGAGGTCAAGTGGAGATCACGTGAAGAAGTCCTTGCTGGTGGCCAGCCTGATATGTGGACTAACCGGCGTCGTATTGCTGGCTGTATCCGGGATTCTATTTCTCCTTCGCCTCCGAAAGCAGAAGCAGCAAAAATTATCATCCTCGTCAGCTCCAACTTCTGCGCCTAATGCTCTTGTTCGTAAATAGTTGGTAAGTATAGATGTTAGTATTTGTTGTATGCTCATAAATGGCCGTTGATCTTTAAAATATGAAATTTAGTCCCTAAACTTTATAACATTTACCGTTTAATTACTGAAATCGATTTTGTGATCAGTAAGTAGTGCATTCCATAGTACAATTCTGAAAAAATGGTAAGACAGGGACGAGAGTTCTTGCGAAGAATACAATAATATTATTTGCAAAAGAATACAACATCATGTATGTGCAACTTCCAAGGAAAAATTCATATAACATGAAATTTATTTCTGAATACCTATGGGAAGAAGAAGGAAAACAAAAAAATAAAAATAATATAGAATTTATATACACCTATTGTTCAAGAGGCATCCACTCTAGCTCCAGTTGTAATTCCCCAGATTCTACATTCTGGAGCTTCAGTGATAATTCCTGTTTCACCTTCCCATCAACAATGTTTACTGTGCTATCTTCTATCAGGGCATTGTCATGTGATTTCAGCCATTTTCCAATCTGCATGTCTCCGAACATTCCAGCATCTCCGAAAGCCATTGCTGAGGTTATTATTGGCTGAATATCTATTTCGGCTTCCCCCATTATATCGTCAGCAGAGAATGTGTCGTAATCAAAAACTTGCTGCAGTTTGTTGTTTAGAGAAATGTGGTATCCATGAGTAGTTGATGGATGATAATTGTTACTATATATATGACTGTGTGCATATACCGAATGCTAATATAGGAAGAGAAGAACAATAGAATTTGTTTTCCTGAATACGAAAATGGAAAGAAAAAAAAGAAAAGAGGAACAGCAAGTCAGCAAGAGAAGAATTACCAATTTTATGGAGCCACAATTTTGTGGAATTGAAAGCATGAGTTCTTCGTTCCAGACGGGATTCAGATTGCTCTTAGACACAGTTGTTTGTGTTTTCTAATAACAGAAGGAAACAACATGAGAGAGCTTAAAATCTTGACAAGATATTTACTGCAGTTTACCAGCTTTAGTCAAGAGGTTTTAAATTGTGAAACAAGAAAGTATAAGCTTGTTACTTCTTTTATTGCCCAATATCTGTCCAAGAATCGAATAAAATGAGAGATTTACTAACCTGCTTCCCCACGGTCAAGACAACATAAGGATCGCTAGATAGCATATCTCGAATAGCTAAGTTTGTGCCTTTAATTACTTTGACCTTCAACATTCCAATACATTCCACCATGCCATCCTGTGATCAGATTGAACGTTAGCTTTGCAAAGAGTAAATCACTTAAACACCAAGACAATGGTAAACACTGCATCATCTGTGATGAGCTTGAGCTTTGAAAGTATGTGCAACAAAAAGGAAGGAGGTGGAAGGGTGGAAACAAGCAAAGAGAACTTACTGATTTCTGTGATGAACTTGAGCTTCGGAAACTATCCATAATCTTCCTGGATAAACTTACTTGCAAAGAATTCTTTTTAGAAGTTGACGTAATACGTAGGCTAGGTTTCAAAAAGTCTTGAAGCTCGTACTTAGACCTACAAAGTCAGTATAGAACACATAAATATCCAACCTCAATCCACTGTCACAGTTGCATTTCATGTGTGCAAGCTAATTGTGAGAATAAAGTTTTCTCTTATAGTTAGTACTTCCGTGAATGCATAAACGGATCCAACAGATGAAAAACAAGCATTTGAGAGCAGAAAAGCCAAGTTGATATTGTTGAAGCAAGAATAAAATGTCTGATCAGAGTGACTATCTTAATCTTTCGTCGGACCTGATAAATTTTGACCGCTGTTCGTGGCTAGCATCTGGTCTAGGTTTTGAGACTCCGTCAGGAATATAGGCCTCGTAAATTGAATTTGCAGATGCATTTCCGCCAACCTCGATCATTGCTTCGATGTCATCATCTGACCATTCGTCTAATGTCACAGACAAAACCTGCAGGATACCCAATTTTATTAGGCAGGAATATAGCCAGAAGATGGGGGAGAGGTGGGATACAGAAGAGTTCTGAGTAGTCACCTTCGAAATATTAGTACCAAGGCTTCTGTGTACTCCGCAGCACTTTAAGCAAATAAATACTCCTATATTTGCTGACCTGAAATAGCAATGACAATTCAAAAAATCATTAAAAGGGGAAAATAAAAGAAAAACTATTTGTAGGAAAACAGGAAATCATTACAATAATGTAAAAGTTTATAGAAAATAGGAAAACAAAATATTTTCATTCGTTCCTCATTACAGCAAAAATGGTTGATCCAAGACAATATTATCTCCTGGAAAGCTGTAATCGTCAATCTTGTTACACATTCTTGCTCATAGCCATTAACTTTACATCGGAATACATGAACTCCAAGTTCAGAATGCATTTACCCAAAAATTTGCCAGATAGTTGTTGCATGCACATCAATTCTTACCAATTTGGTAAAAAGGCTCGACAAGGCTCATATATCATTTTAAGGATGTTATAATGTACTATGTACAAGATGTTAATTTATCCTCCTCCTCCACAATCACTTGTTAAAGGTCCACTTTACGGCATCATGTTTGATTATGGTTCAAGGACGCATTCTTCTGATACCCCATAACATGCTCATATCGACGATACATGTTCCCTATTCTTTTATTTTTTAATTTTTCCATTTGTTGAACTTATGTAGGTGAAAGTATTATTCATTGATTCTGTTATCTCTACTGCATCCCACCAGATGTTAATCCACGTTTATGGCATCCAAAGACTTCCCTTCTTCTCTCTGAAGCTATTTGACAATATCCAGAATGGAAATATAATGTCACGGTTGATCTTCTTGGCGATAAATAGCAAGGATCGAAATATACTATTCTTCTTTAAGAACACTGGCAAACGGGAAAGAGTGAGCTTGACCCCCAGACACAGAAATATTTGCAAAATTGCAGATAATCTATGAAAACAAAACGACTGTATATGAATCCAAAGGAAGAACTTACGCCCATTTTGGGTCTGGAGCATTACAATCGGCACACACACGATTATCGCGTTGAACCAAGAGATCTTTCACTCTTCTTTTACCTATACAGACAGCACCAAGAAAAAGAATGAGGAGAAGCCGAGAGCTTACAACAAAGCCACAACATTGAAATGGGATGATGAAATAGATAAGAAAAAAAAAAAAAAGTAGGTGTATTTTATTTTTGCCACGAGTCTACATAAATAATGAAATAATTCGGGATAATTTATCTGTTTGTTAAATGATCAGCATTTACAAATTAGCTATTGGTCATGACACTACACACTAAACACTACCACAGAGTGCATGTGAAGATGACTCAAAAGGAAATCAAAGAACTCAGAAGCCAATGCCTATAGCATGGGAGAAAGAAAATGATAAATGACTTCCATAGAAACTCAATTCTTCTAAAACAACGATGTAAATAATTCGATTGAACAGCAACAATTTTCCATGATTGGCACACGCGATTTCTGAAGTCAAATGCTAATTTTTTTCATAATCTCTCATAATAAATCGCGTCTCAGGAGGTTTTACTAGCAAAGTTAAGTAAATCAACTCAAATTTGTGCAAAAAGCGGACAAAAACTAATGCAATTTGAACTGATAACCACAATCCTGATTGATTTTCTTGTAATTTCCAGGAGACATAAAACCATACCTGAAGATGGCCTCCCTAGTGCAGATGAATGGTAGCTCATTGCTCTGTTAATACACCGTTAATCATTCAACTAAATAGTCTTTATTTAGAACCTACACATAGTAACCCACCAAAAAGATTAAGAATCAGAATATTCCCTTATTGTTTGTGCATTTGTAGTTGTATTCACCAAAGAACATGGCATATTGATTCCTATTTCCTAACATCAGACTCCGGAAATTCACATGTATTAATAATCATATCAAAACTATAAGAAGCCGAATTTTCCGCGCATAAATCATATGAAGAAAGCAAAACAAATTAAAAAGAAAAAGAAAAAAAGATCTGGATGTATATTAACAAGTAATGATCAAACTTTCATTCGAATTGAAGGTCTTATGAAAAAAGTAAAGAATTAATCATTGGGTTTTAATCCTAATCAAAATTCGAATTGAAAAAATCTGTTACATAGAACGATTCAAAAGGAATTCAAATCATATTGATGAAACCGGTAACATTTTAGCTAAAAAGTAATGAAAGATCCAAGAGAAGAATGTGAGAATTGTACCTCAGGAGAATTGCTGTGTTCTCACTTGGAAATTGGAATCAATAAAAAAAAAAAATGCAGAGATAGAGATAGAGATAGAGATAGAGACAGAGATAGAGAGAGAGGGGTAGATAGAGGGAAGAGAGAGAAGAATATATTGTTAAAATCAATGCTGTTTGAATTAGTTTTCATATCAACGACATAACTGCTTTCTTTGAAGTGATTATCTATTACACGTTTCTCACTGAAAATAGGTCGGCAAAAATAATTCTTTATTGAATTTTTCATCAAAACACGACTTAACATTTTCAAAGATTTCCTATGCATCTTTTTGTTGATGTCATTTTCTTATTTTTAGAAAAGAATAGGTTTTGCTTCAACAAATAATTAGAATTGGACTTGCCCAAAAATGGAGCTATCAATGTTACATTTTAAGAAGGAAATTGGATCGGACTTGCCGGTCAAGAAAATGAGGCTTAGTACGACCCAGTCAATAATTTCCTTTTTATTTTTAGTTAATTACAAAACAATTATAAAAGCTTGTTAAAGCTCAACAAACACATTTTAAAGAGTGGATATATTGTCACTACTTTTTAATTGCACTAAAGAGAAGTGTATTTAATCTAAACTTTTAAAGACTTTGATTAAAAACAATTAAGTGATGACTTTTATAGATTTTATTATTTTTATTGTTTTTTTTTATATAGATTTTTATGAACTTTTATAAATTTTTATTTTGGAAGGTTTTTCTAAACTTTCACATACTTTTTTAGATTTTTATTTTTTCAATTAAATTTTACAAATGGCCCCGATTGCGTGTTGAGTAAGCCTTCCTGATATTGCGAATCAAACTCGAAAAGGCGATGGACAATGATGCCAGGTCTTGGGATTGTCGCGATCATAGCCCCTAGTATGCGGCTGAAAGGGGCCAATTCATTAAACCTATAACGTGACACATTGAATGTGATAAAGGGTTCATTAGGATAGCACCACTTGTCGAGCATCCAGAGCACTTGGCCAATTGGCATTAGCCTATAAATATCAAAGACATTTCTACAAAAAAATGGATAATGAAATTTCAGATAGCAAAACCATATTAAGCAAAAATCATCTCTATTGATTAACTTAAGTGTTGTTCAATTTGCTAAGGGAATATGTACTTAGAAGTTCTCATGCAACTACTTCGGCCATAACATGTCTCTCCCACACTCAAACCACTATCTTATTCCATTCCCGGTTTAGTTGATGTGGTCGTCCAAGTGTATTGGTAAATTACAGGTAGGCAGGAAAGGAGTGGGGATCCTGTTGCAACTATTTTTGGAAGTCAACAGAGGCTTCAATAAAGAGGTGAGACTCTTGTGTGGGGATGACGCTTATGCAAAAGCAAAGTCCCATTTAATCCACCAACATCTTTCCTAATCCATTGTACATCGCCACCGCCTTTATCAAGAGGGCATCATAGTGAGAAAAGTGAACATCTCTCATGTACTCCTCTATAAAAGTGATGGAGTCGAATGTCCTTGACCCAGAAGGTCGGCTGTTGATGAGCCAATTGGTCATCAACTTTTTCCTAGCCTCCTTGGCAAAGCTCTTTTGAGCATTCTGGGTCTAGCTTCCCAAGTAGGGTCTCCCAAATATTGTGTCGATTTCTCGTGATGGGGATGTAATCTGATCTCTTATTCTAGACGCGCTGCGTTCATTTCTATCCAAAGTTGTCGTCCCGAGCTCTTAGAGTTCCGACGTCTCTGTCGCTAATGGCCTTGGGGCCTCTCCTCTCCTTCTTCTCGAGGATGACATTGGTTCTTGAATAGAGGCTGGCGACCCCTCGCGGAGGATCGATACCCTCGCTTGGGAGCTCTTCTATAATGTCATCCTGCATTGGATTTCATTTGATTAATAAGATTTTCTACCTCTCTACAGTCCTATGTGTTATGGCCATAGCTTCGATGAACCGAAAGAAGTTCACGGCGGTTCTCTGATTAGGAGCAGCATTGGAAATGCACTAGTCCCACTCTCGTAGTAATCGGTTCCATAATTGTAATACCATTGACTTGGCCCTGGTGCACCATGCGGGAGAGGAGGAGTCAGCAAGCTCTCTTGAGCAGAGGCAACATAACTCACCCTGAAGTGAGGTCTGTCAAGTAATCTCTCAGGCTCGATTGTTGGTGGTGGGGGTAGGGGTTTTCTCGGGCATCGACAATATCTAGCTCCTTGTCAGGACTTGGGCCCACTCCACCTCAATTTTTGTAGAGGATCATATTCTCATTGGTGATTTCTTCTATTATCATTTCCACCAATTGGTCAAAGGTGGTGGGGTTTTTATTTCAGACATCTCTCCAAAATAGAAGATTCACGTTGAGGCCCCCTTTCAAGGCTGAAAGGGCCTCGACATCTAACACCATTTTACAAAAAAAGCATTTATTCATTATAGCCACTGAGATAGCTCTGAAGCGGCTAACAAGCCCATTGCCTCATGTTCGTAGAGGCACTGTATCAGGGCAAAACTAGGCCTTCTCGAAGAAAATTAGTTGATGAAGGTTTCTTTAATTATAGCCTACTGGAGATGCTGCCAATTCTAAGCTTATTGTACTACCTCTTCGCCCCTCCAGACAGGGTAAGGTGGAAATCTATTCATTTCAAGGCTCGAGAGCTACTCGGAGACTCATCTCCATTTTGTAGGTGTTCACGTGGTCCAAAGGATCACCTTTACCAAGATAATGAATGATTTTTGGCACGTGAAACTCATAAGGGATGGCTGCATTCCTAATCCCGACTGAGAATAGAAGGTTCTCGTCATCATCGTCTATCTCAAACGACCTCGCCGAAACTGGCTCCTCAGTATCTGCATTTCCCACTCGGTGGTATTGAGTCATGTACTAAGGCTGTTGATGTGGCTGGTAGCCCCATAGTCACTGGGCTCTTTGGTCTCTGCGTCTGCTATATGGTGATTATTGGTAGTTAGATTTTTCCTTTGCCACCCCTTCTGCTGTCCTTCTTTCCTGCCTATTTCTAGGCATACTCTGGGGCTAGCCCCTCCTCGAGAGGGTTCTCCTAGGGAACATTCCTGGCCTATTCCATAGCATGTAGAAGACATTTGATAACATCAATGGCTGGGGGCCCTTTCATATACTGGATGGAAGTGGACCTCGTCTCCATTTAGGTTTTCTCGCGCTTACTCCGGCTTGGGAGGCCTCGGCTCTCACTTAGGAGCTTTGAGGAATGAAGCTATCAACATCTTGCTCCTCTTCATGAATGCCTCAAGACCCTGAGGCTGGTTTCCCCTAGGCATGCTCATTTGCTAGATGAAATCTTGAATCTGGGCATGGTGTTGGGCCAGCTGCCTTACACTGGTAGCCTTTGTTCTCATTTCTCGTTTTCATAGCTTTCACTCATTTTCTTCTTGTTTGGTGGATGGGTCATTTCTTCAAGGAAACTCATTTGTTAAAGAAGGTTTATGCTTTTAGTCACGTTTTGCTTGTGGTTTCTCACAGACGGTGCCAATCTGTTGATCTCTAAAATAGTTGTCAACAGGATCCACACGCCTCATCTGCCTACTTGTATTTTACCAACATACTTGGACGGTCACGTCAGCCTGTAATTGCGATGGTAAACCATGAAGGAAATAGGAAATATGTTTTAGTGTGGGAAAGACACGTTATGGCCGAAGTAGTGGTTTGAGGGCCAAGTTCGGACTTTATATGAAGCTTAAGAGTCGATTGCCTTAGGCCCAAAATATTTGAGGGCCCATAGATATTTAAAAAATATGTTATATTTGTTTTTGTTTATTTCAAAACATTGATCTAGGACAACCAAAGTCCACACCTAATCAAAAAAGCTTACCCAATTAAAAAGTCAACTTCTAAATCCATCTTCTTTCCAATTTGAAAGTTGAAACATTTCAAAGTTCGGACCACCAATCTCCTTCTCCAATCAATCAAAAATCCACTCTCATAGGCCACGTCGAATCAACATAGTTATTAGTATTATAAGCGATATTTTTCTTTTACTCATTCTATTTCATTTTAGATAATTTATATATTCTATGAGTTAACCTATTATATTTTTTGGTAATGATTGAACCAATTCAATTGATTAAAATAGACTTGATTTTGTCATTTTTTGTTGACATCATATTTTGTATCAATGAATTTTTTTCCTCAAATATGTCTATATGTCGATAAAATTATTGCAAAAAATTTAATAACATTCTTTATTGTTGAGTATTACATTTTTTTTTCATTTTATTGTTGGATTTTGAGTTTATAGATTTAGTTGCGAAAAACTCTTATGAAAAAAATATATATAAATACACACTATGTTGGAGCCCAATTTTTAAATTCCGACTCAGGTCTACAAAATCTAAAGTCCGGCCCTGTTGAGGGCCTCTAACTACAGATTCTCTAAGTGGGTTGAAGAACACTTAAGTTAATCAATTGAGAAAACTTTTGCTTAATATGGTTTTTCTATTTAAAATTCCATCGTCCTTTTCTTGTAGAAATGACTTTGGTATTTATAGGTCAATGTCAATTGACTAAGTGCTCTGAATGCTCGACATGGTGTGATCCTAATGAGCCCATTGTGACATCCAAAGTGTCACGTCCTAGATTTAATAAAAAAGTCTATGCCGCATGCTAGGGGCTATGACTGTGACAAGCCGCATTGATAGGGCTGTCTCATCAGTCTTTTATAGTCTGATTTGCAGTGTCAAGAGAGACTTACTCAACACGCAATCGATGTCGGTCTTGACTGCCTAGCCCCTTCAACCGCCTCTTCCTATACCTCGTCGGAATAAAAGGAACAGCCTCGGTGGTGATATCATCATCTTTATTAAGCAACTTTGACTTTAACCAACCCATATAGAGTGCCGCGTGTGACTAAGACGTGACATGTGGCAAACTATGTTTTTGGTCGGCTCATTTTCTTTCCTTCAATATTTTTTTGTCCACCTCTTCACCGCGTTTTGCCGGTCCATTTTAAAATATTCATTTTCCTTCCAGTTGTATGCTATCGAATTCAAACCTATTATACAAATTAAGGAAATTGCGTGAACCCTTTTCGTGCTCGTGTTGTGGCAAGATAATGCACATGCAACAAAAAATATTTTTTTTAAACCAAAAAGCCAATTAACACATCATACTTAATTTCAAAAAAAAAAATGTATCAAACCAACAAACAAATTGATTGATCGTGATTAGTATTGTTAAATCTAAATCTAATTATTTTAAAATAAATAAATTTGAGTTCAAACTTTAATTTTATTCATCTACATACTATTTTCTTATCAAAATCATTCCACTTAACAAACAAGAAGCGATAGCAAATATTACTAAGAATAATGTTATATAACACTATTTGTGCTCAACACTTGTCTAAATGCAGTAGATCCCATATTCCATAATTGATTTTCAATTGTAATTTTATTTTTTTTTTTAATTTTAACAAATAGAGTTCACTACCACCTAGATTGATACTAAAACATTTGTGTTCATACTTGTCATTACTCTATTGATAATTATTGTCGATTACATGTAAAGAACTTAACAAATTATGATGATTGCATCCAAGAGGTAATAACTTCAACACAGTTAGGAGGTAGTTGTAGCATTTTCAATGCGAAAATATAAGGTTAGTTGTACTAAACTTCCCCAGAATCAATTCAATGAAATTTTTTAAATGTTTTGGATTACAAAGTAAACAAATAGATATCAAAATAATTAAGAAGTAATAATGAAACATCAACTTTTTGGTGCCAAAAGAATAAAATTTGAACTTTTTAAATACGATTCAATATTGAATAGTTTAAGACCACGTTTATCACCAAAATCATCATCAGGAATATGGAGACTAGTCGAAAGAATATGCCAGTGGGAGGAGTGCGTGGACCACACAAGCCTTGGATTATTAGGCAAATGTATTCAATAAGCAATTATCCTTTGTGCAACTCAAATAAGATGAGGCTCAAGATATGAAAGATGGGCACAATTAAAGGTGCAAAATAGCAGCTATTTTTGCACTAATGTGTTTAGAGTTGGACATTACATTTCCACTTCTGCTAATCTGAAAAGCACCTTAAATGGTGTAGACATTATGTGCTCCATCTGTTTCAAAGAACAAACAAGTCACTATTTGATGGCTCAAAGTCAAAATAACTATTTTCAAACCATGACTTTTCTATTAGGATGCCCAATAAGAAGTATAGGATATGATTTTCATGGTTTTCCAACACAACATGCGAGAAAAACATAGCCGGTAGAATGGACTAAATGAGAATTGCAAGCCCTTCCTTTTTGGGAGGTGCGATTGCCTTGTTTCCGGGGAAGGCATTGCGTGAGATGTCGACCAGGGCCCTGAAGCTATATGGTTCGTGCATCGAAATCTCTGAAAGAACTTTCCTGTTGAGTTGGATGTTCTCCTTCATCAGTCCATGCATAAAATTACCATAGTTCACCTGTCATGCCAACGGAGAAAACACGTCAGTGCCTTGTGACCTACCTAAAATATTGTAATTGGGAAATTGTCAAATTTTTATCTTAGACAAAAAGTCAAAATTGAGGCCTGGATTACCACTGATGCCAATAGTAATCGCAATGCTACATTCAACAAATCTTAAACAAGAACCTGAAAATTGATAATATCTAGCAGCTTGTCTAACTTTTAGGCTATCGCTATAATTCTAGAAAGAATGCAGCTGTCGTGAAAAAGTAAAGAAGAACCAGAAAGTCCTGGCATTTAAAATATGTCATATTACGTGAAACTTGGATGACATAGTAGAAAACTAGCTATAAACTCAACTTTGGAGCTTTTCTTGTGAGCTAAAATAACTAAATGCCTGTCCAGACCCTCTGGCACTGACCCCAGGTTACATCTGAAAATAATTGAGTTTTCATCATTTTTTTTTTTTTTGGGAAGAAAAATATGACCCAAAAACAAGCAATGCCAACCAATTTGACAAAAGGGTTGTTTAGCGATATGCCTCATGGTTTGTGAGGGAACAAACCAAAGCTTGGTATAGCAGCCTGGGTTGCTATGATCAACTGAAAAAATATGGAGGAATAGAAACAAAAGTAGCCTGTACTACTGAACCCGTAGTGGACAAAAATTACTACACATTCACTCTCCCAACTCCCCACCTCCTTCCCCGCCACTCCTGCATTAATCAACAGGACACAAGGAGCGAAGGGCTCTTGCATACAAATTACCATTAAACAGTTATAAAGGTCGATTTACAAAGAGCAATAATTTGAGTGAAGCAACTAATTGTACCATTCACGTGTCCTCATGAATTGGTTATGATCAGTCGGCTAATACTAGATTGAAATAGCATTTTGCTGCGTTACAAGAAGGAAGTCATACAGCTCACCTGTTTTTGCATCAAAGGCGCAGTCAGCTCCGTGACAAAGATATGGCTTTTTCCTAAAATGGAAGTAATGAGATCACAAAGTCGACAGTAGGGATTCTATTGACTACAGATTCGCTCTCCTATAAAGAAAAGGTTTATAATGTGCCACTATTCCACACTATGTTCAATTCAAAAGGCAAAGTCCATTATCATGTTCACCAAATTTATCCTTTAGAAACTTAAACTTCGGAGAACTACTCCCATTACAAGATAAAGATATTCACCAAGATAACCTACAAAGGCACCGACAGGTTAACACTAAGCACTCACTCACTTAATAAAATAGCACATTAAGGACTCCAAACAACACACAAAAGCCACTTATGCATACCGTCACACACACATGTAATAATAGACTTAACTTATTACATATCACATATCAGCCATATAATATAGTATATAGCGTATTACAATAATGTATGATATATCATAAAACATCTATACATATAAAATATGATAGCACATATCACACAACACGAAATATTACCTATCAATAGATAGTTCAAAGCACTTCAAAGTCAAGTTCTTTGTTGCTCCGATGATCTGAAAAGGACGCGGGGAACTCTCCCCCAGTTTGTCCTCCGGCGTGAAAGTTAGATGTTGAAGGAGAAAGAATGACAAATATGGAGTGAAAAACATGTAAAGTAATTGTAAGGTTTTTGTAATATTTTACCGATTCACATTCGAGATATTTATATGTGGGTGATTTTTTCGCTCACGCGCCAGCGTTTTTCTTGACCGCTCGGCAGTTGTTGCCCACGTACTAACAGTTATCGTCACGTGGTAGCAGTTTCAACAGTGTGCTAGTTGATCTCGGGATGTGGGACGGTTAATTTATCCTCCAAACAACCGACATGTAACATTTTATAGATCGCCCAGTAGATGTTGGTCGGTTGATCGCCCATCACAACGATGGTCCGGGCCAGTCGTTTAAAGCGATCGATCGTCACTCTCACGTGGGCGTCCACTAAGTCTAGTTGAATTCGAGTCTGGTCCATTTCTAATATAGCATCATTAGCTCATCTACCTCTTAAGGATTCTCATTATTAAGAGGTAGCGAAAAACTCTTTCCTTTTCTCGAATTTTTTTATTTTTTGTACTATTTATTTTCGATTTGCGAGTATCTCTCATTCTCGTCTTTTCAGTTATTATTACGAGTTTGGATCACATTAAGAATTAAATTCACGTATGAGATTTCAAATTTTTTAGAGGTAAAATTCCATCCAAAAGGCGCATTATATATAAAGGGGTGTGATGGTCATCATTTTCACTTTCCTCTCATTCCAAATCATAGTCTCTCTCTTTTTCCTAGGACAATTAAATACGATCCTCATTAATATTTTTTTTTAGAAAATGCCTAAAGTTGTAAATTCTTCTGATAGTCAAAAACACTTCACCGTCTTCAAATTTTTCATGTGAGTCAAATGGATCTTATTTGAGTGTCGATCGACCCGGCCGCACCCTCAATGGGTGGCCGATCGACCGTCCCATTTAGAGTGGTCACCGCCCATCGGGAGCGATGGGTTCGATCGTCCAGGAGGAGCGGTCGACCGACCACCTCTCTTGGTCGATCGACTCCTCCATTTGGGGCGGTCGTCGGCAATCCTTTGACCAACAACCATGTTTGTGATAATGTTGAAATTGAGAAAAACCCGACTGGTAATATAGTAGCACTTGAGATTCCCAAAGCATGTAGTCTTTATAATTCACAAAAAAAATATTAAACAGGATGCTTGAGTCTCAAGATGATTTTGTATATAGGGCTCCCTTTTCTCACCGAGCAACTTTCCGAGTCAAACCCTCGTGAAATAGCCGTATATAAAGATAGTATGGATGGGGGTTTAAGATTTCCACTCCACCCCCTTCTTTATCTCTATTTTTAATGAATTTCACTTTACTCCTAGTCAACTGAATCCAAACACTTGGAGAAGCTTTATATTTCTCTACATGTGTTTGTTTAAACACATAGAGCCTAGCGTAGACTTATTTAGGCGTGTTTTCGAGTTGCATCACCTACCATAATGTAAGACTTACGTCTACCTTACTTCAAAAATTAACATGCAAGTGCCTCGTTATATAAATTCCAACTGTGGGTGGAAGTCTCAATTTTTCTTTATTCGACCCGCCAAAAGCCAATTTCTTTTAATACCAAATAGAGACATCCTCAAGTTCACACATTCAATGACCCTCTTTCAAGTGACCCTTTTGTGGAAAGCTGAGTTAAAATACGCATATGCTAGGTTCTATGTGTTTAAACAAACACATGTAGAGAAAGTATAAAGCAAGTCTTCAAGCGTTTGGATTGATTGACTAGAGTAAAGTAAAATTCATTAAAAATAAAGATAAAGAGGAGATGGAGTGAAAACATTAAACCCACCATCCATACTATCTTTATATACGGCTATTGCGAGAGGTATGATCAGGAAAGTTGCTCGGTGGAAAATAGAGTCCCTATACATATAATCATCACAGAGGATAAATTTCTCAAGCATCCTGTTCAATTTTTTTGTGAACTATAAAGACCACATGTTTTAAAAATCTCAAGTGCTACTATATTACTAGTCGTCGAGCTCTCAATTTCAACATTATTACGAAGATGACTATCACTCAAAGAATTGCCGACGATTACCCCAAAGGGGGCACCGCTCCTCGATCGACCGCTCCCCGGGAGTAGTTGGATCGCCCTAACCGCTCCCGATGAGAGGCGGCTGACCACCCTAAATAGGATGGTCGATCGATCGTCTATCGAGGGTTCGGCTGGTTGATCAACAGTCAAATGAGATCTATTCGACTCGCACGAAAAATTTAATGATGGTGAAGTATTTTCTTGACTATTGAAAGAATTTACAACTCTAGGCATTTTCTAAAAAGAAAAAATTAAGGAGAATTGAAAGATTTTCTTTAATTGCCCAAGGAGAAGGAGGGACACTGTGATTTGGAATGATAAGAAAGTGAAAATAATGACCCCCACACCCCCTTTATATAAAGGTACTTTTGGAAAAAGTTTTACCTCCAAAAAATTTGAATTCCATACTTGAATTTAATTCCTAATGCGATCCAAACTCATCATAATAACTGAAAAGACGAGGATGAGAGATACTGCGATTCAAAAATAAATAGTACAAAAAAATAAAAAATTTCGAATGATCAAAAATATTCGAAGAAAAGAAGGAAGTTTCGCTACCTCTTAATGACGAGAATCCTCAATAAGTAGAAGGACTAATGATACTATACTAGAAATTGACCAGACTCGAATTCAACTAGACTTAGTGGGCGCTATACGTGAATGGCAATCAGTAGGCGACTAGCCAGTGGACCAGTCGCTGTGATGAATAGTCAGTCGACTAACTATTGCGACTAGCCAGTAGACTAATCACTGTGATGGACAGTCAACCGATCAACATCTACAAGTGACCCATAAAATATTACATGACAGTTATTTGGAGGATAAATTAATCTTCCTACGTCCTAAGATCAACTGACACACTATTGAAACCGCTACCACGTGACGATAACTGTTAGTACGTGGGCAACAACTGCCAAACGGTCTGGAGAAAACAGCCTAAAACGTGAGAAGAAAATCGCCCACCTATAAATATCTCGAATGCGAGCACGGTAAAACATTACAAAAAAATCTTATAATTACTCTACACGTTTTTCACTCCATATTTGTCATTCTTTCTCCTTCGACATCTAACTTTTACGCCAGAGGATAAACCGGAGGAGAGTTCCACGCCTCCTTTTCAGGTCATCGGAGCAACAAAGAACTTGACTTTGGAAGCGCTTTAAACCATCTCAATCCAGGTAATATTTCACAACCCAAGCACACAAAAACATTGGCACCACACATCAGTTGTCTGTGATGATCATTTCCACCATCTCATCCGAATCATCTTGGGCATTTTTGTCAGTTGTTTTAGGCTGCTCCATTTGGTCAGTGATAAGCTCAAATCCAGGAGTCGTTGCAAACTGTTGGATACACAACTAATTAATTGTTTATGGACTTAAAGAAGCATGGCAGATTTTTCTGCTTCTTAGTGATCCATAAATAGGTTATACCAACTCTATCTGTTATCATTATCCCATTGATGCTACCTTCCAGATTATTGCTCTCCATATTAGGTTACTGGACTAGGTAAGATAGCATTTATCTGCAAACCAATCTTCCGCAGCATTTTCTTCGCATATGTAATGGAGCCTCCAACAAATAGATAACCTCCCAAGGCCCTCTCTTTTTATGCACAATGTTAGCTGGGCTTAGACAATCTACCTCAACCTATACTGGTTTAATGTGCCCCTGCTTACACAGAACCAACAGTCTGTGCAACGCCTTGACTTCATCTACAAAGCAAGAGCATTCATCATAAAACTAATAATAAGTAAACACCATTTTGCCATCTTCATTTTGTACAGTTCCCCTCCTGCAGCTTTCCAAATAGATGCTGTACAATATCCATCAGTATTCAATTTGTATTCACCCTGGCCGGGCCTCAACCACTTGATCATTTTTGTTAAAAGGGTATTGGCTATGCGGCAATCCAACACCAAAGTGGGCAGCAATGCTAGTATCTCCTTCCAGTTTCTTTTGGTTATCAACTTGCCTGAACCAGCACCTTAATAAGCCCTTCCCACTCTCCAAATTATCCTTAATGCATTCATGGGAATGTTTCTATGTTTACAATCATTACATTCTGTCCATATAAACCACAATGCAAACAGTGGGATTAAAACTATAACATACCCCTTCCCTTCAAATTGCCTACAGAACCTCCAAACTTGAAAGTGTGTCCTGATGGCATCAAGAAGTTAGTTACCTTTTCAATTTACAATTATTA
The DNA here is from genome assembly GCA_023638005.1 of Forsythia suspensa. NCBI lineage: Eukaryota > Viridiplantae > Streptophyta > Magnoliopsida > Lamiales > Oleaceae > Forsythia > Forsythia suspensa. The sequence goes on from CM042663.1 coordinate 23,592,399, forward strand.
GTTTACTGTACCTATATCTATATAACAACATGTGTTCATTAGGTTTCTGCATAGAAACACTTAAATTCATAAACACAAACATGAGACGCCTGCCTCTTCACCAACGCAGAGCAGATAAAGACACATAGTGAAACTATATCTTGCAAATGTGGGACATCGCTGCTACAACACAAATATTATTCGAATTTCTTCAAACCCTTATTAACCCTAAAACATCCAAATGCAATTCCACACTCACCCAATACACCTCTGTCAATAAAAGAATTTATCTGAAACTCACCAAAATAATATTGAATCTAGACCCATTACACCTCTAAACCAAACAAACAATAATTCCAGACAAAATCCTAATTCTTCAAATATAACAGGAAAACAGTTTACACAGACGATTAAACTGTATAGAACATGAAAAAAAAGCATAAAATATGAAAGAAAAAAATACTCCGTGCTGGCGGGTGCCGGCGTTGATCCGCTGGATCCAGAGACCGCGCATGTCCCGCTTCTTGTTCCGCCGATCTCTGTAAGAGTACTGAAGTGCCTTTTCCACTCTCTCTCTTGCTATTCTTATGCAATTCTTCGCTCTCCCCCTGAATCCCTTTGCTAGCTTAAATACCTCCTTCTTGTTCATCTTCAACGCTCCTTTTCCTTTCTCAAATTACAGTTTATTTCCTTTGTGGGTTTTTGTACTTGGAATGAGAGTGTTCAAGCTTTCAAGGGTTTAAGCTCTCTGATTACTGAGTGGCATATAGTGAAGATACTCTTCAAGAATTGCTAAATCTTCAAAAGAGCCTTTGACCAAATAAAATCTAAAATACCCTTAACATATAAAGAAATACCCTTAACATATAAAATTTTTAATATTTGCTCTATTGTTCCCTTATAATTACAATTTTAGTTTCCGCACCCAAAACTGGTATCAGAGCCATTTAGCAATATAATTATGTCAAATAATTATAACAAAATATCAAAAATTAATATATTTGAACAAATTAATTGGATAAAACCTTTTGATATATAAATTCGGATTAATTGAAGAAAAGCATATTAGAAAAGAAGATCAAGAAATTCTCAAAGAAATTTCGCAAATTGAAATATTAAATAATACAAATAAACAAAATTACAGAATCTTAAAATAAACTTTTCGAAGAATATATATCGTTAAACGATCAAATAAAATTAATAAAAACTCAAAGAAGAGTTGGAAGAGTTAAAAGAAGAAATAAAAATATTAAGAAAACATTTAACTCTAGAAGAAAGAATAATAAATATAGAAAACGAAATAATGGATTACAAAGAAATAATTATCGAAATTGGGAAAAGATTAGGATTTCAATTTGAAGAAAAAGACAAATTATTAAAAGAAAATATTGTTATGATGAATGAAGTAAAACAAAATTTTCCAATAGAACAAGAAACTATAATAGAAGAATTTCTTGAACAAAATAATAAATACTACCAACAACTTGAACCTTATAACTTAAATCCAAATATGAATACTCAATTAAAAGATATTTTTGAAAATCTTTTAAAATTAATGAAAATATTAAAATATCAACAGCAATAACAGGAAAACATATAAAAATCTATACTAAAGAAGAACCCCAAACTCTAGAATCAGATATAATCTAATGAATGAAACCAAACAAGATCTTGAAAGAAAATCTTTGAAACTTTGGAGAAGATGCAGAGAGAAATATAGAAAAATGTTAGAAGATTTAGAAATACAAATGGCAAACATAAGTATAGGAAATACTAAGATGAATACTAGTACCACGGGAGTTAGTAGTTCTACTACCCCTCCTACAGTAAGACAACCTCCATTTACACCTACTACACTACCAAAAACTGAAGGAATATACCCTACAGTATGCTCAGGTCCTGTACCACCCATTGCACCAAGATACGAAGGACCAGGACAAACTAGTGGTGTAAATAAAGAAAAGGATAATGAAGAATATAATAGTTATAGATATCCAACAGATGAAGGAGAGTTATATACCTGGTATAAATTCAGCCCAGAAGTAGAAGGCCCAAACAAAAGAATAAGTCCTAGCAAAATAAAAGGCAACTTCAAAATAACTACCAAAGAAGAAAGTCCTATAGAAAATCTAATTGAACCAATATCAACAACAGGAATATGGTTAGATCTAGATTCAGGAGATAAAGATAAAAGATATCTTGGGTTAAAGCCTCTAGCCTTGCTATACAATTTAGCAAAGGTTGGGATACATATACTGACTTTTCAATTTTCTTGAACACACCTTCGTGAGGAAATATTGAACAATTGTGGAAGAAAACTTACGATCGAGATAAAAGTAATATAAAATATGGAGAAGAATTGATAGCTGATTCAAGAGAACATTTAAATAACCAAACAATTATGGATATATTAAAAAGATTAGAAAAATACTTAAGAGCACAATTTCTTGGAGAAATTGCAGAAGAAACTAATATAGAAAAAGAAATAAGAGAAAAATTAGAAGCACAAATAGAATTAGAAAATCTAAAAATTTGTGATATGTGTGAGCTAAAAGGATACTTAAGAGATTTTGAAAAATCTACATAAAAGCTTTAAATAAAGATATGAGTTATAATGAAAAACTAAATTATCTCAAAATAATGTTCTTAAAACTTCCTCACCCTTGGAGCATAAAAATACACCAAGAATATGAAAAGATTAGGTCTCCGCCATGACTCAACCGTAAATAAATGATACTTTTTATAATAGAGAACAATTTATTATCAATACAAATAATAAATGGTGTAGAGAAATAGTGATAATAAAGCAATAAAAAGATGACAAAAAAAACCCTTTGTTGCAATCAAGATATCTTTCATACTCATCAATGGGGATGTTATCCAAAAGAATATAAAAGAAAAAGAAATTCAAAAATTTCTTAAACCATATAAAAAGAAAGATTTTAGGAAAAGAACAGATAATTGGAAACCTAATAAAAACCTTTTAAAAGAGAACAAAACCAAAAGGTTGGATACCTAAGAAAGAATATATTAAAAATGTAAATGCTTTATATGTCAAAAACCGTGACATATAGCGCCAAACCGTCGAGATAAACATAAAAATAAAACCAACTCAAAATTTTTAGAAGTATATGAAGAAGCTATATATGACTCAGAATATGAACCTTATGAAATAAGTGAAACCGAATCAGAAATTTCTACTATATATATATATTCTGATAGTGAAATAGAAAGTGAAGAAGAAAATGAATTCATAAATTATAACTTTATGAATGAAGTAAGAATTGAAGAAAGTATGGAAATACAAGAAACTAACATAGATAATATAGAAGGAATAAGCCAAACTGTTACCTTCGAAGAAGAAAAATATGATGAAATTATGAAAAAAGTTTTATCCTTGAATCAAAAAGATGTTTTCAAAAATAAAACATTTTGGAACATATTACCAAAACTAAACAAAACTATTTATGTTATAAAACACAATGAAGTTCCTATTTATATAGAAAATGTAAAAGGATCTACAACAATTCCCATACTAAATAGGAAATGGATAAATGAAGAACTAGCAAAGATAAAGCCTGATATTAGAAACAAAATCAAAAATGTAGAAATTGGAGGAATCCAGATCCTTATGAAAGGATTCTTCAGACAATGTTTGGATATACCAGTCAACATATTTTGCATGGATAATAGAATATTGCATGATCCTATAGACGCCCTTTTAGGAGCGGTTTGTGTAATTTGGTATACCAGAAACTAATATTTACCTTAAAACCGAGATTTGCGCTTTATTAGATGAAAATATCAACATATCCTTAAATTTATATCATAAAATAGATAGATTAGATATGCCAGAAAAATCTAAAGCAGAAAGCCTTACCATAAGATCTATATTTGCTTTTACTACTAGCCACCATCAAGAAATAAGAAGAAGTTTTGAAGAAATAAAAATTGAAGAAGGATTTGAAGAATTAGCGCAAGCTATTCCGCCTAGAAAATTCGGATCCCACCTAAATTGAGATATATTCGAAGAATTTGTTTTAGACTTCAAAAGAAGAATTAAAACAATTAAAGAAACAGACAAACCAAGAATCTACAAGGCAATGTTTCTATTGATTCAATAGGAAATATGATAGCAAAATTCCTCCTAGAAGAAGTCTTAGTCTTCCTAGGAAAAGCTACATAGGAGAAACATCCACTCCAAGAAATCGGTGGAAAAAGAATATACCAATATTTGCCAAATTAGATAGACATGGAATAGAAGAACAATTCTACATCCTAATCGAATGGATAAAACCCATGGAGAAATACAAGAAATGGTTGCCCTAATTAATACAGGAGGAGCGTGGTCAAGCCATGTTCAAAGAAATACGATTAGTATGCTACCCAATGCAGGACTTACCTCAAGGATATAAATATAAAGATTATCATGGAATAGAATATGAAATCGGAAAATTCAGAGAAATGAATCTTATACTTACTAATATAAGAGGAGAACAATTCCTATAACTATAGTTATACATAAAGATCCCAATAGGATAGAAACCAATGCACCAATCCTATTAGGAATGGACTTTTAAATATGTTCAAACCATACAAAGATTCAAAATGATAGGTTACAAGTAACAATTAACCTTGAAGAACAACATATCCCAAGGATTAATAGTAAGAAGAAAAGATTTACTAACTATATGATGATTAGTTATAAATCTATAACCAAGAACATAACAAATCCATTAAGTCCCTATGTTGAAATAAAACTCAACCTACGAATATTGTAGAATTACATTTCATGCTTATCTAGATACAGGATCAACATTATGTACAAGACAATATAATGTTTTACCGACTTCCCTCATCGAAAATGCAGACCCTAAAAGAAATACTATGCTCAAACAAATGACTAGTGGCCTATTTGAACCGTACTCTTTTATATGCCGAAAATATACCATTTTTACTAGGAAATAGAGAAGTCATAGTTAGAGAACTTTACTATGCCCCCAAAATAGAATGTGACATTCTTTTAGGACAGACCTTCCTCCTAGAAGATTATGCACCCTTTACACAATATAAAAATCCTACAAGATTTGAATTTACAACACCCTGTAATCATAAAATAATTGTACCACAAATACAAAAGGCTGTATCTATAGCCCAAAAACCAATAAATCATCAGAGTTCCTCAACCCAGCGTGGTGGATGTTATACGAAAATAGAAAAAGAAAATTTCAAATCACTATTATACAATAGTATAAACCTCCAAATAAGTGAATCAGAAAATGAAAAGCTAGAAAGAATAAAAAATAATCTCAAAAATAACTTTTCAGAAAATCCATTAGAAAAATGGTCCGTAAATAAAACAACGGCAAAAATAGAATTAATAGAACCAAATGTCATAATTAGAGTTAAGCCTATGACATATAGTCAAGAAGACATAAAAGAATTTGATATACAAATAAAAGAATTATTAAAAGCAAAAATTATTAGACCAAGTAAAAGTCCACATAGTAGCCCGGCCTTTATGGTTAGGAACCATGCCGAAATAAAGAGAAATAAAGCCAGAATGGTTATAAATTATAAGAAACTAAATGAAAAAACCAAATTTGATGGATATTACTTACCAAATAAAGATATTCTCATAAAAGCCATACAGAATAGCAAAATATATTCTAAGTTTGATTGCAAAAGCGGATTTTGGCAAATATGTCTAGATGAAGAAAGTAAACCACTAACAGCATTTAGCACTCCTAATCCTTTAGGACAATTCGAATGGAATGTAATGCCATTTGGATTAAAAAATGCCCCCCAAATATATCAAAGAAGAATGGACGAGGTATTTAAACCAATTAAAAAATTTTGTGTAATATATATTGATGATATACTCATACATTCTACTACTTACAAAGAGCATCTAGAACATCTAGAAAAATTTGCATATATTATCAACAAACATGGAATAATACTTTCAGAAAAGAAAGCTGAAATAGCTAAGACAAATATAGAATTTTTAGGACTCATCATCAAAGAAGAAGAAATTCAATTACAATCCCATATTGGAGAAAAATTACTCGAATTTCCTGACGAAATAATAAACAAAAAACAGCTACAAAGCTTTTTAGGATTATTGAATTATTCTGAACAATTTATTGAAGGATGTGCTTTACTTAAAAAGCCATTTCTAAATAAACTAAAAAAGGATCAGGTTTGGAATTGGACCAATGAAGATACTAAGAGAATCCAACGCATCAAAAAATATTGTTCTAATCTCCCAAAACTATCTATAGCAGAAGATGACGACTATTTTATTCTTGAAACAGATGCTTCTGACTATTGTTGGGGAGCAGTCTTAAAAGCAATATCAAAACATGGAGAAAATTACCCATGTCATAAAGATTGTTCAAAAACATGTCCTGAAAAATTAGTTGCATATACTTCGGGAACCTTTAAAGATGTTGAAACTAGATATGACTCCAATAGAAAAGAGTTACTTTGTCAATAAAAAAAGAGTTGCTAAATATGAATATTATTTGATTAAAAATCATTTACTATTAGAACGAGATAATACTCAAGTTAAGTATTTTCTTAAAAATAATTTAGAACCAAATGTTGCTAACAAACCATTAATTAGAATACAACTGGATGGCCAACTTCAAATTTGATATTCAATATATTCGTGGTAAAGATAATTTTCTTCCCGATTTCCTTTCGAGAGATGGAGCAAATCAAGCAAGAGTTGCAATCAATGAAGCTCAAAATAAAGGAGATGGAAGAGAAAATATACAAAATGGAGAATGAAAACCTCCGTAAAGAAGATATTCCACGAAATATTCGAAAAATCACACAAGATATCAAAGAAAATAAAGAGGCTTCCTCCTTTCACCTCAACCATCCTTTATACAAGATATATCCGAAATTAACAAATCAAATGTTATACGCTTTTTGCAATGATCTCCTATCCTTTGGGATAAAAGATGAAGCAGGATATAAATACAAAATATGTCTTTTCAATCTTGTGGCCTGTTGGTTTATTGAAATTGGTAATAAGCCATGGATGAAGACTTTGAACTATGGAAAATATAACAAGGTGAATTTCTATCCTGGAGCACCACCAAATTGGATTCGCTTATATGTATGACATTGAAATATACTCAGTATTTATCCTAGCCAAAATCTCAGAGAAATTTCTATGCTGCCAGCAAGAATCAAAATAGCAATCGAAGAGTTTGTCCGAATTACTAAGCCTACCAACATTTATATCAGATTCTTCTCTGCAGTTCCAGAATGGGATATTTATGATCACTACCTCATTCCAGTCAAAAATGTTATCAAAATTGGATTAACAAGAAAATTGTTCGATCCAAACAGTCAAAATACTCATGAAATCACTCCTCAAGAAATTTTGAAGATTGAACATATCAGAAGAGCCAAAGGATTCAAAGACCAATTTGATTTCTTAGTTGACACCATGAGTAAAAATGAAAATATCTCGATATACCCATGTGAAGATCACATAATCTCAAAGAATCGTACGAGAAAGACTCGTGATCAGGATTGGGCCCTACTTGACCACTGGTGCGACAAAATAATGAATAATGAAAATGATGGATCACCAAACTTTCTTCAGGAAATGTGTAAGATTATGGTGAGTCATGCTGAACATAGCTGTCCAAATTGCATTATTGAAGATATGGACCACGTCTCCCTCAATGAAGACGACATGCCACCAGACTACTTTGAAGGAAAAATGATCGGATAGGACCCTTCACTCACTACCAACAGTGATAATTTTATCACTTTGGAAAAGCTGTGGTCCCTATTTACCGACAAGATAAAAAGGAGATTCCTTCTTGATAAGGATCAATTATTGAAAATAAGTTGTATCTGAGTCTTTATATACCACTTACATATCGAGTTGTAAGGTATCGAAAGTTAGAGACAATCACTGAGTTTTCATATCTCTCTACTATCATACCATAATCTTGCGTCTTTTTCTTCAAACGTCAATAAGGTAATCTCTATGAGTTCTAAACTTCAAACATAGGGAGTACCAAGAGTGTTTCTTACTAGAGTCTTTGTATGTCAGGTGTGTACTTGTAATATGCTCATAATGATTTCTATAAAAGTATTTGAAATGTTTTCTTACAATCCCTTTTCTAAAGAAAACTTCCTTTGATAGCCAGTCCCCGGCGGTAGTAAAATAACCTTGTGTTATTTCCTTTAAATCTCCTTGTTTTCTCGTTTTGGCTTGTGTTGCTTTGTTTGAGAATGTTTGGAGTGTCATTGGAAAAATCAAGTAGGTTTCTAAACTGAAAGATTTGTTACAATAGGGGTGAAAACAGCTAGACTGAATTTCCGTGTCAGGGTTAAATCCTTTTGGATTTATATCCGTTAGCTTGAACTATCAATGCAAAAGGAAGAAATAGAAAAGAAAATGAGCGGAAGACATGTTGGACCCTTCTGTTAAAAACCTTATGAGCTATAGACAAAAGCAGATCTTGCTTTGCTAATGCACATTTATACACAAAGACTTGAAGAAGATCACTCAAGGGAAACCTAGCTTTTATTGAAGAATTATTCCGTGTTTGACGTTCTTATTTTCATGAACACCGCACAAGCATCTACATCCACCGATTGTGATCTTAAATTATATTTAGATGATAAATATATCTCGCTTTTATTAACTTTGGTTGATAAATTAGAAAAATTTATTTTACCGGTCAATCTAAGCTCAAAGATGTTTACACTAGCATAGATTTTGCTTGCAAAAATAATATAAGAATTAATTGCATACAAACATCTAAAAATATAAAGAAAATTGAAGATATTATTTTCGAATATAAAAATTTAGAAGAAGAGGTATCCGAAGGAATTGTTTTAGGATATATAACTCAATGAAACATCCTAACGCATTTGAGAAATTATCTCGCATATATAGATTATTTAAATGCCAGGATATAATTTAAAAGGTTATGATATTCTTGAACAAAATATATTAGATTTATTAGAGGAAGAGTTCGCAAAATTAAATAATATCCAAAATAAAGTATCTTTAGAATATTTAGAACAAACTAGATTAGTTAACAGATTATTAGCCAGATACGAAAATATTCTAGATATTAAATTAGAATTGTTGGGAAGATTAAGTGACGAAGAAATAAATAGACATAGGAGAAGTTAAAAGGGCATTTTGGGCACTTCATTCAAAAAGGAGGCCTTTACAACTTAATTATAAAACACTAGGCTATTTCTTTGTAAAGCCTGTTTGACAAGGCTATTTGAAAAAATTCCCGACATCGATATGTATTGTGAATGTCAGATATATTTACATTTTGGTCTCTAAAATATGTATATTTCACTTTGGCCCCTGAAATGTGTACCCATTTCTCACTTAAACCCTTTCTAGTTTTGGCGCCTTAGAGCATATCCATTTATTCTATGGAAAGCTATTTTGATGGCAAAAAAATTGAAAGACTTCTAATATATATAATATTGATCTATAATGAATTAACATTCAAATTCAAATTTGGTCTACAATGCTGTAGACACTAAAAAATAAAATAAAATAAATAAATGGGCTTGGCCTATTTAAAAACAAATAGTCCATTTAAATTGATTAAAGCCCAAGTCTATTTATGACCCGCTCGCTTTTAAAACTAACCTACGAGAAAATTCGTCCCACTTTTATATTTAATACGTATTGGATGGTTATAAATGGAAAGTGGGTAGTTTGAGATTTCTCTATAAATAGGACATTAAGTCCAAGAGAAATCACAAGTTAAATTCCGCAGAGAAAAAGCCGTAAATCCGGAAGCAAGTCCGGAAGAAAATCCACAACCCTTGGCAGAAAATCCAAAACCCGGAAATTTTAAGAAGATCAAAATCTTCTTCAAATTAAAGCAAGTCCAAGAAGATCAAAGCTTCTTCACAAATCAAATTCAAGCCAAGTCCAAACATTGAAGGTTCAAGCAAATTAAATTTCCAACAAATCTCAAGTCCGAGATTCAAGCCACGTGGCCCCTCGTCTTCAACACTCGGATCGTTAATCGAGAGGATTCTCAGCGATTCTGCAGATTACAAGGAGATTATCCACTTTGTAATTTATCAAATTTTCGATTTGTAACAGTTTCTGTATTTTAATACACGAAATTCGTTGTACAAATTTGTTGGCACGCCCGGTGGGACCTTTTTTGCCCTCTCATCTTCCGATTCCGTGAAATCTTCAAGTCAATCACTACATCAACTATGGCAAAGCGAAAAATCAAAAGAAATCGTGACTCGTTAGAGGAAACACTTGTCGAACTTTTCCATACAACTAGAGCCCGAGACAAAGACCGGAAAATTCGGTTGGTTTCACCACCGAGGAAGTTTTCTAACAAGGGCAAAGTCAAAATTTTCAAGTCTAGGAAGTCGGTTCTGCTCTGCAGAAAAATCCAAGAACTTAGCAAAAGTTCTCATTCGGCTCGATTCGAAGAATGGATCCGTGTCAGGATCCACACATGTCACTTCTCCGCGAAAATGGGGTGATTATACCACTTGAAGAATCTCTCGAGCCGGTGATGGTAGCGAAATGACACCGACTCGATGACCGATTCAACAAATGGCCTTGGCCATTGAAAAGCTAACAAAAAATTTGGAAGACAAAGAGGCACAAATTTCCACCTCATGCACCGACTCGAATCGCCAAGTCCATTGTCGGAAGAGCAGGTCCAAAAAATGCAAACTCTTCCGAACTAAGGATCCGTAAACCAAGAGCACCAATGAAGCAAGATATGCATGACCAGACGGTAGTGCAAAATGTATTGCGTGATACAACTCAACTCTCTGTTGGCTCGTCTGTCCAACAACTCAAAGATATGATTGCCGACACAATCCCGTGCCCAAGATGGTGGTTCGCCACAATCTTCAATGGTTTATGCTAAACCCTACGGTAGTCGGATTGAAGAAATGATGATGCCGCTTGGTTACCAACCTCCAAGTTTCAATGTTTCGATGGAAAAGGAAACCCAAAGCAACATGTTGCTCATTTCATTGAAACATGTAACAACGCCGGCACCTACAACGACACCATGGCGGCGGTTTATACGCTCCCTCGAGGCGCAAAGATTTGAATGGTATCTGAGATTTCACCGGTTGGATCAATTGATAGTTGGGATCAACTTGAGCGGGAGTTCCTAACACGCTTCTATAGTACCAAAGCGGACGATCAACGCCTAGGAACTTGCCCGAACAAAACAGAGCAAGGAGGAGCTGGTCGAAGAGTATATCGAAAGATGGAGAAATCTCGTTCTTAACTGCAAAGAACGCATCAGCGAAGCATCATCTATTAACATGTGTGTCCAAGGTATGCATTGGGGACTACTTTATAATCTTCAAGCAAATATGCCTCACTCTTTTGAAGAGTTGGCTACACGTGCCCATGATCTAGAAATCCAGATTGCAAGACACGGAAGTTACTTACCGAGTGATTCACGTGACAAGAAAGATCCCAAGAAGGAAATCAAGAGGGATGGTAAGTCAGGTAAGCCCAAAGAGGCCATGACAATTTCCACTGTTCTGCGCAAAATCACTTTTAAAAATCAAGTTCAAATCCGCCCAAAGCCAAAACCGGAGTTCGGACCCAACAAAGTACAAGTCCAAAGGAAAGGTCTTTTACTCAAGGAACTTGAAGAAAAGAATATCCATTCTCGAGACACGAAGTTTCCGGATTTTAGATCAACTCCTTGAACAAAAGATAATTGAACTTCAAAGACCAAAAGGTCGGAAGAGGCTGGTCAAGTTGATCATCCTAAATATTGCAGATTCCATCAAATCATTAGTCACCCAGTGGAGAGGTGTTTTGTGCTAAAGGATCTTATTGTCCGCTTAGACAGAGAAAATAAAATCAAACTTGAAACTGGTGAAAACCCAACTGCCAGCTGTTCGATGGTTTCGTTTGGATCATTTGACCCAATTCCCATTTCAAATAAAGAGCAGACGTTCCTTACTCCATATGATGCTGGAAGGTCATTGTCCGAGGTGGCTGAATTTGGACCTCAACTTCCGAAAGGAGCTATTCCGGTACAACTCAAAGTAGACGAAGAAGTCACCATCACGTATGTTTATCCAGAGATGGTCAAACCAGATAGCGGTAATCGTCCAACCTTCTATGAAATCATGACTGGTGATCTAGACGTTTGGGATTCTGACTCTGAATCTGAAGATGAAATTGGGGATGGATGGTCTACTTTCATAAGTAAGAAGGAGAAATATCGGAGGTCAAACAAAACAGGTAAAAAATCATCTTCTGTACCTCTTGCAGGACTAACATTGGGGGCACGGAGTACTGAAGTTCAATCTATTGATGAAGTGTCATCTGAAGAAAGTCAAGGGGCATGGACTCTCGTGAAAAGACGCCGCCAGAAAGTTCCACGGCTTCCAAGTCCTGACACCCATGACGAGAAATCAGAATCAAGAAAAAAGCCAAGAAATAGTCAAAAGAAGAAAACCAAAGTTAAAGCAAGAGCAAACAAAAAATCAATGTAAACAGAGGCTACACCACGTTCTTTTTTCTAGACCAAGAAACCGGGAGAATATTTTCCTAAGAGTTTCTTTGACAAACAATGTTTCACCTCCAATGTCATCAATGTAGATGGAGGACGTGAGTCAAAAAATTTACCAGGAGAGAGTTCAAAGATGAGGAAGGTCATATCACAACTCAGTAACATTCCTTCCGACATGAGCCTGGCAGATGCCCTTAATCTCTCTTTTGATGATCGTATGGCCCTAATCGCAGCATTGATTGATCCGGAAGCTTACCAAGGAAAAGTACTGGAACCAGTTAAATCTACAACTTATCAAGACTGTATGGCCACTATCACGTTCAACGATGATGATTTACAACTTGGATCTCGCTTGCATAATAGACCACTATACGTTAGTGGATGTATCCGAGAATGTAAATTGTATCGAATAATGATTGATCATGCTCTCTTTGTAAACATTATGCCAATCAAAACAATGAAGAAGATTGGAATAAATGTTGATGATCTATCAAAGAGCAATATCATGATTCAAGGATTCAATCAAAAGGGTCAACGAGCTATTGGCATGATTCGCCTGAAGTTGCAAATAGGGGAGTTAAATTCCTCAGCTCTCTTTCATGTCATTGATGCCAAAACATCATATGAGTTGCTCCTTGGACGTGTTTGGCTGCATGAAACTGGAGTGGTGCCTTCAACTTGGCATCAATGTTTCAAGTATAGCCGAGATGGAGAAGTCAAAACTGTGGTGGCTGAGTCAAAACCATTCCTCAAAGAAGAATCTTATTTTGCAGATGCCAAGTTCTACTCGGAGGGTGAAGAGTTTCATTCAGCAGGATTATCCGCAGCTGGATTTGAAATCAAAGAAGATACAAACAATGATCACCGACTTGTTGTAGTGCCACCTCATCAACTTATGACAGGTAGATCAAAACTTACTTGTGGAGAGCTCTCCAAAGGCAAACAACCTCAAACGGCGTTAGCAGATGTTAAGGTATTGAGAAAAGAATTAACTTTTCCGATACCCAACATTCCTAAATTGGCTCTGCCCTATCAACTTGTTACAGTTTCGAAGACTAGCAAAGTTTCAACATGTATTCCGAATATAGAAAAGCTCTGTATCTCTAATTCATCCCAACAAAACATGCCACATGTCAAAGAAGTTGAAGACCCGAAACAAACTTTTAAGGGACATTACAATCCACAAGTTAAGAAATTGTTCGAGAATGCCGGATTTGGGAAAGGAGAGCCTCGTAAACTAGGTGATCTTGATGCTGTTCTTTTAGGTGGACGTGTTCCTTCAGATTCTAGTGGATCATTTATTGCACAACCAAAGTATAGATTGGGATATAATCCAGGTCCACCAAGAAAAATTAAAGTCAAGAAGGTGTCCTCAAATCCAATCATGATCCAAATCTATGAGACTGCCAAAGAAAAGCCAAAAGAGTCAAGACCTTCAATATTTGATCGAATTCAAAGTGAGAATGTCAGAGTTTCAAGATTGAAAGAAGGTTTGGAAAGAGACTTCCACAATAGTTGATCCAAGAGGTAGAACATCAGATCTTTCAAAGGTTAAGTGGTGATTCTCCTACTACATTCAAGTTGACAAAATGTGCAGCTTATCCGTAATCTTCTCAAAGACAGTCTACATTTTCTCGACTTGGAGTTAAGACTTCTAATTTAAGTTTGAAGCCTCAACAGTCAAGAAGAAGGAATAGAAATCGAAAAACTGTCTTATCTCAAAAGAATGGCGAAGATAAAGAAGAGGTATCAATTAATCACATTGCTTTTGAAGAAGCCTCTGACTCAGATTCTGAATTTGAAAATTCAACCACGGCAAATGAACTGAACCAGCCCGCCAATATTCGAAGAAGGGGGGCAAGCTACAAGTAGATGATTTGAAGCAGCTTAAACTTGGGAAGCAGAAGAAGATATGAGGCGGTGTTTGTAAGTGCTCTTCTCGGTGAAAAGGAGGAATCCGAGTACTTCAACCGCTCCAAGAATACAAAAACGTATTTTCATGGTCCTACAAAGAAATGTCGTGGTTGGATCCTAAAGTTGCGCAGCATCATCTTGCGGTAAAGCATGGAGTTCGCCCGATCAAACAGCCCCAAAGAAGATTCCACCGAAATGATTCCACAAATTGAAGTAGAAGTCAACAAACTTATTGAAGCCGGGTTCATACGCCGGGTTAAGTACCCAACTTGGATTGCTAATATCGTTCCAGTCATGAAAAGAATGGACAAATAAGAGTCTCGTGTTGACTTTCGAGATCCGAATCAAGCTTGTCCAAAAGATGATTTTCCACTTCCGATAATGTGAGTTGATGGTGGACGCTACTACAGGATACGAAGTTCTATCTTTCATGGATGGGTCTTCAGGGTACAATCAAATTCGAATGAATCCAAAAGATGAAGAGCTCACGGCATTCCGTACTCCTAAGGGCATATATTGTTACAAGGTCATGCCATTTGGATTGAAAAATGTTGGAGCAACTTATCAACGGGCGATGCAAAAGATCTTTGATGATATGATGCATAAGCAAGTGGAATGCTATGTGGATGACCTTGTTGTCAAAACAAAGAAACGAGATGATCATCTACAAGACTTGCGGGATGTTTTTAAAAGACTCCGGCGTTACCAGTTGAAAATGAATCCATTAAAGTGCGCATTTGGTGTTACTTCTGGAAAATTTCTTGGCTTCATTGTTCGACATCGAGGTATTGAAATAGATCAATCAAAAATTGATGCTATAATAAACATGCCAGAGCCAAGTAATTTGCATGAATTGAAAAGTCTTCAAGGAAGGTTGGCATACATTCAAGATTTATCTCCAATCTTCTTTGGTCGTTGCCATCCATTTAACAAAGTTGGTGAAGAAAGATGTGCCATTTGAATGGGATGATACTTGTCGAAATGCTTTCCAAAGCATTAAACAATATTTATCTCATCCACCGGTGCTCACACCCAATCCCGGAAAGCCATTGACTCTATGTCGCAAAGACAAGAATCTTCTTTAGGTGCACTTCTTGTCCAAATCAATGACGAAGGAAAAGAAAATGCACTATATTACTTAAGTCGGACATTGGTAGGTGCTGAAATGAAGTATTTACCTATTGAGAAAATATGCCTTGCATTGATTTTTGCAGTTAAAAAGTTGAGGCATTACATGCTAGCACACACAATCAATCTTGTCTCAAAGATTGATCCATTAAAATACATAATGTCCCGACCGATTCTTTCTGGGAGGATAGGAAAATGGGCACTTCTATTGTCCGAGTTCGACATCAAATTCATTCCACAAAAGGCTGTTAAGGGACAAGCTCTGGCAGATTTTCTCGCTGATCATCCTATTCCAGCAGAGTGGGAACTTTCTGAAGACTTTCCAGACGAAGAAGTTTTTTACACTGAAGTTATACCTTCATGGAGGCTATTCTTTGATGGTGCAACTCAAGATATGGTCTTTGGAGCAGGAGTTGTATTTGTTACTCCCATGATCAAGTCATGCCCTATTCATTTACTTTGGCGGAAAGATGTTCCAACAATATGGCGAATATCAAGCTCTTATTATTGGTTTGGAAACAAAGATCTTTGGATATGGAAGTCAATCAACTAGAAGTCTTTGGAGATTCTTTGTTGATAATCAACCAACTTCTTTCCGAGTATGAAGTCCGAAATTTAAACTCGAAGCCATATCATGAATATACGTTAACACTCCTAAAGCGATTTGAATCGGTAAAAATCAAGTTCGTTCCGGGAATGAAAACAGAGAAGCGAGATGCCTTCGCTAATTTGGTCTTTGTTTTGCTTGGTCGATGAGGATTTTTCTCACCCAAGATCAATTGTTCAAAGATGGATAATTCCACCATTCTTTGTTTGAAAATCTTGAGGAGAACAATAATGTTGAAATTAGTGGCAAAGAAGTGGATGATTGGAGGCAACCGTTAATTGATTATCTTCAACATCATAAATTACCTGATAGCCCTCGTCGTAAAACAGAAGTTCGGAGACATGCTTCTCGCTTTATCTTCTATAAGGACACACTCTATCGGCGCTCATTTGATGGAGTATTCCTTCGATGCTTAAGTAGTGAGGAAGCGACATACGCCCTGGAGGAAGCTCATTCTGGAATATGTGGTGCTCATCAGTCAGGACCTAAACTCCATTTTCGGATAAAAAGAATGGGATACTATTGGCCGACTATGGTTCAAGATTCTATGGATTTTGCAAAAAAGTGCGAAGCTTGCCAAGTCCATGCAAATTTCATTCATCAACCTCCAGAACTATTACATCCGACAATAGCTTCCTGGCCATTTGATGCATGGGGTCTTGACGTGATTGGACCCATAACACCAAAGTCTTCAGCTGGACATTCATACATCATCGCTGGGACTGACTATTTCTCTAAGTGGGTCGAAGCTATACCATTGAGGGAAGTAAAGAAAGAAAATGTTGCAGATTTCATTCGCGGTCAAATAATTTATCGGTATGGAGTTCCTCGATACATCATCACTGATAACGGAAACCATTACGCAATAGTCACATCGATAATCTTTGCACCAAGTTTGGATTCGAGACAATACAACTCGTCCATGTATAATGCAAAGCAAACTAATGGATTGGCAGAGGCATTCAACAAGACCTTGTGCAATTTGTTGAAGAAGGTTGTATCCAAATCTAAAAGAGACCGGCATGAAAGAATTGGAGAAGCTTTGTGGGCTTATCGCACTACTTTACTGGGACTCCAACACAAGCTACTCCATATGCCTTGGTATATGGTGTGGAAGCTGTACTTCCCTTAGAGTGTCAGATTCCATCATTGAGAATTGCCATCCAAGAAGGTTTGACGATAGAGGAAAATGCCCGTCTTCGACTTGAGGAGTTGGAAGCTTTGGATGAGAAAAGATTAGAAGCTCAAATGCACCTGCAATGTTATCAAGCTCGGATGGCAAAATCTTTCAATAAAAAAGTACGGCCAAGATCATTTCAAATTGGAGATTTAGTACTTTCAGTACGTAGGCCTATCATAATTACAAAAAAGACAGGGGGCAAGTTCCAACCTAAATGGGATGGTCCATTTGTCGTTACTCATGTGTTCACCAATGGGGCATACAAGATCGTGGACAAAGATGGATTGCAGATTGGACCTATTAACGGAAAATTTCTGAAGCGTTTTTATGCTTAAACTTTGTTTTATTTTCCTTTGTAAAAAAAAAAATTGTATAATGCTCCTGGCCCGCAAGAGGATAAACTGTGAACGACTATATATATAAAAAAAAAATCATCATATATGTAAATCCAAGTTCTGTCAAAATCGTTAATCATATTTATATCTCTTTATTTGTCTTTGCAAAAAAAAAAAAAAAGGGATGATACAAATGAGAATAAAAAAAAAAAGAAACAGAAATGTAGAGTGTCATTTCAAAGGATCAATCACTTTCACCAGCTTGCAAGAAGTCGTCTTCAAGAGTCTTCCTCTCGATCGATGGATTCTACGTTGGCGATATTTCTAATTTTGACCGCTCTCGAGTGATCCCGGCCTCTTTCATTTTATCCAGATTTTCCTTACGAGTCCGAAGTTCATCACGGAGTTTGTCCATTTGGAAAGCCAACTCGTGGGTCTTATTTTCCAAAGAAGAAAATATGGTCATCTCTACGTCTATTCGATCGTCTAAAGACTCCAATTGTTGGTCCCTTTCTTCTAAAGTCGGACACTCTAAAATTTGCTTTCTTTCGAAAGGTAAGCATCAACTCTTTTAAGAAACCCTTCCATACGCTTCGTCAAAGGTCTTTGGATCCGCTTGAAATGATTCGGTGATCGTGTTTTGAAAGTCTCGATTGCTTTTAGCCCACCAAGTCCTAAGATTTGAAAACCGTGTTTTATCACATCCGTGAATGACTTCTTAAGATACTTAGTCATGGCTTTCTGAAAACATCTTTTAGAAAAGAAGAATCTTCGATAATTCCAAGCGGAAGTTCGTAGACATGGAAGAACAAATTGGCGCAATCCCACGATTGTTTATATTTGAAGTAGGAACAACAATCAAAGACAACGAAGATGGGGGTAACAGTGCTTCTTGTCCACTCCCTGATTCTTGACTCACAAGTTCCGTAATTTACTTCTCCCTCATCATTGATATCTCGCCGACTTGGATGTCAAAATACCACTGATCGATATGATGGGATAATCGCAGGAAGATCTTTCGAACCATTAAGGCCATCAATCCCTTCAAGTGCATCAATCATGTCAAGATTCTCGCTAGTCCGATCCGAAGAAAGGACTTGGACTTGTGTAAAAATTCAGTTCTTCGGGAATTTTTGGAAATCCTAAAAAAAAAAAAATATGATGAAGGGAAATTGCACACCGATATATCAAACAGTCAGGTAAAATAATAAGGAAGAGATATACACCTGCATTTCGTGTTTGAGGCGACATGTCTAAATTTTCGTCATGTAAAGGGTATATCCGGATGCTCAAATCCATTTTTGAAGTTTCAACACGTGCTTCGTGGTTGCTTTAAATAGATTGAGGCTTTTCGGTCGTGATCGACCGCTTTCGACGATGTACCAAAGAAACAAAGAGCTTCAAGTCAAAAGTTGATACATTAAGAAAAAAAAAAAAAAAAAAAAAAAAAATTTAAATCATACCGATCTTCGAACTACTATCTTAGGAACAAGAGTTGCTTGAGTCCTTGAGATGCTTGATCTCCGAATCATCGTCTTCTGAAACCAAAATTGTCCTGTATCTTCTCTACACGCTCAAGAGGAAACGATTCTGTTGAAGGGAATGTAAATTTAAGCCTCTTAGGACCTCCTTCATCTGGAACATCCAATGCTCTTTTTTGAAAAGTTCTTTGGGAAGCTACACGGGAAGGGTTGATCTCTTTGGCTTTGTCATTCCCCTTATGCTTTGGTATAGGTAACGGGTTGTTCAAGTCTAAAGTCTATATCCTCACTGGATAATAACTCCTTCACTTGAACCTTGTTCAATCTTGGAAGTACTTCATTATTCCACCAATCTTCGTATGCAGAATCAACTTGATTTTGTATATTATTGGTTCTCCACGGAATATGGAATGAACATCCACTCCCTACTTGTGTCAAAGATAACCAAGCACAATAAAGAGTCATTGGATTTATTACTAAGTTCATATCTTTTGGTGAGCACGGAAGTTTTTGTTTGAAGCCTTGTTGTCTTCCAAATCGATGAGGGTTATATACTTCAAGAATGTATGAACCAGATCTTGGCGATAAGAAACAAAAACCAGTCGAATGCTAATCATGAACTCGAAATCTCCGAGATCTATCGTCCTTATCGTGCATATATACCACAATGAGGAGGCAAATGAATAGGGTTCCAACAAAAATCATTGTGATCCATCCTTCCACGAACAAGTTCTCGACAATCAAACATGTCAACTTCCCAAGGTCGAGATCATTTAAAGTTAAGATATCTTCCGATAATAGGGCGACCAATGCTTTTGTCAATGTTCTTTGTAAATTCCTCGGAGAAAATAGGTTGCAGCCCAAGCATACGAGTAAAATGTCCAGAAATGCATATTTGATCAATCCAATGTCGTGACACCGCCACACAATTTGATGTTTCGTAAGTCCTCGATAAATACTAGCCAAAATAGGAGGAACTAAACAGTAAGTCGACTTGGCGACCATTACGAAGTCTGTTTTGAAAGTCCCGGCTCTAAGATAGTCGTCTCTGGAAGGAAAAATGAAACGACAAAGCCAAAGCGAAAGATAGGCCGCTATTTCTAACTCTTCTTCTTCATCGACAGATAAAGAAGAGTTCCAATGACTCCTGTCCCTGCGCAAAATATCTTTTGGCTTGTCTGTGACGACGGGTCTCCGTATCCTGTCTTTTACTATTCGTTGGCCTTCTTTATGTGGCCTCGATTCTATAGCTTTCTTGAAAGGCTTACTCTTCCGAGGATTTGGAACGCAATCATCTTCTTGGAACCAAAACTCAATCCAATCAGCATGGCGAATTCGATCAGTTTTCTTCTTATCGGCTATCAGTGAATATGCTTTAAACAAATATGAGCAAGATCGGGAAGCAAATTCGACAGTTCTGAAAGGCTTGGAACTACCTCCTCATAATAATCACCCCTAATAGAAAGTCCAGTGATTTCTCGAATATCCCGCAGAGAAATACCAATTTCTCCATTTGTGGTTATAAAGGTATTGGTGTCCGGACACCAAACTTCACAAAGAGCTCATACATAGAATTGGGACGAGGATATTCCTTTGTAGCGTAATAAACCGCGAAGCTAACTCGTAAAAAGATTTTTTGACTAAGAGTTTATGGATCCAAACCCACCACTCCCAAAACTTTGAAAGATAAAAAGTTTCTCCACTACTGCTAAGTGCACTTCCCCATTTTACTTCTCTTTGATAAATCCTCTCGGAAATGATCGCTTCTCGGAATAATCGTCATATCCCGAGAATGATGTGGAGGTGGACCCAAAGAAGGATGTTGGATGGCATCCGAGTTCCTCTGGCGGACATCGAGAATATGCATGTGCAGCTCCTTTAAAGGGACACATAAAGTCGAAGGACATGGCATCTACCATGGATAGTAAGCTTGAGCTCTCCCCGTGGCGTCCGTGCATTTGTGATACTTCACAATTGTCTTAGGAAAGCAAAGAACTTTTCCTTCCGTGCCGTATCATTAAGCTCAATAATTTGTGTAATTTCAAATTCTCTTTGCTTTTAGAATTTGATTGTGCCATTCTCGCAAAATAAACAAACAAACAAAGAAATAAAATAAATAAATAAACAAATAAAAATAAACAAGAAAACAAAATGATAGTAAAATAGTCAAAGAAACAATAAAAAAAATGGTCCATAATTTAAAGTAATTATGAACATTAAATTCTTTAAAATCTTTCATCATCTCGAAGGTGAGTCTTCGGGAATATCTAAAAGATACGCCCGAGCCTCTATTTCCGTGTCTTCTAATCCACCATCTCGAAGGGTGAGTCTTCTGGAGAATATCTAAAAAGATACGTTCCGAGCCTCGATTTCCGTGTTTTCCAAAAAAAAAAAAAAAAAAATTTCTCATTCAAAAAAAAAAAAAAATAATAATAATAATAATAATAATAAAATAAAAACTAATTGAAATAGTTCTTTACACTAAATCTTTCAAGTATTTTAAGATTTAATGTCTAGAACGACAAGTTTTCCAAATACATAAAATGCCTTGGATTAAAAGTTTCGGTCCTTGGTCTTTAACATAAAATTTTCTGGACTTCTGAAACACCTCTATCATGGAGATATTTATTTCTCACAATTAAAATCATCCGAACCTCAAAATTACTGGTCTGCTCCAAAGATCCTGTCAACAAAATAACAAAAAAAATTAGTGAATGTTTGAAATAAATAAATAGTTCAAATTTACAAAAGTTTGAAGTTAAAAAAAAAAAAAAAAAAAAAACACGTAAACTTGAAAAAAAATAATAATAATAAAAACTTGAAACAATTTGAAACCAAGTTTCGCATTTGTCAAAAAAAAAAAAAAAAAAAAAAAATCGTCAAACGAAACTTGAAATTGAAAAAAAAAAAAAAAAAAAAAAAAAAGGGGAAGAAGAAGACAACACACAAAAGTCAAAAACACAATCATGCACACACTAAAACACACACATATACATGGTATACACACACACACACACACACACACACACGTGAATATATATAAACATTCTTTAAAAAAAAAAAAAAAAAAAGGTGTAAAATTGAAACCAAGATTACACTACATGCACGATATCTTAGAAAAATGTGTAAGTTTATGATTTGTATTTGAAAAAAAAAAAAAAAAAGGAATTGAAACATCATCTTCGAAAAAAAAAAAAAAAAAAAAAATCATCATTACTTTACTATTTGTGAATTGTGCCTTCTTTTCTAATATACTAGTTTTTTGGCGTCATGCGTTGCACGTGGCTAATTTATAATAATGTAATTTTAATTGTTTTAACTATATTGTATATTTTACAATTAATGGTGCAATACAAATTAGCAATTAGCAATATACCTATTGGAAACATATCTACACAAATGTATTCATTAAAAGCATTTCATTGTCCGTAGCCCTAGTAGGGAGCAATATGATGCCAATTATTTTTAGTTTGATGGGCAACAAATTTTCATCAATGCATGAATCTTCAAGTTTTCCATATCATAGGTTTTATTTACTTTGAAGATAGTTTCGCTTGAGCTAATAAAAACACTTCATTTAACATAGCTAATTAACTTCAGCAAACG
Source organism: Forsythia suspensa (assembly GCA_023638005.1). Classification (NCBI taxonomy): domain Eukaryota; kingdom Viridiplantae; phylum Streptophyta; class Magnoliopsida; order Lamiales; family Oleaceae; genus Forsythia; species Forsythia suspensa. Next base: position 23,615,168 of record CM042663.1, read on the forward strand.
ACAATTTACAGCAGCCATATGTGACACTTTAAACATCAAATGAAATAATTCAACATCTAAAATCATCAAAAAACTAAACTACTGGTAGTTAAGGTATCCTGACAAAATGAAAAATTACATTTTACTGCATAAAAACCCCACTATTACCCTACATATTAGACTATAAAACAAAATGAAATAGCCACGAGTCATTCTCGGGCATTTTGGTGTTGGTGGTTGTGACCTTTGCATGTCCTCTTGTTGTGCCTCGGTTATCCACATCTTGAGCCCAACTCGTGCTTGCATTTCTTGATGGAGGCTAATTTTGCTTGTCAACTTTCTTTCTAGCTTTCTTGATCTTCCAAACTGTTTTTGTTATGAACCGGTGATGATCTATGTAGCTATGTTAAGCAACAATTCGGAGGAGTCATAGGTGAAACAATGAGATGAATAAGCTTAACTTGCTAATCTGATATATATATCATAATTGACCCTAGCATAGAACTTAGTATTGTATTGATCTAAGGCGAGATAGTAACCTTTTTGAACTACATCTTTCATGTATTTTGAAAAAGTCGCAAGTAGTGTAAAGTTTATACTTTTTAAAGTCTCCGACGAAGTTATTACTAAAAAATGCATCATGTACCAGTCTAAGTTACACTATTTTTGCCTACATTCAAATAACAAATCATTATACTTTCAATCAAGCCATGAGAGACGTAAAGAAAACCTAGTGTTGTTTAGTTCAACTTAAGACGCATAAAAGTGCGTGCTATTGGGTTAGAGAATTAGAATTTTTGAGCAATTGTGCGGAAGTGCTAGTAACTTAATTTTATCAACTTTAAAGTTGATGAGGAAGACAAAGATAAGCTAACAAGTCAAAATTTGAGTCATTTTCTCCTTATTTTTGTTTTCTCATATAATTATTGTAATAAATAAAAATAATTATTATAACAAATTTTACTCCATCGTGTTTTTATATTTCATAAAATTAGATATGATATATTATATTAATTTAAAATAATATATAAAATTTTTATAATAGCTAATTTATTATAACATATTATATTAGGTTATAGAATATGAAATATTATTGATATAAAAGAACTCATTATTCATTGTAGAGCATAACTCGACAAAGTTAAAATCGAAGTTTTCCGAGCTACTCAAGAAACTAATGAAATGCATAATTTTTATTTTTGAAGCTTATTTTATTTAAATTATTTAATACATTGGCTATTTTGTTTAACTTGAAACTTGTAACGTTATTATTCGAGGAACGTGTAAACATGAAATTTGGATTTGTTAACTTATTTGATAAATGAAGCACATACATAATTGTATTTAAATGATTATTTATTAGAATATAGCAAAATAAAATATATATTATATAAATTTAATATATATCATAATCAATCAATACAATATATTATATATTGTTTTATTATGATTAATTTATCTAGTAACTCGACAAATCTAAATTTGAGTTCCATTGTGTCGGTTAAAAATAACACGAATAAACTAAAAAAATAAAAAATTTAAGTGTACTACATAATTTAAATACAAAAAGTAAACTATAAAATGAGAAATATGCATTGTTGAAGTTACTCGAGTAACTCGACAAATCCAAAATCACGTTTGTCGAGTTACTCGATTAAAATTGTGATACGAAATTAATCTATTCAATAGTTCAAGTTGCTCGACAAACTGACAATCTAGTTGCCCGAGTTACTCGACGAACGAATGAAATTTAAATTTTTCATTATTTTGTTTGCCTTTTTTATTTAAAGTATGTCATACATTTAAATAATTCTTCATTCTTATTTAGTGGTGGTATTTTTCAAGAAACTTGTGAGTCTCAAAGTTGGATTTGTCGAGTAAGTTGATAAATAAAGCATATACAAAATTTTATTTAGTGTATCATTTATTAGAATATAGTAAAATAGAATATATATCATATAAATTTAATATATATCATAATCAATTAATACAATATATTTTATTTTAGCAATTAGTATAACATATTATAACTAAAAATTGTTATAATAAATTTATAGCATAATAAAAGCAATTCTATAGTAATATATTATTAATCAATTATTACATTATTATAATAATCTAGTGATTATAATAATTTGTTATGACAAATTCATACTAAATAGATTTCATCATAAATTATGAAAATAAATTGTAGTAAAAATTTGTTATAATAATGAATTTTTTGTTAGAATAATTATGTCAAATTATATTACGAAAATAAATGTGTTTTTTTTTAATTAATAGTTGTAATAAGTATTTTAACATAATTTATAATAATATTTATTATAGAAATTATAAGTATATTACATAATTTAAATAGAAAAAGAAAACAAAAAAATGAAAAATATGCATTGTTGAAGTTACTCGAGTAACTCGCCAAGCTAAAAATCATGTTTGTCAAATTACTCGATTAAAAATGTGATACAAAAGCAAAAATCATAAAAGCAGGAATATTTTCGTGAAATAAATTGAATAAGTAATTATAGATTTCACTTAGTATAATTGATTCTACGATATTATAAATAAATGTGTGAATTTATGTAAAATAGTTTTTCTATATATTTGATATTTTGTGGACTTGTGTATATTATATTTTATGTTTCTCTTTATTGTAAATGTAAAATTTTTATAATATAAAATATATGTATTTAGCATGTAGGTTATAGAGTAACTCGACAAAATTTATTTTCAATTTGTCGAGTTGCTTAAGTAATAAATTGTAAAAGATTGTTTTGTTTTATGATTTAGATTTTATTTTATTTTATAATAGCTATTTTATTATAGCATATTATATTAAGTTATAGAATATGAAATATTATTGATATAAAAGAAGCGATTATTCATTGTAGAGCATAACTTGACAAAGTTAAAATCGAGTTTCCCGAGTTACTCGAGCCAATAATAAAATGCATAATTTTCATTTTTTAATCTTTTTTATTGAAATTATTTAATACATTGACTATTTTATTTAATTTGAATGTTGTAATATTATTATTCGATGAACGTGTTGACATGAAATTTGGATTTGTTAACTTATTTGATAAATGAAGCACATACATATTTGTATTTAATTGATTATTTATTAGGAGATATCAAAATAAAATATATATCATATAAATTTAATATATATCATATTCAATTAATACAATATATTATATATTCTTTTATTATGACTAATTTATCTAGTAACTTGACAAATTCAAATTTGAGATTCATGAGTTGGTTTAAAATAACATGAAAAAATAAAAAAAAATTTAGTGTAGTACATAATTTAAATAAAAAAAGTAAACTAAAAATGAACAATATGCATTGTTGAAGTTACTCGAGTAACTCGATAAACCCAAAATCAAGTTTGTCGAGTTACTCGATTAAAATTGTGATCTGAAATCAATCTATTCAATAGCTCAAGTAGCTCGAATAAACCGAAAATCGAGTTGTTCGGAGTTACTCGATTTAACGAAACGAAATTTAAAATTTTCATTATTTTGTTTCCCTTTTTATGTAAATGATGTCATACATTTAAATAATTTTTATTCTTATTTAGTGGTGTTATTTTTCAAGAAACTCATGAGTCTTAAATTTGGATTTGTCGAAAGTAACTTGATAAATAAAGCATATACAAAATTTTATTTAATGTTTCATTTATTAGAATATAGTAAAATAGAATATATATCATATAAATTTAATATATATCATAATCAAATAATACAATATATTTTACTTTATTTTAGCAAGTTAGTATAAAAAATATTAGTAACATTATTAGTAAGAATGTTATAATTAATAGTTATAAAAATAAAATATGTTGTTGATTTTTTCATTGAAAAAAAATTAGAAATGTAATAAAAATAATAATAATAATAATAATTCATGAACGGTAACTTTTTCGAAAGTTACTATTCACCTCGAAAAAGTTTGTCGAGTTGAATAGTAACTCGACAAACTTTTTCGAATTTTAAAAAAAAAATTTTTTTTTTTTTGATGAATGATAGCTTTTTCGAAAGTTACTATTCACCAAGCAAAAGTTTGTCGAGTTGAATAGTAACTCGACAAACTTTTTCGAATTTAAAAAAAAAAAAAAAAAAAAAATTTCTTGATGAACAAAGAACTTTTTCGAGTTACTATTCACCTCGCAAAAAAGTTTGTCGAGTTGAATAGTAACTCGACAAACTTTTTCGAATTTTTTAAAAAAAAAAAAATTTTTGATGAGCAAGATAACTTTTTCTAGTTATCGTTCACCTCGAAAAAGTTTGTCGAGTTGAATAGTAACTCGACAAACTTTTTCAAATTTAAAAAAAAAAAAAAAAAATGAAGCGATAACTTTTTCGAGTTACTATTCACCACAAAAAAAAGTTTGTCAAGTTGAATAGTAACTCGACAAACTTTCTCGAATTTAAAAAAAAAAAAAAAAAAAAAAATTTAGTTACTCGACAAAAAGAATTTTTTTTTTTTTTTTTTTTTAAAAAATCGAATAACTCGAAAAAAAAAAAAAAAAATTTTTTTTTTTTTTTTAAAAATCGAGTAACTCGACAAAACTAAAAAATTTTTTTTTTTTTTTTTTTAAAAATCGAGTTACTCGACAAAAAAAAAAAAAAAAAATTTTTTTTTTTTTTAAAAAATCGAGTAACTCGACAAAACTAAATTTTTTTTTTTTTTTTTTTTTAATAAAATCGAGTAACTCGACAAAAGACAAAATTTTTTTTTTTTTTTTTTTTTTAAATCGAGTAACTCGACAAAAAGAATTTTTTTTTTTTTTTTTTTTTTTTTAAAAATCGAGTAACTCGACAAAAGTAAACACTAAATTTATTTTTATTTATTTTTTTTTTTAAAATAAAAGTAACTCGACAAAACTAAAAAAAAAAAATTTTTTTTTTAAAATCGAGTAACTCGACAAAACTTTAAAAAAATTAATTTTTTTTTTTAAAATCGAGTAAATCGACAAAACTAAAAATAAAATTTTTTTTTTTTTTTTTTTTAAATCGAGTAACTCGACAAAACTTTAAATATTTTTTTTTTTTTTAAATTCGAGTAACTTGACAAAAGTAAAAAATTTAAATCGAGTAACTCGACAAAAGTTTAAAATTTTTTTTTTTTTTTTTTTAAAGTTCGAGTAACTCGACAAAAGTTTAAATTTTTTTTTTTTTTTTCAAATTGAGTAACTCGACTAAAGTTTTAAAAAAAAAATTTTTTTTTTAAAAATTCGAGTAACTCGACAACATTTTTAAAAATTTATTTGATCTTTTGTTTTAAAATTCGAGTAACTCGATAAAAATTTTTAAAATTTTTTTTAAATTCGAGTAACTCGACATAATTTAAAAAATATATATAAATTTTTATGTTTTTTAAATTCGAGTAACTTGACAAGATTTAAAAATATATATATTTTTAAAATTTGAGTAACTCTACAAAATTTTAAAAAAATGTTTTTATTTATTTTTGGCTAGTAACTCAACAAATTTAAAAAAAAAAATTTTTTTTTTAACATCGAGTAACTCGACAAAATTAAAAAAAAAAAAAAAATTTATTTTTTTTATTTTTTGTTTAGTAACTCAACAAATTTAAAAATATATATATATATTAAAAATGTAAAAAAAAAAATGTCGAATAACTCGAGAATTTAAAAACATTTTTTTAAAAAAATGTCAAAATAAAATTGGGTACTTTTAAAAATTGTAGGACTTCATATACATTTTTATTTTATTTTGTTGTTATTTTTTTTTTTATTATTTAAAGAGGTGGACAAAATGAAATTTGTAACGTAAATTTAAAAAGTCGGGGGATGGCTAAAAAAAAAAAAAAAAAAAGTTATGGGTAAATTTGTTATAAAATAAAAAGAATGTGGGCTAAAAGTGCAAATTACAAAAAAAAAATATTTAAAATTTCCCACTTTGTCGAGTTACTCGGCAAAGTGGGAAAATTAAAACATTTAATTTTCCCACTTTGCCGAGTAACTCGACATATGGATAAATAAAAAAATTCCCCACTTTGCTTACTCGGCAAAGTGGAGGAAATTTTTTTTTGTTTTGTTTTTATATTTGTCATAAAAAGTCCACCTACCAAAAAAAAATAAAAAAATTAAAAAATCTTAAAAAGTCACTTTTCCATTGAGGACAAAAAACTTCAAAACTTCATTTAGTCATGGATTAAGAAAATTCATTTCACGTAGAAAGCGATCACCGAAAAATATGAAATTTTTAGGGAACATAGAATACTCATGTAGCTACCACATATCAAAATTTTGACAGTCCGACGGCATATTTTCGAACTTACTAAAATGCTAACCGAAACATCCTAGTTAGTTTTTCGATTTATGCTGTCACAGTTTACAAAATTGTCTATAAATTGAGTTATATAACATGAAATTATGTGAAACCAATGCCAATGGTTAGGTAACCCATAGGGCTATCGTCTCCAACTGGAATTATGTAAAATACTTAATATATAAGGTGCAGTAAATGTTTGAGTTGGACAATGAAGCAGATCTTAGAAAAACATGAAGTTTAGCAAAACCTTTCAAGTTCACATCATTAACGTGTAACCAAAACATGGGAATCCACTAAAACTACCACAAAACCAAGGTCCAAAAATTTTAAGAAGATATTTACACTACTTAAAGTTTTTTATTGGTTTATAATAGCGAATCCGACACGCATGTGGCATAAATCCGAAAAACGACTTAGGAGGTTTCGCGATAAGTATTTTAGTATGCCTAAACATGCCGTCGGACTACTAATTTTTGGTATGTGGTAGCTACCTGAGTATTCTATGTGCCTTGAAAATTTCGTAATGTTCGGTGATCGTTTTCTATGTCAAAAATTTTTGTTACTCCATGACCAGGTGAACAAAATTTCAAAATAAGAACCTTCATTACAAAAATTTCTTCACCCGGTCATGGAGTAACAAAATTTGTTTGACATAGAAAACGATAACCGAAAAATAAGAAATTTTCAGAGAACATAGAATACTCATTTAGCTACCACATATCAAAATTTGATAGTCCGACGGCATGTTTCGACACTAAAATGCTCACCGAAACAACAGAGGCGGTTTCTCGGATTTATGCGGTTACAGATTTACAAAATTGTCCATAACTTGAGTTATATACCATGAAATTATGTGAAATCAAAGCCAATGGTTAGGTAACCCATAGAGCTATCGTCTCCAACTGGAATTATGTAAAATACTTAATATATAAGGTGCAGCATATTTTTGAGTTGGTCAACGAGAAAGTGCATTTTCGAGAAACAATTCACCCGGTCATGGAGTAAAAATATTTATTTGACATAGAAAACGATTACCGAACAATATAAAATTTTCACAAAACGTAGAATACCCATGTAGCTAACACATATAAAAATTTGATAATCCGACGGCATGTTTTGACACACTAAAATGCTCACCGAAACATCACAGTGCAGTTTTCGGATTCATGCTATCGCAATTTACAAAATTGTCCATAACTTGAGTTATAACATGAAATCATGTGAAACCAAAGCCAATGGTTAGGTAACCCATAGAGCTATCGTCTCCAACTGAAATTATGTAAAATACTTAATATATAAGGTGCAACATATTTTTGAGTTGGTGAACTGAAAGACAATTTAGAGAAACAATTCACCCGGTCATGGAGTAAAAAATTTATTTGACATAGAAAACAATCAACGAACAATATGAAATTTTGAAAGAACGTACAATACCCATGTAGCTACCACATATAAAAATTTTATAGTCCGACGGCATGTTTGGCATACTAAAATGATCACCAAAACATCTAAGTCGGTTTCTCGGATTCATATTGTCATAGTTTACAAAAATATCCATACCTTGAGTTATACAACATGAAATTATGTGAAACCAAATCCAATGGTTAGGTAACCCATAGGGATATCGTCTCCAACTGGAATTATGTAAAAATACTTAATGTATAAAGTGCAGCAAATATTTATGTTGGACAAAAAAAACTACAGTTTAGAGAAAATGAAATTTAGCAAAACCTTTAAGAATCAATTGTATTTCGTCATTTGTTCTCCATAGCAACTGGGGAAAAAAATCACCAAATTTGAGGACTTATTAAGGAACAAATAGAGTGGAAATGGTGTCAGGAAAAAAAAAAACAAAAACAAATTTCAATAGTCAAAATCAAAGCTAGAGAAAGCTACCATTATTTCATTCAAAATTCAAAATGACTAATCTCAAATAATCTATAAATAACATTTATAATAAAAGTGAAAAACAAATCTAAAAATCTGCAAAGAAGTTACATTTTTGTAAACAAGTAAAATAATAAAAATATATAAAAATAATAAAAATTATAATAAAGTAAACAATAAGCCAAATGGGAAAAAAAAAATGTTTGTCGAGTAATTCGACAAATTGTCCAGCTTTGTCGAGTTCTTGACAAAGGGTGAGACATGGGCTTTTGTTTTTTTTTCAAGTTACTCGATAACATTGCTTTTGAATATTTTTTTTAATTGTTGTCGAGCAACTTGACAACATTAGTTTTGAATTTTTTTTTTTGACTTTGTGGTATGTGTCATTTTATTCATATAAATAATTGAGCAACTCGGCAATCTCAAATTTCGGTTTGTCGAGTTCTTTGATAATTTAAGCACATGCATAGTTTTTTTACCCTATCATTTATTATAACATTATATAATAAATTATATATGATATAAAATTATTATAATATACTTTATTTTAACAATTATAATAACACAAGAGAATGCAAATTTATTATAATAATAATGTCAATTTATTATAAGGTTCTCATTCCCGATTCTTAGCATTTTGCCGATTTAAAAGTTTCAAAGCACGTGGCTTCATCTTGCATTATCAATTTGATATTATGAATGACTTGTATGATGTGAGGTTGCTTAAATTTGAAAATATGTATTTAGAACAATTATTTTGATGACTCGTTAATTAAATCCAAACACGTTAATTAAACCCAACCACCACATTTCCTTTGTGCGGTTAATCCACGTTGGGTTTAACAACTATGGACCAACAAAAGTTTCACTAATTATCATTGCGTTGTGTAATGGATCATTTATATGAAAACAATATGACATGTGATCTTTATATATATGAAAAAGAAGATTATTTTGCCTTTTTACGTGTTCTTTATTTTTTCCCAAGTTAACTACCAAACTTTTCTTGACCGTTCAAAAATAAAAGATCTAACAAATGGTCCTTGCATAGATTAATATGTTAGCCTAAATAGAAGCGAAATGCGAAGCTTGCCCAATAGGCCACCCACCTCCAAATTGGTTAACCTTTATGTACTCCCAAACACGCCCCAAAGGTGCCTCAGTTGGAGCATCTCCCTTTCTCCAGTACCAAAAATTTTAGAAGTGAATCGATATTATAACAGGAGGAGGACTCGGTTACGTACTTCCCTTTTCGGGATAATCTTGACCTTTGGTTTCTTAGCTTGACAAGATTCTTACGCAAACATTTGATTTGAATAAACAAAAAGGAAAAAGGAGAACCATATATGTCAAAATTCCCTCGTGTTCATCATACATACTTGTTGGATCAAGTGGAATGATATGCTTTGCAAGTAGTTTATTCATCTTCAACATGTACATGCGGATCCGTTTCAAAACCAATCGCAAGGCATCATCACGGATAATCTTTCTCTTGTTACACGGATCACGAAGGTTGTGCTTCGATGTATGCCCAGAGTCGCTTTACAATCTGAATCACAAACAACAAAGCGCTTTAGTATCCCATACAATTAGCACTTGTCTTTGGATAGAATAAACAATGAATTTAAATAATGATCCCAAACGAGGAAAACTGCTTTGCTCACGGAGATCCGGACCACTGTCTCGGCAATCTTGGCTCCCCAACAATGACACGTAGTTCGGGTGAAACGCCACATACTTTGTTTAGACCACCGGACCACCTTTTCTTTTTGTTCCGGTTGAGTGCCGAAATAAAAAGTAAGTGAAACAAATCATGTGTCTCGTTTGATTGTGGTGAACAATTGAGGTTTTTCTTTACACGGATCTAATGCATTCAAACATTTACGCAAGGACATTCATGATACCACGTGCAAACTGAATTTCTTTCAGTCGACATAAAAAGATGTGGTCATTGTGAAGAGAAGTGCATAATGGAAATCAACCATATAACTCCACGTTTACACCTACTTTCCGACAAGCCAACATAATAAGATTTAGTCATCATAAATAAAAAGCACTTAATTGCCATCAACAGCATACATCCACATGCATTCCGAATTCTTGTCAAACTCACGTAAAATTTTGTGATCATAATGACAACACTCAACAGCATAGATCCTCATGATAGAGGGAAAACAAGTATGTTCTATCAAGGTAATAGCTTAACAAGGTCCAAACACCAATAACTTAGAATGAGAGCCACTTAATCTTTAAAACAAGCAAAAATGACATGAGAATGATATAGAATAACAAAGTGGGCATCATGGGTAGTAATAGGAACACATGCCTTTTCCTAGAATACACCTTTGTATATCTTGATACACACAGAACACAAAGTTCAAACTAACAAGTCCTTGAAACACTTCTTAAGAATATAGTATTTTTGTGAAGGGACTGGGAAGTGGTTCTTTTTAGTTTTTCATTTCTCATCTAAACTATCCCTCATTTTACGTACTTTTTTAAATAAATATTTTTTTCCTCTTAAAAAAAAATCGAAAGGAAATAAAGACCGTAAAATCAAGAAGTCAATGCTGGTGACACCTTAGAAATCAACTTATGTTTTTCTTCCAATGAGATAATTTATCTGCATTTATTTCTAGAAAGGTTTTTGCACAAAAATGTCTTGGCTTATGTCCTATAAATGTCTTTGTAAAGGACAAACCATTCCAGCACCTACTAACCAAATTAATCCAATGATTTTTAACAGAATTTTCTTCACATTGCACACTTCTCCCAAGCACAATAGCCCAGTAACAAAAACTTGCTAATCAAAACTTGATACATGAACAGCCATTAAAGTATTGTGGACATAATCAATCAATGATTCAATCGATCCCTTATCCATATGTTTTGCATGCTTTTTCCACCATGTGAAGTACACAAAAAATAAAAACGCAAAATTGAAAATAAAGCAAGTATTCAAAATTGAAAATGAAGCAATTATTCTTAGGAACTGAATTTCCAAGATCATCGTGTCCAAGAAAATGACACTCATGAATCAAAATATTCAGGACATAAAGAATAAAATAGGCACAAAAATTGCTAAACTGGACAAGCTCTCCGACTTGTCATCCTTTAACACCGACAATCAAGATAATGTACTTCAATGTTGGAGATTCGTCTTCGACAGAAGACTAAGCGTGCGTCCGCCCTAGATTACGGATTGTGAAGATTTTGTGGATAAGATGTGAGAGGATGTGTTTGTGGGGGTGTGATAATAGGTCTTGACCTCTCGGTTCTACGAGGGAATCTTTGCTCCAATCTGTACCGACATAGTATGCAATTAAATCTGAAAATTTTACAACAAGAGAATGGAAGCAACAACATCCAAATTGCCGGAAAGAATAATTAGAATTGAAACATCCTAACAAACATACCAATAAATCACGATATCTTTGGAAAGAATTGAGGATATCTTGCCCCTGCTCCTCCAAGAGCTTCTTGCCAAGTATCTATTAGAATTAGTATCTTCTCTTTAACTTGAAAATCAGGCTGCAATAAAAAGGGGGAAAAAAAAAAGGTGGTGTCTCTGAATATCTTTACCCAAAACAAAAGAGAAAACAACAATTTGGAGCAATATGTGCAAGCAATTACCTTCTTTTTGACAATTTTCACCATCTCAGGAAGCACACCTTTCTCAGCAACAAGCATATGGACAATGTCAATACAATTCTTTACAATTGTCTCCAACAAGTCAAATGTGGCCACAACTCTTTTGCTTGTCTTCTCCATGTTGCCAAGTGGAATAGAAGAAAAGAGACAAACTTGAATAATTATCTTACAGTTGAAGCAACAGTATGAGCCCAAAACCTAAGATGATCTTTTAATTCCATTTCATTACCAAAATTTGGAATTCTCCAATCCATCAACGGCTTCTTCACTCTATTTTCATCTTCCAAAACATCCCAAGCTTGAAAGATAAGGCCTTGAAACTTACGCATATTTATCAAATCCTTTTCCTCCCATTTTCCTTCCAGTTTTCCATCCCACTTTCCCCAGTCTTTGAAATCCGAGAATTATTGAAATTAAATTTGAATCCTTGTCCTCATCTCGAAAACACAAATCCCGGATCCATAAACCCTTTTAATTCCTCAAATTCAAGTTCGATAAGCTTCACACTCTTGTTCTTACTCCCTCATGTTCCTCCTGTAAGCACTATTTTCTTCTTTTCTTGAAGCTTTTTTGTGCTCAAATTCTTCAACTTCTTTACCGAAAGTATAGTCCGAAGCTTAGGAACAAGCTTTGTCTTGAATATCTCAAGCATCAAATCCTTTGTTTTCTACAAATTTACATTCAAATTAGAATAAAAAACACAAAATACAACTGAACTCAGTTTAACAACAGTACATAAAACCACGCATATTAGAACATTAAAATTGAAAGTAAAGAACAGATTGAAACAAACTAAAAAAACCTAGAAAAATTAAACTAATTTATGAAAAAAAAACCCAAAATCAAACAGACCCGTTTTCAAAAACTGACCCAAAATTCTATAAAACGACCAAAATCAAATAATAATACCTGTAGTTCATGATTATGAAACCCCAACAAACAAAGACGAAATTGAAGCACATAATAGCCAAACGTTGAATATACAGATCGAAATCATACGCCAGAACCTTACAATCGTGATATCAAAACCCCTACCAACCACAAACCAAATCCAGAACTGAAGTACGACCCAAAAAGAGGGGAGAAAAATTACAAAAATCTAAAAAAATGGTCGAGTTACTCGATGACCATGGTCGAGTTAACTCGGCGACCGATACCGACAACAATGGTTGTCGAGCAACTCGAACTCGACAGCCATTGTTGTCGAGTTGCTCGACAACAATGGTTGTCGAGCAACTCGAACTCGACGACCATTGTTGTCGCAGCAACTCGAACTCGGCGACCATTGTTGTCGAGTCGACAACAATGGTTGTCGAGCAACTCGAACTCGACATCAATGGTTGTCGAGTTAACTCCATGACCAACAATCTCAGCTACTTATCTTGTCTAACCTGATTGTGGAGGATTTTGTTGTGATAACTCATCTGACCTAATTATGGATTATCCAATTTTGTCCACATTTTTTTTATATAGTTCAAACAATCTGAAATAAGAACTTATAACATAATGAGAGATTTATGCAAATATTTATGTGGTAAAATTTAATTTTTTTTTTTAAAAATCGAGTAACTCGACAAAACTAAAAATAAAAATAATTTTTTTTTTTAAATCGAGTAACTCGACAAAACTTTAATTTTTTTTTTTTTAAATTCGAGTAACTTGACAAAAGTAAAAAAAATTTAAATCGAGTAACTTCGACAAAAGTTTAAAAATTTTTTTTTTTTTTTTTTTAAAATTGAGTAACTCGACAAAGTTTTTTTTTTTTTTTTTTTTTTCAAATTCGAGTAACTCGACTAAAGTTTTAAAAAAAAAATTTATTTTTTAAAAATTCGAGTAACTCGACAACATTTTTAAAAATTTTATTTTATCTTTTGTTTTAAAATTCGAGTAACTCGATAAAAATTTTTAAATTTTTTTTTTTAAAATTCGAGTAACTCGACATAATTTAAAAAAATATATAAATTTTTATGTTTTTAAATTTGAGTAACTTGACAAGATTTAAAATATATATATATTTTTTAAAATTTGAGTAACTCTACAAAATTTTAAAAAAATGTTTTTATTTATTTTTGGCTAGTAACTCAACAAATTTAAAAAAAACATTTTTTTTAACATCGAGTAACTCGATACGACAAAATTTAAAAAAAAAAAAAAAAAAATTATTTTTATTTTTTTGTTTAGTAACTCAACAAATTTAATATATATATATATATATATATATATATATATATATATATATATATATATATATATATATATATATAATCGAGGAACTCGACAAAATGTAAAAAAAAAAAAAAATGTCGAATAACTCAAGAATTTAAAAACATTTTTTTTTTTAAAAATGTCAAAATAAAATTGGGTACTTTTTAAAAGTTGTAGGACTTCATATACATTTTATTTTATTTTGTTGTTATTTGTTTTTTTTTTTATTATTTAAAGAGGTGGACAAAATAAAATTTGTGTGAAATTTAAAAGTCGGGGATGGCCAAAGCAAAAAAAAAAGTTATGGGTAAATTTGTTATAAAATAAAAAGAATGTAGGCTAAAAGTGCAAATTACAAAAAAAAAAAAAATTAATATTTCCCACTTTGTCGAGTTACTCGGCAAAGTGGGAAAATTAAAATATTTTAATTTTCCCACTTTGCCGAGTAACTCGACAAAGTGGGATAAATAAAAAAAAATTCCCCACTTTGCCTACTCGGCAAAGTGGAGAAATTTTTTTTTTTGTTTTTTTTGTTTTATATTTGTCATAAAAAGTCCACCTACCAAAAAAAAAAATAAAAAAAAAAAAATCTTAAAAAGTCACTTTTCCATTGAGGACAAAAAAACTTCAAAACTTCATTTAGTCATGGATTAAGAAAAATTCATTTCACGTGAAAGCGATCACCGAAAAATATGAAATTTTCAGGGAACATAGAATACTCATGTAGCTACCACATATCAAAATTTGATGAGTCCGACGGCATATTTTCGCTTACTAAAATGCTAACCGAAACATCCTAGTTAGTTTTTCAGATTTATTATCTGTCACAGTTTACAAAATTGTCTATAAATTGAGTTATATAACATGAAATTATGTGAAACCAATGCCAATGGTTAGGTAACCCATAGGGCTATCGTCTCCAACTGGAATTATGTAAAAATACTTAATATATAATGTGCAGTAAATGTTTGAGTTGGACAACGTAAAGCGTATCTTAGAAAAACATGAAGTTTAGCAAAACCTTTCAAGTTCACATCATTAACGTGTAACCAAAACATGGGAATCCACTAAAACTACCACAAAACCAAGGTCCAAAAATTTTAAGAAGATATTTACACTACTTAAAGTTTTTTATTGGTTTATAATAGCGAATCCGCACGCCAGCGGCATAAATCCGAAAAACGACCTAGGAGGTTTCGCGATAAGTATTTTAGTATGCCTAAACATGCCGTCGGACTGCTAATTTTTGGTATGTGGTAGCTACCTGAGTATTCTATGTGCCTTGAAAATTTCGTAATGTTCGGTGATCGTTTTCTATGTCAAAAATTTTTGTTACTCCATGACCGGTGAACAAAAATTTCAAAATAAGAACGCACATTACAAAAATTTCTTCACCCGATCATGGAGTAACAAAATTTGTTTGACATAGAAAAGCGATAACCGAAAAATATGAAATTTTCAGAGAACATAGAATACTCATTTAGCTACCACATATCAAAATTTGATAGTCCGACGGCATGTTTCGACACTAAAATGCTCACCGAAACACCCTAGGCAGTTTATCGGATTTATCTGGTCGTAGTTTACAAAATTGTCCATAACTTGAGTTATATACCATGAAATTATGTGAAATCAAAGCCAATGGTTAGGTAACCCATAGAGCTATCGTCTCCCACTGCAATTATGTAAAAATACTTAATATATAAGGTGCAGGATATTTTTGAGTTGGTCAACGAGAAAGTGCAGTTTCGAGAAACAATTCACCCAGTCATGGAGCAAAAATATTTATTTGACATAGAAAGCGGTTACCGAACAATATAAAATTTTCACGGAATGTAGAATACCCATGTAGCTAACACATATAAAAATTTGATAATCCGACGGCATGTTTTGACACACTCAAATGCTCACCGAAACATCACTGAGGCAGTTTCTCGGATTCATGCTATCGCAATTTAAGAAATTGTCCATAACTTGAGTTATATAACATGAAATCATGTGAAACCAAAGCCAATGGTTAGGTAACCCATAGAGCTATCGTCTCCAACTGGAATAATGTAAAATACTTAATATATAAGGTACAACATATTTTTGAGTTGGTGAGCAGAAAGACAATTTAGAGAAACAATTCACCCGGTCATGGAGTAAAAAAATTTATTTGACATAGAAAAGCGATCACCGAACAATATGAAATTTTCAAGAAACGTAGAATACCCATGTAGCTACCACATATAAAATTTTATAGTCCGGCACGGCATGTTTCGCATACTAAAATGATCACCAAAACATCTAAGTCAGTTTCTCGGATTCATCTTTGTCGAAATTTACAAAATTGTCCATAACTTGAGTTATATAACATGAAATTATGTGAAACCAAAGCCAATGGTTAGGTAACCCATAGGGATATCGTCTCCAACTGGAAATATGTAAAAATATTTAATGTATAAGCTGCAGCAAATTTTAAGTTGGACAACAAAATTGCATTTTAGACAAAATGAAATTTACCAAAACCTTTAGGAATCGATTGTATTTCGCTCTTTTGTTCTTCATAGCAACTGGGGATAAAAAAACACCAAATTTGATGACTTGTTAAGGGAAAATGAATATATATTGGCTATAATATATAAGAAGTCAATAATTGCGGCTAAAAGACACTAATATATGTATATTAAAACAAATAAAAGAAAAGAAAAGATGAAGAAGTCAAAAATTGTGGCCAAAGATATTAATTTAATATACAAAAGTGTCAAAAGATTAGGACAAAATGGTGAGATTTGGACAAAATTAAAGCTAATACAACATCAAAGCGACGTCGCGTTGGTTGAAGGGTGAATAGTAAATATGGCATAGACACTTATATATTATAGTATATATATATATATATATATATATATATATATATATATATATATATATATATAATACAAACACACGCACACACATCCAGAAGAGAAAAAGCCAAAAGTTCCAACAAAGTCAAGATTTTATATATATATATATATATATATATAAATAATACAAACACACGTATATACACATAAACATGATGAAAGAAATTTACCTTTTTGAAAGATGAAGATAAATGGTCTGCAAACAAGTTCAAGCACGAAGTCCAAACAAATCATTGTTTCTTCTCTTAGTTCCTCCTTTAAAGGTATGTCTTTGAATAAATTGTACTCTAAATTTCGACTCTAATTATTTCTCTTAAATTCAAGTTCGATTTTATAATTTTGAATTGATATATTTATAAGTTCGAATTCTTTAAGAGCTCAACTTGTATACTTCATTTAGAACTCTTTATTTTAATGGAAATAAAAAAAAAAAAGAAAGAGTCCAAGTTTGGATGAAATCCTAAATCATAAAAAAAAAAAAAAAAAAAAAAAAAAACAAGCGTGTGTTAAAAAATGGAAAGTGGATGACACTAAATTTAATTCAAATTTTTAGTTCTTTTCATCTCATTTCCTTCAACTTGTATAATTCAAATTTTAATTTAAATTTAAAATTTATTCATTTATTTATTTTGTATAATAAATGAATAAATCTTGAGGGGCATTGTAGACACTAAAAAATAAAATAAAATAAATAAATGGGCTTGGCCTAATTAAAAACAAATAGTCCATTTAAATTGATTAAAGCCCAAGTCTATTTATGACCCGTTCGTTTTAAAACTAACCCACGTGAAAATTAGGTCCCACTTTTATATTTAATACGTATTGGATGGTTATAAATAGAAAGTGGGTAGTTTGAGATTTCTCTATAAATAGGACATTAAGTCCAAGAGAAATCACAAGTTAAATTCGGCAGAAGAAAAGCCAGAAATCCAGAAGCAAGTCCAGAAGAAAATCCACAACCCGGCAGAAAATCCAAAACCGGGAAATTTTAAGAAGATCAAAATCTTCTTCAAATTAAAGCAAGTCCAAGAAGATCAAAGCTTCTTCACAAATCAAATTCAAGCCAAGTCCAAACATTGAAGGTTCAAGCAAATTAAATTTCCAACAAATCTCGAAGTCCAGGATTCAAGCCACGTGGCCCCTCGTCTTCAACACTCGGATCGTTAATCAGAGGATTCTGCAGTTACGCAGTTACAAGGAGATTATCCACTTTGTAATTTATCAAATTTTCGATTTGTAACAGTTTCTGTATTTTAATACACGAAATTCGTTGTACAAATGCATTATATGAATTGCTATGTATGTGTATTTAATTTTATTAAAATAAAAATAAAATTATATTTAATGTGTATAGAAAATTTAATTTTGTTGAGTTAACATGTCTAATATAGCTTCACGAATTTAGACAAGTTCTAGACATTGTCTTTTTTACGTCACGTCGACTGCGGCTTTTTGACAACTTGCATTGGAGGAGAAATTTTTTTAGACATTGTCTATTTTGCTTATGTAAAAAAAAAAAAAAAAAAAATTAGCAATGCACGGATCGTTAGAGATGCTCTTAGAAACCAAAATAAAATTAAAGGTGTAATCAACTTAGATTTAAATGAATTTGAAAAATTCATATAAATTTAAGTTTCTCTAACTTAGATTTTAATACATTCTATTGAAATATATGTGTTCTCAATTCGACTTTAAATATATTCTTTAGAATATATATATCTCTAATAACTAGTGGATTTCTAAAAATTTTATTAATTAAAAGATTTTAACTGATTTTAATGAATTTCGACCTCATAAATACAATTCAAATTCTTTAGGAATTATATTCCGATCTCTCAAAATTTCAATCTACCTCTTCTCTCACTCTTCTCTCCCTACGTTTCCCTCTTCTATTTGTGTCACAAATTTTTGTATTAAATTCTTATTTTTTTTTTCTAAACAAGATTTTTAATTTACTTATATGTATTAATATGTGAATTTTTTTGATTTCTTATTCAAAAAGATTTTAAAAATCCATTCAATGAAAATTTAAGATTATTTGTAATAAATTTTTTTAAAAAAAATCATTTCTGCTTATTTTGAGTAGAAATAAAGCACGTCAACAAACTAACAAATAGATGATTATTTTTTCTGCTAAGCTCCTTTTTACGCCATGAGGGGCGAAGAAATTACGAGCATGAGAGGCGATGTTAAAGTAGAGAAGCTTAAGTCTTTGTGTTTTATACATTGTTCAAAGCTATAATGAGTAATTTTGGAATATGTGTTATGCAAACATGTGATAATCAACATTTTAGCAAATTATAGCTAACATTGCTTGTTATTTGTAGTTGAAATATTTAAAGCAATTTATATGGGCATGTTACATTTGATTTGAGAAATATTTGTATATTTTTTTAATAATTGGTATTAATTAGTTGTGTTACGCCCCAATCCTACGCAGATAGGACTATCCCACTTGAGGCTCCACGTGGACACGGTCAAAGTCAACATGCTTTGACTCAACTCCTCTCCGAAACTGTTTGCGCCGAGGAGAGTATATTTTCGAAGCTATTTATACCGAGTGGATTGAATAACCGAGGTTGGTTGCATGCTAAAGAAGCCTTGCAAACCTGTTATTTAATCTTGAAAAGACTGATAGGACTGCCTGCCCACGTGGCTTATCACTGTCATAGCCCCTTAGATTGCAGCTAGAAGTGACTTCCTCATTAATGCTAATGACGTGACATCAAGGATGCGACTCGAGAACCGTTCAGATGAAACCACGTGTCGCACATCGCAGAGGATCATTCTTGTAGAGTTTGCCTATAAATACTAAGCTTATTTCCACAAGAAAGGGAGGTTGAAAATGTTACTCTCACTAGAAATATCAAGTCATCTATACTAATTATTCTTAGGTGTTATAACCACCGGAAAATCGTTAGTTAGGGACCCTCGTGCTATTTCTCTATCACAGTGTGTTTCTCTGTCTCTTGTTACCTACCCACTCGATCCTAGACATATCTGCATGGTTGAATAAGCCACGTGGTAGTCCTAGTAAGAGTAGAAATACACGTGGGAGGAAGAGGCTTGGGGTTCTGTTGGCGACCATTTTGGAGGTCAGCAGTTGTCACGCCGTCTGTGGGAAACATAACTAAAAGCTTTAGTTTCCTTGAACAAAGGAGTCTCCCTGAATAAGGGATTAACCGGCCCACAAAATGAGTGGAAGCAACGAGGATGAGAACCCAAGAAGAACTAGGCCCGCGACAGACGGAGAAACCATAGCGGGAGCAAGGGTTGAGGAAGCTCCTCGGAGGAGGCGTGGAAGGAGGCCTCCTACCAATCTTGAGTGAGAAATGAGAACCATGGCCGCCAGCGTGAGGCAGCTGGCCCAGTACCACGCCCAAATACAAGGATATATCCAAATGATGCAGGTGCGGGGTGAGAACCGCCCTCATGAGTCTGACCCAGATGATCCCAAGGAAGAGCAGGAAGTTGACCGCGGACATCTCCATGATCCGTAAGTCAGGGGACAAGCCTCTCGCGCTAGGACAAACGGGGGAGGGACCAACACCCCGGCAGTGGACAGGAGGCCCCAACCAACGATGTCCGCCAGCGTATTTGAAAGATTAGGCGAACAGAGAAGCAGAAAGTGGCCTCAGGAGAATCTGCCAAGGAGAGAACAGCCTCAAAGTCCCCCTAGAAATAGGCGGGAAAGAAGGGCAAGGGAGGCGGAAGCTAGGGGAGAGTCTGACTTCCAGCCCTACGTACCTCAGCAAACCATGCAACCGCAGTCCCAAGGCTACGGAGGCGAACAGAAAACTCAGCGTATCCCACAATTTTCTCTGGAGACGAACAGCAAACTCAGCGTATCCCACAATTTTCTCCGTAGATGAACCTTGGGGAAGAATATCCGAGACCAGCGAGATTGTTTGAAATAGACGACGACAACGAGAACATCCCATTTTTGACCGGAATCAGGAATGCATCCATCCCCCATGAGTTTTGCGTACCCAAGATTGCCCCTTACACGGGCAGGGGAGATCCCTTGGACCACGTGAACACGTATAAAACAGAAATGAGTCTCCGAAGAGCTACTCCGGCCTTGAAATGCAGAGCTTTTCACCTTACCTTGTCAGGAGGAGCGAAGCGATGGTATAATAAACTAGTCGCTGGAAGCATTTCTAGTTGGCTGGAGCTGAAAAAGATGTTCATCAACTACTTCTTGTCACAAAAACCTACCTTGGCCCCGGTCCAGCGCCTCCATGACGTAAGGCAAACTCTAAATGAGCCACTACAAAGCTACCTGGGCCGCTTCAACGAAGAAATGCTATTCTGTGAAAGAATAACCGATGCCGAGGCCCTATCCGCTCTAAAGGCTGGGCTAGATATGAACCTCCCGTTTTGGAGAGATGTCCGCAACAAAAACCCAGCAACCTTTGACCAGCTGGTGGAGATGATCACCAAAGAGATAACCAATAAGAACATGATCCTTCACAAAAATCGAGGTGGATTAGGACCAACCCTGCGTCTAGGGCTGGGTATGTCCAAAGCTACGGCAGACCCCCTCTCCAACATAATCCGCGCAAGAGAAACTACCCATCCGACCCAAACGTTGGAATGAGTTATGTGGCCTCTCATACAAGATGGCTCGCTCTCCCATATCTTGCCCGAGAGTAGCGGGCCCGGTGGCTAGACTTTATAATTACGGTATGTCCCCACCTACATATTACGAAGCGGGGACAAGCGCACCTCCGATGCTTCCTCCCCCTCAAGTGGCCTCCGCAAAGTATTGCTGCGTCCACCGAAGCTATGGACATAGCATGGATGAATGTCGAGAAGTGGAAGAGCTTGCCAATAAAAGGATTGCCAACCCAGGACACAGGCGTGGAACGAACACCAGACGCAGAGATCAGACCCTGATGAGAGGCTGTCAGCCACAATTCCAAGACTGACACTCCCAGAATGGGATAGGAGGCCTTCAGGCTAAGAACCACTGGCAAGGCATAATTCAAGGAGCCCAGCCAGACAGCCTCGACTGGAGCGCAACCCAGAACCCCGTCTAATCAAAGGTCCTGAAAAGGCCCCTATTCGAGAGATAGACACCATCTACGGAGGACCTTATATTGGAGGTCGGACACAGAACGCCCGAGAAGAGCTATGCCAAAGAGGCCGAAGAGATCCAAATGACCAACTGGCTCATCAGCGATCGACCATCGGGATCAAAAAAAGGTAGATCCTATCACCTTCACAGAAGAAGATATGAAGGGTGTGCATTACCCTCACTGCAATGCCCTTGTAGTAAGGGCAGTGGTGGCTCGGAACGGGCTAGGAAGAATGCTCGTGGATAACGGCAGCTCTGTCAATGTCATCTTCTTAAGCACTTGTGAACAGATAAACATAGATGTCCCATTGGAACCATCGACCGAGCCTCTCTACGGATTCACTGACGATTGTGTAACCCCGAAAGGAATAGTGCGCCTCGCCATTACTTTGGGGAAGGAGCATCTCGCTGCCCACACTTTCATGGAATTTTTGGTAGTAGAGCGAGAAGGTCGACCTACCATGGGGTCCTAGCCGACCAGCCACGAAAGAACTTTGGGCTATAACATCGGTTCACCACCGCATGAAATTCCCAGCAGAGGTGGGTGTGGCAACCGTCTTGAGGCAACCCGACTGAGGTTAGGAAATGCTACAGAACGCCTTGAGAAAGGCAGAAAAAAAGGAGGTAAATATGACGTAGAAATGACGGACGCCTCGGAAGAGGCACCGGATGATGTCTGGATGGAGGAAGCAACCCCATCCGATGACATAGATCCGAGGGTGACGGGCTGAATGCGGACTTCACCGGTCGAGGCGAAAATTTTCCCGGCGGATCCTAATGACCCAACAAGGAAGCTCTAGATTGGAAGGGACCTTAGAGAAGAATCTAAAAGAGGATGAAGGAGTTCCTTAGCCACAACTGGTTGTTTTCGGCGTGGAAACACGAGGATATGGTGGGGATCGACCGAAGGTAAGCTATCACCGCCTCAACGTCGATCCCAAATTTCTATCCCACCGACAAAAGCTGAGGCCCTTAAACCCAGAGAAGTACAAGGCCTTGAAAGAAGAGGTAGGAAAACTCCTACAAAACAGCTTCATCCGGAAAGCCCGCTACCCTAGGTGGGTCTCCAATCCGATTTTGGTTAAAAAGCCAGGGGAGAAAATGAGAATTTGTATAGATTTCTCCAACCTCAACCAGGCTTGTCCTAATGATAGCTTCCCACTGCATCGGATTGATCAACTGGTGGACTCCACGTCTGGGCATGAACTCTTAAGCTTCATGGATGCCTACTCAGGCTATAACTAAATTTCCATGTACCCGCCGGATGAGGAGCACACATCATTTGTAACAGACTAGGATCTTTACTGCTACAAAGTCATGCCATTTGGCTTGAAAAACGCCGGAGCAACCTACCAAAGGCTCGTCAACAAAATGTTTGCTGATCAGCTCGGTTTGACCATGGAAGTATACGTGGATGATATGCTGGTTAAAATCTTGAAAGATGAAGATCACGTACAACACTTGGATAAGACTTTCGAAACTCTCGGAGCTTACAAGATGAGACTCAACCTCCTAAAATGCGCATTCGAAGTTGCCTCTGGAAAGTTCCTAGGCTACATGGTAAACCAAATGGGTATCAAGCCAACCCAGAGAAAATCAGGGCGTTAATAGAAATAAAGTCGCCTAGGAAGCCCAAGGATGTGCAATGCCTCACTGGAAGAATGGCAGCCCTTAGCCGATTTATCTCGAAAGCTACAGATAAGTGCCTTCCTTTCTTTAAAGTCCTAAAAGGAGGTAATCGGTTCGAATGGACAGAGGAATGCGAGGCCGCATTCCAGGCTCTAAATGAGCACCTTGGCCACACTCCTCTACTGTCAAAACCTAAGTTAGGAGAAGCACTGCTGCTCTATCTAGCTGTATTCGTCGAGTCGGTAAGCTCGGTCCTGGTCAGGGAAGAGGGGCATCAACTGCCAGTTTACTATGTAAGCAAGACTCTTCTGGAGGCGGAGATGCACTACCCAGACATGGAGAAGTTGGCATTATCACTCATCACTGCTTCACGGAAACTTAGGCGATACTTCTTGGCCCATAGCATCCACGTCTTGACCAACTTCTCCCTGAGGTAGGTAATGCAGAAACCCGACGCCTCGAGAAGGCTGTTGAAATGGGCCGTCGAGTTGAGCCAGTTCGACATTATATTCAAGCCCAGAGCATCCATCAAAGAACAAGCCCTAGCAGATTTTGTGGCAGAATTTGCTAGCACACCCGTAATAGACGCCCCGATGGCTCCCATAGAACCACCAACTTGGTATTTCTTCGTGGATGGCTCATCGGAAGATATGGGTTCAGCGTCGGGGTGGTCCTCACCGATCCCGAAGGCCATAGACTAGAGGTGTCAAGACAATTGGGCCGGACCGACCCGCATCGGCTCACCCACCTCGACCTAGGCAGTGGGGTGACACTGTGAACCTAGCCGGGTGTTCATAGATCGTAGAGACCAAAGCTGCAGCCATTTACTGGCCAAAGAGACGAGGCAAGTGGGCCGGCCCCAAGTGAACCGCTTTGATTTTTTTTAAAAAAAGTAGAAAATTTAAACTTTCATATTTAAAATGATATTTAAAAATTAAAAAAAAATGGCAGAGAGCCGTTTAAAGTGAAAGATGTGATGAGATCGTGATGTTTTAGTCTTTAAATATATAAATAAAAAATAAAATTGAATTAAAAATTAACAAATGTGAATTTATCATTGTTATTTATTTTTATTTAATAATTTAACACATTTTTTGTTATATATGTAAATATTTTTTTTTGAATTACAATAAGTAACTAAATTTTTTTAGTAATTTCAAAAAAAATTAATTTTTTATTCATACGGACCGAATTGGATCGAACCGTGGCCCACATGGGCTCAACCCGATCGACCGAGCGGGTGGGTCGGGCTTGTGTTCAATTTTTGTGGGGTGGATTGACCCGACCGGAAACCCGTTGTGGCGCTGGTTTTTTCTAATGCGGATCGTCATCTTGGACTTCATCGGGCGAGCCGACTGGCCCGCTTGACTGGATTGACACCTCTACCATAGATCGAGGCGCACTATCCGGTTTGACTTTAAAGCCTCGAACAATGTTCTTTGAACACGAGGCCACGCTACTCGGCATGCGCCTGGCCAAAGAAATGAAAGTATAGAGGCTCTCTGCAGCAAGCGACTCCCAGCTAGTAGTAAGCCAAGTGAATGGGAACTTTGCCGTTAGGGAAAGAAATATGTCTTCCTACCTAAAACTAGTGAGAAACCTTATCCCCTACTTTGAAAAGTTCGAACTGACTCAAGTGCCAAGGGCAGATAACGCCAACGATGATGCACTTTCCAAGCTAGCAAGCAACAAAGACTCAGAGCTTCTTAAGCTGGTTCCCATTGAACACCTCGGCAGGCCTTCCATAGAAGCCATCACAGAAGTGATGTGGATCGAGGAGACCACCACTTGGATGGATCCCATCCTTGCATTTTTAAAAGACCAAACACTCCCCACAGATAAAGAAAATCAAGAAAAGCGAGGAGGAGGCGGCACACCCGTACTATCGACGACGTACTCTACAAACTAGGTTACTCCATACCACTCTTGGTGTGTTGGGATGAACGGCGATTACATCCTCGGAGAAGTCCACGAGGGAATCTGTGGCAATCACATCGGAGGTTTGGCCTTGCCACAAAAATCCTCAAGCAGGGGATACCGGCCTCGTTAGAGAAAGATTCCTTGTATCACGCGAGGAAATGTGACAAGTGTCGGCCGCCGCTACCATACCACGTCGGCCCACCAAGAGCTTACCACAGTATCCAGCCCGTGGCCCTTTGCCAAGTAGGGGATAGATTTCATAGGCCCTATCCACAGAGGTTGGGGCAATGCACACGCTTTAGTCGCCATCGACTATTTCACGAAATGGGTCGAAGCTAAACCAATGGCGAAAATCACCGAGGACAACACCTCCAAATTCATATGGAAAAATATCATATGTCGATTCGAGATTCCTTACTCTCTGGTCTCCGATCATAGAAAACAAATCGACAACAAGAAAATCAGGAGCCTATGTGAAGAGCTCGGGATCGCTAAACACTTTTCTAGCCTCCATTATCCTTAGACCAACGGTCAGGTAAATGCTGTTAACAAAACTATCAAATATACACTTAAGCGAAAGCTTGAGGCGTCCAAAGGGACATGGGTGGACGAACTCCCACATGTCCTTTGGGCAATTGATAAGTGCGGTTTTTGCACTTATTTTAGCCTTTAAAAATGGATAATTGTGAGTTCTTTAGAGTTGTTTACCGCTTATTTTTGTTCTTTTGTTCATTTAGGTAAAAACCCGAGCTTTGATGGTGATTGGAAGAGATCCACACTAGAAAAGAGCAAAAAGGACTAAATTTGTGCAAATCGAGAATCTTGGGGACCAAAAGATAAATATGTCTAAAGATGGAGGACCAAAGCTGCAATTTATGGAGGACCTATATGAAAGACAACCTAAACTTTAAGGACTAA
The DNA here is from genome assembly GCA_023638005.1 of Forsythia suspensa. NCBI lineage: Eukaryota > Viridiplantae > Streptophyta > Magnoliopsida > Lamiales > Oleaceae > Forsythia > Forsythia suspensa. The sequence goes on from CM042663.1 coordinate 23,641,630, forward strand.
AGTCAACATATCAGATAGTTCAGGGACTGGAAGTGCAATTAATCAAAATTCAAAACCTGGCATTTGGGAATTTGGCCCATGCGATCGCATAGGCAAATTCGGGTGCGATCGCAAGTAAGCCCAAATTCAAGCAAATGAGCTTTTATGCTCAACCATGCGATCGCTTGGTATTATGACCATGCGATCGCATGGCCTATTTCTTCTTTGTCGCGATTTTTGTTCAACTTTTCAAGGGCTTTTGGTAACTTTGCCTTTCACGATTCCTAGGGTTACAAGAGCCGTTTTTCGGCATTTTGAACCACACTCTCCCTATTCTCTCATACTCCTTCTCCCATAGAAAGCTCTCCACAAAGAAATTAGTTAGGGCTCTTGAGAAATCCATGGAAATGGGTTTTCATGATTTTTGTCATCATTGGGTGTATTTTTGTAAATATAGGAAGATGAATGGAGGTTTTAGTGGGCAAATGAAGATAACCATGGGCTCAAGCTAAATCTTGCATTTCTCTTGACTTTATCAAACCCGGTGATGTATTTTGTATCTATTTTACATTTTGTTCTTGTGAATATTATAGGCTAATTTTATTTGCTAGGAATGAGATGAATCTATTTATGAAGCTTTAAAGTGTATTGTTCTTGTTATTGATTCCTTATGTTTGGTTTTATGGTTGTTGATTATTGGGCTTTATTGTGTATTGAGATGATTGATCACCATTGAAATGCTTTTGTGACTTATTTGCTACCGGGAGGTTGAAATTAGGTTTAGCACATTTAATTGACAACACAAGGCTTATGGAATGTAGGAATACTTTTCATACTTTGTGCAATTAATTTTGAATGCTCTTAAGTTTTAATACAATTTTACATATCGTTCTCTCGGTAGGAATGCTTGGGAGTCTTGTGTAAAATTAGGTTTGGCTTTACTCGAGAGAGATTGCTAGATATTTTAGGAGCATGGATTGCCATAGTAACCTCATTTTGGAATTGATAATGGAAAATGTAACTTTAAAGTGGAATAGTTGGTGAAGGTTAATTCTAGTATTTTCTTCTAATTGATTTTATTTCCTACAAATTTCTCTTTTAATATTTTTCTTATTAGCTTAATTTTTATTCATCTTTGAATTCTTAGTTTAATCATCAAAACAATATGTTTTATTGTGTGTTTAAATTAGGGCTAGATTGATTTGGATGTTAGCAAAGTTATCTATCCTCGTGGGTTCGACACTTTCTCATCACTTTATTACTTGAACGCGACCCGTGCACTTGCGGTACAATTTTAGCGAACAAGTTTTTGGCGCCGTTGCCGGGGATAGATTTAATTAGTTAGTTCCTTGTTATTTCTAGCCTTATTTCTTTATCTTTATTTTATTTTTCCATTTAAAGTTCCAGTGCTACCTTTGTTCTTTTCAGGCATATTATCTTTGGTGGATGCAAGATTTTGAAACTCTTGAGAATTTGGTGTTTGACCCCGAGATTGAAAGAACTTTCAGACACCGAAGAAGAGAACAAAGAGAAGCACGACATAGAGTGAACACCATGGCAGACGAAGAAGATCAAATGGTTGAGATTGATGAGGATGATTTGTTAGTTGGGGACATTATTACTCCAGCTGTGGTTCAAAGCCAATCTAGTATTGCATATCCGGTTTATGGGAAGGAAAATTTTCAATTGAGACCGGATGTCATCAACCTCTTCCAGAATACTCTTCAATTCTATGGGCGTTCTAATGAAAACCCTCATATGCATCTATCACGCTTCTTGAGGCGGTGAGCAATTTTGAATATCAAGATGTCAACATGGAAGCTATCAAACTCAGATTATTTCCACATACTTTGAGAGATGGAGCAAGAGAGTGGTTTGATTCACATTCTCATGGGGAGTATCACTACATGGAATGACCTTGTTCAAAAATTCACGAACAAATACTTTCCTCCCATAAAAGTTGCAAAGTTGAAGCATGACATCTCCATATTGAGCAAAGCAAGACACATAAAATTTTCATGAAGCTTGGGAGAGGTTCAAAGAGATGCAGGAAGTGTCCTAATCATGGGATCAAGAAGGCTTTGCAAGTTCAATACTTTTATGCCGGACTACTTCCACATTGTCGCTCCATTGTTGACTCATCCTCAAATGGGTCAATCAACACAAAAACAATCAAAGAGGCATGGGTATTGTTTGAAAGAATGGTTGAGACAAGTTCAAATTGGCGGTGATAGGGGAGTAACAAAAAGGCGTGCGGGGATGCATGAAGTTGATGTTGTTATATCTGCTCTTTACGCACAAATGGCCGCCATGGAGAAAAAGATGATGGATACTATAGCTCATAATCGATGACTCATGCTATTCGAGACGCCTACTCTTGAATGCGATGGTTGTGGAGCAAATCATTCAACCGAAAATTGCCCGGCTGTTGACTAGTTCTTCAACATCCACCGAGCAAGCATGTTATGCTCGAGAATCATCCGATCGACAAGGTAATATCTACTCCAACACGTATAATCCGACTTGGAAAAATCATCCAAATTTTTCATGGAGCAACAACCAACACCAACAAGGTGCTCGAGACAACAATCGAATTTTCAACACAAAGGGGTTGGGAAGAAGCTTTGGCTCGGTTGACACACCTGTGAGTTAAAATTTCAAGAACGAAGCGAGGAATCTATTGAGTATCGAGCATCCGTGAAGGGCTTGGAGAATCAAATGGGCGGATGGCAAAACTTCTATCGGAAGACAACAAGGGCAATTACCGAGCAACACTAAAACTAACCCAAGAGAGAGCAGCTCAAAGCAATTACTACAAGAAGTGGGGTTCGGTTGCACGAGATAGAAGTCAAAAGAAATGTTGCCACTTATGACGGGACACCCTCTATTGATGATGAACAAGGAGACCAAGCTAATGCACAACAAGATGCTAGTCAAGAAAAAGATTTGGATACTCCATCTACTAAGGCAACTCCTCAAGTGAAAGCATATGTGCCTCCAATCCCATTTCGCAAAGGCGAAAAAGCACAAGTTGGATAAGCAATTTGAGAAATTCTTGGAAGTCTTCAAGAAATTGCAAATCAACATCCTTTGGCCGATGCCCTAGCTCGGATGCCTAGCTACGCAAAATTCATGAAAGAGATTTTGTCTAACAAGAGGAAGCTAGAGGAGCACGAGACGGTGATGTTGACGAAGAGTGTAGTGCTATCTTGCGAACAAATTGCCACCTAAGCTCAAAGATCCGGGGAGTTTTACTATTCCTTGTACCATTGGTGATATTGATTTTAATAAAGCTCTTTGTGATTTAGGTGCAAGTATTAATTTGATGCCATTTTTACATCTCACGGAGATTAGGATTGGGGAGGCAAAAGCAACAACAGTTTCTTTGCGCGGTTAGTGATCGCTCAATCAAATATCCTAGGAGAATCATTGAGGATATCTTGGTGAAAGTTGACAAATTTATTTTCCTGTCGACTTCATCATTACGGACATGGAAGAAGACAAGGATATTCCTCTAATATTGGGCGGAGACCATTTTTTAGCTCTTTGGAAGAGCTCTGATTGATGTGCACAAAGGCCAGATGATATTGAGGTTAAATGATGAAGAGGTGGTGTTCAATGTTTTCAAGGCAGTCAAATATCCAATGGATTCTGACAGTTGTTTCAGAGTTGATGTGGTAGACGAAATGGTGGGAGAATCATTTGCACTAAATCAATCTCAAGATCCGCTTGAGATGTGTTTGGTTCATTCTTTCACCGAGGCCTTCAATTCAGAAGAAACGAAGCCCATGGTGAACCAATTAGAGGCAAATCCAGCTTATAAATGGCAACCACCTTTCCAGGGGCTTGGAGAAAAGTCGGCAAAGTTACCACCATCTATTGAAAAGCCTCCGCAGTTAGAACTCAAGCAATTGCCATCTCACTTGCGTTATGCTTATTTGGGTGATGATTCTACTCTTCCGGTTATCATTGCAAACTCCATCAGTAATTTGGAAGAGGAAAAATTGCTACGAGTCCTTCGAGAGCACAAAACTGCAATAGGATGGTCTATCTCAGATATCAAAGGCATTAGTCCTACGATCTGTTTTGCACAAGATTCTCATGGAAGATGATTTTAAGCCATCGGTCCAGTCGTCAAAGAAGATTGAATCCAACACCGCAAGAGGTAGTCAAGGTGAGGTGATAAAACTTTTAGATCGGGATCATCTATCCTATATCGAGATAAGCGCTTGGGTGGGACCCAATCCAAGTAGTAGAAGAAAGGAGGGATCGCGGTGGTGCCCAATGACAACAATGAGCTCATTCCAACCGTAGCGATTATGGGATGGCGAGTTTGCATTGATTATCGCAAACTCAACACCGCAACTCGAAAGGATCATTTTCCTTTGCCATTCATCGATCAAATGTTGGAAAGGTTAGCCGGGCATTCACATTATTGCTTTTGGATGGGTATTACGGATATAATCGATTTCGATAGCTCCAGGAAGATCGGGAAAACCACATTCACATGTCCCTACGGCACATTTGCTTATAGAAGGATGCCTTTCGGCCTATGCAATGCTCCAAACTACTTTCCGGTATTTGTATGATATCTATATTTTCGAGATATGGTGGAGAAATACATTGAGGTCTTCATGGATGATTTCTCAGTCTTTGGAGCATCTTTTGATGAGTGTCTTCATCATCTATCTTTGGTTTTGCAGCGTTGTGAAGAAACTAATCTTGTTCTAAATTGGGAGAAGTGCCATTTCATGGTCCAGGAGGGAATTGTATTGGGGCACTTAATTTCAACAAAAGGCATTGAGGTTGACAAAGCAAAGATTCAAGTAATTGAGAAGTTGCCGCCTCAACATCGCAGTAAAGAGAATTGAGTTTTCTTGGGCATGCGAGGCTTTTATCGGCGTTTTATAAAAGATTTCTCAAAATCAAGAAGCCACTTTGCAACCTTTTGGAGAAAGATACTCCTTTTCGCTTTTCGAAGAGTGTCTACATGCTTTCAACACTCTTAAAGAAAAGCTTGTGACAAAGACCAGATTTTGGTTACACACGATTGGAGTCTACCCTTTGAGCTAATGTGTGATGCTAGTGATTTTGTAGTTGGGGTAGTGTTGGGGCAACGCTTGAGAGGATAAAAATTTTCATGTGATTCACTATGCCGGTCGGACCTTGAATGATGCTCGGCTAAACTATGCCACCACAGTAAAAGGAGCTTCTTGCGATGGTTTATGCCTCGATAAATTTCGGTCCTATCTTGTGGGATCGAAGGTGATTGTTCATACTGAGATCATCTTTGCTCTGAGGCATCTATTTGCAAAGAAGGATGCTAAGCCTCGACTCATTAGATGGATACTTACTGCTGCGGGGAGTTTGACATAGAGATCGAGAGATAAAAGGGAGTGAAAATGTGGTCGCCGATCATCTATCTAGACTTGAGATTAGGGAAGAGTCGCGAAGTGGAGAGATAAATGAGGAATTTCGATGAGCAAATCTTTGCGAGTTGAGGAAGCACCGTGGTATGCGAGATATTGTCAACTTCCTTGCCGGTAGCATCACTCCACCAGATCTCTCTAGCCATCAAAAGAAAAGATTTTTTGCAGACATCAAGCATTACTTTTGGGATGATCCGATTCTTTACAGAAGGGGACCAGATCAGATAATCAGGAGATGCGTGCCAGAAGGAGAGATGATGGATATCCTACAGCATTGTTATTCATCAGATTATGCCGGGCATTTTGGGGCCTCTAAAACTGCTGCAAAGGTGTTCTGATCCAGCTTTTCTTGGCCTACCCTATTCAAAGATGCCTACAGAATTGTGAAAACTTGTGATCGGTGCCAAAGGACAGGGAATGTTTCAAGAAAGAATGAAATGCCTCTTAACAGTATTCTAGAAGTTGAAATCTTTGATGTTTGGGGTATTGACTTTATGGGACCATTTCCACCATCATTCTCTAATCAATACATATTGGTGGCGGTTGACTATGTCTCGAAGTGGGTGGAGGCCGTAGCATTGCCCACCAATGATGGCGGTCGTGATCAACTTCTTGAGAAAGCAAATTTTACCCGTTTGGTACTCCACGAGCAATAATCAGTGATGGGGATAAGCACTTTTGCAATCGTCAATTTGAGTCGGTGTTGGCTAAATATGGTGTACGTCATCGAGTGTCCACTCCTTATCATCCTCAAACAAGTGGGCAAGTCGAAATCTCAATCGGGAGTTAAAAAGAATTTTGGAGGTAACGGTGAATGCTTGAGGAAGGATTGGTCCAAAAATTGGACGATGCACTTTGGGCGTGCCGCATTGCATTCAAAACTCCTATTGGTATGTCTCCATATCGTCTAGTGTTTGGAAAAGCATGTCACCTACCCGTAGAGTTGGAGCATCGTGCTTATTAGGCGATGAAAAGCTAAATTTTGATTGGAAAGAAGCCGGTGAGAAAAGACTCCTCCAATTAAGCGAAATGAATGAATTTCGACTTGAGGCATATGAAAATTCCAAAATCTACAAGGAGCGCACTAAAAGATGACATGACAACCACATCTAAAGAAGGCGGTTTGAGGTTGGGCAACAAGCTCGCTATTTAATTCCGGCTCAAGCTTTTTCCGGAAAGTTACTCTAGGTGGTCGGGACCATTCACAATTAAGCAAGTGTATCCATCTGGGGCTGTGGAAGTTGAGGATGAAAGCAAGAGGGCATTTACAGTGAATGGTCAAAGGTTGAAGCATTATTGGGGTGGTAACTTTTCCAAAGGAAAATCAATTGTCCATCTCACCAATCCTGCTTAATCATGTGCTATAAGTCTAGCTAATGACTATAAAGAAGCGCTGAATGGGAGGCAACCCATTTTCTTTCCCTTACTTTTTGTTTTGCTAATAGTCCATTTTTTGGCATGATTTAATTCCTTGGACATTAGATGAATTTTGATGTTGTGTTCTTGTTTGGCAGGCCTCATAGCAACGAATCCACAACAAGAAGAAATTTAGTCTCCAGCAATCTCCATTAGTCCTAACAAAGATTTCTCCAACTTGAAGTTGCCATCACCAACCAATTCACCCTGTGGGAGTTCCTTTTCTCCTCTCTTTTGATTTTTAGTTTTACATTGAGGACAATGTACATTTTAAGTTTGGGGTATTTGCTTGAGTTTTTACTTGTTAGAAAGCCTTGCCGGCTAATTTAGGTATTTTGCTTGTTTTGCTTGTTAGAGAGCCTTGCATGGCTAATGTTGTGATTTTGTTGAAATTGTTGTGATTCATGGATTGTAGACATAAATGCTACTTGTGGTTTTCGATAATTATACTTTTCCATGTTAGATACCCTCTCTAGCACTCTTGTCATGATGTTCATTGCATACAAATGTTGAGTGAACTTGTTCTTCATAAGCGATTTTTAGAACTCAAGCGGTGCTATCCATTACCTACATTTCATCTCTTTAATTTTTCCAAATGGAAGGATAGTTTGAGAATGGTTGAGCCGTGATTTATCTCCTTGGGAGTGTGTTGATTCCATGCTTGTTGAACATGTGTGTGGAGTAGTTTTGACTAACTAGCGAAACTTGGTAATGACCATATCCTTGGAATCTAATCCCTATATAAAAGTTTGTTAGTTGTGCTCAAGATGGCTATACTTTTGCTCTAATTTTAATTCTTTTACCTTACTTTGTAGCCTTTTGACTTGAGTGATTAAGTCCGTTGGGGCATCTCAAAGCCCGGTACCCTTTGGTTTCTTTTTAAGCTGCGGGAGTTACCGACCTAAATCTAGATTATACATGGGTTAAATAGAAAGCTTAAGGGAGTAAGGTTGCAAAAAAAAAAAAAAAAAAATTCATCATGAGATTTTCATAGCAAATCTTGCAAGTTTGAGCCAGCGTGACTACTTTTCGGGATTTAGATAACTTGTGGGTTTGAATTACTTGGTGGAAGTTTATTTGTTGAACTACTCAATTTTGGAGAATCTTCACAAGCCTAAGTGGTTACAATCATTGGCTAAATCTCACCAAATTTGAACGGGAATGATTGAGTGACTTGAGAGAAACCATTGAGTAGACACCCGGGTTAGAGTGAAAATATCAAGTTTGGGGAGTGCATCCAACGAGAAGGAAAGGAAATTTTGACCATTGAGGTTGGGTATTCACCAATTTTTGTTTTGCGATGATTCAAAGTGACTATGCACACACATACATCTAACATGGATTAAGTTGAAAAGTTTCTTTTATTTTTAGCATTTGTGTAGATTTTTCATGAATTATAAGCAAGTTTCAAAAGATCATGGTAAGGTGGCAAGCTCCCTAATATTTCGCGTGTTTGTTGTCCTTTTATATTTTGATTGTGCTTGTGTGCTTGCATGACGTTTTAGATCATTTTGCTTGAGGACAAACAAAATGCAAGTTTGGGGGTGTGATAAGTGCGGTTTTTGTACTTATTTTAGCCTTTAAAAATAGATAATTGTGAGTTCTTTAGAGTTGTTTACCGCTTATTTTTGTTCTTTTGTTTATTTAGGTAAAAACCCGAGCTTTGATGGTGATTGGAAGAGATCCACACTAGAAAAGAGCAAAAGGACTAAATTTGTGCAAATCGAGAATCTTGGGGACCAAAAGATAAATATGTCTAAAGATGGAGGACCAAAGCTGCAATTTATGGAGGACCTATATGAAAGACAACCTAAACTTTAAGGACTAAAGTCAACATATCGAGATAGTTCGAGGTGGACCTGAAGTGCAATTAATCAAAATTCAAAACACGGCATTTGGGAATTTGGCCCATGCGATCGCATAGGCAAATTTCGGTGCGATCGCAAGTAAGCCCAAATTCAAGCAGTGAGCTTTTATGCTCAACCATGCGATCGCAGGTATTATGACCATGCGATCGCATGGCCTATTTCTGCTGCTGTCCGCGATTTTTGTTCAACTTTTCAAGGGCTTTTTGGTAACTTTGCCTTTCACGATTCCTAGGGTTACAAGAGCCGTTTTTCTGGCATTTTGAACCACACTCTCCCTATTCTCTCATACTCCTTCTCCCCATAGAAAGCTCTCCACAAAGAAATTAGTTAGGGCTCTTGAGAAATCCATGGAAATGGGTTTTTCATGATTTTTTGTCATCATTGGGTGTATTTTTGTAAATATAGGAAGATGAATGGAGGTTTTTAGTGGGCAAATGAAGATAACCATGGGCTCAAGCTAAATCTTGCATTTCTCTTGACTTTATCAAACCCGGTGATGTATTTTGTATCTATTTTACATTTTGTTCTTGTGAATATTATAGGCTAATTTTATTTGCTAGGAATGAGATGAATCTATTTATGAAGCTTTAAAGTGTATTGTTCTTGTTATTGATTCCTTATGTTTGGTTTTATGGTTGTTGATTATTGGGCTTTATTGTGTATTGAGATGATTGATCACCATTGAAATGCTTTTGTGACTTATTTGCTACGGGAGGTTGAAATTAGGTTTAGCACATTTAATTGACAACACTGAGGCTTATGGAATGTAGGAATACTTTTGCATACTTTGTGCAATTAATTTTGAATGCTCTTAAGTTTTAATGCAATTTTACATATCGTTCTCTCGGTAGGAATGCTTGGGAGTCTTGTGTAAAATTAGGTTTGGCTTTACTCGGGAGAGATTGCTAGATATTTTAGGAGCATGGATTGCCATAGTAACCTCATTTTGGAATTGATAATGGAAAATGTAACTTTAAAGTGGAATAGTTGGTGAAGTCGAATTCCTAGTATTTTCTTCTAATTGCTACAAATTTCTCTTTTAATATTTTCCTTATTAGCTTAATTTTTATTCATCTTTGAATTCTTAGTTTAATCATCAAAACAATATGGTTTATTGTGTGTTTAAATTAGGGCTAGATTGATTTGGATGTTAGCAAAGTTATCTATCCTCGTGGGTTCGACACTTTCTCATCACTTTATTACTTGAACGCGACCCGTGCACTTGCGGTACAATTTTAGCGAACAGCAATCACAACCACCACAAGAACTGCAACTGGAGAAACCCCATTTTCTTTAGCGTATGGAACCGAAGCGGTAAGCCCAGTGGAAATTGGTGTCCTGTCGCCTCGCCGTCTTCTATTAAGTGAAAATAGCGATAGTCTCATAAGATCTAGCCTCAATTTACTCAAGAGCATCGGTCACCTCCTAAGTCAAGCTAGCCGCTTACCAAAGGAAGATGTCTCGGTATTTCAACAAAAGGTAAAACGAGGTCTTTTCGCCTCGTAACCCTCGGTCTTGATAAGGGTGTTTCCATATACCAAAGATCCAGGGACCGAAATCCTAGGCCCCAACGGGAAGGACCTTATCGGATTGTCGAGAAATAAGACCAGG